>JASDDO010000031.1:682089262-683339262 GCA_030015575.1 Agapanthus africanus | reverse complement strand
CACAGCCGTTAGTACGTCGTACTCGAGATAGTATACGGGTGATCGTTAGGTTATGAGTACACCGGACAGGACTCGCTGGGAACTGTTGGTTGGTATTATGCCTATCGTCAGTTATCAGTTCTCAGGTGACATGAGTACAGCTTAGTCCGTTGACTTGACACTGTCACTCGCCTCGAGTGTGTTCCCACTGTTCTTAGATTGCTACCCTACCATGGCTCAAATGAGTCGTGCAAACAGGTAGTAGTTGGGTGCAGTCCCGAAGCACTTGGAGGCAGTGACGGTTAGACAGGATTCGTCTCTCCCGGTATTGGGGGTTGACATCGCGCTGTGTCTAGAAGAGCCATTACACAAAGTCCCTGACCAGGGCAAGCGAGATATACTGGTAGCGTTTCCAGTGTTATCTCAGGATGTTCTGGGCTACACTCTGACACGAATTGTACCGCTATTAGGATACTGACGTTTACCGCCCCCTAGGCCCGACATGCGATACTCTCAGACGAGCAGACCGGACTGTATGGAGATTGTCACATTCAGGCTCAGTAGGAGTTCGGATGGGTTCACCTCATCGGTCTTCTTATCGGCATCTACCTGGGGACCATTACGTACAGCTAGTACCGCTTGCGGCCTATGCTTAAACCTACTGCCAGCGTAGTGTCGAGTCTTTAGAGTCCCACACAGAGGGTTATTCGCCTTTGGGCAAAACAGAGTAGAGGTCGCATGGTTTTGCGACGGGGTTCGTTCACATCCGCGCACTTGTGCACGTTTGGTGTCCGAGCAGTTATTACTAGCGGGCTTTGGTTTAATCCAGATCCTAGTATTTGGTTTGGGATTGGTTTTGTCTCATTGTATTCGTGTTCCTCGGAACACGGATGCGGGTGTGTATGCACAGTTGACAGAGGCAGAGGAATCTCATTAGGGTTTTTGACAGTTGAATTTTTCTAAACCCTAATCAGAATGAGAAATATGATTAATAATATTAATTAAGGATAATTGTGCCAAGGTTAGGTTGACCATTTGACTTTGGTTGACAATTTGACTTTGGTTGACCGTTTGACTTTTGTTGACCGTTTGACTTTTGTTGACTACCATCATCATTTCTTTTGCAAGATGCTTCTTGATTCTTGCAAATTGCATTTAATGTGAAATGATAATGGTCATTCCAAACTAACCATCACAATTTCTTTTAATTATTATTATTATTATTATTTTCTCTCTTATGAGAGATGGTTGTTATTTTTTCTCTCATTCTCACTTGCTCTTTCTCTCTCATGCTTAGCTCTTCCTCTTCCTCTCTCAAAGCTCTCATCTTTCATGTGTTGAGAACCATGAGCTTGTGAGACAAAACCATCAAGACTTCTCTTTACTCATTTTAGGGTTCTTGGTTTAGCAAGCCAAGCACTCTAGTTACCTCTTGGTTGAGGTAGGAGCTCAAGGTAGAGGCCTTCGGGTGGATCTTTCTTCGGAAAAGAGAAGACAACGAGGAGGAGCCGTCTACACCACTCCAAGGAGCAAGCAAGAAGGAGGACCACAACAAGAAGAGAAGGAGTTCAAGATCTAGGTATAACCATCTTACATAGTAGCTAGAGCTTGTAGTTACTTTATTAGTTTTTATTTAGCAAAGATCCTCTATTCTTAGTCCATGTTATCTTGTGTTAAAAATCCGATTTTTTCCTATTCCGCCTCCCCGTAACCACCGGGGTGGGTAACGTGGACTTACAGTGGTATCAGAGCCTAGCTAAACAACAACTAGCATGTTAGCAAAGTGTTTAGAACTTCGATCCGAGAAAAAATCGCAAAACGCACCGAAATCATGAACTTTCTGCCGTTTTTAAAACTGGTCTAAAAATATTTCCACAGGCCTTAAAAATACGAGCAGGGTTTTTTAAGAACACCCAAGAAAAACGAACCCACGACTCGATCAGACCGCCGCGGAAGCGCGGCGAAACCAAGCGTTTCGCCGCGGATCCGCGGCCGAGTCAACTCGGTCGCGACTCAGTTTTCCTGCAGTGTTATCAGTTTGTTGTTTTGTGATTTTTAAGATGATTTGTTTCTGCCCAGATTTTTCAGAGAACAGTATTGTTTTTGGGGTAGTTTCAAAATGATATATTGATTGAAATTCTATAAACTTTAGCTAATTGGTTATATCTGTAATGTGATATATGTACTGAATGTCGACTAATCGCTATACGTCGATTAGTGGGGGTTGTACATATTTGTGATCAGTGTTGTTGGATTGTGTGTATGAACTTGTCGGATTGTCGCGGATGAATAGCCGGGGTTTGTGAGATGAGAGTTTCTTTATCTTTCATTTGATATAATATGTAAATTGATGTAATATTATTTTTATGGCCGCACATCCGGGATGAGGTTGTAGCCGCCATTGTATATTATTTTTTTTACTGTTTTTGCTCCTAGGATAGACCCAAGGTGGGGTGCACAAACTACCGGATACTTTAAAGTGCCGAGTGGCCTACTCACGTTGTTGAGGGAGGTTGCTTCACTTCGGGTACTTGGCGGGTAGTTTGCCGCACCCGTAGGGGTCTAGGGTGGGGTTTTGGCTATTCATCGCGACCGTGTAATCCCTCTTTCGTTGCAGGCTCGAACGAAACGCGGATTCCTAATATATCTAATGTGTTCATCTGTGATCTGGAATGGCTATCATTGCATCTGACGAATGTAAATAGCTATATATGATATCTAGTAGGCATTGCTTATGTTTTGCATCCGCGCTAGTCCAGCCCCCGCTCTGTCGTTAGTTAAGTAACCTAACGGGTGATGACGGGCCCCGTGGCAAATGCGGATGGCATAAGCATACGTCATATTTTCGTTGTTTTCTGCAATGGTAGGATTAATTGATGGGACGCATTATATTAATGCAAAGAAAACAAACCAAAGTTAAAATCGTTGGAACAATTTAAAAACCACTCGGTTTCTTTTCAAAACAGAAAACTTTTAAGGTGGGGTGCACAAACTACCGGATACTTTAAAGTGCCGAGTGGCCTACTCACGTTGTTGAGGGAGGTTGCTTCACTTCGGGTACTTGGCGGGTAGTTTGCCGCACCCGTAGGGGTCTAGGGTGGGGTTTTGGCTATTCATCGTGACCGTGTAATCCCTCTTTCGTTGCAGGCTCGAACGAAACGCGGATTCCTAATATATCTAATGTGTTCATCTGTGATCTGGAATGGCTATCATTGCATCTGACGAATGTAAATAGCTATATATGATATCTAGTAGGCATTGCTTATGTTTTGCATCCGCGCTAGTCCAGCCCCCGCTCTGTCGTTAGTTAAGTAACCTAACGGGTGATGACGGGCCCCGTGGCAAATGCGGATGGCATAAGCATACGTCATATTTTCGTTGTTTTCTGCAATGGTAGGATTAATTGATGGGACGCATTATATTAATGCAAAGAAAACAAACCAAAGTTAAAATCGTTGGAACAATTTAAAAACCACTCGGTTTCTTTTCAAAACAGAAAACTTTTAAAAACGCGGAGCTTAAACCACTCCTTTTAAAAGCTATCAGGTTCCTTCGATTATATCAAGTTCACTACGTTCACGGTTTCGCCAAAACCATTCGTAGCCCTCCGTCATTTCATATGGATAGTCAATAGTATTCAAGCTATGTTTGTTGACCTTCGTCAAGGCATAGTGATTGGTAGTTGTTGGGTGTTCATATGTAGCATAGATAGAGCGTTGGGTTGGGACAGTCGTATTACCTTGTTGACCTTCGTCAAGGGTATATACGGGTGGGTTCGTTTCCTGATTTAAAATCAGGAAAGCTGACGAAGAAGGCATCACGTGCTAGCACGTGACCAGCAGTCACGTGTTGGTACGTGACATTTAAAAGCAGTGGCAAAGGCACATCAGTTCCCTGATCAAATCAAGGAAAAGGCTTCAGAAAAGGTCACGTGCTCACATGTGACCAGGGGTCACGTGTTGGCACGTGACGGCAGAACAGCGGCTAGAAGAAAAAGCGCAGAAAGCAGAGGAAAGCTCGTTCCAAGGGGTCACGTGCCTACACGTGACCAAGGGTCACGTGGCCACACGTGACCGGCTTTCAAAGCCTATCTATTTAACATAATTAAATTCTGAACAGCATTCAAATCTTTCCAAAGGAGAATGATTATTTGGAACCGATTGGATTAAAGATTTAAAGGTGATTAAATATCACCTATCTATGGAAAAATCTTGAACTTGGAAAGATTTCCCCTTAAAATCTAACCGAAATAACAAAGGAATATCTTTGGATTTAAAATCCAATGGTGAATAAAATTCACTTAATAATCCAAAGGTCCAAATGAATGATGAATGCAAATCAAATCTCTAACGAATACAAATCAAATCCCTCAATGAATGATTCACCAAAACTAATAGATTCTGCCCCTTCTCCTATAAATAGGAGCCAAGAGATACAGAGAGGGAGATATAGAGCTTTGGAGTATTAAAAATTCAGAAGGAAGAATTTGATTCTCTGCAAAAGAAAATCCCTAGATAAGAAAAGAGAGGCTTCAAAGGAGAATTTAATTCTCAAAAGAGTTTAACTCTTATATTAGAAAGAAGAACTTAGTTCTCTCTTTAGTGGAGGATCTGCAAAGTGCACATCTCCCCATGAATTGAGAATTTAATTCTCATTGGGTTGAGATCCTGCCATGCAGATCCAAAGCATAGGGAGGGAATGGAAGTTTGAGAATTTAATTCTCATAGAACCATAGGAATTTAATTCCTTTAAAATAAAATTAGGGTTTAACCCTATGTTATAGGAATTTAATTCCTTCAAAATCAATAGAACCAGGGTTAACCCTAGTTAAGAACTCAAATCTGTCAAAATAACAGGAATTTAATTCCTCTAAAGTTTATTGCTAGGGTTTAACCCTGTGAAGAATTTAATTCTTAAAAAGATAAACACATCTTCAAACAGGCAGGGTCACGTGCTACCACGTGACCCCTGTAAAGAGACACCGCTAAAACTTTGAGGCAACGCCTCACGTGCTTCACGTGACCCCCAAAGCGCGCAAAGAAAAAGCAAAGGAAAAGAAGCTCTGGGGCGCCCTCACGTGTCACCACGTGACCCCTAATGAATATTCTAACAGATCAAAGCGCAAGCCCCCATCACGTGCCCACACGTGATGGCTTTTAGAATTAAAAGTGTTAAACACTTATCTGTAGAACAAAATTAAGGGAAACATGGCGCTATCACGTGCTACCACGTGACCCCTTGGCTGAAGCTTTAACGGACAAGCACCAAAATGCCCATCACGTGACAGCACGTGATGCTCCAAAGTATTCAATACTTTTGACAGAATAAAATGAATTGAGGGCGTCCTCACGTGATACCACGTGACCCCTCTTGCCTTAGTGTTTAACACTAGAGTTGAAACCTCTATATCCAGTGTTCAACACTGATTTTCTTAGTGTTTAAACACTAATTTGGAAAACTCTATTTACAGTTTTTAACACTGACTTTCTTAGTGTTGAACACTAACCTGGAAAACCCTGTTTCCAGTATTTAACATTGATCTGCCTTAGTGTTAAACACTAATTTGAAATCTCCACTGCCAGTGTTTAACACTGATTTGTTTTAGTGTATAAACACTAATTTGAAAGCCCTGTTGCTGGCGTTTAACATTAACTATCTTTTAGTGTTTAACACTAACTTGCTAATCTTAATCCCAGTGTTCAACACTGTTGGTCTTTAGTGTTTAACACTAGGTTTAGCCCAATTGGCTAAGTTTCTAGAGGCAAAGCCTCTCCTTCAATGGACCAACAGAAAGCCAATATTCTAAACATGATTGGACTTAGCCCAAGATGGCCATAAGTCCTCAATTCAAACTCAACTGAGTCAATGGGCTCATAATATAATTAATAGGTCTTGGTCCCAAACTGGGTCAAAGACTGTTTAATCTACCTTGGTGTCAGGGTACATCTCTTCACTCCTTTGATACTTGGCGTTGTAATTCCTCAACGTCTTTAAAGAGGTGACGGGTCCCGATGACCACACATTGATACGGACTGTGGGGTCCTTAAACCCATGGACTATGACGTCCTTAACCTTGACCGGGATGTCTTAAAACTAACGACGAACTGTGGGGTCCTTAAACTCATGGACTATGAGGTCCTTAACCTTGACCGGGATGTCTTAAAACTAACGACGGACTATGGGGTCCTTAAACTCATGGACTATGAGGTCCTTAACCTTGACCGTGATGTCTTAAAACTAACATCGGACTGTGGAGTCCTTAAATCCACGGACTACGATGTCCTTAACCTTGACCGCAACGTCTTAAAACTAACACTGGACCGCAATGTCCTTAAACTACCTATTGACCGCAATGTCACTAAACTAAACAACAGGGCTCCCTTAATTGCTCTATTCTTGGATCTAAACGATCCCGTTAAGTCGATCTTAGTCTAAAAACTAGGCTAACGTATCCTTAACAAACGTTTAAGTTGATCTTAGTCCTCAACGAGGCTAACGTATCCTTAAACCCAAACCACCAAACCCAAATCTAAGATAATACGGATTTGGACTAGTCCACGCCCTACGGGCGACGACATAACTCTGTCTCCGTATACAATCTACGGGCAACTAAACACAAAATAAACACATACGACAAGAAGTGACCATCTGGAGAAGGAGAAAGTGGTTACCGCGATGCGGTAGCGTAATTAACTGCAGGGGCTTGCGCCTGCAGGGAAGAGCGTCCCCACAATCAAAAACCCCTCAAGCGAGGGGGAATCTGACGAAGTCTGCTACATCGGACGCATCCGTTTAAACCTTCGATACACGGTGCCATAAATCAACTTGGTATCTTCGGAGAGGTGGACGGATAGCACCAATTAGCATCTTCCCTGAATCACAGGCAAGACGTCCCTGTCGCGCCGTCATTTGGAGGGGAACAGATTCTGGCACGCCCGGTCGGACCTTTTCCTCTTTCCACTCCACACTTCGTGTGTCGTGATTCGCGAACCAATCGCGGTTTGCTAATGGTTGCCCTTGGGTTTCGAAGTACTAAGACTTGGTGTTTCGTTTGCTGTAGAAAGCAAAAGGATCAATGGCTGACAACTGCTCCAACTGCAACTGCAACCAGTGCTCCTCCTCGCCAGGAGGTGTAGCCTACGGGCCCCAAGCTGCTTCGCTGTTCACAATGCCCGTGGAACAGGTCACTCGAGCCACCTGTTCAGACCATAATATTGCATTTATCATTCCCCTATTCTTACCCTTTTTATAAATAAACAGGTACTCTTGTCGCACGTTTGTTGCATATTACAGGTTACAGGTTTCTGGAGCAAATACAGTGAAAAAGACACAAAACAACAGAAAAAGGGACTTTTGACCAACAAGTAGACGGATCCTAGCCAAGCCTAGTCGAAGAACAGTGCAAGGTCCAAAAAGTCAAGTGAAACGGTTAAAAAGCCCAATACAAGTCTTCACTAAAAATCTGGAGAAGATCCAGAAGTCCAACAGAGAAAAGAAGAGTAAAAACAGAAGCCCAAAGAGCCAAGGAAAAAGCCCCAAAAATAACAAAGCCCAATTCCCTAGTTTGGCCGCGGATCCGCGGCCAAACCCTACCTGGCGCCGCGGATCCGCGGCCATCAAGTACCCGTGTCGGTGCATATTTTCTGAATCAGCGCGACGGTTCTGGTGTTGGGATTCTCAGGGGTCAAATCTGTAAATTCACGTGTGCGAGAGTCTGTAACCCTAGTTTTTATATTTTCCTATAAATTGTAGTTTTAGATCTAAAAATTGTATGCCTCTTTTCAATAAATGAAATTCAGAATTTCTGGGAGTGACAATCAGATCTATTCTGTCTTCTACTTGGAGGGAGCCATCAAATCTGTAAGTAATTTATTTCCTTGCTTTTATTTTCTAGTATAATTTATCATCCCCTAATGAGCGAGTAGTCTCCTCGCTTGTTAGGGTTAGCCTTAGCGAAAGGGTTGAGAGATTAGATCTCTCACCCCTTTCAATGTCATCTTCACTTTAGAGTTAGAACTCCATGCATACGCACACATCTGCTCCCTACGGCACCCTACCCCTCGAGGTAACGGTGAACCGTAGTATAAAGGGCCGGTTGCGCGCGTTTTCCATGGGGGTTAGGATAATTATCAACAAAGGAAGGATACGAATCTAGAGGAAGAAACATCTTCCCAAAAGATTCGTATCCACTTTATTGATAATTAACTTAACACCTAATAGATCTAAAATAAGAAGGCATTGAAAGCGGTGAAGGAAACATTAATCTCCAAAACTTCCCCTAAGCCTAACCCTAGCAAGACTTTTAATTAGATTAATTAGATCTAGTATTTTAGATTTTAATAAACCAACCAAAACTACAAATAGAATCAACTCGTTAAAACACATAAAAGGAATTTACCCGTCTCTGTGGATCGACCCGTACTCACCGGCTAGCTGCGAAGCGACGCCGTTTCTGATTGCGGTAAACTCATGTTTTTGACAATAATCAAATGGCGCCGTTGCCGGGGACGGCGTAATCTTTCTTTTTGTGAATTTTCGGGTTGATATAAATTTTAAAAATTATAAAAATCTGAAAATATAAAAAAATAAAAATAAAATTATCAAATTTGATCTGTTTGAAGGGTGTATCTTTTGGATCTTGCAGGAACAACGAAGAATCACGGATCTGGAATTTTACAGAGGGCAAATCAAAATTTGGAGCATAGGAACAGAGAGCATTTGTAATTACAGAACAGTGCAAAAAATTTCCAGAGCGCGATCCCACCATAACGCCGCGCTTCCGCCGCAAATAGGGGCCTACCGCCGCGGATCCGCGCTCTGTCTGCCACGTCAGCATACGAAATTTTGCTGGTTTGATTTTTCTCTCTCCCCTCTGCAATCTCCCATATATCGCTCTGTAAAAATCTTTCTGCAGGATTTCTTTGCGTAAAGAGTCTTTCTCCCCCTTCTCGATAACAGATTTTCTGCATGTTTCTTTGCGCCGCGCTAAAAAATTGATTGCAAGTGAAATTTTATTGTTTTGCATAATTTAACCGGACTCTAAGGGGCTATTTGACCAAAATCAGATTGGGTGGGGATTTCATCACCCTTCCCAGGACCCCAGAAAACACCTAAAGCATTTTGCATCGACCACCTTTAATTAAAAAAATATTAGACTCAGACCTAAGGACAGCGAGCTCAATAGGAAAAGGACTAGGGTAGGCATCAGCTGTTTATCCTAACCGACATTGCGGTGTCTAGGCTAGTGGTTATTAATTAGGCCCACTGTAGTGGTGGTTCCTTCCCACTTACCTGGCCGTATTTGTCCGTGAAGAGGTGGTTTGAGGTCTATTTCTAGCCCTAGTTTGGAGCTGTCTAGCAGACCTAGGCGACCCTAGATCTAGGCCTGATTGTGCATGTGTGGTTGACACATTGGTGTCACGAGTCCCTTTCCTAAAACCTCTTTACAAAACCTTCACATAAATAAAAGAAAAAGAAAAAGAAAAATCTTTTAAAAAAACTTGCAACTTGCCGCTAAAGAAAACTTGCAAATTCACTTCCACCACTTCTTCTCACTGACGTTATCTTACCCCCACATTCTGTTTTTCTCTTTTTTCTGACTGCACTACCCTTTAGTGTATGTCATTTTGGACTAGGGATACTAACGCCCGATTAGTCCGTGTTTCGTTGGTACCGACCAACGAACCCTTCGACGAACCCTTCGTCGACATTCCGTCCATCTCCTTACCTCTATCTTCAAATTCTTCTTTCGAAGGTATGTCGGGACACGACCCCAACTATACCTTACCGACGGGAATGATTCCACCTCCGCCAGGTGCGAATAACCCGAATCTTCCGCCTGTTGTAGCGCCCGCACGATTTGCGCTCCAGGATCTCTTCTACCCCGTCCGCACTTCCTTACCAACATGTCTTTCACCCCCACCGGTGAATGGGGATAATTTTGAAATAAAACCACACTTCATCAATATGCTGCCTAAGTTTCATGGGTTGGAATCCGAAGATGCATATATTTTCATTAATAAATTCCAAAATGTTTGCGCAATGATGAAGACAACCCAATTAAGTGATGACGCAATAAGGCTAAGGGTCATTCCTTTTACCTTATGTGACCTAGCCGAGAAGTGGCTATACAGCACCGCATCACACTCCATTAGAAATTGGGACGAGTTTGTGAGAGCTTTTCTGAAAAAGTTCTACCCTCATCATAAAACTGCTAGAATCCGAAACGAGATTATACAATTTTCACAGCTTCCGTCCGAACCATTCTGGAAGTGCTTCGAGAGATTTAAAGACCTACTTGTTCAATGCCCTCATCATGGGATAGAAAATTGGCAACTTTGCCAAACTTTATACGAGGGATTGAACGCAGCAACGAAGCAGTTGCTAGAAACAATTTGTCAAGGTCATTTTCTCTCCAAGTCTAGCGACGAAGCTTGGCAGTTTCTTGAGGACCTAAGTGAGCAAACAATTCAGTGGGAGAGTACCAAGACCACATCATCTTCTTCAGTTGGTCAATCTAGGGCGGGCATACATCAAATAGATATGTCGATAGCTATGAAGGCCGAGATGGCCTCACTTATGAAAAAGCTAGAAGCCATTGAGACAAAAATCTCATCGTCTTCTCCTGCCCCTACTCTACCCACACGAACTGTTTGTGCTTGTTGTTCAAACCCATCGCATCTAACCGAAGAGTGTCCTTATAATGCACCTATTCAAGGACAGGATCAAGTCAATGCTGCATTCCAGCAACGACAAAGAAACGATCCGTACTCTTCGACATACAATCAGGGGTGGAGGAGTCACCCAAATTTCGCTTGGAACCAAAATCAACAAGTCCAAGGGAATAATAATTTTCAAAGAGCTCCTCCACAACAACAACAAGCACCCTTACAAACTCAAAACCAGCAACCTTTCCAACAACAACCTTATACAAATCAAACGAACAATTTAGTTCAACCAAATGATGATAAGGTTAGCTCGCTCGAGAAAAGTCTAGATGCATTTCTCAAGCAATCTATAGAATCCGCAGCAAGATTTGAAAGTTATGTTCAGTCTTTAATGAATAACAATGCCTCACACGATCAAAGTATCAAATCTATTGAGGCACAAATTGCACAATTAACTGCTGCGTTGAGCGAGAGAGAAAAGGGAAAGCTCCCATCTCAACCATTGCCTAATCCCGGTCACACACAAAACGCATATCACAATTACAATATAAATGCGGTGACCACGTTGAGATCCGGGAGAGAGTTGCAAAATAATGTGGGAACTAGTGATGACATCCCCGCCGGTGGTTCTTCTTCCCCTTCTTCATTTTCTTCACTTCCTTCTTCACCTTTTTCTTTAGAGCCTATTCTCCACCCTTCACACGGCTCTACTTCTCCTGACTCGAACGGACCCATTTCTCACAACACGAACACATCCACACTGGGATCCGTTCCTACTCCACATTCTACTCCACAAACCTTTGACTCAATAAATTTTCAGAACGCTCCATTCCCAAACAGGTTGAGTCCTAATAAACCAAATACACAAGTGGAGAAGATTGTAGAGATATTTAAGCAGGTTAGCATAAATATACCTCTCTTGGATGCTATCCAACAAGTCCCTTCATACGTGAAAATCTTAAAGGGCTTGTGCACCTCGAAGAGAAAGGCATCTCAAGTACCTAAGAAAGTGCTAGTGGCTAGTGCAGTGAGCAATGCTATTAACCACCATCAAACCTTACCCCAAAAATGAAAGGACCCCGGCTGTCCTACTATTTCAATCACAATTGGGGATAAGAAAATTAATCGAGCACTTTTAGATCTTGGGTCTTGTGTTAACCTGATTCCTTACTCCGTGTACGAACAATTAGGGGTTGGAGAGTTGAAACCCACTCGTTGCACTCTCCAAATGGCTGATCGATCAATCACCTATCCAAGGGGTCAACTAGAGGATGTGTTGATCAAAGTCGGGGAATTCATATTCCCCGTTGATTTTATCGTTATGGATACACAACCTGTTGCCAACCCAATAAACCAAATTCCGGTGATTCTTGGTCGACCATTTTTGGCCACTTCCAATGCAGTAATAAATTGTCGCAATGGCTCCATGACTCTATCCTTCGGAAAGAGGTCTAGTGAGTTCAATATTTATAAGATGGGAAGTCTGCCCCACGTGCCTAAAACAAGTACACGAGAAGTTTGCTCTATTCACGAAATCACGCAGGAGGACTGCGAGCTTGAAAGATTTCTATTTGATGAAAGCAGTTTTGACGCCACTAGTGCGTCCCTCCTTGAGCCTAATATCGTTGACACAACCGATGTTCATTATGAATGTTTCACTTTTTTGGATGATGACGACTCACAGCCCGAATATGAGTCGTTTGAATTTTTGGATGAGTCAGTCGAACCATCCGAATCGGTTGTTTGCAGTGATTTCGAACCTGTGTTAGAGTCCTTTGAGTTCGAGGTAGATTCCGCAATGGTTCTTTCGCCTCAGAAATTCGAACTCATGCCCTTGCCATCTCACCGTAGATATGCTTACATAGGTGAGAACGCTATTTTAAAAGTCTTACAAGATAGGCGGCAAGTTTTCAGTTGTACTATGGCGGACATCGAGGAGATCAGTTCCCTCATAAGTGAATATCATACACAATTGATGGATGATGCCATGTCAATAGAGGACCCACAGGAACATCTTGGGGGTATTATGGTGAGTCAACTTCCTCCCTTAGAAGTTGAAATACCCCCATTTCTTTTAATAAGGTACGAGAATGCCAACACTCCATTGATTGCTGATCATTTACATTCTCGTTTCGATGCATCACCATCACCTGTATATTTACCTCCACACCTCCCATACCACTACTTCTATCTTCCCAAATTCTTTGCGGACCACCACAACTTATTTTTCCACTAACCAATATTCTTTACTGATAAATTTTTCAAATGGTTGGTGTTGACTTTTGGCCGATGCAAAGTTTGGCAGTAATGTCTAACATAGTTTAAATGAAGTTTGGGGGAGGGTCTTTTTGTATATATTTTTGTTTTTCTTAACAATAAAAAAAAACTATAAATAAATAAACAGGGGAGTATCGGTATTTTGACCCTCTTGGTTTAGCATGACAGTGAGGACACTGTCAAATTCAAGTTTGGGGGTATGCTCGGTACGTCTTCTCCCTTCGCATTCATTTGAACATATTTTTGCATTTGCATACTTATTTGAAAATCCATAAAAATTTGAAAAATTTCAAAAATTATAAAAATTAATGTATTCAATTTTGGCTTATTTGACATGAGTTTGACAAATAGGTTAACTGGTTAGGAACAACTAGATCTTAGACTTAGTAAATTAAAACCCTAAAAATAACCTTCCTTAAAGTTTAACAGTAGAAAGTATATGCCTTGTAGTTTATTTAGAAATAGGCAAATTTTGGATTCACTTCTTGGGCTAAGTCAAAACAAGGGAAAAGTATTGATGTTCTTATTAGAGTATAAGTTTGAAAAATAGTTCCTAGCTTAAGTCTAGATTCTGAAAATGTATACCCTACAATTTGCACAATCAAGCACCTTGAAACTTGGAATAGTAGAAGAGACCTTGAAGTGCTCTTATCTTAAGTCCTTAGTCCGATGAAAATAAAAGAAAAAATATAAAAAATGGAAACTGGTTTTTGTGATTACTTAAGGCTGCAAAAATAGAAAAATATTTAGCGAGGGTGCTTCATCACCTAGTGCCTTAGACCAACTGGTTTGGGAGTCACTGCTAAAGCCTTGGGTGTTGCAAAGACTAGGAAGTACGCTTTAAAGTGCAAACGCATTTTGTAATCGGTCATTGGTACCTCAAGAAGTATTAACGGTCGCATGAAGGATGTGTAAGAAAATTTCATTAGTACTTTGGACAATGGACAAGAGTATGATTGCTTGATTTGAATTTCCAAGTGTAGGGGTGATATATACACACACGTAGGGATATGTGATTGGAATTTAGATAAGAGAAAGGAATGAAGAATAGAACTTGTATCTTTAATAGAGTTGATAAAAATTCCTAAGTGGAGATGTAACCCTAGAAGGAAAACTTAAGAAATGCCGAAAGCTAAGTAGATCTGCAGGATATATATAATCTTAAGTTAAATGATGAGGAAGTGTGAAGAATGTGGGTGGATAATTTACAAGTATAAGATAATAGAATTCCTTGTTAGAAAACCTAATTGGCGAACAAAAGTCAATGGGCCAAGTTGATAGGATTTTGTGGGTGTAATCCGCTGAAAACCCTCAGGAGACAACACTCCTCCTACTAGGGACACCTAGAGGTTTAACGGCTTGTTGCACGAGCTCAGTGCAATCGCGTTTCCCTGCGAAAGTGCGGTTAGGTTTTTTGTAGTGAATAAAAAATAAGTTGCTCGAGGACGAGCAAAAGGTAAGTTTGGGGGTATTTGTTCAGACCATAATATTGCATTTATCATTCCCCTATTCTTACCCTTTTTATAAATAAACAGGTACTCTTGACGCACGTTTGTTGCATATTACAGGTTACAGGTTTCTGGAGCAAATACAGTGAAAAAGACACAAAACAACAGAAAAAAGGACTTTTGACCAACAAGTAGACGGATCCTAGCCAAGCCTAGTCGAAGAACAGTGCAAGGTCCAAAAAGTCAAGTGAAACGGTTAAAAAGCCCAATACAAGTCTTCACTAAAAATCTGGAGAAGATCCAGAAGTCCAACAGAGAAAAGAAGAGTAAAAACAGAAGCACAAAGAGCCAAGGAAAAAGCCCCAAAAATAACAAAGCCCAATTCCCTAGTTTGGCCGCGGATCCGCGGCCAAACCCTACCTGGCGCCGCGGATCCGCGGCCATCAAGTACCCGTGTCGGTGCATATTTTCTGAATCAGCACGACGGTTCTGGTGTTGGGATTCTCAGGGGTCAAATCTGTAAATTCACGTGTGCGAGAGTCTGTAACCCTAGTTTTTATATTTTCCTATAAATTGTAGTTTTAGATCTAAAAATTGTATGCCTCTTTTCAATAAATGAAATTCAGAATTTCTGAGAGTGACAATCAGATCTATTCTGTCTTCTACTTGGAGGGAGCCATCAAATCTGTAAGTAATTTATTTCCTTGCTTTTATTTTCTAGTATAATTTATCATCCCCTAATGAGCGAGTAGTCTCCTCGCTTGTTAGGGTTAGCCTTAGCGAAAGGGTTGAGAGATTAGATCTCTCACCCCTTTCAATGTCATCTTCACTTTAGAGTTAGAACTCCATGCATACGCACACATCCGCTCCCTACGGCACCCTACCCCTCGAGGTAACGGTGAACCGTAGTATAAAGGGCCGGTTGCGCGCGTTTTCCATGGGGGTTAGGATAATTATCAACAAAGGAAGGATACGAATCTAGAGGAAGAAACATCTTCCCAAAAGATTCGTATCCACTTTATTGATAATTAACTTAACACCTAATAGATCTAAAATAAGAAGGCATTGAAAGCGGTGAAGGAAACATTAATCTCCAAAACTTCCCCTAAGCCTAACCCTAGCAAGACTTTTAATTAGATTAATTAGATCTAGTATTTTAGATTTTTATAAACCAACCAAAACTACAAATAGAATCAACTCGTTAAAACACATAAAAGGAATTTACCCGTCTCTGTGGATCGACCCATACTCACCGGCTAGCTGCGAAGCGACGCCGTTTCTGATTGCGGTAAACTCATGTTTTTGACAATAATCACCACCACAGGATTGTTTTTCGGGACCATGCTCCCGCCAATGAGCTTCTCCGCTCCTGTGCTAACGCCGGAAGTTCCCAAGAAGTCGGCCTTCGATCGGCTTACACCTACCACGGCCTCTCTCAACGGGTCGCCCAACACCAGTGCCTCGGTCTTCTCCAGATTGGGCCAGAGCTCCTGTGGACCCGCGATGGGGCCTACAATCCCAGAGAAGGCCGCTTCTAAGAAAGTAACCAGTCCTGCTCCTGAAGTCGTCAAGGCGGCTTCCCCTGCCAAAAAGTCGGTCTTTACAAGATTGACGGCTCCAGCTCCCGCTCCTGCTACCCAAAGGACATCGGTCTTTGACAGGCTGACATCAGCGGCGACCCTTCATCTACACAGGGGGCAAGACGAGACTATCGCCCTCACCAAGCCGGTTCCATCAGCACGACGCTCTCGACGCCGTTACTGGCGCCGAGTGAGGAAGGATGGAGGCAACTCCCCTTCTGGGCTAACTCCTCCAGCCCCGACGACAGAAGTTAATGCCGCTGTTCCAACTGAGAACAGCTTTGAGATGCTAAATAAGGTGCGTAGGAATTCTCCTACCGTGGCGCTAAAGAGGTCTCCCCCTCCGCTGGAAAGGGCTGTGGAAGTAAAGCCAGAACAGCCCCAATCCCCTCAACGGCTGTCCTCCAAAATCTATAAAGTCTGGTGGCAGACCCGAGACTCAGTGATCGATCCAAATTTCTCCCACCAGCGCAAGAAGCTGAAAATCCAACAGGAAGTCAGTCACCAGGCTAAGCCACGAAAAGCTGTCTGGATGCCCACTTCAACGGCCCCCTCAACTTCCACTGCTCATAAAAAGAAGAGGCTAAAGAGGACCCCCGGGCCAACAACGAAAGCTAAGAGCGCTGAGCTCAAACGCCCTAAGACTGGGGGCAGGATGGTCCACACTGTATACATGGCGTCAGGGAAAGAAGACAGCCGCGCGTCCACAGGTCATAGACCGCTTACACGGTCGGTGACCAAAGCTCAGGAGCAACAGCAAAAGCTCCAGGAAATGATAAACGCAATGGCCGCGCTTACTGGACCGAAAGAAAGCCCTGAGGCGTCCTCGGATCAGCAACAAGAACAGGAAACCGACGCCGAGTTCCTCAGGAGGATACTGGAAAAGAAAGATAAGGAGGCTGCGGAACAAGCGGCCAATATAAAGAAAATAGCCCACTTATTCCAGGACATGGTGGGAATGATGATCCAACAAAACCCACCTGCTGAGGATCCTCCGATCGTCCTTGAAGACGACAGGGGAGAAACGTCAAATCCACCGCCGGCTCTCTCAACGGCTAAGGAGGAGACAATCTCTAAGGCCGACTTGGACGACTATATAGCCCAGCAAATCCGGGTTCATCATGTGACCGAGGCAGCTGGTCAAGTCGTAAAAACAGGGCGACCATATCCGAGCTGGTACGACCAAATCAAATATCCGCCGGGTTATACAATACCAAAATTCCACGTGTATAAGGGGACTGGCAACCCCCACCAATATGTTGCCTAGTTCAGGGCCCTTTGTGGTAATACCGACGGTGATGATAAACTGTTGCTTCGCCAGTTCATGGGCAGCTTATCAGAAACAGCGTTCGAATGGTATTCGGAACTCCCGAACAATTCTATCAAGACGTTCGCTGAAATGGAGTTGCTATTCACTCAGCGATTCGAAAGCGCCAGCGAACGCACTCCAATAACGGCATTGATTAATGCCAGGGCGAAACCAGGCGAAACGTGGGTCCAGTATGCTATACGCTGGCGAAATTTGTGGTCGAAATGTGAGCAACGCATTAAAGAAGCGCCCGCGGTGGGCATGTTCGTGGGAACCCTAGACCCTCATGCAACTATCTCCCAGTTTATGATGTTCTTTAAGCCAACCACATTCCAGGCTCTAATCGACAAGTTGGCCCAGATGGACCAGATGGGTCACAGGCCGCCCCCCCGAAGCCAGAACCTCGGAATGACAAGGGTAAAGGGAAGGCAACCTTCGTTGCGAACGCACAGCAGCAACCCAGTGCCCCAAAGCTGGTGGATCAGCTGGAAGAAAGACGGCGGTATTACAACGAGAAAATGAAGCGCCCCTACTCATTCCCGCGGGATAAGACAAAGAGGCTATTTGAGCTGGCAATACGCAGCAGACTTATAAACTTGCCAAATTCAAGGCGACCGCCACAACCCACTGAGGTGAATAACCCCAACTATTGCCCTTACCATCAAACGGTAAGCCATCCGATTGAGGATTGCTTCGTTTTCAAATGATGGATTGAAGATCAAAACCTCCAGGGGAAGTTTGCACTGTCCGAAAAGTGGAAGGTGAACCCGCCACAGCCGCATACGCCTAAGAAAGCAGATACACCGGGGGCAACCTGTTCCTTTATTGAAGAAGCTCCATAGGAGGTCGTGCTGTCAACTAAAACCAAAAGAATGCTGAGGGACCTTCAGGCGTGCTCGGCGGTCGAATGGAAGGACCCGCTTGAACCTCAAATCATCGAAGGGATGTTAAAGCCACGCCTAACTACAAAGATTCGTGGTGATGGCCCGAATACTCACACCCAACCGTCAAAATCTTCGAAGAAAAAGAAGAAGAAATCCAAAAAGCCCGTGAAGCCTGGAGACAAGCGCACGGATTTACAGAAACAGATTGACGTGCTAGAGGAGTACAATCAAAAGACGCGGACTCCCGTCACGCTGCAAGAGTTTCTCAACCACGTCTTTCAGGAGGAAGATGATGAAGAAAGCTCATCGGATGAATCCGAGGGATATGTGGTGAGTTGTCATGTGATTTCCCACTCGGAAGATGAGAAAACTCTTAGCACTGAGGAACAGGGGCACAGCCTGAGCCAGAACTTGTATGGCCAACAGATGAAATGATCGACGCCTTTCTAGATGAGATTCGTTTGAAGAGTAAAGTCGATCAGTAGCGTGAGATGGCTGCATCGGAAGGAGCCAAACACAGGCGACTAAACGAAAGAGTCGAAGCACTCCCGCCGGATCGAAAGACATCCGATGCGAATAAAAACGTGTTCAAGACGAGGAAAAGGTTTGCCAAAGCTATGTCGATGGGAATGAAGCTACCACCCTCGGAAGAAAACACGTTCGATGGGGCGGAGAGGCACCCTAATTATTGCGCATATCATTGGAAGATTTCGCACCCCACTGAGGAGTGCGACGCTTTTAAGATGTGGTGGCAAGGATATGTTACTCACCGGCAACATTTTAAGCGCATGAAACGCAAGACTCGTCGGGAACAAAAAAGTACGACCGAAGGACACAAAAGAACTGCCGGCAATTGTTACATGGTTAACGCCGGAGGGTCGCAAGTTCTCACCTTTGGGAGCGACTCTGATGAAGAAATGGCTCTGGGCCCTCTCTTTAAAGAATCCGTTTTAGGGAAAGAGAAGGAACTAGAGGCCTGCGAAAACATTCAGCTGCGCAATCGCACGCTCCCGGAAAAGAATCTCGGACCCGCAAATAGAAAAGATAAGGGAAAGGAGAAGGCCGCCGAGGATATCACCTTAGATGGCCAAGTCATGAAAGAGTTGACTGCCAAAGACCCTCCCAAGAAGGGTAAGGTGGACTATAACATCCTAGCACACCTAAGGAAGCTACCTTCTCAGCTCAGCATTCTTGATGCCCTCCTATTATCAAAAGAAGCGCGAGACTCATTAATCAAGGCGTTACAAGAACCCGAGCAATTCCAAGCCTTCCTCGCCGAAGAAAGGATGAAGGATGAACTGGAAGAAGTGCACACGGCCGACATCACTTTCGGCGACGAAGAACTTCTCCTCAGGACGTGCGACCACAACTGTCCCCTATACGTCTCCGGATATTGCCACGATATCAAGATAGGCAAGATCCTCGTGGATAATGGATCCTCCGTCAATCTCCTTAATGTTCGGGTGTTGAAGGAAATCTGCATGAGCGTACAGCACCTCGCTCGTGACAAAATTACCATCTCCGGTTTCGACTCCCAGTCATCACGGACTCTCGGATCTGTGATATTAACACTACGCTTCGGGCTGCTGGTCACGGACATCAAGTTTCATGTCATTGACGCCAAGACCTGCTACAACGCCTTGCTCGGTCGTCCTTGGTTACACGAGTACAGCATCATCCCTTCTACACAGTATCAGTATATGAAGTACTTTAAGGATGGTTTCGAGTATACCGTAACAGGTGAGCTGAACCCATTTTCCGTGAACGAAGTCCGCAAGTACGAAGATGCAAAGTACTTTTTGCCAGACTTCGAGGATACAGAAAAGTGTCGCAAGCCGGAGGACAAAGCCGCCGCCACCATCCCTGTTTTCGGGAGCGATACCGAAGAAGAAGAAGAGATAGTTTACGCTGGGCCGTCTCGACGCAACAACCTGGGACCGTCCGCCCCCATGTTGATCTTCGGAAGTGACTCGGAAGACGAAGTTAATGCCGTATTCTCCAGTCGGCCGTCAATACAAGCATCCCCTAGAGATGATCAGAGTTTGCAAATCACCATGGTGCCGCAGGAACACTACAAGGAGCTTGACACACTTCAAGCTTACAATATGCAGGACTTGCAGACGTTTTACGTCCCTCCCAGGCGAAAGGGTGAAAAGGTGATCATATTCTACCGATCCTCGGAAACGAGAGTAGAGAAAGAGATCTGGCATGGCGCGGATTCTACACTCGATAAGCTTCAACCCATCCATTTTCCCAGATACTACAAAAACGGATTGAAAAGGCTATTGAAGCGCCAAGGGGTACCCTTAAAACATATTATTCGACAAGCTCGATTCTATAACAGGATTTGGGATGTCCCTGGGACTCAGCGCAAATTGCCCAACGGGAGAATGGAAACGCTTGGGCTTGGATACGTCAGATCCGGGAAACGGGAATGAGTCCACAGTAGCTACGCCATATATAACTTCGATGAAGAAGAGGACGCCCTGTCAGAAAGCGCCGACCCCGTGTCGAAACGAGATCTCGCAATCAAAATGCCGAGTCCATCATTTGAAGAAAGAATGGACAAGCTTATCAGGAAAGCGGGTCAAAAAGCTCGGGACGACTACAATCGCGAAATGGCCATCTACGAGAAGGCCAGGACGCAATGTCTTCTTCAACAGGCTGCAAAAGATGAAGATGCTCCTACCTGTCAACCTGCCGTGCAAAAGGCCCGACGCAGAGGCAGAAGTAAGTCAAGGAGCGGAAAAGGCATCCGACAATGAAAAAGGGGACTGGAAAGTCACGTAATCGAGAATTGGGCGGTCTGGATTTGTCCCTCATGAAGAAGATGAGTCGAGCATACTCCTTTCCTCGAGATAAGATGGAGAAAATACTTGATCTCGCTTTAAAACATCGAATGATTACATTGCCAGAGTCTAAGCACCCTGAGCAAGCTAACGAGGTCTCTCATCCGGGCTACTGCTCTTATCATAGAGCCATAGGACACCCCATCGAAGACTGCTTCACCTTCAAGAACTGGGTCGAAGACCAGTACCGGCAAGGCAGATTTTCTTTATCCAGCAGCTGGAGAGTAACGCCGCCACAAAAGCACGAACCCAAAGCCGCAAGAGCAGAACCGGATCCACATCGATCTTGGAAGCGGATTCGCACCTATCACATGATTACAATATTGAAAGAGGAGCCCGAGAACAGGGATGACCTTCCTTGGTGCTTCGAAGACAATGAGGTAATCTCAGAATTTCCACCGTCTCCGAAAGAACTGGAAGATGGCATACATACTACTGCAGATAACCTCAAGAAGATTGAGTTGGGATCGGCAGACGATCCGCTACCGACATTCGTCAGCGAGCTGCTATCTGAAGAAAGGGTGGCTACATTAAAGGACGTGCTTCTACAGCATAAAGATTGTTTCGCGTGGAACTATTCCGAGATGCCGGGATTAGATCCAGAGATTGCTGTGCATAAATTAGCAATATCCCCGGACATCAAGCCAATCAAACAGGCGCCGAGGAGAATGCGGCTCGAGCTTGAGATGAGCATTAACGCCGAAGTCAAGAAGCTAATCGATTCTGGGTTTATCTAAGAAGTTCAATATCCTGACTGGATCGCCAACATCGTCCCGGTAATGAAGAAAAATGGGACAGTGCGCATATGCGTGGACTTCCGGGATCTCAATAAAGCTTGCCCGAAGGACGATTTCCCAGTGCCGGTCACCGAGCTGATGATAGATAATACGTCCACTCACGAAGTTTTCTCCTTCATGGACGGCTCATCAGGATACAATCAGATAAAGATGCATCTCGAAGACCAGAAGCACACCGCTTTCCGGACTCCTTTGGGTATATTCTGCTACAAAGTTATGCCCTTCGGTTTAAAGAACGCCGGTGCTACCTATCAAAGGGCCATGACAAAGATCTTTGATGATCTCATACATGAAATCGTCGAGTGCTATATCGACGACCTCGTAGTGAAGAGCATGTCATATGAAGAGCATTTAGAGCATCTGAAGACCATATTTCAACGCCTTCGGCAATATAATTTGAAGATGAATCCCCTCAAATGCGCGTTCGGAGTCTCCTCGGGTAAATTCCTGGGATTCATCGTCCGACACCGAGGTATCGAGATAGATCCGTCCAAGATCAAGGTGATCATGGAAATGCCACCGCCAAGGACTCTCAAACAGTTACGGTCTCTCCAAGGGAAGCTCGCGTACATCCGGCGATTTATAGCCAATCTCTCCGGCAAGTGCCGCCCTTACAGTCACCTGATGAAGAAGGGAACCCCGTTCGTCTGGGATCACAAATGCCAAGGCGCACTGGATGAGATCAAGCAATACCTGCAGAACCCGCCAGTGTTGGCTTCTCCGGTTAAGGGAAAGCCTCTCATTCTTTACACAACCGCCCTCGAAGGTTCCTTAGACGCATTATGGGCACAAGAGAACGACCAAGGGAAGGAAAGAGCACTTTACTACTTAAGTCGAGTTCTACTGGGGGCAGAAGGCAACTACTCCCCCACTGAAAAACACTGCCTGGCGTTGATCTTCACGATAACAAAGCTCAGGCACTATGCGTTGGCGCATGAGTTCCGTCTCATTTCAAAGGTGGACCCTCTTAAATATTTAATGTCAAAGGCCATATTGACGGGACGACTCGCTAAATGGGCCCTGCTCTTGATGGAGTTCTCGATAACATATCAGCCTCTCAAGGCAGTGAAAGGCCAAGCCATCGCCGACTTCCTTGCTGAGCACCCAGTACCTACCGGTTCTCCTCTGAATTGCGATCTGCCAGACGAACATGCGTTTGACACGATCAATGGTGGTGATACCCGATGGGAGCTTTATTTCGATGGAGCATCCTCCGTAAAGAAGCGCAAACAAAGTACCCCAATGATCAAATCGGGGGTAGGCCTCATCTTCAT
Organism: Agapanthus africanus; assembly: GCA_030015575.1. Taxonomy (NCBI): domain Eukaryota; kingdom Viridiplantae; phylum Streptophyta; class Magnoliopsida; order Asparagales; family Amaryllidaceae; genus Agapanthus; species Agapanthus africanus. The sequence goes on along the minus strand of JASDDO010000031.1, from coordinate 683,316,198 downwards.
AACTCCTCAGGGAGGAATAATGCGCTTCGCTTTCTCCTTAACGGAGCCGAGGACGAATAACAAAGCTGAATACGAAGCTTTGATAGCAGGCCTCGAGATCGCCATCGGCATGGGAATTGAAAACCTCCTCATATACGGGGATTCTCAACTGGTCGTTAGTCAAGTAAACGGTGACTACCAAACGTGCAAACCAGAGTTGGTGAAGTATGGTGAAAAGGTGCGACAACTGTTGACCAAAATTCCCTCCTATACTCTGGAAAGCATACCACGCGCGGAAAACAGCAAGGCAGACGCGTTGGCCAAGCTCGCTAAAGAACTGGCTGACGAGAACCTTGATGACGTTAAAATCGTGGTGCAAAGCCATCAGGTGCTTGCCCTAGCTGAAATATCTCCGGAATCATCCGAAGAGAAGGGAGTGACTGAGCAGACGACCCTACAAATAAGAGACCGTGAGAAGGCCGAGGACTGGAGGGAAGTCTTCATAGACTACTTTAAGTCCCACCGAATGCCTGAAGAAGCGTCCTCAAGACATCAGCTCATGAAACGAGCTCTATCTTTCGTTTTCGTCAACGATACCCTATACAAGAGATCCTTTGGTTCTCTATGGCTGAGATGCTTAGGACCTGACGAAGCAGAAAGAGTCGTTCAGGAAGTTAATGACGGAATCTGTGGTTCTCATCAAGCAGGCCTGAAGATGAAGTTAAAAATTAATCGGATGGGTTACTACTGGCCCACAATGATCCAGGACTGTCTCGAATATGCGAAGCAATGCCACTCATGCCAAATCCATGGGGACTTTATCCACCAGCATCCAAATCCACTCCATCAAACGGTGGCTAGCTGGCCAGCTGGCCATTCGAAATGTGGGGAACTGACATAGTCGGCCCCATCGAACCAACATCGTCCAAGGGACATCGTTTCATCTTGGCGACGACTGATTACTTCTCCAAATGGGTAGAGGCAGTGCCATTGAGGGAAGTGAAGACGGAGAATATCCTCCATTTCTTCAAGACGCACGTCATATATCAGTTTGGAACACCGTGACGGATCATCTCCGATAACGGGCCAGCTTACAGAAGCCACAAGATCAGTCGTTTCGCTCAACAACACAATATAGACTGGAGATATTCTTCAGTTTACAATCCGCGAGCTAATGGTCTAGCCGAGGCCTTCAACAAGACCCTGACGAAGATCATGAAAAAGACGGTGTCCCGAAATAAGAGAGGCCGGCACGAGAGACTGCAAGAAGCTTTCTGGGCGTATCGAACCACGTTCAAGACGGACACGAACACAACACCATACGCGTTGGTATTTGGGACGGAAGCAGTACTCCCTCTCGAGATAGAGTTACCCTCTCTACGAGTGGCGGTCCACTACGAGCTGACGGACGAAGAAAATGCTCACCTTCGGCGTGAGGAGCTTGATGCCCTTGATGAAACCCGGCTCATAGCGCAACAAAATCTGGAAACTTACAAAGCAAAGATGACGCGCTCATACGAAAGATTGACCAGGCCGAGGACATTCCGCCAAGGCGAACTCGTGCTAGTGGTCAAAAGGCCTCTGATCCCCAATCGCGCCAAGCAGGAAAAATTCGGGCCAAACTATGAAGGCCCATACATCATAGATAAGGTCTACCAGGGTGGAGCCTATCTACTCATGAATATGCACGGTGAAAGGCCTTTCAGGCCAATAAACGGCCGCTTCCTAAAGAAATACTACGCTTAATGGGCCACAGCCTAGGTCAATGATAGATGACGACGACTATGTCCGCTCGCTATCCTCCTAAGCTCAAGCTCTATAAGTAGTAGCCGGCCCTCTCCACAACGGACCGAAACGTCCTTAAACTAACGACGGACCGAAACGTCCTTAAACTAACGTCGGACCGAAACGTCCTTAAAGTAACGACGGACCGAAACGTGCTTAAATTAACGTCGGACCGGAACGTCCTTAAACTAATGACGGACCAAAACGTCCTTAAAACTACTACCGCAGCATCCTTAGGTTGACGAGATGAATAAAAAAAATAATAAAAAAGAAAAAATTTTAAAAAAACGGTATGTCCATAAGCAAAAAGGGCGCGGATGAAAACCCGAAAGGGCTCCGTGAGTAAAAACAGCAGGGCTACCGGCGAGTGTTCGTGAAAACCCGAAAGGGCGCGACCTCGTAAAAAAAAAGAAGAGAAGGAAAAAATAATAACGGTATGTCCATAAGCAAAATGGGCACGGATGAAAACCCGAAAGGGCTCCGTGAGTAAAAACAGCAGGACTACCGGCGAGTGTTTGTGAAAACCCGAAAGGGCGCAACCTCGTTAAAGGACACTAGCAGGATCCTCACGACCTTGTAAGGAGAAACCACCCGCGTGAGATCCTTACGACTCACCAGGGATCAACACACTTAGGGGTCCTCACAATTCCTAAGGAGAAAACACACTCACGAGATCCTCACGACTCGCAAGGAGAACTCTCTTATGGGACCCTCACGGCTCATGAGACTTGAAAGTCTTAAGTTACAGAGACCTAAACCTGTGCTTAAGTAACCCCCACAACCTTCGATATTGCCTTACAAGCGGCTCAATACTGACTCTTGTATACAATCCACGGGCGCGAATAAACATTTCCCCAACCAAGTCCCATCCGTGGCTAGGGATAGGTTCATATGGCAAACAACCCCTGTAAGTCCTCTCGACTTATAAGGAGAAAACCTTTTTGTAAGATCCTTATGACTTGCAAGAAGACACACACTTAGGAATCGTCATGATTCCCAAGGAGAAAATACACCTACGAGATCCTCACGACTTGTAGGGAGAAATACCTTCATGAGACCCTTACGGCTCATGAAGTCAAAAGCCTTAGTCGACAGGATCCTTAACCCTGTTTACTAAGCCACTTTTGTTCAACATCGACAGAGGCAGATGATGATTCCCTCCTGGCCATATCCCAGTTGTAGCGGTGCTGATGCCGAAATCTGTGTCTAATTTCAGGTTTATGGCGAAAAGCCAGTAGGCCGCACGTGCATACGAGATAGCCGAAATGATGGAGCAACTTGCAATAAAAAGCAGCAAGTAAAAATGTATGCACGCAAAATAGCCAAAATGATGGGGCAACTCGCAATAAAAAAACAGCGAGTAAAAATGAAATAAATAGCCGAAATGATTGGGCACCGCGAAAAATAGCCGAAATTATAGGGCAATCGCAACCTCCGCGATATAAAAGCTGAAATGATAGAGCATCGCGGAAAAAGAAATAAAATAAAAAAAAGAGTTTTAATTTATGCCCTACAGGTGATGTTCCATCACACCCTGTATACAATCCAAGAGCGTAAACAAAGAAGTGATCATACTTCCCCCCAGGTTTCATCAAAGAAAGAAGCTAAATCTCGACGGGCCGTAGGCGACCTAGAGATCATCCCAACACTCGTCTCGTAACGACGGACACAACTTCAAACAAAGCGGAGCAGCGGCAACCCCTAGTTCCATGGCTCGGCAATATACACATCACCAACAGTCAAACCTCCATTCCGTAAAATGCGGATACAATCAGCAAAATTCCTGGTTACGTGGAACGCGGATAACGTCACTCTTTGACCCCGTGGAAAACATCCAGAGCGGATCCTGGTCCTCGCAGAGCACGGCAGTGAACCCGTGTGAAGCATCCAGAGCGGAGCCTAGTCCTCGCCGAGCACGGCAGTGAACCCGTATGAAGCATCTAGTGCAAAATTCCTGGTTACGTGGAACGCGGATAACGTCACTCTTTGACCCCGCGGAAAATGTCCAGAGCGGATCCTGGTCCTCGCAGAGCACGGCAGTGAACCTGTGTGAAGCATCCAGAGTGGAGCCTAGTCCTTGCTAAGCACGGCAGTGAACCCGTGTGAAGCATCTAGTGCAAAATTCCTGGTTACGTGGAACGCGGATAACGTCATGCTTTGACCCCGTGGAAAACGTCCAGAGCGGATCCTGGTCCTCACAGAGCACGGCAGTGAACCCGTGTGAAGCATCCAGAGCGGAGCCTAGTCCTCGCCGAACACGGCAGTGAACCCGTGTGAAGCATCTAGTACAAAATTCCTGGTCATGTGGAACGCGGATAATGTCACTCTTTGACCCCGTGGAAAACGTCCAGAGCGGAGCCTGGTCCTCGCCGAGCACGGCAGTGAACCCGTGTGAAGCATCTAGTGCAAAATTCCTGGTTACGTGGAACGCGGATAACGTCACTCTTTGACCCCGCGGAAAACGTCCAGAGCGGATCCTGGTCCTCGCAGAGCACGACAGTGAACCCGTGTGAAGCATCCAAAGCGGAGCCTAGTCCTCGCCGAGCACGGCAGTGAACCCGTGTGAAGCATCTAGTGCAAAATTCCCGGTTACGTGGAACGCGGATAACGTCACTCTTTGACCCCGTGGAAAACGTCCAGAGCGGATCCTGGTCCTCGCAGAGCACGGCAGTGAACCCGTGTGAAGCATCCAGAGCGGAGCCTAGTCCTTGCTAAGCACGGCAGTGAACCCGTGTGAAGCATCTAGTGCAAAATTCCTGGATACGTGGAATGCGGATAACGTCACTCTTTGACCCCGTGGAAAACATCCAGAGCGGATCCTGGTCCTCGCAGAGCACGGCAGTGAACCCGTGTGAAGCATCCAGAGCGGAGCCTAGTCCTTGCTAAGCACGGCAGTGAACCCGTGTGAAGCATCTAGTGCAAAATTCCTGGTCACGTGGAACGCGGATAATGTCACTCTTTGACCCCGCGGAAAACACCCAGAGCGGAGCCTGGTCCTCGCCAAGCACGGCAGTGAACCCGTGTGGAGCATCCAGAGCAAACACCAGACTGTGGAGTCCTTAAAATCCACGGACTATGATGTCCTTAACCTCGACCGTAATGTCTTAAAACTAACAATCAACCACCCTGATTCTGTATTGATTCCACTTTGGTTTAGGGGTACATCTCTTCGCTCCTTTGATACCTGGCGTTGTAATTCCTCAACGTCTTCAAAGAGGTGACGGGTCCCCGCAACCACACATCGGACTGTGGAGTCCTTAAATCCACGGACTATGACGTCTTAACCTTGACCGTGATGTCTTAAAACTAACATCGGACTGTGGAGTCCCTAAATCCACGGACTATGACGTCCTTAACCTTGACCGTGATGTCTTAAAACTAACATCGGACTATGGAGTCCCTAAATCCACGGACTATGAGGTCCTTAACCTTGACCGTGATGTCTTAAAACTAATATCGGACTGTGGAGTCCCTAAATCCACGGACTATGAGGTCCTTAACCTTGACCGCGATGTCTTTAAACTACGACACCCTGGAAACCATCCCAAACCAACCCCTGACCCCGCGTAACACGGATAACGGTGACCACATCCAGCACTTGCAGGTCCTCACGACCTGTAAGAAAGAAAAACTCTCTTGTGAGATCCTTACGACTCTCAAGGGAAAACCCGCTTAAGAACCCTCACGATTCTTAAGGAGAACTTACACCTACGGGATCCTCTCGACCCATAGGGAGAAAAACTCTTTATGAGACCCTCGTGGCTCATAAAGCGTAAAAGTCTTAGGAAGCAGACCTTAACCCTGAATCCTAAGCCGTCGCTACCCTGCAAGGAGATCAAAATAAATTGTCCGTAAAACTCATTCAATGAAAGGAGACATACCATTGAGAAGAAAAATGTATCTTTTATTCATAAACCAAAATGGATACAAAGTTCAATTCATGAAAAAACAAAAAGAAAATACTCTCATCTATGAGTATATACAAAAAAGGAAGGGAAAGATACAAATGTTTCAAGCCGGTGGGCGATTTAGCAGCTTGGTCAGCTCATCCTGCTTTTGTTGGGCCACGGCCTCATGATTTAAGATCGCCAAAAGACGGGCCTCTGCCTGAGCCTGCTGGGCCTGGTACGAGGCGAGCCGACCTTCAAGCTCTTTCTCGGTTGCCTTATGAGCCTCGACCCTCTCACGAGTGAACGTGGCAGCTTTATCAAGAGTCACCACCTCCCTGATAGACTCTTGAAGCACCTGCCAAAGTTCATACGCTTTGTTGGCCGTGGCAGTAAGACTCGCTTGAAGCTCGCTCAGCGCTTTAGAAGCCAACTCCCTCTCCGAGAATTTACGGCCAAGCCTCTTCTCGCACGATGTCATGTTTGCCGCGCACCGCGCTATCAGCCCCCGCAAGTCCGCCTTTGCAGCCATGACCTCCAAGGAAAGACGGGAACATTCAAGTGCGTGCAAGCAAGCCTCCACCTGCCGACAGAACTCCACCTAGACTCGCACCACCTCTTCGCTATGGTAGGTGGCAAGAAAAGGAAGAGAACCGTTAGCCTCGGCAGCAAATGCTTCAGCTGTGGTTGCACTGCCAGCACGAAGCTCCTCGATCAAAGATGACAGGGAGACAAGGCTCAATTGAGCCAAGCGTTCTGAAGCTCGCAAAGCATAAGGGCCGGGCGGCATGACGACACGTGATTCCAACGCTATTGGAGCTGGCAAGGCTGTTCAGAGTTGAAAGATATTAGTAAGACTCTTAAGCAAAGGAACAAGTGAGGCTATACCGGAATGTCATTTACCTACAGTCATGCAAGTAGGAGCTGAGGGTTCCTCTGGCCCTTCGAGAACCTCGACCTTATCATCGGCCTCCAAAACTGTAGAGAACATCAATGTCAATACGCAAAATAACAACAATGCTATGAGAAGTGATGAACAACACTCACCTTGTCCAGATGAGAGAACGATGCGTTGATGAGATATCGCCTGCGGAGCGGCCATTTCCAAAAGACATTGGAAGGATTGCCGAGGAGACAGATCGACAATGGAGGCCGCCAGTCCACGTAATTCTGAAAAGACAAAAGAGTTCAGGTAACAAAAAGATTACTAGCTCAAAACGTGGAAGGTTACCTTCGACACTCCTCCCATTCTGAGCCGGGGGGATAGCAGTTTCAACGGCCTCTATCGTGACCTCAGGCTCCAACAAAGGGAGGGTAGTCCCGACTACCTCCATCTCAACCTCTGGGCCGCCTTCGGGTAGAGTCGCTGGGACGGCGATCACCGAGGGAACCTCTCCCAAAGGAGCAAATACCCTGGAATCAAGAGCCGCCACCGGAGGTTCTATTGCGAGAGGAATAGCATTGTCGGCCCCATCCGTATCGGGTAAAGCCGCATCGGGAATGTTAACGGGCTCTAGCTGCAGCAAGCCAGTGGGGATCTCTCCCATCGCCGAAGACTCTGCACAAGTCCCACAAAATAAGGATACATATATACAAGCATAAGCAATCTGAAGAACTGCAAAGAAATATAAGAACATACCAATGCGCAGGGAAGCCTTCAGTATGGCTTCTTCAAGCTGATGCTCCTTCTCAAGGAGGCGTGCTCGCCGAGGTTCGAGGGTAGACTCATGGCTGTCGGTCCACAGAGAAAGCGCGTCCGCAGCATCCTCCGAAGTGGCCTGTTTCAGGGCCCTTTCTCCCCATTCCTCCAGAGGGCCAATGAACCGCCGCCGAATCCATGAGGGGTCTTCGTAAAAGATTAAAGCGGGATTAGGCTTCTTCGGAACCCTGGCGTTATGAGACACGTCTTTGGAACGACGTATGGCCTCGGCCAACTGTGCGGCTTCCTCATTGGCCGAACTCGGGAAAAGAAGTCCAGCGTCTGACTCTTGCACGGCCAGCGACTCATCTGGAAGTATGGGCTCCGACTCTGTTAAAGAATCAAGTAGGTTGGTGGCCACCCTCTTCCGCCTCTTAGATCCAGAACCGGCCGCCGAAGACGACCGCTTCTTTCCTCGCGGAGCTTTGGTGCGGCGGCGACCCACGTCGCCTTCAACACCATCGTCCCTGTTACCCTCGCTCGGTGCCACAACCGAGGATGATACCGCCATTGTCGATGCCACGGGAGGCAATGCTGCCGCAGGCGGTGGTGCTGCTACTGGGGCCCGTCTACCCCGCGATCAGGCATACCAGCTGTTGGAGTAAGGTCCACCCCTGACTCCCCCGGAATGAGCGCGGTGCCAATCTCCCTCAGAGGGAAGCGGACTGGAGCCCTCGGTCGCAGCTTAGCTCCTGGAACCTGAGGAGGGGCATCATGACCAAGAAGCACCCTTCTTTCCTCAAGAATAATCGGGTTCACCCGATGGAGATACCATCCCGTAAACGCCCCCACACACCGGGGCGTATGCTCAGCTTCAGGGATCATAAAGTAGGAGCCGGTGTTCAACCTCACGAAATGATGTGCGGCATCGTGAACGGCATCAAGTAAAGGGACCGGCGCAACTATGAAAGCCTCAAAGGGAACGCCCTGGTCGTATCCAAGCTGTCGAGCGAAGCGATGCGGATTGTACCGCATGAAAAGAGCCGCGCTGTCCTGGCGGAATACCAAATAGCCTGGTCTAATGGTATACAAGTGCACGGCCTCTCGAGGCCTCAGAGAGGGTGCATTGTCTTTTGACCGGTCCCAGAGTTGCTGAACTGGACCTGAAGGAGAAGACAGGACCCGATCGTTAAAAACCAGCCCACCAGCGGCGGCGTGAGGAGAAATCAGCACCCGAATAGCCCCGAATTGAGTCAGGTCGGCGGCAGAAGCATCCACCAATCGCATAAGTCGCGGGAAGGGGTAGGCGTCGTAGAACGCGGGCCTCTGATGCATAGCGAAAGCCCCCAGCACATGCATTTCGACCCAGGACGTGAAATAATGAAGCGAAAAGTTTACTACATCCACGCCGGGAGTAGAGGTAGTAGCTGCGGTACCCAACCCATGATAAAGGTGCACCAAGGCCGGGATGTCTATGGCCAACCGTGTCCCTTCAGCGATACAATAAGCCGGGTAGATAACCGAAGCTTTCATAAAGCGACGATGCATGGGGATGACAAACCAACTGAGCAAGACACTAACAAACCCCACGAAGAACGTCTCCTCGTCCATGCCGGGAGCAGCAATGGATTCAAAAGACGTCGGCGACATAATAGGGATGTAGTACTGTGGTAGATCTGATTCAGTGGTCGGCAGCTTCTTCGGACCAAACCCAAAGGCGTCTCTAATGTTGGTAAACTTCGGAGCGGTCTTCGATAAGACATCCTCGCGAAGGAAACAAGCAATGAAGCTCTTGAAAGTAACACCCTGCTCTTCGGATTCGGTGAACAATCGGTCGAAGATACCTAGCGCCTTGATCAAACTGGGACGCTTGTGGCGGACGACATTCTCAGCAGACAGGCCGTCGACCGGAGCGGGCTCGGGCTCAAAGATGTACTCGTCAGAGGGCAGCAACTCCTCATACAGACTACCCCTGATTGGCAATCCCGAGATGTCATATAATTCTGCCAGAGAGATCGAGACCTCGCGATCTCCTAGAATGAAAGTGTTGGTGGGAAGATTCCATTGGTTCAAGAACGCCTTAACCCACCAAACATGCGGAGATTGGTAATGAAACAGCGATGCATATATCGCCTGGTAAAGCCCGACCTTCTGCAGCCGCGCACGATGGGCAAAAAGGATGTAGCGAGCCCAGAGAAGGTAGCCCGTAGGGTGTCGAGGAGTGAGCCCTATTTTATAAATTTTCCCCCACAGGTGGGCCTCACCCTGGCAAATACGCCGCCCCAAGATATCTATAGCCGGGATCGGATGGTTCGGGATACCGGTCGTCGAAGGCTCAAGCCTCCCCGTTGGAGTCCAGTTGGGCATCTCCACAGCAAAAACCGTTCTCGGAGGGTCCATCGGCAAGAATGGGAAAGTAGTCTCTGTTGGTATTGCGCAGAGGAAACTCCGGCGACCCCGGATAATATGACTGTACCAAGTTCCCCATAGAAGCAAGTTGGTGCAGTTCGGGTCATGAGCCCCGGATCATCGCCATCGCTTCCTCATCGGATGGTGATTGAGGAAAAGCGGCCTCCGAACGAGTAAAGGGAAAACATGGAGCAGAAGCCATCGCACCAGAAATCGAATGAAAGAAGACCGTTAAAAGCAAAGTCAGCAATATATATCCATGCGTGAACATGAAGACTAGTTGAAGAAAACAACAGTAGACTCTTTTTGGGACCATTGGCTACAAAACACATGGGCCCCACAGAATCAAGATGACGGCTCGTTAATAATGAGACCAAGCAGTTGTAATAAGACAAAGGGGATACCCTCATTAAATAAAAAGTAGGTTTCAAGTGGCCCTGCACATCCCCTAGAAGACAAATCTACCTTGGACTCTACAACAAATCAAACGGGATCAAGGGAATTAAATTCCCACAGAAGATATCATTGCAAACTTCTGTTCCATTAATTGCAGAAGGACAACCTCAGGCCAAGAGACCCTAAGAACCCTCCATATGAAGAAACTGAGTTCTTCGTAGGAATTAAATTCCTTATTAAGAAAAAGGGGATTAAATTCCCAGAAACTTTTTTTGGGTGGAATTAAATTCCATAGATTTTAACCGTCACCATTATCTCCCCAAAGATCATATGAACCCTAAAAAGATCTACTGTTGAAAGTTCTATTTCTTACTTTGGTTGAAAAACTTAAAGGAAAAATGGGTTCATATTAAAAGGGTAAAACCCTAGAGGTAGATTTAAAATCCAGAGAAATGTGTATAAAAGTTCTTCGTTCGCTCAAGATGATTACCTGAGGAAGAGGAAACGATCAAACAGAGTTAAACTCTGGAAAGTTTTTGAGGCAGAGAACTAAGCTCTGGAAGAAGAGAATTAAATTCTCAGGAAAAAGTTCTCAAAGGAGGAAGATAAGCAAAGTGGAGGTGTCTCTGAAATGACCCCTATATTTATAGGATGTGATGGAAACGCTTCATCTACCCGAGGCCCTAAAGGAATCCAACGGTCACAAGAGTGACAGCGTTGCACTCACGTGCAGACACGTGAGAACAACGCTGTGGGGGCATTTGTTTCCTGATTTAAAATCAAGAAAGCTGACGAAGAAGGCATCACGTGCTAGCACGTAACCAGCAGTCACGTGACATTTAAAAGCAGTGGCAAAGGCACATCAGTTCCCTGATCAAATCAAGGAAAAGGCTTCAGAAAAGGTCACGTGCTCACACGTGACCAGGGGTCACGTGTTGGCACGTGACGGCAGAACAGCGGCTAGAAGACAAAGCGCAGAAAGCAGAGGAAAGCTCGTTCCAAGGGGTCACGTGCCCACACGTGACCAGGGGTCACGTGGCCACACGTGACCATCTTTCAAAGCCTATATATTTAACAGAATTAAATTCTGAACAGCATTCAAATCTTTCCAAAGGAGAATGATTATTTGGAACCGATTGGATTAAAGATTTAAAGGTGATTAAATATCACCTATCTATGGAAAAATCTTGAACTTGGAAAGATTTCCCCTTAAAATCTAACCGAAATAACAAAGGAATATTTTTGGATTTAAAATCCAATGGTGAATAAAATTCACCTAATAATCCAAAGGTCCAAATGAATGATGAATGCAAATCAAATCTTTAACGAATACAAATCAAATCTCTCAATGAATGATTCACCAAAACTAATTGATTCTGCCCCTTCTCCTATAAATAAGAGCCAAGAGATACAAAGAGAGAGATATAGAGCTCTGGGGTATTAAAAATTCAGAAGGAAGAATTTGATTCTCTGCAAAAGAAAATCCCTAGGTAAGAAAAGAGAGGCTTCAAAGGAGAATTTAATTCTCAAAAGAGTTTAACTCTTATATTAGAAAGAAGAACTTAGTTCTCTCTTTAGTGGAGGATCTGCAAAGTGCACATCTCCCCATAAATTGAGAATTTAATTCTCATTGGGTTGAGATTCTGCCATGCAGATCCAAAGCATAGGGAGGGAATGGAAGTTTGAGAATTTAATTCTCATAGAACCATAGGAATTTAATTCCTTTAAAATAAAATTAGGGTTTAACCCTATGTCATAGGAATTTAATTCCTTCAAAATGAATAGAACCAGGGTTAACCCTAGTTAAGAACTCAAATCTGTCAAAATAACAGGAATTTAATTCCTCTAAAGTTTATTGCTAGGGTTTAACCCTGTGAAGAATTTAATTCTTAAAAAGATAAACACATCTTCAAACAGGCAGGGTCACGTGCTACCACGTAACCCCTGTAAAGAGCCACCGCTAAAACTTTGAGGCAACGCCTCACGTGCTTCACGTGACCCCCAAAGCGCGCAAAGAAAAAGCAAAGGAAAAGAAGCTCTGGGGCGCCCTCACGTGTCACCACGTGACCCCTAATGAATATTCTAACAGATCAATGCGCAAGCCCCCATCACGTGCCCACACGTGATTGCTTTTGGAATTAAAAGTGTTAAACACTTATCTGTAGAACAAAATAAAGGGAAACAGGGCGCTATCACGTGCTACTACGTGACCCCTTGGCTGAAGCTTTAACGGACAAGCACCAAAATGCCCATCACGTGATAGCACGTGATGCTCCAAAGTATTCAATACTTTTGACAGAATAAAATGAATTGAGGGCGCCCTCACGTGCTACCACGTGACCCTTCTTGCCTTAGTGTTTAACACTAGAGTTGAAACCTCTATATCCAGTGTTCAACACTGATTTTCTTAGTGTTTAAACACTAATTTGGAAAACTCTATTTACAGTGTTTAACACTGACTTTCTTAGTGTTGAACACTAACCTGGAAAACCCTGTTTCCAGTATTTAACATTGATCTGCCTTAGTGTTAAACACTAATTTGAAATCTCCACTGCCAGTGTTTAACACTGATTTGTTTTAGTGTATAAACACTAATTTGAAAGCCCCGTTGCTGGCGTTTAACACTAACTATCTTTTAGTGTTTAACACTAACTTGCTAATCTTAATCCCAGTGTTCAACACTGTTGGTTTTTAGTGTTTAACACTAGGTTTAGCCCAATTGGCTAAGTTTCTAGAAGCAAAGCCTCTCATTCAATGGACCAACAGAAAGCCAATATTCTAAACATGATTGGACTTAGCCCAAGATGGCCATAAGTCCTCAATTCAAACTCAACTGAGTCAATGGGCTCATAATATAATTAATAGGTCTTGGTCCCAAACTGGGTCAAAGACTGTTTAATCTACCTTGGTTCCAGAGTACATCTCTTCACTCCTTTGATACTTGGCGTTGTAATTCCTCAACGTCTTCAAAGAGGTGACGGGTCCCGATGACCACACATTGATACGGACTGTGGGGTCCTTAAACCCATGGACTATGACGTCCTTAACCTTGACCGGGATGTCTTAAAACTAACGACGGACTGTGGGGTCCTTAAACGCATGGACTATGAGGTCCTTAACCTTGACCGGGATGTCTTAAAACTAACGACGGACTGTGGGGTCCTTAAACTCATGGACTATGAGGTCCTTAACCTTGACTGTGATGTCTTAAAACTAACATCGAACTGTGGAGTCCTTAAATCCACGGACTACGATGTCCTTAACCTTGACCGCAACGTCTTAAAACTAACACTGGACCGCAATGTCCTTAAACTACCTATTGACCTCAATGTCACTAAACTAAACAACAGGGTTCCCTTAATTGCTCTATTGTTGGATCTAAACGATCCCGTTAAGTCGATCTTAGTCTAAAAACTAGGCTAACGTATCCTTAACAAACGTTTAAGTTGATCTTAGTCCTCAACGAGGCTAACGTATCCTTAAACCCAAACCCCCAAACCCAAATCTAAGATAATACGGATTTGGACTAGTCCACGCCCTACGGGAGACGACATAACTCAGTCTCCGTATACAATCCACGGGCAACTAAACACAAAATAAATACACACGACACGAAGTGACCATCTGGAGAAGGAGAAAGTGGTTACCGCGATGCGGTAGTATAATTAACTGCAGGGGCTTGCGCCTGCAGGGAAGAGCATCCCCACAATCAAAAACCCCTCAAGCGAGGGGGAATCTGACGAAGTCTGCTACATCGGACGCATCCGTTTAAACCTTCGATACACGGTGCCATAAATCAACTTGGCATCTTCGGAGAGGTGGACGGAGAGCACCAATTAGCATCTGCCCCGAATCTCAGGCAAGATGTCCCTGTCGCGCCGTCATTCGGAGGGGAACAGGGTTCAAATTAACCTGGACAATGATGGGTAGAACTTGACATGTGACTTATGATTTGTTGACCTTCGTCATGGTCATAAGAGCATGGGGCAAAAATCCACATCGGGGGTTTCTAAAGAAACTGAAACTTGCTAGTGCTGCATACCATTTGGAGTTTGATAATGTTGGTAGGATTCCTTCAGCATTATCTCATAATGATATTTGGATCCCGATCCTACTGTGAGTATCCACTACTCTTCGGGAAACTTTTCACTTAACGATCAATGCTATAAACCAAGTAGGTGTCTAGAAAGGTGTTAGCGGGGCTACGTCCACAGGGAAAAGAGGTTATTTAATTAAGGAATTTCGCGAAAGCGTCGTAAAGCCTCCCTCGAAGTACCGACACCAGCCTGGCTGAACGGTTAAGCAAGTATTGTATGGTGAGATCAAACCCGAATAATTCTTCTTTTATGGTTTGAGGAAGGATTCGAGAAACGGTGGGAGCCATCCTATTTAGATAAACTAAAAACCAATCTAAACTTGCAAGAGCATCATGCTAAGTGTTTTCTTCTCTCTCTCTTAATTGCAGTGGCCCAGTGACCAGACATAGGTTACATCTAGATAATAAAAATGACTGAATCTGACTGTTGTGACTGGCAAAGGTCTGTCCAGATGTCCATTACCCATGACAAGCTGGGACACCTCCTAACTAATCAAACCCCTGCCGTCTCAGGACCAGTTTCCCCTGTCACAGATATTGATATCCGTAAGACATCGGAAAAGGACTGTGCGAATGCCAAGTGCCTCGTGTTGGACTCAGTTGATGGTACATACCAGAGGCAGCATGAGAAGATAGACTTAGCTTCTGTCTTCCTCCATAACAAAGATTTATATGGAGAGCAATCTCGTATCGCAAGATATAAGACCTCGAACGAATTTCTTCAAGCGAGGTTGGTTTTCGGGTCATCTGTAGGGGACAACGTCCTTACAGAGACTAGCTATTTTGATAAGCTTACGGACCTGAAGACCACGTTGAAGAACGGGTCAAGTACTGACTTAATTCTACAGTCTCTGCCCTCTACTTATACCCTAAAGGAAACTAGGGAAGTAGATAGAAAGGGAAGGGCAAAAGCTTCGGGACCGGATATAGTAAAGGAGGGACGTTCCTATTGTTACGGGAAAGGACGTTGGCAGAAGGATTGCAGGGCTAGTGAAGCCAGTAACCAGGATTGGAAGAATGTTATGGCTTCGGCTTTGGGTGTGTTTGTAATAGAAAACTGTATGTTAATTAACCCTACTTTCTGGGTATTGGATACCGGATCAGGATCTCATATCTGTAATTCATTACAGGCTCTGAGAAACCGTAGAGTTATCAGGATAGGTGATATGACTCTCAGGGTTGCCAACGGAATGAGCGTGGACGCTGAATCCATAGGGGAATATCACCTTGGATTGACAAGTGGGCAGATATTGATTCTGTGTAACTGTTTGTATGTACCTAGTATGGCTTGTAATATCATATCTGTATCCTTACTTTCTAAAGAAGGATATGATTTTACTTTTGTAAGCGATGTGGTCCACATCCACCTAAATCAAGTTTTGATTGGGTCAGGTACATTAGAAAACGGAATATACGTACTGAATCAAGCTCAGATTTTCAGTGTCCAGAACACACTTAAAAGAAAGTCTCCGGAAACCAATCAGGCTTTCTTATGGTATTGTAGACTGGGTCACATTAATGAGACATGGTTAACAAAGTTACATAAAGAGGGATACTTGAATCCGTTCGAGTATCAGTCTTATGCTACTTGTGAATCTTGTCTCATGGGAAAGATGACAAAGACTCCGTTCACTGGACACGGAATAAGAGCGAGCGAGCATTTGGGACTCATACACAGTGACATGTGTGGTCCAATGTCTACACATGCGCGAAGTGGTTATTCATACTTCATTACTTTTACGGATGATTTCTCTAGGCATGGACATGTCTTCCTGATGAAGCATAAATCTGAGGCCTTTGAGAAATTTCGGAAATACAAGAATGAAGTTGAAAAACAAACAGGAAAAAGTATCAAGACACTGAGATCTGATCGAGGTGGTGAATACTTGAGTGCCGAGTTTCTGGGCTACTTAAAAGAGAATGGAATTCTCTCTCAACTTACTCCTCCATACACACCACAACACAACGGTGTATCGGAAAGACGGAATCGAACTCTATTGGATATGGTTCGTTCCATGATGAGTAAGGCTGAGTTACCGCGATCTTTCTGGGGTTATGCACTAGAAACAGCTGCATATCTTTTGAACAAGATTCCAACCAAGACTGTGCCTACCACTCCATATCAGATGTGGAGTGGGAAGAAACCCTGTCTTAAGTATCTTAAGACATGAGGATGTCCAGCTTTTGTAAAGAAGCAGCATGCGGACAAGCTCGAGGCAAGCTCAGTACTGTGTAAGTTTGTGGGATATCCCAAGAACTCCAGGGGTATCTTTTCTATTCCGCAGAGGAACAAAAGGTTTTTGTTTCTCAGTATGCCCACTTCTTGGAAACTGAATTTTTAGAAAATCAGATAAGTGGGAGCGCAATAGAACTGGAAGAAATTCCAGAACCACAAGCTATTACTGAAAGTTTGGTAGAACCAGAAGTTTCAGGAGAACCGGACATCCCAGCGCCACTCCGCAGGAGTAGTAGGCAGTCTCATCTGCCCGAGAGATACTACGGTTTTCTCATAGACAGGGATCAAGAGGATTGCGTCATTGAAAATGATGAGCCTACTAGCTTCCAGCAAGCCATTCAGAGTGGTGACTCAGTAAAATGGCTGGATGCAATGCGGACCGAGATAGAGTCCATGTACATCAACAAAGTTTGGACTTTGGACATTGCTCCAGAAAGGGTAAAACCCGTAGGCTGCAAATGGATCTTCAGAAAGAAGATTGGTGTAGATGGGCAGGTTGAAACCTATAAAGCTAGACTTGTTGCAAAGGGTTTTCGTCAAAGACCTGATTTGGACTATGACGAAACCTTTCCTCCAGTGGCTATGCTCAAATCCATTTGGATCCTTCTTACCATTGCTGCCTTCCACGATTATGAGATCTGGCAGATGGATGTAAAGACGGCTTTTCTAAATGGAAATTTGGAAGAGTGTGTCTATATGGATCAGCCGGAGGGTTTCATTCAGAGTGGGAGCAGCGGTAAAGTGTGCAAGTTGCTTCAGTCCATTTATGGACTGAAGCAGGCATCGCGGAGTTGGAACATCTGTTTTGATGATACTGTCAAAGAATTCGACTTTATCAAAAATCCGGATGAACCATGCATTTACAGTAAGATTGTAGGGAGAACTATGGTATTCCTTGTCTTGTACGTGGATGACATTCTCCTAATAGAAAATGACATTCCT
Organism: Agapanthus africanus; assembly: GCA_030015575.1. Classification (NCBI taxonomy): domain Eukaryota; kingdom Viridiplantae; phylum Streptophyta; class Magnoliopsida; order Asparagales; family Amaryllidaceae; genus Agapanthus; species Agapanthus africanus. Next base: position 683,298,829 of record JASDDO010000031.1, on the reverse strand, counting down.
ATGCTACAGTCAGTCAAAGGATTCTTGTCACAGAGGTTCTCCATGAAGGACCTGGGCGATGCCAACTACATTCTGGGGATCCAGATCTATCGTGATAGATCTAAAAGGATGTTGGGACTTTCGCAGTCCGGGTACATCGACACCATACTGAAACGATTCAGTATGGAAGATTCTAAGCGCGGTAATCTGCCGGCTTGTCACGGAATCACCCTCTCCAAAGATATGTCTCCCAAGACTGATTTGGAAAGGGCTCGCATGTCATCTATACCCTACGCATCTGCGGTAGGCTCTATAATGTATGCGATGTTGTGTACCAGACCAGATATAGCATACGCATTAAGCCTTGTAAGCCGGTATCAGTCAGACCCAGGGGAGAAACACTGGATAGCAGTATAGAACATTCTCAAGTACCTGAGAAGGACTAAGGAGATGTTCTTGGTGTATGGCGGAAAAGGCCTCCAGATAGAGGCCTTTGCTGACTCCAGCTTCCAGAGTGATAAGGATGACTCCAAGTCCATGTTGGGTTATATCTTTACCCTCAATGGAGGGGCGGTTTGCTGGAAGAGCTCCAAGCAGGAAACCGTTGCTGACTCAACTATGGAAGCGGAGTACATAGCTGCTTACGATGCCGCAAAGGAAGCTGTCTGGATGAAGAAGTTCCTCACGGAGCTTCAGGTGGTTCCTACCATTGTTGATCCAATACCGCTGTATTGTGACAACAACGGCGCTATAGCTTTAGCGAAGGAACCCAGGTCCCATCAGAAGTCCAGACACATTTTGAGGCGGTATCACCTGATCAAGGAGATCGTAGATTGCCGGGAGATCGAGGTGAAGAGAGTAGATTCGGAGAATAACACTGCAGATCTATTCACAAAGGCCATACCCCAAACTCAGTTCGAGCGGCTGATCGAGATGATAGGTCTTCGATACGCCAGTACATGGCCCTAGTGCAAGTGGGAGATTGTTAGTGTATATGCCCTAGAGGCCATTACTGTATCATACTAGTTTGTATATTACTTAATGGAAGCTTGAGATATTCACAGTTGTATAGACAATCTTGCTCAAAATGGTAGTATGCTACTTGGTTTGTTTCTACTTTATTATGTGCATGAGTTTCTTTTAGCATATCGCTTATACATATTAGTAGAGCCCTTAGGATCTTTGCTTGATTACCAGCGTTGTGATGGCAGTCACACTAGTGGGGGCTGGGTAATCTACAAGCACATCCTTATACAGGTCCCTAGTCGTAGGATTATCGAGACGGGGCATCGATACTCCGGAGTAGACTAGCGTATGCGCTTCTCATCCCAGCAGGGGAGATGGTCTGTCCTACAGCCATTAGTACGTCGTACTGGAGATAGTATGCGGGTGCTCGTTAGGTTATGAGTACACTGGACATGACTCGCTGGGAACTGTTGGTTGGTATTATGCCTATCGTCAGTTATCAGTTCTCAGGTGACATGAGTACAGCTTAGTCCGTTGACTTGACACTGTCACTTCGCCTCGAGTGTGTTCACACTGTTCTTAGATTGCTACCTACCATGGCTCAAATGAGTCGTGCAAACATGTAGTAGTTGGGTGCAGTCCCGAAGCACTTGGAGGCAATGACGGTTAGACAGGATTCGTCTCTCCCGGTTTTGGGGGTTGACATCGCGCTGTGTCTAGGAGAGTCATTACACAAAGTCCCTGGTCAGGGCAAGCGAGATATACTGGTAGCGTTTCCAGTGTTATCTCAGGGTGTTCTGGGCTACACTCTGACACGACTTGTACCGCTATTAGGAGACTGACGTTTACCGCCCCCTAGGCCTGACATGCAATACTCTCATACGAGCAGACTGGACTGTACGGAGATTGTCACATTCAGGCTCAGTAGGAGTTCGGATGGGTTCACCTCATCAGTCTTCTTATCGGCATCTACCTGGGGACCGTTACGTACAGCTAGTACCGCTTGCGGCCTGTGGTTAAACCCACTACCAGCGTAGTGTCGAGTCTTTAGAGTCCCACACAGAGGGTTATTCGCCTTTGGGCAAAACAAAGTAGAGGTCGCATGGTTTTGCGACGGGGTTCGTTCACATCCGCGCACTTGTGCACGTTTGGTGTCCGGGCAGTTATTACTAGCGGGCTTTGGTTTAAGCCAGATCCTAGTATTTGTTTTGGGATTAGTTTTGTCTCATTGTATTTGTGTTCCTCGGAACACGGATGCGGATGTGTATGCACAGTTGACAGAGGCAGAGGAATCTCATTAGGGTTTTTGACAGTTGACTTTTTCTAAACCTTAATAAGAATGAGAAATATGATTAATAATATTAATTAAGGATAATTGTGCCATGGTTAGGTTGACCATTTGAATTTGGTTGACAATTTGACTTTGGTTGACCGTTTGACTTTTGTTGACTATTTGACCATCATCATTTCTTTTGCAAGATACTTCTTGATTCTTGCAAATTACATTTAATGTGAAATGATAATGGTCATTCCAAACTAACCATCACAATTTCTTTTAATTATTATTATTATTATTATCATTTTCTCTCTTATGAGAGATGGTTGTTATTTTTTCTCTCATTCTCACTTGCTCTTTCTCTCTCATGCTTAGCTCTTCCTCTTCCTCTCTCAAAGCTCTCATATTTCATGTGTTGAGAACCATGAGCTTGTGAGACAAAACCATAAAGACTTCTCACTACTCATTCTAGGGTTCTTGGTTTAGCAAGCCAAGCACTCTAGTTACCTCTTGGTTGAGGTAGGAGCTCAAGGTAGAGGCCTTCGGATGGATCTTTCTTCGGCAAAGAGAAGACAACGAGGAGGAGCCGTCTACACCACTCCAAGGAGCAAGCAAGAAGGAGGACCACAACAAGAAGAGAAGGAGTTCAAGATCTAGGTATAACCATCTTACATAGTAGCTAGAGCTTATAGTTACTTTGTTAGTTTTTGTTTAGCAAAGATCCTCTATTCTTAGTCCATGTTACCTTGTGTTAAAAATCCGATTTTTACCTATTCCGCCTCCCCGTAAGCACCGGGGTGGGTAACGTGGACTTACACATCCTCTGTGCTTTGTGCCCACTCCTCAGCTTCAAGAGGACTTCCCTTTCCGGAGAACTGCTTGGGATGTAAAGCCTGAATTGTTTTACCCCAGGTGCATCAGTCTCGGGACGGTTCAGGAGTTGTTGATGTCCCTCAAGAAGGCTGCGGATCGCCTCAAGCAGAACCGTTTGTTCGTTGAGTGGAACAGGAACGGCAGGTGTGAGTGGTAGTGGTGGAGGTGTGTTGTTGGTATTGGTGTTGGTGTTGTTTGGGGAATCCATAACCGTGAATAAAAATTTGGGTTAGGACATATTCAAGTACATGAAATGATAAGATTCAAGGAATATGAAATTGCAAGATTTAAGGAACATGAATTGTAAAGAATGTTTTAATTGCTGGTTCTTATGTTATATTGCTTAGCTTGTTCACGCAGAACAGAACTGCATGATAGGGATTCATACAGCTCTGACCTGCATGGGCCACCAACAAAACCTGTCACGCCCCGCTTCCCAGTGTACGGCGAAGGGAACGCGACGAGGTCCGCTACGTATATACTCAGAAATACATACGCTAAGCGTATCTAAGCAATATAAAAGAAAATTTACACAAGAGACAAGGTATAATAAAAACAGCAACTTTTATTTATTAACATCCTTTTATACAAAGCATGAAAAGGATATACAACTGAAATAAAAAGATGCCTAAACAATGGCATAACAGGAAATGAAAAGTACAGAAAGGAAAAGTGTACAATGAAACTAGAGTTTTGGTTCTTCAGCAAACTGGTTCAAGTCTTCTGCAGATGGCTCGATCTCTGCCGGGTCCAAACCACCTGACGACATTCAAAGAAGAAAGAAATAGAATGTCGTCAGCGAACAAGTCGCTCGGTAAGTCCCAAAGATAAGGGAGAAATAGATAGAAAGTAAGAAAGAGAGAGTGGCTTTTAATGTTGTATTATAATATTGTAATATTGTATTAACGCTGTTGTTTATAGCCTGGTACAAAAGATACCAGTGTATACGAGAGGAGTCCCACTTACACCGGGGACCTTGGTAACCTGTAGTACAAGGCTCCATCGATAATACCACGGAACAACGGCATGGATGTAATTACGTCTTAAGTGACCATCTCGTGCCACCTATAACATATTCCGTACCAGTCTACCCCTTAAACCCCGCGATATCTTGTTTGTATTGTTATCTTGTAAATTGTATTGATTGTAATGTTGATTGACTGACCGAAACTATGATATCGGTAAACGGATATAACTATAGAGTCATGTAAATGGAATAACTGAGAATCATGTAAAAGGAATATATATATATATATATATATATATATCCATGGTTCGATTCAGTCAAGTTGTATAAATTGATAATTGAATTCATGGATTCATGTGTTCATATTAAATTGGAATATTGTAGATTGTAGATTGACTTGAATCATATTCTGAAACCCGAGTCAGACAGTTAGAAATGTAAATCGAAGTCCTATAATTGCTAGGGTCCTTAGGGTAACTTATAAAACCTGAGGGGTTTTTATGTAAAAACACTTTTATATACTTTTCAAAATACACCTCAAGTATTTATTACTCGTCTTTAGAGTTGTAATGAGGGTGGATTTTATATTGTGACATTTCTAGTGAAAATATCCTAATTTTTATAAATAAATGTATTTATCTATAATATTGATTTATTTGAAGTTTATGGTATTTTAGTGTAAAATTTGTTCTTATGATTTTTAGAAAAAGGTAGAATATTTATATTATAATAAAATAGATATTTAAATGATAAATATACATATATTTATACAAAAATAATTTTAATATATATTTTATATTCCAAAAATCTCATTTTCTTAAGATGTCGTATTTTAAACCTTTCGAGACCGAATGCTCCTTGCGGAGGTCTGAATCTCGCACTACTAAGCCCGAGGATGTGCGATAATCCGCACCATCCCGAACGGGTTCCCCAAAAATGGGTTGTAGCGGCGCTTTGCAAAGATTGTAAAATACTAAATCCTTTAGAAAACGGTTTTATAAAGTAAAAGGTATTTATTTGTAAAAATGTCAATTTTCCGTATTTTAGATTTTAGGTTTCCTAATTCAACCAGCCTATTTCTAAATGGTCTAAACGACAAGTCGTTAGATGCCTCAAATCGCCTCTTCACCGCCAATTGTGGCCAGATAAGTACAAGTGAGGAAATGAGGGATCCGCTCATGAATCACCGTAAGACGGGCCTTTTAAAGTTACATTTCTCACTTGCCTAGCCTAGACACCACAAAGTCAAATTTAGATAAATGATCGATGTCCACAACTTATCGTGTTTTCCTAATAAGAGGTATTTATTTAAAAGTGTATCAAATCTAAAACTTTTAGGAATGGTTTTATTAAGAATATGATATTTAAATGAAAGTATTGTTTTATCATATTCTAAGTTTTTATGATATCGTTTAGGGTTGTATTTGCGTGTGTGTGGAGGTAGGTCATTATCTCGTGCTCTACTTTAAATGTATAGTAAGGTTAAGGGGGTTAAATGTGAAATCGAAATATTGTGGTATTTAAGTGAAAATACGATAAATTGAAAAGGCTATCATTTCATGTGATGAAACTTGTTCAAATTATTTGTTAAATATTTAATAGTCAACATAAAGATGTTTAAGCATGAATGTATTGGTGAGAAGTGAAATTTTATAGAAAACCGAATCGGAAATCGGATTTGTTCCGATTCCGTCGGGTTTTGTAATTTCGTATTTTAGAGAATAAGAAAGAGGGATAGAATGGAACTTACGGGTTTCGATTAAGCAAGGGAGTGAGGGGGGACTGAAGGGGTTGCCGAGGCGTTGCTTCGTCGCCGGTTGTTCCTAAAAACGTCGCCGGAATTTCTGCCGGAATTTCGTCGGAGCTTCGCCGCAAACTTGTTTTCAAAGTACACAACTCTTAAGAAGATTTTGAGAGAGTGGGCTCAGGATTTTGGGATGAGAGGGTAGAGGGTAGGGGGTGTATTTATAGGGTAAGCTAGGGATAGGGTTGGTGAAGGGTTTTTAATAAAAAAATATAAAAATATAGAAAATTTATTAAAAATCGTAGTAAATAGGGTATATTGAAGTCTCGGGAACCGATCCATTAATTTGGAGTATACAGGGGGTAGGGTAGGTGAATAGGCGCATCTTTGGTGTTGGGGACTCGGCCGTCCGGCCGAGTCCGGCCTGCGGCGCCGGCCCGAGTCGGCCCTCGTGGAGGTGGGGGTCATCGGGTGAAGGCTCTGGTATATTTACTTTTTCAAGTGTAGTTCAAGTTTTGGGAGTTATGGTATTTGGACTGTTGGGCTTTCAAAGGATTTAAAACAAAATAAATACAAAAATAATGTGGGGTATAGGATTTGAACTCTGGTGGGTTGGTTCAGCAATGCAAAGTATTACCAATGAGCTACAAGCTCCTTCTTGTAATTATTTGTGTGAAATAATTACTTAAAGAGATATCAGCAATATTAAATACTCCAAGTATACTTTCAATTTAAATCAATTCTTTGTACTTTAAAAATGGAGTTATTTAATTACTTAAGTCTTGTGCTCAGGTAATAAATACCCCTTTATGGATTTTGAAAAAAATATTTTGAAAAAATTGTATCGGAAATTTGGGGTTGTTACATGTTGTATGGATTTGGAGAATTTAGGAACCGCATGACATATTTTATAACTTTTTGCAGTTAAATGGCGATTTTCGTTATATGCTCATATTACTATTTCATGTTGCATATATATTATACTCATGGATTTCGCATTGAGATATGGTTTTCATATGATGTTTTCTGGATTGGTTTCTCCTGCGTATGTATATCAGTGGTATAGAACGCTGATATATATATATATATATATATATATATATATATATATATATATATATATATATATATATATATATACCCATCGTGTGTGTGTGTGTGTGTGTATCAGTGGTATGGGACACTGTTATATATATATACACACACACACACACACACACACACCGATATCATATATCACCATAATAATATATGCAAATATGCTATTCATTATATGTGTGGGCCTATATGGTCGATGAGAGGGGCCTATGTGCTCGGGGTCTATGTGCTCGATATGAGGGGCCTATATGGTCGATGAGAGGGGCCTATGTGTTCGGGGCCTATGTGCTCGATATGAGGGGCCTATATGGTCGATGTGAGGGGCCTATGTGCTTGGGGCCTATGTGCTCGATATTGTATATATATATATGAGATTTACTCGATATTGAATTTATATGAGATTTACTTAATATTGGATATAAGATATATGAGATTTACTGGATATTGGATACATGATATATGAAATTTACTTGATATTGGATACTCAGGATATATGAGACTTATATGATATCTGAGCCAAATTGGGGGCTGATTTGAGGAAATTGGGATTTGGATTGTCTTGATGGACTTTGGTCCTACCACGAGATCAGGATTCTGTGGAAATGACATGTTTATTCCATACTCCGCACTTATTGTTTACGCATTGCTTCATGTATTAGTACTACCTGATAGAGTACCTTTCATGACTGTTGCATTTACATAATGTTATTTTATATGTATTGCTTCATGTATTAGTAGTACCTGATAGAGTGTCTTTCATGACTGTTGCATATATATATTTTCATTTATTGCTTCATGTATTAGTAGTACCTGATAGAGTGTCTTCATGAATGTTTCATACATATTGTGTGGTTATATGAGATTTATTGATATTGGGATATTGAGATATATATTTTGTGTCGATGCTTGACACTGACTTCCTGATGATTTCATTGATGATACTTAAATGTTTATACAGAAATCTCACTATATTAAGAAAACAGTTTTCTCATTCATGATGTCTTCTGTTTTCATTTTACCGCATTCATACCTCATCTTTATGATATTTTGCTACCTGAGGCACTGGCACGAGCACATGGGATTACACTTATGTTTAGATGTTTATCCTTGCCTTTTTATTTTGCTTCAGATTTTATCATATTGAGAATATATATATTACTGATCGTTTGACCTAGGATTTAGTCATACATACGATTTCTGCTCTGTGATGTTTTCTACTCACGAGTTGGCAACTCACCCCCGTTGTTCCATAGTTTCTTGCAGGTTTTGCCGTACAGGTTTCATTGCGGCTTTCTGGCACACTACTTTCCTTCCGGATGATTGTTTTGGTAGGTGGGTTCACTTGCATCGTGACCACCATTGTACATTTATTTACTTCAGTTGTATCTAGTAAAACTCCATCAACCAGACATGTATATGTATTTGACTTAGAGACCAGTTGTATATTCTTTCGACCTTAGAATCGCGTGTTGTATTATTATGGGTTTTCTTGTTGATTTGAGTTTCCTTTTCAGTTTTGATCCTCGTCCTTTGGCGTTGTATATTATATTGCTTACGTGGTTGTGACCGTCGATTGACGAAGAGCTAGCTCCCGCTTGGGGATGCCTTCTTCATTATGCTTATATTATTCCTGTTATACCCCGTTTGGGGCCAGTATTTACAAAGGAAACTATGCCGAAATTTTCAGAAATGACTTGATATTGTCACGCCCCGCTTCCCAGAGTACGCTAGATTGGGCACGTGACATAACCAACCATGCTACCTGTGGGTAGGAAGTATCCATCCACAGTCACATTACGGCTGTAGAGATATCGAGAACAAGATAAAATTATCTAAAACATGTCCATAATCCAGAATAACAGGAGTCAATAATAAATAAATGCGGAAGCAAATGATCCAATACAAATAACTGAAAAGTATGTCCCATAATGCGGGCTCACATCAGGAAATAAATGCAGGAAATAAAAACTAACTAATACTAACACCTCACAGCTTAGCCTGCTGGCTGAAGTACTCCTGCTCGGAATGCGACAGCGGTACAGAATCTGGGCCATGCAAAACCCAGACATCAGCACGTCATGTCATCAAGTAATATAATATGAACAGTGTAACAGGCAATGCAAAAATAAACATGAATAAAACGAGAGTAGCAAATAATGTGAATCAAGCAGTGCAGGGTAGTGTGCAGTGGGTAACTAAACTGTTCTATCAGGCTTTCTATTCTAAAGTCTTTGAAATCAATTGATGAATCGTCGATGTAACTCAATAGTATCCCGTGCATGCCTGGGACCACGGTCAAGATCCTCGGGGCTGAATCCGAGACGTGCCGCTAGGCAGTAACAGGTAGCAGGGTGGGCGAGTGATGTCAGCGTCATCACTCCGGGGCTGGCCTAGCCCGTAAGACTGATCAGAACAGATATCGAACTGTTGAGTTACAAGTCGGTTTCACCTTTAATTTCCCCATACCCCCAAGTTATGTATGTCGAGTCAGGTATTCAGTAATCAAGAACTAATGCCAACACAGGATCAGGTAAAAGCAGGTTTGTCTAGATAGACAACAGGAACGGTCCATGAGGACTACATGTCAGGTTTGTTGGCATTAGACACAAGATCAGGTAACGGGTCAATCTATGGTACAACCGGTCAAGTCAAGTCAGGGTTGTTTGCATTGGTAAATATTACGGCAAATAGATACCGGCATGATAACGATAACAGTAATAATAGAACAACATGGTACAATTCATGAATTAGTGTACAACCATGTGAGGGATGACGTAATCAATCAGGTAAGATATCTCTCTCATGACTATGTTACTTAATTGTAACATGCTTGTAATTAATTTCATGCATCTAGGTTGTAGAGTATCTTAACATAATTAAAAAGGTAACAACAAGAGATTGAAATGCACGTCTTAGGAATGAACCAACTTATAATGCAATGGGTGATATTGGATATTAGCATGCATGTTTGGAAGTTAACTCAACCTTTTGATTTAAGTGGTTAAATTACTGGTTAAAAAATAATAATATATTTAATCAAAACAACCATCCATGGGTGCCTGCAATCAAATGCAATTAATTTCCCCCCTTCTGAACCAACTTTAAACCATACGAAAATTAGCTGCAATAATTTAGTCATTGCGTACACTAATGACACTAATTAACTAATCATTTGTTTTTTTTATATCCATAACTTATCAATTGTGCTGATAGCTCAAAAGGTCCATCTCTCAAAATCAAAAGAATATTAGTCTAAATAATCCAGACCTTCCATATGAGCTCTACTATGTATGTATGATAAAGAGACCGAGAGGGGATCTAGAGTTATCCTGAAACTTTTACACTGTCTCATGAGAGAAGGTAAGATTATTTAATTTTGAATCTAGGGACTTAGTCATATCTGCATAACTAATGAATAGCATGTTAAAGAAAGTATTGGGATACTTGCCTCGAGGTTAAGATAACGGAAACGATGATGACACGAAGAGGTAGAATACACCGCAAAGCAAAGGTCAAAGCTTTGATGCTCGGCTATGGGTCTCGGCCAAACTAGGTTCGACTCAGGCAAGGGAAGAAGATTGAGGACGACGATGATCGTAATCGATCCAGTTTTCAAGGAAGAAGAAGGTGGCGTCGTGGTGGGCCTTGGTCGTCGACGAGGATGAGTCGAGGGTTGCAGGGAGATGGGTTGACCGGCGACGAGGATGGAGGCGGCTAGGGCTCGCTGCAATGGGCTCGCGATGGGTTCTCTGCAAAAGAAAATGAGAGAGGGAAAGATTTCTGAAGTATATATAAAGAGAGAGAGAGAGATACCGGGGAAGAGAGAGAGAGATAGAGAAAGAGATAGAGAGAGGGATAGAGATATGAGAGATAGAGAGAGAGCGAGATATGAGAGATAGAGAGAGAGAGATAGACGTAGGAATTAAGTGGGGCCCAGGGGAGATTATAAGCCTCGCGATTGGCTGGAGAAGGAAATTTGCAGAAGATTTAACCAGTTTAAAGAATATTATTCTGTTTTAAAATATTTTTGATTGGTTAATGTTAATTTATGCGATGGTTTTAAAATAATAAAATTTTGGGATTTTGGCGCTAAATAAAACATTTCCAAATCGCGCCCGGGTCGGGTCGAAAAATTCGAAATTGAAATAATAGGATTTTAAGCGGGTTCCAAATTTTAAAATTAAGTGTTTTATGATTAAAAAGCATACCCCCAAAACGGACACGCGCCTGCGCACGTAGCCATCCAAACTCGCCCGTTTCACTGAACGGGACGAGAACACGATACACGGACGCTACCACGAGGCTAGGGGTATCGGGTAGGCCAAGATGGATATTTTTAATTTTATTTTAGATGCTAAAATTTGTTATATGCAGAAATGACTTTGTCAAGTAAAATTTTACAGTAAGCCACAAACAAGCAAGATAAATGAAATGAGTACCATACTATTGCTCAAACAGTCACAGAAAAACAGTAGCATTAGGCTCAGGTGTTACATTATACCCAACTACAAAAAGAATTTCGTCCTCGAAATTCCCAGAATACAAAGATAGATAACTACAAGAAAAGGTGAGGAAACTTCTGCCGAATTTCATCTTCTCGTTCCCAAGTGGATTCTCCATGCGATCGATTACCCCAAGAAACAAGCACAAGGGGAATAACCTTGTTCTTAAGAACCTTTTCCCTTCGATCCACAATTTCAACCGGTCGCTCCTCAAAAGTCAAGTCTTCTCGTACTGTTAGCTCCGAATGATCCAATACGTACGTTTCATCACGAACATACCTTCGTAGTTGAGATACGTGAAACACATCGTGCATATTTGCCAAGGACTGCGGTAACGCTAAACGGTATGCTACCTCACCAACACGCTCCAAAATCTCAAAGGGTCCAACGAACCGAGGACTAATTTTTCCTCGACTCCCAAAACGAATCACCCCTCTAGTCGGTGATATCTTCAAGAACACCAAATCACCCACGGCAAACTCTAGAGGTCTTCTTGACGTGTCTGCCCAACTCTTCTGTCGGTCTTGAGCTGCCTTCATATGATTTCTGATAGTGTTAACCTTTTCAACTGTCTGCACCACCAAATCTGGTCCCAACAATCTTCGTTCACCGACATCATCCCAACAAATAGGTGAACGGCATTTACGACCATACAAAGCTTCAAACGGAGCCATCTGGATAGTTGCTTGAAAACTGTTGTTGTAAGAGAACTCCACCAAGTGTAGATGATCATCCCACGAACCCTTGAAGTCCAACATGCATGCTCTCAACATATCTTCAAGAGTTTGGATCGTTCTCTCCGACTGACCATCAGTTTGAGGATGATAAGCTGTGCTAAACTTCAATCGAGTCCCCAAACTTTCCTGTAAACTCCTCCAGAAGTGTGATAAGAACCGAGTGTCCCGATCGGACACGATGCTTACCGGTACTCCATGCAATCTTACAATCTCCTGCATGTACCGCTCTGCCAAAGTCTCTGTTGATTGACCAACCCGGAAAGGAATAAAGTGAGCTGCCTTGGTCAACCGATCAATAATCACCCATACTGTATTGTTGCCTTTTGGACTCCGCGGTAAAGCCGTCACGAAATCCATGGTTATATGTTCCCACTTCCACTGAGGAATCGGAAGTGGTTGCAATAAACCAGCAACCCTTTGATGTTCAGCCTTAACTTGCTGACACACCAAGCACTTAGCCACAAAGCGAGCAATCTCCCGTTTCATGCCTTCCCACCAGAAATGCTGTCGAATATCTCGGTACATCTTTGTGCCTCCTGGATGTACAGAATAAGCTGAACTGTGTGCCTCCTTCATAAGCTCTTCACGAACATCTCCCTTTGGCACACATAAACGGCTACCATACCTCAACGAACCATCTTCGTGGACCAGTAAATCTGTTCGTAGTCCGGCTTCAACTTGGTCTCGAAACTTTTGCAATCTAGGATCCTGCGATTGTGCTGCTTTAATTTTCTCAATCAAAGACGACTGCACTTGCAGCTGCATCAACTGTCCCGTAGAACGCGGTAGCACAACCTCCAAGTCAAATCTTCGAAAATCTGCAACGATCTCCTTCTGCGTAGTTAACACCTGAATTGCTGGTAACCGACTCAGTGCATCCGGCACAACATTAACCTTCCCCGGATGGTACTTAAGATCAAGAACGTAGTCAGCCATCAGCTCCAACCATCTACGCTGCCTCATGTTAAGCTCCTTCTGAGTGAACACATACTTCAAGCTCTTATGATCTGTAAAGACTTCGACTCTTTCGCCCAAAAGGTAGTGTCTCCAAATCTTCAAAGCGAAAATCACAGCCGCAAGCTCCAAGTCATGAGTTGGATAATTCTTCTCATGGGTCTTTAATTGTCTCGATGCGTACGCTACAACTTTCCCATGCTGCATCAAAACACATCCTAATCCTTTCCCAGATGCGTCGCTGTGAATCACCAATCCTCCGGAATTGTCTGGCACGGTCAGAATAGGGGCGGTTATCAACTTCTGCTTTAACGTCTCGAAAGCTAACGCACACTTATCCGTCCATACAAAAGGTACCTCCTTGCGCGTAAGCTTGGTTAACGGCTCTGCCAGACGAGCAAAGTTCTCCACAAATCTTCTGTAATATCCAGCGAGTCCAAGAAAGCTTCTTATCTCCGCAACATTCTTTGGAATTGGCCAATCACGAACTGCTGCAATCTTTTCGGGATCGACGGCGATTCCATCGCCCGACACAACATGCCCCAAAAACTTCACTTCCTCCAGCCAAAACTCGCACTTACTCATCTTCGCATAAAGCTTCTCCTGTCTCAATGTCTGCAGTGCGATCTTCAAATACTCAGCATGCTCCTCAAAACTCTTCGAGTAAACCAGAATATCGTCAATGAATACCATAATAAACTGGTCCAAGAACGGTGAAAAGATTCGGTTCATCAAATCCATGAATATTGTCGGCGCATTCGTTACTCCGAAGGGCATCACGAAGTACTCGTAATGTCCATACCGAGTTCGGAACGCCGTCTTGCAAATATCTTCAGCTTTCACTCGAACCTGATGATATCCGGATCGCAAATCCAGCTTCGAGAATACCCTCGCGCCACTAAGCTGCTCAAAAAGTTCTCCAATGCGAGGGATCGGGTACTTGTTCTTAATAGTCACCCGGTTTAATTCTCGATAGTCGATGCACATCCTTCTTGTGCCATCCTTCTTCTTTACGAGAAGAACTGGAGCTCCCCAAGGCGAGTTACTGCTTTGAATCCAACCCTTTTCAAGCAATTCAGCAACCTGTTTCTTGACTTCTTCCAACTCTACTAGTGCCATTGGATAATATGCTTTGGATACTGGCGCTGCACCAGGAATAAGATCAATTGCGAACTCCACGTCTCGCTTCGGCGGTAAACCTGATATATCTTCAAACACATCCATAAAATTGCGAACAACCGCCGGCTCTTCACTACTATCAACTTCCATTGCTGCAAGAATAACATTTGTCGGCCTAGCCCTAAACTCGACTGGCCCGACAGAACTGCTTCCTCCAGTGAAGGTAAACTCAGGATGTCCGGGAATTTGGAAAATTACTTTCCTTGCCCTACAGTCAATGTGAGCGTGGAAAGTGCCAAGAAAATCCATTCCCAAGACGACCTCGTAGCTGCCCGTATCAATCACCAAGAAATCTGCAAAAAGCTCCCGTCCGCACACAACAACTGTACAGTCTTTACATTCCCTACTAGATATAATTTTTCCATTCCCAGTGTGTATGTCCCAGAAACTAGACAGGGTCGTGCAGGCAATCGAGTGTGCAGTTATAAACTTGGATGACATAAAACAATGGGATGCACCAGAATCAAATAATGCCACTGCGGGAAAACCATGAACGAGTAGAATACCTGAAACCACTTCTCCTGATGCCTTAGCTTCCTCAGCTGTCAAGGTAAAAGCTCGAGCCTGATTAGGTCCTTGAGTCAGCTGTTTCTGCCCTTGGAAGGGTTTCTGCGGAGGCTTCTGAATATCATCCCTCGTACGAAGCTTCGACGGACAGGCACCAACTGCGTGATCAGCCGCTCCACAAACCAAACAAAGTCTCAGCCTCTTTCGACAATCCTTCTGCACGTGCCCGGGTAAATGGCAGTAGTCACAAATCACGCTCTTTCTTCGATCAACGATCACAGGCTTCTTCATGGGTGCTACACCTCGACGGTCCACTGGAATACCTCTGCGACCATGAGCTCTGTTAGGTACAAATGTGGGCTTCCTTGCCGCAACTGCTGTCTGCTGCAAGCTCCCTTTCATCCCAGATAAACTCTGCTGTTGCCGAGCTGCCGTAAGAACCTGTGAGAAAGTGGTCAAACCCAGGGAGACAATCTGCCACTGGATGTCCACATCCAAGCTGCGCATGAACCTCCGTGCCCTGTCTGCATCGTTGGCAACTAAAGGTCTAGCGAATCTGCTGAGTCCCGTCCATTCTGCTGCATGCACATCCACGGGTGCTCCATTCTGCCTTAGCCCAATAAACTTCTCTTCCATTTCCTCCTGTGCAGTTCGCGGGAAGAACTTCTCTAGGAAACTCTTAGAAAAATCCGCCCACTTGATCGGCTTGGGCAAGCGGGTCTCCTCCACAAGCCACCATTCTCGGGCGTAGTCCACTAACTGAATGCGTACCACACCAACTCTTTTGTCATCTGGAATCTATGCCGCAATCAACAAATTCTCCGTGTCAACTAGCCACTGCTCGGCTGGCAACGGCTCCTCCAAACCAGTAAATGTAGACGGACCCAAACGTCTGAAATCTGCCACGGTCCCTACTCGGTCAACTGGTTTAGCTCCAACGTTGTTTACAGACTGCTGAACGATCTGCAAACCTTCCTGAAACGAGTCTGCTAGCTGCTGGATCAGCTCGGTCTGCCTCTTTTGATTCTCTAGCATTCCTCTTATCACTCCAAGCATGGGGGCTTCGTCCACACGCCTCTGGTACGTCTTCCAATTCTTATCTGCCATATTCCTGAAATCAAAAACACCCAACATTAGCATGATGATAGATTTGATATATAGATCAAGGCTAGAACTCCAAGATACTTAAATAGAGTACCGCATTGTAACTATGCCGCGGTATCATAGCCACAATTACTTAACTCCACCCAAGTCGCCTAAGTCCTAGAGATAACAAGAAATCATGTTTTTCGAGTCGACGTGCAAAGGAAGTTTGCACATCGTAAAAGATATAATCAGGAAGAATGTGATTCAAGAATGGTAAACGGCAAAGTGGCAGGACATGTTTCCTAAACACGGGCATTCTGATTCGTGTATTGGGTACAATACCCAACTACAAAAGAATCAACCCAACTAACCTGGCTCTGATACCAAAAGAACCATGTCACGCCCCGCTTCCCAGAGTACGCTAGATTGGGCACGTTACATAGCCAACCATGCTACCTGTGGGTAGGAAGTATCCATCCACAGTCACATTACGGCTGTAGAGATATCGAGAACAAGATAAAATTATCTAAAACATGTCCATAATCCAGAATAACATGAGTCAATAATAAATAAATGCGGAAGCAAATGATCCAATACAAATAACTGAAAAGTATGTCCCATAATGCGGGCTCACATCAGGAAATAAATGCAGGAAATAAAAACTAACTAATACTAACACCTCACAGCTCAGCCTGCTGGCTGAAGTACTCCTGCTCGGATTGCGACAGCGGTACAGAATCTGGGCCATGCAAAACCCATACGTCAGCGCGTCATGTCATCAAGTAATATAATATGAACAGTGTAACAGGCAATGCAAAAATAAACATGAATAAAACGAGAGTAGCAAATAATGTGAATCAAGCAGTGCAGGGTAGTGTGCAGTGGGTAACTAAACTGTTCTATCAGGTTTTCTATTCTAAAGTCTTTGAAATCAATTGATGAATCGTCGATGTAACTCAATAGTATCCCGTGCATGCCCGGGACCACGGTCAAGATCCTCGGGGCTGAATCCGAGACGTGCCGCTGGCAGTAACAGGCAGCAGGGTGGGCGAGTGATGTCAGCATCATCACTCCGGGGCTGGCCTAGCCCGTAAGACTGATCAGAACAGGTATCGAACTGTTGAGTTACAAGTCGGTTTCACCTTTGATTTCCCCATACCCCCAAGTTATGTATGTCGAGTCAGGTATTCAGTAATCAAGAACTAATGCCAACACAGGATCAGGTAAAAGCAGGTTTGTCTAGATAGACAACAGGAACGATCCATGAGGACTACATGTCAGGTTTGTTGGCATTAGACACAAGATCAGGTAACGGTTCAATCTATGGTACAACCGGTCAAGTCAAGTCAGGGTTGTTTGCATTGGTAAATATTACGGCAAATAGATACCGGCATGATAACGATAACAGTAATAATAGAACAACATGGTACAATTCATGAATTAGTGTACAACCATGTGAGGGATGACGTAATCAATCAGGTAAGATATCTCTCTCATGACTATGTTACTTAATTGTAACATGCTTGTAATTAATTTCATGCATCTAGGTTGTAGAGTATCTCAACATAATTAGAAAGGTAACAACAAGAGATTGAAATGCATGTCTTAGGAATGAACCAACTTATAATGCAATGGGTGATATTGGATATTAGCATGCATGTTTGGAAGTTAACTCAACCTTTTGATTTAAGTGGTTAAATTACTGGTTAAAAAATAATAATATATTTAATCAAAACAACCATCCATGGGTGCCTGCAATCAAATGCAATTAATTTCCCCCCTTCTGAACCAACTTTAAACCATACGAAAATTAGCTGCAATAATTTAGTCATTGCGTACACTAATGACACTAATTAACTAATAATTTGGTTTTTTTTATATCCATAACTTATCAATTGTACTGATAGCTCAAAAGGTCCATATCTCAAAATCAAAAGAATATTAGTCTAAAGAATCCAGACCTTCCATATGAGCTCTACTATGTATGTATGATAAAGAGACAGAGAGGGGATCTAGAGTTATCCTGAAACTTTTACACTGTCTTATGAGAGAAGGTAAGATTATTTAATTTTGAATCTAGGGACTTAGTCATATCTGCATAACTAATGAATAGCATGTTAAAGAAAGTATTGGGATACTTGCCTCGAGGTTAAGATAACGGAAACGATGATGACACGAAGAGGTAGAATACACCGCAAAGCAAAGGTCAAAGCTTTGATGCTCGGCTATGGGTCTCAGCTAAACTAGGTTCGACTCAGGCAAGGGAAGAAGATTGAGGACGAAGATGATCGTAATCGATCTAGTTTTCAAGGAAGAAGAAGGTGGCGTCGTGGTGGGCCTTGGTCATCGACGAGGATGAGTCGAGGGTTGCAGGGAGATGGGTTGACCGGCGACGAGGATGGAGGCGGCTAGGGCTCGCTGCAATGGGCTCGCGATGGGTTCTCTGCAAAAGAAAATGAGAGAGGGAAAGATTTCTGAAGTATATATAAAGAGAGAGAGAGAGATACTGGGGAAGAGATAGAGAGAGAGAGATAGAGAAAGAGATAGAGAGAGGGATAGAGATATGAGAGATAGAGAGAGGGATAGAGATATGAGAGATAGAGAGAGAGCGAGATATGAGAGATAGAGAGAGAGAGATAGACGTAGGAATTAAGTGGGGCCCAGGGGAGATTATAAGCCTCGTGATTGGCTGGAGAAGGAAATTTGCAGAAGATTTAACCAGTTTAAAGAATATTATTCTGTTTTAAAATATTTTTGATTGGTTAATGTTAATTTATGCGATGGTTTTAAAATAATAAAATTTTGGGATTTTGGCGCTAAATAAAACATTTCCAAATCGCGCCCGGGTCGGGTCGAAAAATTCGAAATTGAAATAATAGGATTTTAAGCGGGTTCCAAATTTTAAAATTAAGTGTTTTATGATTAAAAAGCATACCCCCAAAACGGACACGCGCCCGCGCACGTAGCCATCCAAACTCGCCCGTTTCACTGAACGGGACGAGAACACGATACACGGACGCTACCACGAGGCTAGGGGTATCGAGTAGGCCAAGATGGATATTTTTAATTTTATTTTAGATGCTAAAATTTGTTATATGCAGAAATGACTTTGTCAGGTAAAATTTTACAGTAAGCCACAAACAAGCAAGATAAATGAAATGAGTACCACACTAATGCTCAAACAGTCACAGAAAAACAGTAGCATTGGGCTCGGGTGTTACAGATATTTTAAGAATGCATAATTCGGCTTATGCTATTAAAACCACTTGCTTTTAAACAAGTTTTCCTTTATTTATTATTTAAAATGGTTTTAGATTTCTGGGCTTTTGGCTTACTTGAATTAGATGGGGTCATATAGACTTCATATGATTCAAGGGCCAGTCACGTGCCATTTTGGGTCGTGACAACGGGGTAAGCTGGACTCCTCTCATATACATTGGTATATTCTTTACCAAGCTACAAAAAAATGCGTTAACATAACTATCAAACATTATACCAGATATATTCTCTTACCTGTTCGGTCTATTTCTATATCTCTTTGGGATTTACCGAGCGATTGTTCGCCGACGACATTCCTTTTATATTCTTTCTTTGGAATTTTGTCAGAAGGACCCGACTCTGTAGAGATCGAGCCCAGCTCAGACGACTTGGAGCAGTTCGCAGAAGACCCCGAGTTTTAGTCACTTGTATATACTTTTATTTTTCAGTTCATGCCATTGTTTAAGCATTGCTTTTCCAGTCTTATATTTACTTTTCAGTTGCATTGTAAAGAATGTTTAATAAATAAAAGGTTGTTGTTCATTTATATCTCATGTCTTTCTTGTGTACATTTATATTATATTGCTTACTTACGCTTAGCGTGTTTATTTCTGAGTAAATACGTAGCGGACCGTGTCACGTCTCCTTACCGTACACCGGGAAGCGGGGTGTGACATCCGCCCTTTTCCTTTTATGCAGGAGTGCTAAGCACTTATTTGGGGCTCTGGCGCTCACATGTGTATCATGTGAAGCACTCAGTCATGGGCGCTGCCTAATAAATGCTAAGGACTTTAGTCATTTTGACTGAGTATATAGGGCTAAGCACTTTTGTACAACGTCCATATGAGGAGCACGTGCGGCGCTGTCTCATTTTATTTTATTGGGCGCCCACGTGTGTTTCACGTAAGACGCTGGGCGCTGCACAATTAGTGCTAAGCACTCAGCCGTTTTGGCTGCATATGAACTGCTAAGCACTTTTACTCAGCGCTCACGTGTATTTCACGTGAGGCGCTGGCCTTCTGTTTTGGACGCCCACATATTTTTTACGTGAGGCGCTGAGTCCTTTGTTGGCGATACTAATATGGAAAGCACATGAGGCGCTAATTTCTTTATTTTGGGAATTTTTTAGGTGCTCACGTGTTTTTCACGTGAGGCGCTGAGTTCGTTTGGAGATTTAACCCGTGCTGATTTTTTTTAGAGAACTTAAATCTCTGTTAATGGTGTTTTGACCATTAACGATCACCAAGATCACTATTTTGAGGATCTTGGATCGGGTTGTTTAAGAACTATGTTCTTGATTTGAAGGAACTAAGTTCCTGGAGTATTATAGATTCCATCTTCTCCATCTTCTTTTTTTTCGTGTTCTCCCCTAAATCTTTGATTTTCAAGAACAAGATCTTCCCGATGAGAATTAAATTCTCAACTTGTAGGTTTGCTTATCTTGTGGATCTCAGATCTAGAAAAAGAACTAAGTTCTTTAAGAAGGGTTAAACTCTTATATGTGATATGATTGGTAAAGGAGATGTTTTGATCTCTGCTTTTTTTATCTAGAGTTTGAAAGGAGTGAGATCTTCTTCTTCTTTTGAGAATTAAATTCTCTGTTTTCTTTTTCGTGGAGAAACTTATGGGGTCAACCCTCCATCTGTCGTCCTCTTTGAGACTTGAAGTCTCGGGTCCTTTATATAGTAGAGCTAAATTGTTAATTAGTTTGAGAAAATCTCTCATTTGAGAGATACTAATTGATTTTATTGGCCTTAAAGATTATTCGGGGGATCTTACCTACCGTTAGATTTTTGATTCAGTGATTTCTGTTTCACAGAACATGTTTTCTTATTTTTAATAAAATTGGGGAAATATTTTTCATATATACAGAATTTTATTCTGTCAAACGGTGATTTTTAATCACCATTGGATTTTAATCCAAGGGCTCTCTGTTTTACAGAGTACATCTTTCTTTGTTTAGAAAGATATAGGAAAATATTTTCCCATCTCATTGGATCTTTGATTCAACCGCTTTTTATTTAACAGAAAATATCATTCTTCTTTAGAAAGATTAAGAGGATATTTTCCCCCAATAGAATTTAATTCTATATTTGGTGATTTTTAATCATTCTTGGATTTTTGATCCAACTATTCTCAATTAACAGAAAATATCTTTCCCTTTTAGAAGGATCAAGAGAGATATTTCTCTAAGACTAGAATTTAATTCTATATTGGGAGGCGTTCTCACGTGTTTAACACGTGACCCCGATGTATGTTTTTTAACATGTTTTAGTTAGCGCCCATATGCCTTGCATTTAGACGCTCACGTGTTTAACACGTAAGGTCAGTTTGGCCTTTAACCACTTACTCTTAGTGCTTATATGTTTTGCATACAAAAAATAGAATTTAATTCTATGTATAGAGTTTAACTCTATCTGAAGTTAATGCTTCAAAAGGGTGTTCTCACGTGTTTAACATGTGGCCCCAATGTGGGTTTTAAACTGTTTATTTAGCGCTTATATGATTTGCATATAAGCCTTAGTCACGTCATCTTTCTTCACTTTTCTAAAATTTATTTTCTTAACCAAGTTTTACTAATTTTCAAGAGATGGAAGCAAGGAAATTTGTAGATCAAGACAAGTGTTGCTTTTTATATTTTCTATTTTACATGCTTAATCAATTAAATTCTTCAACTAGAAAATTTGTTCTTGATTAATTAATGCGGAATTTAATCTTTAATTATTTGATTTCTTGTTATAGCTAATAACTTGATTTGTTAAATCTATATTTGTTTGCTAAATAAATTCCATAGTCACCAAACCATGAATCTAGAATATCAGACATGAAAAGTTAATAATTTCTATTTCATGAATTTAATTCATTGACTCCTTGATTTGAAATTTGTTCTTGAATTCTTGTTTGCTAGACCTGTAGTTGTTAACTTGATTTGTTATATATAATTGCTTGTATAATTCATTTTCCATAGACACCTTACTATGTAATTAAAATATTAGTTGTGAATAATTAGAGTAACCCTAATTTCCTTTTACACACACACATATACTAAACCCTGACCCTACACTAAATATCTAAACCCTTCACCGTTACACTTGACATCTTTTCCAAATTTCTCAAGTGGATAAATTCAATTATACCTAGTGGCCTCCCACAAACATGGATCATTCACTTTTTCACTAGTAAAATAGAGGGTTGCCCCTACGGATGAAAATATCCGTAAGGGCAGATTTTACTTGGCCCTACGGATTAATCCGTAGGGCTAAAAGGTTGCCCCTACGGGCACCGACCTCCAAGAATAAAAATATTAATTCTTAATTTGGTGTTTGCCCCTACGGAGCCGCAAACAAAAGACCTACGGTTATATCCGTAGGGGCAAGTAAATATCTATTTACCAATACCCCAGATCGATCGTCTACGCTCACTTTCTCTCTCTCTCTCAATCGCGCGCGAGAAAAAACCCCAAATCGCCTCCGTCGTCGCCACCGTCGCTTCCGTCGTCGCCACCGCCGGTTTCGTCGCCACCGTCGTCGCCAGCGCCTGTTTCGTCGCCACCGTCGTCGCCACCGCCGGTTTCGTCGCCAAATCGCCACCGTCGTCGCTCCAGCCCACCAGCAGCCGTTCAGGTATAAATCTCGAGGTAAATTAAAGCATTTTTGGATTATTTTGGGCTTAGGGTTCATGGCTGGGTCTGGGTTGCGCGCGCGAGAGTTGGGGTTGGGCAGGGGTCGCGGTGGCGGTCGGGGTCGGGGTCGGGGTAGGGTTAGGGTTGGGGTTCGGCTGCTGCTGGGGTGGGGCTGGGGTTAGGGTTGGGCAGGGGTCGCGGTGGCGGTCGGGGTCGGGGTCGGGGTAGGGTTAGGGTTGGGGTTCGGCTGCTGCTGGGGTGGGGCTGGGGTTAGGGTTACGGTGGGGCTGGGGTTAGGGTTACGGTAGTGGGGCTGGGGTTAGGGTTACGGTGGGGCTGGTTGAATGGCTCTTCTGATTAGTTGACAAATACAATGTTAATCATAATTTACTCGACACAGATGGTAGAAAATCAGAAAAAGATCAAGAAAAAAATAATCGATTTTGATTTTAACATGCAGGGTGTTGATGCAAGATGTAATATCTAGTAGCAGATGCTAGGTATATAGACTAAAGAATAGTTGTAAATGAACCGCTAGCAAGAAAATCCTATAATTATACGTACACATCGCTTGACTCATGAAGCTTGAAGCTCTTTCTTTTGGGGGGATAAAACTAGTTATATTCCTGCATTGCCTAGAAATAGCAGTGAGTTGGTTAAAACTTTTCAAACACAACCCCCACCCCCCCAAAAAAAGAAAGAAAGAAAGGACAAGGAAAAAAAAGAATAGCAACAAGCAATACAAGCTAGCAACCGTAAATAACTGCTGAGATTATGTCTACCTTGGCAATTTGAACAATGATGGTCTTGTCTGGATTGTTAAGATCCACTTTATGGGGGTGAGGAACACATTTTGCAACTGTATTTATGATTTTCATTCTGTCAAGTGTTGAAATAAAAATCAACACTTGACAATCAATCCAAGATGCTCAATAACTTGCTTCAAAACCATAATCTAATCTTGATGATGCTCAATATTAGCGATTTCCATGATCACGACACGTGGCAGATGACGTGTCTCATAACGCTTTATGATATCAGTATCCTATATTTGTAGTTTTAATTGTTGATTGTTATAGATGTATACCATTCCAATAATAGTTTTTGGTTGATGAATGCTATTGTAATGTAGGATGATCAGTTCTATCAATCTTGATCTCAATGGTTTAAAATCATGTTACACATACAACACGAATGCACAACAAACGCATAATTAGAGAGCGACTTGAGATATTCAGGTTAAAACCAATATATGATACTCGATGATAATATGAAACCTTCATATTCCCATCGATACCCATATATGAAACTAAAAGCGCCACTTAGTTCCCGTCTATCGGTTAACATACGTGCGATGCTCGTCGTGACCTAGAACTATACGAAGGTTGTTAAATATCGGACAGTATAGCTCGATACTAACAACCGTCGTATAGTCTACGCGACGAGAAAATTCAATCGTATGGTAACTCATAGATTTGTCCCGTATGGACAAGTTAAGAATGTATAAAGCTAACGCCTTCATTCACTTGTGTTTTCATCCGTTTCGAGATATTTTGTCGGTATCTTTCCGCTGGTTCTCCGTGTACAAAGATAGATTAGATGTTCATTTCAACGTTGTTTCACAGCTTTGAAATGATTATCTATTCTATTACAGTGTACTCGGAGAACAGCGGGGAGGTGCTGCCGAAATTTACTTGAAACGGTTGAAAGCACAAGTGATGGGCGTTCGCTCTATACATTCTTAATGGGATAGAAGCCTACCCCCGACAGCCGGAACACATACATACAAACGCATAATTAGAGAGCGATTCGAGATGTTCGGGTTAAAACCAATATATGATACTCGATGATAATATGAAACCTTCATATTCCCATCGATACCCATATATGAAACTAAAAGCGCCACTTAGTCCCCGTCTATCGGTTAACATACGTGCGATGCTCGTCGTGACCTAGAACTATACGAAGGTTGTTAAATATCGGACAGTATAGCTCGATACTAACAACCGTCGTATAGTCTACGCAACGAGAAAATTCAATCGTATGGTAACCCATAGATTTGTCCCGTGTGGACAAGTTAAGAATGTATAAAGCAAACGTCTTCATTCACTTGTGTTTTCATCCGTTTCGAAATATTTCGTCAGTATCTTTCCGCTGGTTCTCCGTGTACAAAGATGGATTAGATGTTCATTTCAACGTTGTTTCACAGCTTTGAAATGATTATCTATTCTATTACAGTGTACTCGGAGAACAGCGGGGAGGTGCTGCCGAAATTTACTCGAAACGGTTGAAAGCACAAGTGATGGGCGTTCGCTCTATACATTCTTAATGGGATAGAAGCCTACCCCCGACAGCCGGAACACATACATACAAACGCATAATCAGAGAGCGATTCGAGATGATCGGGTTAAAACCAATATATGATAATATGAAACCTTCATATTCCCATCGATACCCATATATGAAACTAAAAGCGCCACTTAGTCCCCGTCTATCGGTCAACATAACGTGCGATAATTTATTCTTTTCAACGATAAACGCACACACAAAGCATATACATGGATTTTCTCCTTTGTCAGTAACTATCCCGTTCTTATATTTCTCAATATAGTCAGCATAACCTACAATTTATATGTTATTCAGTCTAACATGGCCCATGAGTACGTCAGAGTTAAGGACTGGATTTATGTGGATTGGAAACAACGTATGCAACCTAAGTTTGTCGCAGGAGTTGCTGCTTTCCTTGAATTTGCACGAGCACATAATAAGATCATAATAGAGAAGATTCTCTGTCCGTGCGATAGATGTGGCAATAAGTACTGGCAGAAGGTAGAATTGGCAGAGCTTCATATTGTAAAACATGGGTTTACTAGACTTTATTCAACTTGGAAATATCACGGGGAAGGAGAAGAATGCAGTACTGCGGTAGAAGAAGGAGAACACGATAATGCGGCAGGAGAAGAAGAAGAATTCGATAATACGGCAGGATACGGAAATTTATTTCCATCAGAAGAAATGGAGGATATGGTAGAGGCTGCCCTAGGTGAATCTATTCGTACCGAAGATGACATTCCTTCCGGTCAAGGACCGTGTGCGGATAAATATGAAAATTTCATGAATGATGCTAGGAAACCAATTTATGAGAATGCGAAGTATTCCACCCTCTCATGGTTCGTCCAACTTTTCCAAATTAAGTGCCTAAATGGATGGAGCAACAAGTCATTCACAATGCTTCTTTCGTTCTTGAAAGATTCTATGCCTCCGGGAAATAATGTGCCCGAAAGCTGGTACGAAGCCCAAAAAATGATGTCTGATTTGGGTCTAAAGTGCGAGAAGATTCAAGCATGTCCTAAAAATTGCGTGTTGTACCGGAAAGAGAATTCAGATTTGAAAGAGTGTCCAACATGCGGAGAGGCCAGGTATAAGCCGAAAGATTCTGATAAGAAGCCTGGTATACCTGTGAAGATAGCACGATATTTTCCCATAACACAGAGGCAACAGAGGCTATTCAGGTGCAAGAAAACAGCCGAGGCAATGATTTGGCATCACCGTGCTCCTCCAAGCGAAAATGGAAAAATGAGCCATCCAAGAGATTCACCGGCATGGAAGGATTTCGATAGGAGGCACGCAATATTCAGTAGCGATCCTCGCAATGTCCGGCTCGGACTGGCTGCCGATGGCTTCTGCCCATTGATTGTTCGAGATTCTGTGTGTTTAAGTTTAATTACCGCAATCAGGACGGTGTCGCTTTGCAGCTAGCCGGATGAGTACGGGTCGATCCACAGGGAGATGGGAGTCTTTTTCTTAATGTCTTGACGAGTTAAGTCCAAATCTGTTGGGTTTGTTTGGGTTTAGCTAATTTAAAATGAATGATAAGAGAACTTGTAAAGGGTAGGATTTAGTTAGTTTGGGTAGGGAAGATCGCTCACTTGATTCTTTTGCCACTTCTTAATATTGATGTTACGGTAATCGGCAACAACGGGGATTAGGACGACTAAGAGAAAACTTGCGAGTATAAGCTAGGCTTTCCAACACTTCGTTTTCTCTTTTTGGTCCTTGTCCGTCCGTTCTTGGCTCTTAGTCGCAACCTCAGGTTGATTCAACCACAACCGGTCTCACTAGGGTATCACCGCTATTATGAAGAATAGGGTGCCGTAGGGAGCGGATTGTGGATCAATTAACAGGAGTTCAAATCAAGATATATGTAAAAGAGAAAAGTGAAGGAGTTTTCCGTATTTCAAACTTTCCGTTTCCTACCCTAACAAGTGAAAAGTTACTCACCCATTAGAATAGTTAAATGAAATAAAACAAAGAAAGAGGGTAATAAGAATTGAGGTAGAAAATCACAACTAGCTATTCGGGACCTCACTTAGGCAAGGATCACACTAAGCATCATGGTTGTAAGGATAACCGATAAATGGAAGAAACTTAAAACAACGATTTTAAGAAATAACAACAACTACGTTTAACAATGAAAATTACAAGCAAGATAAGAAACGGAAATACAAATTACACAAATAGATAAAGAACACTTCTTGCATGCTTCACACTCAACAAAACCTCTCACAAGCTTTAATGGAGGAAGATGGAGGAAAATGGACTTTTATTAGAAACTAAATAATTCTAATACAAAATTACAAAATGAAAACTTAAGTTCTCTCATGGTTCTGCTCTGGGCTATTTATAGGCCTGAGTTTGGGATTTTAGCAAAATAATACAAAGTTACACACAATTTCAGAAAACACCCCAAAAAAATCACACTGAATGGACACGTGTCCGCCGCGCTTGCGCGGTCAAAGATGAGGTGGCGCGGCGGAAGGGCGGCAGGTTGGTGGCCAAACCTTGGTCGGTTTTTTCTCTGGTCTTCTGCTCATTTTTCCTGATCTTTGACCACTTTACATTGCAATAAATCAACCAGAAAATCTCCAGATTTCTGATCCAAGACTTCTTCATTTATTTCACTTTTGACTTTCACCATTTTTGACTTTAATTTTTCCTTTAGTCCCAAATGACGACTCTTTTCGTCCCCTCTTCTGAACTGGTACGGGACGGATGCTGGAACCCGGCTTTTATCTGTTTGCGACAGATGTTCTGGATTTTGCCGTAAATGTGGTGATTTTGTCGGATTTGCTCACTCTTGGACTGGAAACCTGTAATCTGTAACATGCAGCAAATACGGATAAAAAGCATCTACCTGTATGCAATGTAATTAAGAATGGGCGGTACAAATATACAAAAATATGTGATGAACAAATACCCCCAAACTTATCTTTTGCTCGTCCCGAGCAAAACCATTTTATTCACAAAAATTTCCTAACCTCACTTTCGCAGGGAACGCGATTGCACTGAGCACGTGCAACAAGCCGTTAAACCTCTAGGTGTCCCTAGTAGGAGGAGTGTTGTCTCCTGAGGGTTTTCAGCGGATACTACCCACAAAATCCGATCAATTGGCCGTCGACTCTAATCTTTTATTTCAGCATTCTAACCAAAAACCCTATTATCATAAACTTAGAAATTACTAACCCGTATTCTTCACACTTCCTTTCCATTTAACTTAAGATCCTATACGCCTAGCCAGTTTATAACGCTTTCAGCATCTCCTGAGTTTTCCTTCTTAAGCGGAATCTCAAATCCGGAATTTTTATCCATCCTATCGAAGAAATAAACCCTATCTTTCATTCCTCATCTCTCCTCCAAACTCTGATTATATACCCCTACGTGTGTGTAATTGTCACCCCTACACTTGGAAATTCAGTTCAAGCTATAATACCCTTGCCTTAATACCTAGTACTACTTCTTTTTATTAATGATGGACTGGTTCGTTCATACACCTTTCATGCGACTATTAATGCTTCTTAAGGCACTAACGGCCGATTACTGAATGTATGAACTTAAAGCGTAAATAGCAGTATCCAGGTCTTGACTATTTTCTATTTTCTCTTTCTTTTTCTTTTCCTCTTTTTTTTTCTTTTTCTTCAAGACCTGATATATTTTTTTTTCAGCGTGCTCTTTTGGTGGTTAGCTTCAAATACCGTTTTTTCTTTCATACTAGGCTTTCAGGCAAGAGTATTTCTAGGTATCCTCTACTATTCCGAGTTTCAAGGTGGTGTATGTGCGTTTTGTAGGGTATATACTTTCAAAATTTGGATTTAAGATTTAGAATTATTTTTCAGACTTATTCTTCAAATAGAGCTTCAATAATTTTCCCTCATTTTAACTTCGCCTAAGAACTAGACTCAAAATTTGCTTATTTCAAAACAAACCGCTGGAGCGTATACTTTCTATAGTTAAACTTCAAGGAATGTTATTTTTAGGGTTCATAATTAACTAAGTTTAAGATCTAGTAGTTTCTAACTAGTTATCCTTCATATTAGACTTGAGTCAGACACGGTCAATTATATTTTTTTTTTTTCTTTTAAAATTTTTGTTTTTATTTTCAAGTTTTCCAAATTTTTTTGTATTTTTCAATTTTCAATTTTTTTTTTATATTTCAAAAAAAATGCAGTGCAGAATTTAAACATGCAAAGTAAAACCAAATATTTACATAAAAGATAAAAAAAATATGCAGATGCAATGCAAGGATAACTATTTACAATCTAATCCCTCCCCCAAACTTGTTAATGGCAGTGTCCTCACTGCCCCCTGCGTCGTCTCCCAGACGATGCGGCACTCGTCCCTGGTTCACTTGACTCTGCCCTAGGGGCCCTAGATCGCGACCTAGATCTCTCCTCTCGTCCCAACAGTGTTGCCATTCCTTGTTCTAAGCGTGCCATTCGCTGATCTAGGGATGTCATCATTCCCATCATTCTTTCTACCCCCCTATTTGTTCGTCTAAGTAGGCGTGCTTGCTCAGCGGGGGTAAGCTCTTCTTCGCTCGCTGTGGAGCTCGAGCTGGCTATCACATGCTCGCTCGGTTCTGTCCGTGACCATAAATCTTGAAGTCTTGTGTAGGATGTCGAAACACCCTCAAGAGCAGGTCGAATGCATGAGTCAGCTTGCATGTGTACTGCAAACTCGTCGGAAGGGATGAACTGGCGACACAGTTGTGTCACCAGCATAGGGCACGGAAGGTTGGATGAAGTTTTGCCAGCCGCAATCGACTGAAGTAGTACCGTGCACATGTCATAACTTGGATGTTTGTTCATTAATGTGTGCACGATGTGTAGCGAGGGTGTAAAAAATGTCGTGTTGTGCGAGCTGCCAAAAATGTTATTTTGTGCCCATCGGCACACTGTTAGCACATTCGCGTAAAGTGTACGCGCCGGAATCCCTTTCCGTGGTTCCCTATAGCAATCATTTCCCATCAACGGGGTGTAATCCTCAAATTGGAGGGGTTGGTCATGGGCGGGTATTCTAGGAATCAATGTGACTTCATGAATGAAGTCCCTATCTATTCGTATTTCTTGCCCTCCCCAAAACAACCTAATAAATCCGTATTTGTGATAGCTACCCTCCTCCATGTATGCATAAAATCGTCGGACTAGATCCGGAAGCGCGAATGCGTTTGGATGGTTATATAGAAGATAAGTCCATCCGCGTTTCCGGATTTCGTCGCCAAAATAACTCCCGTACACATCATGTTCAAAGATTTGGGAGAAATTTCTTTCATATTGCAAGTTTGAAGCCATTACAGAAATTTATAAATTTTAACAGATCAGAAATGGGAAAAAATGGTGCAAACCTCCTCTGGAAAAAATTCCAGAGGCTGAAGACTCCAAGCGGCGGCGGAAGGGCGGCGGGAAGTGGGTTCGCGCGGCGGTTGGGCGGTGGCGGCAAGGCTTCAGGGGTTGGTCTTTCAGCGGCGGCTAGGGTTTCTGTTGGGAGAAAATTTGAGGCATGGGAAAAGGGCTGAAGGGTTAGATAGCTATTTATAGGGGTTTTTGTTTGGTCATTTACACTTAAACCCCCATAAATAGAAATATTATTTACAAATACATATTTACATGTTTATTTTTATTTTATTTTATTTTTTTTTTTTTTCTGAATTTTTTTATTTTTAGTTTTTGTTTTTATTTTTCTTATTTGAAATTTTTCCAGGCATAAAAAAAAAACAAAATTGTATTTACATACCCCCAAACTTATTTGAAACAGTGTTTCCACTGTTTTTGGCTGGATTATCGAAGTTTGGGTGTAGGGGGAGAGGAAGATTAATCAGGGTAAACCGGCTCCTGTTAAAACAGGAGCTCCTCTGTCTGATTGGCGCAAAGGTACGGTTTGCATCGGTGTCCGTTCACTTTGAAGAGTGAACCGTCCTTTGGATTTTCCAAATCCAGAGCGCCTTGCGGATACACATTCCGCACAAAATACGGCCCTATCCAGCGAGATCGGAGCTTTCCAGGATGGAAATGAAGTCGGGTGTCGTAAAGCAGTACCTGTTGACTAGGTACGAAGATTTTGCGCAACAGGTGTTTATCGTGAAACACCTTCGTTCGATTCTTAACGACAACCGCATTGTCGTAAGCCTCATCCCTTAGCTCGTTCAGTTCGTTCAGCTGCAGCTTCCGATGGCTGCCCGCGTCCTCAAGAGAAAGATTCAGCTCCTTAATCGCCCAAAACGCGCGATGCTCGATTTCGACAGGAAGGTGGCAGGCTTTTCCGTACACAAGCCGATAGGGAGACATGCCAAGGTCGGTCTTATAAGCAGTTCTGAACGCCCAAAGGGCATCAGTGAGTTTTAGAGACCAATCCTTACGGTTCTTGGAAACCGTCTTCTCCAGTATCTGCTTGATCTGCCGATTTGAAACTTCGGCCTGCCCGCTGGTTTGGGGGTGGTAGGGCGTAGAAAGCTTATGATTAATGGAGTATTTCCGCATTAAGGCCTCAAAAGTCCTATTGCAGAAATGACTTCCATTGTCGCTAATGATCGCTCGGGGGTGCCCAAACCGTGAGAAAATGTTTTCTTTAAGGAACCTAACGACAACCTTGTTGTCATTAGTCCGGCTGGGCACAGCCTCGACCCATTTAGAGACGTAATCAACAGCTAGAAGAATGTACAAGTTCCCAAAAGAGCTGGGAAACGGCCCCATGAAGTCTATCCCCCAAACATCGAAAATCTCCACAACCAAGATCGGTTGGAGCGGCATCTCATTCCTCCGGGATATCCGGCCCATGTGTTGGCACCGGGAGCAAGTCTTGCAATAGTCATAAGCATCTTTGAAGAGTTGTGGCCAGTAGAAACCACATTGCAAGATCTTTTCAGCTGTCTTCCTGGGCCCAAAATGCCCGCCACATGCTTGGTCGTGGCAAAACGACAGCACACTCTTGAATTCCTCATTAGGGACACACCGACGAATGATCTGGTCGGGACAGTACTTGAACAAGTAGGGTTCGTCCCAGTAAAAGTGTTTTACTTGGGATAAGAAGCGAAGTCTGTCCTGACTCGACCATTCGGTCGGTAGCAATCCCGTGGCCAAATAGTTCACAATATCTGCGAACCAGGGTTCGCACGATACTGTCAAGAGTTGTTCGTCCGGAAAAACGTCGTTTATCGGAATTGGAAGCGAATGCGAAGAAGGAAGTCGCGAGAGATGGTCGGCAACCACGTTTTCACATCCTCGTTTGTCCTTAATGACAAGGTCAAACTCTTGAAGCAAGAGGATCCAACGGATTAACCGAGACTTGGCATCTTTCTTCGCAAAAAGATGGCGCAGAGCTGAATGGTCCGTGTAGACGATGACTGGAGAGCCGATGAGGTAGGGCCTGAACTTTTCTAAAGCAAATACGACAGCTAAGAATTCCTTCTCAGTTGTTGTATAGTTAAGTTGGGCGTCGTTCAGGGTTCGGCTAGCGTAGTAGATTACGTGCGGCATCTTGTTGATGTGCTGTCCAAGGACAGCACCGATGGCAAAGTCGGATGCATCGCACATAATCTCGAATGGGTGCGTCCAGTCAGGAGAAGAGAGAACGGGAGCAGAAGTGAGTGAGCGTTTCAGTGACTCGAATGCAGTCACACAGCTTGAGTTGAATTCGAAAGGTGTATCCTTGGCCAGCAAAAGAGTCAAAGGCCTAGCAATCTTGCTAAAGTCTTTGATGAACCGTCTATAAAAACCGGCATGGCCAAGGAAAGCTCGGATATCTCTGACGCAACTGGGAGGAGGAAGATTGGAAATGACCTCAATCTTTGCTTTGTCAACCTCTATGCCGTTTTGCGAAATGATATGTCCTAAGACAATACCTTCTCGTACCATGAAGTGGCATTTCTCCCAGTTCAAAGTGAGATTCTTGTCCTTACATCGGGTAAGGACAGCGTCAAGATGTAGCAGACACTCGTCAAAGGAGTCGCCGAAAATGGAGAAGTCATCCATAAAGATCTCCAAAAATTTCTCCACCATGTCTGAGAAAATTCCCATCATACACCGCTGGAAGGTAGCGGGCGCATTGCATAACCCAAAGGGCATGCGTCGATATGCAAACGTGCCGAAAGGACAAGTGAATGTGGTCTTGTCCTGGTCTTTTTCGGCTATGGGAATTTGGTTATAGCCAGAGTAGCCATCAAGGAAGCAGTAATACTCATGTCCAGCCAATCGTTCAAGCATCTGGTCAATGAAAGGTAGCGGAAAGTGGTCTTTCCGCGTTGCAGCGTTGAGTTTTCTGTAATCAATGCAAACTCGCCACCCAGTTTGGGTGCGAGTAGGGATTAACTCGTTTGCCTCGTTGGTTATGACCGTGATGCCCGACTTCTTGGGGACAACATGAATGGGGCTAACCCATTGGCTATCAGAGATAGGGTAAATGATACCACTATCTAGACATTTGACGATCTCCTTCTTCACAGCCTCCTTCATGACTGGATTAAGACGTCTTTGTGGATCCCGGGCTGGTTTGGCATCATCCATCAGATGAATGTGATGCTCAACGATGAGGGGACTAATCCCCTTGATGTCCGCCATGGACCAGCCAAAAGCTTGCCTGTTGCTGTGCAAGACCGCGAGAAGGGCTTTCTCTTGCTCGGAAGCTAGAGAAGCCGAGATGATAACCGGGAGGGTCTCGTCGTCTCCCAAGTAAGCGTACTTGAGGTGAGAAGGCAAAGGCTTGAGTTCGAGTGCTGGCGGTGAAACGATTGAAGGCAAGACTGGTGCAAAGGTTTCGAACTCAAAGGACTCCAGCAAAGGTTCAAAGCGAGTGTAGGCAACCGAGTTGGATGGTTCAGGTAACTCATCCGAAAAGTCGAAAGATTCAAACTCGGGTTGTTCGCAGCTAAGATCGTTAGAGAACGTGAAACACTCGTATTCGTTATTGGACGCAGAAACAGCAGCAGGTTCGAAGAGAAACGCACTAGTGGCGTCAAGATTATCATCATTGAATAGAAACTCCTCGAATTCACACTCTTCTGAGGTGATCTCCTGGATCGAGCAGACATCCAGTATATGAGCATTAGGTTCAGAGGGCTGATTCCCCAACCTAAAAATGTTGAGTTCAATCGTCATATTTCCGAAGGATAGGTTCATAGAACCATTGCGACAATTGATCACAGCATTTGAGGTTGCGAGAAATGGGCGACCGAGTATCACAGGAATTTGATTCCGGGGGTTCGCTACAGGTTGTGTGTCTAATACAATGAAGTCAACGGGGAAGATGAAGTCCCCGACTTTTATTAACACATCCTCTAGCTCACCCCTAGGATGGGTGATCGATCGGTCGGCCATTGGGAGAGTACAATGCGTAGGTTTCAGCTCTCCTATGCCTAATTGCTCGTATACTGAATATGGAAGCAGGTTAACACTGGCACCAAGATCTAATAGTGTGCGGTTGATGTTCTTATCCCCAATAGTAATCGAAATAGTAGGACAGCCAGGGTCCTTCCGTTTTAGTGGTAAAGATTGGGTAAGGGCATCACTCACGGCACTAGCCAAGAAAACTTTCTTTGGTACCTGAGACTTCCTCTTTTTCGTGCACAAGTCCTTTAAGATTTTCGCGTAGGAGGGGACTTGTTGGACGGCATCTAAAAGAGGAATGTTAATGTTAACCTGCTTAAATAACTCCAAAATCTTCTCCATTTGTGGATTTTGTTTGTTAGACCTCAACCGGTTTGGAAATGGAACATTTTGAAAATTGGTTGAGTCTAATGCTGGAGGAGGAGATTTTGGAGTTGGAACGGATCCCAGAATAGGTGTTTTCGTGGAGTGAGAAGTGGGTCCATTCAAAGCAGAAGAAGAGGAAGAAGAGCCTTGTGAAGAGCGGAGAATAGGCTCAGAAGATGACGAAGTAGGAGAAGAAGAAGAAGATGAAGAAGAAGCGGCGGCCGGGGTGTTATCGTTGATCCGTGTGCCAATGTTGTTTTGCAGCACCCTCCCCGATCTCAGTGTGGTCACGGCACTCACATTATGGTTTTGTTGTTCAAGAGCAACATGTGCATTATGTGGGTGACCGGGATTTGGAAGTGGCTGGGATGGGAGCTTCCCCTTTTCTCGCTCGCTCAGGGCCGCGTTCAGCTGTGCAATCTGGGCCTCGATGGTTTTGATGCTTTGCCCGTGTGCGGCAGTGTGTTGCACTAAAGATTGGATTGAAGACTGGATGTTGGCGGTGGATTGAGTCGATTGTTTAACAAACGCCTCCAGACTTCGCTCGAGCGAGGAAACCTTATCATTGTTCGACGGAACAAAGTTGTTTGGTGGAAAAGAGTTGTTCGGTGCAAAGTTGTTCGTCTGGTTTTGGAAAGGTTGGGGTTGGAAGGGCTGCTGAAATTGAGTTTGTTGCTGCGCTTGTTGCTGCGGCGGAGGGGGTCTCTGGAAATTGTTGCCCTGGAACTGATTCTGATTCTGATTCCAGGTGAAATTGGGGTGGTTCCTCCAACCGGGATTGTAGGTGGAAGAGTATGGATCATTCCTCGGTCTTTGCTGGAATGCATTAACCTGATCCTGTCCTTGCGATGGTGGATTGTAGGGACACTCTTCGGTCAAGTGAGAAGGATCGGAACAACAAGCGCAGATGGTACGAAGGGGGAGAACAGGGGTAGGAGCAGGAGCAGAAAATTTGCTCTCTATCGCTTCAAGCTTTCGTGTAATTGCAGCCATTTCAGCTTTCATCGCAATAGAGACATCGAGTTGGTGGATTCCTGCCCTAGATTGACCAGTAGAAGTGGAGGTAGAAGAAGATGAAGAAGAAGAAGTCGGTCTGGTGCTCTCCCACTGTAGCGTTTGCTCCGCAAGGTCGTCAAAGAACTGCCATGCTTCCTCGTCAGATTTCGATAGGAAGTGGCCCTGACAGATGGTTTCCAGCAACTGCTTCGTTGCTGGGTTCAGTCCCTCGTATAAGGTTTGGCAAAGTTGCCATTTCTCTATACCGTGGTGAGGACACTGAACAAGAAGGTCTTTGTATCGGTCAAAGCACTTCCAGAAAGGTTCAGAAGGAAGCTGGGAGAATTGATTGATTTCATTTCGAATCCTTGCGGTCTTATGATTTGGATAGAACTTTTTGAGAAACGCCTTAACAAACTCGTCCCAACTGGTGATGGAGTGGGAAGCGGTGCTATACAGCCATTTTTCGGCGAGATCGCATAGAGTGAATGGAATGACTCGTAGACGTATAGCATCGTCCGACAGCTGGGTTGTTTTCATCATGGCACAGACGTTTTGAAATTTGTTGATGAAGATATAGGCATCTTCAGATTCAAGCCCGTGAAAACGTGGAAGCATGTTGATGAAGTGGGGCTTAATTTCAAAATTATCCCCATTGGCCGGTGGAAGAGAAAGGCAGGTGGGGAGTGCAGAACGTGTGGGATAGAAACGATCCTGGAGCGCAATTCGCTGCGGCGCTACAACAGGCGGAGGTGGTGGAAGATTGGTCTCCGTAGGAGGTGGAGCTAATCCAGGGGTAGTCAAAGAGATGTTCGGATTAAATCCTGACATCGCGGAAGAAGAGGTTGGTGTATCGACGTCTGAGTCGATCGCGCAGTCGGAGGCGACTAACGAAACGCGGACTAAACGGGCGCTAGTGTCCCGAGTCCAAGCGGACATATACTAAACGAGTTTAGTATAGTCAAAGCGAAGAAGGTGAGGGTAAGAAAACGTCAATGAGAAAGGTAATGGGTGGTGGAGTGAAAAATGGAACGTGGCGACAAAGGGCAAGTTTTTATAAAAGTTTTTGATTTTTTTTTTTTTTTTAGAAAGTGTTTACAGAGATATGTTCAGATTTATGGCTTTACGCAATCACAAACAAGATATGCACACTCACACCTAGATCTATGGTCACCTAGGTCTGCTAGACCTGCTCCAAGACTTGATTGTCGAAGCAAAACTGTGTCGAGAAACAAACTTAAGATACACTGATCAAGAGGCCAGGTAAGTGCAGAGATAAGGGGAGGTTTTCCAACGCTTTTGCGAAGTTCCTTAATTATGTAACCCTTTCTCTTTTGGCGGTTGCGCCGTTAACACTTTCCTAGGCACCCCTTAAACAATGCACCGTTAAGCGAGATTCTAAACACGGTTTAACTTCTCCTAATGAGCGCGAAGTCCTTAGGGCCGAGTCTAGTATTTTTTTATTAACAATGGTCAATGCATATGCTTTTGTGATTTCTGGGGTCCTGGGAAGGGTGATGAAATCCCCACCCAATCTGACTTGGTTTCAAGCCCCTTAAAGTCCGTATTAATCAATGCAAAGCAGTAACAAATCAACTGCAAACAATTTTTTTTATTTTTAGCGCGGCGCAAAGAATGCTGCAGAAAACACAGTTCAGTGGAGTTTAGAGGAGTTGAGAAGATGGTTGGGATACTCACAGAGGATTTTGGTTTTCGCCTTGATCCGCCGCGGTGTAGCCGCGAGATATGGGTCTAACTTCCCACAACTTTGGCACTGAACTTGAAATTCTCCTTTTCCTGCACTCTTGCACAAAGAATAATAAAATGATTTTGTACAGTATATTTTTTTGTTTTGTTTTTGGTTATAGTTATATTCACAAATTAACCCGAAATTACAAAAAGAAATAAACTACCGTCTCCCCGGCAACGGCGCCATTTGATTGTTCGAGATTCTGTGTGTTTAAGTTTAATTGCCGCAATCAGGACGGTGTCGCTTTGCAGCTAGCCGGATGAGTACGGGTCGATCCACAGGGAGATGGGAGTCTTTTTCTTAATGTCTTGACGAGTTAAGTCCAAATCTGTTGGGTTTGTTTGGGTTTAGCTAATTTAAAATGAATGATAAGAGAACTTGTAAAGGGTAGGATTTAGTTGGTTTGGGTAGGGAAGATCGCTCACTTGATTCTTTTGCCACTTCTTAATATTGATGTTACGGTAATCGGCAACAACGGGGATTAGGACGACTAAGAGAAAACTTGCGAGTATAAGCTAGGCTTTCCAACACTTCGTTTTCTCTTTTTGGTCCTTGTCCGTCCGTTCTTGGCTCTTAGTCGCAACCTCAGGTTGATTCAACCACAACCGGTCTCACTAGGGTATCACCGCTATTATGAAGAATAGGGTGCCGTAGGGAGCGGATTGTGGATCAATTAACAGGAGTTCAAATCAAGATATATGTAAAAGAGAAAAGTGAAGGAGTTTTCCGTATTTCAAACTTTCCGTTTCCTACCCTAACAAGTGAAAAGTTACTCACCCATTAGAATAGTTAAATGAAATAAAACAAAGAAAGAGGGTAATAAGAATTGAGGTAGAAAATCACAACTAGCTATTCGGGACCTCACTTAGGCAAGGATCACACTAAGCATCATGGTTGTAAGGATAACCGATAAATGGAAGAAACTTAAAACAACGATTTTAAGAAATAACAACAACTACGTTTAACAATGAAAATTACAAGCAAGATAAGAAACGGAAATACAAATTACACAAATAGATAAAGAACACTTCTTGCATGCTTCACACTCAACAAAACCTCTCACAAGCTTTAATGGAGGAAGATGGAGGAAAATGGACTTTTATTAGAAACTAAATAATTCTAATACAAAATTACAAAATGAAAACTTAAGTTCTCTCATGGTTCTGCTCTGGGCTATTTATAGGCCTGAGTTTGGGATTTTAGCAAAATAATACAAAGTTACACACAATTTCAGAAAACACCCCAAAAAAATCACACTGAATGGACACGTGTCCGCCGCGCTTGCGCGGTCAAAGATGAGGTGGCGCGGCGGAAGGGCGGCAGGTTGGTGGCCAAACCTTGGTCGGTTTTTTCTCTGGTCTTCTGCTCATTTTTCCTGATCTTTGACCACTTTACATTGCAATAAATCAACCAGAAAATCTCCAGATTTCTGATCCAAGACTTCTTCATTTATTTCACTTTTGACTTTCACCATTTTTGACTTTAATTTTTCCTTTAGTCCCAAATGACGACTCTTTTCGTCCCCTCTTCTGAACTGGTACGGGACGGATGCTGGAACCCGGCTTTTATCTGTTTGCGACAGATGTTCTGGATTTTGCCGTAAATGTGGTGATTTTGTCGGATTTGCTCACTCTTGGACTGGAAACCTGTAATCTGTAACATGCAGCAAATACGGATAAAAAGCATCTACCTGTATGCAATGTAATTAAGAATGGGCGGTACAAATATACAAAAATATGTGATGAACAAATACCCCTAAACTTATCTTTTGCTCGTCCCGAGCAAAACCATTTTATTCACAAAAATTTCCTAACCTCACTTTCGCAGGGAACGCGATTGCACTGAGCACGTGCAACAAGCCGTTAAACCTCTAGGTGTCCCTAGTAGGAGGAGTGTTGTCTCCTGAGGGTTTTCAGCGGATACTACCCACAAAATCCGATCAATTGGCCGTCGACTCTAATCTTTTATTTCAGCATTCTAACCAAAAACCCTATTATCATAAACTTAGAAATTACTAACCCGTATTCTTCACACTTCCTTTCCATTTAACTTAAGATCCTATACGCCTAGCCAGTTTATAACGCTTTCAGCATCTCCTGAGTTTTCCTTCTTAAGCGGAATCTCAAATCCGGAATTTTTATCCATCCTATCGAAGAAATAAACCCTATCTTTCATTCCTCATCTCTCCTCCAAACTCTGATTATATACCCCTACGTGTGTGTAATTGTCACCCCTACACTTGGAAATTCAGTTCAAGCTATAATACCCTTGCCTTAATACCTAGTACTACTTCTTTTTATTAATGATGGACTGGTTCGTTCATACACCTTTCATGCGACTATTAATTCTTCTTAAGGCACTAACGGCCGATTACTGAATGTATGAACTTAAAGCGTAAATAGCAGTATCCAGGTCTTGACTATTTTCTATTTTCTCTTTCTTTTTCTTTTCCTCTTTTTTTTTTCTTTTTCTTCAAGACCTGATATATTTTTTTTTCAGCGTGCTCTTTTGGTGGTTAGCTTCAAATACCGTTTTTTCTTTCATACTAGGCTTTCAGGCAAGAGTATTTCTAGGTATCCTCTACTATTCCGAGTTTCAAGGTGGTGTATGTGCGTTTTGTAGGGTATATACTTTCAAAATTTGGATTTAAGATTTAGAATTATTTTTCAGACTTATTCTTCAAATAGAGCTTCAATAATTTTCCCTCATTTTAACTTCGCCTAAGAACTAGACTCAAAATTTGCTTATTTCAAAACAAACCGCTGGAGCGTATACTTTCTATAGTTAAACTTCAAGGAATGTTATTTTTAGGGTTCATAATTAACTAAGTTTAAGATCTAGTAGTTTCTAACTAGTTATCCTTCATATTAGACTTGAGTCAGACACGGTCAATTATATTTTTTTTTTCTTTTAAAAATTTTGTTTTTATTTTCAAGTTTTCCAAATTTTTTTGTATTTTTCAATTTTCAATTTTTTTTTTATATTTCAAAAAAAATGCAGTGCAGAATTTAAACATGCAAAGTAAAACCAAATATTTACATAAAAGATAAAAAAAATATGCAGATGCAATGCAAGGATAACTATTTACAATCTAATCCCTCCCCCAAACTTGTTAATGGCAGTGTCCTCACTGCCCCCTGCGTCGTCTCCCAGACGATGCGGCACTCGTCCCTGGTTCACTTGACTCTGCCCTAGGGGCCCTAGATCGCGACCTAGATCTCTCCTCTCGTCCCAACAGTGTTGCCATTCCTTGTTCTAAGCGTGCCATTCGCTGATCTAGGGATGTCATCATTCCCATCATTCTTTCTACCCCCCTATTTGTCCGTCTAAGTAGGCGTGCTTGCTCAGCGGGGGTAAGCTCTTCTTCGCTCGCTGTGG
The DNA here is from genome assembly GCA_030015575.1 of Agapanthus africanus. Lineage (NCBI taxonomy): Eukaryota > Viridiplantae > Streptophyta > Magnoliopsida > Asparagales > Amaryllidaceae > Agapanthus > Agapanthus africanus. The sequence goes on along the minus strand of JASDDO010000031.1, from coordinate 683,257,937 downwards.
AGCTCGAGCTGGCTATCACATGCTCGCTCGGTTCTGTCCGTGACCATAAATCTTGAAGTCTTGTGTAGGATGTCGAAACACCCTCAAGAGCAGGTCGAATGCATGAGTCAGCTTGCATGTGTACTGCAAACTCGTCGGAAGGGATGAACTGGCGACACAGTTGTGTCACCAGCATAGGGCACGGAAGGTTGGATGAAGTTTTGCCAGCCGCAATCGACTGAAGTAGTACCGTGCACATGTCATAACTTGGATGTTTGTTCATTAATGTGTGCACGATGTGTAGCGAGGGTGTAAAAAATGTCGTGTTGTGCGAGCTGCCAAAAATGTTATTTTGTGCCCATCGGCACACTGTTAGCACATTCGCGTAAAGTGTACGCGCCGGAATCCCTTTCCGTGGTTCCCTATAGCAATCATTTCCCATCAACGGGGTGTAATCCTCAAATTGGAGGGGTTGGTCATGGGCGGGTATTCTAGGAATCAATGTGACTTCATGAATGAAGTCCCTATCTATTCGTATTTCTTGCCCTCCCCAAAACAACCTAATAAATCCGTATTTGTGATAGCTACCCTCCTCCATGTATGCATAAAATCGTCGGACTAGATCCGGAAGCGCGAATGCGTTTGGATGGTTATATAGAAGATAAGTCCATCCGCGTTTCCGGATTTCGTCGCCAAAATAACTCCCGTACACATCATGTTCAAAGATTTGGGAGAAATTTCTTTCATATTGCAAGTTTGAAGCCATTACAGAAATTTATAAATTTTAACAGATCAGAAATGGGAAAAAATGGTGCAAACCTCCTCTGGAAAAAATTCCAGAGGCTGAAGACTCCAAGCGGCGGCGGAAGGGCGGCGGGAAGTGGGTTCGCGCGGCGGTTGGGCGGCGGCGGCAAGGCTTCAGGGGTTGGTCTTTCAGCGGCGGCTAGGGTTTCTGTTGGGAGAAAATTTGAGGCATGGGAAAAGGGCTGAAGGGTTAGATAGCTATTTATAGGGGTTTTTGTTTGGTCATTTACACTTAAACCCCCATAAATAGAAATATTATTTACAAATACATATTTACATGTTTATTTTTATTTTATTTTATTTATTTTTTTTTTTTCTGAATTTTTTTATTTTTAGTTTTTGTTTTTATTTTTCTTATTTGAAATTTTTCCAGGCATAAAAAAAAAAACAAAATTGTATTTACATACCCCCAAACTTATTTGAAACAGTGTTTCCACTGTTTTTGGCTGGATTATCGAAGTTTGGGTGTAGGGGGAGAGGAAGATTAATCAGGGTAAACCGGCTCCTGTAAAAACAGGAGCTCCTCTGTCTGATTGGCGCTAAGGTACGGTTTGCATCGGTGTCCGTTCACTTTGAAGAGTGAACCGTCCTTTGGATTTTCCAAATCCAGAGCGCCTTGCGGATACACATTCCGCACAAAATACGGCCCTATCCAGCGAGATCGGAGCTTTCCAGGATGGAAATGAAGTCGGGTGTCGTAAAGCAGTACCTGTTGACCAGGTACGAAGATTTTGCGCAACAGGTGTTTATCGTGAAACACCTTCGTTCGATTCTTAACGACAACCGCATTGTCGTAAGCCTCATCCCTTAGCTCGTTCAGTTCGTTCAGCTGCAGCTTCCGATGGCTGCCCGCGTCCTCAAGAGAAAGATTCAGCTCCTTAATCGCCCAAAACGCGCGATGCTCGATTTCGACAGGAAGGTGGCAGGCTTTTCCGTACACAAGCCGATAGGGAGACATGCCAAGGTCGGTCTTATAAGCAGTTCTAAACGCCCAAAGGGCATCAGTGAGTTTTAGAGACCAATCCTTACGGTTCTTGGAAACCGTCTTCTCCAGTATCTGCTTGATCTGCCGATTTGAAACTTCGGCCTGCCCGCTGGTTTGGGGGTGGTAGGGCGTAGAAAGCTTATGATTAATGGAGTATTTCCGCATTAAGGCCTCAAAAGTCCTATTGCAGAAATGACTTCCATTGTCGCTAATGATCGCTCGGGGGTGCCCAAACCGTGAGAAAATGTTTTCTTTAAGGAACCTAACGACAACCTTGTTGTCATTAGTCCGGCTGGGCACAGCCTCGACCCATTTAGATACGTAATCAACAGCTAGAAGAATGTACAAGTTCCCAAAAGAGCTGGGAAACGGCCCCATGAAGTCTATCCCCCAAACATCGAAAATCTCCACAACCAAGATCGGTTGGAGCGGCATCTCATTCCTCCGGGATATCCGGCCCATGTGTTGGCACCGGGAGCAAGTCTTGCAATAGTCATAAGCATCTTTGAAGAGTTGTGGCCAGTAGAAACCACATTGCAAGATCTTTTCAGCTGTCTTCCTGGGCCCAAAATGCCCGCCACATGCTTGGTCGTGGCAAAACGACAGCACACTCTTGAATTCCTCATTAGGGACACACCGACGAATGATCTGGTCGGGACAGTACTTGAACAAGTAGGGTTCGTCCCAGTAAAAGTGTTTTACTTGGGATAAGAAGCGAAGTCTGTCCTGACTCGACCATTCGGTCGGTAGCAATCCCGTGGCCAAATAGTTCACAATATCTGCGAACCAGGGTTCGCACGATACTGTCAAGAGTTGTTCGTCCGGAAAAACGTCGTTTATCGGAATTGGAAGCGAATGCGAAGAAGGAAGTCGCGAGAGATGGTCGGCAACCACGTTTTCACATCCTCGTTTGTCCTTAATGACAAGGTCAAACTCTTGAAGCAAGAGGATCCAACGGATTAACCGAGACTTGGCATCTTTCTTCGCAAAAAGATGGCGCAGAGCTGAATGGTCCGTGTAGACGATGACTGGAGAGCCGATGAGGTAGGGCCTGAACTTTTCTAAAGCAAATACGACAGCTAAGAATTCCTTCTCAGTTGTTGTATAGTTAAGTTGGGCGTCGTTCAGGGTTCGGCTAGCGTAGTAGATTACGTGCGGCATCTTGTTGATGTGCTGTCCAAGGACAGCACCGATGGCAAAGTCGGATGCATCGCACATAATCTCGAATGGGTGCGTCCAGTCAGGAGAAGAGAGAACGGGAGCAGAAGTGAGTGAGCGTTTCAGTGACTCGAATGCAGTCACACAGCTTGAGTTGAATTCGAAAGGTGTATCCTTGGCCAGCAAAAGAGTCAAAGGCCTAGCAATCTTGCTAAAGTCTTTGATGAACCGTCTATAAAAACCGGCATGGCCAAGGAAAGCTCGGATATCTCTGACGCAACTGGGAGGAGGAAGATTGGAAATGACCTCAATCTTTGCTTTGTCAACCTCTATGCCGTTTTGCGAAATGATATGTCCTAAGACAATACCTTCTCGTACCATGAAGTGGCATTTCTCCCAGTTCAAAGTGAGATTCTTGTCCTTACATCGGGTAAGGACAGCGTCAAGATGTAGCAGACACTCGTCAAAGGAGTCGCCGAAAATGGAGAAGTCATCCATAAAGATCTCCAAAAATTTCTCCACCATGTCTGAGAAAATTCCCATCATACACCGCTGGAAGGTAGCGGGCGCATTGCATAACCCAAAGGGCATGCGTCGATATGCAAACGTGCCGAAAGGACAAGTGAATGTGGTCTTGTCCTGGTCTTTTTCGGCTATGGGAATTTGGTTATAGCCAGAGTAGCCATCAAGGAAGCAGTAATACTCATGTCCAGCCAATCGTTCAAGCATCTGGTCAATGAAAGGTAGCGGAAAGTGGTCTTTCCGCGTTGCAGCGTTGAGTTTTCTGTAATCAATGCAAACTCGCCACCCAGTTTGGGTGCGAGTAGGGATTAACTCGTTTGCCTCGTTGGTTATGACCGTGATGCCCGACTTCTTGGGGACAACATGAATGGGGCTAACCCATTGGCTATCAGAGATAGGGTAAATGATACCACTATCTAGACATTTGACGATCTCCTTCTTCACAGCCTCCTTCATGACTGGATTAAGACGTCTTTGTGGATCCCGGGCTGGTTTGGCATCATCCATCAGATGAATGTGATGCTCAACGATGAGGGGACTAATCCCCTTGATGTCCGCCATGGACCAGCCAAAAGCTTGCCTGTTGCTGTGCAAGACCGCGAGAAGGGCTTTCTCTTGCTCGGAAGCTAGAGAAGCCGAGATGATAACCGGGAGGGTCTCGTCGTCTCCCAAGTAAGCGTACTTGAGGTGAGAAGGCAAAGGCTTGAGTTCGAGTGCTGGCGGTGAAACGATTGAAGGCAAGACTGGTGCAAAGGTTTCGAACTCAAAGGACTCCAGCAAAGGTTCAAAGCGAATGTAGGCAACCGAGTTGGATGGTTCAGGTAACTCATCCGAAAAGTCGAAAGATTCAAACTCGGGTTGTTCGCAGCTAAGATCGTTAGAGAACGTGAAACACTCGTATTCGTTATTGGACGCAGAAACAGCAGCAGGTTCGAAGAGAAACGCACTAGTGGCGTCAAGATTATCATCATTGAATAGAAACTCCTCGAATTCACACTCTTCTGAGGTGATCTCCTGGATCGAGCAGACATCCAGTATATGAGCATTAGGTTCAGAGGGCTGATTCCCCAACCTAAAAATGTTGAGTTCAATCGTCATATTTCCGAAGGATAGGTTCATAGAACCATTGCGACAATTGATCACAGCATTTGAGGTTGCGAGAAATGGGCGACCGAGTATCACAGGAATTTGATTCCGGGGGTTCGCTACAGGTTGTGTGTCTAATACAATGAAGTCAACGGGGAAGATGAAGTCCCCGACTTTTATTAACACATCCTCTAGCTCACCCCTAGGATGGGTGATCGATCGGTCGGCCATTGGGAGAGTACAATGCGTAGGTTTCAGCTCTCCTATGCCTAATTGCTCGTATACTGAATATGGAAGCAGGTTAACACTGGCACCAAGATCTAATAGTGTGCGGTTGATGTTCTTATCCCCAATAGTAATCGAAATAGTAGGACAGCCAGGGTCCTTCCGTTTTAGTGGTAAAGATTGGGTAAGGGCATCACTCACGGCACTAGCCAAGAAAACTTTCTTTAGTACCTGAGACTTCCTCTTTTTCGTGCACAAGTCCTTTAAGATTTTCGCGTAGGAGGGGACTTGTTGGACGGCATCTAAAAGAGGAATGTTAATGTTAACCTGCTTAAATAACTCCAAAATCTTCTCCATTTGTGGATTTTGTTTGTTAGACCTCAACCGGTTTGGAAATGGAACATTTTGAAAATTGGTTGAGTCTAATGCTGGAGGAGGAGATTTTGGAGTTGGAACGGATCCCAGAATAGGTGTTTTCGTGGAGTGAGAAGTGGGTCCATTCAAAGCAGAAGAAGAGGAAGAAGAGCCTTGTGAAGAGCGGAGAATAGGCTCAGAAGATGACGAAGTAGGAGAAGAAGAAGAAGATGAAGAAGAAGCGGCGGCCGGGGTGTTATCGTTGATCCGTGTGCCAATGTTGTTTTGCAGCACCCTCCCCGATCTCAGTGTGGTCACGGCACTCACATTATGGTTTTGTTGTTCAAGAGCAACATGTGCATTATGTGGGTGACCGGGATTTGGAAGTGGCTGGGATGGGAGCTTCCCCTTTTCTCGCTCGCTCAGGGCCGCGTTCAGCTGTGCAATCTGGGCCTCGATGGTTTTGATGCTTTGCCCGTGTGCGGCAGTGTGTTGCACTAAAGATTGGATTGAAGACTGGATGTTGGCGGTGGATTGAGTCGATTGTTTAACAAACGCCTCCAGACTTCGCTCGAGCGAGGAAACCTTATCATTGTTCGACGGAACAAAGTTGTTTGGTGGAAAAGAGTTGTTCGGTGCAAAGTTGTTCGTCTGGTTTTGGAAAGGTTGGGGTTGGAAGGGCTGCTGAAATTGAGTTTGTTGCTGCGCTTGTTGCTGCGGCGGAGGGGGTCTCTGGAAATTGTTGCCCTGGAACTGATTCTGATTCTGATTCTGATTCCAGGTGAAATTGGGGTGGTTCCTCCAACCGGGATTGTAGGTGGAAGAGTATGGATCATTCCTCGGTCTTTGCTGGAATGCATTAACCTGATCCTGTCCTTGCGATGGTGGATTGTAGGGACACTCTTCGGTCAAGTGAGAAGGATCGGAACAACAAGCGCAGATGGTACGAAGGGGGAGAACAGGGGTAGGAGCAGGAGCAGAAAATTTGCTCTCTATCGCTTCAAGCTTTCGTGTAATTGCAGCCATTTCAGCTTTCATCGCAATAGAGACATCGAGTTGGTGGATTCCTGCCCTAGATTGACCAGTAGAAGTGGAGGTAGAAGAAGATGAAGAAGAAGAAGTCGGTCTGGTGCTCTCCCACTGTAGCGTTTGCTCCGCAAGGTCGTCAAAGAACTGCCATGCTTCCTCGTCAGATTTCGATAGGAAGTGGCCCTGACAGATGGTTTCCAGCAACTGCTTCGTTGCTGGGTTCAGTCCCTCGTATAAGGTTTGGCAAAGTTGCCATTTCTCTATACCGTGGTGAGGACACTGAACAAGAAGGTCTTTGTATCGGTCAAAGCACTTCCAGAAAGGTTCAGAAGGAAGCTGGGAGAATTGATTGATTTCATTTCGAATCCTTGCGGTCTTATGATTTGGATAGAACTTTTTGAGAAACGCCTTAACAAACTCGTCCCAACTGGTGATGGAGTGGGAAGCGGTGCTATACAGCCATTTTTCGGCGAGATCGCATAGAGTGAATGGAATGACTCGTAGACGTATAGCATCGTCCGACAGCTGGGTTGTTTTCATCATGGCACAGACGTTTTGAAATTTGTTGATGAAGATATAGGCATCTTCAGATTCAAGCCCGTGAAAACGTGGAAGCATGTTGATGAAGTGGGGCTTAATTTCAAAATTACCCCCATTGGCCGGTGGAAGAGAAAGGCAGGTGGGGAGTGCAGAACGTGTGGGATAGAAACGATCCTGGAGCGCAATTCGCTGCGGCGCTACAACAGGCGGAGGTGGTGGAAGATTGGTCTCCGTAGGAGGTGGAGCTAATCCAAGGGTAGTCAAAGAGATGTTCGGATTAAATCCTGACATCGTGGAAGAAGAGGTTGGTGTATCGACGTCTGAGTCGATCGCGCAGTCGGAGGCGACTAACGAAACGCGGACTAAACGGGCGCTAGTGTCCCGAGTCCAAGCGGACATATACTAAACGAGTTTAGTATAGTCAAAGCGAAGAAGGTGAGGGTAAGAAAACGTCAATGAGAAAGGTAATGGGTGGTGGAGTGAAAAATGGAACGTGGCGACAAAGGGCAAGTTTTTATAAAAGTTTTTGATTTTTTTTTTTTTTTAGAAAGTGTTTACAGAGATATGTTCAGATTTATGGCTTTACGCAATCACAAACAAGATATGCACACTCACACCTAGATCTATGGTCACCTAGGTCTGCTAGACCTGCTCCAAGACTTGATTGTCGAAGCAAAACTGTGTCGAGAAACAAACTTAAGATACACTGATCAAGAGGCCAGGTAAGTGCAGAGATAAGGGGAGGTTTTCCAACGCTTTTGCGAAGTTCCTTAATTATGTAACCCTTTCTCTTTTGGCGGTTGCGCCGTTAACACTTTCCTAGGCACCCCTTAAACAATGCACCGTTAAGCGAGATTCTAAACACGGTTTAACTTCTCCTAATGAGCGCGAAGTCCTTAGGGCCGAGTCTAGTATTTTTTTATTAACAATGGTCAATGCATATGCTTTTGTGATTTCTGGGGTCCTGGGAAGGGTGATGAAATCCCCACCCAATCTGACTTGGTTTCAAGCCTCTTAAAGTCCGTATTAATCAATGCAAAGCAGTAACAAATCAACTGCAAACAATTTTTTTTATTTTTAGCGCGGCGCAAAGAATGCTGCAGAAAACACAGTTCAGTGGAGTTTAGAGGAGTTGAGAAGATGGTTGGGATACTCACAGAGGATTTTGGTTTTCGCCTTGATCCGCCGCGGTGTAGCCGCGAGATATGGGTCTAACTTCCCACAACTTTGGCACTGAACTTGAAATTCTCCTTTTCCTGCACTCTTGCACAAAGAATAATAAAATGATTTTGTACAGTATATTTTTTTGTTTTGTTTTTGGTTATAGTTATATTCACAAATTAACCCGAAATTACAAAAAGAAATAAACTACCGTCTCCCCGGCAACGGCGCCATTTGATTGTTCGAGATTCTGTGTGTTTAAGTTTAATTACCGCAATCAGGACGGTGTCGCTTTGCAGCTAGCCGGATGAGTACGGGTCGATCCACAGGGAGATGGGAGTCTTTTTCTTAATGTCTTGACGAGTTAAGTCCAAATCTGTTGGGTTTGTTTGGGTTTAGCTAATTTAAAATGAATGATAAGAGAACTTGTAAAGGGTAGGATTTAGTTGGTTTGGGTAGGGAAGATCGCTCACTTGATTCTTTTGCCACTTCTTAATATTGATGTTACGGTAATCGGCAACAACGGGGATTAGGACGACTAAGAGAAAACTTGCGAGTATAAGCTAGGCTTTCCAACACTTCGTTTTCTCTTTTTGGTCCTTGTCCGTCCGTTCTTGGCTCTTAGTCGCAACCTCAGGTTGATTCAACCACAACCGGTCTCACTAGGGTATCACCGCTATTATGAAGAATAGGGTGCCGTAGGGAGCGGATTGTGGATCAATTAACAGGAGTTCAAATCAAGATATATGTAAAAGAGAAAAGTGAAGGAGTTTTCCGTATTTCAAACTTTCCGTTTCCTACCCTAACAAGTGAAAAGTTACTCACCCATTAGAATAGTTAAATGAAATAAAACAAAGAAAGAGGGTAATAAGAATTGAGGTAGAAAATCACAACTAGCTATTCGGGACCTCACTTAGGCAAGGATCACACTAAGCATCATGGTTGTAAGGATAACCGATAAATGGAAGAAACTTAAAACAACGATTTTAAGAAATAACAACAACTACGTTTAACAATGAAAATTACAAGCAAGATAAGAAACGGAAATACAAATTACACAAATAGATAATGAACACTTCTTGCATGCTTCACACTCAACAAAACCTCTCACAAGCTTTAATGCAGGAAGATGGAGGAAAATGGACTTTTATTAGAAACTAAATAATTCTAATACAAAATTACAAAATGAAAACTTAAGTTCTCTCATGGTTCTGCTCTGGGCTATTTATAGGCCTGAGTTTGGGATTTTAGCAAAATAATACAAAGTTACACACAATTTCAGAAAACACCCCAAAAAAATCACACTGAATGGACACGTGTCCGCCGCGCTTGCGCGGTCAAAGATGAGGTGGCGCGGCGGAAGGGCGGCAGGTTGGTGGCCAAACCTTGGTCGGTTTTTTCTCTGGTCTTCTGCTCATTTTTCCTGATCTTTGACCACTTTACATTGCAATAAATCAACCAGAAAATCTCCAGATTTCTGATCCAAGACTTCTTCATTTATTTCACTTTTGACTTTCACCATTTTTGACTTTAATTTTTCCTTTAGTCCCAAATGACGACTCTTTTCGTCCCCTCTTCTGAACTGGTACGGGACGGATGCTGGAACCCGGCTTTTATCTGTTTGCGACAGATGTTCTGGATTTTGCCGTAAATGTGGTGATTTTGTCGGATTTGCTCACTCTTGGACTGGAAACCTGTAATCTGTAACATGCAGCAAATACGGATAAAAAGCATCTACCTGTATGCAATGTAATTAAGAATGGGCGGTACAAATATACAAAAATATGTGATGAACACCCATTCAACTATATGGCTGGAAGTCACAGTACATGGCCCGTTGTAATGATAATTTATAATCTGTCGCCTTGGTTGGCTATGGACCAATCATACTTTATGATGCCTCTTCTTATCGACGGACCAAACTCACCGGGGAATAATATCAACGTCTATCTCCGACCTCTGATTGAGGAGCTGAAAACTTTGTTCATTGATGGTGTAGAGACATATGATTCAAACACAAATACAACCTTCATACTGCGTGCGGCTTTAATGTGGACAATTAATGACTTTCCTGCGTATGGAATGCTTTCAGGTTGGTCCGTACATGGTCACAAAGCATGTCCTCATTGCCATGAACACACAACATCAAAATTTTTGAATTTTAGCAGGAAGGTTTGTTATTGCGGCCATCGATGTTTTCTGCCTCCAGACCACCCCTATAGGTTAGACACGGTTCACTTTGATGGTCATCAGGAGCTTCTTGGGCCTCCATCCCCATTGTCCGGAGAGGACGTGACTGCTAAATGGGATGGTTACAATAATGTGACCTTCGGGATGGATCCGACGAGACAGGTCAAACCACAATATTGGAACAAGTTAAGCATTTTCTTCGAGCTTCCGTACTGATCTACAAATTCAGTGTGTCATTGTCTGGACGTCATGCATATAGAGAAGGGAGTATCAGAGCACATACTTAACTTGCTTCTGTGTAAAGACGGGAAATCGAAAGACAACATGAATGCCCGGATGGATCTACAAGAGTGGGGAATAAGAAGTGAACTGCACCGTAAACCGGTAGCGGGTAAACCGGGAAAGTTTGTACTTCCCAATGCCGCTTATCATATGTCACAACCGGAGAAGAAAAGATTCCTGCAGGTGTTGCATGATTTGAAAGTCCCCACAGGTTTCTCAGGATCATTCAGCAAAAAAATAAAAATTGTGAAGGGCAAGATCGATGGGCTGAAAAGTCATGATCACCATGTTATCGTGGAGCACCTTCTTGCATTAGCCCTCAGGACTTCTCTCCCCGACTCGGTTGGTCTAGTAATCAACGACCTATGTTGTTTTTTCAGGGAGTTGTGTGCTAAAACACTGGAGGTTGCGACGCTGGATAAACTAGAAAATTCTATTGCGTTGATACTTTGCAAGTTTGAGCGTATTTTCCCACCGTCATTCTTCGATATCATAATACACTTGACGGTTCATCTTGCAACTGAGGCGAAGTTAGCCGGACCGGTACAATATCGATGGATGTATCCCGTCGAGAGGTACGTGTAATTTTTCGTTTCGCGCAATTTATAAATTTATTTTTGTCCTGTATGCCCGTGTTTATTTATTCAACATATTCTCATTAGGTACCTTTACACTCTTAAGAAGTATATACGCAATAAAAATCGACCAGAGGGTTCTATCATGCAAGGTTATCTTCTTGATGAAGCAACCACATTTTGTTCCCGCTATCTGGACGAGAACATTGAGACAAGGCTTAACCGACCACGAAGAATTCAAGACGGGCCATATGGTAAAGCCGAGTATAAGAGGGTAGACACTATGTTTATCAACAAGATATACCGGTTTATCTTGCTTAATTGCGCATGTCTTGAACAAATTAGAGAGTAAGTTCTTTTGGATTAATTGTTATATCTGTGTTTGTGTGTGTATGAAATGACATAATATTAATGTCACAATTATTTGTCGAAAACAGAACTCATTTTAACGAGGTACGTGAGGGGCATCCTGATTGGAACGAAGAGCGTTTGGAAAAATACCATCAGGATAATTTTTGTGATTGGGTCACAGAGCATGTAAGTTATTCGAATTACATTTTATTGCTATCAGTTTTAATCTAAACTTGTATCGTTATGTATTTATCGTAAAATTTGTTTTTTTAGATCCACGATCTGAACTTGTCTGCATCATTTGAGAGTGATTCAAGATGTTTAGCTCAATTTCCTAGTATGGAGGTTGCATATTACAAAGGATTTGGTGTCCTTGGATACAAATTCGAAGTTAAGGACATAGAAACATCTAGAATCACTCAGAATAGTGGGATTGCGACGGTAGGATCGGACGGTGTGATTTACTATGGGTACTTAAATTGTATACTCGGCATCCACTATCCCGGACGATCAGAACCCTTTTATATATTCCACTGTACTTGGTACGATCCGCGAACCGATACAGACAGGTGGAGAAGCAGTCTTGGGACTTGGAAAGATGAATATGGATTGACCAGTGTGAACACACTTCGATTTTACGGTCAGGACGATCCGTTTATCTTTCCGAACCAAGCGTTCGAAGTATACTACTCACAGTGTTTGAAGCATCCGGGGTGGAGTGTTGTATGCCGATGGAAACCTAGAGATGTCTACGATGTCCCAGAATACGAGGACAGCGATGAGGACGAAGAAGAGAGAAGGCTTAAAGTGCTCCGACCGTCTGTTTCGAAGGACGGGTTGTCTTCGACCGATCATGAAGTTACGTGGGTTAGAAATGACATCGACGATGAAATCCAAGTAGATATGTATGATGCGCCCACGAAACGAAAAAGGTTATCAGTAATGTTATATTATTACTTCACATTTTACGCTCTAGATCATATATAGTCAATACTTTTAATGATTGTCTAATGCGTCCACGAACCGTTTATCTAGATTTGATGACGATGTCGGGAGCAGCGAGGGGCGGCAGGAGCTCCAGCCGCGGCAGAGGCAGAGGCAGAGGCAGAGCGGTTCTGCCGCCCGGAGAGCTCCGTAGGGAGCTTCAGAGGGCCGGTCTTGCACCCAGATCGGAGACCCCTTCAGATGCCTCCTTCCGTGTTGATTTGGCCACACCTCCAGGTATACTGCACGCATATCCATTTTGAATGTAATATTACAGATATTCATGCATGTTTATGTCAAAATTACTTATATTGTCAATGTTTGATTGTCTAGTTGTTGGTGATGCGTCCACATCTGGGACAGAGGCCACCCCCGCTCCTCCAGGTATGTTTATATATCATATAGTGTATGTATATTGATTTAGAATGCTATATCATAAATATACACATTCCTTTTGCTCTTACTTAGCAATTTTTATTATTGTCTAGCTGTAGGTGGTGACACCACCGCACCTGCGGGTATGTTTATATGTCCTATAGTGCATGCATATTGATTTAGAACGTTATATTATTGATCTACACATTCTTTTTGCAATTACTTATAAAATCTATTTTTAATTGTCTAGTTGTTGGTCCTGCGTCCACATCTGGGACAGAGGCCACCCCCGCTCCTCCAGGTATGTTTATATATCATATAGTGTATGTATATTGATTTAGAATGCTATATCATAAATATACACATTCCTTTTGCTCTTACTTAGCAATTTTTATTATTGTCTAGCTGTAGGTGGTGACACCACCGCACCTGCGGGTATGTTTATATGTCCTATAGTGCATGCATATTGATTTAGAACGTTATATTATTGATCTACACATTCTTTTTGCAATTACTTATAAAATCTATTTTTAATTGTCTAATTATAGGTGGTGCGTCCACACCTTCCACAGGGGCCACTCCTGCCGCTTCCATACCCTCCGCATCGTCTGCAGGTTAGTATGAATAAATTTAAAATATTTATTTATTTTACATATGCTCTATAGAATAAATATGAACTTCATGGAGATTTAGCGTCGATGTTTATTTTATAGTTGGAGGGGATGCGTCCGGGTCCGGGACCCCGGTTGTTCCTCACCGGAGGAACTATCGTCCCGCTCGTGCTGCTGCTCGGGCCCAGGCTCGTGCGCTATTCACCGGAGGTATATATCACACTTGAATTTTTGTTTAACCTTGATTTCTTAATACAACTTTGTCTTATTATTGATTGTCTTGATATTTCGTGCAGACGCAGGGCCTCTCCATCCCCAGAGGGGGACTCGAGGCCCGAATCAGTCCCATAGGCTGAGGCCTGATAGAGCTAGGGGGGAGGCAGCATTCCCCCTATTTTTTACCCTTGACTATCGCTATACCGGTCCTCATGCCGAGAGGTTTGGCCGGTATTTGGGGGACGAGAGCCGGATCGTGAAGAACTATCCACTTCACGTTGAGTGGGGCGAGCAGCACCAGCGCTCATTCGCCCTCTTCTTTGAACAGGCTCGGGTATGTATTAATATATATTTTCATTTGATCTATCCAATATATTTATTATTAACACTTGCAATCTAATAACAATGTTTTTTTTTGTATTTTCAGTTGAATTACGATTTTCAGCCTGTAGCCGACCCTGATCACCCGGGGAGGGTGCTCGACCTTCATGCTCTGTACAATGGCCTGATGAAGAACATGCAGGCCAAGGTCCGATACAACAGGAATGAGCTGAAGGCCGACTGCTACTCCCTGTGGATAGCGACCCCTGAGGCAGAGAGAGCGGCCCTTCTATCTACTCCGGCGTTTGCGAGAGTCGACGTAGAGACATGGCCTATATTGTGCGCTTATTTCGACTCCGAACGCAAACAAGTATGTATTTTAAATTTAATTCATTGTTTATGATATAATTTATTTCTTTGTGTTTCTTAATTAGAAAACTAAATGTTAATGCGTTGTGCAGAAACAGGCCGCTCAGAATACGGAGAACAGGAAGTCGGCGAAGAGGGGTCGCCCCACTTACACAGGTGGCTCGAGGAACATTACTCGAGCCATGGAGTTATCGGTAAATTAAGAGTTATTCTCTAATATTCTGCAATATTAAGAGTTATTCTCTAATATTTCTAATATTAAGAGTTACTTTCTAATATTGCAGACATCTCGGACCGTGGCGTCAGGTGGTACACCGAGCGTGCTGTCCGCATATCTTGCCGTCCACGGCACCTCAACAGATCCCTCCACGGGCGAGCTTCGATGTCCCGACGTCGCTACCCAGGAGTACTGCGTAAGTGTTAATATTTTTTCTACCCAAATTTGAAATTTTAGTTTTGGAAGGTTCAAGTTTAAATTTTATACTTATACTTTACTGCTTAATGTGGGTGTAGGAGCGGGTGGTTGAGCAGACCCAGACCTCGGGGATCGATTTTACCGGACAGAACAATCCGAGGCTGCTGACCCCAGTTCTGGACGCCGCACACGGAGGGCACCACGGAGGTTGGGAGAGAGGCCGGGGATTGGGCCCTAGCAGGGCCCATATGAGGTTGGACTCCACCCCGGCGGTTACTTCCTCCGTCTCCAGTGACCGGCATGTCCATCAGGAACTGGATAGCTTGAGGGCCACCGTTCAGGAGTTGAAGGAGATGCTGGTATGTATACTACTTTATAGTAAAATATCATTTCATATTATATACATATCAACATATCCATAATTAGTACGTAGCTTGAGCTTATTTGGTTTTAGACTTAAGTTTGATTAATCATACATACATATGTAATTAAAATAAACAACGCTTTTCCAAACTAGATATCCAAACAGGGTTTCGAAATAACTTAATAATGAAACGAATTCGAATAATACACAGTTCTTACACGCTTCTTACACACGTTATGTCCAGACGCGACAGGGTAGATCGGCCGAGCCTCCACATGCATCTCCTTCGGCTGCGGCTCCGCAAGCTACTACATCGGCTGCGGTTCCGCAGACAGCTCCTGTAGCTCCACCGCCCACTCAGACTCCCGCAGCCGCGGCTCCGCAAGCGACTACCTCGACGGCGGCTGCGCAGACCACATCGCCAGCTCCACATGCCGCTCAGACTCCCTTATATGTAGCATTGCAGAGTGTATTGACCGAGGAGCAGGCGCGCGTTATTCTAACGTTATTCGGAGGTGGAGCTGGACCGAACTAGGGTAGCTTTTTGGTTCTTATTTTTTGAAACATGTATTTATATCACATTATACTACATTTTGAAACGATATTGATATTGGTTTGTATTTATATCATATTCAGTTTTTGGTTTCTTTTGTATATTATATATATGCGTGAGATGTGATTATGAATACTGCAATATATAATTTGATTGATGTATATAGTATTGTGCACAGGGCGGGAAAAAATCTAGCAGCCCATTTTTTAAAAAAAATACAGACAATATGTACCTACGGATTAAGCCGTAGGTACATACGTTGCCCCTACGGGGTTATCCGTAGGGGCAAATTATCAGGAAACCTGATATTTTCCCACCTGATATCAGTGCAGGGTGTTGGGGGTGCCCCTACGGATATGTCCGTAGGGGCCACTGTTTATCCCCTACGGATAAATTCGTAGGGGCAAAATATCAGGTTTCCTGATATTTTTCCCCCCGATCTCAGTGCAGGGTGTTGGGAGTGGCCCCTACGGACTTATCCGTAGGGGCTAATTTATATCCCCTACGGAGGTATCCGTAGGGATAGAAAAAGGACCTACGGATATATCCGTAGGTATATACAATATATTCAAAAAAAAAATTACATATATGATTTTATTACCCCTATGGGGTACTCCGTAAGGGCTATAACACCTACCGATATATCCGTAGGGGCTTGAATTTGTCCGTAGGGACAAGTTCAGGGCCTCAACTTGCACCTGCGGCCTTTGCACCTACGGGGTGTTTTTTCGCCCCTACGTACATATCCGTAGGGGCAGTGCGTTGCCCCTACCGATAAATCCGTAGGGGCAACCCTTATTTGTAGTAGTGTTTCCCTCAAATTAAAGTAAAGATACGATCTTTGATAAGTTTTTAACTTGATAAATATGAAAAACTAAGGAAATTTTAGAATCAATAGGTTTAGATCAAATCTGGAATAAGATACGACCTCTGTAAAAAATTTAAAGTATCCTAGTGAGCTAACTAGACCTATATGAGACTACCCTAAAAACCCTAGCCCCTACTTTCACCCCTTGGTCGACCAAAAAATGCTAAAACCCGACCGTGGTGGCCTAGACTTTGATTTAGGGACTGGGATTTTGATGTTAGGTTGTTCTAGTGTTATTTAATCCAATTTTATACTTCTAAAATTTCCAGAACCTATATTCTAAAATCTAGAAGTTGTTTTGTTGTTACAGTGAATTTTAAATCCGTATTTTGATTTTCGTAACATATTATATAATATGAATTTCATGGTATTAAACTGCTTCAGGACACGATTTACACATTACATGTTGCTTGATTTGATACAGTTAACTGATCATTGATACAATTACTAGAGTTCATATACACAGATATTTATGACACGATTTATATACTTACCGGTTTCATGATATGATAAGTTTACTGGAACATTGATATAATTACTAGTACAATTCATGGAATCCATATACATGGAAACTCATGACATGTTTGATATATTTACTTGTTGCATAACAAGACACGTGTACATGAATATTGATACAATTCCTGAGACAAATTGTATTGATATCGAAATGAAATCATGTTAAAACTTATCTAATGCCATAAATAAAACTGATACAACTGGGGATGAGGAAAGGACTTGGTAGATTTGGTTAATAGGTTTGGAAAGTTTTATTATGATACCAAATGTAGGACCCAACCATAGGGGTCCGGGTAATAGCTGAACTACCGTAATGTCACTGTTATTGTTACAGCTCGTTAGGACCAACCATGATGGTCCGGGTAGCTCGCTACCATAATGTTACTGTTTTTCTACTTCATGAAAATGTTTTTAAAATTTTCCGAGCTGTAATACAATATTTACTGTTAGTGCCTAGCGGTGCGTTCTGGATTCAGATCCAGGAGTAATGAGACCGTGGTCCCGGTATGCATGGGATGCTTTCTATTGTTATTTGCTGACTATCAAGGTTTTTCACAAACATAAGAACAAACTATTTAAAAACTCGACGTCAGTTACTACGTATACACGAATGCCGGTATAGGACGGTACCGGGGTATATACGAGACGGTTCATGTTCACAAACTAAATAAAACAATAATAAATTAAATATCAAAGACGTTCACAAACTAAATAACAAACTAAATAATAAGCTATTTAATCTTACTTGAACAACTACTTATATTCAGATGCTGGTATGGGGACAGTACCAGGGTATATGTGAGTATATTTATATTCACGTTATATTGATACTCAAAATCCATATTATTAACTTACATTTATTTTTAGTGAATCATGCAAGACTCATACTATCACTGGATACAGAATGATACTTAGAAAGTGTGGTTTCATGTTACTTGTTAATTACTTGGTAAATGTAATACTTGGCCAGTTTGAATTCATGTTATTGTTATTAAATTGATATACTTGATATTTGTTACCGATATGATCATTATGTTGACTTGATTAGTGGTTTATTGATGAGTGGAAAGTAAGAATACTCTTACTCTTGGATGATATCCACGCTACGCTCATTGTTATTGTGTTAATCGTGATTACTGGATACTGGTTATACTTGACATGGGCATGCTGGCTTGTCATGGGATACCCCAAGATATGAGTACATTTACCATCCATTTCCACAATACTCCCATACCCATGTTCCGTTTTATCCTGACATCCATTTTACCTACCTCTGGGAACTTGATTATTACTTGACATTATTCCGATATTCTTATATCTTGACTTATAATCTAATATTTCACATATATTTTACATTATATCCCTGTAGACACACATGTGCACGATTTCCTTCATTTTACCTCTTGTTAGGTCGCTTTCTGACGACCTTGGGCTTTCATGTCCAGATATTGAAGATCAGACAGCAGACGTTCTAAATTACAGATTAGGATTACATTTAGAGTGACTCGAAGACAGATCATGCGGTATGCATTTGTACCCTTGTATTATGATATTCTTGTATTTTCCATCTTTATTAAATACATCTTATTGTTTCCATATTCCATTCTCCTGTTTTTAACTTGATTTATTTCTTAGCATGTGATACTTGATGTACGATTCTATACAACTATTCTTTTGTGTTAGTTGATATTTATATTTATATTTAAGCTGCTTAAGTTGAAATCGATGGCCTAGCGTATATGACAGGTGTAAATTCTCCTTCTGTGTACTCTATCCCGTATTTTGTTGTGGGTCCACTACCTGGATTTCGGGATAGGGACGTGACAGACTCTCTTTATAATATATGAAAAAGATTTTATATCAAAATTATATTTGGATTTTATAAAAAAAAATTTGATTTGATCAAATTTTTATAACCATCCTAAAAGCGAATTTAATAAATTAGTAATATATAGAGAGAAAATTAAGAGAAAAACTTTTTTAAAAATATGACAAGATTTTTTTAATAAAAGATACTAAATATATAAAACGAAAGGAAAAAATTTGATTTCCATATTACTTAAATTAGCAAATTATGATAAAAACATTATAAAAGAAAGACATGACCAAAAAGCAAATTAAAAAAAAATAGTTAATATATATAGATTCTCTATAGTATATGAAAAGATTTTATGTCTGAATTATATTTGGATTTTGAAAAAAACAGTTGATTTGATTTTATATCACAAATCTCTTTGTGTGTGTAATTGTAATTGTGTAGGGCGCGCAAAAATCAAAGTAATAGAATACACATTAAAATCACAATCTCTCAAGCACATTAAAATCCAATGGAGAATTGAGAAGAGAATGTTAGGATCAATAGACATTTTGAGGAAACAAACAAACAACATTAGAGATCAAGTTGCAGCATGTAGCAAAGATCTCCGTTTTCTTTCATCTATTGCTTCAATAAGTTTAGAAAATTTGAAGTAAGTTTATAAGAAGTTAAATAATACTTAACAAATTTTAAAGTAATACCAAAGTAAGAGTATGTATCATAAAAAATTAGTTAAGTTAATTAAGTTTAATATAGATATATAAATTACATAATTCCTCATGCGTAACGTACGCAAAAGTCTAGTTCTTCAAAAGAAGAAAACTATCTTAGGCAAAACATGAAGAATCTTGTGCTTTCGCTGTATTGTCTTACAGTAAGAGTAACATTTTAAATATTGATATAACAATTCGGATAAGAATGTAATTACTTCACTACTCTAGCTCCTTAATTGCTATTCTATCTTTTTTTTGGAAAAATACTAATGTTACCTTCGACCCTTAAATTGCTCATTGTTTTCTACTTCAGTGTTAGCCATGGGAAAGTTTCCTATTAACTAGATTAATATACTAGTGATTACTATAGTACCATATCCATATTGATGATAAAACAATCATTTCTCTAATTTAAAGATATGATTGTCACTCTAACTTTTAATTAAATATCCTTTAACAAATGATGTCTTGCAATTTTGGTTGTAGGATCTCAAGATTCAGAAGCCCTCCATCTCCATGTGCATGGTGAGTATTAATATTAGAAGCTCCAATAGAATGTCTCTATTCTCTCAGATCTCAATGGATTATCTTGAATATACCATTAGACCCATCAAAACTAATTTTTTTTAAAAATTTAATGTTATAAATTATGCTAGTTTGATGTAGATTGTAAATTATAAGACCTAAAAGCTCAGCATTTCGGATTCAAAGTTTCTTGATACGGTATCAAAGCACCAGGTTGATTTCGGAAGATTCTGGGCCAATACATTTTCCTTGTCAAATTAATGATTTAATATTTATCACCATCTATTTTGAGTACTTCGGTTAGATAACTTTTCATGTGTCCCAAGGACGGAAGTCAGAAAGACTTTTAAAATTACAAAACTTGATGTAAGTTATTATCACTCGAGCCAACAAGATCTCTACTATTATGACGCACGCAAGTATAAGGTTATGAGTCAGCATTTTGTAGGTCTTTCAAAGAAAAATGGGGGAAGAAACAAGTTTTTATAATTTATACATATTTTTCAAATAAGAATAATGGAAGACAAAGGTGTTGGATTTATGCATAAAAAGAAATATAAAAACTTTTTATGGTTTCAAAAGTAAATATAAGTTTTGCTTATAAATATTATGTTAATATTATTATTATTATTTGAAAGAAAGATTGTTTCTAAAATTAAATAAGGTCATATTCTTGTGTTCGGGGGTTACAAAATGTGTACAGGTCAAGGATATCCACTACAGGGAATTATTGAGTGTTATGAAATTTAGGACGTATTAATCTCAATATTTATTGAGAGGATTAGAGAATTGATCATAAGGCTCTTTTCTATAGTCATATTATTAATTAATTGGAAGAAAGAATGAAGGAGAACCGAAAATTCAATGAACCATTCGTTATTTACAATAAATTAATATTTAATAGAGATCTATACCTCTATTTGGTTCTTATTGAAGATGGATTATCAATATTGATTAGTTGAGAGCATGTTAGGTATGAATTTACAATTTGATTTAAATTCTTTTTAATGCATTGCAAACTTTTATTATTATTAATGCATGTTTAGATCCCATGCCCTAACAAATACAAGTGATTCGAGCCTCTCCATAACTTTTGATATGTTTTTAATATCATCTATGCTTATTTGTCAATTATGATAAATTTATTGAGCATGGATATTTATACAAATTTTAGATTAGTGGGAGTTATTAAACATGTTAATATATAAGTGTAATATTTTTTGCATTTATGTTTTACTTGGATACAGTTAAATAGTGTGAGTTATTGAGGTATATCTAAATTAATACAATTTCCAAAATCCCCAATGGGTAATTCATTTTGTATGATTAATTTAAACCTTAATAACTTATAGATCCAAATTGATGTTACAAATTGCAAAATCCCCAACGCGTAATGCAATTTGTAAGTTAGATTTGAATATTTGATAATTATATAATTTAGCAAAATCCCCAATGGGTAATGCAAATTATATAATTTTGGATTTGTCGATAATTATATGATTTTGCAAAATCTGCAACAGGTAATGTAAATTATATAATTAATATAGGTCTTAAATATATAGGTTTTATAATGCTCTAATAGTTTCATAAATCCCCAACGCCCGTAAATGAACATTAGACATTATAAATTTTCATATAGATGACATTATTTATTCATGCACATCAGGATTAATCTCTTTATTCTCTCCTAGTGGTGGATCCCCGTTTGCTAATATCCTAAGATCCGATATTCTAGACGGAATTAATTATATTGATCCGAAGCAAGGGGTTGATATGCTTATTGGATTTTACGGATATAGAGATATTCTTTATATTGATCTACTACCTTCTATCAAATCTAGACCAACGAGATACGGATAAATTAGAGGCGAAATACGGGGAATGATGAAATAATTCCGTAGGGCTTTCGGAATTCTGATATGTATCAAATTCAATTATGTGGCAATGTAGTATGTGAGGTATTGAGCTCTTCGGTTATTCTATCAAATAATTTATATCTTTGGCATCTTCCTCTTGGGCATATTATTAGTAAAGAAACGAATCTGGTGATGGCATACTTGATGAAGTAGATATGAAATAGTTTCCTACCTGTGAAAGCTATATATATGGTAAAATGACCAAATTACCGTTTCTAAAGAAAGCTCGGAAAAGTGAAAAATATTTTAGATCTTATTCATTCAGATATATGTGGTGCTATGAGTGTGCTTGCTCGAAATGGCTATTCATACTTCATTACTTTTATCGTCGATTATTCTCGCTTCGGCAAAATATACTTGCTTCATAAGAAAAGTGATGCCTTAGAAGTTCTTAAAACTTTTAAATTAGAAGTTGAAAATTCTAATAGAAAAAGAATCAAAGCTTTTCGCTCGGATCGTGGTGGCGAATACCATTTTGATTTATTTTCCAAGTTATGTAAATTGAACGGTATAGTACATCAATTCAGCATGTCTTATACTTCAGAGCAAAATAAAGTCACTGAGTAGCATAATAGAACTATTCTATACATGGCCTGATCTATGCTGACTCTAGCGAATCTACCAACTTTCTTTTGGGGTGAAGCACTTCTAACTGCTTTTCATGTCTTAAATAGAGTCCCCATCAAAATCTGTAGAAAAGACCCATTTTGAACTATGGAGTGAAAGGAAGCCTATCTTGAATTATATGAAAGTATAGGGTTGTATAGCCAATGTTCATATTCTCGATCCACAAGGAGATAAGTTGAAACCTAAAACAAATAGGTGCTTATTCGTTGATTACCCTGAATCGTTAAAGGGCTATAGATTATTTGATCCGGTGGATAGAATTATTATTGAAAGGAGGCATGTGAAGTTCATTGAAGATAGATTTGATTGGAATGAGAATATTGGTGAAAAATCAAGTCTAGAAAAGTCACTAATTCCGTACCATCATCGACACATTCTATTCCTACTGATTTGTCTAATCCAATCTTTTGTAAGAGAACGGATTATCCTGAGCATATACGAAAAGGGGCCAGAGAACGAAAACCTAGTTCAATCCTAACCTCTTCAGATTTTTATACTTTTTCCGGTGAAGTTTACGAAAGAACAAGGACGAATGAGGATATCACAGATCCTAAAACTTTTGAAAAGGCAATCAATGATATTGATCCTTTTAATTGGAGGTTAGCCATGCAAGACGAAATAAGTTCCACGTACAAAAATGAAGTTTGGAAACTTGTTCGACGCTCCTAATTCTATCAAAGCTATTAAATGCAAGTGGATATTTACAAGAAAAAACGCGAAAGGAGAATTCGAAAGGTTCAAGGCCAAATTGGTGGCTAAAGGATTTACTCAACGTTATGGCATTAATTACGACGAACCTTTTCTCCTGTGGTACCCATCCAATCTATCAGAGCAATATTATCGCTGGTTGCTTATTATGATTACGAATTATTTCAAATGGATGTAAAAACGGTTTTTCTAAATGGAAAGCTTGATGAAGAAATATTCATGGAACAGCCTATAGGGTTCATTGAAGTAGGAAATGAAAATAAAGTATGTAAATTAGAAAAGTCTATATACGGTTTGAAGCAAGCTTCTAGATAGTGGAATATTAAATTCACGATGAAGTTGAGAAATATGGATTTGTGCAAAACCCTGAAGAACATTGTATTTATATCAAAACAGTGGGAGCTAGAATCACATTTCTTACGCAATATGTTGATAACATTCTTTTGGCCCGCAATGATACAACTTTTCTAATGGAGATCATGTAACATCCTATTTCATTTATGCCATATTTTATTTGGGTATTTTCTAATCTTGCGACAGTTTCTTGATTATTATAGTTTTGGGTGCGGATATCGCATTTGGTATCTGTGGTTAATATCCGAACCGACCCGCATGCTTGAAACCTATCTTCATTCTAAATTACGTCATATAATTATTAGTACAGAAGATCCGTGCACATCTATATTTTATATGCATGTATAATATATTTGGTATCTTCATATCTTTAAATAATACAAATTATAACCAAATAATACATTTTTGATATCTAACATGGCATGTATCATACCCCATACCCTATGGTTGCATCCAGACATCGTGTTCATGTCCGGTATGATAAAACAGACTCGTTTGGATCGCAACATGATTTTACGTATATCCGTTCTTGGGGGTATGCATTTTATTTAACCGAACATCACATTATGGTTTTGGCTGATACGTATATTATTCATATTTTAAATCTAGAATTTTAGAGAAGACCCGAGTATTTTTCGAAGTATTTTGTATTAGCTATATAATCCTAGAAAATATATTATTATATTCTAACTGTTATATACAGTTTATATAATATATATATATATATATATATATATATATATATATATATATAAACAAATTTCCTATACTCATCTCTCTCAATCCTCCCCGTCTCTCTCTTTCTCTACTCGCACTCTCTTTCTCCTCTCTTTCACTCTGTCCCTCTCTCTCCTATATATATATATATATACACACCTTAATATTTTTTAAAAAATTCCTCTCTCTCTCCTCTCTCTTTCTTTCTCCCTCGTTTCCCCCGCGAAAACCCAAACTCGAGCCCTAACCCTAGCCTGCGCCTCGCCTGCGCCTCCGACCATCTCGACCTCACCTTCACCTCCTCGTCCCCTCGTCCTCATCCCCCCGACCTTATCAACTTCCACTACCTCTCCCTTCTCCTCCCCGACACCCTGCACAACCTAACCCTACAAACCGACCCCAACACCAGAGAACCCAAGAATCGCCTGCCTTCGCCACCAACCTCCTCGTCGACCTTACCCTGTCACCCTCATCACCACACCACCTCCATCACCTCCTCCCATCCCTCTTCTCCTTCACCCGAGAACCCAAGAACCCCAATGAACCCAAACCTGTAACCTAAGAAAACCCCGACCTCTTCGTTACCTCGCCGGAGACCAACGACCTCGTCGTCGTCTCCTCACCCCTCTCTTGATTCCCCGACACCACAGGCCACCATAACCACCACCCTCGACAAACCCACGACCCTCAACTGTTGTCACACCTCACTTCCTAGTATACGGAGACGGAGACGTGGCAGGCACATGATGTATTTACTCAGAAATAAATACGTTAAGCGTAAATAAGCAATATATGAAATGCATAAGAAATGACAAGAGATATAATACAAACAGCAACTTTTATTAACATTCATCTTTACAATACATTGCTTTGAAAAGGAAAGTACAATGATATAAAGTAATGCCTAAACAGTGGCATATGAAATGAAAAGTAAGTACAAGGAAAGCTAGAAATCCTGTTGCTCGGTGAACTGGCCCACGTCCTCCTGGCTAGGCTCGATCTCAAGAAAGTCCGGTCCTCCTGACGAACATTCCAAAAAAAGAAAAGACAGGAATGTCGCCAGCGAACTAGCACTCGGTAAGTCCCAAAAGAAAGAGAGGAATATAGCAAGTATTGTGGAAGGAAACTGTTAAGTTATACAGGTATTAGTTTATTATTCTAACATAGTTATTTATAGTTTGGTACAGAAGGTATCAGTGTATACGAGAGGAGTCCAATTTACTCCGTGGATTATGATAACAGGTAGTACAAGACCCCGTCAAAACTCACGAGACAACGACACGAGAGTTCATGTAGGTGTCTTTTAGTGACCATCTCGTTCCACTTCTAATACATTTCGTACCAATGTACCCCGTTAACCCCGTAATGTATTGTTTTAGATTATAAGGCTTGCCGAGACCATGGATACAAGTTGTTCAAGTAATCAGGTTCAGGATGTAAGCTTGTAGTCATGTAATCAAGTCAAGTTATAGCCATGGTTCGGTCAAGTCATGTCATATTTGCATGTTGATATTGTTCTGGTATTCAGGTTCAGGTTCAAGTAATGTTAGAGTTTGAATTCATATTTGAATTGGATTCTGGTTTGAGTTTGGATTTAAGCTTGATTTAGACTCGGACTTGAGTCAGACACTTAGAACTGATTTGGATCCTGAATTAGGTTCGTGGGTTATCGATAACTGCTGCACATGGACGACATGATTTGTGTCTTTTTTCAAGACAATTACCATTGATGACACCGTTAAGTTTTTCTACCTTAAATAGATAAGCACTCACTTTCTCCGGCTCCCTGAGGCTCAAGAGAATTGATCCGGCTTAAACCGATATTTACTAAAGTCCTTAACAGTGTTTTATATAGCTTAAGGGGGTTTTATGAAAAATATTTTTAATATATAATTTCAAAATAATCTCGAGAAATTATTTATATTATTTAGGGTTTTCATGAATGTGAATTTTAAGAATTGAAGTATTTTAGTGATAATAGCTTAACTTGAATAGTTCATTGTATTTTACTGTAAAGCTTGACTTTCGTTGGTATCTTGATGGTATTTTGATGAAACTTGTAATTCTTTCCTTTGAAAAATATAAAATTATTATATTTTGAAAATATATGGATTTATAATATTTATATAATTATAAAAATTAATTTTATTATTAAATATAAAATTGCGTTTTTCTTAAAAATCGTATTAAAAACCTTTCGAGACCGAATGCTCCGTGAGGAGGTCTGCATCTCACTCTACTAGCCCAAGAATGTGCGATAATCCGCACCATCCAATAGCGGGTCCCCTAAAAAGGGTTGTAGAGGTTTATTTGCAAAGGGATTTTAAATACAATCTAAAAGAAAACCGTTTTTATAGTATATGGTATTTTAATGAAATACATTGTATTCACCACAAAAATAGGTGCAAAGAGAATCGTGTTATGGAATCATGTGTGTATGTGAGGGGTAGGTTATTACTCTGTGAAGTTTTCTAAAGGTATGTTTCAACAAAGGAAAATAAGATGACATATATAAAGTTCATGGTATTTAAATGAAAAACTCAATTTAAATTTGTTTTACATGAGAATTTAGATGGAATTTGATTCTAAATAACTATGAGTTAAAGTTACAAGTGATGTGTACAAATTGGACTTAACGAAGTATTAAAGATGGGTAGTTTTCTAGGTTTTAGTAAAAGTTGTCGGTAGTAACTTCACTTCAACATATATTTTGAGAAGGGATATTCAAAGAAGAATGTGAGAAATTGAGAGGGACTTACAAGTGAAATAGTTTAAGGAGAGGTAGAAGAAGAGTGGGTTGTCATCGTGGTGTCGTGGGGTCGCCGGAATAGCCTCGATTCCTCGCCGGAAGTTGGTTGTTGGCCAACTCCTCTTCTACTCCACTTGTACTTGAGAAAATTTGAGAGTTTTGGCTAGAATTTTCAGAATGGGGAAGGGCTAGGGCATGGGATAGTATTTATAGTGTGGAATTAGGGTTTTGGAATTAAAAGAGTGAATTAAAATGCATTAAAATGTGATAAATTATGGAATTGAGAGGTCTCTGTTTGATTGGAGGTAGGGTAAAAGACTCGTGTGCAAAACCTGAGCACCATCACCTACGGATGGACCGTCGGCGCCGGCCCTTTGGGGAATCTTGCCGGTCGAAATGTGTAGGGGAGCCGTCGGATTCTTGCTACGTGTACATGTCCCTGTTAACTATATTATGCACGTGTTTGATTTCTTCAGACTTTTCATTTTATGTGCATTGCACGTATAAACTTTTGGGCTTCCAAAAAGTTTAAAAGAAAAAATTAGAAAAAATATAATGTGTCTGATGGGGTTCGAACACAGGGGCTACGTCACAGCAGTGCAAATCTTTACCAATGAGCT
Source organism: Agapanthus africanus (assembly GCA_030015575.1). Taxonomy (NCBI): domain Eukaryota; kingdom Viridiplantae; phylum Streptophyta; class Magnoliopsida; order Asparagales; family Amaryllidaceae; genus Agapanthus; species Agapanthus africanus. Next base: position 683,230,359 of record JASDDO010000031.1, on the reverse strand, counting down.
ACAAGTTGTTTTTTGCTGTTCTTAACAAAAATTAACTTATAAATTATACTCAGGTTTGCAAACTCCTTTCTGTACATTAAATTGAAAAAAATTCGTACAATAAATTCAGAGTCGTTACAACTGCAACTTGGAAAACCCTCTGCCCATCGCCGTTAAACTTCGTCGTCTCAGGCAGCCATCGTCACCGTCATCGTCTCCTCTATCCTATGAACCCACAGCTGAGCCAACCCCCTTCCTCTCCTTCTTCTCTTTTCTTTCTTTCTCTCTTTCTTGATTGGTTCTTGGCCGTTTTGTCAAAGTCGCACACGTCGCCGATGATCCGAACGACCCAGTCATCGTCATCTTCCAGCGTGGTCACGTCTTTGATTAGCCAGGTCCAATCTTGTATGAGCGTGGTTGCATCACGACGTTTATCCGACGTCGAACATGACGTGTGTACCCTGTCGTGAGATCCGATCAGGCAAGTTTAACTTGCAACATGTTATGTTAATATATCTATTTCCATATGAATAAAAATAATATATGTATTTTATTATGCAGCAAATAGTATAGATTTATTGTTTTACGATATCCGTTAGTATCCGTACTGACAATAAATATCTAATTGCATGCCGGAATATCATGATATTATTATACTATTATATTAGTGCGACATATTATCTAGTTTGCATCATACATAATCATGGACGTATAAAAGGTTATTACAGCTAGACACATATGCATCCTGACATCAGCACTATTTACCGTGATTCCGAAATCGATTACAGTTTCACATTGGGTATCCATTTGATACATATACATCACATGACATGTTCACGAAACACTACCTGACTCTTTACTTGATCTTGTTGCTAATGCCAACAATCTTGACTTGTTGTCCTGATAGACCTAACTTGTTGTCTGCATAGACTAAACCTGTACCTGCTTGATCCTGTGTTGGCATTAAATTCATATCATAAACACCTGACTTGAACACATAACCTTGGGGGTAAGGGGAAGTCAATAATGAAATCTGACTTGTAACTCAACAGTTTGATGCTTATACTGATCAGTTTTTACGGGCTAAGCCAGCCCCGGGATAATGCTGCTGACATCATTCATCTGTACATGTTACCTATTTACTTGTAACAACCCTAAACTTCCTGTACAATTTTCTGTACAAATTTTTCAAAAAAATACAGAAATGAGTACTTTTGCCTGAGCACAAGTTATAAGTTTGTTTTGCTTTTTAATAGCAAGAAGGAGCTTGTAGTTCATTGGTAAGACCTTGCACTGCTGAACCAAAGCATCAGAGTTCAAATCCCATCACCCGCGTTATTTTTAATATTGATTTCTTTTAATATTTTTAGAATCCCAAGAGCCTGCACGTGCTAAACCCGTAAAACCAAAAGTCACACTAAAAACAAACTGACCCAGGTGAAAGACCAAAGGACGACGGACCCATGGCGACGAGACCCGGCCTGCGGCGGCGGCGGATCGGGCCGGCGGGGGCGGCCGAGTCAGCCCCAAATTGGTTTTGACCTTCATGTGAATTGTGCCTCTTGACCTCCCCAACACCCCTGTATAGTTTAAATTCTTGGATCAGTAACAGAGCCTTTAATAAATCCATTAAACCATATTTTTAATACAATTTTCAATGAATCTTTTCACCTACCCTAACCCTAATCTTTTTCTATAAACACACACCCCTAAACACACACCCCTCACTCACAAATTCTGTCCAAACTCTCAAGTAAACTCTCTAGAAATTTTATGTGCAGGTAGAGTTAGCGAAGGGCGAAACTCCGGCGAATTTCCGACGACGATCCGAGGAGCTCCCGGCGACGAAACGACGCACCGGCAAATCCTACTTCCTCCTCTTCCTCTTCTCTAACCTAAAAATAATTAAGTCCCTCCTTCCCCTTCTATATTCCATTCTAAAAATTTGAAAAACTAAAACCCGACGGAAGCGGAGTTAATCCGACTACCGATTCGGTTTTCTTTAAAAAGATCAAATTTTCTCAAATACAACCATACTAAACTCTTACATCTTGACTATTAATTAGTAACAAAACATATAGAACAAATTCCATTTCAAAAGAATGTATAATCCAACTTTTATCACACTTTTTCAGTAAAATACCATGTAGTTTGGTTTCGACTTTAAATCATCATTAATCTTGCTATACCTTTAGATAGATCATGAGATAATGACATATCTCTTCACAACATTCATATGCAACATAACACGATACCTTTTGGGAAATATAGATTCGGGAAAATACCGTTTTACACAAAACTATCTTTAACTTATAAAAACCGTTTTCTACAAGATTACGTATTTTTACAAATCTTTGCAAAGCGCCGCTACAACCCATTTGGGGAACCCATTCGGAATGGTATAGATTATCGCACATCCTCGGGCTTAGTAGTGCGAGATGCAGACCTCCGCAAGGAGTATTCGGTCTCGAGAGATTTAAAAATACAAATATCTTAAGAAAATGAGATTTATAGAAATATAATATATTAAAATTATTTTTATATAAATATATATATGTATCATCAAAATATTTATTTTTGTGATAATATAATATTCTCACTTTTCTAAATCACAAGAATTATTTTACATGAAAACACCATGAAATTCCATACAAGTTCAATATTACAATTAAATATCCTATATTATGAAATTAGGTTATTTTCACTAGAAATGTCACATATATAAAATCTACTTCTATGACAACTCTAAAGACGATAATTAAATACTTGGGGTGTATTTTTAAAACTATACAAAATTATTTTTACATATAACCCCCTCAAGTTCTATAAATTACCCTAAGGACCCTAATAAACATAGGTTTAAGCGGGACCAATCTCTTGAGCCTCAGAGAGCCGGAGAAGTGGGTGCTTGCCTATTTAAAGTAAACAACTTAACAAACGGTGTTATCAACACGGTAATCGTCTTTGAAAAAGACACAAATCCTGCCGTCCATGTGCAGCGGTTACCGATAACATCAAAACTAACTCAGGAATTCAATTTCTTTTCTAATTGTCTGACTCAGACTGAGACTCATTATAAATAATATGACTTGAATATGATTCAAGTACAATCTACAATACTACAATTCAATATGAATCCATGAATACAAATATTCAATCTATTCAATCTTTATTGACTGAACCGAACCATGGATATACTTCCATTTACATGATTCTCCAGTTACATCCATGATTCTCCAGTTACATCCATTTACTGATATCATGGTTTCGGCAAGTCATCCAATTATACAATATATATTACAAGACAATACAAATTGCAATACAATACAAACAATACTTCGCGGGGTTTAAGGGGTAGATTGGCACAGAAGGTGTTAGAAGTGGCACAAGACTGCAAGATTTAAGACACATAACCTGAATACAATCGCCGTTGTTCCGGGCATTCTAACGGAGCCTTGTACTTCCATTTGCCTTTAGTCTCTGGCATATAGAGACTCCTCTCGTATACACTGGCATTCTTCTGTACCAAGCTATAAACAACAGCATTAACCATATAATACAACTTTAAAAGTTACACACACACACTCTCTCTCTCTCTCTGTCTATTCTATTTCTCCCTTATCTTTGGGACTTACCAAGCGATTTGTTCGCTGACGATATTCTCTTTCTTCTTCTTTTAATGTCGTCAGGTGATTCGGACCTTCCAGAGATCGAGCCTAGCACTAAAGACTTGGACCAGTTTATTGAAGATCCCGAGCTGTAGTTACACTTGTACATTTCCTTTTCATTTCAGTACTTTTTATTTCTGTTATGTCACTGTTTAGGCATTGCTTTCATTCAGATGTATTTACTTTCCATGCATTGTACAAAAGAATGTTAATAAACAAAGTTGTTGTTTCATTACATTTGTCTCTTGTGTACATTTCTTTTATATTGCTTATTTACGCTTAGCGTATTTACTTATGAGTAAATACGTAGCGGCCTCGTCGCGTCCTCTGCCCTTACACTGGGAAGCGGGGCGTGACATACTGCCTAGCGGCACGTCTCGGATTCAGCCCGAGAATCTTGACCGTGGTCCCGGGAACGCACGGGATACTATTGAGTTACATCGACGATTCCATTAAATTGATTTCAAAGACTTCTAGAGTAAATAACCTAAAGGCACAGATTTTAAGATACACATCACATACATATATCTCACTGTTTTGCACCTATGTTATTTATTTACCCTCATATTTAATCATAGTATTCTATCTTGGTTATTACTATTATTTTGATATTTATGACGCACTGACTTCTGGGTTTTGCATGGCCCAGATACTTGACATAGCATGCGAGTATTCGACAGGATCGCCGATCAGTGAGGACCACCACATTGATATAGCTTTTATGCGGGTTAGTTATTCCTTGGATCTTTATTGCTTCCGCTATCTTTTCCAGTTATTGTTCTTGTGGTTATTGGACATGTGATAGATAGATTTAGTAGTTTACTGTTCTTGATATCTGATTGACAGCCGTAATGTGACTATGGTAGGATCTTTTCTCGCTATAGGTAGCATGGTTGGCTCTGTCACGTGCCGTGTTTACGTATTTTGGGAAGCGGAGCGTGACAGGGTTTGTTTGGTATCAGAGCCATAGGATTTAGGATTAGTCGGGTTTGGTTCTTTTGTAGTTGGGTATTAAACCCGATACACTAACCAGAAAACCTGTAATTAGGAACATGCCCTGCCATATTACTATTTTGCCAGTCTTGAATCTATAACTATCTTGTTTATTAAATCATGTTTACCGTTGTTAATCCTCTTCAGAATCCTTGGCTTCAGAATCATGGCGAATAGAGATTTGCGATCGTACCAGAGGCGTGTTGATGATGCCGCATTGCTGGGAGTTATATGTGGAATGCTGGAAAACCAGAAGCGGCAAGTCGAGCTAAATCAGCGGCAAGCCGAGACTTTCCAGGAGGGCCTGCGGACAGTCCAGCATTCCGTAGTTGCAGCAGCACCCAGGCTAGCACAGCGTGAGGGCACCGTGGCGGATTTCAGAAAGCTTGGTCTGTCCACTTTTACTGGATTGGAGGATCCATTGCCAGCGGAGCAGTGGCAAGTTGATACGGAGAATCTGCTTGTCGTCGCACAGATTCCAAATGAAAAAGGGTGGATGTAGTATGCATCCAACTGGTAGATTACGCTCACGAGTGGTGGCTCGTAGAGGAGACCCATCTGCCCAAACCGATCAATTGGGCAGCGTTTTCGTAAAGTTTCTTGGAGAAATTCTTTCCGCAAGTTTGAGAAGAAATGGAAGAAAGGTTTATTATCCTGAAGCAGAATGGCGGATCCGTTGATGCGCATGCGGCTGAGTGGACTCGGCTCGGTCGATTTGCAGGGCCTTTGGTTGCCAACGATGCTAATAGGGCACGAAAGTTTATGCGTAGCTTGGAAGTGGAGACTCAGAGACATATTATATCTCTGGGATTGACCACCTTCTCCCAAGTTCTTAAGGTAGCCAAGGAGCAACAGAGTTTATCGGCAAAAGCGAAGGGTAATCAACAACAAGCCGTTGTAGTGCGGAAGCCGGCGTTTACGCTAAACCGGGTTCCTGTACGCAGAGACATCTCGGTGAACAGGCAAGGCATTGTACCTATGAAGAAGCCCGTCGTATCCAATCAGAAAAGAAGTGTGATTTATGACTTCTGCCGTCTACCCGAACACCTACAGAAGGACTGTCGAAGAAGGCTTAGACTCTGTCTTATTTGCGGATCAGCTGACCATACCATCAATGCTTTTCCTTCAAAGCTACGATTGAGGGACGATATTCAGAAGCCACCACAGAAGTAGATTCATGGGCAGAAGCAGATTACTCAGGGGCCTAATCAAGCACAGGCCTTTACTTTGACGGCCGAGGGGCCAAAACTTCAGACGAAGTTATTTCAGGTATCTTATTCATTTATAATTTTCCCGCATTGGCATTATTCAATTCAGGTGCATCCCATTGTTTTATATCATCCAAGTTTATTAGTGCACACTCGATTCCACACGCAGCCCTGTCTAGTTGCTGGGACATACACACTGAGAATGGGAAATTATATCTAGTAGTGAGTGCAAGGATTGTCCGATTGTTATATGCGGACAAGAGCTATCCACGGATTTCTTGGTGATTGATACTGGCAGCTATGATGTTGTCTTAGGAATGGACTTTCTTGGCACTTTACACACTCACATCGATTGTAGGGCAAAAAAAAGTGATTTTCCAGATTCCTAGACATCCGGAGTTTATATTTTCAGGAGGTAGCAGATCTGTCAGGCCAGTTGAATATAGGGATAGGCCGACTAATGTCGTTCTTTCGTCGATGGAAGTAGATAAGGAGGAAGCGCCAGCAGTAGTTTGAGAGTTTATGGATGTGTTCGAGGACATCTCGGGTTTACCGCCAAAACGAGATGTGGAGTTCACGATCGATCTTGTTCCTGGAGCAGCGCCGATTTCAAAGGCGTATCATCCGATGGCGCCAGTAGAATTGGAGGAAGTAAAGAAACAGGTTACCGAATTGCTAGAGAAGGGTTAGATTCACGGCAGCAATTCACACTGGGGAGCCCCACTTCTTCTAGTCAAGAAGAACGATGGTGCGCGGAGGATGTGCATCGATTATCGAGAATTAAACCGGGTGACTATTAAGAACAAGTACCCGATCCCTCGCATCGGCGAATTATTCAATCAACTCAGTGGCGCGAGGGTATTCTTGAAGCTGGACTTATGATCCGAATATCATCAAGTTCGGGTGAAATCAGAAAATATTTGCAAGACAGCGTTCCGAACTCGATATGGGCATTACGAGTACTTAGTGATGCCATTTGGAGTCACGAACGCACCGGTAATATTTATGGACTTGATGAACCAAATCTTTTCACCGTACTTAGACCAGTTCGTAATGGTATTTATTGATGACATTTTGGTCTATTCGAGGAGTAAAGAAGAGCATGCAGAACACTTACAGATCGCACTGCAAACGTTGAGGCAAGAAAAGTTATATGCTAAGATGAGCAAGTGCGAGTTTTGGCTCGAAGAAGTGAAGTTCTTGGGTCATGTCGTATCCGGAGATGGAATTGCCGTTGACCCTGAAAAGATTGCGGCAGTTCATGATTGGCCGATTCCAAAGAACGTAGCGGAGATCCGAAGTTTTCTTGGGCTTGCCGGATATTATAGAAGGTTTGTGGAGAACTTCGCTCGCATAGCTGAATCATTGACCAAGCTAACACGAAAGGAGGTACCGTTCGCATGGACCGAGAGGTGTGCATCAGCTTTTGAAGCGTTGAAGCAAAAATTGACCACCGCTCCTATCTTGACAGTGCCAGACAGTTCCGGAGGGTTGGTTATTCACAATGACGCATCTGAGAAAGGCTTGGGATGTGTTCTAATGCAGCATAGGAAGGTTATAGCCTACGTGTCGAGATAATTGAAGACCCATAAGAAGAACTACCCAACTCATGATTTGGAGCTAGCAGCAGTGATTTTTGCTTTGAAGATTTGGAGACACTACTTATTGGACGAAAGGGTAGAAGTATTTACCGATCACAAGAGCCTAAAATATATGTTCACGCAGAAAGAGCTCAACATGAGACGGCGTAGATGGTTGGAAGCTGATGGCTGACTATGATCTTGATCTAAAATACCATCCGGGGAAAGTTAATATAGTGCCGGTTGCTCTAAGTCGGTTGCCAGCAATACGGATGTTGACTGCATAAAAAGAGATCATAGATGAGTTTCAAAGATTCGAGTTGGAGATCGTATTACCGCATTCTTCGGGACAGTTGATGCAATTGCAAGTACAGTCATCCCTGATCGATAATATTAAAGCAGCGCAGTCGCATGATCCAAGATTGCAGAAGTTTCGAGAACAGGTAGAAGCGAGACTTCGAACGGACTTGTTGATTCATAAAGATGGTTCGTTACGATATGGGAGCCATTTATGTATGCCGAAAGGAGATATTTGTGAAGAAGTCATGAAGGAGGCTCATAGTTCCATATATTCCATACATCCGGGAGGCACAAAGATGTACCGAGATCTACGACAACATTTCTGGTGGGAAGACATGAAAATGGAGATTGCTCGCTATGTATCGAAGTGCTTGGTGTGTCAGCAGGTCAAGGCTGAATATCAAACGGTAGCTGGTTTATTGCAACCACTTCCGATTCCTCAGTAGAAGTAGGAACATATAATCATGGATTTCGTGACAGCTTTACCGCAGAGTCCAAAGGGCAATAATGCAGTTTGGGTGATTGCTGATCGATTGTCCAAGGCAGCGCATTTTATACCATTTCGAGTTGGTCAGTCGACGGAAGCTTTAGCAGAGCAGTACATGCAGGAGATTATGAGGTTGCATGGAGTACCTGTGAGCATCGTTTCACATCGTGATACCCGATTCTTATCGCACTTTTGGAGGAGTCTATAGGAAAGTCTGGGGACTCAATTAAAGTTTAGCACCGCCTATCATCCTCAGACAGATGGACGGTCAGAAAGAACAATCCAAACTCTTAAAGATATATTGAGAGCGTGCATGTTAGACTTCAAGGGTTCATGGGAGGATCATTTGCACTTGGTGGAGTTTTCTTATAATAACAGTTTCCAGGCGACTATACAGATGGCTCCATTCGAAGCATTATATGGTTGCAAGTGTCGCTCGCCCGTCTGTTGGGATGATATTGGAGAAAGAAGATTATTGGAACTGGATCTTATCGTGCAAACCGTGGTGAAAGTCAGCGTGATTCGAAACCATATGAAGGCGGCACAAGATCGACAGAAAAGTTGGGTCGATACAGGACGAAGACCTCTGGAGTTCGCAGTTGGTGGTCTTGTATTCTTGAAAATATCACCGACCAGAGGAGTGATTCGATTTAGTAGTCGAGGCAAGTTTAGTTCTCGATTCGTGGGGCCTTTCGATATTATCGAGCGCGTTGGAGAAGTAGCTTATCGATTGGCTTTACCAGCATCCTCGGCGGGTGTTCATGACGTGTTTCATGTATCTCAACCCCGCAAGTATGTTCGAGATGAGACGCATGTCCTGGACCACTCGGAGCTGACCATAAGGAAGGACTTAACATATGAAGAAAGACCAATGACGATAGTGGATCGACGAGACAAGGTACTCAAGAACAAGGTTATCTCTCTAGTACTTGTTTCATGGGGGAATCGTTCGCATGGAGAATCAACTTGGGAACGTGAAGACGAGATTCGACAGAAGTTTTCACACCTCTTTTCTTAGATTCATGTTTTCTTGTCTTTTCTTGTTCCGGGAATTTCGAGGACGAAATTCTTTTGTAGTTGGGTATAATACAACACCATAGTTCACTTATACCATATTTTATTTGGGTATTTTCTAATATAGCGACAGTTTCTTGATTATTATAGTTTTGGGTGCGGATAGTCCATTTGGTATTTGTGGTTAATATCCGACCCGACCCGCATAGTTGAAACCTATCTTAATTCTAGATTAGGTCATATAATTACTAGTACAGAGGATCTGTGCACATCTATGTTCTATATGCATGTATAATATGTTTAGTATCTGCATATCTTTAAATAATACAAATTATAACCAAATAATACATTTTGGATATCTAGCATGGCCTGTATCATACCCCATACCCTATGGTTGCATCCGGATATCGTGTTCATGTCCGGTATGATAAAACAGACTCGTTTAGATCGCTACATGATTTTACGTATATCCGTTCTTGGGGGTATGCATTTTATTTAACCGGATATCACATTATAGTTTTGCCTGATACGTATATTATTCATATTTTAAATCTAGAATTTTAGAGGAGACCCGGATATTTTTTGGAATATTTTTGTATTAGCTATATAATCCTAGAAAATTTATTATTATATTCTAACAGTTATATACAGTTTATATAATCTCTCTCTCTATATAATATATTTTAACAAATTTCCTATACTCTCTCTCTCAATCCTCACCGTCTCTCTCTCTCTCTACTCGCACACTCTCTCTCCTCTCTTTCACTCTGTCCTTCTCTCTCCTATATATATATATATATATATATAGAGAGAGAGAGAGAGAGAGGAGGGGGTTAATGGAGGAAAGAGGCCATAGGAGGGAATTTCCTCCTATGGCGTCGATAAAATGCATCCCTCCCTTATTTTTTCCGATGATCGGCACCCACCATCTTTATCGTTATCATCTAAGATGTGGGTACACCAAATTTCATGTGATTCTACAATTTTTTCACCGTTGATTTAGTGGGTTCAAAATTAACGGTTCACCGACAATAGAACTTTTTACATTGCTAAATCAACGGTGAAATGGTTGTAGAATCACATGAAATTTGGTGTACCCACATCTTAGATGATAACGATGAAGATGGTGGGTGCCGATCGGCGGAAAAAATGAGGGAGGGTGTATTTTTTCGACGCCATAGGAGGAAATCCCCTCCTATATCTTTCCTCCATTATTCATATATATATATATATATAATATTTATCCTAAGATTTAAAAAAAACACCTCTCGATCTCCTATCTCTTTCTTTCTCCCTCGTTTCGCCCGCGCAAACCCAATCTCGATCCCTAACCCTAGCCTGCGCTTCGCTTTCGCCGCCGACCATCTCTGTTCCCCTCCGAACGGCGACCAGGACATGAACGTCTTGCCTGAGATTTGGGGCAGATGCTATTTGGTTTTATCCGTCCACCTCTCCGAAAATACCAAGTTGATTTATGGCACCGTGTATCGGAGGTTTAGACGGATGCGGCCGATGTAACAGACTTCGTCAGATTCCCCCTTACTTGAGGGGTTTTTGATTGTGGGAACGCTCTTCCCTGCAGGCGCAAGCCCCCGCAGTTAATTACGCTACCGCATCGCGGTAAAAACTTTCTCCTTCTCCAGAATTTCACTTCGTGTCGTGGGTGTTTGTTTTGTTTGTGGTTGCCCGTGGATTGTATACGGAGACTAATTTATGTCGTCGCCCGTAGGACGTGGATTAGTCCAAATCCGTATTTTCTTAGATTTGGGTTTGAGGTTTTAGTTTAAGGATACGTTAGCCGTGTTTGAGGCTAAGATCAACTTAAACGTTTGTTAAGAATACGTTAGTCCAATTTGAGACTAAGATCAACTTAACTGGATCGTTTAGATCCGACAAAAGAGCATTTGGGTTCTATTGTTCCAGTTTAGGGATATAGTGGTCCAACATTCCCATTTTGGGGACGGAGTTAGTTTAGGGACGCATTAGTCCATGTTTAAGGCTAAGATCAACTTAAACGTTTGTTAAGGATGCGTTAGCCTAATCTCCAGACTAAGATCAACTTAACGGGATCGTTTGGATCCGACAAGAGAGCAATTGGCTCTATTGTTCCAGTTTAGGGACATAGTGGTCCATTGCCAGTTTAGGGACATGGTGGTCCATTGCCAGTTTAGGGCCATCGGGACCCGTCACCTCTCTTACGACGTTGAAGGATTACAACGACAGGTGTCAGAGGAGTTCAGAGATGTACCCTTGAACCGGATGTAAATTGATTTAAGGGAGCAATCATGCTCGGTCAATTTAATTTGAGGACTTACGGCCAGAATTGGGCTAAGTCCAGTTGAGAATGTTCAACATTTTCATTTCTCTTTGGCCTATTAGGCCTATGCTAGGGCTTTGCCCCATGTTTAATAATGCACTGCATTTTATTTTTGGCCTGTTAGGCCTATTGGATTTGGACTCTGTCCATTTGTTTTTATGATGCAGAGCATCAGTATTGGTCTGACAGACCTTTGTTTGGGCTCTGCCCCTTTTTAAAATAATGCATTGCATTTTATTAGGCCTTTTTTAATTGGGCTCAGCCCTTCTTTAAATAATGCAGAGCATTGATTAAACTGACAGAGTGACACGTGGCCTGCCAGGCGCTTTGCGCCAATTAATGAGCGCAAGCGCATGTGGAGGTGACACGTGTCACGCTCTGGTGAGCGCAAGCGCAGTACGCTGCGCTGTTGCGCTGCTGACACGTGCCGCGCTCTGGTGAGTTGCGCCAATTTAAGAAAGTAGTGCTCTATTTAAAAGCGCATAGCGCAAGTTGTTATGGAGCTGACACGTGGCGCTCTCTGGTGGCTTGCGCCAACCCAAGAGCGCAACAGTACAGATTTACAAGTGCAAGACACTGTTTCAATATCTTGATCCAATTTTGGATTCGGGAAAAGAATCTTTTAAGATTCCAGAACCAATGGTTCATCAAAAGGCAATGCCTTTGTTATTATTATATATTTTTTATTTTTTATTGAAGATCTTTGATCTTGTTCCTAGATCAATGATCTTTTTAGAAGAAACTCTTCTTTTATTTAAAGGTTTTTACCTTTTTCTTTCTTTCTTGAATTCTTCTCAAAATTCTTTAGAGGAATTCTCTGTTTTTCTCTCTGTGTTGATGTGTTTTAGACTTGGGGTCTAGGGGCCTTTTTATAGTGCCATTTGATTTGTTAAATTTGTTAAATTAGTTAAAGAGATTTTTCTCTGAGTGATTTGGGGATTTTTCCCCACCGTTGGATCTTTGATCAAAGGGCTTCTGTTTTACAGAAAACAATCTTCTTGTTTTAACAAGATCAGAAAGATCTTTCAGAATTTTAATTCTGTTTTGGTGCTGGCATTGGCGCAAATGCATCTGCGCTTGACACGTGTCGCGCAGCGCAGAGCGCAGCGCAACTGCGCTGCCACGTGTCGCGCAGCGCAGAGCGCGGGTCAGCTGAAGCGTTGCTTCCTTTATTATTATTTGAATTTTAAATAGAGCTTTGCTCTGATTGGCGGAAACAGAGGCGTTGCTTCGTTTCCCGCCTTGGAATTTGAATAGAGCTTTGCTCTGAAAGGGAGATTTTCTCCTTTATTATTATTTATTTATTTATTTATTTATTCTTTTTATTGTTATTATTTTATAAGGAGCGGGTTTTGAGCCAAAATTTTGGCGGGAACAAATACCCCCCACTACTTTGCCCACGTAAGTATGTACGTGGGTGAAGTAGTGCAAACTTATAAGTAGCCATGGAATTGAGGGCTTAGGAGACAAGTTTAGGGTCCTTGTAGTCTAAGACTTTTCAACTTTATGAGCCGTGAGGGTCTCACAAAGACTTTTCTCCCTACGGATCGAGAGGATCTCATAGGTGTATTTTCTCCTTAGGAATCGTGAGGATTCCTAAGTGGGTTTTCTCTTATAAGTCGTAAGGATCCTATAAGAAAATTTTCCCTCTTACGAGTCGAGAGGACCCGTAAGCGGTTGTTTCCCTCCTTGTCGAGATTCGACTTTGGAGAGTGAGACCCGTGGATAGTATGCAAGAGACCGTTTTGGGCCGACTTGCAGGGTCCCAGTGCTTAGGAAACAGGTTTCTTAATCCCTACTGCCTAAGGGTTTATCTCACGAGTCGAGACGAATTGAGAAGTTCTCGTAAAGACATCAATTTCCTCACGAGTCGAGACGAATCGAGCAGTTCTCCCAAGCATATCCTAACGTCACAGTTAACCTCTGCTTTTTACGACAGAGGTCCGTTAGGGTCTGTGGTACTTAGGGTTTTGGCCATCGTACCATCGCGTTGGCTGATATATTCCTCGATATGCAATCTTGCTGTTCGAGTAGCCTTGCGATTGTCGTGTCTCTGATCCCTTCGAGGGCTGGACAAGACGTCTTCAAGTAATCTTCCAGGTAGTATTAACGTCGAAAGAGCAAGCGTAGGGATATTCCATGTCACTTTTTACTTGTGGTTAGGCTCATTTTAGAGAGCCCTAATGAGTCATAACCACTCCGCGCTGGTGGGGGATGATCTCCGATAGTCTTTCAAGCTTTATATGACTTGCCATCAAGACCCTGAAGTTAGGAATTTGGCCTTTGCTTCGTTTGCTGGCATTGCGTCCTCTATATCGAGACGAATGTCGCGGTTGTCTCTAGGTTGTTGGTGAACCGTAGAGGTTTGGAACTAGGGACTTTGCCGTGGCTCCGCTGTTTAATGATGTTGCATCTGCTGTGTTGAGACGAACGTCGAGGTAGTGACCATTCCGCACTGGTGTGAGACGATCTCCGGTTGTCTTTCAGGCTTTATATGACTTGCCGTTAAGACTTTGAAGCTAGGAATTTGGCCTTTGCTTCGTTTGCTAGCATTGCGTCCTCTATATCGAGACGAATGTTGCGGTTGTCTCTAGGTTGTTGGTGAACCGTCGAGATTTGGAACTAGGGACTTTGCCGTGGCTCCGTTGTTTAATGATGTTGCGTCTGCTGTGTTGAGACGAACGTCGAAGTGGTGACCATTCCGCACTGGTGTGAGATGATCTCCGGTTGTCTTTCAGGCTTTATATGACTTGCCGTTAAGACTTTAAAGCTAGGAATTTGGCCTTTGCTTCGTTTGCTGGCATTGCGTCCGAATCGTGTTGGGGGAAAGACGCTGTAGTGACATCTCGTCTGCTGTATCGAGACGAATGCCAAGGTGGAGCTGGGATTTTGCCATTACTCCGCTTGTTTGACCATGGGGTTTTTCGTTGCCGTTGCATCTGCATCTTGCTGGACTGCGAAGGAACGCCTTTGTTGATTCTTTAGGCTGTAGATATTGCCGTTAAGATTTGGAACTAGGGACTATGTCGTGGCTCTGTTTCATTGCGACTTTTAGGTCGGTTGTTGACGTCATGTCTGCATCTGGTTAGAGTGAGGAGAAATACCGCTAGCGATCTCTAAGTTGTCGATATCGACGTCGAGACCCTAAAGCTAGGGATCTTCTTTTGCTCCGTTTGTTGACATCGGGTCTGTAATATTGCGACAAATGTCGATGTTGTCTCTAGGTTGTCTATGAACCGTCGAGATTTGGCTTCGCTTTCTGGTGGAGCCTGTTGGGAAGGTATGGTTCTCTCTTTGTTTGTGTCCCTGGATTGTATACAGGGATCGATATGATCTCACCTGTAGGGCAAAAGTTTCATTCATTTTTTTTATTATTTTATTTCCGCGATGCTCTATCATTTCAGCTTTTATATCGCGAAGGTCGCGATTGCCCAATCATTTCGGTTATTTTCGCGGTGCCCAATCATTTCGGCTATTTATTTTATTTTTACTCGCTGTTTTTTATTGCGAGTTGCCCAATCATTTCGGCTATTTTACATACATACATTTTTACTTGCTGCTTTTTATTGCAAGTTGCCCCATCATTTCGGCTATTTTGCATGCAGACATTTTTACTTGCTGTTTTTTTTTCAAGTTGCCCCATCATTTTGGCTATTTCATATGCATTTTGACTCGCTGATTTTTTTTATCGCGAGTGTGGAACTTGGAATCTGACGCCTATCCTAGCATCAGCATCGCTACAACTGGAATATTACCAGGAGCGAATCATCATTTGCCATGAAAGGGCTTGGAATTTGATACCGGTTTAGGCATCAGCATCGCTACAACTGGGATATTTCCAGGAGTGAATCATCATTTGCCTCTGTCGATGTTGAACAAAGGTGGCTTAGTAAACAGGGTTAGGATCCTATCGACTAAGGCTTTTGACTTCATGAGCCGTAAGGGTCTCACAAAGGTATTTCTCCCTACGAGTCGTGAGGATCTCGTAGGTGTGTTTTCTCCTTAGAAATCGTGAGGATTTCTAAGTGTATGCTCCCCTGTAAGTCGTAAGGATCTTACAAAAGGGTTTTCTCCTTACAAGTCGAGAGGACTTATAAGGGTTGTTCACCATATGGACATATCCCCAGTCACAGGTGGGACTTGGTTAGGGAAAAGTTTATTCGCGCCCGTGGATTGTATACAAGGGTCAGTATGAGCCGCTTGTAGGGAAGTATCGAAGGTTGTGGGGGTTGCTTAAGAACAGGTTAAGGTCTCTGTAACTTAAAACCTTCAAATCATATGAGCCGTGAGGGTCCCATAAGAGAGTTCTCCTTACGAGTCGTGAGGATCTCGCAAGTGTAATTTCTCCTTAGGAATCATAAGGATCCCTAAGTGTGTTGCTCCTTTGTGAGTCGTAAGGATCTCACACGGGTGGTTTCTCCTTACAAGGTCGAGAGGACCCTGTAAATGTCTTTTAACGAGGTTGCGCCCTTTCGGGTTTTCAGAAACACTCGCCGGTAGCCCTGCTGCTTTTACTCACGGAGCCCTTTCGGGTTTTCATCCGTGCCCATTTTGCTTATGAACATACCGTTTTTTTAATTCTTTTTATTCTTTTTTTTTATTCCACTTTTTTTTAACGAGGTCGCGCCCTTTCGGGTTTTCACGAACACTTGTTGGTAGCCCTGCTGTTTTTACTCACGGAGCCCTTTCGGGTTTTCATCTGTGCCCATTTTGCTTATGGACATACCATTTATTATTATTATTATTATTATTTTTATTCTTTATTCTTCTTTTTTTATCTCATCAGCCTGAGGATACTGCAGTAGTAGTTTAACGACGTTTCGGTCGTCAGCTAGTTTTAGGACGTAGTGGTCCGTCGTTAGTTTAAGGACGTTTCGGTCCGTCGTCGCCGTATTTGAGGCAAATCTCTAGTTTACTGAATTTTCGGTCTATGGGGCCTTCCCTATGAATGAGCATGATGCCCCCGGCATATCCATCTTTTTCGGAGCATGTGGTTGTGGCGGGCTCACTTTCCAGTTTTCGGACAACGCGAACTTGCCCTGTTGGTATTGGTCTTCAACCCAGTTTTTGAAAACGTAGCAATTTTCGATCGGATAGCCCAATACTTGGTGGTAAGGGTAATAATTAGGATTGTCAACATCATTCAGTTGTGTTTGGCATTTCGGTTCCAGTAGAGTGATAAGCCTGTTTTGCACCGCCACTTCGAACAGCCTCCTTATTTCATCATGGGGAAATGAGTAAAGACGTTTCAACCTCTCATAGAGGGGCTGCCGCTTGTTGTTTTGGCGAACAACTGGTCTAGAGCCACTCGATTGTTGTTGAGTGTTGGCGACGAAGGCCGTTTTTCCCTTTCCTTTATCCTTTTTGTTCGCTCCGTTGTTTGTGGGTCCAAGATTTTCTCCGGATATCGTGCAATTGTGCGGCTGAACGTTCTCGCAACTCCTCAATCCTTCAGAGATGGATTCCTTGAAGAGAGGGCCGAGGGCTACCTTTTCGTCGGAATCGCTCCCGAAGGTGAGAACTCGTGATCCTCCGGGGTCATCCCTATGAGAATTTCCGGCAACTCTTTTATGCTCATCTGTCGCATTCTTCCGCTGTCTACAAGCTTCACGCTTTGTTCTGTTGACGTATTGCCTGTGGACGACATACCCTTGCCACCAACACTTAAAGGAGTCGCAGTCTTCAGTAGGATGTGTGATCTTCTGATGATATAAGCAGAAGTTAGGATGCATCTCTACTCCACCGAGAGTGTTTTCTTCAGAGGGTGGTAGGTTCATTCCTATTAATATGGCTTTAGCAAACCTTTTTCTCGTCTTGAATTTGTTTTTATCGGCAGCGGATGTCTTTTGATTTGACGGGAGTGCCTCGACCCTTTCGTCTAGTCGTCGGTGTTTGGCTCCTTCCAGTATGGCCATCTCACGCTCTCGATTGGCTTTAACTTTCAGACGAATATCATTCAGGAAGGCGTCAATCATCTCGTCTGACGGCCACAGAAGTTCTGGTTCAGGGTCCGCCCTCGGTTTCTCGGCGCAAGGAGGCTCTTTATCATTCACCACTGAGTGAGAGATCACATGACAAGTTGCCACCGGTGCATCCGTCTTCTTTGGAGTGTGCGGCTGTGGTGGGTTTACCTTCTACTTTTCAGACATCGCAAACTTGCCTTGTAGGTATTGGTCTTCAATCCAGTTTTTGAAGACATAGCAATCCTCAATTGGATGACCCAACACTCGGTGGTAAGGACAGTAACTGGGATCATTGACGTCGTTTGGCTACAACGGGCGTCTTGGATCTGGCAGATTGATGAGCCTGTTGCGCAGTGCCAGCTCGAACGGTCTTCTCGTTTTGTTTTGAGGAAACGAGTAAGGGCGTACTAGCTTCTCCTCGAGGGATACGCGTGGACGCATATTGTTTCGACGGACAACCGGCTTCAAGTTGCTTGGCTGTTGTTGAGCATTGGCGACGACGATCGCTTTTCCTTTCCCCTTCTCATTTCGAGAGTCTGGTTTTGGAGGAGACGGTCCATGACCCATCTAGTCCATTTGGGTTAATTTGTCAATCAAGGTCTGGAAAGTGGTCGGCCTGAAGAACATCATGAATTGCGAGATGGTCGCTTGAGGGTCGAGGGTTCCTACGAACATGCCTAGCGCAGGAGCTTCTTTTATGCGTTATTCGCATTTCGACCATAAGTTCCGCCATCGTGTTGTGTATTGAACCCACGTTTCTCCTAGCCTTATCCTGGCGTTGATCAGCGCTGTTATCGGGGTGCGTCCGCTAGCACTCGTGAATCTTTGTGTAAACAATAGCTCCATCTCCGCAAATGTTTTGACAGAGTCGTTAGGTAGCTCCGAATACCATTCAAAGGCTGTTTCTGCTAAGCTGCCGACGAATTGGCGAAGCAGCAGTTTGCCGTCGCCTCCAGTGTTGCCGCATTAGGCCCTGAATTGAGCGACATGCTGGTGTGGATTCCCTGTCCCCTTGTACACGTGGAATCTAGGGATCGTATATCCGGCGGGTAACTGATTTTGTCGTACCAGCTCGGATAGGGTCGTCCGGTTCTAACAATTTGCTCAGCCGCTTCACTCGCCTGATGAGTTTGTATTTGCTGAGCTATATAGTCATCCAGTGCGGCCTTGGAAATGGTTTCCTCCTTGGCTGCTGAAAGAGCCGGAGGAGGATTGGATGTCTCCCCTCTATCATCTTCAGTAATGGTCGGAGGGTCTTCAGCTGGAGGATCCTGCTGTAACATCATTCCTACCATATCTTGGAAAAGAAGCGCCATTTGTTTTATATTAGCTGCTTGTTCTGCTGCTTCTCTGTCCTTCTTTTTGAGGACTATGCATAGGAAGTCAGCGTCGGTTTCTTGCTCCCGGCGTTGATCCGAGGATGCCTCCGAGCTTTCTTTTGGCCCGGTAAGTGGGGCCATTGCAGTCATCATTTCCTGAAGCTTCTGTTGTTGCTGTTCCTGAGCTCTTGTGATGGATCGAGTGAGTGGTCGGTGACCCATCGAAGCGCGGCTATCCTCTTTCCCGGATGCCATATAAACAGTATGCACTACCATGCCCCCAGACTTGGGGCGTTTAGATTCAGTGCTTTTACGGTTCGCCATGTTCACAGGGGCTTTTTGCGGCCTCCTTTTCTTTTGAGCGATGGACGTTGAGGGAGCCATGCAGTGGGCACCCTGCCAGCTGTTGCTTTTTCTGGCTTGACAGGGTAGTCCTTCTCCTGCCGAACCTTCATCTTTTTCTATCGGCGGAGATAGTCTTGATCCATTACAGAGTCTTGGACTTGGCGCCGGACCTTGTAAATTTTAGAGGACAGCCGTTGAGGGGGCTGCTCCGGCTTCACCTTTGGGGCATTATCCACAGGTGTAGGAGATCTTTTCAATACGGCAGTTGGTGAGTTTCTGCGCACCTTGTTGAGCAGTTCAAAGCTATTCCCAGTCGGAACAGCAGCATTGATTTCCACCATCAGAGCTGGCGGAGTTATCTCAGAGGGGGAGTTGCCCCCAGCCTTCCTTACCCGGCGCCAGTGACGACGGCGAGCATGTCGAGCGCACGCCGTTGGTTTAGCGATGGGGATGGCTTTGTCTTGCTCCCTGTCCAGATGAAGCGCTGCTGGTGCCAGTCTCTTGAAGACTGACGTCTTTTGAGTAGCGGTATCCAATCTGTCAAAGACAGACCTTCGAGCAGGAACGGGAGCCGGAATAGTCAGTCTTGTGAAGACCGACCCTTTGGCAGGAGAAGCCGTCTTGACGACTTCAGGAGCAGGGATGGCTATCCTCTTCGGAACAACCTTTTCTAGTATTGCAGGCTTCTTTATAGGCCCACATGAGTTTTGGCCCAGTTTGCTGAAAGCTGAGGCATTGGGCTTGGACGACCCGTTGAGAGGGGCCGCGATAGTTGTAAGCCGATCGAAGACCGACTTCTTCGGAGCTTCTTGCGATAGTAATGGGGCATTGAAGCTCATTGGTGGGATCATGGTCCCGAAGAATAACCTAGTGGTGGCCTGAGTCACCTGTTCCACCGGCATAGCGAAGATGGAGGCCGCTTGAGGCCCGTAAGTCACTCCTCCGGACGGGACGGAGCGAGAGTTGCAGTTGCAGTTAGTGCAGTTTGAAGCCATTGATCTTCTGTTTTCTGCACGGAGCAAGACATTAAATCTAAGTACCTCGAATCCATAGGCAACCACAGCAAACCGCGATTGGTTCGCGAACACGACACACGAAGTGTGGAGTGAAAAGAGGAAGAGGTCCCACCGGGCCTGCCAGAATCTGTTCCCCTCCGAACGACGGCCAGGACATGGACGTCTTGCCTGAGATTCGGGTCAGATGCTATTTGGTTTTATCCATCCACCTCTCCGAAGATGCCAAGTTGATTTATGGCACAGTGTATCGGAGGTTTAGATGGATGCGGTCGATGTAGCAGACTTCGTCAGATTCCCCCTTGCTTGAGGGGTTTTTGATTGTGGGGACGCTCTTCCCTGCAGGCGCAAGCCCCTGTAGTTAATTACGCTACCGCATCGCGGTAACAACTTTCTCCTTCTTCAGAATTTCACTTCGTGTCGTGGGTGTTTGTTTTGTTTGTGGTTGCCCGTGGATTGTTGTTCACACCATAATATTGTATTTTATATTCCCCATTCTTATGCATTTTACAATGAAAACAGGTGCTTTTGACGCATGTCTGCTACATGTTACAGGTTACAGGTTCTTGGACAGAAAACAGTGAAAACGAGGTAAAGACGATGAAAAAGTGAATTTTAACCAATGAACAGAAGATCTTGATCAAGCCTACATAAGAAACAGTTCACAAAGCAAGATTCAAGACGTCAACACAAAGCAACGGTTAAAAATCCACTACAAATATTCACTGAGGATCTGGAACCAATGTAGAAGCCCAATTGATAAAAATATTGAAGAATAAGAAAGCCCAGGAATCCCAGAGCCTGCAGCAGAATTTGCAGAGCCCAATCCTCCTTTTTGGCTGCGGAACCGCGGCCAAACCAGGCCTCGGGCCGCGGTTCCGCGGCCGTATAGAGCACAGAGTTCGAGAAAATTTACCATAATGCAGAGGCGGCGCGGATCTTTGACTTGGTCTTTTCTTAGAGGGCATTTTTGTAAATGCAGATGTGCGAATCAAATGTAACCTAGGGTTTCCTATTCTCTATAAATAGGAATTCTAATCATTGTAATTCTTTATGCCTCCCTTCATTAATAAATTTTAGAATTCTTTTGGAGAGCATCGGTGTTTCTTTTCAATTCATGAATTCAGATCTGACAATCCTGCGTTGATGATTGGAGAGATGCATCTGTAAGTAGATTTAATTCCTTGCTCTAGTTTAGATTTCAATTCTTGCCCTAGGTAATTTTTATTCTCTGCCCTAGATAGATGTTTTTAAATTCCTTAATGAGCGAGTAGTTTCCTCGCTTGTCAGGGTTAGGAATGGGGAAGGATTTGAGAGACGAAGATCTCTCATCTTTTTTCTTTGCTAATCTTTTATGAAAATTAGAACTCCATGCATACCTTCTTATTCCGCTCCCTACGGCACCCTACCCTCGAGGTAACGGTGATTCCGTAGTCTAAAGGCCCGGATTTTAAGGTTTTCCATGGAGGTTAGGGTAAAGATTAAGAAAGGAAGGACAAGGATCTAGAGGAAGAATCAATCTTCCCAATCATCCTAATCCCCTTTGTTAAGATTTACCATAACACTAATATGATATCTTTAATTAAAGGCAATGGAAAGAGATGTAGATCTTTGTTTACCAAATTTTCCCTAAACCTAATCCTAGCAAGTTTCTAATCCTAGTATCATACAACTTCAATTTTTAGATTTAATAACCAATCCGAACACCCTTCGGAATTAACTCGTTAGCGCGATTAGGAAATTCACAACATCCCTGTGGACCGACCCGTACTCACCGGCTAGCTGCAAAGCGACGCCGTTCTTGATTGCGGTTACAAATATTTTTGATCTATCTTTTAGAAAGCGCAAGCACGCTAAATCACATTCAATCAATTGTATACGAAGACTAATTTATGTCGTCGCCCGTAGGACGTGGATTAGCCCAAATCCGTATTTTCTTAGATTTGGGTTTGGGGTTTTAGTTTAAGGATACGTTAGCCGTGTTTGAGGCTAAGATCAACTTAAACGTTTGTTAAGGATACGTTAGTCCAATTTGAGACTAAGATCAACTTAACTAGATCGTTTAGATCCGACAAAAGAGCATTTGGGCTCTATTGTTCCAGTTTAGGGGCATAGTGGTCCAACATTCCCATTTTGGGGACGGATGTTAGTTTAGGGACGCATTAGTCTATGTTTGAGGCTAAGATCAACTTAAACGTTTGTTAAGGATACGTTAGCCTAATCTCCAGACTAAGATCAACTTAACGGGATCGTTTGGATCCGACAAGAGAGCAATTGGCTCTATTGTTCCAGTTTAGGGACATAGTGGTCCATTGCCAGTTTAGGGACATGGTGGTCCATGGCATGTATGGCCGTCGGGACCCGTCACCTCTCTGACGACGTTGAAGGATTACAACGACATGTGTCAGAGGAGTTCAGAGATGTACCCTTGAACCGGATGTAAATTGATTTAAGGGAGCAATCATGCTCGGTCAATTTAATTTGAGAACTTACGGCCAGAATTGGACCAAGTCTAGTTGAGAATGTTCAATATTTTCATTTGTCTTTGGCCTATTAGGCCTATGCTAGGGCTTTGCCCCATGTTTAATAATGCACTGCATTTTATTTTTGGCCTGTTAGGCCTATTTGATTTGGAGTCTGTCCATTTGTTTTTATGATGCAGAGCATCAGTATTGGTCTGACAGACCTTTGTTTAGGCTCTGCCCCTTTTTAAAATAATGCATTACATTTTATTAGGCCTGTTAGGCCTTTTTTAATTGGGCTCAGCCCTTCTTTAAATAATGCAGAGCATTGATTAAACTGACAGAGTGTCACGTAGCCTGCCAAGCGCTTTGCACCAATTAATGAGCGCGAGCGCATGTAGAGGTGACACGTGTCACGCTCTGGTGAGCGCAAGCGCAGTGCGCTGCTGACACGTGGTGCGCTCTGGTGAGTTGCGCCAATTTAAGAGAGTAGTGCTCTATTTAAAAGCGCATATCGCAAGTTGTTATGGAGCTGACACGTGGCGCTCTCTGGTGGCTTGTGCCAACCCAAGAGCGCAACAGTGCAGATTTACAAGTGCAAGGCACTGTTTCAATATCTTGATCCAATTTTGGATTCAAGAAAAGAATCTTTTAAGATTCCAGAACCAATGGTTCATCAAAAGGCAATGTCTTTGTTATTATTATATATTTTTTATTTTTTATTGAAGATCTTTGATCTTGTTCCTAGATCAATGATCTTTTTAGAAGAAACTCTTCTTTTATTTAAAGGTTTTTACCTTTTTCTTTCTTTCTTGAATTCTTCTCAAAATTCTTTAGAGGAATTCTCTGTTTTTCTCTCTGTGTTGATGTGTTTTAGACTTGGGGTCTAGGGGCATTTTTATAGTGCCATTTGATTTGTTAAATTAGTTAAAGAGATCTTTCTCTGAGTGATTTGGGGATTTTTCCCCACCGTTGGATCTTTGATCCAAGGGCTTCTGTTTTACAGAAGACAATCTTCTTGTTTTAACAAGATCAGAAAGATCTTTCAGAATTTTAATTCTGTTTTGGTGCTGACATTGGCGCAAATGCATCTGCGCTTGACACGTGTCGCGCAGCGCAGAGCGCAGCGCAACTGCGCTGCCACGTGTCGCGTAGCGCAGAGCGCAGGTCAGCTGAAGAGTTGCTTCCTTTATTATTATTTGAATTTTAAACAGAGCTTTGCTCTGATTGGGGGAAACATAAACGTTGCTTCGTTTCCCGCCTTGGAATTTGAACAGAGCTTTGCTCTGAAAGGGAGATTTTCTCCTTTATTATTTATTTATTTTTTTTCTTTTTATTTTTATTATTTTATAAGGAGCGGGTTTTGAGCCAAAATTTTGGCGGCAACAATCTCGACCTCACCTTCACCTTCTTGTCCCCTCGTCCTCATCCCCTAACCTCGTCTACCTCCACTACCTCTCCCTTCTCTTCCCTGACACCCTTCACAACCCATCCCTGCAAACCGATCCCAACACCAGAGAACCCAAGAGCCACCCGCCTTCGCCGCCGACCTCCTCGTCGACCTTACCCCATCACCCTCATCACCACACCACCTCCATCACCTCCTCTTATCCCTCTCCTCCTTCACCTGAGAACCCAAGAATCCCGACGAACCCAAACATGCAACCTAAGAAAATCCCAACCTCGCCGAAGACCGACGACCTCGTCGTCGTCTCCTCACCCCTCTCTTGACTCCCCGACACCATAGGCCACCATAACCACCACCCTCGACAAACCCACGACCCTCAACTGCAACTTGGAAAACCTTCTGCCCATCGCCGTTAAACTTCATCGTCAACGGCAGCCATCGTTACCGTCGTCGTCTCCTATGTCCTCTGAACCCACAGCCGAGCGAACCCCCTTCCTCTCCTTCTTCTCTTTTCTTTCTTTCTTGATTGGTTATTGACCGTTTCGCCGGAGTCGCACATGTCGCCGACGATCCAGACGACCCAGTCATTGCCGTCTTCCAGCGTGGTCACGTCTTTGATTAGCCAGGACCAGTCCTGTACACACGTGGTTGCATCGCGACGTTTATCTGACGTCGAACGTGACGTACATACCCCGTCGTGAGATCCGATCGAGCAAGTTTAACTTGCAACATGCTATGTTAATATATCTATTACCATATGAATAAAAATAATACATGTATTTTATTATGCAGCAAATAGTATTGATTTACCGTTTTATGATATCCGTTTGTATCCGTACTGACAATAACATATCTAATTGCATGTCGGAATATCATGATATTATTATACTATTATATTAGTCCGACATGTTATCTAGTTTGCATCATACACAGTCATAGACGTATAAAAGGTTATTACAGCTAGACACATATGCATTCTGACATCAGCACTGTAGGGTGTTTTTTGTCACCCCATTGAGATGGGAATACACGCGCGCTTTTCAGGCGCATTACAGATTCCCTCGCCTAGGGTAGGCTGGGGTTTATTGATTGTGGAGATCCGAATCTCCGGTAGCCGCGGACTAAGCTGCCGTTAATTACCCCTCACCTTTGGAGCGAGGGAACCTCCGATTGACGGGTCAAACAAGCCATGCGAACTCAATGTGCAGTGTGCGTACGTGTTTTGAAGGGATTTTGGATATATCAGGGGCCCCGCAGAGTTTTTACGGGGGTCCCGCTACCCGGATAGTGGACTGGGGGTCAAGGGGGCTAGCAGCCCCCTTGCGGGGTACGGGGCAGCGTCCCGTTAGAAATTTTTTCTAACGGGGACAGTGTTGTGTGTGTGTGTGTATAAGGAAAGGGGCATCCAAAGGATGCGTGGGAGAACGCGCCTAGCACCTCACGTGCCCGGCACGCTGGCGCTAACACTTTGGGCGCTAGCACCTCACATGCCCGGCACGTGGGAGCTCGGGCGCTTGCGCTCGGGCGCTGGCGCTTTGGACGCTAGCGCCCACATGCCTGGCACGTGGGCGCTCGGGCGCTGGCGCTCGGGCGCTTTGGACGCTAGCGCCTCACGTGCCCGGCACGTGGGCGTTGGACGCTAGCGAAAAGAATGGGTTTTTACCCCCGAAAATAGGAGTTAAACTCCAAGAAATCTTTGTAAATGCTCAAGAAAAACCCCTTTCTTCTCCCCTGAGCCTTGGATCTTTCCCGAAATGGGGTCTTTGGAGATGAGTCTCCTTCTTCCTTCTCTGTTGGCCGAATCTTGAAGAACAAGAAGTATGTAATTTTAAAAATCTCTCCTTTTTGAGATCTGATGGGAGATCTTAGTTCCCTTTTGTGGGTTTTGTGATAAAAAACTATTTAGTTTTGAAAAAGAAAGAGTAAAATTCTTGATTTAATTGAAAAGAGGAAGAAGATTTAGAACCTTGAAGAAGGAGAAGGGGGCACAAAAAACCCTAGAGTTTTTAGAGAATAAAAAGTGTATCCTTTATTCATCATCATGTTGCCTTATATAGGCTGACACATTTACACATAGCTCCTTAGGCTTTACAAAATGGCATTTTGCCCATCCCATGCCTCATGTGCTCATTTCTTTTGCACATAAGCCATGGGCTTTACAAAAATTTGGCTGTATGCCCATAGAGATTACATCAAAATATTATTTATTTTGTGATTTATTTTCTTGGCATGGGGGAGGCCGGCCACTTCATGTTCGAGCTCGACTCGGACATGAGCCCATTTGATATGGGCTTGGGCCCACCTGGCTTGGAGTTGACCTTGACTTTGACTTGGTCAACCGGGGTGCAATTTTCGACCCCAACAAGCACTATTTACCGTGATTCCGAAATCGATTACAGTTTCACATTGGGTATCCATTTGATACATATGCACCACATGACATGTTTACGACACACTACCTGATTCGTTACTTGATCTTGTTGCTAATACCAACAATCTTGACTTGTTGTCCTGATGGACGTAACTTGTTGTCTGCATAGACAAAACCTGTACCTTCTTGATTATGTGTTGGCATTAGATTCATATCATAAACACCTGACTTGAACACATAACTTTGGGGGTAAGGGGAAATCAATAATAAAACCTAATTTGTAACTCAACAGTTCGATACTTATACTGATCAGTCTTTACGGGCTAGGCCAGCCCCGGGATGCTGTGCTGATATCATTCATTTGTACATGTTACTTGTTTACTGCCTAACGACACGTCTCGGATTCACCCCGAGAATCTTGACCGTGGTCCCGGACACGCACGGGATACTATTGAGTTCATCGATGATTCCATTAAATTGATTTTAAAGACTTCTAGAATAGATAATCTAGAGGCACAGACTTTAGGATACACATCATATACCTATATCTCACTGTTTTACACCTGTGTTATTTATTTACCCTCATATTTAATCATAGCATTCTATCCTGGTTATTACTATTATTTTAATATTTATGACGCACTGACGTCTGGGTTTTGCATGGCCCAGATACTTGACATAGCATGTGAGTATTCGACAAGATCGCTGATCAATGAGGACCACCTCATTGATATTGCTCTTATGTGGGTTAGTTATTCCTTGGATCTTTCTTACTTCCGCTATCTTTTCCAGTTATTGTTCTTGTGGTTATTGGACATCTGATAGATAGATTTAGTAGTTTACTGTTCTTGATATCTGATTGACAGCCATAATGTGACTATGGAAGGATCTTTTCTCACTATAAGTAGCATGGTTGGCTCTGTTATGTGCCGTGTTTACGTATTTTAGGAAGCGGGGCGTGACAGATCAAAAGATGGCTATTTCATAGATTTGAAATGAAAGACCTTGGTGAAACCTTATATATTCTTAGCATCAAAATATTTAGAGATAGAGCTTTAAGAAAACTAAATCTATCTCAAGAGAAATATATTGATGATGTCTTAAGTCGATTCAAAATGGATCGATGCATGGATGGTAAAATTCCTTATCGTGGAACAAAGAAATTGACTAAAGAAGATTTTTCTGGCTCTGTGGAAGACAAACTTGACGGGTCAATTTTTCCACATGCTTCAAGCTGTTGGGAGTCTTATGTATGCCTTGATGTGTACTCGGCCGGATCTTGCATATGTTGTCGCGGTCCTTAGTAGGTTTCAATCAAATTGTGGAAAAGGTCATTGGGAAGCAGTCAAACAAGAGATGCGTTATATAAACAGAACTAAATCATATGCTTTAACTTCAAATTGATGATCTAGAGCTAATTGGTTACTCTGATTCCGCTTTTCAAGGATGCTTGGACACCAGAAAGTCTACTTAAAGCTTTGTATTCATGTTTGGTTGTGGTACTGTTTCTTGGAAGAGTAAGAAGCAAGATTGTGTAACACAGTCCACAATGGAAGCTGAATATATTACGGTTAGTTTGGCTGCGAAAGAAGCTGTATAACTTAGAAAGTTTTTAAAGTATCTCTTAGCGGCACCTTGTATAGAGCGACCTATAACGATTCTTTGTGATAATAATTCAGCTATTGCTATTATAGAAGATCCTAAGTGTCACTCCAAGGCTAAACATATTGAAGGAAAGTACCATTATGTTATAGACAGGTAGAAAAAGAAAAAAGTTCTTGTTGAGAGAGTGTCATCTAAAGAGAACTTGGCATATCCAATCACAAAATGTCTTACAGTATTGGTATTTAATAACCATGTTCAAAACATGGATTTGATTCCATGGTGATGATTGTATGACACAATTGTTATTTATATTATTCTGGACATTAATAAAAATTCCATGAAGTATGTTTTTGATTATATGTATATGATGACATGCATGTTATGAATTGTTGTGGCCTTAATTTAAACGATCAAAGTTTTGAAACCAATTGTTGGATTTATGAATCAAAAAGAAATATAAAGATGTTTTATGGTTTCAAAAGTAAATATAAGTTTTGGTTATAAATATTATGTTAATAATAATTATTATTATTTGAAAGAAAGATTGTTTCTAAATATAAGTTTATGAAATTTAGGACCGTGTCCTTTAACTTTCATGACGTATTAATCTCAATATTTATTGGGGGGATTAGAGGATTGATCATAAGTTCTTTTCTATATTCATATTATTAATTAATTGGAAGAAAGAATGAACGAGAACAGAAAATTCAATGAACTATTCGTTATTTCCAATTGATTAATATTTAATCCTTCTCTACTAACACCGTTAGGGCTTTCAATGATTTAGAAAAGTATAAGTAGGTATTTTATATCATTTTAAAATGTAAGGGGGTAACGATGATATAGACTCAAAATATAAGGTGATTTAATGAAATTTATCTTAATTAAAAGTATCTAAAAATACTATCAACTTACCTTTACCTTGAATTCTTTTACAGCCTTTTCAAATCTATATCTATGTGCATTGTACCTGCAAAATTACATATACCATCTTAGAATTAAAATTAGAGCGACTTAAGCTCCGTTCCGGAGAGTGGCGTCAGCCGCTCCCCCCGTGCTGAACGGCACTCCGTCGCCGCTCCTCCCAAACGGAGGAACTGCGACGTTTCCCACCGCTCCTTGGGAGCGGTGGAAAAACAACCCATTAGTAGCTGCACGGTGAAGAAGAAGGGAATGGTGGGCCTCCCCATTAAGTATTTTTAAAATTTTTAAAAATTATGGTGGAGCCCATCTGTTTAAATTTTTGTTTTTTTAATGCATTTTTAATCTACACGCACATTATTTTGGTTATTTTTATTTAAAATTATGGTTACAAAATCAATCATGATTCAGGTTATCTAAATACTCAATGGTTACAAAATCATGGTTTCACACCATTCTTCCAAATACGTCCCAAAATATGATCTGATCATAAAACTATGGTTCTTTCAAAAGCATGGTTTGGTATTCCACTTACATACACGTGCAAGATAACATAGTCTAAAACAATCATTATCCCATTGACAAATGAATTCCCAATCTCTAAATCTTCATACCACCAATTCTTGATCCTCAGCACTCGGCTGCTGCATCTCCTCCTTCCTCTCCCTCTCTCTCCCCCTCTCCAATTTCATTTCTTTCAAAACAAAATATAAATAATCACTCAAAAATGGCTTCTTCCAAAACAACAAGGAGACTGGAGGTGACGTCACCGGTCCCCGCCGACATCGACATCGCCAACTCCGTCGAGCCCCTTCACATCTCTCAGATCGCCGAGGATCTCGCCCTCAGCCCCAAACACTACGATCTCTACGGCAAGCACAAGGCCAAGGTGATGATTTGAGCAAGACCCGTGTCTTCAAATTTTCTTTTTTGTTGTTTTTGATGCTAAAGGCGCGATCTTTGTTTGTAAATGTTAGGTGCTTTTGTCTGCGCTTGATGAGGTTGAAGGGCCTCAAGATGGGTATTATGTGGTTGTGGGTGGGATCACTCCCACGCCGCTTGGCGAAGGGAAGAGCACCACCACTGTTGGGTTGTGCCAAGCTTTGGGGGCTTTTCTTGATAAGAAGGTGAATTCAACTTTGATTTATTATCATTTATTTTCTCTTTTGTTGCTGTTTTTGTTTGTTACTATGTTGAATGAATATGACTGTTAAGAATTTGCATGGTGAAATATATTTTATTATTGCGATTCCGATCACATGGGAATATAGAACTGTGTATAGAACATCAAGAATGTGTATTGGAAGAGAATGGTTCGAAATTTGCATTGCAAAACAATGTTTGTTTATGCGAGTGATTTGTTGAGAATGTAATAAATGGCCAAATTAATGGGTGTTTGGATTTGATTTATAGGGGTTTGGAGGTATTTGTGCTTAAATGATTGTGTCTTGGAGTTGATTTTGGTTTTTCTTTCGCATTTGTTTGGTTTCTTGTTGGAGGATTATGTGAAATGGGTGCTTCACTGTGTGAATCATTTTCAGCTTTGGGAATTCTCTTGGTACATAGTAGGAACTTTGAACTCGTTATGTTGTTTGTTAACCTCATGAGAAAATGGAATTTGTTGGTTTGTTGAGAATATGATGAGTGGGTGGGTGTTTTGGGATTTATTCATTTATTTTTAGAAAATTTGAGAAGTTGTTTTTAATTAGTCTGAAAGGTGTTGCACTTTGACGGGCATTTTTCTTGAGGACACGATGAAGTGGGAATTCTGGTTCAAATATCAGTGCTTTGAAGAGGAGTATGCTTTTGTACTCTTACTCATGTTTGTTAGTTGTTACTCTATTGGGAAATGACATTTGATGTTTTGTTGAGCGTTTAACGAAATGGTTGGTTTTATTTGGTTTATTGGTGATTTGGGAGGCTTTTTGTCCAAATGGTGCTATTTTTGGACTTGCGTAACTAGTTCATTTTCTCTTAAGTAAATAGGTTCTATCAGTAATTTGAGGAGTTTGTAAAGTAGGCATTTTAGGTTAGGTTTTCACGAGAGTTGGGATTTTCCCTTAAAATATTCTTCCTTTCTATTATTTTCGTACTCTAGATACGAGAATGTGATCTGGTTTGGCTGTTTAGGCTCTTTCGTACTTTAACAATGATTGCTAATTCCGTTAGCATATGATGATGCCATCTCTTCGAAGTTGTGGGGTTGCTTTTTGGTCCATGATCCCTAGTGACCATTTGGTTTAATGCCAAGGACATTACTTACTCGTTGCTGTTATGGTTGATATCTGAATGAAAATAACGTATTCAATTTATATCCAATGCCAGTAATGGAATAAACACTTTAGAGACTATGGTGGTTATGATGACTCATTTGGTTAGTTGAGAAGTTTGATTAATTTGAGCTATAGGTAATTTGCTTGATGAAGTTGTGATGCTTTGGTACTGATTCTTTTTCTCCTGTATCCTCTCTTCTCGAAGGGAAAATGATCACTGTTTTGAAATTTTATGAAATGGATATGCTGATTTGTTAAAATCTTTGGAAGCTTTCATTGGGGAGGGCTCTCATTTTACTTTACACTAATGGGACTAATGTAGGGTTGTGATATGTATTGTATTCAAAGCCATATCGTGAAATCATGTCATATGAAAGCAACAACACAATATATGACAAACATCTTGACATATATGCAAAAATTATTAGTTGCAGCAAACTAATCTTAGCTCTCAATTTACTTGCACTAATGGGACTAATGTAGGGTTGTGATATGTATTGTATACAAAGCCATATCGTGAAATCATGTCATATGAAAGCAACAACACATCTTGACATATATGCAAAAATTATTAGTTGCAGCAAACTAATCTTGGCTCTCAATATGTTAAATATGTCGATAAGCCCAAGAAATCTTCCCAAGATGTACGGGTATACTTAAGACGCTTTCCACAATAAACCGATCTTTAACTATCACTTACATGCTAGTTCAAGGTTCTGGTTATTTAAAGCACATGAAGGTTAGATGATTGTTAGAGTCATCAAATACGTGAGGTTGAATGATATTTTCCAAGGCAATGGTTGTAACAATGCAAAACCTAGAGGAAAGGTGATGGGGTAAAGAGAATAGGTGAGGACCCTTCTGAGGTAGCATTGAGGTTCATAAAGAAGGTAACTAAATTCCTTTACTATGCTGCACCAAGTATACAGAACCCACTAGCAGTTCTTTCTTCATGGAAGTGTGCAAAGTTTTGGCGAATCACTTGAATGTTTCCATGTGTACTTCTTGCTCTTGGTGCTTTCTATTGGTTTCCGTTCCCATTAATTATCCAGTGAAATATTGACGCCATTTATTGTCATTATGAATAAACTTTTAAGTCGTTTGCTGTGAGGATCTGGGTTAGAGTACCACTTAAGCTAGGACTTCGGTTAACCACCTTTTGCAAATACCACTTTCTCCTAGGCATGCTTAAATAATGTTTCTTTAGCATTGTTCTTCCTAAATTGCTAGGTAGATTTTATTTTTAAAGTCTTAAGTTCATTTGAACTATTAGATTCTAGACTCACCTATGGAGCTGTGGTGTTCTCATGCTATTTTCTGAGCAGTGAGAAAACTTGCCTCCCACACACGTAAATCGGTAATGTTTATTAGGTGGCGAGGGATTCTATAAGTGGCCCTCGCCATAATTGGCATGACACAGTGTGTTGTTTAGTCCTAGTGGTGCTCACTGCTTAGGACCATCTTAGCTCTTGACACTTCTGCCTTACTGTTGTTTCTGTTACCATATATAACACTTGTTTCAGGCACCAAACAAAATGCCCCATAATCATACCTAGTAAACTTGCACGGATATTTTCTTTACAGGATCACTTTTGTTTCATAGTATGATGGTAATTATTATAGCATTATAGAAATTTTTTGTCATGTTTCATCCAATTTGAAATAGCAACTTGGTGTTCCTTGGCAACTATTTTTTCCTTTTCTCATCAACCATGAACTCGTTACCGGTCGAAGTAATAGATATGGTCTTTTAAGTTTTTAACAATTCTCATGTATGTGCATGTTGCTTTACTGCCTAAAGCATGACTGGCTAAGGGCCTTAGAAAAGTTTCCACATCTATTATTAGGATGATTTGGAGTTTTTCCTTGGTACTTTCAATTATTTTCGATTGGTTTTGGCAATGTAACAGGTAAATAAATCATTATCTTGAAGTCTATCCAATTTTGGAGTAAACTAACACCTTTTTTGCTTCATCAAAACATTACTTATAAAAGAGTCTGGAAACAATATATGCGATGTTAATACAATGCTAGTTTTTTCAGGCAAGAGAGATATTATGATTAATTCTGTAACTATTTCGGGTTAGATTTAGACTTGGTGGATCTATACCAGAAATGTAGAGATGTTTCATTTTTTGCGGGTGCGTGTATTGTTCTGTTTACAAATTTCAAAATATCTGATACATAATTTACTACATAGTAAAATCATGGTTATTTGTATGTCCGGTTGAAATTTATTAGCTTATTTGATTTACCCTCATGATGTACTACGTTCTGAAAATCATGGTTATTTGTATGCTGGATTGGAATTAATTAACTTGCCTTGTTTATCCACATTGTTGCAATGAATAATAAAATAAATGAAATGAAATTTTATCTTGTCTCAAAGGATAGTTAATCTAATAGTTAAATTCCCATTGTAGACTTTATCACAATCATATCTTTCATGGACTAAAAGTTTATACCTCCCAAAGCCCATGTGAAGGAGTTTTAACTTTTAAGCACCGTGCTAGTTTAATTAATATAAACGATTAACCCATAGTTATTACTTAGTTTTTTGTTGAAATGGTTCTTCATATGTATATTCACAAACCAATTTAAATGCCTGCAATAAAATGTGATTGCAGATAACAAACTCATGTATGACCAGTCAAGTACAATACGAAGAACACTTTAAATAACTGTTGATTTTGGAAGATGGCCTAAAGTGTCACTGTTGGATGAACCCTCCAACGGGGGTGATATGGCAGTAACTCATTGGGCGTCACCTATTAAATAAAGTCATTTGACATAAAATGAATTAAGAATTTACTATGAGAAAGATGTCATATCATTTTAAATAATAGGTATCACCCAATAAGCTCGTAACATGTTAGCTTCACTGTAGGTATACCCCAATGGTGACACTTTAGACTGTGATCACTTCTTCTTCTTCTTCTTCTTCTTTTTACCCTGTTTAAATTATCACAGCCATAACAATAATTTTAACCTTTTTTTTTTATATCAACAGGTGGTCACATGTCTTCGCCAACCATCCCAAGGCCCCACCTTCGGCATCAAAGGCGGCGCGGCTGGCGGCGGCTACAGCCAGGTGATCCCGATGGATGAGTTCAACCTGCATCTAACCGGAGACATACATGCCATCACTGCCGCCAACAACCTCCTCGCTGCCGCCATCGACACCCGCATCTTCCACGAAGCCTCCCAATCTGACAAAGCCCTCTTCAACCGCCTCTGCCCTCCCAACAAACAAGGGCAACGCAGCTTTGCCAACGTGATGCTCCCCCGCCTGAAAAAACTCGGCATCTCCAAAACCAATCCTGCAGACCTAACCCCAGAAGAGGTCACAAAGTTTGCCAGGCTTGACATCGACCCTGATAGCATCACCTGGCGACGGGTCATGGATGTGAACGACCGGTTTTTGAGGAAAATCACAGTGGGCCAAGGTCCAGAGGAAAAGGGCATGACCCGAGAGACCGGGTTTGATATCTCAGTCGCCAGTGAGATCATGGCGGTTTTAGCCCTAACCACTTCTTTATCCGACATGAGAGAGAGGCTTGGCAAAATGGTTATAGGAAATAGCAAGGCAGGGGAGTATATTACCGCCGATGACCTTGGAATCGGTGGAGCACTCACCGTTCTTATGAAGGACGCAATTAATCCCACTCTCATGCAGACTCTTGAGGGAACGCCTGTGCTTGTGCATGCAGGCCCATTTGCCAATATAGCGCACGGGAATTCTTCGATAGTAGCAGATAAGATAGCTCTAAAATTGGTAGGAAAAGGCGGGTTTGTTGTTACGGAAGCGGGATTTGGTGCGGATATTGGTACCGAGAAATTTATGAATATTAAATGTAGGTATAGCGGTTTGGTGCCTCAGTGTGCAATTGTCGTGGCGACTATTAGAGCTCTTAAGATGCATGGCGGTGGTCCTGAGGTGGTGGCAGGGCGGCCATTGGATCATGCTTATTTAAACGAGAATGTGGGGCTGGTTGAAGCTGGATGTGTAAATTTGGCAAGGCATATAGAGAATACTAAGGCTTATGGGGTAAATGTTGTGGTTGCGATCAATAAATTTGCAACGGACACGGAGGCGGAGATGAATGTGGTTAGGGCTGCGGCTATGGCAGCTGGTGCTTTCGATGCAATCGTTTGTACTCATCATGCTCATGGTGGAAAAGGAGCGGTTAGTATTATAAGCAGTTATTTCAATTAAATGAGTTCTGTTTGATGAGAATTGTTCTGTTTGATGTTTGGTGATGATTGATCGATGCGCCATACATGTATAATTAGTTATGATAATTTCATTAAAATGACATGACTTTTTAGGTTTTTTTAGATAAATGTCATACCCTTTGTAAATTGCTAGTAAATACCAAACACCTAGCGTTTCCGATATATACCAAAAGCTTTCGGTATATTGCTAGTAAATACCATATACCTTTTTTTAGGGAGAACCTTCGTATCTTTATAATCCTCTTAGTTATTTTAGAGGATGGGGACATGGTATTAAACTGAAAGATGCAAAAGCTCATGTTATTTTATTTAAAATGTTCTAAGTATTAATAATATTTATTGTATATGGAAAAGGGAGATGATCCTATGAGTTCCGGCCTCATTTCTTATTTTGAGACCAACTTTTCAAACACCCAACCCCTTGTTTTACACCGATCCAAACCGGCCATTTTCATTTTCATTGTATAGATAGGTTGCGTATCAAATTTCATAAGATTTCGAGACCTCAAACTCATTCATCAAGTGGAGTAAAAAATTACCGGTTCTTCGATGCATGAAAAATGTGATCACTTGATGGACATGCTAGAGGGCTCCAAATCACTTGAAATTTGAATCATAAGCTTACAATAACATGTAGATCAAGATGACCGGTTTGGATCGGTGTAAAACATTGAGGGTTGGGTGTTTGAATAGTTAGCCTCAAAATAAGAAATGAGGCCGAACCTCATAGGATCAGTTTCAATATGGAAAATGCTGCCATATGGAAAATGCTGAAAGGTTAGTATTTTAATGCATATTAGCCTATTTGTTATTCCTGGGAAGATCATTATTTATTGAATTGAAACTCTTTTTCTTGTGTAGAGAAATTATCATTTCTTTTGTTTGCGTAATTCTGCAGGTTGATCTTGGGATTGCAGTTCAAAAGGCTTGCGAGAGCCAGAGCGAGCCGATGAGATTCTTATACCCTCTGGAAACGAGCATTAAAGAAAAGATAGAGGCAATAGCTAAGTCCTATGGTGCAAGTGGTGTTGAGTATTCTGAGCAGGTAAAATGCCAACTTGATCACAAATTTGAGTTTTTTTTTTATGGTTTAAACATATGTGCTTAAGTTTCAGCAGGGACTTCACTGATTATATTGTTTAATGAAAATTTACACTAAATTATAGAGAATAAATCTAACTTTTATATGTATCATGCAAGGTTTAAAATATCGGATATCGGCGAATATCACAATCGTATCAGCTAGGTGTCTCATATGTCATATACGGCCGAGTCGATGTCGTCATATCGGCCGATATATTGGAGAAACTTTATCGGTTTTATTGTATCATGAGGGGTCCTGATATGATATATCGGTCAATGTATCGGTAGATATGACTGATAATTGATTTAATGGTATAATGCAAAAAACCGGTATTTAAAAGTTATAGTGCAGACTGCCTCCTGACAATTTTCTTCTTAAACTTTAGGCTAAATCTCCTTTGGCAAAGAGGAAAACAAACAAAAACTAAAGGCTAAATATTACCCAGAAATAGCCTAGCAGTAAAACTTCCCTCTCCAAAGTGAGAGGCGACCAGCTTGATTCCTAAAAGAAAGAAATTTAAAAGAAAGAAAAAGGAAAGGATAAACATTAAAGGCTAAATTACACTGATATAACCTTTGAATGTATATCCAGATAAACCCCACCCCATTACTTTAACTTGCAAGTTGATACCATGAATTTAGTGATTTTCAAATAATATCATGATCTTTCGGCTTAATGCTACGTTATATTCCATGCTTGATTATCTCCAAACATTGACTGATTATATCATAAAAAGAAAATTTAGGCTAAATTTATACAGAACGAACAAATGGATATAATGTGTTTACGCTGTAGGCTGTAACATACCGTGACCGTTGACAACGCCCCATTTGGCATTTCTATTACATAGTTCAACATAGTATGATCTCCTGTAAAATAAGAAAAATACTTTTCATACCCACTCGGTAAATTCCACATAGCTTTACCGGGTTGGTGATTGGGTACAAAAGCAGCGACAATATCGCAAGTCCTAAAGTTGTGTTTTTATCCACATCTTGTAACCAGGGGGAGGGACGGGTCTAGTAGGTCCCGAGAGGGGGCACGTGCCCCCACTGAAATTTTGACAAAAAAAGAGACCGATATCGATCATAAACATGAGTTGGGATATTTTGGACGCATATTATATAAACTTTTATTGCATACGCAAGAGCAAGAGCATACAGGGGCTTTAGCTCAGTTGATAATGCATTTTGTTTCCCAAGAAAAGGTCTTGGGGTTCAATTCCCACTATCCATAATTATTTTTGATTTTATTAAAGAGACTATGGATTTAATTAAGCTTATATTATTATTGTTTCAATGTTATAATTAACTTATTTAAACTTTTGTTATTACATTGCAAATTATCTAACAATTTTATATAATATTTATTTTTAATTTCTTAATTTAAGCTTGCTTTGTTTGGTGCCCGCTTTGGCGAAAATTCTTGCGTCCGCCCCAACTTGTAACCAATTACGAACCCGGTAGCCAACGTATTACCAATTCAGTAGCGAACATATAATCTACCTGGTTGGTAGGTGAAGTAATTCTCATAAATAAAGGCTCACTTTTAGTCAAATTTAATTTATATAGAAAACACCCAATTGGATGTTGCTACTTAGTATCAGTGTAGACTATGGAGCCTACAGTACCCTGCAGGCCCGTTTCCGCAAAGAGAATACCTCCCATTTCTCTGTGTTGCCTGAAACTAATCTTTACAGGTTAAGTACAGATCGCGGGACCTCCATATTTTTATTCAACTTATATACCAGAGATTGTTGAAAGGAAGGAGATGAAATTACTTAGATAGCTTAATTTGTAAAAACTTTCACAAGCATCTAACACCTCGACAACAATTTCTTTCAAGGCCGAGAAGCAGATAGAGATGTACACGAGGCAAGGCTTCTCCGATCTGCCCATCTGCATGGCGAAAACACAGTACTCATTTTCGCACGTGCCATCACAAAAGGGGGCCCCGTCTGGATTTGTGCTCCCGATTAGAGATGTGAGGGGCAGCGTCGGCGCAGGCTTTATATACCCGCTTGTTGGAACGATGAGCACCATGCCCGGCCTCCCAACCAGGCCTTGCTTCTTTGATATCGATATCGATATTGCCACCGGCAAAGTCCTCGGTCTCTCTTAATCAATCCTTGTGTATCATGTACCATTTTTCTGTTTATCATGTACTATTTTTCTTCTGTATCGATGAATAAGATGTACTAGGAGATTGAGACAATTTTTATTGGTTGAGAGAGTCTGGAGCATTTTGTTTAAGATCCCCCCCTAAGATGTGTATTATCATGTAATATTACATGTATTTGATATTTTATCATTTTGTTTAGATTTTTTGGTGGCATTAGATGTGTTTTATCATGTAACGTCCTTACGGGTCCTTTATGAGATTATGGGCTTTTTATTTTCCTTGCAAAGGAAAAGTACAATGCATCTATTTTATTGACTTCATTTTGAAATTGAAGAAATGATAACTATCACATAATTATGTTACAATTAAGTACCCAATTATGTTTTAGATATTTTAACTTTGTTGACCAAGTCATTGTACTAAATAAATCTTAGATTGGGATCTCTCTCTCAAGTCAAAATTAAAATTTGGATTAAGACCCCTCAGACCCAAAGTTCAAATGGAATCAAAGTCAAATCAAATTATTAACCTTTAATTGTATTTTTCTATTCCACAATTAGTGTCATGCGTCTCTTTTGCTTTCAATGCCCTTGTGCTCATGTTAACTCATGCAAAACTTTCAAAGCCCTTCTCCTTTTTAATCTTTCGAGTGTCGGTGAGGATAAATACCTAACAATGTCTAGATAGATGCCTTTGAGCCATGTGTTTCTTTCTTTTGCTTCCTTTGTTAAGTTTACTCAACTCTAAGCTTTTCCAAGCACAATAATTGTTATATTATTTGTATAATAATACAAGTATTTTCAATATATTAAAATTTTTATTTTGGTTTTTTATACTTGACTATGGTCACTCATGTGAATTCAAAACTCCCTTCCATTTTGTTTCCATTTTGTTGGAGAGAGTTGTTATGGAAATTATAGATAATTATGGGAGTTATATGTAGTTATGGGAGTTTAAATTTTGAATTTAAGTGGTGAAAAGATTTCATTCCAATCCTTTCAACTCTTTGCCAACCCGATTTCTTTGTTCCATAGACACAATAACAATTATTTTCTTCTCTTCTCTTCTTGGTTTTGGCACTCAAAAGATCAAGTTTTCGGAGCAATTCTCTGCGAGTGCTACGCGGAGCATTGAAACACAAGATTGGATGGTTGTATCCTGAAAGCAATTCACACAAACCCCTGTTGCATTGTAGCGAGCGAAAATTGCTTTAAAGATAACAATTACGTGTCTCGCAATTTATTGTGTTTTATAGCCATTGTATTCAACTAGTGCAACAACAATTTAAAGCAATTTTCTGTGTTTATCAATGGCACCGGAAACATCTACGATGAAAATGGCAGGTCACAAACTTGTCAAACTCGACTGCTTCAATGGTATCAACTTCAAACGGTGCGGTGGAAGAAGAAGGTTAATTTCTTTTTAACTCCTCTTAATATCATGTAGGTACTCACTACTCCGAAACCCACTGCACCGGAAAATGAAGAGAATGAACGCTCGCACAAAGCAAGAAGCGGCAGAAATTAGAAACGGCATAGGAATTGTGGGAGGCACTTGAAGAAAAATATAAGACTGAAGATTCGGGAGAGAAGAAATTTCTGGTAAACAAGTATCTAGATTTTAAATTTACCGATAATAAGTCCATCCTTGATCAAGTTTACGAATTACATAATTATTTTACTGAAATTCATCAACTTGGTCTATCTTTAGAAACATTCCATATTTATGCTATTATTCATAAACTACACAACTCTTGAAAAGATTACAGTAAAAATCTTAAACATGATACTAAAGAATTTTCTTTTGAGTCATTATGCTACCATTTTCGAGTAGAAGAGAAATTGCGTCTTCGTGAGAAGAAAGATGGGCAAAATTTTCAGGACTCATATGGTGGAAAGCAACGATCAAAAGCAAATGAAGACTCCAAAGACTACAGAATTCAAAAATAAAGGCCAAAAGAAAGATATAAAATATTTCCACTGTAAAAGGCTCGGTCATTTCAAGAAAGATTGTCGACTCTTCAAAAAGGAGAAGAAATCAGAAGCAAACATGGCCGAAAGTGAATTCATCGCAATGATTTCTGAAATCAATGCAGTTGGAAGCGACATAGGTTGGTACTTGGATTTGGGTGCCACTAGGCATATATCAAATAATAGATCTATATTTATAAATTTCAAAGAAGAAACTGATGGCCAACAACTTTTCATGGGAAACGAATCGACTGCAAAGGGCATAGTAGCAATCAATTTAAAATTCACTTCGGACAAGTCGATTAAATTATCCGACGTGTTGTATATTCTTGAAATTCGTAAGAATTTAATGTCCGTAAGTTTGCTAAGCAAACATGATTTTAAAGCAGTCTTTGAGTACGACAGAATTGTGATCACTAAGAGTGGAGTACGTGTGGGAAAAGGGTTATATTTGTAACGAAAAGTTCAAGGTGAACTTAATAAATAAAGAAACCATTTATGTTTATATCATTGATTCTTTTCTTGTATGGCATGATGATTAGGACATGTTTATTACCGTCGTATGAAAAGCATGATTAATTTAGGACTTATTCTTTCATGTTTTAATGGAAATATTGAAAAATGTAGAATTTGTTTTCAATCTAAAATTACTAGAAAACATTTTAATAAAATGGATTTGTGAAAATCTGTACTTTTAGAATTGATTCACAGTAATTTGATATGGTGATGCTAATTGGAACTTAATTTTGGATGAGTCATTATCAGCTAGTGGTTGGGTTTTTACTCTAAGGGGTACTGCGATTTATTGAAAATTAAAGAAGTAAACCATTATTACTCATTCCACAATGAAATCAGAATTTATTACTCTTGCTGATTGAGGGAGTGGCTAAGAAATCTTCTTTTAGAAATACCTTTGTGACTTAAGTTTATGCCACCGATTGTCATCAATTGTGACAATGAGGCTGCAAGATTGGTAGCCCATAATAAAGTTTATAATGGAAAATTTAGACATCTAAGTCTAAGACATGATTATATCTGACAATTACTCAATGATGAGGGAATAATTGGGATTAACTATATTCGTACAAATTGGAATTTTACCGACCCTTTTACGAAAGCATTGTCAAGAGATTTGATACAAAAATTATCATTGGGAATAGGGTTAAAATTTTACAATTAGATCAACTATGATTGAAATCCTACTCGATACTTGTGCTCCGAGTAGTGCGAGTTTAAAGGTGGAGTAGATAATACGATTGATTGAATAAGCATGGAAACTTGTACTTATCTGTGAAATGATCATGCTTGGATCTTGAAGGAAAAAACTGAATTATATTCTTAATGAGTGACATCATAAAGTGTGATACTAAAAGACACACTAAGTTACCTACCAATATGAATGTGAGGGTTTGACCTCTTTCTGTGAGATTAAAAGGTTTTCATAAGCATTCATGAAAGCAGAACATGCACATGGCTATAGTAGGGCGGAATTATGAATAACTTGATTTTTGAAATGTACGTATGTGTTTTATATCCGGTACTTTCGCAAACGGGTTCTCGGTTCAAAACTTTGGTTACCATGCATCTTGATTGAATTTTGATGTAAATGCACTAAGTGAAGATTCAAGTCCAAAAAACATACATTTAGTATCAACTTTTGTTTGTTTGTTTTTTAATTGGTGGGGATTATTATATTATTTGTATAATATAAGTAATCTCAATAAATTAAAATTTCTATTTTGGATTTTTATAGTTGACCGTGGTCAAACTTATTTGAATTCAAATCTCTCTCCCATTTTGTTGGAGGGAATTGTTATAAGAGTTACGGGGATTTAAATTTTGAATTCAAATGGTAAAAGGATTCCATCAGTATCCTTTCAACTCTTATTTATACCAACTTGTTTTGTTTGTTCCATAGACACAATAACATTTATTTTCCTTTTTTTGGTTTTTGGTACTCAAAAGATCAAGTTTTCGGAGCAATTCTCTGCGAGTGCAACGCGGAGGATTGAAACACAAGATTGGGTAGTTGTATCTGGAAGCAGTTCGCACAAACCCTGTTGCATTGTAGAGTGCGAAAATTGCTTTAAAGATAGCGATTACGTGGCTCAACTCAATTTATCGTGTTTTTTTTGCCATTGTATTCAACGAGTGCAAGGACAATAATATCATGCGTTTTGAACATCATGCATGCATGTGCTACAACTTAATAATTTTGCTTATTGCATCTTTGTTCTATTTTGCTTCAAGTAATAGACCATATTGGGCTGTTGTAACATTTTAGAGCTTAAATTAGCACGAGGGTTACTTTGCTTTTTGGTCATGGACTCTCAAAAGAGTACACTTTTGAACAAATGTGAGTGAGCTCCTATTCAACATTTGCAAGCTCTCTTTAATTAACCATTAAAAGGCACATGGAACCCTTGAACTAAGTTTATGTGGCCCTTTATTATTTTTCTAAAGGGAAGAATCATCATCATCATTGAGATGCTTCCCATGCTTTCTTTTGCTCTAGATCAACCCATGCTTTCTTTCTATGTCCTTGATTGCTTCATAGACATGCTTTAAAAAAAAATTATATATCTCAAGCTTTAACATGACTATGAAGTTTCGGTACATTGGCGGGAACTACAAGCTGTTATCCCATCAGAACACTAACTAGAAGAAATGGATGCAAATAAAATAGGGCTCTTAACACGCAAAAGGCATGTTAAACCATAAAGCCATATCTCTCATCTCCCAGCAAATCTTTAGATCTTTCATATGGTGGCAGAGGCAATAAGATAATATAAAAGCAATCCAATTAAGTTCAAATTACCCAAACGTGTATTTAATTTGATCCAACAACTCATGAAGTTGGAGATGGTATAAGAGCCACCCATGTTCAAATCATTCCGAAAACGCGTGAATCCAACCAATAGCAACCCTAATACTGCAAATGACAAGAAGACATTAAAAGTGATGATAATGGAAACAGTTGTAAAGGAACATCGTGCCTAAGTTAATTAGTAAAAACAGCAGCACTCTCTTACCTATCTTTGGGCCCCTAATAGCAGTTAATTGGCCATTAGTGATCACTTGAAGAAAGTAGATGGGACACTAGATATTTGTTTAGGCAAATTGGCTCTTTAGCTTAATTCCCATTTAGCGAAGTTGGTATGGAGTTGCTTTGAATTACTAATGACCTTTGATATGCTCACATGAATTTCTACTGAGCACACCTAGTTCTAGTTGACCTTGTTGGCTTGTTACGCTTGTATGCTTGCATTTGGGTATTAATAAAACTAGAATTTATGCCATATGCCATGCGATCCACGATGGAAGAAAATAAAGGGAAATATAATTATGAGAATTAAAATATAATCCATAAATTAATAATTATTCACAGAGTATATGTGTAATTTTCCATTTCGAGTTTCAAGATGCAAGAATGTGGTTTTGGGAACAGAGAGAGGGAGGGAGAGAATATGATGCGGCAATCTTTTGAATTTAGAAAAAAAATTATAAAAATTTCAATATATTTTATTTTCTTCCAACAATGATAAAATGCCACATGCTTTTTTTGGTTTTTGGGTTCTAGTTATAACTAGATGCATGTGTAGGATTAAATAAGTTGTGCATGAAAAACAAGTATAACATTAAAAAAACACCTGTGAAAATATATGAAATCTCATTATCGTTATATATAAAACCAGTCACAAGAATG
Source organism: Agapanthus africanus (assembly GCA_030015575.1). Taxonomy (NCBI): domain Eukaryota; kingdom Viridiplantae; phylum Streptophyta; class Magnoliopsida; order Asparagales; family Amaryllidaceae; genus Agapanthus; species Agapanthus africanus. The sequence continues at coordinate 683,186,016 of JASDDO010000031.1, read as the reverse complement.
CAATCTTAATTTTACCTTTAGGTACAAAAGCAAAAAATTAATCAGTAATAATGCAATTTTTGTATATTGCATGTTTATATGTAACAACGGTTAAAAATTAATAGAAATTAGCAAAGTTTTAATGTGATGTAAATACAAATAACATCAAATTAATATGTGTGCGTGTGAATCATAACATTGTTTAAAAATTTAGCAGAAGGAAACTGTCTCTGTTTTTTTTTATTTATCATCTTTTTATGATGACATGGCATAGCCTGATTCTGTAGAGTATTTTTCGTCACTCTATTGAGATAAGAAATACGCGTCGTTTATTACAGATTCCCTTGCCTGTGGCAGGCTTGTGTTTATTGATTGTGGGGATCCGAATCTCCGGTAGCCGCATACTAAACTGCCGTTAATTACCTCTCATTTTTGGAGTAAGAGAACCTTCGATTGACAAGTAAAACTGGTCATACAAACTCAATATGCAGTGTGCGTATGTTGTGTTTTGAAGGAGTCTTAGACGTATCGTGGACCTTACAAAGTTTACGGGATCAAGAGGGCTAGCAGTCCCATACGGGATGCAAGACAGCGCCCCGTTAGAAATTTTTTCTAACGGAGGATGTGTTTTGAGTGTGGAGCGTGTGGGAAAAAAAGGAGTGATGAACGTCCTAAGGACGCGTGAGACAACACATGACCGCTGGACGCCGGCGGATCACGTGCGTGGCGCATAGGCGCCGGCGGGCCACGTGCTATGCGCGCAGCCGCTGGCGCCGGCGGGCCACGTGCGCGGCACGCGACTGCTGGAAACACTGTTAGTAGTATGTATGCCCTAGAGGCCATTATTGTACATATGATGTATATTATATTGGATACTTGGACATATATAGAGAGGACTTTCTTGCTCAACATGATAGTATGCTATCTGATTGCTCTTTATCTTAACATGTATACTTGTCTCTTGATACCGTCTTATGGTTACATGTTGGTAAAGCCCTTAGGATGAGTACTTGACTACTAGGATTATGATGTAGATCATACTAGTGGGGCCATGGTAGTCCACAAGTTCATCCTTTAATGTTCCTAGTCGTGGGTGTATCGAGACGGGGCATCGATATACCAGAGTAGACTAGCGTATACGCTTCTCGACCCATGAGATGGGCGATGGATGATCATATATCCATTGGTGTTTGACATCAGAGATGGTATACGGGTGCTCAGTGCAGACTGGGTACACTGGACGGACTCGCCGAGAACTCCTAGATGGTATTATACCTCACGTCAGATAGCAGTCCTCTGGTGACACCGGTACAGGTTAGTCTGTTGACCCGAGATCGTCATAGAGTCTTGTGTGATTCCCACTATGCTTTGATTTTCACCTTACCACGTTCAAGAGAAAGTGCAAAACGGTGGTTTTTGGGTACAGTCATGAGTCACATGGAAGCAATGAGCGATAGGAGGAGTTTCGTCTCTCCCGGTATTAGGGGTTGATGTTGCGCTGTGCTCGATTGGCCATAACAGGAAAGTCTCTGGCCAGGGCTGATTTAGAGATTCACTGGTAAGTGTTATCAGTAGTTTCTCGACCCGTTATGAGCCTCATATTGGCATGACTTATCGGTTATTGGGGTCTGACGTTTACCACCCCTAGACTGGATATGCGACATATCAGACGAGGAGACCGGACTGTACGGTAGTGTTACTGACAGGCTTTTACAGGAGCTAGAGCGGGCTTACTTGCTGATCTTTTGATCGTTCAATACCCAGGTAGCCGTTACGTCCAGCCAGTACTGCTGACGGCTTGTGGGTGCTTGATGTGATCATCACCTACTGTCGGCGTATTGACGAGTCTTTAGAGTCCTACATAGAGGTTTTACTGGCTCGGGTAAAACGAAATAGGAGCACATATGTGATATGTGCGGGACCGAGAATAATACGAGTATGCGATACCGTATTCTATTCTCACGATTTTTGTATCGGTTGGTTATATGTGATTTAGCCGGGTTATCGAATCAAGTGTTAATTCGATAAGTTGGTACATTTGATATTAGTCGGTTATATGTAATATAACCGAATTATTAAATCAAGTGTTGATTTGATAATTTAGTGTATAATTGTATATTTGATATACTAGTTTACATTAACTAATATTAGCTCACTTAAGCATTTATTTTTCTCACATGTGCGCACTTAATATATATGTGATATATATTAATTGTGTTATTTTTGTGTCATGGTTGTTGATACACACTACATGGGTGTATGAGATTTACACCATACTAATTATAATGTAGGGTTTAATTATTTAAAGTAAATCCAAATTAGTGGATAAATGATCACATGCATGAAACTTGTAGAAGCTTGTGGATGCATTGACTTTGTCCACTAATTTTGTTTTACTTAAGATATTAATTAATCTAACCATTATAATTTAGCCATGGTTATGTCTTTACATGAGTTAGCTATATGATAGAAACTCACTCATGTTTGATTCTCTCACCTCATTAGTTCATTCTCATTTCTTTTGCTCATTTTCTTCTTCCTTGAGCAAAAAACTTGCTAGGGTTTTCTAAAAAGAGAAAATATTGTGAGAAAAATAAAACTAAAGTGAGCCCACTTCCTACTTCATCATCCTCTACTAGATTAGCACTTTAGTATAGGGTGTTTGCTTCACTAATCTTAGTGAAGTAGTAGTTTGAGTTAGTATCTCCTCAACGTAGATCATCTTTGGCCTCGAAGACTTCAAGCAAGAACGTCCCTTTCGTCTTGAGAAGCCATGCAAGAGTCCGGGAGTTCCATGATCGCAGCGAAGGGACTACTACAAGGAGCTATTGAAGTGAAGGACCGGTCTACAAAGGTTGTATTTCCATTATCATTTAGAAGTAAATTAGTTTATTTTATGTTTCGTATGATTCTCTAGTTAACGATTCTAGTTTAGGGTTCTTTAAAACGGCAAAATTTTGAAAATGGCATGAACGATGCCTCCCGAAACCTTGATGTCGTTCATAAGAACCCTACAGTGGTATCAGAGCCTAGCTAGAGAATTAGACGGATTGTGTAGGATTACGAAACCGAAACAACTCCGAAACTTGACACATCAAAACCATGTTTCTGTCGATTTTTATATGAGCTCTAATTTTTTTTTAAACAATTGCAGAATCATATATGTGTGATATCATGAACACTAGTGAAATTTGAGGGCATTCTGGCCGGCGAGAACCCCCCCCCCCCCCCCACATCTCGGTCAAATCCGAGCCTCCCTCCAAATTTTTCCAGTGTTCTATTGCATGGGTTTTGGTGTTTCAGGTGTTGTTTATTTTTGCTAAATTTTCAAGTGATGTTAATTTACTATAAAGACAACTCGGAGTGTTTCGTAGTCGTAATTCTAACTGTTTTCGGATTACTTTAGACGGTGTTAAAAAGTTCAATCTGATATCAAATACCCGCTTTAACCCTTGCCGGAAAATTTTCCAAACGTTGGATTTTTTCCGTAGTTAAAAATCATTCAAATATCATGCAAGTTATTCGATGGACCCTTTAGAAGAACAAAACCCTAACTCGATTATGTGACCGTCAGAACCGCCACTAAACCCTAGGGTTTGTGGTGGTTCAGCGGTGCCACATGTGAGGCCTTGGTTGACCCTTCTACGGCTGGTTCATTGGTATTGTGGCATGTGCTGAATAATTTTAAACTACGCTCAAGTGTTGAGCTTTTTGGGTAATTTTGGGTGTTTGTTGATTCGATCGGAATGTTTAACATCGTCTAGCTTTTTCTGCGACCGTAAGTGTAATATGTGGTGTATCGCCGGTTTCGTTGCTATATGTCAACGACAATTGGGATACGCATATTTACTTACGTTGATGACATGTGATGTTATGTGTTGCTGTGATATGTTATATTGGATCGTCGCGTTTTGAATAGCCGGGGGTTTTATGTGAGATGAGAGTTTTTATTTTCGTTCATGTAAAATTCAATGTATGTAATATTCTTTTATTGGGGCACTTCCGGGTTGAGGATGATGTCACCATTGTTGTATATTATTTACCCTCTTTTGAAGGTTGAAGAAGCTATTCCGCATTAGGATAGACCCAAGGAAGGGAGCACAAGTAACCGGGTTCTAGAGTTCAGTGGGAGACCAACTCGAGGAGTCGAGTCTGGGTCTCCTAACTCTAGAATTGGTAGGGCTGCTTGCCTCACTCGTAGGGGTCTAGGGATGTGGGTTTGGCTATTCATCGCGACCGTGGAATCCATGTTTTATACAGACTCAAAATAAAACACGGACCTTCTAGTATATCCAATATTTCATATGTTTCTTCTGCTGCTCTGTGATGTGATCACTGTGGATTCTAAGACGAATGGATATACATTATATATGAGATATATATTAGACGTTGCTTATATTTTGCACCCGCGCTAGTCCCGTTCCTGTATGCCGTTAGTTAAGTAATCTAACGGTGCATAACGGGACACCGTGGCGAATACGGATGGCATAAGCGTACGTTGTATTTTCGTTTCTTCTGTGATGCTTAGGAAGCTTAAATGATGGGACTTCATTAATATGATTAATGAAAGAAAAAGAAACCTAAAAGATGTTGTAGAATCAAATTTTCAAAAAGGGTAGCTACAGTTATTGCTTTGCATAGTGATATATGTGATATATCCCGCACCTTATTCGATAAGGAAAGAGCCGAGATCCCTTCACCGGGAGTGACCTCTTTAGCAATAACTGGCAGATGCTACAACACTCGGTTTGTCTTTTGATTTCTTTTAAAGTTTCTTGCTTTGCATAGTGATATATGTGATATATCCCGCACCTTATTCGATGAAGAAAGAGCCAAGATCCCTTCACCGGGAGTGACCTTTTTAGCAAAACTAGGAAAAGCCTCAAAAACACTCCTTTTCAAAATTCACTAGATTCTACAACGATATCGAGTTCTCGTAGCCCTCCGTCATTTCAGATAAGTACTACTTAGTATTCGTGCTACATTTGTTGACTATGTTAAGGCGTAGTGTGCGGTAGCTTATTAGTGCTTATCTGCTAAAACATGAGATGTGATTGGATTAGGGTAGTCGTACGACTTTGTTGACTATGTTAAGGGTCGTGCGGGTGGGTTTAATTCAATCAGGAAATGACGGGTTGAACTTGACTAGCGCTTATGATTTGTTGACTATGTTAAGGTCATAAGTTGCTAGGGGCAAAATATTATCGGGAATTTCAAGTGTTGAAATTTGTAATGAGATTGCATACCTTCTATGAGATAGTTGGATCCCGATACCCACTGCGAGTAAGTGTTACTCCTGAGAGAGTTTTACACAAGACAATTAGCCGATCAAGTAGGTGTCTAGAAAGGTGTCAACGGGGTTATGCCTCTGAGAAAACGAGGTTTATTTTAATTAGGTTCGTGCGAAAGCACGGGGAACCCCCCTCAAACTACCGGCACTGGCCTGGCTGAAAGATTGGCGAAATTGTAGGGTGTAATTAATCCCGGCTAGTCTTTCCTTTTAGGGTTTGAAGGAAGATTTGATAAAAACTGTGAGAGCCATCCTGATTAGATAAAATAATAACCAATCTGATCTTGCAAGAGTATACGCTAAAGTGTTTTCTTCTCTCTCTCCAGGTAGCGACCATGTCATGTCTTAATCAAGATAATAATATGGATGTATTGACCGAACCCGCATGTTATACTGTGCTGGGGAACGTTGGTTCCGTTCTTTCTTATAAGAGTTATAAGACTGAACATGATATAGGGGAATGCCAGGATTCCCATGCCACCCGATTGAAGAAAGTACATGTTGATGCATTTTCTTCGGGTGTGTTCGTTACAGAGAACTGTTTCTCCCTTTGTAATACCCAGTCCCTTTTTATACCAAAATTGGTATTTTGTTACCTTAAAATTTTATTTATTCTTAATTATGAATTATTTATTTTATTTATAAATTTTATTTTTGTTTTATTTTTCAAAACCCCATTTGAACCCAAACCCTAATTCTAATTACCTTTTTCCAAACCCATTCCCCAGCAGCCCATTGTTCCCCTCCGAACGGCGGCCTGCGACGTCGGGACGTCACGCAGCCTGAGGTTCGGGGCAGATGCTATTTGGTTTTATCCGTCTATCTCTCCGAAGATGCCAAGTTGATTTATGGCACCGTGCATTGGAGGTTTAGACGGATGCGGCCGATGTAGCAGACTTCGTCAGATTCCCCCTCAGGGTGAGGGGTTTTTAATTATGGGGACGCTCTTCCCTGCAGGCGCAAGCCCCTGCAGTTAATTACGCTACCGCATCGCGGTAACAACTTTCTCCTTCTCCAGAATTTCACTTCGTGTCATGTGTGTTTGTTTTGTTTGTGATTGCCCGTGGATTGTATACGGAGACTGAGTGATGTCGTCACCCGTAGGACGTGGATAATTAGTCCAAATCCGTATTTACTTAGATTTGGGTTTGGTGTTTTTAGTTTAAGGATGCATTAGTCGCGTTGCGTCTAAGATCGACTTAAACATTCGTTAAGGATACGTTAGTCCTGTTTTAGACTAAGATCAACTTAACATCATGATTGATTTAATTATCCGGCCGTCGGGACTCGTCACCTCTCTGACGTCGTTGAGGGATTACAACGACAGGCGCCTGAGGAGTTCAGAGATGTACCCTTAAACCAAAGTTGATTTGGAGTTTTACCGTTTATTTAAATGTCTAAGGACACGTTAACCGTATTTGGGGTTAAGATCAACTTAGACGGGACCGTTTAGATCCAACAAAAGAGCGTTTGGACCCTATTGTGCCAGTTTAGGGACATGGCGGTCCGTCGCCAGTTTTAGGAACGTGGTGGTCCATTATTAGTTTAGGGACGTTCCGGTCCCTCGCCAGTTTAAGGACGTAGTGGTCCAATGCCAGTTTAAGGACGTGGTGGTCCGTTATTAGTTTATGGACGTTTCGGTCCGATATTAGTTTAGGGACGTTTCGGTCCGATGTTAGTTTAGGGACGTTCCGGTCCGATATTAGTTTATGGACATTTCGGTCCGATGTTAGTTTATGGACATTTCGGTCCGATGTTAGTTTAGGGACGTTTCGGTCCGATGTTAGTTTATGGACATTTCGGTCCGTCATTAGTTTAGGGACGTTTCGGTCCGATATTAGTTTAAGGACGTTTCGGTCCACGAGTTTAAGGACCCCGCAGTCCATATCGATGTGTGGTCGTTGGGACCCGTCACCTCTTTGACGTCGTTGAGGAATTACAACGACGGATGTCAAAGGAGTTCGGAGATGTACCCTCGAACCGGATGTAAATTGATTTAGAAGAGCAATTTTGCTCAGTCGATTTAATTTAAGGACTTATGGCCAAAATTGGGCTAAGTCTAGCTGAAATGTTCAACATTTTTGTTAAGTAATGCATTGCATTTGTGCTCTGCAGGGCATCAATTTATTCTGAGCTCTGCACAGCATTCTGAAGACTTTGTTTAGGCTCTGCCCATTTATAAATGATGCAAAGCATCTGTTTTGATTTGGGCTCTGCCCCTTAAAATAATGCATTTACGCTTTATTGAGCCTGTTAGGCCTTCTCTTAGTTGGGCTTGGCCCTTTTGAATGAATTTGCGCTTTGCGCTAAGTAATGAGCGCAAGTCCATACGGTGACGACACGTGTCATGCTCTGATAAGTGCAAGCGCACTAGCGCAGCGCGTTGCGCTGTTGCGCGGCGCAATTGCGCTGCTGACACGTGGCGCGCTCTCAGCGAGTTGCGCTAGTTCCAGAGAGCAAAGCTCTATCTTAAGAGCGCTTAGCGCAAATGGTTCTATGGCCGACACGTGGCGCTCTCTCAGCGAGTTGCGCTAGTTCCAGAGAGCAAAGCTCTATCTTAAGAGCGCTTAGCGCAAATGGTTCTATGGCCGACACGTGGCGCTCTCTCAAGAGCGCAACGGCGCAAATTGGAAGTGCAAAGCACTAAGAATCTTTTAGATTCAAGAAGGGAAGTGCAAAGCACTGTTTAATTTCTTCGTCTAAATTGGATCAAAGAAAAATAAATTTTTCTTTATTCGAAGAACCCGAGGTTCTTAAAAGTGCAAAGCACTATTCATTTATTATTTTATTATTTTTGTTATTTTTACAGAACCGAAGGTTCACAAGAAGTGCAAAGCACTTTTTTTTTTTATAAAGATCATTGATCTTATTTTTAGATCGATGATCTATTAGAAGGCCCTCCCTTTTTTCTACCTCATGAAGGTTCTTTACCTTTTTCTTCTCGGAGTGTTCTCTGCTTTAGGGTTCTTGATTTTTCGAGAAAATTCTTGATGCCTTTTGAATGAGGTCTGGGGTCCTATTTATAGTGCCCCATAAATTTGTTGAATTTGTTAACGGGATCTTTCTTGAGTGATTTTTGGGAGTTTTCCCACCATTGGATCTTTGATCCAAAGGCCGAAGAAAGTCTTCTAGTTCTGGAAAGAACAGAAAAGATTTCATGAAATCTTAATTCAGTTTGGGCGCAGATACACCAGCGCATGACACGTGTCGCGCAGCGCAGAGCGCAGCGCAAGTGCGTTAGCGCATCTGCGCTGACACGTGTCGCACAGCGCAGAGCGCAGCGCAACTGCGCTAGCGCATCTGCGCTGACACGTGTCGCGCAGCGCAGAGCGCAGCGCAACTGTGCTAGCGCATCTGCGCTGACACGTGTCGCGCAGCGCAGAGCGCAATGCAGCTGAAGCGTTGCTTCCTTTAAACAAAGCTTTGCTCTGATGGGGCGCGTCTTCTTGGGCGCAGTGCTGATACATTTGCGCCTGACACGTGGCGCGTTGCGCTCAGCGCAGAGGATTTGAAGCGTTGCTTCAAAAATTTAAATTTTGAATTCAAACAGAGCTTTGCTCTGATTGGGCGAAACAAATGCCCCCCCACCGTTGCGCTCACGTGGCGCACACGTGAGTGCAACGGTGGCAACCCTCCTGACCGTTGGATCAAGGGGGAATCTCAAGAGGCGCAAGCGCCTTATAAATAGGGCGTTTGACCCTTAGAAAATTTCACCATTAGTTTTTGATTTCCCAGAGCTTTGCTCTTGCTTAAGACTTCAGAGCTTTGCTCTCGTTTCCAGAACTTTAGAGCTTTGCTCTTATTTTCTAAGTTAGAAAATTTTAGGTAAACTTAACCTCAGATTAAATATTTTAATTAATTAATCGAGCTTGGCTTTTATAGGTCTTCTGATCCAAAGAGATCCCCCTTGGTTTTTTTTTTTTTTTTTTTTTATAAACAGAGCTCTGCTCTACAAGAACTTACAGATCCACAGAGATCTTTCATGGGTTTTAACCCATGAACAGAGCTTTGCTCTTGGATCAAATGCAGATCTTTTAGATCTGAAAGGCATAGAACCCCCCTTTTTTTTTAAGTTTTTATGGATCTTTCAGGATTCTATAAATTTTAATTTTAAAATTATTTTCAACACACACATTTTTTTGAATGTTACAGGGCTAAGCTCCTTTTTTAAAGAATTTTACTCTTTTGAGGTCAGAATTTGACAAGTGTCATTCTGTGACAGAGCTTTGCTCTGAAAGAGGAGATTCCTTCCTTGTCTCTAGTGATTCTTTCCCCCCTTTTTTATTATGGGAATGTTTCCTTGGGGACTAACTGACAATCTCATCCAATGATGAGGTTGTTTTATTAACTGACGTATTGTCATCCCGATTTTGTGGGTCCCTTTGGTCCCCTACTCACTGCACTGTGGTGCGGTGAATTTAATTAATTTTGATTTTTAGATTAATTAATGCATTTCCTTTTTTTTTTTAGTGTCAAGCGTTAGGATTACAACACTGACAGCTACATTGCTCTTTTTGCAGCGATTATGTCTGAAGATACTTCATTTCCGTTTGTCCGCTCAGAGGAGGGGTTTCCAGAGGCGCCTTTGGATCGCGAGGTTCTGGCTATGATCAAGGCGCACGACCCGGAGTATAAGAGTCTCCACCTTTGGGGGTCGTGGTACAATCAAATTATTATGGGTCGGCGCAGCTTTACATGTGCGGTGCCGTCAGAGCCCATAACGGCGATTCACTATGCCAGCCCACCCCCGGTGCAGTATACCGCGGAGATGACAGATTGGACTTCGAAGGGTTTTCTTCATCCGGCCATAGACGCCATCCCGGTCCAGCGTCCGATGGTTTTGGACATCCTAGGACGCCGTATCTGTCAGGGCGAGGCGAGACCTTGGGGGCAATCATATAACCTTGGTCTGATCCCCCGCCACCCGGTCGGCTATCTGCCATGGGCCCGGTATATCCTGTCGACGAGGAAGTCGCAGTTGATAAGGCTAGGACTGTACACCGCAGTCTACGTCTCTCTCTTCCAGTATCCTACGCTTCCTACTTGGTGGTTCAAGGCCTTCTTGGAGCAGTGGAACATTCCTACTCATACTTTTCTCGCCATGGATCGGGAAGTGTCCATTTCGCTGGAAGAATTTACGGAGGTGTCTGGCCTACCGGCTATGGGGGAACATTATGAGGAATTGCTCCCGCCGGACGAGTACATCTATGGGGCTAAGCCGAGGGTACGGGAGCTCACGCCAGAGAACGCTGTTCAACATCAGTTTCCAAGTCTGATTAAGGTGTTGAACATCTATGAGAATCTTTTCGTTGAGCATGGGAGCCGTGGAGTTAATTTTGAGGATTTTATTGCTCGGTTCCTTCATCCAAACGTCCTTTCGGCGAAGACTGCCAAGTTTGCTTACCTTGAGGATCCTTTCGGCTTAGGTTTGGATAACCTGCCAGTGAGAGACATAGATCAGAAGGACTTTTTCCTTCCCAACTTTTCAACAATGTCTTTTGCGGAAGTTGCAGCCCCCGAGATGGACGAGGAGGCCTTCTTTTTGGGATTTCTTGGGCTTTGGTTAAGTTGGTTTGCACTTCCAACGCATTCTCACCGCATGCGGCCCTCTGTTTTTTACCCGGCTCACCGGATGGTTATCGGGGTAAAGGTGGCCGTCGGGATCGCCGGCTTGGCCCATTTATATCATGGCCTTAGCCGAGCGGCAGATGCCAATGAGCCTGGGGCGTTGCATGTAGTTTTCGCAATGCACTACTTCATGTCGTGGCTTGAACTACATACAGCAGGTGTTTTCGGCATGCACAAAAGGCCCTCATTCTACGAAAGGTGCATTTTCCCTCGCCTTTTACAGTTGATTGGCGCATCAATCGTAAATCCATCGCCGCGAGATGCCAGGAGTTTACTCCTTCGTTCCCACACCGTTGGAGCCGGTGTGTCTTTTATTGACAAGGTGCTTACCATTGGAAAAACGTCTGCTACTGCAGTGCGGCCATTGCAAGACACTTTCAAGGACGGCGCTTCGATTTTAACGGCCCGGGAGACCCTTCACTTATACTCTATTAGACCGGGCTTTTTGGTGTTTAGGCAAGACGGGGGAGCGATTTTCATGAGATACAACCCGCATCGTTTCGCTCAGCAGCTGAGTTATAACCAAGGGGTACCGCTAGAGGCCTTTTTATCGGAGCCTACCGCGAACGAAGAAGGGATAGAGAGGGCGCTGCATCACTTCATGCGTCTAAACACGGGCTCTCACTTCTTTATCAGTGAGCCGTCTTGTGCTCCTCGTCTCCTTAGGGTATACACCGAATGGTATAGTCATTCGACGGGAGCGGTCATAAAAGAGGAAAGACGGTTGCTGATCGACCGTAAGGGTGTGCCTCCAGGTAGCGATCGCAGCGCTCCTCTGGTGCCGAGGACTCCAATAGTCGCTCCCTTAAAAGATGCCGGGAATAGACCGTCACGCGCACGAAGTCCTCCACATGAACTACCGCTCCCCGATATCGCGGATGCATCTCCTGCACCCCGCGCTCAGGCGGCAACAGTGGCTGTACCCTCGCCGGAGTTTGGCGCGGGTGCGGACATCGGGACCCGTCGTCCCAAAGCGGCTGCCAAGCGTAAGTCGCTTCCCCGTGAGCCTAGGGCTGGAGGGAAAAAGAAAAAGAAATCGCTCTTCGCCGCGGACGTTGCGTTCGGCCAGGAACCCCACGCTCCTTATTCCGAGGGTTTACTCGAATATGGGACTAATGCGGGATTAGTGATGCCGCCGCCAGACGATACAGATTTGGAAGCTGCTCTTAGAGCTTCGGCATGGCTGGTGAAGCGTGATGCGTGGCTGGTCAAGCTTGCGCAATCAGGTAACTGCTAGTCACTCTTTCTTTACTGTAACGTATTTTCTTCCTTATTTCATTACTTTTGACTAACGCTTTTCTTTCCTTTCTTTCAACAGGCATCACTGATGAAGAAGCCATTGCTGCTTCTCTGAAGACTTTTGAGGAGGAGGAACGTCTCAGAGCATCTATGGGCCTTAGTAAGTTTCGACTCATCAAGTTTTTTATTTTCCTTGTGTTATGGTCGATCTAACCTTTCCCTTTTTAATTACAGGAACCTCAATGCCGTTCCCTCCTAGCGACGCAGCCGTTCTACTAGCTGCCGATGTTCCTGCTTCTTCCGGGCCACCGCAGGAGGTTCGTCCTGAAGCGCCGATGAGAGATGCCTTAAAGGCTCTGGAGGCATCCCTAAATGAAGATGATGACGCCTTGAAGGAGGCGTCACAGAGGTCCCTCATGACCGCTCGGGAGGAGAGGAAGCGGTTGAGGCGTGAGGCGAAGGCGCGCAGGGCTGCCTTGGCCATGGGAGCGGGCCCCAGCACCGCCCCTCGAGCCGATACTCCCTCCGAAGAGGCCCCCGTCGCCCTATCCACTGCCCGCAGAGAGGTGGCGCGAGCAGTTCGGAGCGCAAACGGCAAATCCGCTTCAGGTAATATTTCTCTCAGAGTTTTTTGTTGTATGACTTGTAAAACTATTGGCTTATACATATCTCATCTCGTAGGGTCAAGTCCGACTGAGGGGGAGGGGGAAACGACCGTCGAACCCAAGGGAGCGGAAGACGCGTTACTCGTCGAACCCGAACCGACAGTGGACGACTTTGTCGAGATCATGGGGCCTGGAGCCGAGATTGAGGAACCTACCGCGGAGCAGGTCATTGATGCCGTACCCGAAGTGGCGGCAGATGAGATGATTGTCTCAACCGAGCCGAAGGCGGTAGAGGGCGAGGTACTTAAGGCTGGGGACCTCGTGGTGCCGATGGACGGGACAACTGTAATCGCTGATCCTGAGGGAACAGCAGGTGAGGCGGCCATGATTCCTGAAGACGAGCTAGGCGCTCCTTCCCAGGAATCGGACAATGTTCCTATCTTGGCCCTCCCTGCCTATGGTTCCCCGCCGCCTGCAGAGCTTGAGAGCGTAACAACGGTTCCCCTTGAGCCGGGTGACGAAGCTACAGGCGGTGGTCTTCCGTCAGTGGAGGAAGGGACTACCTCAGTTTCTGCTGGCAGCTCGTCAGGTAAATTTTCGAGTCACCAGCGTTTCCATTTTTTTTGTATATCTCTTGTGATCTCTTCTAACAAGCTTGTTCTTGCAGGTGTGGCCAGTACCGATGCTCCATTGCTCGAGGGGGCACCATCAACTACTGCTTTGGCCGTAGTTACCTCCCCGTCTTCCCTTGTACCGTCATGGATGTTGGAAGGTATGGATTCGTGACTCATGCATTAATCTTTCAAAATTACGGCTTTTGTACTAATATTACACTATTGTGCCTTTGTAGGAGTGCTTTTTGACCACTTATATCAAGTGTTGCTCCCGCACTTCTCTTTCCCATCCGACCTCACTTCTCCCTCTAGTGGCGCCAGTGAGTATACTTTCACCATAATGTCTTTACTTACCCCCCCTTTTTTTGGCAGTGGGATAATTTCTGATCTTTCCTTTTCTTTATTGCAGTGCCACAAATCGAAGGAGGGGATGCAAGACCTGCCGCGCTACCGGCCCTTCCGGCTCCGCCGTCCGTTGCTGCTGGTATAGTAAATTCCCTTTTTGGTAACCCTTTAACATCTTTTGAACCATCGTTTAACCTGTTTTGTTTCGCAGCTATTGTTCCGGCTCCAATTCCCTTCGAGGCTCGCGTCTCTTCACCGGCAGGCCCCTTTCTGAGACGTCCGTCTTCAAAGGGTGCCATGATGAGTCTAGGCATGCTGAGCGGGTACATCGAAGAACTTAGCATGGACGCTCTCCCTTCCGCTGCAGATTTTGCTGAGGATGTTAACCCTATGTTAGCGGCGCTCGTAACTTTTCACAGCGCGGGCGTCGTTGAATCTTGGGTTAATCACTGCAGGGAGATCGAGGCTTGCTTATACCAGCTGGAGTTGACGCGCCCTGCTCCCGAAGTTTCAGCTCTGAGCGCCCAACGCACAACTTGGCTCGAGCAAAGCACTTCGCACTCCCACCACTTGGAGCAAGAAGCAGCTCAAAGACTAAGGGAATGCCAGAAGACCTCAAACGAAACGGCCCATTTGCGCGCTGAGGTCGAGACAAACGCTGCCGAAGTGAAGACTATCTTTGAGGGTCTCCTGGAGCGCATCTCTCATGGGCTAGACTTAAAGAGGAAGCTTGACGTGGTTGAGCGCCATATCCCAAGTCGGGAGGCCGCTTATCAAGGCGTGAGGGAGCAGCTCGCCTTGGTCTTGCGGCAACAAGCCCAAGTGGAGTCAGAGCTGACGGCGGCAGCCGAGCAAGAGAAGGCGTGGAAGGAGATATGCGAGCGGTTGCTACATCTGTGCAAGACGCTTCCTTCCCATAATTCCCCTTGTATCATTTGTCTTTGTAAATTATATGTATATGTTTTTTTTTTCCTTTAGCACAATGTATCCTGTACTCAACCAATTTTTATGAATAAAAGATACACATTTTGTAATGCCTTGTGTCATTTCTCTGTCTTTCTTTTCTTTTATAATCAGTACGCCACCTTAACAACCACAATTGACGAACGATTGGGACGAGTATCCCGACCTTATTAAGAAATAACGACGGCTTAGGCCGCAGGTTCAGATCTGCTGCCTAAGGCTTTTCAACTCTATAAGCCGTGAGGGTCTCATAGAGACTTTTCTCCCCACGGATCGAGAGGATCTCGCAGGTGAATTTTCTCCTTAGGAATCGTGAGGATTCCCAAGTGTGGTTTCCTCTCATAAATCGGAAGGATCCTATAAGAGAATTTCTCCCTCTTACGAGTCGAGAGGGCTCGTAAGCGGTTGTTTCCCTCTTTGTCGAGAATCGACTTCAGAGAGTGAGGCCCGTGGATAGTATGCAAGAGACCATTCAGGATTGACTTGCAGGGTCCCATTGTCCAGGAAGTAAGTTTTAAATCCTCACTGCCCAAGATGTGAGTCAAAGAAGCTCTCGTCATGGAGTGTTTGTATCCGTGAGTTGAGAAGTTTGCCGGGATTATTTGTTTCCCGAGCGCCAAGGATTATTTGTGTCCTTGGGGTTTGAAACGAGTCGAGGGTTCCTACGGAGGCCCTGGTGGCTCTGCGGGTCGACGCGAATCAGAAGGCTCTCGTCAAGGAGTGTTTGTATCCGTGAGTTGAGGAATTTGCTGGGATTATTTGTTTCCCGAGCGCCAAGGATTATTTGTGTCCTTGGGGTTTGAAACGAGTCGAGGGTTCCTACGGAGACACTGGTGGCTCTGCGGGTCGACGCGGATCAGAAGGCTCTCGTCAAGGAGTGTTTGTATCCGTGAGTCGAGGAATTTGCCGGGATTATTTGTTTCCCGAGCGCCAAGGATTATTTGTGTCCTTGGGGTTTGAAACGAGTCGAGGGTTCCTACGGAGACACTGGTGGCTCTGCGGGTCGACGCGGATCAGAAGGCTCTCGTCAAGGAGTGTTTGTATCCGTGAGTCGAGGAATTTGCCGGGATTATTTGTTTCCCGAGCGCCAAGGATTATTTGTGTCCTTGGGGTTTGAAACGAGTCGAGGGTTCCTACGGAGACACTGGTGGCTCTGCGGGTCGACGCGGATCAGAAGGCTCTCGTCAAGGAGTGTTTGTATCCGTGAGTCGAGGAATTTGCCGGGATTATTTGTTTCCCGAGCGCCAAGGATTATTTGTGTCCTTGGGGTTTGAAACGAGTCGAGGGTTCCTACGGAGACACTGGTGGCTCTGCGGGTCGACGCGGATCAGAAGGCTCTCGTCAAGGAGTGTTTGTATCCGTGAGTCGAGGAGTTTGCGTTGAAGTCACTGGCTCCTTCGGTTGAAATGAACCGTCGAGGCTTGGTTTCGTCGTTTGACGGAATCCGCTGGGGAGGTATGGTTTCTTCTTTGTTTACGCCCTTGGATTGTATACAGGGATCGATATGATCTTAACTGTAGGGCCGAAGCTTTATCATTTCTTATTATTTTTTTTGTTTTATTTTATTTCCGCGATGCTCTATCATTTCAGCTTTTATATCGCGAAGGTCGCGATTGCCCAAACATTTCGGCTATTTTTCGCGGTGCCCAATCATTTCGGCTTTTCATTATTTTGTTTTTACTCGTTGCTCTTTATTACGAGTTGCCCAATCATTTCGGCTATTTTGCATGCATACATTTTACTTGCTGCTTTTTATTGCAAGTTGCCCTATCATTTCGGCTATTTCGTATGCATGAGCGGCCTACTGGCTTTCGCAGTAAACCTGAAATTGGACATCGATTTCGGCATCAGCACCGCTGCAACTGGGATACTACCAGGAGCGAATCATCATTTGCCTCTGTCGTTGTCGAACAAAGGAGGCTTAGCGACCAGGGTTAGGATCCTGTCGGCTAAGGCTTTTGACTTCATAAGCCGTAAGGGTCTCGTGAAGGTATTTCTCCCTACAAGTCGTGGGGATCTTGTAGGTGTATTTTCTCCTTAGGAGTCGTGAGGATCCCTAAGTGTTTGTTTCTCTGTAAGTCGTAAGGATCCTACAGGAGGGCTTTCTCCTTGTAAGTCGAGAGGATTTACAAGGGTCGTTTACCATGCGAACGTATTCCCAGTCATGGATGGACCTTGGTTAGGGAAACGTTTATTCGCGCCCGTGGATTGTATACAAGGGTCAGTATTGAGCCGCTTGTAGGGCAATATTGGAAGTTTGTGGGGGTTTGCTTAAGCACAGGTTTAGGTCTCTGTGACTTAAGACTTTCAAATCCTATGAGCCGTGAGGGTCCCATAAGAGAGTTCTCCTTACGAGTCGTGAGGATCTCGCAAGCGTATTTTCTCCTTAGGAATCGTGAGGATTCCTAAGTGCGTTGTTCCCTTGTAAGTCGTAAGGATCTCACGCGGGTGGTTTCTCCTTACGGGGTCGAGAGGACTCCATAAGGGTTTTTTAACGAAGTTGCGCCCTTTCGGGTTTTCACAACATCCGCCGGTAGTCCTGCTGTTTTTACTCACGGAGCCCTTTCAGGTTTTCATCCGTGCCCATTCTGCTTATGGACTTACCCTTTTTTTTTTTTTTTTTTTTTTTAGCCCAAGGATGCCGCAGTATTAGTTTAAAGACGTTTCGGTCTGATATTAGTTTAAGGACATTTCGGTCCATCACTAGTTTAAGGACGTCTCGGTCCGCCATTGAGAAGGTTGGCTACTGCTTATAAAGCTTGAGCTTAGGAAGATAGCGAGCGGACATAGTCGTCGTCATCTACCATTGACCTAGGCTGTGGCTCATTAAGCGTAGTATTTCTTTAGGAAGCGTCCGTTTATTGGCCTGAAAGGCCTTTCACCGTGCATGTCCATGAGTAAATAGGCCCCACCTTTGTAGACCTTATCAACGATATACGGTCCTTCATAGTTCGGCTCAAACTTTCCCCGCTTGGCGCGATTGGGGATCATGGGCCTTTTGACCACTAGCACGAGTTCGCCTTGGTGGAATGTCCTCGGGCGGCTCAGTCTTTCATATGAGCGCGTCATCTTTGCTTTATAGGCTTCCAGATTTTGTTGTGCCAGAAGCCGGATTTCATCAAGGGCGTCAAGCTCTTCAAACCGAAGGTGAGCATTTTCTTCGTCTGTCAGCTCGTAGTGGACCGCCACTCGTAGAGAGGGTAGCTCTATCTCGAGGGGGAGTACTGCTTCCGTCCCAAATACCAACGCGTATGGCGTTGTGTTTGTGGCCGTTTTAAACGTAGTCCGATACGCCCAAAGAGCTTCTTGCAATCTTTCGTGCCAATCTTTCTTATTTCGTGACACTGTTTTCTTTATGATCTTCGTCAAGGTCTTGTTGAAGGCCTCGGCTAGACCGTTAGCTCGCGGATTATAAACTGAGGAATATCTCCAGTCTATATTGTGCTGCTGTGCGAAGCGGCTAATTTTATGACTTCGGTAGGCGGGCCCATTATCAGAGATGATCCTTCTCGGGGTTCCAAACCGGTATATGACATGCGTTTTGAAGAAATGGAGGATATTCTCCGTCTTCACTTCCCTTAACGGTACCGCCTCCGCCCATTTGGAGAAGTAATCAGTCGTCGCCAAGATGAAACGATGTCCCTTTGACGATGCTGGTTCGATGGGACCGACTATGTCAGTTCCCCACATTTCGAATGGCCAACTTGCCATTGTTGGATGTAGTGGATTGGGATGCTGATGGATGAAGTCCCCATGAATTTGGCATGGATGACATTGCCTCGCGTAATCCAGGCAATCCTGTATCATCGTGGGCCAGTAGTAGCCCATCCGCTTTATCTTCAATTTCATCTTAGGGCCTGCTTGGTGGGAACCGCAGAGTCCGTCGTGAACTTCTTGGACGACCCTTCTCGCTTCGTCAGGTCCTAAGCATCTTAACCATAGAGAGTCGAATGACCTCTTGTATAGAGTATCATTGACGAAGGCGAAAGACAGAGCTCGTTTCGTGAGCTGATGTCTTGTGGACGCCTCTTCAGGTATTCGGTGGAACTTGAAGTAATCTATGAAAACTTCTCTCCAATCCTCGATATTTTCCTTGTCTTTTATTTGCAAGGTTGTCTCCTCTTTCGCCCCTTTTTCTTCAGACGATTTCGGAGATATTTCTATTGGGGTGAGCACTCGACGGCTTTGTATCACGATTCTAACGTCATCGAGGTTCTCGTCAGCCAATTCTTTAGCAAGTTTGGCCAGTGCGTCCGCCTTGCTGTTTTCCGCGCGCGGTATACTTTCCAAAATGTAAGAGGGAATTTGGGTTAGCAGTTGCTGCACTTTTTCACCGTATTTTACCAATTCCGGTTTGCACGTTTGGTAGTCGCCGTTTATTTGACTAACGACCAGTTGGGAATCACCGTATATGAGGAGATTTTCAATTCCCATGTCAATGGCGATCTCGAGGCCTGCTATCAGAGCTTCGTATTCGGCTTCATTGTTTGTTCTCGGCTCCGTTAGGGAGAAGGCGTAGCGCATTATCCCTCCTTGTGGAGTTACAAAGATGAGTCCTACCCCTGATTTAATTATAGGGGTACTTTGTTTACGTTTCTTCACGGAAGATGCTCCGTCGAAATAAAGCTCCCATCGGATATTATCACCGTCGATCGCATCGAACGCATGTTCGTCTGGAAGATCGCAATTCAGAGGAGAATCGGCGGGTATCGGATGCTCAGCGAGGAAGTCGGCGATGGCCTGGCCTTTCACTGCCTTGAGAGGTTGATACGTTATCGAGAATTCCATCAAGAGCAGGGCCCATTTGGCTAGTCTTCCCGTCAATATGGCTTTTGACATTAGGTATTTAAGAGGGTCCACTTTTGAAATCAGACGGACCTCGTGCGCCAACGCATAGTGCCTAAGCTTTGTTATAGCGAAGATCAACGCCAGGCAGTGTTTTTCAATGGGAGAGTAATTGCTTTCTGCCCCCAGCAGGACTCGACTTAAGTAGTAAAGTGCTCTTTCTTTTCCTTGATCGTTCTCTTGTGCCCATAATGCGCCTAAAGAACCTTCGAGGGCGGTTGTATAAAGAATAAGAGGCTTTCCCTTAACTGGAGCGGCCAACACCGGCGGGTTCTGCAGATATTGCTTGATCTCGTCCAGTGCGCCTTGGCATTTTTGGTCCCAAACGAATGGGGTCCCCTTCTTCATCAGGTGGCTGTAAGGACGGCACTTCCCTGAAAGGTTGGCTATGAATCGCCGTATATACGCTAGTTTCCCTTGGAGAGACCGCAGCTGTTTGAGAGTCCTCGGCGGAGGCATTTCCATGATCGCTTTGATCTTTGACGGATCTATTTCAATACCTCGGTGTCGAACGACGAATCCCAGGAATTTGCCTGAGGAAACCCCGAACGCACATTTAAGAGGATTCATCTTCAAGTTGTATTGCCGAAGTCGTTGAAATACAGTCTTCAGATGCTCGAGATGTTCCTCGTATGATTTGCTTTTGACCACGAGATCGTCGATATAGCATTCGACGATTTCGTGTATAAGGTCGTCGAAGATCTTCGTCATGGCCCTCTGATAAGTAGCGCCGGCGTTCTTCAAACCGAAGGGCATCACTTTATAACAAAATATACCAAGCGGAGTCCTGAAGGCCGTGTGCTTCTGATCTTCAGGGTGCATTTTTATTTGATTATATCCCGACGAGCCGTCCATGAAGGAGAAAACCTCATGAGTGGATGTGTTGTCTATCATCAGTTCGGTGACTGGCACTGGGAAATCATCTTTTGGACAGGCTTTATTGAGATCCCGGAAGTCTACGCATATGCGCACTGTCCCATTTTTCTTCATTACCGGGACGATGTTGGCGATCCATTCAGGGTATTGGACTTCTTGGACGAAGCCTGAATCTATCAGCTTTTTGACTTCGGCGTTGATGCTCATCTCAAGCTCGAGTCGCATTCTCCTCGGCGCTTGTTTGACTGGCTTGATGTCCGGGGATATCGCCAACTTGTGTACTGCAATTTCTGGATCTAGTCCCGGCATTTCGGAATAGTTCCACGCGAAGCAATCTTTGTGCTGCAGAAGCACATCCTTTAATGCAGCCACCCTTTCTTTAGATAGCAGCTCGCTGATGAATGTCGGTCGCGGGTCATTTTCCGTCCCCAACTCAATTTTCTTGAGATTATCTGCAGTGGTATGGATTCCATCTTCCAGTTCTTTCGGAGCTGGGGGAAATTCTGAGATTACCTCATCGCTGCCGCTTTCAAGACACCAAGGGAGGTTGTTCATGTCCTCGGACCCTTCTTTTAATATTGTTATCACATGGCAGGTGCAAATTTTCTGCCAATCCCAATGCGGGGTTGGTTTTATTCTTGTGCTTTCGGGTTCGTGCTTTTGCGGCGGCGCTACCCTCCAACTGTCAGACAACGCGAACTTGCCAAGCTGATATTGGTCCTCAGCCCAATTCTTAAAGGTGAAGCAATCTTCAAGCGGATGCCCTACTACTTGATGGTAAAAGCAATACTTTGGATTGGAGACTTCGCCTGCTTGTTCAGGGTGCTTAGACTCTGGCAACGTAAGCATTTGATGTTTTAGAGCGAGATCGAATATTTTCCTTGTTTTGTTCCGAGGAAAAGAGTATGCTCGACCCATTTTCTTCCCGAGGGCTAAGTCGATAACGCTCGATTCTCGGATGCGCGGCTTCTTAGCTCTGCTTTGTAGTTGTCGAGCGCCTCTCTTGCCTTTCGACTTGTTTTTGTTCTCGCGTCGCACCTTTTTTATAGCAGATTGACAAGGAGCGGCATCTTCGTTCTTTACTGCCTGTTGGAGGAGGCGCTGTGTCTTAGCTTTCTCATAGATTGCCATTTCACGATCGTGATCATCTCGGGCTTTTTGACTCGCATCCCTTATAAGTTTGCTCATCTGGTCTTCGGATGATGGACTGGGCGGTTCTGTATCAGGACCTTTTGCTGGTTCTGGATTAGCGTCCTCCCATTGAGCGTCCGCCTCTTCATCGAAGTCACATATGGCATAACAGCTGTTTACTAGCTCCCGCTTCCTTGGCCGGATGTAGCCAAGCCCTTTGGTTTCTACTTTCCCGTTAGGCAGTTTGCATTGGGTCCCGGGAATGTTCCAGACCTTGTCATAGAATTTGGCTTTTCTAACGGTCTGTGTGAAGGACATCCCCTGGCGTTTTAACAGTTTCTTCAAACCTTCGGTATAGTACCGGGGAAGACGGATAGGCTGAAGCCTGTCGAGCGTGGGATCCGCGCCATGCCAAACTTCTTTTTCTACTTTGTTCTCTTCAGAACGGTAGAATAAGATTGCCTTCTCGCCCCTTAGTCCGGGAGGGATATAGAATGTCTGCAATTCTTCTACGCTGTTGGTGTTGAGTGTATCCAGTTCTTTGTAATGTTCAAGCGGCACCATGGTTATCTGCAGACTTCGCTCTTCATCAGCGGAGATCCGTATCGAAGGCCGAGCAGGGAATACAGCATGAACTTCATCCTCTGAATCACTACCGAAGATCAACGAAGGAACGGATGGTCCTGGCCTGGTAGATTGGGATGGACCTGAATAAATTATATCTTCCTCCTCGGTGTCACTGCCGAAGACAGGGATGGTGGCATTAGTTTTGTTCTCCGGTTTGTGACACCTTTCCGTGTCTTCGAAACTCGGCAAGAAGTATTTGGCATCTTCATACTTGCGAACTTCGTTCACGGAAAACGGATTCAACTCTCCGGCCACAGTGTACTCGAGGCCATCCCTGGAATACTTCATGCACTGATGCTGTGTAGAAGGGATGATATTGTACTCGTGTAGCCATGGTCGGCCAAGCAGAGCATTATAGCACGTCCTGGCATCTATAACATGGAATTTGATGTCTGTGACGAGCAACCCGAAGCGTAACGTCAATATCACAGATCCGAGAGTCTTTGAGGATTGAGAGTCGAAACCGGAGATAGTGATCTTGTCTCGGGCGAGGTGTTGGACACTCATGCAAATCTCCTTTAACACTCGTACATTGAGTAAATTGACGGACGATCCGTTATCGACCAAGATTTTACCTATCTTTATGTCATGGCAGTAACCTGAGACATAAAGAGGGCGATTGTGTTCGCACGTCCCGAGAAGAAGGTCTTCATCACCAAAAGCAACGCCGGCTGTGTGCACTTCTTCCAATTCGTCTTTCATCTTTTCTTCGGCCAAGAAGGCTTGGAACTGGTCCGGATCTTGTAGCGCCTTAATCAAGGAGTCTCTCGCCTCCTTTGATAGTAACAAGGCATCAAGGATGCTGAGTTGTGAGGGTAGCTTCCTCAGATGTGCTAGGACATTGTAATCCACTTTACTCCTCTTTGGCGGATTTTTGGCGATTAACTCTTCCGCGACTTGGTCATCCAAAGTGATGTCTTCAGAGACCTTCTCTTTCCCTTTATCTTTTCTATTCGAGGGTCCGAGGTTCTTTTCAGGCAGTGTCCGATTCCGCAGCTGTATATTTTCGCAAGACTTCGGTTCTTCTTCTTTTCCCGAAGTTGACTCTTTAAAGAGAGGGGCAATCTCTAGTTCCTCATCGGAGTCGCTCCCAAATGTGGGCACTTGTGACCTGGTAGTGTTAACCATGTGACAGTTGCCGGCAGTTCTTTCAAGCACTTTGGTCGTGTTTCTTTGCTCCCGACGAACCTTGCGCTTTTCCCGTTTAAAGCGTTGTTGATTAGCGACGTATCCTTGCCACCATTTACCGAACGCTTTGCACTCTTGGGTAGAATGTGAGACCTTCTGATGATATAAGCAATAAGAGGGATGCGTTTCTACCATGCTAGTAACTCTTTCTTCTGAGGGTGGTAGCTTCATGCCCATCGATATGGCCTTGGCGAACTTCTTTCTTATCTTAAATTGGCTTTTGTCAGCGGTGGAGGCATTTTGCTCCAGTGGGATCATCTCGGCTCTTTCCTCAAGTCGCTGGCGCTGGGCCCTTTCGAATATAGCCGTCTCGCGTTCTCGATCAGCTTTGCTTTTCAATTGGGCTTCATTAAGAAACGTGCCAATCATTTCAACTGATAACCCTGGGGCTCTTGATTCGGCATTTGCCCCCAGCGTTTTGGTGCCAGAAGTCCCTTCATCGTTCGAAGTCGAGTGAGAGATCATATGACAGCTCGCCACATACTCCTCGGATTCATCCGATGAACTTTCCTCCTCATCTTCTTTTTGAAAGACGTGATCAAGGAAATCCTGGAGCGTAATGGGAGTCCGCGCCCTTTGGTTGTACTCATCCAGTGCGTCGATCTGCTTCTGTAGGTCCGTGCGCTTGTCGCCAGGCTTCACGGGCTTCTTAGATTTCTTCTTCATCTTTTTCGAAGATTTTGACGGCTGGTTATGAACGCTTGAACCACCACCATCGGTCTTCAGAGTCGGACGTGGCTTCAACATCCCCTCTATAACCTGCGGTTCCAAGGGGTTCTTCCACTTGACCGCTGGGCAGGTCTGAAGATCATTTAGCATTCTCCTCGTTTTGGCTGATAATACAACCTCCCAGGGAGCTTCTTCAATGACGGAGCATGTTGCCCCCGGCGTATTCGTTCCCTTGTAGGTGTGGGGCTGCGGAGGGTTCACCTTCCATTTGTCAGATAGCGCAAACTTGCCCTGACGGTACTGGTTTTCGAGCCAATTTTTGAACACGTAACAATCTTCGATTGGATGTCCTAGCACTCGATGGTAAGGGCAATAATTAGGCTCGTTAACGTCGCTTGGTTGTGACGGCCGTTTTGGATCTGGCAGATTTATAAGCCTATTGCGCAATGCCAGCTCAAATAACCTCCTCGTTTTATCACGGGGGAAGGAGTAAGCACGTCCCATCCTGTCCTCAAGGGGTACGTACGGGCGCGTGTTATTTGGACGAGCAACCGGCTTCGAGTCGTTCGGTTGCTGTTGGGCATTAGCGACGATGATAGCTTTTCCCTTTCCTTTGTCGTTTCGAGAGTCGGGCTTCGGGAGAGGGGGTTTATGGCCCATCTGGTCCATCTGCGCCAATTTGTCGATCAAAGCCTGGAAAGAAGTCGGCTTGAAGAACATCATAAACTGCGAGATGGTTGCTTGTGGATCAAGGGTTCCGACAAACATTCCCACCGCAGGGGCTTCTTCTATGCGTTGTTCACATTTAGACCATAAATTACGCCACCGTATAGCGTACTGGACCCACGTCTCGCCGGGCTTCACCCTGGCGTTAATCAGCGCCGTCATTGGAGTACGTTCGCTGGCACTTGCAAAGCGTTGGGTGAAGAGCAGCTCCATCTCTGCGAAGGTTTTAATGGAGTCGTTGGGGAGCTCGGAATACCACTCGAAAGCCGTATCTGATAAGCTTCCAACAAACTGGCGCAGCAAGAGCTTGTCGTCGCCTCCAGTGTTACCACAAAGCGCCCTGAATTGGGCAACATGTTGATGGGGATTGCCGGTCCCCTTGTAGACATGAAACTTTGGAATTGTGTAACCTGGTGGGTACTTGATTTGGTCATACCAGCCCGGATATGGCCGCCCCGTTTTCACAACATGGCCGGCTGCTTCGGCCGCGTGATGAACTTTTATCTGCTGGGCGATATATTCGTCCAGATCTGTTTTAGAGATTGTGTCTTCTTTAGCCGTCGATAGAACGGGCTGAGGGTTTGATGTTTCTCCCCTATCATCCCCAAGGACGATCGGGGGTTCTTCGGTCGGGGATTCTGGTTGTATCATCATCCCTATCATATCCTGGAAGAGAAGGCCCATGCGCTGTATATTGGCTGCTTGTTCAGCAGCCTCTTGGTCTCTCTTCTCGAGCATTCGGCGAAGGAACTCGGCGTCGGTTTCTTCTTCTTGACGTTCATCTAAGGACGTCTCAGGATTCTCTTTTGGCCCTGTGAGTGCAGCCATGGTAGTCATCATCTCCTGGAGCTTTTGTTGCTGCTCCTGAGACTTGGTCACTGACCGGGTAAGCGGTCGGTGACCCATAGAAGTACGACTTTCTTCTTTCCCCGAAGCCATATAGACTGTATGAACTGTGATGCCCCCTGACTTGGGGCGTTTAGGTTCACCGTTTTTAGACTTTGTCAGCGTCATGGGAGCTTTTTCTGGCCTCTTCCTTTTATGGGCCTTCGAGGTTGAAGGAGCCGCTGAATTGGGCATCCTAGCATTTGTTACCCCCTGTTGTTTGGCGGGGCGATTTTTGTCTTTTTCCACTCTTGCCCTGTTCCGGTGACGGAGGTGGTTTGAGTCAATCACGGAGTCTTGAACCCTCCGCCAAACTTTATAAACTTTCGCTGACAGCCGTTGAGGGGGCTGTTCCTGTTTCATCTCCGGAGCTTTTTCCCTGGGTGGAGGAGACCTTTTTAACGTGGCCACCGGGGAGTTCTTTCTCACTTTCCTCAGCATTTCAAAGCTGTTTCCAGTTGGAACAGCAGCATCGACTTCCACCACTGGAGCCGGTGGGGTTAGCCCTGAGGGGGAGTTGCCCCCTGCTTTCCTTACTCTCTGCCAATGGCGACGTCGCGCGCGACGAGCCGCCGGGATTGGCTCGGAGATTGAGGTGGTTTCTCGTTGCCCCCTGTTTGAGCGTGGGGTAACTGTTGATGCCAGCCTATTGAAGACTGATGTCTTCTGATCAGCTGGAGGAGGAGTAGGAACCGTCAATCTTGTGAAGACTGACTCTCTAATGGGAGAAGTCGCCTTAACGACTTCCAAAGCAGCGGCCGTTGCCCTCTTTGGGACAGCCACCCTACAGTTCAGACCCAGCCTGGTGAAAACGGAGGCTGTTGGTTCAGTAGCAGGCGACCCGTTGACAGGGGTCGTGGTAACAGTGAGCCGGTCGAATACCGACTTCTTTTTCGCTTCTGGTGCGGATGTCGGCGCAGAGAAGCTTGTAGGTGGGACCATAGTCCCGAAGAACAAGCCGGTGGTGGCCTGAGTTACTTGGCCTACCGGCAGAGTCAGGAAGGAAGCCGCCTGGGGCCCATATGCTACACCTCTAGGTGAGGTGGAGCGTCCATTGCAGTTGCACTTCGAGCAGTTGGTGCAGTTGGTGGCCATTGAATGCTTGAGTTCTGCACCAAACAAAAGACCAAATCTTAGCAACTTGAAATCCGAAGGCAATCATTTAACAAACCGCGATTGGTTCGCGAAAACGACACACGAAGTGTGGAGTGGAAAGAGGAAGAGGTCCCACCGGGCGTGCCAGAATCTGTTCCCCTCCGAACGGCGGCCTGCGACGTCGGGACGTCACGCAGCCTGAGGTTCGGGGCAGATGCTATTTGGTTTTATCCGTCTATCTCTCCGAAGATGCCAAGTTGATTTATGGCACCGTGCATCGGAGGTTTAGACGGATGCGGCCGATGTAGCAGACTTCGTCAGATTCCCCCTCAGGGTGAGGGGTTTTTAATTATGGGGACGCTCTTCCCTGCAGGCGCAAGCCCCTGCAGTTAATTACGCTACCGCATCGCGGTAACAACTTTCTCCTTCTCCAGAATTTCACTTCGTGTCATGTGTGTTTGTTTTGTTTGTGATTGCCCGTGGATTGTATACGGAGACTGAGTGATGTCGTCACCCGTAGGACGTGGATAATTAGTCCAAATCCGTATTTACTTAGATTTGGGTTTGGTGTTTTTAGTTTAAGGATGCATTAGTCGCGTTGCGTCTAAGATCGACTTAAACATTCGTTAAGGATACGTTAGTCCTGTTTTAGACTAAGATCAACTTAACATCATGATTGATTTAATTATCCGGCCGTCGGGACTCGTCACCTCTCTGACGTCGTTGAGGGATTACAACGACAGGCGCCTGAGGAGTTCAGAGATGTACCCTTAAACCAAAGTTGATTTGGAGTTTTACCGTTTATTTAAATGTCTAAGGACACGTTAACCGTATTTGGGGTTAAGATCAACTTAGACGGGACCGTTTAGATCCAACAAAAGAGCGTTTGGACCCTATTGTGCCAGTTTAGGGACATGGCGGTCCGTCGCCAGTTTTAGGAACGTGGTGGTCCATTATTAGTTTAGGGACGTTCCGGTCCCTCGCCAGTTTAAGGACGTAGTGGTCCAATGCCAGTTTAAGGACGTGGTGGTCCGTTATTAGTTTATGGACGTTTCGGTCCGATATTAGTTTAGGGACGTTTCGGTCCGATGTTAGTTTAGGGACGTTCCGGTCCGATATTAGTTTATGGACATTTCGGTCCGATGTTAGTTTATGGACATTTCGGTCCGATGTTAGTTTAGGGACGTTTCGGTCCGATGTTAGTTTATGGACATTTCGGTCCGTCATTAGTTTAGGGACGTTTCGGTCCGATATTAGTTTAAGGACGTTTCGGTCCACGAGTTTAAGGACCCCGCAGTCCATATCGATGTGTGGTCGTTGGGACCCGTCACCTCTTTGACGTCGTTGAGGAATTACAACGACGGATGTCAAAGGAGTTCGGAGATGTACCCTCGAACCGGATGTAAATTGATTTAGAAGAGCAATTTTGCTCAGTCGATTTAATTTAAGGACTTATGGCCAAAATTGGGCTAAGTCTAGCTGAAATGTTCAACATTTTTGTTAAGTAATGCATTGCATTTGTGCTCTGCAGGGCATCAATTTATTCTGAGCTCTGCACAGCATTCTGAAGACTTTGTTTAGGCTCTGCCCATTTATAAATGATGCAAAGCATCTGTTTTGATTTGGGCTCTGCCCCTTAAAATAATGCATTTACGCTTTATTGAGCCTGTTAGGCCTTCTCTTAGTTGGGCTTGGCCCTTTTGAATGAATTTGCGCTTTGCGCTAAGTAATGAGCGCAAGTCCATACGGTGACGACACGTGTCATGCTCTGATAAGTGCAAGCGCACTAGCGCAGCGCGTTGCGCTGTTGCGCGGCGCAATTGCGCTGCTGACACGTGGCGCGCTCTCAGCGAGTTGCGCTAGTTCCAGAGAGCAAAGCTCTATCTTAAGAGCGCTTAGCGCAAATGGTTCTATGGACGACACGTGGCGCTCTCTCAGCGAGTTGCGCTAGTTCCAGAGAGCAAAGCTCTATCTTAAGAGCGCTTAGCGCAAATGGTTCTATGGCCGACACGTGGCGCTCTCTCAAGAGCGCAACGGCGCAAATTGGAAGTGCAAAGCACTAAGAATCTTTTAGATTCAAGAAGGGAAGTGCAAAGCACTGTTTAATTTCTTCGTCTAAATTGGATCAAAGAAAAATAAATTTTTCTTTATTCGAAGAACCCGAGGTTCTTAAAAGTGCAAAGCACTATTCATTTATTATTTTATTATTTTTGTTATTTTTACAGAACCGAAGGTTCACAAGAAGTGCAAAGCACTTTTTTTTTTTATAAAGATCATTGATCTTATTTTTAGATCGATGATCTATTAGAAGGCCCTCCCTTTTTTCTACCTCATGAAGGTTCTTTACCTTTTTCTTCTCGGAGTGTTCTCTGTTTTAGGGTTCTTGATTTTTCGAGAAAATTCTTGATGCCTTTTGAATGAGGTCTGGGGTCCTATTTATAGTGCCCCATAAATTTGTTGAATTTGTTAACGGGATCTTTCTTGAGTGATTTTTGGGAGTTTTCCCACCATTGGATCTTTGATCCAAAGGCCGAAGAAAGTCTTCTAGTTCTGGAAAGAACAGAAAAGATTTCATGAAATCTTAATTCAGTTTGGGCGCAGATACACCAGCGCATGACACGTGTCGCGCAGCGCAGAGCGCAGCGCAAGTGCGTTAGCGCATCTGCGCTGACACGTGTCGCGCAGCGCAGAGCGCAGCGCAACTGCGCTAGCGCATCTGCGCTGACACGTGTCGCGCAGCGCAGAGCGCAGCGCAACTGCGCTAGCGCATCTGCGCTGACACGTGTCGCGCAGCGCAGAGCGCAGCGCAACTGCGCTAGCGCATCTGCGCTGACACGTGTCGCGCAGCGCAGAGCGCAATGCAGCTGAAGCGTTGCTTCCTTTAAACAAAGCTTTGCTCTGATGGGGCGCGTCTTCTTGGGCGCAGTGCTGATACATTTGCGCCTGACACGTGGCGCGTTGCGCTCAGCGCAGAGGATTTGAAGCGTTGCTTCAAAAATTTAAATTTTGAATTCAAACAGAGCTTTGCTCTGATTGGGCGAAACACCCATCCCCTTATTAACTAAATTTTTCCTTTTAATAATCCAAGCTCGGCCCTCTATATTCTTTCCCTCAATTCTAAAAAAAATTCCTCAGCCCAATCTCCAGTCCAACTCTCTGCAGCCCACTTCGTTTCTTTTCCCTATATTTTTTCAATTTGATTTTCCATTAAATCCAGCAGCCCGAGCCCATGAAAATTTAATTAAAACATTTTTCCCCCTCTTTTGGCCCGGCCCAGTCTCCCCCGAGCCCACTCCCGACCCGTTTCACCAACCCGACCCGGCGCTTCATCTTCCCAACGGCTACCCCGCGTTTCCCGCTCCCTGCTCCCCGCGATCCGCCTCCTCCGCCCTCGCCCGCGCCTACGTCGCAGCGCCGTTACTCCACGACGTGCCCCCTCACTATTCCCTCATCTTCCCTATCTCGCTCCCCTCACGTTCTCTCTCTCTTTCTCCCATTCTCCCTTTTCCCTCTCTTCATCTCGAACCCATACCCGCGACCCAGAACCCCGACCCTCCTTCTCCAAGCTTCGAGTTTTCCCGACGACCCAACGTTGAGCTACCTCCGGGCACCCCTCTCCTTCCCGACCATCACCATCAGCCTCGTCGACCTGAGCACCTCTCCCCTCATTTTTCCTCCAACCAAATTCCACCCAAACTTCAGCCCCGTTGCCTCGCCAGAAATCCAACGCCATCGCCGACGACCACAAACGGGACCACCGAGCACACGAGTCATCGCCGCCAATCTCCTCCACGACACTCATATCACTACCTCACCGGCGAGCCCCTCAACCGAAACCACCTCGCCACTGCACCTCCTCGAACCACCTATTTCAACTGCTGCCGCCTCCCTCCAACCCCACCGTCGAAACTACCCTAAGTCGAGCCAACCTCCGGCCACTCACGTCACCAGCGACACTCCAGCGCCACCTTCGATCACCATCGTCATCATTACCCATCGTCGAACCCATTGACGCGCAAGGCCCAAGCTTCACAGCCGAGCCCCGACCACCAAACTGCGAGCCACTGCTGCCATCATCGGAGCGCCACCGACCGTCGACGATCCCAGCACACCCAGGAGACCAACAGAGCACCTCCCCGCTTCCAACATTCACGAGTCGTCCCCGGACAAATCCGACGACGAAACTGAAACTCGAGCCAAAGTCGTGCAAGCCAATTCACGCCGTTCGTCGCGCGTTCGTG
This sequence comes from Agapanthus africanus, assembly GCA_030015575.1. Classification (NCBI taxonomy): domain Eukaryota; kingdom Viridiplantae; phylum Streptophyta; class Magnoliopsida; order Asparagales; family Amaryllidaceae; genus Agapanthus; species Agapanthus africanus. The sequence goes on along the minus strand of JASDDO010000031.1, from coordinate 683,155,070 downwards.
ACATTGCCGTCACCGTACATCCCCGAGACATGTCCAGGCAAGTTCCCTACTTGCTACATGTTACCTTTTGTTAATTACAAATCAATATCGTGTATAATTCATGCTTTACTTTTCCGTTAGATTATTCGACACAACTGTTCGATGCTTGTTCCCATAGGACAACATCATTTAATTTGACGGAACTGGATAAATTACATTGGCCCTTGTAGGGATGGATAACGTGTGCAAATTTCGCTGGAAAATATGACCGTTAACGACTAAAACGACTACCCCCAAGTTTAATCGTAAAACTGAAATTTTATTGTACCCGAAAACCGTTAAATTCACCATAAATTATATGCATACTAGAATGGTGCGTTCAAGGGCTCAAATCGAAGCCAACTCGACGAACTATAACCCTATACTTGTTTCCAGATATTCCTGTACTTAAACTGTGACGATATTTGGATCGGAGTGCGACTCTGGACTGCAGTCCAGAGCGACTCCAGTTGTTGCTTGCTGTTCCGTAATGGGTACCACAGGATTTCCTTAACTCGTAGGTTGCTTAACTCCACTGTTTATTGTAAGTGAACCTGTTAGCTAGACAACACAAGTGGTTTCTTTCTGTTTCGTTATCATTTGTTATTTAATCTGTAATTTAATAGATCGGGACGCATAACAGTCCTAACAGAATCAGAATTGACATATTAATATTAAACAGTGTATATCTCCTGACGTACAGACGCGATCGAAGATCCGTCTATTGCGTTGAAAACCTTACTGAAAACCCTAGATTTCATCCAACAGTAGCATCGCTAAAATCTGATCCCAACTGGGATTAAAATGCGTTGCGAAACGGATTTCTGATTCTGAAACCGGATTTCCAGCCGTGAACGCTTAAAACGAAATGGCTATAACTAATGACTCTGGAATCCGATTGACATGAAACTAAATTAGATGGATAGATGACTGAACATACTAATTATTACCTGTTTATCGTTTCGCTAAACTATACACGTACGTTTCATGATAAATCGTGCAAGTGATAGAATGCTATTTTATGACACCTTAATCATGCTTCATATACTGTTTACGTATCATATCATACCCATATCGTTGCAGTGATAACCTAGTGATATTGTGCATTTACCCAGTATTAGATTTTAGTGATGATTGTGGCAAGTACGTCAGTGTTCGTGTATCCGTGAATAAGTGAAAGTGATACGTACTTGTACACAATCAGTGACCCTATTATTCTATTGCATTGTCGACGTCTGTGGGATGCGTGTACGCGTGACTATAAGTGGTATGGGACACTTATGGAAGCGCTTGCACGGGTGTCACAGATAAGGCACCAGACACTGCCATCTATCTTAGGTATTAGTCGGGATGTGCTTGATGGAGGTCCTGTCTCCAGCTCTTGTGCAGACTTGTCACAGACCGATTGATATTTAGGGTTATGGTTGGCGTTTGATGTAGACCACGGGGTGTGGGGTAGTTTAAGTGTGAGTTCAACAGAATCTCGGGAGTCCCATGCCGGCTTATATATTTAGGGAGTTATATGGAGATTTACAGGGTATGTGATATTCACCGTGATATACATGTTGGGCCCGTGGTCCCTTGCCCTTGGGTGGAGGACACTCACGAGTGGTTGACTCTCACACTTGGACTGACGATAGGCTTAGTGACCTGTACAGTGAGACTTAGAGACTGATAGGGATACTGGCATTGACATACCTTACTTATTGTGTTGACATACGTGGCTTATCGTTCTACTGCTTTTACTGTTCCACTGCATTGATTACTGCATGTTCATACCCATACTGCCATTGATCTACTGTCATATATATCTAATATCACCGTTAGAATTGTCACATGATTTTATATATATTATATTGCTATTGTGTCGCTCTGACGACCTGAGTATGCATGCTCAGTGTGAGGAGAAGATTTAGCCTGGACCAGGACTAGACGCACATCACGGACATCTTAATTTACCATCCAGGGTTATACCCTTTTGTTTCCATCAGGTCAGTTATTTACATTGTTTTGTTTCAGTTACTGCATTCCTCATTACCTGCGTGTTATTTACTGATTACCAGTTAAAACTAGAAGCCGAAGTGTGACTACGGCAGGACATTTCCTTGACCGTAGGAGCATGGCTGGCCTTGTCAACCCATCGTATTCCGTATTTTGGGAAGCGGGGCGTGACACCCTTTGCTCTACGTCCTGGGTATTGGATACTGTAACGCCCTACGCCCCAGTACAGATGGTATTGTCCGCTTTGACCGAAACCGCACGGTTTTTCCCTTTAGAGCGAACCGGACCCAACCAGGGGCCACTTCCCAGGAGGTCACCAATCCCAAGACTTCCCTGGCCCAAGCACGCTTAACTACGGAGTTCTCAAGCTCCTGTAGTTCCGGTTCACTTAAAAGGCGTCTCTATAATTGAGGGTGGTATTATTATATTTATAATGTAGTTTAGTCCTCTTTCGGAATATGTTCCGAAGATTCCTCATTGTTCTACAGTGGGTCCCACGGATTCTAGAGGTGGCCCCCACAGATTCAAGAGGTGTCCCCCGCTATCTTGGTATGACAATTGGCGTGGCACTTTGTTCTGTGTGGCACTTTGCTCCGTGAATAAGAACCGGTCCTGACATTCTCCCCACTTTTGAACAATAGTTCGTTCTCGAACCACAGACCTACTACTGAGAGACCTGCATGGGCCACCAACAAAACCTGTCACGCCCCGCTTCCCGGTACGGCGAAGGGGGCACGACTAGACCGCTACGTATTTACTGTGAAGTAAATACGCTAAGCGTATTTAAGCAATATAAAAGTAAAATCACAGGAGACAAGAAATAATAAAACAACAACTTTATTTATTCACATTCTTTCTGTACAATGCATGGAAATGTAAATACATTTGATGAAAACAATGCCTAAATAATGGCATAACAGAAAAAGAAAAGTACTGGAATGAAATGTGTACAAAAATTGCTTAAAAATTAATATTTACTTGGGGTATTTATATTTACTGTTATTACTTTTAAGTAATTAATTAGCTCCATAATTATAAGAAGGAGCTTGTAGCTCATTGGTAATACCTTACACTGCTGAACCAAACCACCAGAGTTCAAATCCCATACCCCACATTATTTTTAATATTGTTTTATTTTAAACCTTTAGAATACCAAGGGTTTAAACGTGCATATCTCACATAAACCCCACTAAACCCAAAAATGTAACATTTCCAGAGGATAGATGAACCATCGAGGCCGAGTCAGGCCGCCTGACTCGGCCGGAAATCGGCCAACTCGGCCTCGACTCGGCCGACTCAGGCCTCCGACCGAGTCATGGCCGAGTTGGCCGATTCCGGGGACGACCCCAACACAAAAAATGTGTATTTTGGTCTCCCCTGTACACCTACAAAATTGTATCCTCAGACCATTTTCAGAGATCTTTTAAAACACCAATTACTCCACTTTTAATACATTTTAATACATTTTATTACATTTTTTCATTTTAAACTTTCACCTACCCTAACCCTAGCCTAACCCTATAAATACCACCCCTAAACACTACCCCTCACCCCAAAATTCTGAGCCAACTCTCAAAAAATTCTTAGAAGCCCTAGTGTGCATTTGAAGTGAGCAAAGAGGCGAAATTCCGGCGAACTTCCGACGGCGATACGAGGAGTTTCCGGCGACGAAACTGTTTCCTGATTTAAAATCAGGAAAGCTTACGAAGAAGGCATCACGTGCTAGCACGTGACCAGCAGTCACGTGTTGGCACGTGACACTTAAAAGCAGTGGCAAAGGCACATCAGTTCCCTGATCAAATCAAGAAAAATGCTTCAGAAAAGGTCATGTGCTAGCACGTGACCAGCAGTCACGTGTTGGCACGTGACACTTAAAAGCAGTGGCAAAGGCACATCAGTTCCCTGATCAAATCAAGAAAAAGACTTCAGAAAAGGTCACGTGCTCACACGTGACCAGGGGTCACGTGTTGGCACGTGACGGCTGAACAGCGGCTAGGAGACAAAACGCAGAAAGCAGAGGAAGGCTCGTTCCAAGGGGTCACGTGCCTACACGTGACCAGGGGTCACGTGGCCACACGTGACCGGCTTTCAAAGCCTATTTATTTAACAGAATCAAATTCTGAAGAGATCATTCAAATCTTTCCAAAGGAAAATGATTATTTGGAACCGATTGGACTAAAGATTTAAAGGTGATTAAATATCACCTATCTATGGAAAAATCTTGAACTTGGAAAGATTTCCCCTTAAAATCTAATCGAAATAACAAAGGAAAATCTTTGGATTTAAAATCCAATGGTGAATAAAATTCACCTAATAATCCAAAGGTCCAAACGAATGATGAATACAAATCAAATCTCTCAATGAAAGATTCATCAAAACTAATTGATTCTGCTTCTTCTCCTATAAATAGGAGCCAAGAGACACATAGAGGGAGATATACATACAGAGATCGATACATAGAGAGAGAGAAAAATAGAGCCTTGAGACTTTGGAGGAATTTGGATCTTCTGCAAAAGAAAACCTTAGGTAAGAAGGGGGAGGTTTTCAAAAAAAAAGAGAATTTAATTCTCGAAAGAGTTTAACTCTGATATTAAAAAGAAGAACTCAGTTCTCTCTTTAGCAGAGGATCTGCAAAGTGCACATCTCCCCATGAATTGAGAATTTAATTCTCATTGGGTTGAGATCCTGCCATGCAGATCCAAAGCATAGAGAGGGAATGGATGTTTGAGAATTTAATTCTCATAGAATTATAGGAATTTAATTCCTTCGATTTAAAATTAGGGTTTAACCCTATGTTGTGGGAATATAATTCCTTCAGAATGAACAGAATCAGGGTTTAACCCTAGTTAAGAACTTAGTTCTGTTAAAATAACAGGAATCTAATTCCTTTAAGAAAAGAAACTAGGGTTTAACCCTATCAAGAATATAATTCTTCAGAAGTTTAAGGGTTTAACCCTATCGACAGAACTTTAACGCATACAGAGACCCGCCAAATAAAACTCTGAAGTAGGCACCTCACGTGTTACCACATGACTCCTAAAAGAGGACTTTGAGGCAATGCCTCACGTGCCCCACATGATCTCTAAAGCATACAAAAGAAAAAGAAACAGAAAGGAGCTTTAGGGCGCACTCACTTGTCGACACGTGACCCCTAATGAACATTCTAACAGATCAAAGCGCAAGCCCCCATCACGTGCCCACACGTGATGGCTTTTAGAATTAAAAGTGTTAAACACTTATCTGTAGAACAAAATTTAGGAAAACAGGGCGCTATCACGTGCTACCACGTGACCCCTTGGTTGAAGCTTTAACGGACAAGCACCAAAATGCCCATCACGTGATGCTCCAAAGTATTCAATACTTTTGAAAGAATAAAATGAATTGAGGGCGCCCTCACGTACTACCACGTGACCCCTCTTGCCTTAGTGTTTAACACTAGAGTTGAAACCTTTATATCCAGTGTTCAACACTGATTTTCTTGGTGTTTAACACTAATTTGGAAAACTCTATTTGCAGTGTTTAACACTAATTCGCTTAGTGTTTAACACTAATCTGAAAACTCCTTTCCCAGTGTTCAACACTGATTATCTTTTAGTGTTTAACACTAACTTGTCAATCTTATTCTCAGTGTTCAACACTGTTGGTCTCTAGTGTTTAACACTAACTTTAGCCCAATTGGCTAAAGTTTCCAGAGGCAAAGCCTCTCCTCTAATGGACCGACAGAGGGCCAATATCCTAAACATGATTGGACTTAGCCCAAGTTGGCCATAAGTCCTCAATTCAAATTCAACTGAGCCAATGGGCTCACAATATAATTAATTGGTCTTGATTCCAAATTGGGTCAAAGATTATTTAATCTACCTCGGTTTAAGGGTACATCTCTTCACTCCTTTGATACATGGCGTTGTAATTCCTCAACGTCTTCAAAGAGGTGACGGGTCCCGATGACCACATATTGATACGGACTGTGGGGTCCTTAAACTCATGGACTATGAGGTCCTTAACCTTGACCGGGATGTCTTAAAACTAACGACGGACTGTGGGGTCCTTAAACTCATGGACTATGAGGTCCTTAACCTTGACCGAGATGTCTTAAAACTAACTTTGGACTGTGGAGTCCTTAAATCCATGGACTATGAGGTCCTTAACCTTGACCGAGATGTCTTAAAACTAACATTGGACTGTGGAGTCCTTAAATCCACGGACTATGAGGTCCTTAACCTTGACCGCAACGTCTTAAAACTAACATTGGACCGCAATGTCCTTAAATTACCCATGGACCGCAACGTCCTTAAACTACCTACTGACCGTGATGTCACTAAACTAAACAACAGGGCTCCCTTAATTGCTCTATTGTTGGATCTAAACGATCCCGTTAAGTTGATCTTAGTCTGAAAATTAGACTAACGTATCCTTAACAAGGGTTTAAGTCGATCTTAGTCTCGAATGAGGCTAATGTATCCTTAAACCCACACCTCCAAACCCAAATCTAAGATAATACGAATTTGGACTAGTCCACGCCCTACGGGCGACGACATAACTCAGTCTCCGTATACAATCCACTGGTAACCAAACATAAAATAAACACACACGACACTAAGTGACCATCTGGAGAAGGAAAAAGTGGTTACCGCGATGTGGTAGCGTAATTAACTGCAAGGGCTTGCGCCTGCAGGGAAAAGCGTCCCCACAATCAAAAACCCCTCAAGCGAGGGGAAATCTGACGAAGTCTGCTATATCGGACGCATCCGTTTAAACCTTTGATATACGGTGCCATAAATCAACTTGGCATCTTCGGAGAGGTAGACGGATAGCACCAATTAGCATCTGCCCCGAGCCTCAGGCGAGACGTCCCCGCGTCGCGCCGTCGTTCGGAGGGGAACAGAAATGACGCACCGGTGATTTCCCTCTCTACCTCTATCCTCCCTCTTTCTTGTTAACCCATAAGTCTCACTTCCCCCTTCTTTAATCTTTTCTAAAAATACGAAATTCTAAAACCCGACGGAATCGGAGCAAATCCGATTTCCGATTCGGTTCTTTCTAAAATCTCACCTTTTGTTTAATACAATCTTGTTAAACAACTTTAAGTTGACTATTAAACACTAACTAATCATATTGAACAAGTTCTATATCAAAAGAAATTGCTATTTCCATTTTACCGTATTTTTTTTCACTAAAATACCATGTAGTTTCATTTCGGCATTTAAACCATCACATCCTTGCTATACCTTTAAGTAGATCACGAGGTAATGACCTACCTCCTCATACACTCATATGCAACATAGCACAATACCCTCGGAAACATAGAATACGGGAAAACGACATCTTTACAAATAAATATCATTACTAATAAAACCATTTTCTAAACGATTTAGTATTTATATAAATCTTTGCAAAGCACCGCTACAACCCATTGTGGAACCCGTTCGGGATAGTGCGGATTATCGCACATCCTCGGGCTTAGTAGTGCAAGATGCAGACCTCCGCAAGGAGCATTCGGTCTCGAAAGATTTAAAATACGACATCTTAAGAAAATGAGATTTTTAGAATTATAATATATATATTAAAATTATTTTTATATAAATATATATATATATATATATGTAACATTAAAAGATCTATTTTTTAAGAATATAAATATTACAACTCTTTTTAAAAATCACAAGAATCAATTTACATTAAAATACCATGAAATCCATACAAGTTTAATATTACACTTTAATACCATATATTATGAAAATTAGGTTATTCTCAATAGAAATGGCATATGTATAAAATTCACATTCATTACAACTCTAAAGACGATAACTAAATACTTGGGGAGTATTTTGAAAACTATACAAAAGTATTTTTTACATAAAACCCCCTCAAGTTCTATAAATTACCCTAAGAACCCTAGTAAACATAGGTTTAAGCGGGACCAATCTCTTGAGCCTCAGGGAGCCGGAGAAGTGGGTGCTTGCCTATCTAAGGTAGACAATTAACAAACGGTGTTATCAACACGGTAATCGTCTTTGAAAAAGACACAAATCCTGCCGTTCATGTGCAGCGGTTACCGATAACATCAAAACAATCAGGACTTCAATTTATTTTTCTAATTGTCTGACTCAGATTGAGTCTCTCTATAATCTGACTTGAATATGAATCAAGTACAATCTACAATCTACAATATTAAAATTCAACACGAATACATGAATCCATTATTCCATATATTCAATATATCAATCTATACAACTTGACCGAACCGAACCATGGATATACATTCCATTTACATGATCATCCAGTTTACATGATTCTCCAGTTACATACATGATTCTACAGTTACATCCATTTACTGATATCATGGTTTCGACAAGTCATCCAATTATACAATTCAATTTACAAGACATTACAATGCAATACAATACTATCAATACAATAACTACACGGGGTATTGGGGTAGTTCATTCATGAATTCAACAGAAGCTCAAGAGTCCTCCTAGATCATGAATCCATGTTTACTAACACAAGCAAGCAATCATGATGGCCCGTGTTTCCATGCTCCTGGACTGTGGCCTGTTGAGTTTGGAATACTTCGGCGATAGTCGAAGTCCCGCTACTAACATATCATTCAGGCCCGTAGTTCCCTACCCCTGGACTGTAGCCTGTTGGGTTTGAGAACACTCTTGAGATTAGTTGGCATTCATCCTTGAACTTACGATAATAACAGCATTAACATTATAAAATATAATACAACTTTAAAAACTACACCCTCTCTTTCTTCTTTTCTACTTTTCCCTTATCTTTGGGACTTACCGAGCGATTTGTTCGCTGACGATATTCTCTTTCTTTATTCTTTGAATGTCGTCAGGTGTTTCGGACCTTCTGGAGATGGAGCCCAGCATCGAGGACTTGGACCAGATTATTGAAGACCCAGAGCTCTAGCTTCATTGTACACATTTCATTCCAGTACTTTTCTTTTTCTGTTATGCCATTGTTTAGGCATTGTTTTCATCAGATGTATTTACATTTCCATGCATTGTACAGAAAGAATGTGAATAAATAAAGTTGTTTTATTATATCTTGTCTCTTGTGCTTTTACTTTTATATTGCTTAGATACGCTTATCGTATTTACTTCACGATAAATACGTAGCGGCCTAGTCACGCCCCCTTCGCCATACACCGGAAAGCGGGGCGTGACAGATACCGGGTCAGGATCCCATATATGTAATCTGTTATATAGGCTAAGGAATGGTAGAGAACTGGGAGAAGGTGATAAAGACATAAGGGTTGGAAATGGTGCAATTGTTGCAGCTAAATCCGTCGGGGAATATCACTTTGTATTACCAAGTGGTAATATATTGATTCTGAACGGATGCTATTACATGCCGAACCTGATATGCAACATTATATCAGTTTCTTTATTAAGTAAAGAGGGATATAATTTTGTATTACAGGATAATGTTATGAACATTTTCCTGAACCAAAAGTTGGTTAGATCAGGCACGTTGTGCAATGGCATTTATGTTCTAAATCAATCAACAGTTCTAAGCATAACAAACACACACAAGAGGAAGAGTTCAGAGATGAACGAATCCTTCTTGTGGCATTGTAGACTAGGTCATATATATGCGACACGACTCGCTAAGTTACATAAAGATGGTTATTTGAATTCGTTCGAATTCTCATCTTATGACACTTGTCAGTCCCGTCTCAAAGGAAAAATGACCAAGACTCCGTTTAGTGGACACGGAGAAAGAGTTACTGAACTCTTGGGACTGATACATAGTGATATATGCGGTCTCATGTCTACACATGCCAGGGATGGTTCCTCGTACTTCATTACATTCACTGACGATCTCTCTAGATTCGGACATGTGTTCCTGATGAAACACAAGTCTGAAGCTTTTGAGAAATTTAGAGAATATAAGTCCGAAGTCGAGAACCAAACGGGTAAAAGTATTAAAATCCTTCGATCTGATCAAGGAGGTGAATACTTGAGCAATGAATTCCTGGAATACCTAAAAGAGAATGGGATTCTCTCTCAGCTGACTCCTCCATATACACCACAGCACAACGGTGTATCGGAATGGAGGAACCGCACCCTATTAGATATGGTGCGCTCTATGATGAGCAATGCTGAGTTACCTATTTCCTTTTGGGCTATGCACTTATGACAGCTGCATACCTATTGAATCAAGTTCCATTTAAATCAGTGCCTACCACACCATATGAGATATGAAGTGGGAAGAGACCATATTTTAAACGAGTTAAGATATGGGGTTGTCCGGCCTATGTCAAAAGGCAAAATCCGGACAAACTCGAGGCACGATCAGTTCTTTGTAAGTTTGTAGGATATCCAAAGAATTAACAAGGATATATTTTCTACCATGCTGAGGAACAAAAGGTATTTGTTTCTCAATACGCCACCTTTTTGGAAAAGAAATTTCTTGTAAAAGAAATTAGTGGTAAAGAGGTAGAGATGGAAGAAGTTCCAGCAGCACAAACTGCAACTGAAGATTTAGTGGAACTAGATGATTACGTAGTTCCCAATGAACCCCAGCCTCTCCGCTGATCTAGTAGGGTTCCTCGTCTATCTGAGAGATACTACGGTTTTCTCATTGATGGTGGGAGCGAGGATTGCATCATGGAGGATGATGACCCAACTAGTTTCGAGCAGGCCATCACGAGTGGAGACTCTGTGAAGTGGCTGGATGCAATGCCATCTGAGATGTAATCCATGTACACCAATAAAGTATGGACTTTGGAAGTTGCTCCTGAAGGGGTAAAACCCATTGGGAGCAAATGGATCTTTAAGAAGAAACTTGGTGTAGATGGAAAAATTGAGACTTTCAAAGCTAGACTTGTTGCAAAGGGTTTTCGTCAACGACCAGATGTCGATTATGATGAAACCTTTTCTCCTGTGGCTATGCTTAAGTCCATCCGGATCATGCTTGCCATCGCTGCATACCATGACTGCGAGATTTGGCAATTGGATGTTAAGGCCGCCTTTCTAAATGATGATTTGGAAGAGTGCGTGTACATGACTCAGCTAGAGGGCTTTGTAGACAGTGGGAACAGCGGAAAGGTGTGCAAGCTGCTTAAATCCATCTATGGGTTAAAGCAAGCATCGTGGAGTTGGAACATCTGTTTTGATGTCGTTATCAAAGAGTTTGATTTCGTCAAAAATATAGATGAACCTTGTATATACAAGAAGGTGGCAGAGAGTAAGGTTGTCTTCCTTGTATTGTACGCGGGTGATATACTCTTGATAGGAAATGACATTCCTATGCTGCAATCGGTCAAACTCTTCTTATCACAAAGATTCTTAATGAAAGATTTAGGGGATGCCTCCTACATCTTGGAGATTAAGATCTATAGAGATAGATCTAAACGGATACTGAGATTGTCCTAATCCAGATAGATTGACACCATACTAAAGAGGTTTAGTATGGAAGAATCCAAGCGTGGGTTTTTACCCACGATCTCAGGACTCATGTTCATCACAGAATACTGCATTTTATACCGCCCATTCTTACGCTCGGTTGTTTATAGGTAGGTGCTTTTTATCCGTGTTTGTTACATATTTGCAGGTTACAGGTTCTCGGTTCTAAAACGGTGAAATTCATGGAAAACACGACAAAATCCGGGTTCCTGCCAACCACTGAGAAAACACGGTCTCCGCTCGTCATCCGTATGTTGCCAGATACCAGTTTAGGAAGATAAAATGTCAAATCAATGTCACCTTCATGCATAAGGCTCAATGGCAACAACAAGTTCCAAGAAATCTACGCGGAGCTCGAGGCAATCATGACAAAAGCATCCACAAAAGTCCACCTTTCCTCAACAGAAATTCTGGAAGAAATGTGAAAGTATTTTCAGAAAATACATATACCAGACAAGAGGGGACAGAAGACCAGGGAAGTACACAGAAGCCCATACCCTGACTCCATCATAGGGCCGCGGATCCGCGGCCAATAGGGGGTATTGGCGGCGGATCCGCGGCCATGTGGGCCCCTCTCCCTGTCATTTTTTCTGGGCATTTTGGGGACTTCATATTGTGGCAGATTCTTGCCCTAGATCTTCAACCCTCTGCCTATAAATACTCCAGATTTGAGCACAACCAAGGGTCATTCTTTTGTTCTTCTTTCTTTTTAGGATTTAGTTTTTTTCTTCTTCTTCTTCTTCATTCTTTTTCCATGAAAATTGTAGTGAGAGCTTTTTGAGTGGGAGATCAATGAAGATGAGGGCTTTTTGTATCATTCTCTTGTGTTTCTTCTTCCCCTTGAGATTCTTGCTTTCTCTTGATCATTCAACCTCTTCATTGAGCTTGAAGGGTTAAGGGTTAGTTATTGATCTCAAGGGTCGTATTTTCTTATGGAATTAGCGCTTCATTTCACATGCGTTCTCTACCCTTCCCTTGATCTTGCAACCTCTTGATTGAGCTTGCAAGTTTAAGGGTTGGCTATTGATCACATGCTTGTTTTGAGTTCTAGTTTCTTGTTCTTTTTATCGCTTTTTATTACTCTCTTTTTATTATCTTGCTTTTCTTTCTTGCAATTTAATTCATGCACTTAATTACTTATAATCTTTTCTTTTCTTTGTTCTTTTCTTTTTGTTCTCTCTTTTTGGTTCTCTTTTGTGAATGAATGTAATTATTATTGTTAAGAAGAAATACGGTATTATAAGTTAAGACTTTCTTTTCTCATTTCCTTTTCCCGTTATTTTCCATTGAACTCCGCCCAAACCATACGCAAGCGCTCCATTAGGCACCCTACCCTAACAAGATAACGGTGATTCCTAACCGCGACCGGTTGCGTTCGGTTTGGCCGGAGGCGAAAGCAAGAGACAAAAACGGAAGGACAAGGGTAAATAAGCCGTATTCCACGAATACCGCGCTTAAATCCCCTAATCCACGTTGTTGCCGATTGCTCTAGCTTCAATTGGTCAAGACTCGGCTCAAAGGTTTCGAGTACGGATTTCTTTAGCTTATAATCTCGTATCTTTTCTTAACAACTTTATACTTGCAAATAAACACATAGGTTAGTCTGAACAAACATACAGATTCTTTATTGACTCGTCTAAAACAAGAAAGGACATACAACCATCTCCCTGTGGACCGACCCGTGCTCAACCGGCTAGCTGCATAGCGACACCGTCCTGATCGCGGTTATACTTTAAATCTTTGAACATCCGACACGCCAAAAGCGTGCGATCAAATGGCGCCGTTGCCGGGGAGACGGTAGCGTATTTTCTTTCTTGTTATTCGGGTTAATATTCTTTTTATATATATAAAAAAAAATCTTTTTGTTTTTTTTGATCATTTTTGTGGGCAAGAGTGCAGATTTTTGCGGATTTGCAAACTGCGATTGTGGGGAGCATAGTGTGCATTCAAGGCAAAAGTGATTACGAAGTACAGTGCCAAAGATCCGGGTAGTTTGACCCGCGCAAGCGAACCTTTCAAGCTTACCGGATTTGATTCAACGGGGGTTTCCTAACCCAAAACTTAACGGTACGTATTTTATTAACACCTTCTTCTCAAATCCGACGCATCCAATATACTATTCTTTGCAGGATTCTTTGCAAGTTCGCTAGCAAACGCTAAAAATTGACTAACCCGTATTTGTTGCAGTGCCGCGCTTAAACTAAAAAAAAACAATTGTTTGATTCTTTATAGAATTTTTGAATTGCGCATTGCATACATTAATACGGACTTAAGGGCAAGCGAACCCCACAACATACGGTAAAGGATTTCATCACCTTTTCCGTGGCCCACAAATCACGAACTTGAGCATAACGTTTACCCGCACAAATTTAAAAGAAATTAGACTTTAAGCCTTAAGGACTTCGCGCTCACTAGGAGAAGTTAACTGTGTTTAGAATCTCGCTTAACGGTATATTGTTTACGGGGTGTCTAGGAAAGTGTTAACGGCGAAACCGCCAAAAAAGAAAGGGTTATTTAATTAAGGAACTTCGCGAAAGCGTTGGAAAACCTCCCCTTATCTCTGCACTTACCTGGCCTCGTGATCAGTGTATCTTGAGCCTGTTTCTCGACACAGTTTTATTTCGACAATCAAGTTCTGGAGCAGGTCTAGTTGACCTAGGTTAACCCTAGAACGATTAGGTGTGTGGTATTTTTTTTTGTGTCGTGATTGTTTTTGTCCATATTCTTTTTGTGTGTATACTTCATTCTTTTGTTAATATATAACTAAAAAAAAAAATTATCACATTCTTTTTCCCTTCCTTTTCTCTGCCTTTCTCTCTTTCTCTCGTCATATCATGGGTACTCCACCTCGCAAAACTCTTGCCGAACTTTGGTACCCACAACCAGACATTACATCCTACGGTTCTTGTTTTGGTCGAACTTCGAACGACCCCTCCATGCCCAAAATTTCTTTGAAAGATCGGATAGACGCGTCTAGGACGAACAACTGGACCCCGCAATCCACTTCGTATCAACCATTTCAAACATTCACCCCTTCTTACGTTGATACCCCTTCTTCGAGTCATGTTGCAACTCCAAGACCTATGTCTATTGCAGAACGTATTGAACAATCCCGTAGCCGATCTTTCACTCCTTTCACCACTTCAAGTTCTTGGGATCGACAATTCCATTCACCTTCCTATCCAAATGTTGATCCTGCTCCTGTCCAGCCATTCAATTCCTACCAATCCTGCCCTACTTTTGCACCTTCCCTAGAAATTACTTCAGAACAGCCGTTTGGGAGTTTTCAGTATCCAAATAACATTGAATCTTTTACTGAAACCTCATCACAACCTATGTCTAGTCTTGAGCGAACTTTGGAAGACTTTAGGGTAGCGTCAAGCCAACAGATGATGGATTTGAATGCGTCCATGGCCGCTCTCATACAACCTACTGACCCGATAGCTAGTTTCCACCTAGCTCCTAATTTTCCAATGTATGAAGAGGCGGTAGGACAGGTTGAGAATTTGAGTGGAGAGAATGAGATGTACCCCCTTCCGAATCAAGCCTACCCGTTTCAACTTGAATCCCACAACTCCGGTTTTGAATGTCTATCTAGTATTCCAAACGATTCATTGATTAAAGATAGAACAGATAATGAGTTGTGTGACTTCGTAGTGTTTGATTTGCCCGATTGTGAAGGGTCCCTTTTGAGTGAAACCGTACCCAATCCTTTTGACCTCTACACCTCCACTCTAGAACCTGAATTGATTACTATCCATGCTTTGGTTGAGGTGTCTGAGAAAATTGACTTTCACTTGATTAAGGATATTGACGCTGGGAATATTTTGGATGATGAACCTATAGATTTGGCTGAGTTTGTCTCTTCAAATCATCATCCCGAGTCATTAAATGTTTTTCCCGACCCCCATATGCGTCTGGACTTTGATGGAATATGCATGGATGAGCTTAACTTTGAGGAGAATTTTGAGGATATTTTTGAGGATGAAACAGTTCTAGATGATGAGTCGGATTTTCCAATTCATCCTGTTCCTTTCACTGACTATGTACACCCTCCAGAACCCTTAACCGATACCCTTCCTCAACCACTTTCCTCCATCATTTCCATCGTTCCGACCTTGCAAGAACCCGTATCATTTTCACTTCCTGTGTCTGGTTTACCAAGTTTGGCGTACCCATGGTTTCTTACGAATCTTGAGGGATTTGACCCAATCTCTCGACGGGTTAATAGATTAGCACAATCGCTGTTTACACATCGCTCATCACAAATTATGCTAATCTATTCACTCCATTTGCACCCTCAAGTTCGTACTCCACTTCTTTCTCCCATCCGCCATTCTTCTCTTCCACCGAGACCGGACGCCACTTCTATCCCCACACGGTCTCGCGTGTTTCTTATTTATTTTCTCTACACTCCATTCTTTAACCAACCGTCGCTTTATAACGATAAAATCTTCGAATGATTGGTGTTAACTTTTGGCCTGTGTAAGGCCTTGTATAGCTTGATACTGTTCTTTCCTCCCTAATCCTGAACTTCAACGCTTAACAGTGGAAACACTGTTTTACTTAAGTTTGGGGGGGGACACCTTTTTTGTATATATTTTTTTGTTTTCCTTTTTGTATATAATTTGTTTTTAGGGGGAGCGCCGACAAGTTTGACCCTCTTGGTATAGCCTGACAGTGAGGGCACTGTCAAGTTTAAGTTTGGGGGTGTGCTCGGTAAGCTTTCTTCCTTCGCATTCATTTGTATATTTTGCATTTGCATACCATATTAAAAACCCACAAAAATCGAAAAAATTTCCAAAAATATAAAAACTTTGTCGTCAAGTTAGCTAATAGGGTAACTTTGATCTTTATTCCGAAAGATTAGTTGATATGATAGAAATAACTAAATTCTAGGCTTAGGAATTGAAAACCCTAAAAATAACCCTCATTCTGTTTAAATTTGGTAAGTATACGTCCTTACAGTTTTTTTGAGAAATAGGTAATCTTGAGTTCAGTTCTTTAGTTAAGTCAAGATAAAGGGAAAATATTGAAGCTTTACCGGAGGATAAGTCTGAAAAATAATTTCTTTTCTTGAGTTCAAATTTAGAAAGTATATACCCTACAAACTGCACATACACGCATCTTGAAACTTGGGATAGTAGAGGATACCTAGAAATACTCTTGCCTGAAAGCCTAGTATGAAAGAAAAAACGGTATTTAAAGCTAAACACCAAAAGAGCATATTGAAAAATATATCCGGTCTTGAAAAAAAAAGAAAAAAGAAAAAGAAAAAGAAAAAAATAGAATAAAGTCAAGACCTGGAAACTGCTATTTACGCTTTAATGTTCACACATTCAGTAATCGGCCGTTAGTGCCTCAAGAAGCATTAATAGTCGCATGAAAGGTGTGTGAGCAAATCCGTCCATCCTTAATGAAAAGAAGTAGTATTAGGTATTAGGGCAAGGGTATTATAGCTTGAATTGAATTCTTGAGTGTAGGGGTGCAAATATACACACGTAGGGGTATACAATCGATGTTTGGATAAAAGATAGAAATGAAGAATAAGACTTGTGTTTTCTGTAAAGTTGATAAAAATCCCTGATTTGAGGCCGCGCTTTAGAAGGAAAACTCAGGTGAACCGACATCTTTCTAAACTTTCTTGGAACGTATATGATCTAAGGTTAAATAGATAGGAGGTGTGAAGTATTAGGGTTGGATATTTCTAACTTAGGATGATAGAATTTCTAACATAAATACTGAACTGTAGGAGTAGAATCTATGTTAACTTATGAAACTAGCTAGACGGGATTTTGTGGGTAGTATCCGCTGAAAACCCTCAGGAGACAACACTCCTCCTACTAGGGACACCTAGAGGTTTAATGGCTTGTTGCACGTGCTCAGTGCAATCGCGTTCCCTGCGAAAGTGCGGTTATGATTTTATTTTTTGTGAATAATTGGTTTTGCTCGGGACGAGCAAAAGTTAAGTTTGGGGGTATTTGTTCATCACAGAATACTGCATTTTATACCGCCCATTCTTACGCTCGGTTGTTTATAGGTAGGTGCTTTTTATCCGTGTTTGTTACATATTTGCAGGTTACAGGTTCTCGGTTCTAAAACGGTGAAATTCATGGAAAACACGACAAAATCCGGGTTCCTGCCAACCACTGAGAAAACACGGTCTCCGCTCGTCATCCGTATGTTGCCAGATACCAGTTTAGGAAGACAAAATGTCAAATCAATGTCACCTTCATGCACAAGACTCAATGGCAACAACAAGTTCCAAGAAATCTACGCGGAGCTCGAGACAATCATGAAAAAAGCATCCACAAAAGTCCACCTTTCCTCAACAGAAATTCTGGAAGAAATGTGAAAGTATTTTCAGAAAATACATATACCAGACAAGAGGGGACAGAAGACCAGGAAAGTACACAGAAGCCCATACCCTGACTCCATCATAGGGCCGCGGATCCGCGGCCAATAGGGGGTATTGGCGGCGGATCCGCGGCCATGTGGGCCCCTCTCCCTGTCGTTTTTTCTGGGCATTTTGGGGACTTCATATTGTGGCAGATTCTTGCCCTAGATCTTCAACCCTCTGCCTATAAATACTCCAGATTTGAGCACAACCAAGGGTCATTCTTTTGTTCTTCTTTCTTTTTAGGATTTAGTCTTTTTCTTCTTCTTCTTCATTCTTTTTCCATGAAAATTGTAGTGAGAGCTTTTTGAGTGGGAGATCAATGAAGATGAGGGCTTTTTGTATCATTCTCTTGTGTTTCTTCTTCCCCTTGAGATTCTTGCTTTCTCTTGATCATTCAACCTCTTCATTGAGCTTGAAGGGTTAAGGGTTAGTTATTGATCTCAAGGATCGTATTTTCTTATGGAATTAGCGCTTCATTTCACATGCGTTCTCTACCCTTCCCTTGATCTTGCAACCTCTTGATTGAGCTTGCAAGTTTAAGGGTTGGCTATTGATCACATGCTTGTTTTGAGTTCTAGTTTCTTGTTCTTTTTATCGCTTTTTATTACTCGCTTTTTATTATCTTGCTTTTCTTTCTTGCAATTTAATTCATGCACTTAATTACTTGTAATCTTTTCTTTTCTTTGTTCTTTTCTTTTTGTTCTCTCTTTTTGGTTCTCTTTTGTGAATGAATGTAATTATTATTGTTAAGAAGAAATACGGTATTATAAGTTAAGACTTTCTTTTCTCATTTCCTTTTCCCGTTATTTTCCATTGAACTCCGTCCAAACCATACGCAAGCGCTCCGTTAGGCATCCTACCCTAACAAGGTAACGGTGATTCCTAACCGCGACCGGTTGCGTTCGGTTTGGCCGGAGGCGAAAGCAAGAGACAAGAACGGAAGGACAAGGGTAAATAAGCCGTATTCCACGAATACCGCGCTTAAATCCCCTAATCCACGTTGTTGCCGATTGCTCTAGCTTCAATTGGTCAAGACTCGGCTCAAAGGTTTCGAGTACGGATTTCTTTAGCTTATAATCTCGTATCTTTTCTTAACAACTTTATACTTGCAAATAAACACATAGGTTAGTCTGAACAAACATACAAATTCTTTATTGACTCGTCTAAAACAAGAAAGGACATACAACCATCTCCCTGTGGACCGACCCGTGCTCAACCGGCTAGCTGCATAGCGACACCGTTCTGATCGCGGTTATACTTTAAATCTTTGAACATCCGACACGCCAAAAGCGTGCGATCAACTCACTCTCTCCAAAGATATGTCTCCCAAGACTGATTTGGAGAGCTTGCATGCAAGAGATACCCTATGCTTCGGCAGTAGGCTCTATCATGTACGCGATGCTATGCACCAGACCCGATATAGCATACTCACTAAGTGTAGTGAGTAGGTATCAAGAAGATCCTGGAGAGAGTCACTGGACAGCTGTGAAGAGCATTCTCAAGTACTTAAGAAGGACTAAAGAGATGCTCTTGGTGTATGGTAACGGAGAACTCCAAGTAGAGTCCTTTACCGATTCAAGCTTCTAGAGTGATAAGGACGACTCTAAGTCGCACTTGGGATTTGTCTTTACCCTCAATGGAGGAGCGGTTTGCTGGAAGAGTTCCAAACAGGAAACCGTGGCAGACTCGGCGATGGAGGCTGAATACATCGCTGCCAACGATGCTGCCAAAGAGGCTGTCTGGATGAAGAAGTTCATAACTAAACTTGGAGTGGTTCCATCCATTGAGTATCCAATACCTTTGTATTGTGATAACAATAGAGCGGTGGCTTTAGCCAAGGAGCCTAGGTCCCATCAGTGATCCAGGCATATTCTGAGGCGGTATCACCTGATCCGGGAGATAGTTGATCGCCGGGAGATCGAGGTCAGGAGAGTTGACACGAAGAACAACACAGCGGATCCACTCACGAAGGTCATTCCCTAGATACAGTTCGAGAGACTCTTCGGGATGTTAGGTATGAGATACTACAGCAGCTGGCCCTAGTGCAAGTGGGAGATTGTTAGTAGTATGTATGCCCTAGAGGCCATTATTGTACATATGATGTATATTATATTGGATGCTTGGACATATAGAGAGAGGACTTTCTTGCTCGACATGATAGTATGCTATCTGGTTGCTCTTTAACTTAACATGTATACTTGTCTCTTGATACTGTCTTATGGTTACATGTTGGTAAAGCCCTTAGGATGAGTATTTGACTACCAGGATTATGATGTGGATCATACTAGTGGGCCATAGTAGTCCACAAGTTCATCCTTTAATGTTCCTAGTCATGAGTGTATCGAGACGGGGCATCGATATACCAGAGTAGACTAGCGTATACGCTTCTTGACCCATGAGATGGGCGATGGATGATCCCATATCCATTGGTGTTTGACATCAGAGATGGTATATGGGTGCTCAGTGCAGACTGGGTACACTGGACGGACTCGCCGAGAACTTCTAAATGGTTTTATACCTCACGTCAGATAGCAGTTCTCTGGTGACACTGGTACAGGTTAGTCTGTTGACCCGAGATCGTCATAGAGTCTTGTGTGATTCCCACTGTGCTTTGATTTCTACCTTACCACGTTCAAGAGAACGTGCAAAACGGTGGTTTTTGGGTACAGTCCCGAGTCACATGGAGGCAATGAGCGATAGGAGGGGTTTCGTCTCTCCCGGTATTGGGGGTTGATGTTGCGCTGTGCTCGATTGGCTATAACAGGGAAGTCCTTGGCCATGGCTGATTTAGAGATTTACTGGTAAGTGTTATCAGTAGTTTCTCGACCCGTTATGAGCCTCATATCGGCATGACTTATCGGTTATTGGGGTCTGACGTTTACCACCCCTAAACTGGATATGCGACATATCAGACGAGAAGATCAGACTGTACGGTAATGTTACTGACAGGCATTTATAGGAGCTAGAGCGGGCTTGCTTGCTGATCTTTTGATCGTTCAATAACCGGGTAGCCGTTACGTCCAGCTAGTACCGTTGACGGCTTGTGGGTGCTTGATGTGATCATCACCTACTGTCGGCGTATTGACGAGTCTTTAGAGTCCTACATAGAGGTTTTACCGGCTCAGGCAAAACGAAGTAGGAGCACATATATGATATGTGCGGGACCGAGAATAATACGAGTATGCGATACCGTATTCTATTCTCGCGATTTTTGTATCGGTCAATTATATGTGATATAGCCGGGTTATCGAATCAAGTGTTGATTCGATAACTTGGTACATTTGATATTAGTCGGTTATATGTGATATAACCGGATTATTAAATCAAGTGTTGATTTGATAATTTAGTGTATAATTGTATATTTGATATACTAGTGTACATTAACTAATATTAGCTCACTTAAGCATTTATTTTTCTCGCATGTGCACACTTAATATATATGTGATATATATTAATTGTGTTATTTTTGTGTCATGGTTGTTGATACACACTACATGGGTGTATGAGACTTACACCATACTAATTATAATATGGGGTTTAATTATTTAAAGTAAATCCAAATTAGTGGATAAATGGTCACATGCATGAAGCTTGTAGAAGCTTGTGGATGCATTGACTTTGTCCACTAATTTTGTTTTACTTAAGATATTTATTAACCTAACCATTATATTTTAGCCATGGTTATATCTCTACATGAGTTAGCTATATGATAGAAACTCACCCATGGTTGATTCTCTCACCTCATTAGTTCATTCTCATTTCTTTTGCTCATCTTATTCTTCCTTGAGCAAAAAGCTTGCTAGGGTTTTCTAAAGAGGGAAAATATTGTGAGAAAAATAAAACTAAAGTGAGCTCACTTCCTACTTCATCATCCTCTACTAGATTAGCACTTTAGTATAGGGTGTTTGCTTCACTAATCTCTCATTAGTGAAGTAGTAGCTTGAGTTAGTATCTCCTCAACGTAGATCATCTTCGGCCTCGAAGACTTCAAGCAAGAACGTCCCTTTCGTCTTGAGAAGCCATGCAAGAGTCCGGGAGTTCCATGATCGCAGTGAAGGGACTACTACAAGGAGCTATTGAAGTAAAGGACCGGTCTACAAAGATTGTATTTCCATTATCACTTAGAAGTAAATTAGTTTACTTTATGTTTCGTATGATTCTCTAGTTAACGATTCTAGTTTAGGGTTCTTTAAAACGGCAAAATTTTGAAAATGGTATGGACGATTCCTCCCGAAACCTTGATGTCGTTAATATGAACCCTACAAACACTAACGGAAGAAGGGGCTTAGCCCTGGGCTGGGAGTTGAACCCCCGAGGAGCTTTGGAGTTGAACTCCTAGCGAAGAAATTGGATGTGAATTTGGAGTTAAACTTTTAAAAGGTCTGGATTTGGAGTTAAACTCCTTTGAGAATTTGGATCTTGGAGTTAAACTTCCAAAAGGCTTGAATTTGGAGTTAAACTCCTAAGAGGTCTGGATTTAGAGTTAAACTCCTTTGATAATTTGGATTTTGGAGTTGAACTCCTCAAAAATTGATTTGGAGTTAAACTCCAAAAGGATTTAGATCTTGAATGGTGAAAGGAGACCCTTTCGTCCTCTTCGACTCTTGGACTTTCCTAAAACGAGTTCTTCTGAGATGGGTTCTTTCTTCCTCCTCTTGTTTTGTTGGATCTTGGAGAAAAGTGGCAGTGAAATTTAAAATCTCTCTTTTAGAGATTTGATGGTAGACTTGAACCTTCCTTTAAGGGTTTTATGGTGAAAAATTATTCTCTTTTTGGAAAAGAAGAGTTAAAATCTTGATTTAATTCAAAAAAAAGAAGAAGGTTTAGAATCTTGAGGAAGGAGGAGATATATAACCTTAATATTTTGAGCGAAATCAAATTCTCTTTTTATTTCATCATAATGTTACAAGTTTACACATAGCCCCCTTATGCTTTACAAAATGGTATTTCGCCCATCACATACCTCATGTGCTTATTTCTTTTTGCACATTAGGCATAAACTTTACAAAAATTTGGTTTTTTGTCTATTTATTTTACATCCATGCATAAAAATTATATCAAATTTATTTATTGCATAATTTTCTTCTTGGCATGGGGGAAGCCGGCCTCTTCATGTTCGGGCTCGATTTGGGCATGGTCCCACTTGACCTGGGTTTGGGCCTGTTTGCTTGGACTTTGGTTCGGACTTGGGCCCACTTGACTTGGATTCGGGTTTGGGGCCGAGCTCACTTTTCAGGTCTTGATTTTGACTTATTGACTTGTTGAGCTCGACCGTGGGGTGTAATTTTTGACCCCAACACTGTCATTTTTTTTGTATTTCAATAAAAGATTGACATGTGAGCAAGCTTAAAAATTGACATCACTTAAGAGTTGCTATTATAATCCTAGAGATATTATTCGTTATCCATTTTCTAAATGACTTCTGTCCAAAACAAAAGACTGCTAGTTCATTCCCGGAAGGATCTAAGATGACAAGATGTATCACATGAATAAAGACACTATAAATTCTAATCTTTCATCAGTGAACGTAAGAATGACATCCATCACGCCGACATCAAATGCAAAGTCAAAAGCTCCTATTGACGCTCAAGATGTCTAACGGACCGGGCCCGAAAAATGGCCCGGTCTGGTCTGAGTGCCACGTGGCGGGCCCGGGCCCGGGCCGGGCTGGGCCAGCCTTTGGCTTGACGGCCCAACGAGAGCTCGTCCCGGCCCGGCCAAATTCAAATTTGAATTTGGCCGTTAGACCTTGGGGGAGGGGGCTAGGGTTTGGGATGAGGGTCAGTCAATGCATGGGGGTCTTTTTGAATGTGGATGGGTTTTTTATTAAAGGGGTGGGTTTTTTTAAATAAAATTTGAATTAAATTGGGGTTTGTAAAAAGTATCTGAAACCCCCACTCAAAATTATACATCCTATACCCCGAATCCAAAATTCTATAAATAGCTTTGTACATTTCTCATTCTTCTCACAATTCATAATAACAAAATTTTCAATCTCACAAATCACAACAGCAAAAAAAATTCATAAAAACAAAAATCTTCCTTTAAAAATATTTTTAAATTTATTTTTAAAAAAATCAATTTTTTAAAAACCGGACAGGCCCAGTTTAGCCGGCACGACTGTCACGTCCCGTTTCCCAAAATACGGAATACGAGGGGTGATAAGGCCAGCCATACTCCTACGGTCAAGGAAATATCCTGCCGTAGTCACAATTCGGCTTCTAACATTACGTGGTAATCAGTAATCATAGCACATGTAATGAGTGTCACGCCCCCGCTTCCCAGTGTACGGGGAAGGAGACGTGACGAGGCACGCGACGTATTTACTCAGAAGTAAACACGTTAAGCGTAAATAAGAAATATAAATGAATACACAAGAATAACAAGAGATGTAATAATAACAGCAATTTTTATTAACATTCATTCTTTACATACAACTGAAAAGAAAAGTACAATGATAGAAAGTGATATCTAAACAGTGGCATATAAACTGAAAAGAAAATAAGTACAAGTAAAATCCTAGAAGTCTGGCTCCTCTGTGAACTACTCCAAATCGTCCTGACTGGGCTCGGTGTCCTGTGAGTCGGGTGCTCCTGACGAACATTCCAAAGAAAGAAGAGATATGAATATCGTCAGCGAACTAGCGCTCGGTAAGTCCCAAAAATAATATAGAATAGAACAAGTAAAGAGGAGAGAACTGATAATATAAACAGGTGTATGTTTGCTATACTAACGTAGTTATTTGTAATTTGGTATATAAGGTATCAGTGTATATGAGAGGAGTCTAACTTTCCCCGTGGACTATGGTAACCCGTAGTACAAGGCCCCGTCGACAAAACCACGGGACAACGGCACGGATGTTCATGTAGGTGTCTTTTAGTGACCATCTCGTTCCACTTCTAATACATTCCGTACCAGTCTACCCGTTAAACCCCATAATGTGTATTGTATTGATTTGTAAATATCAGATTTGCCGAGACTATGGTATAAGTTGTTCATGTAAACGAATTCAAGATATATCAAGAGTCATGTAGTCAAGTCAAGATATAGCCATGGTTCGGTCAAGTCAAGTTATGTTGCATGTTTGATATTGTTTTGGTATTCATGTTCAAGTTTGGTATATTGGATTCATATTTGTATTGGGTTCAGATTGATTTGGACTCGGACTTGAGTCAGACACTTAGAACAGAATTTGGATTCTAAATTAGGTTTAGGATATTATCAGTAACTGCTGCATATGGACGGCAAGATTTGTGTCTTTTTCCAAAACAATTACCATTGATAACCCCATTTTAGTTTTCTACCTTAAATAGGAAAGCACCCACTTTCTCCGGCTCCCTGAGCCTCAAAAGAATTGGTCCCGCTTAAACCTATATTTACTAGGGTCCTTAATGTAATTTTATATAACTCGAGGGGGTTTTATGAAAAATATTTTATATACTTTCAAAATAAAGCTAGAGTAATTATTTATCGTATTTAGGGTTTCATAGATGTAAATTTTAAAGAGTGAGGTATATTAGTGAATAGTAACTTAGCTTGAATGGTTCAAGGTATTTTAATGAAACCTGTCTTGTATTGATACTTGATGGTATTTTGGTGAAACTTTTCATTCTTTTATCTTCTAGAAAACATGGAATTTTATTTTATATCAAAAATATATAATTTGATAATATTTATATAATTATTAAAAATTAATTTTATTTATTAAGTAGTAAATCTCGATTTTCTTAAAAATCATATTAAAATTCTTTCGAGATCGTATGCTCCGTGAGGAGGTCTGCATCTCGCTCTATTAGTCTCGAGAATGTGCGATAATCTGCACCATCCAAACCAGGTGTCACGCCCCGCTTCCCAGAGTACGGGCAGAGGACGCGACGAGGCCGCTACGTATTTACTATGAAGTAAATACGCTAAGCGTATCTAAACAATATAAATAAAATGTACAAGAGATAAAAGATATAATTGAACAGAAACTTTATTTATTCACATTCTTTCTGTACAATGCATGAAAAAGTAAATACAACTGAATGAAAGCAATTCCTAAACAATGGCATAACAGAAAAGGAAAAGAACTGAAATAAAAGTGTATAATGAACTAAAGCTCTGGGTCTTCAATGAAGTGGTCCAAGTCTTCACTAGTGGGCTCGATCTCTGGAAGATCAAATCACCTGACAACATTCAAAGAAGAAGAAAGAGAATGTCGTCAGCGAACAATCGCTTGGTAAGTCCAAAAGATAAGGGAGAAATAGAATAGACAGAGAGTAAGAGAGAGAGTGTAGATTTTACAGTTGTATTATATTGTTGTATTGAGTATTAACGCTGTTGTTTGTAGCATGGTACAGAAGGATACCAGTGTACACGAGAGGAGTCTCACTTGCCCCGGAGACTAAGGTGTTAGGAACTCAAGGAACCGTTTATACCATGGTACAACAGCAACATAATACAGGTTAGGTGTCTTATGGTTGCAGTCCCGTGCCACTTCTAACACCTTCCATACCAATCTACCCCTTAAACCCCGCGATGCCTTGATTGTATTATTTGTATTGTATTGCAACTTGTATTGCCTTGTAATATAGATTGTATAATTGGATGACTTGCCGAAACCATGATATCAGTAAATGGATGTAACTGGAGAATCATGGATGTAACTGGAGAATCATGTAAATGGAAGTATATCCATTGTTCGGTTCAGTCAATATAAATTGAATAGATTGAATATATGTATTCATGGATTCATATTGAATTGTAGATTGTAGATTGTACTTGAATCATATTCAAATTAGATTATTTATAATAAGACTCGGTCTGAGTCAGAACAATTATAAAAGAAATTGAAGTCCTGATTGTTTTGATATTATCGGTAACCGCTGCACATTGGCGGCAGGATTTGTGTATTTTTCAAAGACGATTACCGTGTTGATAACACCGTTGTTAAGTTGTCTACCTTAAATAGGTAAGCACCCACTTCTCCGGCTCCCCGAGGCTCAAGAGATTGGTCCTGCTTAAAGCTATATTTACTAGGGTCCTTAGGGTAATTTATAGAACTTGAGGGGGTTTTATGTAAAAATACTTTTGTATAATTTTCAAAATACACCCCAAATATTTATTTATCGTCTTTAGAGTTGTAATAAATATAGATTTTATATTTGTGATATTTCTATTGAAGATAACCTAATTTCATAATATAGAGTATTTAATTGTAATACTGACCTTGTATGGATTTCATGGTATTTTAATGTAAAGTGATTCTTGGAATATTTAAAAATTGGAATATTTATATTATCACAAAATAGATATTTTAATGATACATATATATATATATATATATATATATATTAATATATATTATATTTCTAGAAATCTTATTTTCTTAAGATTTTCGTATTTTAAATCTCTCGAGACCGAATGCTCCTTGCGGAGGTCTGCATCTCGCACTACTAAACCCAGGGATGTGCGATAATCCACACCATCCCAGTCGGGTTCCCCAAAATGGGTTGTAGCGGCGCTTTGCAAAGATTATAAAAATACGTAATCTTATAGAAAACGGTTTTAATAGTAAATGGTATTTATTTGAAAGGTTTCGTCTTCCAGTATTCTATGTTTCCGAAAGTATTGTGCTATGTTGCATATGAGTGTATGAGGAGGTAGGTCATTACCTCGTGATCTACTTAAAGGTATAGCAAGTTTGTGATGTTTTAATGTCGATATGAAACTACATGGTATTTTAATGAAAAAGAGCGGTAAAAGTTAAAAAATGAAATAGATTGTCATGAGACTTGTTCAACATGTTTATTAATATTTAATAGTCAACATGTAATGGTTTGGTATGATTTGTATTTAAGAAAAGGTTGAGTTTTTTTAGAAAGAACCGAATCGGAAATCGGATTAATTCCGAAATCGGAATACGAATCACTATCAGTAAGAATCGGAAACACTATCAGTACAAATCCCGAAATCACTACATATGCCGGCAGTAGGACTCCTGAGATTCCGTTGATCGAACTCACACTCAAACTACCCCACACCCCGTGGTCTACATCAAACATCGACCATGAATCTAAATACAAGTCGCTCCATAACAAGTCTACGCGAGAACTGGAGACAGGGTCTTGTTCATATCATAATTTTGCATTATTATATTCCCCATTCTTATTCATTTTACAAATAAACAGGTGCTTTTGATCCATGTCTGCTACATAGTTGCAGGTTACAGGTTCTCGGAACAAAAACAGTGAAAAAGATGAAAAGACGATACAAAAGTGAGACTACGACCAACAAATGGAAGAATCTTGATCAAGCCTACAGTTTGGAGAATAAACGAATATCAATGAACAAGTTCACAGAGTACAAAGGCAGCGCAAGATTCAAGACTTCGACACGAAGCAAACGGTAAAAGTCCACGACATTATGCACTGTGGAAATCTGGAAGAAACTAGAAGACATTCTGAAGAACCAAGTGAAGAAAAGCCAAGAAAAATGCAACAGGAATCAGCCCAAAAGAACACAGTCCACAAGCCCTCTTTTTGGCCGCGGAACCGCGGCCAAACATGGGTTTTAGCCGCGGTTCCGCGGCCGTGTGTAGCCCGTGTCGGTGCTAAAAAATTCAGAGTGGCGCGTGTTGACTAGTCTTCTTAGGGGTATACTTGTAATTGCAGATATGACTCGATTGTAACCCTAGGGTTTCTATATTCTATATATAGAAACCCTAAAACCTTTTTTAGGTTATGCCTCTTCTTGTGTCTCATCTCATTTTATCAAAATTCAGATCTGTAAATTTCTGCAATGTATGAAGAGAGTATCAAATAAAAATTAGGAGTAAGTTTTCTTTTTATTGCCCTAGTTAAATTTTATTTCCATGCCCTAGGTAATTTCTTATCTGCCCTAGTTAGATCTTTCATTTTCTGCCCTAGTTAGAAAATATTTTTTTTCAATTCCCTAATGAGTGAGTAGTCTGCTCGCTTGTTAGGGTTAGATTTGGGGAAGCTTTGAGAGATGAAGATCTCTCACCCCTTTCTTGTCCATCACACGTTTTTATAGGACTCCATGCATACATGCACACACCGCTCCCTACAGCACCCTATCCCACGAGGTAGCGGTGATACCGTAGTATAAAGGACCGGTTGAGCGTGTTTTCCATAGAGGTTAGGGTAAGGATTAAGAAAGGAAGGATAAGAACCTAGAGGAAGAAACACCGTTTCTTCCCGATGGTACTAATCCACTTTATTAATTATTACCATAACACCTCATAGATCTTAAATAGGGCATAGAAAGCGGTGAGGAATATTTACTTTCCAAACTTAACCTAAACCTAGCAAGATTTTAGTCTAGATCAACTTAGTTTTTAGATTTAATCAATCCGACAACAATCGGAATTAACTCGTTAGAACAATTCGAGAATACACAAAATCCCTATGGACCGACCCGTACTCACCGGCTAGCTACCAAGCGACGCCGTTCTTGATTGCGGTTATAAATATTCTTCTTTGATCAATCAAATGGCGCCGTTGCTGGGGATGGCGTGTTATTTTCTTTTTGCAATTTCGGGTTAATATAAAATTGAAAAATCATAAAAACTGAAAAATATAAAAAATATAAAAAATTTATCATCTTGTTATTTTGTGAAGGGTGTTTTTCGTTTGAATTTTTGCAGGACCGACGAACGAATTCAGATCTGGAAATTTCCAGCGAGCAAAACAGAAAACGGCAGATCTGAACAACAGAGGAAAATAAAAACAGAGGAGCATAAGTAATCCGGAGATCTGAACCGCACTTCCGACCGCGGAACCGCCGCCGCAACCCACCTCGCGCCGCGGAACCACCGCGGGTTGCTGACGTCAGCAACCCGAAATCCCACTGTAAGTCTCCTCTCTCCTTCTCTGCAACCCCTGATATCTCCTCTGTAAAAATTTTCGTGCAGAATTCTTTGTGCCAAAAATTTCTCCCCCTTCCAATAATTGATCTTGTGCAGGATTCTTTACGCCGCGCTAAAAATAAAAAATTGTTTGCAAGTGATTGTGTTTACTGCTTTGCATATTTTAAAATTGACTTTAAGGGGCTTGAATACCAATCCAGATTGGGTGGGGATTTCATTACCCTTCACAGGACCCCAAAAATCACATAAGGCATATTGCATTGACCATAAATTAATTAAAAAAGATTAGACTCAGCCCTAAGGACTTCGCGCTCAATAGGACAGAGGAATAGTTGTAGGCATCGACCGTTGATCCTAACCTGACTTTGTGGTGCCTAGGCTAGACAGGTAGGGAGAGGTAATTTTTAAAGGCCCGTCTCACGGTGATTCATGAGCGGATCCCTCCTCTCTTTACCTGTGCTTATCTGGCCACAATTGGCGGTGAAGAGGCGGTTTGAGGTCCTACTTCTTGCCCTTTAGAATAGTTAGGAGCTGTCTAGCTGACCCAGGTGACCCTAGATCTAAGCCTGATTGTGCATTTGTGGTTGATTGAACATGTGTCTAAGCCTTTTATTGAAAATCTTTTTGCAAAAAGCTCCACATAAAAAAAAACACTAAAAGAAAAAAGGAAAAAAAATTTACAAAAAAAAACTTGCAACTTGTCGCTAAGAAATCCGTGCACCTCACTTTCACCCACATTCTTTTTCTTCCCCTTTCTTACATCATGGGTACCCCACCTCATAAAACTCTTGCCGAACTTTGGTATCCTGAACCAAACTTTGCTTCCTACACGAATTGTTTTGATCGAATTACGGACGACCCCTCCATGTCCAAAATTTCTTTGAAAGATCGAATAGAAGCGTCTAAGAGAAACAGTTCGACTTCACAATCCACTTTGTATCAACCATTTCAATCTTCACCACATTCTTACGTTGATACCCCTTTTTCGAGTCCTGTTGTAACTCCGAAACCCATGTCTATCGCTGAACATATTGAACAATCTCGTAACCGATCTTTCACTCCTTTCAACACTTCCAGTTCTTGGGATCAACAAGTCCATTCATCTTTTTATCCAAATGTTGATCCTACTTCTGTCCAACCATTCAATTCCTACTAGTCCTACCCGACTTTCACACCTTCCATAGACATTGCTTCTACACAACCATTTGGGAGTTTCACGTATCCAAACAACTTTGAATCTTTTACTGAAACCCCTTCACAACCCATGTCTAGTCTAGAACAGTCGTTGGAAGCTTATATTGTAGCGACAAACCGACAGATGAGGAATTTGGATGCCTCCATTGCCGCCCTTATGCAACCTAGTGAACCGGTAGCTAGTTTCCAACTAGCTCCAAAAATACCAATGTATGATGAAGCGGTTGGACAGAGTGAGAATTTGAGTGGTGAGAGTGAGCTGTACACACTTCCAAATCAAACCTACACATACCCAATTGAATCACACAACTCCGGTTTTCAATCAAGTGTCCCAAATGATTCACCAGTTGAAGATAAAACGTGTAATGAGTTGTGTGATCTTGTAGTGTTTGATTTACCTGATTGTGAAGAGCCATTTTCAAGTGAAACCATCACCAATCCTTTTAACCTCTACACCTCCACTCAAGAACCTGAATTGATAAATATCCATGCTTTTGATGAGGTGTCTAAAAAAATTGATTTTCACTTGATTGAGGATATTGACGCCGGGAATATTTTGGATGATGAACCCGTAGATTTGACTGAAATTTTATCTCCAATTCATCATCCCGAGTCATTAAATGTTTCTCCCGAACTTCATATGCGTCTTGATTTTGATGATAAATGCATGGATGAGATAACTTTTGAGAAGAATTATGAGGATAGTATTGAGGATAGTATTGAGGATGAACCAGTTTTGTTTGATGTGTCGGATTTTCCAATTCATCCTCCTGAACCTTTAACTATTATACTTCCTAAATTACCCTCCCTCCTTTCCATCATTCCGACCATGCAAAAGATCACGCAGAAGGACTGTGAGCTTGAAAAATTTCTGTTCGATCACAGCAGTTTTGACGCCACTAGTGCATGTAGGCTTGGGTCTTTCATTCGCAAAGTGAAGTGAGTCTCACGAGTTAAGATGAGTACGGCGCATTCGAGACGTCCTGCGTTCCTCCTTAAATCTGACACAGTTCTTACAACCGATATCGATTACGAGTGTTTTACTTTTGCGGACGATTTTGAAGACTCACCGTCCGAGTTTGAGTCCTTTGAATTTTTAGATGAGTTAGTTGAACCATCAGACTCGGTTACCTACAGTCATTTCGAACAATTGATGGAATCCTTCAAGTTCGAGACAGTTTACTTAGGTGAGAATAAGACTATCCCTAAATCACTCCCCTTCGTCCTTTCCATCATTTCGAACGCGCAAGAATCCGTCGCGCTTCCATTTTCAATGTATGGTTTACCAAGTTCAACGTACCCATGTTTTCTCGCGAATCTTGAGGGATTTGACCCCATTTCTCGACGGGTTAATAAATTAGCACAATCGCTTTTAACACATCGGTCATCACAATTTGCGCTAATTTATTCACTCGACTTACACCCTCAAGTTCGTACTACACTTCTTTCTCTTTTCCGCCATTCTTCCCCTCCACCGAGACCATATTCCACCTCTCTTCCCATACGGTCTCGAGTGCTTCTCATTTCTTTCCTCTACACTCCATTCTTTCACCAACCACACCATTATAACGATAGAATTTTTGAATGGTTGGTGCTAACCTTTGGCATGTGTAAGGCCTTGTATAGTTTGATTTTTCTCCTCCCTAACTTTGAACTTTAACGCTTAAAACAGTGGAAACACTGTTTCACTTAAGTTTGGGGGGGAACCTTGTTGTATATATATTTTTTGTTTTTCTTTTAACAATAAAAAATAAAAAAAAATTATAAATAAATAAACAGGGGAGCGCCGGCCATTTTGACCCTCTTGGTGTAGCATGACAATGAGGACATTATCAAGTTTAAGTTGGGGGGTATGCTCGGTAAGCCTTCTTCCTTCGCATTCATGTGTATATTTTTGCATTTGCATACTTATTTTAAAACCCATAAAAATTGAAAATTTTGAAATATTATAAAAATTAAAACATTCAATTTTGGCCATAATTAACTTGAGTTTGACAATACGGTTGACTAGCTAGGAAAAACTAGATCTTAGACTTAGTAAATTAAAAACCCTAAAAATAACCTTTCTTAAAAATTTAACGGTAGAAAGTATATATTTTTGTAGTTTATTTAGAAATAGGCAAATTTCGAGTTCACTTCTTGGGCTAAGTTAAAACAAGGAAAAAGTATTGAAATTTTTATTAAAGTATAAGTTTGAAAAATAATTCCTAAGCTTAAGTCTAAATTCTGAAAATATATACCCTACAACTTGCACAAACACGGACCTTGAAACTTGGAATAGTAGAAGAGACCTTGAAATGCTCTTGTCTAAAGTCCTTAGTATGAAGAAAAATAAATAAAAATACAAGTGTGAATAAAGAGATAAAAAAAATGAACACTGGTTTTTGTAATTACTTAAGGCTGCATTAATAGAAAAAATATTTAGCGAGGGTGCTCCATCACCTAGTGCTTTAGACCAACTGGTTTGGGAGTCACTGCTAAAAGCCTTAGGGATTACAAGACTAGGAATTACGCTTTAATGTGCAAACACATTTTGTAATCGGTCGTTGGTACCTCAAGAAGTATTAACGGTCGCATAAAGAATGTGTGAGCAATTTCATCTAAAAATTCACCAATTGAAAAGTACTTTGGACGATGGACAAGAGTATAATAGCTTGATTTGAATTTCCAAGTGTAGGGGTGATATACACACACATAGGGGTATGTGATTGGGGTTTAGATAAGAGATAGGAATGAAGAATATGACTTATATCTTTAATAGAGATGATAAAAATTTCTAAGTTGAGATGGACCCCTAGAAGGAAAACTTAAAAGATGCCAAAAGCTAAGTAAATTCACAAGAATATATATAATCTTAAGTTAAATAATAAGGAAGCGTGAAAAATACGGGCGGATAATTTATGAGTCGAAGATAATAGAATTCCTTGTTGGAAAACCTAATTGGAAAATAAAAGTCAATAGGCCGAATTGATAGGATTTTGTGGGTAGTATCTGCTGAAAACCCTCAGGAGAAAACACTTCTCCTACTAGGGACACCTAGAGGTTTAACGAATTGTTGCACGAGCTGAGTGCAATCGCGTTTCCCTGCGAAAATGAGGCTAGGTCTTTTTCGAGAATAAAAACTAGGTTTGCTTGAGGATGAGCAAAAGATAAGTTTGGGGGTATTTGTTCATATCATAATTTTGCATTATTATATTCCCCATTCTTATTCATTTTACAAATAAACATGTGCTTTTGATCTATGTCTGCTACATAGTTGCAGATTACAGGTTCTCGGAACAAAAACAGTGAAAAAGATGAAAAGACGATACAAAAGTGAGACTACGACCAACATATGGAAGAATCTTGATCAAGCCTACAGTTTGGAGAATAAACGAAGATCAATGAACAAGTTCACAGAGTACAAAGGCAGCGCAAGATTCAAGACTTCGACACGAAGCAAACGGTAAAAGTCCACGACATTATGCACTGTGGAAATCTGGAAGAAACTAGAAGACATTATGAAGAACCAAGTGAAGAAAAGCCAAGAAAAATGCAACAGGAATCAGCCCAAAAGAACACAGCCCACAAGCCCTCTTTTTGGCTGCGGAACCGCGGCCAAACATGGGTTTTGGCCGCGGTTCCGCGGCCGTGTGTAGCCCGTGTCGGTGCTAAAAAATTCAGAGTGGCGCGCGTTGACTAGTCTTCTTATGGGTATACTTGTAATTGCAGATATGACTCGATTGTAACCCTAGGCGTTCTATATTCTATAAATAGAAACCCTAAAACCTTTTTTAGGTTATGCCTCTTCTTGTGCCTCATCTCATTTTATCAAAATTCAGATCTGTAAATTTCTGCAATGTATGAAGAGAGTATCAAATAAAAATTAGGAGTAAGTTTTCTTTTTATTGCCCTAGTTAAATTTTATTTCCATGCCCTAGGTAATTTCTTATCTGCCCTAGTTAGATCTTTCATTCTCTTCCCTAGTTAGAAAATGTTTTTTTTCAATTTCCTAATGAGTGAGTAGTCTCCTCGCTTGTTAGGGTTAGATTTGGGGAAGGTTTGAGAGATGAAGATCTCTCACCCTTTCTTGCCCATCACACGTTTTTATAGGACTCCATGCATACATGTACACACCGCTCTCTACGGCACCCTATCCCACGAGGTAGCGGTGATACCGTAGTATAAAGGACCGGTTGAGCGTGTTTTCCATGGAGGTTAGGGTAAGGATTAAGAAAGGAAGAACAAGAACCTAGAGGAAGAAACATCGTTTCTTCCCGATGGTACTAATCCACTTTATTAATTATTACCATAACACCTCATAGATCTTAAATAGGGCATAGAAAGCGGTGAAGAATATTGACTTTCCAAACTTAAGCTAAACCTAACCCTAGCAAGATTTTAGTCTAGATCAACTTAGTTTTTAGATTTAATCAATCTGACAACAATCGGAATTAACTCGTTAGAACAATTCGAGAATACACAAAATCCTTGTGGACCAACCCGTACTCACCGGCTAGCTACCAAGCGACGCCGTTCTTGATTGCGGTTATAAATATTCTTCTTTGATCAATCAGGTCTCCATCAAGTATGTCTCGGCTGGTATCCAAGATAAATGGACAGTGCTCAATGTCTTACCTATGACACTAATATAAGTGCTTCTATACATGTCCCATACCAGTTATAGTTACACTTATATATATCTGATAGGCGTCGACAATTCAATAATTAACTGGTTCCGCTGATTGTGTATAAGTACGTGTCACTTCCATTATTAAATCACGCTTTTACACTAACGTACTTGCCATAATCTAATCACTAACATTTATCACTTGGTAATGTAACACGGTCACTAGAATATCGATGCAAATGAACACTAATTACAAGGGTATAACAGTCATGCAACATGACGGGGATACAGTAAATACACTACTGAATACATGTGAGCAACCGGTGTCGGTTGGATTAGAAAAATCACATAAAATCACACATGCATAATCTGGCGAAACAATATAAAAAACATAAACAATGTATTAAATTATCTCTACAAAAAAATTAGTTTCGAGTCAATCGGGTGTCAGGTTTGCGAGTTATGGTCATTCCATTTTAAGTGTTCACTGCTGGGAATCCAATTTCTGAACTAGAAGTCCGTTTTGTAACACGTTTTACTCTCTGTTGAGATCATAATTAGGTGACGCTACAGTTAGATAATATTTATATTTATCTGTTTTGTTTCCAACTCATCAGACGGATCAATAATACCCGCTGTATACAGGGAGATATGCACTGTCTAAGGTTAATGTATACATTCTGTTTCTGCATGAAACTGCAGTACATATCGACGGTTTAAAAGGTGTTATAAATATCAAACGACACCGGAATGTAATGAAACTAGTACCGTTAGAAAGCTAATTCAATTATATCCACTTCTATGTATGGTTCCGCACACTTATGCATTTAAAAGGTGAGATATGTGCATTCTAAAACAAGCAAAGGCGGAGATCTTGCCCCGGACTGCAGTTCAGAGCCATGAATCGCTTCAGTTTTCGTCTTTATAACTTATTAAAATTTAGAGATCAACTGTGGGATACTGTAGGTTTATCTGTTGGCTTCGATACGAGCCCTAAAATATTAGGTTGCGAGTTGTAGTCAATTTATTATGAATTAACAAGGTGACACATATAGTGAGGTTCAGATTTGTCGTCGCCTGTTGGGGACGGCTTTTCATGTACGAAACCGCGGTATTTTAAACCCAACTTTTACACAGTACTAACTAATGATATATAAGTCATATCAACCCTAAGGATTTGCATTGCTATAATGATGAATAACTATATGCAACTATATATCTAATCGAATTGATATTACCAGTATGGATGGTTTTTAGTAAATTACAATTATTGCTATAATGAGGAAGTGTTCGCTCAAGATCGGCTGATGGTGGAAGAAGCTCATCGGAGATGGCCCAGGTCGCAGACGGCGAGGCGGAAGTAGGAGGAGCTCGTTGTAGGTGGAGGCGGAGCTATTTGCTGGGGAAGGTGGCTCGTGGGGAGCTTGGGGTGCATCGGTGGGTGCTTGTCGGGGGTGTGAGGAAGAGTGGGGGAATTCGATAATGACGGCGATGACGGGAGGAGGTGGAGCTCGGAGTCTTCGAGAGAGGAGATAGAGAGATAGAGAGGTAAAGAGAGAGATAGAGAGAGGTGAAGAGAGAAGGTCGGTTGTTGAGAGGGAGGAGGGCCGGCGAGGGGATCTCGCGAGAGGTGGGCGAGATCTCGGAGACGCCGGGGTGTGGGATTCGTCGTCGAGGCCATTGCAGGAGTATGTAACAACCTAAATTTTTTGTATAATTTTTCAAAAAAATACATAAATGAACACTTAAACCGGAGTACAAGTTATAAGTTTGATTTGCTTTTGAACAGTAAGAAGGAGCTTGTAGCTCACTGGTAAGACCTTGCACTGCTGAACCATAACACCAGAGTTCAAATTCCATCAGCCACATTATCTTTTTATTTAATTTTCTTTTAACTTTTTTAGAAGCCCAAGAGTCAACACGTGCAACACACGTAATAGGGTAAGTTACACAATAATCAAATATGTTAAATAGGTTAGTTGAAGCGTTAGGGGTACGTGGCTCCGATCCAAGCCCCTATCTCCAAGATTGGACCGGCGAGAAGCTTCCTAGGACCGGTGCCGCCGGTTTTCCCATGATCAAACCCTAATTTTTTATTTTGCCCTAGACTCTTGAACTCCCTCCATAACTCCTGTATTACTTATTTACTCTGCACATTTACAGAGAATAGTAAACCCTTCAAATTCTATTTTTAATGCAAAATTTTAATGCATTATTCATTACCCTAGACCCTAAATTGCCCTATAAATACCCACCCCATCTTACACCCCTCTCACTCAGAATTCTCTTGCAAAAATTATACTAAAATCCCAAGTCTTTTAGTGTACAAGTGGAGTTAGTGAAGGGCGAAGCTCCGACGAACTTCCGAAGAGATTCCGGCAACGAATCGACGTCCCGAAGTTTTCTTTAGGACCCCCTCCCTCTCCTTTAGTCCAATAAACCAGTAAGTCCCATTTCCCCTTCTTATCGTATTCTTTAAAAAGTTTCATTTCTAAAACCCGACGGAAGCGGAGTTAGTCCGACTTCCGATTCGGTTTTCTTTAAAAATCACACTTTTCTTTAACAAGATAAAACCATATTCTCACATATTGCTTAACAAATATTAACAAAGCCATTAAATCAAGTTTCACCTCAAAATAATTATTGTTGTGACTTTTATCGCATTTTTACATAAAAATACCATAAACTATTCATTTCGACATTATAACCTTATTTTCTGGCTATACCTTTAGATAGTTCACGAGGTAATGACCTATCTCCTCACAACACACATCTCTATCATAGCACGATTGATTTTGGGACAATAGAACACGGGAAATACGACCTTACAAATAAATACCCTAACTTATAAAACCGTTTTCTTTAAAAAGATGTATTTATAATTTCCATGCAATTGCGCCTCTACAACCTATTTTTGGGGGACCCGTCTGGGATGGTGTGGATTATCGCATATTCTCGGGCTTAGTAGAGCGAGATGCAGACCTCCGCAAGGAGCATTCGATCTCGATATATTGCTTAACAAATATTAACAAAGCCATTAAATCAAGTTTCACCTCAAAATAATTATTGTTATGACTTTTATCGCATTTTTACATAAAAATACCATAAACTATTCATTTCGACATTATAACCTTATTTTCTGGCTATACCTTTAGATAGTTCACGAGGTAATGACCTATCTCCTCACAACACACATCTCTATCATAGCACGATTGATTTTGGGACAATAGAATACGGGAAATACGACCTTACAAATAAATACCCTAACTTATAAAACCGTTTTCTTTAAAAAGATGTATTTATAATTTCCATGCAATTGCGCCTCTACAACCTATTTTTGGGGGACCCGTCTGGGATGGTGTGGATTATCGCACATTCTCGGGCTTAGTAGAGCGAGATGCAGACCTCCGCAAGGAGCATTCGATCTCGATGGAATTTTTATACATTTTTCTTTAGAAAATGAGATTTTTGCAAGAAAATAAATAAAATTATTTTCATTAAATATGTATATATAATTATTACCAAAATACTTATTTTAAATATATATAATATTCCATGTTTCCAAAACTCAAGAAAAGAATTCAAATATTGCATGAAACTACCATGATAATTCAAAACAATATCAATATTATAAATAAATACCATATACTATGAAAATTAGGTTTTTCTCATTAGAAATTTCACATCTATAAAATATACATCTATAGAAACTCTAAAAACGATAATTAAATACTTGAGATGTATTTTGAAATTATGCCAAAACTATTTTTATATAAAACCCCCTCAAATTATATTAAATTATAATAAGGACCCTAGTAAATATAGGTTTAAGCGGGACCAGTCTCTTGAGCCTCAGGGAGCCGGAGATATGGGTGCTTGCCTATCTAAGGTAGACAACCTAACAAACGGTTTTATCAATACGGTAATTGTCTTGGAAAAAGACACAAATCCTGCCGTCCATGTGCAACAGTTACCGATAACATCAAAACCTAACTCAGGACTTCAATTTTTTTTCTAATTGTCTGATTCAGACCGAATCTAAATATAATCAATCTGACTTGAATGTGATTTAAGTATAAAACAATAATTCAATATGAATCCATATATTCAATCTATTCAATCTATACAGCTTGACTGAACCGAACCATGGATATACTCCATTTACATGTTCATCTATTATATCCGTTCCATTACTGATATCATGGTTTCGGCAAGTCATCCATCTATACAATTTATAATACAAGACAATACAATACAATCCATACAATCAATACATAAACACTACGGGGTTATAAAGGGGTAGATTGGTACGGAAGGTGTTAAAAATGACACGAGACTGCAACCATAATACACCTAACCTGAATCCCCATTGCCGTTGTACCGTAACTGAACGGTTCCTTGTGCTCCTTATACCATAGTCCACGGGGAAAGTTGGACGCTTCTCGTATACACTGGAATTTTCTGTACCAAGTTACAAACAACAGCGTTAACAATATAATACAACTTTAAAAGTTACATTCCCACTCTGTCTATTCTACTTCTCCCTTATCTTTGGGACTTATCAAGCGTTTGTTCGCTGACGACATTCTCTTTCTTCTTCTTTGGAATGTCGTCAGATGATTTGGATTCACTAGAGATCGAGCCCACCAGCGAGGACTTGGACCAGCTAGCTTTCGACCCGGAGCTCTAGTTACTTGTACATTTCATTTACATTTATGTTATGCCATTGTTTAGACATTGCTTTTATTCCATGTATTTCCATTTCAGTTGTATTATAAAACGAATATTTAATAAATAAAGTTGTTGTTCATTTACATCTTGTCTCTTGTGTATATTTTATTTTATATTGTTTAGATACGCTTAGCGTGTTTACTTCTGAGTAAATGCTAGCGGCCTCGTCGCGCCCTCTGCCCGTATACTGGGAAGCGAGGCATGACAGAGTGGGAAGCGGGGCGTAACAGAGTAGGAAGCTGGGACGTGGGCTTGAGCAAGTTAGGGGGGGGGAGAGAAGAAAGCGAAAAAGAGAGGAAGAGAAGGAGAAGAAGAAGAAGCGGGTCGAGGTAGGGGAAAGGGTTTGGGTTTAGATTATTAGGGTTTAGGTTTTTAAAATTAGAAATTATTATTACAAGAAATATAGGAAATATTTATAGAAAATATTTAAATTGAGAAAATTTGGGAAACATTTATTTAAAAATACGGAAAAATATTTACAAAAGAACTGGGTATCACAACGACGGCCAAACCCGGCCCGACCCAAGCAGAGCCTCAGGCCAGACTAGGTTCTGGTTTAGGGTGTTCGCGCCTGGCCCTGCCGGACACGCTGAATTGACACCCACCCAACTCAAATATGACCGTTTTTTTTTAATATAATGGTGCATGCCTTGGTAATAAGACGATGAAACCTTTGCACTTGCTTCGAAAAATTCAATACAAGAAACGATGTTATCGCATCTAATGTTGGTCCACCTCCAACAAATTTATTAGCACATGACGCTGTATTACTTAAACATAGAAATCTGGATGTGATTGTTAGCTTCAAGCATAACAGAGACAAAATAAATACTTTTTCTATCGGTGCGGAGGAATCCATGTATACTGTATGGTTTTTTATTGAATGAAAGATAAGGTATAAGATACACGTCGCTAGACAATAACATGACTCACCTGCTTTGTCTCTGCGTGGATTCCATGGCACCCTCCTATAAAAGGGAAAGAAACTTGATTGGGAAAATTCATGGAAGGAAAGGTCTGTACGGAAAGGGTAATTGGAGTGGGCCCCACAAAACAGCATCGATTTGCGAGCCCCAGGTGTCAGCTTCCGCCTCCCCAACAGCCCCGTATTTATTCCCTTGATTAACCCGTCCTCGATTTCCCGCTTTATTTACGCTTTCGCCACTATCGCTATATATCAGCCACCGACGACCGAAAATTCCTCGACACGTGGGGTTCTGCTGGGACGCCACGTCATGAGACTGGAGTGGGACCCACGCGGGGAAAAAGGCAGCGAAGGTCGCATGAGATCACGCCCCTCCACATTCCACTTCTTTTTCTTTTTCAATAAATCGCTGGCCCCATTTTCCAAATTTGCGGGCAGATATTTAACCACAGAACAGGAAAAATCTTCTCTAACAAGGCACAAGAAGATTTTTTCCAGAGAACATGAGGTATCAGTTTAATTACCATATTGCTCTCAACCAATTTGGTAATGTTGTTAATCTTTTCGAGTATTTTTGTTGGGTATCTCCATGCTAACAATGGTCGCTCAAGAATTCAATTTTGGTAACGTTGCTAAAAATCTTTCAGATTCCTGGAAAATGAGTATATATTGTCATTGATTGGAAATTACTTATAGTGGCATCACAATTATCATTGATCCATATGCAGATTTAATCATGTATTGGCATTGTATGCTCTGCATTCCCGTATACACTTTAGGGAAAAAAATAAATAATCTTAAAGTATTATTTTCACAAATGTACTATCCTTTTTATCGATATTAGACTCGGGTTGAATGACCTTTACGCTCGGTTCTTTTTAATGAAACTCAACGAAAACTCGGGTTGAATGTACCATCCTTTTCTTAACGTTCTATATTTGAACATATGACACATGAAACAAAATTTAATTTGATGTGATCTAACGACAAAGAAAATCTAAATTAATCTATTCCTACAGAATAAAAACATTTATTTCCAAAATATTGTAAGATCAATTACCGATAAGTTTTACCAGCAATCGCTTAAATTTGGGCTTGAAATCTTATAGAATCCTCATTTGGAATATTGAGATAATAAAGTCAATCCATCTTCTATACTGTGATACACCGACTCATGTTATTGAAACACAAATCAAGAAAGCAGCAGTTCTGAAGTGTAAACTCCATGGAGTCGTGATATAGTCACCAGCCTCTCTCTCTCTCTCTCTTCACTCAACTCTCTCTCTCTCTCTCCTCTCTCTCTCTCTCTAGAACCAATGAAGAACCCAAATCTCAATCCCATCCCCTCCGATCTTAAATCCCTAATCTCAGCGCCGAGAACAAGGAGGACGAAGCTCGTCGCCTATGGCTTCGTCTTCGCCTTCGTCGCCTTCACCGCTTTCCTCGCATTCAACCCATCCAACAACGCCTCCTCCCCTTGGTTCTACAACCTCTTCTCCTCGTCCTCCACCTCTTCCCTCAAGGCCTCCCTCGCCCCTTATCGATCCCAGGTCTCCTCTCTCTTCTCTCACTTTTTCCCCAATTCTTCATCATCGATGAGCAATGTCGTTGATGGAGGAGATGGGTCTTCTAAAGATTCGATCTTGGGACATGGGTCGCTGCAAGATGGACCGTCGGTGAAGAATCAGACCCAAGCTGCAAATCTTGGGGCAGATTCTGAAAGGAATGGGGCTAAAAACGAGAGTGTTGGTGTGATTGGGTCTAAAGAAAATGGGGTTTTGGCGAGCAAGAATCAAACTGAAGGTGGAATTGATACGACAAAGAATCAGACCGCATCCAGTGAAGTTTCAGCAAATGTTCAGAAAGAACCAAAGCCTAACAATTCAACCAAAAATGGGCAGAAAGAGGCTAATGCTCCATCAAACACCCAGAAAGAACCAAAGGACGACGATTCAACACAAAACGGGCAGAAAGAAGCTAATGTTTCATCAAACACCCAGAAAGAATCAAACCCTGATAATAATTCTACCCAAAACGGGGGAAAGGAGATTGAGAAAGGGACTAAAGTTGCAAATTTGACAGGGGCACTTGTGAAAGGGAACAACTCGGCTGAATCGGTTTCGAATGGGAATGGGAAGGAGAAGAAGAGGGAGAAGTGGATTGAGGATATGATTGGTTGTGATATATTTCGAGGGCATTGGGTGAAGGATGAATCTTACCCTTTGTACCCTGAGGGATCTTGCCCTCATATTGATGAGCCTTTTGATTGCTTTCTCAATGGGCGGCCGGATCGATCGTATCAGAAACTCCGGTGGCAGCCGATTGGTTGCAATATCCCAAGGTGAG
Organism: Agapanthus africanus; assembly: GCA_030015575.1. NCBI lineage: Eukaryota > Viridiplantae > Streptophyta > Magnoliopsida > Asparagales > Amaryllidaceae > Agapanthus > Agapanthus africanus. Next base: position 683,111,549 of record JASDDO010000031.1, on the reverse strand, counting down.
GACTTTTGATCATTGTTTAATTCGTTTGGTTTAAATTTGTTAACCCATTATAGTGAATATGGTTTTGTATAATTTTTCTGTAATATGTCATCAATTTGAAGTCGAGTGATTAGATTCACTTCAATTTATTTGTTTACATTTGGTTTGAATATGATAGAGCTTCCCTAGATTGAACTTCGGGTAAGATTTCTTTCACATTTGATTCATGTTAATGTCCACTTGCTTTTGGGCTATAGATCATTATTACTAATTTGATAGAGAAAAGGTTGTAGATTAATTATGGTTTTGTTTATTGGGAGTGGACAAATTTACTAATATTAAGCTCTATTTAAACAATTCTTTTTTTACCACTTAATTTCAGATCACAATTATGGAATTGCATAGAATTCTTCCATGCCATCTATCCACTTCTTTGTGCCCATTTGATTTCTTATACTATGAGTATTTTTTTAAAAATAGTTTTCCGCTATATGGTTATTTTTTTCTAAACCCAATAATTTAGTTTTGGAATGAGAGATTTTTTTACTTGGTTGGATTTGTGTTGTAGATTGAATGCAACCGACATGTTGGAGAGACTAAGGGGGAAGCGCCTAGTTTTTGTTGGTGATTCACTTAATAGGAACATGTGGGAGTCTCTTATTTGCATCTTGAAGAATTCGGTGAAGGATAGAAGTAAGGTTTTTGAGGCTTCTGGTAGGCATGAATTCAGAACCCAAGGCTCTTATTCTTTCCTCTTCAAGGTATAGATTCTTATTTATTATTTAAATTTATTTCTTTTTCTTTATATTTAGTTTTTACCATTTCTTTTTTTTGTTAGACTAATATATTTGTTCTTTAATTTTATTAGGATTACAACTCGACCGTGGAATTCTTTCGATCCCCTTTTCTAGTTCAAGAGTGGGAGATGCCCGCTGGCAACGGGACAAAGGAAACCTTACGTCTCGATATAATTGAGAGATCGTCTTCCAAGTACAAAGATGCACATGTCATAATCTTTAACACAGGCCATTGGTGGACTCATGAGAAGACCGCAAAAGGGTAATTGAAACCAATAGTGCTTAGGAAGTCCATAATCGTTAACAGCTTATTATCTTGATACACATTGCTACCCTACAACCCAACAACTTTAAGATTTTGGGAAAAGTGGTTATTAACATGAAATAAGAGCGCACCATTTCAGGAGGTCTTGGGTTCAAACCCCGACATCATGAATTTAAAAGTATATTTTGTTACCCTAATTTATTCTCCCTTCACAAGCGAAAGTTTCCGTTGGAGGCCTCTCGATGTGGCCTAACACCCATGCTAGAGGGCATATTGAGTGTAGTGTTATCTTGATTTATCGCACAACCTAATAGCTTAAGGTTTTGGATATAGGGGTTTTTGACAATATTTTTTGAATTATTTGCTTATTGCTTGATTGACATTGGAATTCTTTTTATACAGGAAAGACTACTATCAAGAAGGCAACAGAGTCTATAGCGAACTTAATGTTGTGGAAGCGTTTCATAAGGCTCTCAATACATGGGCCAAATGGGTTGATGCCAATGTGAACCCAAAGAAATCCTTGGTCTTCTTCAGGGGATACTCTGCTTCACATTTCAGGTAGATAATGCGCTTTCTTCCTTTTAATTTTGTGATTATGATCATAGGTAGATACTCTGCTTTAGTTATGTTTAAATAAAGAACAATCAATCTCTTTAAGCCAAAAGTTTTATTTGATTCTTCCTAATAAACTAGGAGAACACCGCAATGATGCTTTCTTCACATTTGTTTATTTTTATCTTTATTTTTCTTTCAGCACCTCACCTTAGGTTTTTGGTTACTCTCTTAGGTTTTTGGTAATTGCTTACACTCTTAGGTTTTTGGTTCATTGAATCTTCTGTGAAACAAAATAATTGCAAAATATGTTGTTTTTATATATAAATCATATCTATTAGAATGTAAAAGTATACCCCTCACTCCTCACCATAACATTGGGGTTATGGTGCACTGGCAGAGACTTTTAATGGTAAGTGCGTACCGTGTTAAAAAAATATACCAATGTGCAGCAAAATCTCAGGTTTTGGCCTTCAAAAAGGACGCTCAATTTGCAAGAGCGATGTATACGCAGACCCAAAAATTATCCCTTTAGCCCTCACCTTAACTTTATAGTTTTGGTGCATAATGGCATGGACGTTAATTATAGTATTCATCTTTTCATTTCTCATATATTATACAAACGACAATATTATTGAATCACATCCTACTTCATTGTTCAGTGGAGGCCAGTGGAACTCTGGAGGTGCATGCGATAAAGAAACGGAACCCATAACAAATGACAAGTATCTTTCATCTTATCCTCCAAAGATGAACGTTCTCGAATCAGTACTCAGGCAAATGAAAACCCCTGTGTCTTACTTAAACATCACGAGAATGACTGATTATAGAAAGGACGCCCACCCTTCCGTATTCCGAAAGCAAAAGCTGACCGAAGAAGAGAGAAGAGACCCCTTGAGATTTCAAGACTGCAGTCACTGGTGCCTTCCCGGTGTTCCCGATTCATGGAACGAGTTGTTATATGCGGAATTGATAATAAAACAATATCTTATGGCTCAGTAAGTTTGATTAGACATGCAAATAGTGAAAATACAGGTTGCTTGTATATTTGTTCGTAAAACCTACAGAGCGGAATAACCAAGGAGACGGACCAAGCGATAAGGCATGGTATAGAGAAATGAAGCGCACACGATATAATAAGAGTGAGGAAAAAGGATAGAGTATATTGTTCTGGTTTGATATTCTATGATATTCTTTTACCCTTTAAGGCTTAGAATCTAAATCTCTTGTCAGGATAAAAATAAAAACAGCATATTTTTCATTAAAAAAGTGAAGTTTTTGTTTCTTTTGCATTTTCCCCTTATATTCCCGTCATAAAAAGCAATCAATTGCCGCACTTGGCCTTTTCATCTATCAAGCTTATCTACTCTATCGGTATCAGAACATAAAAGTTTCCCCTGGTTGCTTGTTTTATATTGTGCTTCAAATCAAGAGGCCTTATTGATTATGAACTACCAAGTGATGCAGCGAACGTTCTGGGATCATATCGTGGGGTCTATGCAGGTAAGAGTGATTTGTTACATTTTTTATTTTTTTGGTTGAAGTTCCTTAAATTGTTCAGCATCTAACACAGCTACTTCCTTTGACAATACGGCTTTCATTAAATTATATGATTAGATACTTGAAAGTTTTGTTCTTTACTCATAAGAGTGAGGTAAAGTGCTGAATTATATTTCTTATGGAGCAGGTCATGGTCTCTGATGACAGTTATCCACTGCCAAAGCAATGGATACTGATTGTTGAGGCTTATTGAGAGAGATTTAAAGGTTTCCTACAATTGGGGCCCTGTTGTTTTCAGATGAATTATATTTGTAGTTCCCATTTTAGCAAAGCCAAGGTAGAGCTGTCCTCCTCAGTGTTATATTTTAAGCTAAATTGTATGAAGTAACCTCCATTTTTTTTTATGTATTACAGAAAATACCCCATCTTTTCAAAACCTGCACCTGGCCCTCTCCAAGTTTTCTATTATTTTTCTGCAATCATTTCATTGACGGCTCGTTAATAATCTTCTTACTGAGGGTATTTTTGGAGTAAAAATTTATCATCTCTTGTTATCTCTCTCAGTTTTGCTCCTTCAACATCAAGGCTGTTTCGTTTACATTCATGCAACATGTAAAAATTAAGTGTGGCGAAATTGTTGTTTCTAGAATTTCGTTTTCGTGATTCTTGTTGAAATGCTACTAAGCGAAGTTTCCTTACTAACCTCGAAACAACGGTAAGCTATTCGGCGAACTGTAGGTAAGCTATTCGGCGAACTGTAATTATAACGACGTATTGAGTAAAGATCTGACATATCGAAAGTAGGATGGGATCAAGATCCCAAGGTACTAGCAGCATTGACTTTGTCAATCATGATATTTTTTCTTAATCTCAAGCATGTTAGCATGTGATGACATAACTTGGGCCTCTGTTGAAGTCAATTCTACTACTACATAATGTATGTCAAAATATTCTTGGTCCAAATTAAAAGCTTTGTTAGTTAGGGACTGTTTGGTTGCAGGATTATAAATTTGGATTTACTGTTTGGATTGTGGAATCCTAGGATTCCATAATTTTTTGTTTGGTTGGAGGATTAGGATTTTCAGGATTCCTTTGTTTTTTATGGAGGGCCCACCACAAAATAAGGATTCTTGAATCCTAAAAAATTTTAAGGATTTTCAAGGATTTGACACTATTCATTGTACTTTTAGATGGGACCCGTGTACTTTATTTATTTAATAATCCTGTCTCTCTCTATCTCTCTCTAAAATCCTCAAATCCAAATCCCATTTTTTTTCACCAACCAAACAAAGATTACAAGGATCTACAAATCCAATACTAGGAATCCAAAACCAACCAAACAACAAATTACCAAATCCAGAAATTTCAACTGTACTGTTTTGGAATCCAAATTCCATAATCTTGCAACCAAACAGGGCCCTTAGGAGATTGGTAGTGTATATAATGTATCATTTTGGGGCTAAATTTGGGGAAATTTCTTATTGTTTATGTATTGCATATATATTACAATTTGAGAACAGTGAAGAGTAATTGCTGTGGCGATGAGTCTTATTACAGGTAGGATTCAGAGATTGTAATTGTTTATGGGATGCTTGCATATTTTATTGAAGGAGCCTGAGGCTTTGTCAGGAGTTTCATGTGAGAAGAAAGCTAAATATTTCACAAGTTGGTCATTTGAGCATAGAGATTCCTTTAAATTTTGCTTGAAGAATTGTTGAGCTCATAAATGCTTATTACATTTTTTGGATTGGATCTGGGGATTGTTATATCAATTATTTTTTCATATTTTATTCTCCTCATTTATAGGCTAATATGGTTGTATATTTATAAGGCATTTACTACTTTAAAGAGAATGTGTACGTATCATTTATACTTCCTATAAATCCCCAGTTTCCGTACATAATTTTTCCGAATTTGTCCAGATTTTGATTCTATTTATTTTCATATATATATATATATATATATATATATATATATATATATATATTATTCCTAAACCAAAATTCTAAACCCAAATACTAACCTGCCCGACTCACCCGACCCGACCCGACCCACTCACACACCCCACTTCTTCTCCCTCGCTCCCTCTTTTTTCTCGCTCGTTTCTTCTCCAACGTCTCCCCGCTCCTCGCGTCTATGCCCACGAGACCCGCACCCACGTCGTGACAACTGTGCCCCCTGCCAACGAACTGCCGTGATACCCTCCACCAAATCCCCTCAACTCCAACGACTCCCCCTTCTCACGTCGCCACCGCGAGACTCACTCCCCCATGTCCTCGCCCCACCCACGACTCGACCGAGCCTTTCCCCTTCTTTTTCCATCTCGCGCTCTCCTTCGTCTCTCGCTACCACTCCCTTTCGTTCTCCCTCTCTCACTCATCCTCACCAACAACCTACCGAACTCCTCGAGTTCACCATCACCACGAACCTATCACCACCTCGCCGTCTCCCTCCACTCCAGCGACCAACTTGAACCCCACCAACTCCTCCATCGACGATGAGCCAGACCTCCTCATCCCGTGCACACCCAAGCTCCAACATCCCTTCGCTGTTGAGGCCACCGCCAGAGCATCGCCTATCGCTTCCTTTAGCCCATGAGCTTCACCGTCAACCCAGCCACGACCAACTCCACCTCGTCAACAAGCCCCTCCTCTCCTCCACAACACCGGACCCCCAAACCCACTGCATCCAAGCCACTACCCATTGCTCCCCGTCGCCTCCCGACGCCGCCAACACCTAGCAGAGCCCACTGCCTAAGCATCACCGTCTCCACCCTCGACGGCCACCCACATCGCCGACCTTGTGGAGTCGCCGCTATCCGAGCTCGCTGCCGTCGCCGTTGCTGACGTCGTGCCACAGCCTCTGAGCTCGTCTCTGCATCGTACCGAACCCCGAACTCCTCCCCCGAGCCACCGCGAACCCACCGACGATCCACTGCTCCATGCCATCCTCCACGCCAGTGCCGAGCCACCCCAAGTCCTCGTCAGAACCGTGCTAGTCGTGCACGTGTCGTGCCTTGCTCGTGCGTGTATCGTGCCGTGACGTCTCCGTGCCGGAATCGTGCCCGTGTCGTGCCGCCGTATCAGTCGTGCCACCTTCGCCAAAGGCAAAAGAAAATCTTTCTCTTGTTGTTCATGCTATTTTAATAGCTAGGCTAGATACACATGTTAGATTAATTTGTAATATAGTAGTGTAGATGTGTGCTTTTCGACCGATTACCAAACGCTACCCTAATGTTTGATACGAACTATAATCTAAAACCTATCTTGTTATGGCGGAACCTGTGATAGTTAGTCCCTTTATTGATCACGAATACCGTGTAGGAATTTGGGTGCAAAATGTCGTGTTTATAAGCATGTAAAGTCGCCCCCTAAAGGCGACACAAAATCTGAATCTTACCGCACTTGCTACCTTATTAAAATCATTGTAAATTAAAACCATCCATAGTTTGTTTCTCGACAATTTTAGATTACTGTAACGATACTTGGTTGCGAATGCGGCACTGGACTGCAGTCCGGGACAGCATTCCGATTTGGATACCAGACTTTGACTACTTGCACATCCCCGCTTTAGATTGAAAATGCATAGAGCCCCATATGACCACGTAGATAATTTAATTATCTAACACATGAATCTGGTCCCGTGCTGTTTCACCGTCGTTTGATATTTAATTTGTATTTTAGAGTACCGATGTGTTCTGCAGTTTCTGCAGTGACCTCTGTTACACCGTCACATTAATCAGGACGTAAATCCTAGTACAGGAAGGATACTGATAATCCGTTTGATGCGTTGGAAATCTAACAGGTAGAACTAGATTTTATTCAACTGGGGTAACACTTGAAACTGAACACAATCTCTAGTAAACTGCGCGCCAAGTTGGACTTCCAGTTCTGAAACTGGAATTCCATCAATCGATCGCTACTTTAAAATGATGATAAGTTCCTAACCTGAATTCCGATTGGCATGAGATTAATTTTACTGCTTAGATAATCAAGTGTGCTTTGTACGCTTTTTATATTATTTTGGTCGATTCTATACGTGTGAATTATGGTAAATTTTGCAAGCTATATGGTTATGGGTATTATAATTTAGTGAATACATGCTCAGTGTATTTCTGCCTATTATATGTTTGTTGTATACCTTCTGCGTAGTGATAGTTGCATTGAGATCTAGCGACTGTTGTGCATTGTCGATATAAGTGTTAGCGATTGGGTTGTGGTAAATACGAAAGTAATATTGAGAAGCGGAAACGTGATTGAAAGTGAAAGTGATACGTATTTGTTCTCAACCCATCGAATACCTAAATTCATACTATAACCTAGGGAATGTGGAAATCAAGATAGAATTGAACTCGTATTTAGCGAGGTACAGTGATTTAGAGGATGATCATTCGCTTTATGGGCCTAACGGCACGACTGACAGGGTTACGTCCCGGGCACAGCGGACCGTAGTCTCGGGTATGCACGATGCCCTTATTAAACACGAGCATCCTTTCTACCATTTGATTTCATTGACTTAGTGAATGCTAAATAGTGACATACACATTGCTTAGTTTAGTGACATGATACCTATATTGCACTATTCATATTCAGTTGATATTTATTATACGCATGTTCTGCATGTTGTTGCACTTCTCATGTTTAATAATAATATTGCATACCCATTATATATTTATTGCTATATGTGTAATCCTGACGTCCTGAGTGTGCATGCTCAGAGGACGAAATGGATCCAGCCCAGGAGAAGGACCTGCCATTCGAAATCGCGGAGGTCTAGACTGCTTCATCAGCGCCATCTTTTTTGCTTTCAGCACTTTGTATTTCGTTGGTTAGTTTTATTCTGCAAAATAAGTGTATTTCGAACTCTTTATATTGTAATGTAATAAAGTTGTGAACTGTGATTTTCCTTTACTCTAGTACCGTTTCTTACTGACTACCATGTAATGCTGGAAGCCGAAGTGTGACTTCGGCGGGATTATTCTCTGGCCGTAGGAGTATGGCTGGTCTAGTCACCTCCCGTATTCCGTATTTTCGGGAAGTGGGACGTGACACTTCCTATTAGCGGTTGTTTGAGTCCTGAAAAATGAAAATTAGAAATTGACTGTGTTACAATTCCAATTGAGCATGTCCGATTGAACATGATGTAGCATCCGTATCATTTACTACATCGCTCGGAGGATATGTTAGTATTAGATCTTTTTCTTTCGGTTCTTTCTTTTTAAAAGAAAAAAACGAAAACAAATGCTAGAATGCTAATTTTACGGGACATGTAGGGTAAGTTTGTCTTCTCTTGAATCAAATGGTCCATTAGCGCATTTTACCTCTTTTGAAAAGAGCAAATTAAGTAGAATATGTCGGCAAGAAATTAATTGTACTACTTGAAGACAATAATCAAATGGTTTTTGTTTATTTGTTGAGCTTTGGTGCTTGTTTTTATTGATTCTCTTTGCTTTTTTTGAACGAGGAAGGCTAGTGGAAACCCCCTTTTCATGATCTTAAAAATTCTCAATTGGGCTTAACTAGAACTATAATCAAGCCTCAAGCCCATATGTATGTAGTGCTTGTGCTTTTTAATGTAGCAACAATGGCCTCTTTGAATTAGAAATGTTTTGGGCTTTGTTTAACCATGCTATGTATTTTATTTTATTTTGTCTCTCTCAATCTCTCTCTCTCTCTCTCTCTTATTTGCCGCAAGCTTCTTCATATTGATATAGCATTTAATGTGGTTGGGATGGTTACCGACAACACTAACAGCCTAAGGGGGTGGACCCCACCGCTTAAACTCCAAGGGAGGCCACCCCACTGGTAGACGCATTTTAAGGGTCGGCCGCAGCTACTTAGCTTCGGCCGACCCAAGCTACATATTCCTTGTTTATATAATATAATAAATCCCTTGTAGTTCTTCATCGCTTAATAACCATGTATGTGGTTTTAAAAAGCCACATCCACTCGAACTTCTTAGACGCATCAAGAGCGATTTTTTTTATAACACTGCTTCACTCTAAATCTATAAAGATTTGAAAGAGAATATTTTGGACAACTCTAAATAATAATCACCACATTCGACGGGTTTCGTACCATCAAAGAGAATGCCGTTATGGTAGCCTGCATGAGCGGACGTAGATACATTTACGCTTAAAAATCCGTAGTCTTTCCATTTCAATTTATAGCGTTAGCCAGTTGGCCTTTCAATTAGTGAAACACCAAGTACTCCACATGTTCATACAATGTTAGTGATAGATTTAAGTGGCTCCATATTAGGAGAAAACATCATTATTTTTAAAGATAGAAATAATAAATTACAAAAATAATAGCATCCCATAAACTATGCAAGATCGATGATGGGAAATATGGCATGTATCATCATGACCATGACGCTGACGTAATCTTATCATGGTCATGATGATACCCATCAATCCAATGCGGTAACCTCACCGGAGGTGAGGTGGGGGCCATAAACGGAGCCGTACTAATGATTGCACGTGCGAGGGTTGTTTAGATCGAAGCGGACATATGTGGGCCCCGTCTTCCTCCACGATGATAAAATAAAATAAATTCAATAAACAATATGAGTAGAAAGGTTTCAATGTTTGCTTAATTTGCACGCTTCTATTATAAAGTCAGCAATGCTCGCGCGCGAGCGCACGTTGAATTCACGTGATGCTTGGACTTGCGGAACCCACCACCACCCATCATTTTCAGGCTTCATATTTTCTTCTTCGAAAACTGTTAGAAAGCCATGGCATATATATATATATATCTCGACATGTGAATTGAATCAATCCAATAGAAGACACGGAGTGGTGTCAGACAAGGTGGCAAACCGGCCAGACCGGCCCGAAGCCCATCAGGCTTGACCGGTCAACGGGCCAATGCCCGGTTGACCGGGCCAAGCCTCGGCCCGGCCCGAGTACCACAAACCCGGGCCCGGCCAGCCCCTTGGCCCGGCTCGGGTCACGACCGGGCCGGTCCAAATCCCCTCCTCCGGCCAAACACCACTCCTCCAATTCAATTTTTTTTGAATTATGTTGACGGGCCCGAACTAGGCTCGGGCCTGGGGGAACCGGCGGGCTTCCATAGCCAGGCCTGGCAATTAGCCGGGCTGGGCCGGGCCCGCCATGTGGCAGCGGGGAAACGGGCCGACCGACCCATTTGCCACCCTGAGGTGTGAGGTTTGAGGTAGCTGTCATACGGGATAATCGCTCTTGGCGATCGATACATTAGAGATGCTTGTAGACAGTGACAGTAAAGTTCAATTTACTACTATATATATAAATGGGTATATCACCGATAGATTAAGTATCACAATGCAAAATTGTATCGGCGATGATTTACAAAAATTGATTGGTTAATCCATGAAGACAGCATGGAACGATATGGATATGTTGACGCGTTTCTTATTTCTTAATGAGTTGTATTAATTAGTCGATTTTTACAATTTTTTAACTTAATATAATATGTACTCTTCTAGAAAGAGTGAAGGAAAAAAAGAGCCATGTCGCTTCTTGATCAGTTCAATAAATATTATGGTGAAGAAAATTTCCATAAATTTTACCTTATGCAACCAAGCTTGGACCTGGACCACGTGGGGTCACAGATGACCGAATACATTTTTGCCTGAATTGCAAGGCTAATGTTTTCATATATGTTTAATTACTTATGGAATAAAATGGTTTTGCTTGTCTAAAAAAATAATAAATAGAAAAATATTAGTGATTTTATTTTCAAAAAAATACATACATGCACTTAATAAGAAAATGCATTCGTTTTCAAACATCATCTTATTTACAGAATTGATTTAAGAAATCTTATTTACAGAATTGATTTAAGATATTTCTGGATAAATTGAAAACGTGAATAGAAAAGCAATATACATTTACTTTATAAAAAAAAAAATTTATTTAACAATAAACAAGCATAATATGAATTCCATTTCACAAATGAAATCCTTATTTGGTTAAATATAAAGTTTGAACGCATCTTTAAACACGACAGAGTTAAATAATAAATACAAAACACCTTTTACGGAGATAAATAATATAAACCCCTAAAGAACCGATTACCAAAAATAAAATTATATTAACAGCCGACCTACCCAATTCAGGAACCAAAATACAAAATCAAGAAAGCACATACATACTCGGAATTTAAAAATATAAATAAATCAAACTGGCGTTTTTATAATATTATTATATGTTTATATAGATAATTGTTCTGTCTGCTATATAACAAAACAACATATTTGGCTTTTGAGGGAAAATTGTTATATAAAATGGTTACATATGTACACCAAGTTTTCAAAAATTAAGCCAAGGTTTTGTGGTGTTATAAAATGTTCCAAAATCGAATTCATCCATACACTACATCAAAAATCAATTTTGAAGGACGGCCATCACCGAAACCCACCAAATTCATTCACACATAACATCAAACGCCTCACTTACACAACCAACAACTCACTAAACCTACTCCTGAGACTGCACAGGGAGATCAAGCCGCGCCTAATTAGGCACAACCTCGACAGCCCTGGGCGCGTTTCTTGCGTGCGGTGACATGCATAGCAAGGAAAGTCTTGGTCTTGTTGATAGGCCGAATCTTCTCGAGCTCCACAAAGTCGCCAACTTTGAACTTGTTGTTGTCGGTGTCGTGGGCCTGGTATCGCTTCTCGATCCTGACCCTGACCCTGCGCATGTACTTGGATTGAGGGCTAGGCGACCACCTCCACCGCCAACGTCTTGTCGTTGCCGTCCTTGACGACGAGACCGTGGAGCTTCTTCATGGCGTGCATCTTGATGGATGAAGGGGGTTTTGTAAGAAGGGTAGTTCAAGGAATGCGAGGAGGATGGGTTGAGGAGATTGAGGAGTTAAGGTTTGGGAGAGGAGGAGAGCACAAGTGAAGAGGAGAGCACAAGTGAAGAGGTGTGTTCCCATCTAAATTTGGGGTCAAGAGTTTAAACTCAACTCTGGCGCAGGCAGCGCCAATACCAACCTGGGCTCAAGTAGAACAAATACTATCTCCGGTTCAAGCCGAACCGATACCATTCTGGCACAAACAGTGCCAGCGCCAGAGAATCCTTGCGCGAAAGATAGTTGCGCCATAGCTTAAGCTCTACGTTGGGTTGCACTACGTGAAATATACATGCATGCGCTAAGCACCAAGAATGATAGGTAGCGCCAGCGCTAGGTGATATGCACGTGCGCTTGAGCTGCGCCAAGCTGATATTCCCACCGTGCGCCACATGATATGCACGTGAGCGTGCGCCCGAACCGTGAGCCGATATTTGAGACATGGATTATGCGCTAAGCATATTTTGGGTGTCAAATAGACCCAATACTTAGCCCAAATTGGCTAAGTCTTGAAGCTTAAACTTCTGTTGTGATCAATTTAAGAATAATTTCTCAAGCCATCTAGATTGATCTAGTTCATAAAGGAGATTATGCGTCCTTAGGCAGTGCCTATACCCCGTCAAGCAAATGCTTGACCCAAAACCCTCTAAATTGATCTTAATCTCAAATAAGACTAATGACCCTTAGATAAAGTCCAAGTTCCCCATGAATGAATGGACCTTGCAAATGTGAGAAATGCGTCCTAAGTTCACTCCCGTTGGTAAACCAAGCTACCAACGTGGACCCCGTCAAGCAAATGCTTGACCCAAAATCATCTAAATTTGATCTTAGTTCTAAAATGAGACTAACGATCCTTAGATAGAGTTTCTGCTTTCATCTAAACTGATGAATTTTACAAATGTGAGAAATGCTACCTAAGTTCAACCCCTGTTGGCAAACCAAGATACCAACGTGGACCCAAATCATGTCAAATATAAAGTACGGATTTGGACTAACTCACGCCCTACGGGTGAAAACATAAATTAGTCTCCGTATATAATCCAAAGGCAAACCAAAACGAACAAAAACCAAAAGACACGACACATGTAGCTAAACACCTGGAGTGCAGAAAGTTGTTATCGTTCGCGCTAACGTAATTAACTACAGGGGCTTGCGCTGTAGGAAAAATGCGTCCCCATAATCAATAAATCTTTCACCCTGAGAGGGAATTTGAAAGTCAGTTACATCGGTCACATCTTTCTAAATCTCCGATATACGGAGCTATAAATTAACTTAGTGTTTTCGGAGTAGTGGATGGATTAAACCTATGCATCTGCTCCTAAATTCATGCAAGATGTTTGACATCTGTTCGTCTTCCGTTTTCGGCAGTATACAGATTCTGGCACGTCTGGTGGGACTTATTTTTCTCTTTCCACTCCATATTTCGTATGTCGTGTTTTCGCGAACAAAATTATGGTTTCTTATGTTTATGGTTGCTCTTGGATTTCGGGGTATACTGAAGCCGATACTATTTCTCCTATGAAGGTCTCAATGGGATTTTGCAACAACTTCAAGCACCATCATGTCCCAGCTGATCTTTTCTGGGCAGATTATGGCTCCACTAATCGGCATCCCAACAACCCAACCCATGCAAAAATGGAACGAGCTCCAATTCGGCCAAATAACTCCACTCTTCCTTACCATTGGTGCCACAACGCCCAAAGAGGAGGCCTCAAAGAAGTCAGTTTTCGATAAGCTGGCAACAAGCTCCGCAGGCCCTTCCGAGAAGCATGCAAAAGCAGAAGGTTCAGTCTTTAAGAGACTGAATACAAGCTCCGTGGGCCTGTCAAAAAAGCCAGCAAAACCAGAAGGCTAAGTTTTTAAGAGGCTGGCATCAAGCTCCACAGGCCCAGCAAAGAAGCCTGTGAATTCCAAGAGCTCAATCTTTAAAAAGCTGGCTCATGTTGCTCTCGAAGCGCTAAAAGATGGTTCATCTCCAAGAAAGTCTGTTTTCCACAGAATGGTGCCTCAAGCTCCTGCTCTGCCAAAAACGTCAGTCTTCAAGCGACAGACACCTGCGGAAGCTCCTAAGCCACAGAGGGGGCATGTCTACGAAGCTCCCAAAACTGAAGAAACTCCTGTTTCAAGATGCGCTCAACGTCGTTACTAGCGTTGGCAAAGACAAGCTGGGAATATCTCCCCATCAGGGATAACTCCATCGGTGCCTACTATCGATACAACTGTCTCGACCAAAAACAGCTTCGAGACGCTTAGAAGGGTTAGGCGGAATTTGCCTTCCGCCATTTTGAAGAAGTCCCTACCACTTGTCGGGGCATTAAATGAGCAAAATCCAATGCTCAAGCCAAAACTTTTTTCGACGATCTACAAAGCCTGGAAAGGAGTTCGTGGCTCTGTTATTAACAGCGTCTCATCTCCAAAATCTGAGAAGCTTAGGAATCCATCAAAGGCCGAAGATTCAGCTTCCAAGTCCAAAGTGGCCCCTCCTAAAAAGAAAAGGCCACAAAGATCCCCGTCGCCCAGGGTATGTCCCAAGTGGCGAAATATCAAGAGCTCCATGCACAAAGCTGAAGGAATTCACACTGTGCGGATGATACACCTTAACGGAAGTGAAAATAACGCTTCCACCAATCACCGACCCCAAACTCGGTCCTTGACTCAAGCTTAAAGGCAGCAACACCTGCAAGAAATAGCAGTTCAAGCGCAACATTCGTCAGCCCACCGTCCAAGACGCGTCCGGAAGACGAATAAGAAGATCTGGCAGAACAAGGGTATGATGTTGACTCTTTAAAGTTAGTTCTTGACAAGAAAAGAAATGAAGCGGCGGATATGGCCGTCAATATGAACAAAATGGACTTTCTTATGCAGAAGATGTGTAGGATGATAGCCCGGTCGTGAGAACCGCCATTGGTCCTTGATAATGAGAATGGAGGTGCCATAAGCTCTCTGCAGGCCCTTTCAACCTCAAAAATGAAACGATCTCGAAGGCTCAGCTCAACAAGTATATAACCCAGCAGGTCAAACTCCTCACTTTCAGTGAAGCAAACACCAAGTTGGTCAAGACCGATTGTCCATATCCAGTATGGTACGACTAGAAGCAATACCCTCCGGGATATACGATCCCGAAGTTTAATGTCTTGAAAGGAACGGGGAACCCGCACCAGTATATCGCACAGTTCAAGGAAACATGCGGTAACACCGGAGGCAATGATAAGCTACTCCTCCAACAGTTAGTTAGCAGCCTGGCGGATATTGCTTTCAAATGGTATACGGAGCTCCCAAATGACTCCGTAGAGACCTTCGCGGAAATGAAATTGCTCTTCATGCAGAGGTTCGTCAGTGCGAGCAAGCATACCACTATCTTCGCTTTGATCAATGAAGAGAGAAGATCGAATGAAGCACTGGTGCAATATACCATTTGATGGAGAAATCTTGCATCAAAGTGTGAACAATCGATCGCCAAAACTCCAGCCGTCGGAATGTTCATAAGAACCCTAGATTTGCAATATCATGTTTATCCATTCTTGTCTGTCACCAAACCAAACACATATTAAGAGCTTATTAACAGGATAGTTCAATTGGAGCGAATCGACCACTTAGTCGTTAAACTGGAAAAATGGTTAGTCCATAAGCAAAAAGGGCACATATGAAAACTTGAAAGGGCTCCGTGGGTAAAAAAAGCAGGACTGTCCACGAGTTTGTGAAATTTCGTGGGGCGCAAACTCGTAAAAGAAAAAGAAAAAAAGTTTCGACAAAGTCCCGCCAGATGCGAGCAATCCTCCCAGCTTGGTGAACGACACTTGTGAGTCCTCTTAACTTGCAAGGAGAAAACACTCTTGTGAGATCCCTACGACTCATAAGGGAAAAAAAATTTTATGAGTCCCCACAGCTCCTAAGGAAAAAATACACCTACGGGATCCTCTCGACTTGTAGGGAAAAAATACTTTTATGAGACCCCTACGGCTCATAAATTGCCTTTGGCGACATAGACCTAAACATTGAAACCGTGATACCAGCCTAAAGCGTCGATCTACTTGGTATTGCATCCGTGCCCAATATATAATCCGTCGTCGACCTCCATCTTCTCCTATCACCAGCGTAATCTATACTTGATGATAATATCGCCGAAAACCCGAAGTGTGCCTTTAAATGAAAAGACATGGGTCGAGCCTTCAACATCCTATATTGAGCTAGAATTTGCTCGATTCACTGCTGCAACCGATGTAACTCCTCATCTATGACACTCTCCATGCCATGAATCAAACGTGCAATTTTTCTGCCGATCTCTCGATTCACTTGCCTTGGAGACTTGTCCCTAACCACTCATATGCGGCGAACTGTCATCGACCTCTGCACCACTGACTCTAGTGGACTCTCCACCTGAATCGAAGTACCGACCACTTTATCTCTCGTAACCTGGATTGGGATTTTGAACTCCGCCTCGCTTGGCGGCTTACCCATTCTCTGTTCACCATCTGACCGAGTCTGTCTTCTACGAAGTTTCACAGACTCAATGAATTATTGTCACTTGGCTGATTACTTTACTTTGGGTCCCAGAACACCATGCTCTGTACCGTTTTGTTCTACCTCCAAAACCAATAAGAAAACATCTATTGACCCTCTGCTCATCGACACATCGAATTCCACGAATCCCTGAGTAATCTCTAGCCCTTCCTGTCCATACTTTCTTAGAAATTTCTATATCTACCGTCGTCGATGGTGACTGATCAATAAGGTACTCGACAATAGATAGGGCTCCAACCCGAAACTCCCTCGGAAAACCAGCCGTAAGGCGTAAAGTTATGTTCTTCCCAATTGTCCGAACGATCGCCCCCCTGCAATGCCATATGACCGAGAATCTCCCAACGTGGTTTATTGATGCACGATCCTCTGCAGCCTACACAATCCTATGAACTCATGCGAAGCAAACCCTCTATCTAAATCGGAACGAAAAACCTCTATGCGCTTCCCGGACTGTTTTAGATAGAAGTGGTCAATAAGAGATTTCTTTATGTAAACGGAATCCAACTTGTTTCACAATTCTGCCGCTGCTATCTCTTACGTCACTTTGCAAAGAACTTTATTGACCATTGAAAACCGGATCGAACTGTGAGATTTATCTACCATCTCTTCAATCTCAATTGTCGTGGTCGTCGCCGGAATCCTGTCTTTCGTAAAGACAATCTTGTGCATACCTTATTGCTTAAGCAGCGCCATCATTTTCAATCTCCATAGACTGAAACTCTTGCGTCCATCGAACCTTTCGATCTCGTAACTTGTAGCCGTCATCTCTCCAATCAACTCCAAAGCGCGAACTTGACGCTCTGATACCGCATGTTGTAAGGATTACGTATCTATGCGCAGCGGAAATGCAAGACTTTTGTTTTAGGGTATATTGAAAAAGAACTATCCGACGAATACCAAATCACACGAAAAGAACACGCCAACAAAAACGCACAAGATTTACCCAAGGTCTGTGCAACCAGCACCTAATCCTGCAAACCGCGACGAAAACTTCTACTATGAGAAAGAGTTATAAGAGATTACACTGACTACTCACCTCCTTTACAAAGAAATACCTTCTCTCACAAAACCTCTCTCTATCTGCGACCGTACTTGGCCGCCTCACCCACTCTAATCAAACCCTAGATTATTAAAGGATTATCAAAATTTTAGAGAAAGCCTTCTATTTATACGATAAATATATGCTTTGAGATAAATCCATATTTAAATTAAAGATAAATATGAATATAAACCAGTGATTAGATTTAAATATAAACTAAAGAGATTGGATTTAAATTCTAACTAATCCCGAAATTAAATCAAACTCAACATAGATGTATAAAAGTCAAATTCCCTAAAATTTTACCGTATGCACTCTTACAACATCGACATCCGTTTTGTCTATTCTATTTGAACGTGCTTTGAATAGATGCACCAAAGTTAAAATCCGAAAGATTTACTGTATGCAGCCAAACAATATACGATCTACTCTGTCTATTCTATTTAAAGCATGTGTGAAATTAAATTTCCTAAAATTTTCACTTTGCAGCCAAAGACACTTAAGTATGGCCTATTCCATTCAAGTCTGCTCTTCTTAAAACCCCTAATATCCTAATATTGGCCATCAAGTCTACAAAAGCAAGGTAGTTGCATTTCATTGGATAATCAAACCCATGATACCTCTATCTATATGGTATTTTAATGAAGTATATTATCTAATTATAAAAATGCTGTGTAGCTACTTGTACAAACAAAACAATAGAGAAAACTCACCGGACCCAAAAAAACATGCGGAAAACTCCCAATCTTCAAAAAACAAAAAGTTTAAGCCACTCATGTACACCGCAGGCCATTTATTTTTCAACATCCATATACCATCCTTATATAACTTTTTGGCAGATAACTACTATATTTAACATATAAGTGCCGCGCCATGTATATTCGTCTTTTCAATCTAACATCTTTTTTATATGTGGTGGTTATCTGATGAATGAAGTAATGAATAAAATAATAGATGTATATATATGAGGTAAATGTTATAGTTATGTGATAAATGTATTTGTTATTATGGGGAAAAAAAGAAAAATACTTTTCCTACTCGGATGGTGGAATCCATTTAACCTATATATATGATTCTCATTGGGTAAACAATGGACATGCTATACACTAGGTAGGAAATTACACCCTCTACACCAATAAGAGTACTCGTAGATGACGTGGATTCTACCACATGAGTAGAAAAAGCATTTCTCGAAAAAAAATTCAAAAATACTTTAGCTACGGTTATTTGTTTAGCCAAAGATTACCAAAGAGATAAACATCATGGGACTATCTGTTGGACATTGTTATCTAGATGTTGTGGATCCCATCATTTTATCTCTTTGGTAAAATTTTGGTTAGAAAAATTATGGGTCGGAAAAGCATTGCTCAAAAAAATTCTAGACGAGTACTGCAGCTACGTTTTATAAATGAAAGTAACCTAGGAGGCTGCCAAATAAATGCTTCCTGCAGAAAAGATTACAGCAAATAGCAGTTGGATATGATCAAGATCATCACAGAATTGACATGAATCACCCTCAAGAGAGAGGGGGGGAGAGAGAGAGAGAGAGACTTCTTTGTCTTGGACTATATAGCTAGGGTTTTTTAGGCTGTGAATGCATGCAGCGGCTGTGATGCTGTTTTTATTAGTATTAAGTAAGAGGATCAAACCAAAGATTTTGTGTAGTTAATAAAGCAGTACGGTGTTTACTCTTTCTCGTGTGCAACGCTAATTAAAGGGCATCAAGCTGTCACGTTGCACACTGTTCAACACTTGTTATCACGCCGTATTATTTTTTTTGTGCCCCCTACCTTTTTTCCCCTTGTTTGAGAGATGATGATCATAAGAGAAAAATGAGCCATGGATCATTAAAGTTCCCTGCAAAGCATGTGTTGTGTTTGGCCTTTAACCGGCCATTTTAAGGTCTCACCCTATATCGATGTTTCATCCATTTCCCTCCTTTTTTTATTCACCTTCTTTTCTTTTTTCATAGAATTAAATGTGGTTGCGGATGCTCGAATGATAGAAACTTAAGACCCGGTTTGACAACAAACTTCAAAAACCATGGTTTCGTTTAAGTTAAAACCAAGCTGTACAGTCTGTTATTCGTTTGCATGTATTTAAACCGCGGTTTCACATAAACAGGGATCTGCAAAGCTTAAGATTTATTAGCGACAGTCTTCTAATTAAGGTTTCGCTTAAAAGGCAAGGTTTAAAAATAAAACGGCTTACAACTTTGCAAAGACCCGGTCCTTTTGGAGTTTAATGGGTTTTCAAGCAAAAATTTGTACATAATTTGCATATAATTAGGGCCCGTGGATTGGAATTTTTTTGTTCAACAAGTGAATAAAATTCACTTCAAAGTATGCCCCAAGTAGATATTATGTTTGGATCTCTCTTTTACTATTCAATGTGTGATTATTTTATCATGGGTCACACCATGACTAGCTTAAAAATGACATTTTTTCCCACTTAAAATAAGTTAGGAATCCCTAATTTATTTCATAAATGATTATAAAATAGTAGAGTTGACTAAGTAATGTACCATAATACCTCGTGTCTTTTCATGATAGCATTAATGATACGTCATTTTGATCATTTTACACTCAATAATCACTTATCTATTTTTTCATCCAAACACCTTATCTACTTATAATCACTTTTCATACAAAATCATCCAAACACTAAACAACTTAATTGTCATAAGCACTTATAAGTGATTAGATATTTTTCACTTTTACTAGAAATAATCACTTATACGTGATTATGGCAAATAATCACTTAAAATAAGCCCATCCAAACAGGACTTCAGAACACATGTTAAACTACAGTGTTTCCTCCGTTTAAATTTACTTGTATTTTTTAATCCTAAATTCTTTTTACCTGTTCTTTCGGTCTATTGCAAATATACGAATTCCTCCATAAAAAATAATGTAGATGGTTATTTTTGGTAATTTACCGCTAATTACATTAACTATAGAACTAAATATGAAGGTATTTTTCTCAATTTTTTTTATGAGGATTGGTAATTACAAACAGATAAAATAGGGCATAAAATGGTACGGTAAGGAATTTCTTACATTAGAGACTTGTGTACATGAATTTACCATGAATAGGAGGCTTCGAATGATTGCAAAACATGCGGTTTTCCGATAATTGAATAGTTTACGAGGTTGAATGAATAAAGAAAGAGTATCCGAACGATAAGAAAATCGGCGCATCCATAGTTTAGAATATGGAGATCTATATGCTTAGTGTCAATCGTTCAATAAACAATGGATGGTCGATTCTTCAACTAGTCAATGCAAGAAATTTCATACCACGCCATTTTATACTTCTTTTTATTTTTCAAATAAAGAATAATGTAACTAAGAAATTGCAATCTCCGATATGATTGTTGATTGTATGCTCTGTTTTTGCATGATCTCACAAATTATATATCCTTATGTCGGCACACGCTCAAATCCACATGCTTATCAGTTATACCCACCTTTGGATTTAGATTCTCTTTTAGTTACAAACCAACTGTATAGCACATCATTTTTTGGTAACTTTGTTGACAAATTATCATCATCATAATTATCGCTTCATGCTCCTGTCACCAGCTTCTTGTGTTGCTGCCCCTTTCTAGATTCCTTTATAAAAATTTTCATGCCATCATTAAGAGAATCATATTGTTCATGGGAAATCATCTCATTTTTGTGCCATCATTAAAAGAATCATAATGTTCATGTGAAAGGGAATGGGATTGATTCACCTAGAGCTTCATTGCCTGCCCCGCTTCATGCCTCTCTTCTCTCCTTTTCATTACCCTTTGGTTACAATTGCAATGATTCATGATGGGAACATGTAGCCAACTTTCTCTTGCATATACCCCAGAAAGAAAGAAAAAAATCATGTACTCCGGCTTATGCCTTATTGATGGAGGTCCTTTTTCGGGTCTCCGTCAGATGTTTTCTTCAGTCGATTTTCCGGTGGATTTTGGAGGTGGTCTCCTGTTGTGTGTGAGTCTCAATGGGTTTTGAGGAGTTTGCGCCGAGTACCTGCAAGGAAGTCCCGGGATGGTTTGGTACCACGAGAACCCTCCGACGATCAAGTTAGCACGAGATCCGAGCAGAGTAACGGCTAAGTGGGATGAAAAAAGCTTACTTGACCCCTCTGTGATGGGGGTTTATATAGCGGCGACAACACACAGTAGCAGGCGCGAGAATCTCGCCGGCGGTTACTCTCCCGACGTCACGCCCGCGTAATAAGCGGATCGCCCGTTAATGGGGATCGTGATGGCGTGGAACGTGAGATGCTGCCGGCAGAGGATCCGCGCATGGCGAGATTTGCGGAGCGGCGGTTACGCCTGTGAGCGGCGGAGTTGGTCGGTCGGCGGGACCGAGGAAGATAGCCTCGGCGGGGGAGCTCGGGAACGAGCGGGAGGGCCGAGGTATCTCGGTCCTGCGGTAGCTCGGGGGCGAGCTGAGAGGCCGAGGAGGCCAATTTGCAGGGGGCTCTGAGGTGAGCCAGCTTGTACTTGCAGGTCGGGTACAGGGGTGGCCTAGTCGGCCCCTGTGAGCCCTTTCTTCTGAGTTCTGGGACACGTCATCTGCCACGTGTCCTGATATAGGAGATCGCCAATACAGAGCATCATCATTAGCCCCCCACTATTGTCTCGACCAGCTGGCGGGTCGGGTCAAGAGTGGACTACCGGGCCGCCCGGGATGAACTCTCTCTCAAGATTGCGTCGGGACGAGTTCCCGGGCTGTCGGCTGTCTTTTCTGCCAGCGAATCAGGACGAGATCCCTGCATTTAAGGAAGGTGCGCCGGTTCGCACATCCTGTCACTGAAGCGACGGTCCGCGTGTCAAGCGTTGGTTGGCCGACGCAACGTGTGCAGACCAGCGTCTGATGAGATGCGGCCCAGTGTGGGGATGACAAGTGGAGCGATCGGGGCCGTTGGACACGAGGAGGCGCTTTGGCGGGAGATGAAGGGCGCCATTGGATGAGGGCGCCATTGGATGAGGGCGATTGCGGTGATAAATGGGGGTGGGGACCACTCCAGGGCCCCTACTCCTTCATATTTCCTCACTTTAAGTCTTGGCCGCTTGGCGCTCTTCCTCTTTTGGGTTGGATACATGGTTCGTTCCCACTCTTTGGGTTTCTCGTTCCGAAGGGAGGCCAGTGGTGCGGCCGTGCCCCCGGCTGGCTCGTGCCTTGCGCCAAATGTTCCACCGGCGGCAGGGCCGTCCGCTTCGTTGAGGGCTCCTTATGATTGTTCCGGCGGAGGCTAGAGTCGTCCATGGTCATTCGACCCCAGACGAGGGACGCAGGGGAGGGCGAGGACGGGGTCCCCCTTAAGAGGAAAAGGACAATCTCTCGCGCGCCGCCGTCGAGGGTTCCTGAGGGGATTCCCGTGTAGGAGGGGGATGCTGTCTTCATGGCTCCATCTGGGCTTTCCGTCGCTGCCGGCCTTCTCACCGGGATGGAAGAGTCGGCTGGGGGGAGGCTTCCGCATGGCACCCTGAGGATCCAAATGGAGGCCATAGCCCAAAGGGCGGTCCAGGTACGAACTCCTCTACGCGTTTTTTTGACCTTCCTTTTCTTTGGCTCGAGCGTCTCCAAGTTTCTCATCCGTTTCTCATCAGGTCCTTCAACACTGTGCCCTCGTTACTCGTATGGAGGCCGAGGGGGCGTTCCATGCGCTGAGGCCGGTGGAAGCGTTTCCTTCAGAGGTCGAGGCCCTGCGACGTGACCTGCGTCTGGAGAGAGCGAGGGCCGATGTCCTGGCGGCCCGAGCGGAGAGCGCGGAGCTCGCCGTCTCAGCGAACCAGGGTGCCTATCGTCGCCTGAGTGCATCCCACCGAGTTGCTAAGGCGAAGCTGGCAGATCTGGCCGATCGTTTCGCGGCCATGGAGGGGGAGATAAATGCCAGCAGGGGGGATGCCGAGGCGGCGCTTCGGGCGGCCGGGGTTGCCGAGGTTCGAGCTAAGAAGGCCGTGGCCGATTACAAGGCGTCGAAGCAATTTCACGCTGAGCTTGGCGAGCATTACGCCATCGAGTGGAATAAGGCTCTAGATGCTGTGAAGGAGCAGCTTCCCGAGTTCGCCGATGGCGAGCTCTGTGCTCGGGTCCCACTCCCGGTGGCAAAGCCTTTGGCAGACAGCGATGAGGGAAGCCAGGCACATCCCTGGTGGCAAAGCCTCCGGTGGTGAAGCCTCCGGCAGACCGCGATGACAGTGATGAGGGAAGCGAGGCGCAGGAGGGGGTTTGTGACTTAGGCTTTTTTGATATTTCCTCGTCCCTCTTTTGTAAGCGTCTGGAACTTTGTAAGGCTGGGGAGCCTCCAATACCCCTGTAAAAACATTTTGCTTGTGCGAATAAAAACTCTTGCTGTTTCATCGCTTTGCACTTTATCTTTTGGATGTGAAGAGTATTCGTAGAATATCCTTGCTCGCTTTGTTGGGCTTCCATGTCAGGCGATTGTACGTTGCACGCCGAGTTCTGCTGAAAGGAGGTATCCCCATGGCCCCGGAGTCGAGGGGGGATTGCTCAGACTTGAACAGATATGATGTCTCTCGATGGGGTTTCGGGTCTGCGGCATTTGACGAGCAGCATGCTGCCCGCACCAGTTTTGCCGAGCAGAAAGGAGCTGGGTGGACTCGTTATGAGGGCTTCAAACCAGCAGCCTCTGGTGGGCAGGAGGATGCCCGCTGGAGATGACCGAGCAGGGAAGCTGCTCAATTGCCTCTTGGCGTGGGGCTTTGATCCTTAGTGTTAGAGGGGCCATAGGAGGCCTGCTAAAGATAACCGGGCAGTGAAGCTGCACGGTTGCCTCTTGGCGAGGGCCTTGATCCCTGTCACCGCGAGTAGGGATGATACCGGCCAGGGATGACCGAGCAGGGTAGCCTCTCGGTTGCCTCTTGCGAGGGCTTTGATCCTTAGCGTCGGAGGGGCTGCAAGAAGCCTCCTAAGGATAATCGGGCAGTGCAGCTGCGCGGTTGCCTCTTGGCGAGGGTTTTGGTCTCTGGCGTCATGGGTAGGCAACCACCAGCCGGGGATGACCGAGCGGGGTAGCCGCTCAGACGCCTCTTGCGAGGGCTTTAATCCCTGGCGTTATGGGTAGGGAGCTACCAGCCGGAGATGACCGAGCAGGGTAGCCGCTCGGTTGCCTCTTGTGAGGGCTTTGATCCTTCAGGACGGGGACCGAGCAGGGTTACTGCCCAGTGCCTCTTGGCGAGGACTTTGATCCCTGTTGGTTGTGGTAGGAAGCTACCAGCCGGGGATAGCCGAGCAAGGGTCGGGCTCGACTGTCTCTGGGAGGACTTTGGTCCTTAGCGCGGGAGGGGCTGTAAGAAGCCTACCAAGGACCCTTGGCCGGGCAGGATTACTGCCCGGTGCCTCTTGGCGAGGGCTTTTGTCCTGAAGGATAGCCAAGCGAGGGTCGGGCTTGACTTCCTCTGGGAGGGCTTTTGATCCCTGTCGGTTGTGGTAGGAAGCTACCATTCGGGGATAGCCGAGCGAGGGTCGGGCTCGACTGCCTATGGGAGGACTTTTTGATCTCTGTCGGTTGTGGTAGGAAGCTACCAGCCGGGAATAGACAAGCAGGGTAGCTGCTGGGCTGCCTCTAAGGAGGACTTTGATTCTCAGCATTGGAGGGGCCGCAGGAGGCCTGCTAAGGATAACCGTACAGTGAAGCTGCGCGGTTGTCTCTTGGTGAGAGCTTTGATCCCTGGCGTTGCGTGTAGGGAAGCTACCGGCCAGGGATAGCCGAGCAGGGTAGCCGCCCGGCTGCCTTTAGGGAGGACTTTGACCATTAGCATTGGAGGGCCGTAGGAGGCCCGCTAGGGATAACCAGGCAGTGAAACTGCGCGGTTGCCTCTTTGGTGGGGGCTTTGGATCACAGAGACAGGACTCTATTTGCAATGTTCTGACGTTCCTTTATTTGAATGGAAAGGATTTTTAGAAAACATTTACATCGTCTTCACGAAAGGAGGGGTACACACTTGTTGGCCTCGGCCTCATTGGTATAGCTTGAGCTTCTCGGTATTGTAAGGCCGCGGGAACTTGCGTCCGTCCACGTCTTGTAGGCGATAGGCTCCGCCGGGGAGTACCTCAGAGACGAGGAAAGGACCGTCCCACTTTGGGGAGAACTTGTGTAGCCTGCCTTGATCGATGAACTCGTTTCGCCGTAGGACCAAATCTCCGGTCTTGAAGGAGCGGCGCTTGACCCGAGCTTTATAGTATCGGGCCGTTTATTGTTGATAAGCGGCAGCCCTGATCTGATCCCGGTCTCTCTTCTCCAACAAGATGTCTAGGTTGGTCCGTAGCGCCGAGGTGTTCGCATCGTCGTCGAAGTGCTCGACCCGATGACTGGGTAGCCCGATCTCCGCTGGGACCATTGCCTCGGTCCCGTAACAGAGGATGAAGGGGGTTTCGTCGGCGGGGGTCTTCTTTGACGTGCGTAGGGCCCATAAGACCCGGGGCAGTTCTTCGACCCAACTGCCTTGTCGCCCTTCCAGGCGGGTCTGGAGACCTCGGAGGACGTCTCAGTTAGCGACTTCGGCCTGCCCATTGCATTGGGGATGCACGACCGCGGCGAACTTCATGAGGATATGGTATTCTTTGTAGAAATTGTTCACTTTCTCGTTCTCGAAGTTTGTCCCGTGGTCGGTGATGATACATCTTGGGATGCCGAACCGGAGTATCAGATTGTTTGCAGGAACCTGATGGTCGTGGCGGCATCCGGTTTCCTGATGGGGACGGCCTCAATCCACTTGGTGAAGTAGTCTACCGCGACGAGGACATATTTGTGCCTGCCCGTACCGGTTGGGAACTGGCCGATCATGTCCAATCCCCACTAGGTGAACGGCCATGGGGATGTTAGGGCGGTCAGCTCGGTAGCAGGGAGGCGAGGGATGCTGCCGTGGAGCTAGCAACTCTTGCATTTTCTGAGTAGCTTCTGGGCGTCCTCGTGAACAGTGGGCCAGTAGTACCCCTGGAGCAACTCCTTTTGGATCAAGGTTCAGGCTCCTTGGTGCGCACCGTTAACCCCCTCATGGATTTCACGGAGGACGTAGTCGGCTTCGTAGGGGTCGACGCACCGGAGCAGGGGATGAGTGAAGGATTTCTTGTAGAGGTTCCCATTGCTCCAGATGAAGTGACGGGCTTTGGCCCGGAGACGGCGGGCGGCTCCTCGATCTTCTGGGAGCATACCGTCCTTCAGGAATTCCATGAGGCGCTTCCTCTAATCTTGGTCGCCTTCCTGCGCCGCATATACGTGGAGTGTTGTCGCTCCGTCTTCCACGCTGGGCTGAGGCAAGGTTTCGAAGAGGATAGACTGCTTCTTGTTGGCCGAGTATGACGAAGCCAGCTTGCTCAGGGCGTCGCTTGGGCATTCAGGTGCCTAGGTCTTTGTTCTACTTAGACTTCGTCAAAGTTCCTCCGAAGTTTCCTCACCTCGTCCAGATACTTCATAATTAGAGGCTCCCGAGCTTCAAAGCGGCCGGTCACTTGGCCGACGACAAGGGCCGAGTCGCTGCGGATTCGAATTGTCTTCAGCCCCAGCCCGGCGACCATGCGCAATTCAGCCAGGAGGGCCTCGTACTCTGCCGCGTTGTTCGAGGCTTTGAAACCGATCTTCAGAGAGTACTCTATTTCTGCCTCATTCGGGCCCCGGATAATGAGGCCAGCACCACAGCCTTCCTCGGTTGAAGACCCGTCGACGTAGATGACCCACTCAGGAACCGAGCCAGGCCTTTCCGTGATAGGACACTGAGTTGCGAGGGGCGGTGTGGACTCCTGTTCCTTGCTAGGGATGGTGCATTCAACGATGAAATCGGCCAGGGCCTACGCTTTGATGGTCTGCTTCGGACGATATTTTATGTCGAACTGAGATAGTTCCTACCTCCACTTTTCTAAGCGGCCCGAGGATTCCGGTGATGCAAGAATAGCCCCTAACGGGCGCTCAGTGAGGACGATGATGGTGTGTGCTTGGAAGTAGTGTCGCAGCTTCCTTGAGGTCACCACGAGGGCCAAGACAATCTTCACTATGGCAGGATATCTCGTTTCTGTGTCCTTAAATACATAGCTCACATAGTACACCGGCTTCTGCGCTCCACCGACCCCTCGGACGCTCACCGAGCCCGCTGCTTGGTCGGATACCGCCAGATACAACGACATCTTGTCTCCTTCAACTGGTCGGGTGAGCAATGGTGGCGTCGCGAGGTGCTTCTTCAATTGGTCGAAGGCGGCCTGGCACTCCTCCGACCACTCGAACCTCGGGATCTTCCTTAGAGCTTTGAAGAATGAGAGGCATTTCTCCCTCGACCTGGACATGAAATGGCTCAGAGCAGTGATTCTTCCCGTGAGCCGCATGATCTCGACGTTGGTCTTAGGCACGGCCATGTTGAGGATAGCGTCGATTTTCTATGGGTTAGCTTCAATTTCCATGGTGAGTGACCCTGAAACCGAGGAACTTTCCCCTGGTGACCCCGAATGCGCATTTGGCGGGGTTTAGCTTCATCTTGAACTTGAGGAGCACTTCGAAGACCTTGCCCAGATCCCTGGTATGGTCGGCCGACGAGACGGATTTGACGAGTATATCGTCAACGTAGACCTCCATATTCCTGTCGATCTGTGGCTTGAACATGTGATTGACCAACCGTTGGTACGTGGCCCCGGCGTTCTTGAGGCTGAAGGGCATCACCTTGTAGCAGTATACCCCCCGGTCCGTTGTGAATGCGGTAAGATCTTCATCTTCCGGATTCATACGGATCTGATTGTAGCCGGAGAAACCATCCATGAAACTCATCAGCTCGTGGCCGGCCGAGCTGTCGACGAGCTGATCTATCCGAGGGAGAGGATAGTTGTCATTGGGGCAGGCCTTATTGAGGTCGGTAAAGTCGACGCACATGCGCCACTTTCCGCTAGAATTCTTGACCAGAATTACGTTCGCCAGCTACTCCGAGTAGGGTACATTCTGGATGAAGTTGGCGGTGAGAAGTCGATCAACCTCATCTTCGATAGCCTTCTGTTTAACTGGAGCGAAGCTTCGCTTTTTCTGTCTGACGGGTCGGGCCGCAGGATCAACCCCGAGCTTATAAGAAATGATTTTGGGGTCGATCCCAGGCATGTCAGCAGGCGCCCAGGCGAAGACGTCGGAGTTATTTCTGAGGAAACCGACCAGGTCATCTCGCTGAGTCCCTGTCAGGAGTGATCCGACCTGGATGGTTTTTTCATCGTCCCCCTCTGTCAGGGGTCCCTCGGTCAGTGGTTCGACCGGCGTCCCCCGGACCTCCTTCTGCTCGTCTCGGGTGTCCAGGGAACCCTTGATGCCGTCTTTTACCTCAGGGTCGTCGGCCGGCTGCTCAGACGAAGATGTTTCGGTAAGGCATACCTTCGCGACCCGCTGGTTTCCGTAGACCCGACCTATACCTCCATGATCGAGAGGCAACTTCATCGCCAGGTGGTAGGTCGATATCTGGGCCTGGAGGGAGTTCAGCGTCGGGCGGCCAAGGAAGACGTTGTAGGCCGATGGGACTGATTGTTAGTGATTCTGCGTGTTCAAGTTTAGTTAATTACCGCAATCAAGACGGTTTCGCTTGTAGCTAGCCGGTTGAGTACGGGTCGTCTGCAGGGAGATGGGAATCTTTTTCTAAGTGTTTTAACGAGTTAAGTCCGAAGGTCCAGATTTTGTTTGTGATTATCTAAGTGGTAAAATGATATGTAAATAGAGCTTGTTAGGGTTAGGATTAGGTTAGTTTGAGTTAGGAGTCTCCCACTTCTTTCGTTGCCCCTCTTAATATCGGTGTTACGGTAATCGGCAACAACGGGGATTAGCACGACTAGGAAGGAACTTGCGAGTATAAGCTAGGCTTTCCAACGCATAAGTTCTTCCTTTTGGTGCTTGTCCGTCCGTTCTTGGCTCTTAGCCATAACCTCCGGTTAATTGAACCACAATCCGCTCCTTACGGCACCCTATCCTACATGATAGCGGTGATTCCGTAGTGAGACCGGTTGTGGTTGAATTAACCGGAGGTTATGGCTAAGAGCCAAGAACGGACGGACAAGCACCAAAAGGAAGAACTTATGCGTTGGAAAGCCTAGCTTATACTCGCAAGTTCCTTCCTAGTCGTGCTAATCCCCGTTGTTGCCGATTACCGTAACACCGATATTAAGAGGGGCAACGAAAGAAGTGGGAGACTCCTAACTCAAACTAACCTAATCCTAACCCTAACAAGCTCTCTTTACATATCATTTTACCACTTAGATAATCACAAACAAAATCTGGACCTTCGGACTTAACTCGTTAAAACACTTAGAAAAAGATTCCCATCTCCCTGCGGACGACCCGTACTCAACCGGCTAGCTACAAGCGAAACCGTCTTGATTGCGGTAATTAACTAAACTTGAACACGCAGAATCACTAACAATCAAATGACGCCGTTGCCGGGGAGACGCTAGTTTATTTCTTTGTGTAATTTCGGGTTAACTTGTGAATATAAAAACAACCGAAAAACAAAACAAAAAAATATACTTTAAAAAAAAATCATCTTGTTATTTTTTTAATTAGTTTTTGTGCAAGTGTGCAGGATAATACGGAGTTCAAGTTCAGTGCCAAAGACGTGGGAAGATAGACCCACATTTCGCGGCTACACCGCGACGGATCAAAACGAAGTAACGGTCTACTGTAAAAATCTGGAGCAGCTACAGTGAGCAAATAAAAATTTAGCAAATTCAGAAAAGAAGAGGACAACCACTGCAACAGACCCCAAAATTTCAGAGCCCCAACTCCCCAGTACTGCCGCGGAACCGCGGCATAAGCAAGCTTAGGCCGCGGAACCGCGGCCACTTGGTGGAGTTAGTGTGCAAAATTCTCTGTAAGTCCTCATTTCCTCTTTCCCACTCCTCTGGACTCCAATAAATTGTGTTTTCTGCAGCATTCTTTGCGCAAACTCTCTTCCCCCTTCCAATAAACTGTTCTTGTGCAGGATTCTTTGCGCTGCGCTAAAAATAAAAATTGTTTGCAGTTGATTTGTTATCGCTTTGCATTAATTAATACGGACTTAAGGGGCTTGAAACCAATTCAGATTGGGTGGGGATTTCATCACCCTTCCCAGGACCCCAAAAATCACAAAAAGCATATGCATTGACCATTGTTAAAATTAAAAAATACTAGACTCAGCCCTAAGGACTTCGCGCTCAATAGGACAGAGGACTAGTTACAGGCATTGGCCGTTTATCCTATCTGACTTTTGCGGTGCCTAGGCAAGTGTGACGAAGGCAAGTGGTTATTTAATTAAGGAACTTCGCGAAAGCGTTGGACAACCTCCCACTTACCTGGCACTTATCTGGCCGCATTAGACGGAGAAGAGGCGGTTTGAGGTCCTTTTTCTAGCCCTCTGGAACAGTTAGGAGCAGGTCTAGTTGACCTAGGTGACCCTAGATCTAGGTGAGATTGTGCATATCTTATTTGTGATTGCTTAAAGCCGTAAGTCCGTACATATTTCTGTAAAGCTCTTTCTAAAAAAAAAGAAAAAAATCAAAAACTTTTATAAAAACTTGCCCTTTGTCACCAAATCCATTTTTCACCCACTACCCATCGTTTTCTCCATTGACGTTTTCTTACCTCACCTTCTCCGCTTTGACTATACTAAACTCGTTTAGTGTATGTCCGCTTGGACTCGGGACACTAGCGCCCGCCTAGTCCGCGTTACGTTAGTCGCTACAGACTACGCGATCGACTCAGACGTCGAAACTCCGTCCACTCTTCTTTCATCCCTTCCTTTGCCGGCCAACTCCGACGTTGACCGGAATTCTGTTCATACATCTTCACCTTCACCTTCACCAACCTCTTCTTCCGCGATATCAGGATTTAATCCGAACATCTCTTTGACTACCGCTGGATTGGCTCCACCTCCTACGGAGACCAATATCCCACCACCACCACCTGTTGTAGTGCCGCATCGAATCGCGCTCCAGGATCGTTTCTATCCCACCCGTTCTGCACTTCCCACCTGCCTTTCTCTTCCACCGGCCAATGGGGACAACTTTTAAATTAAGCCCCACTTCATCAACATGCTTCCACGATTTCATGGGCTTGAATCTGAAGATGCCTATATCTTCATCAATAAATTTCAAAACGTCTGTGCCATGATGAAAACCACCCAGCTGTCGGACGATGCTATACGTCTACGGGTCATTCCGTTCACTTTATGCGATCTTGCTGAAAAATGGTTGTATAGCACCGCTTCCCACTCCATAACCAGCTGGGACGAGTTTGTTAAAGCGTTTCTAAAAAAATTCTATCCGAATCATAAAACCGCAAGGATTCGAAATGAAATCAACCAATTCTCTCAGCTTCCTTCTGAACCCTTCTGGAAGTGCTTTGACCGGTACAAAGACCTTCTTGTTCAGTGTCCTCACCACGGGATAGAGAAATGGCAACTTTGCCAAACCTTATACGAGGGCCTGAACCCAGCAACGAAGCAGTTGTTGGAAACCATCTGTCAGGGCCACTTCCTATCGAAATCTGACGAGAAAGCATGACAGTTCTTTGACGACCTTGCGGAGCAAACGCTACAATGGGAGAGCACCAGACCGAATTCTTCTTCTTCTACCGGTTAGTCTAGGGTAGGAATTCACCAACTTGATGTCTCTATTGCGATGAAAGCTGAAATGGCTGCAATAACAAGAAAGCTTGAAGCGATAGAGAGCAAATTTTCTTCTCCAGCTCCTGCCCCTGTTCTTCCCCTTCGTACCATCTGCGCTTGTTGTTCCGATCCTTCTCACTTGACCGAAGAGTGTCCCTACAATCCACCATCGCAAGGACAGGATCAGGTTAATGCTGCATTCCAGCAAAGACCGAGGAATGATCCATACTCTTCCACCTACAATCCCGGTTAGAGGAACCACCCCAATTTCGCCTGGAATCAGAATCAGAATCAATTCCAAGGCAACAATTTCCAAAGGGCCCCTCAGCCGCAACAACAAGCGCAACAACAAACTCAGTTTTAACAGCCCTTCCAACCCCAACCTTTCCAAAATCAGACGAACAACTTTGCACCCAACAATTCTTTTCCACCAAACAACTTTGTTCCGTCAAACAACGATAAGGTTTCCTCGTTCGAACGAAGTCTGGAGGCGTTCGTAAAACAATCGACACAATCCACCGCCAACATCCAGTCTTCCATTCAGTCATTAGTGCAACACACTGCCGCACACGGGCAAAGCATCAAGACCATCGAGGCCCAGATTGCCCAGCTGAATGCGGCCTTAAGCGAGCGAGAGAAGGGGAAGCTCCCGTCCCAACCACTCCCAAATCCCGGTCACCCACATAATGTACATGTTGCTCTTGAACAACAAAATCATAATGTGAGTGCCGTGACCATATTGAGATCGGGAAGGATGCTGCAAAACAACATCGGCACAGGTATCAACGAAGACACCCCGGCCGCTGCTTCTTCTTCTACTTCTTCTTCTTCTCCTGCTTCTTCGTCTTCTGAGCCTATTCTCCATTCTTCAAAAGGCTCTCCTTCTTCTTCTTCTTCTGCGCTGAACGGACCCACTTCTTACTCCACGAAAACACCTGTTCTGGGATCCGTTCCAACTCCACAATCTCCTCCTCCAGCATTAGACTCAACCAATTTTAAAAATGTTCCATTTCCAAACCGGTTGAGGTCTAATAAACAAAATCCTCAAATGGAGAAGATTCTGGAGTTATTTAAGCAGGTTAATATTAACATTCCTCTTTTAGATGCTGTCCAACAAGTCCCGTCCTACGCGAAAATCTTAAAGGACTTGTGCACGAAAAAGAGGAAGTCGCAGGTACCCAAGAAAGTTTTCTTGGCTAGTGCTGTGAGTGATGCTCTTACCCAATCTTTACCACAAAAACGGAAGGACCCTGGCTGTCTTACGATTTCTATTACTATTGGGGATAAGAACATCAACCGCGCACTATTAGATCTTGGTGCCAGTGTTAACCTGCTTCTGTACTCAGTATACGAGCAATTAGGCGTCGGAGAGCTGAAACCCACACACCGCACTCTCCAAATGGCCGACCGATCGATCACCCATCCTAGGGGTGAGCTAGAGGATGTGTTAATAAAAGTCGGGGACTTCATATTCCCCGTCGACTTCATTGTACTAGACACACAGCCTGTAGCTAACCCCCGGAATCAAATTCTGGTGATACTCGGTCGCCCATTTCTTGCAACCTCAAATGCTGTGATCAATTGTCGCAATGGTTCGATGAACCTCTCTTTTGGAAACATGACGATTGAACTCAACATTTTTAGGTTGGGGAATCAGCCCGCCGAACCTAATGCTCATATACTGGACGTCTGCTCGATCCAGGAGATCACCCCTGAAGAGTGTGAATTCGAGGAGTTTCTGTTCGAACACGATAATCTTGACGCCACTAGTGCGTTCCTCCTCGAACCTGCTGCTGTTTCTACGCCCGACAACGACTACGAGTATTTTACGTTCTCGAACGATCTTAACCGCGCACAACCCGAGTTTGAATCTTTCGAATTTCCGGATGAGTTACCTGAACCATCCAACTCGGTCGCCTACACTCGTTTTGAACCTTTGCTGGAGTCCTTTGAGTTCGAGACCTCTGCACCAATCTTGCCTTCCATCGTTTCACCTCCAACGCTCGAACTCAAGCCTTTGCCGTCTCACCTTAAGTATGCTTACTTAGGTGAGAACGAGACCCTCCCTGTCATCATTTCGGCTTCTCTAGCTCCAGAGCAAGAGAAAGCCCTTCTCGCGGTCTTGCATAGCAACAGGTAAGCTTTTGGCTGGTCCATGGCGGACATCAAGGGGATTAGTCCCCTGATCGTTGAGCATCACATTCATCTGATGGATGATGCCAAACCAGCCCGGGATCCACAAAGACGTCTCAATCCAGTCATGAAAGAGGCTGTGAAGAAGGAGATCGTAAAATGTCTAGATAGTGGTATCATTTACCCTATCTCTGATAGCCAGTGGGTTAACCCCATCCACGTTGTCCCCAAGAAGTCGGGCATCACGGTCATAACCAACGAGGCGAACGAGTTAATCCCTACTCGCACCCAAACTGGGTGGCGAGTATGCATTGATTACAGAAAACTCAATGCCGCAACGCGGAAGGACCACTTTCCGCTACCTTTCATTGACCAAATGCTTGAACGATTGGCCGGACACGAGTACTACTGCTTTCTTGATGGCTACTCCGGCTATAATCAGATTCCCATCGCCGAAAAAGACCAGGACAAGACCACATTCACTTGCCCTTTCGGCACGTTCGCATATCGTCGCATGCCCTTTGGGTTATGCAATGCGCCCACTACCTTCCAGCGGTGTATGATGGGAATCTTCTCAGACATGGTGGAAAAATTTCTGGAGATTTTCATGGATGATTTCTCCATCTTCGGCGATTCCTTCAACGAGTGTTTGCTGCATCTTGACGCTGTCCTTACCCGATGTAAGGACAAGAATCTCACTTTGAATTGGGAGAAGTGCCCCTTCATGGTGCGCGAAGGTATTGTCTTAGGACATATCATCTCGCAAAATGGCATAGAGGTTGACAAAGCAAAGATTGAGGTCATTTCCAATCTGCCTCCTCCCCGATGCGTCAGAGATATCCGAGCCTTTCTTGGCCATGCCGGTTTTTATAGACGGTTCATCAAGGACTTTAGCAAGATTGCTAGGCCCTTAACTCTTTTGCTGGCCAAGGACACGCCATTCGACTTCAACTCGAGATGTGTGACTGCATTCGAGTCATTGAAACGCTCACTCACTTCTACTCCCGTTCTTTCTTCACCTGACTGGACGCACCCATTTGAGATTATGTGCGATGCATCCGACTTTGCCATTGGTGCTGTCCTTGGACAACACATCAACAAGATGCCGCACATAATCTATTATGCGAGCCGAACCCTGAACGACGCACAACTCAATTATACAACAACTGAGAAGGAATTCTTAGCTGTTGTATTTGCTTTAGAAAAGTTTAGGCCCTACCTCATCGGCTCTCCAGTCATTGTCTACACAGACCATTCTGCTCTGCGCCATCTTTTTTCTAAGAAAGATGCAAAATCTCGGTTAATACGTTGGATCCTCTTGCTTCAAGAGTTTGACCTTGTCATTAGGACAAACGAGGATGTGAAAACGTAGTTGCCGACCATCTCTCACGACTTCCTTCTTCGCCTTCGCTTCCAATTCCGATCAACGACGTTTTCCCGGATGAACAGCTCTTGACAGTATCTTGCGAACCCTGGTTCGCAGATATTGTGAACTATTTGGCCACGGGATTACTACCGACTAAATGGTCAAGTCAGGACAGACTTCGCTTCTTATCCCAAGTAAAACACTTTTACTGGGACGAACCCTATTTGTTCAAGTACTGTCCCGACCAGATTATTCGTCGGTGTGTCCCTGACGACGAATTCAAGAGTGTGCTGTCATTTTGCCACGATCAAGCGTGTGGCGGGCATTTTGGCCCCAGAAAGACAGCTGAGAAGATCTTGCAGTGTGGTTTTTACTGGCCACAACTCTTCAAAGACGCTCATGACTATTGCAAGACTTGCTCCCGGTGCCAACACTTGGGCCGGATATCCCGGAGGAACGAGATGCCGCTCCAACCGATCTTGGTTGTGGAGATTTTCGATGTTTGGGGGATAGATTTCATGGGGCCGTTTCCCAGCTCTTTTGGGAATTTGTACATCCTTCTCGCTGTTGATTACGTCTCTAAATGGGTCGAGGCTGTGCCCAGCCGAACTAACGACAACAAGGTTGTCGTTAGGTTCCTTAAAGAAAACATTTTCTCTCGGTTTGGGCACCCCGAGCGATCATTAGCGACAATGGAAGTCATTTCTGCAATAAGACTTTCGAGGCCTTGAAGCGGAAATATTCCATTAATCATAAGCTCTCTACGCCTTACCACCCCCAAACCTGCGGGCAGGCCGAAGTTTTAAATCTGCAAATCAAGCAGATACTGGAGAAGACGGTTTCCAAGAACCGTAAGGATTGGTCGCTGAAACTCACTGATGCCATTTGGGCATTTCGAACCGCTTATAAGACCGACCTTGGCATGTCTCTCTATCGGCTTGTGTACGGAAAAGCCTGCCACCTACCTGTCGAAATAGTGCATCGCGCATTTTGGGCGATAAAGGAGCTGAATCTGTCTCTCGAAGATGCGGGCAGCCATCGGAAGCTGCAACTGAACGAACTGAGCGAGCTTAGGGATGAGGCTTACGATAACGCGGTTGTCGTTAAGAACCGAACGAAGGTGTTTCACGATAAACACCTTTTGCGCAAAACCTTCGTACCTGGTCAACAGGTACTGCTTTACGACCCGACTTCACTTCCATCCAGGAAAGCTCAGATCTCGCTGGAAAGGGCCGTATTTTGTGCGGAATGTATATCCGCAGGGCGCTGTGGATTTGGAAAATCCGAAGGACGGTTCATTTTTCAAAGTGAACGGACACCGACTAAAACCGTACCTTAGCGCCAAACCAACAGAGGAGCTCATGTTCTTACAGGAGCCGGTTTACCCTGCATAATCTTCCTCTGCCAACCTCCAAACTTCAGTTATCCAGCCAAGAACAGTGGACACTGTTCCAAATAAGTTTGGGGGTATGTATAAACCATTTTGTATATATTTGTGGATATTCTTTTCCATTCTTTTTCTTTTTCTTTTCTTTAAAAACAAAAAAAAAAAAAATTGTGTATCGCTAACCGACAATTTTGACCCTTCAAATGATCTCTTTATGCAATGACAGTGAGGACACTGTCCAGTTTAAGTTTGGGGGTACGCTCGGTACGCATTTCTTACCTTCGCAATCATATGTATATTTTGCATCTGCATATTAAAATCGCATTCATATGTATATTTTGCATCTGCATATTAAAATCCATAAAATCCATAAAATCCATAAAAATCTGAAAATTTTCTAAAAACATAAAAACTTTTCTGTCAAGTTAGCTAAGTGGGAGGACTCTGATTCAACATTTCAACGGTTTTGTTTGATCAAATAAGAATAACTAAATCTTATGTTTAGACTTGGAAAACCTGAAAGATAACTCTCCTTTGAAGTTAACTATAGCTGATATACGTCTTTACATCACACTACACGTGTCGTGAGTTTTTGGAAATTAGATGACAAGTCTTTTATGTTTAAAAACTTTTAAACAGATAAATGATTTTCTGAGGATCAAATAGGTTTGTTCTGAAATAAGTAATGTCAAGAATAGTTTATGAAGTAAAGCGAATATGAAGGAATATTATTGATGCCGTAATTGGAACTAAGTCTGAAAAATAACCTATCTGGAACTTGATTGGAATGATTACACACCGAACCCACTAAACACGTCTTTTATCCAAAAAATAATTGAACTGCCGGTTATATCTCCGTTCGTATTAAATCATCTGATTTTCACGCCAAACTGTCTTTTGTTTTTGGACCTAGGTAACTTGAGTAATTAAGTCCGCTGAGGTGTTTCTACACCTAATGCCCTAAAACCAACTGGTTTGGGTGCACTGGCCCAAAGCTCGCTAAGAAGCCTAGAAAGTCCAGATTAAAACAAAATCAAGCAAGTGTTCTCTCCGAGTTAAAATTCCTAACGGTTCTTTGTGTGAGAATAATCTTGATAAAAGACAGACTTTTGTAAAAAAAATTTTAGCGGAGATATGAAGGTTTTACTCTATGATAAAGACTATTGCACGTTCACAGAGGTGTGTATGAAATGAAAACAAGAAAAAGGTGGAGTGAAGAATAAGACCTAGTTTCCTGTTAGGGAAGATAGAAATTCTAAAGTTGAAACTTTACTGGAAAACGAAACTTGAAAAAAATGCTTAACTCTTTATAAAACTTATGTGATCCTTTCAAAATTTTTATCTAGGTGACATGATGACGTAAATCGATCCTTTTGGAAACTTAACGACACTATTTGCACTGCACGTAAAGACATATAAAATCTGTAGTTAAATAAAAAAGCGAGGTGTGAAAAATAAAGGTTCGATAGTCTAGACTTAGGATAATAGAATTGTTATTTTCTGAAACAAAACTTTAGGGTTTGAGTCTTAGTTATTTTACAAAACCAACTTGACCGGATTTTGTGGGTAGTATCCGCTGAAAACCCTCAGGAGACAACACTCCTCCTACTAGGGACACCTAGAGCTTTAACGGCTTGTTGCACATGCTCAGTGCAATCGCGTTCCCTGCGAAAGTGAGGTTAGGAATTTTTTGTGAATAAATTGGCTTTGCTCGGGACGAGCAAATGATAAGTTTGGGGGTATTTGTTCATATCAGATTTTTGCATTTTCATACCGCCCAATTTTTATCATATTGCATATCGGTAGGTACTCTTGAGCCGTGTTTGCTAGTCAATTGCAGGATACAGGTTCTCGGCTCTGAACGGTGAAGTTCATGGAAAAACACGACAAAATCCGGGTTCCTGCCAACCACAGATAAAACACGGATCTCCGCTCTTTATCCGTCTGTTGCCACACACCAGTTTAAGAGACAAAATGTCAAATCAATGTCATTTTCATGCACAAGGCTCAATGGCAACACAAGATCCAAGAAATCTACACGGAGCTCGAGGAAATCATGACAAAAAGATACACATCAAATCACCTTTTGCTCAACAGAAATTCTAGAAAAATCGTGAAGAAAATCTGAGAAAAATCATATGCCAGAATAAAGTACATGAAAAACCAGGGAAGCCCAAAAAAGCAGACAGCCCAACTCCTTCATACGGCCGCGGAACCGCGGCCAAAGGGGGGTCTAGGCCGCGGTTCCGCGGCCATATAGGCGCCGCATGTGCAGAGTTTTTGGGGGCAGAATGGTCATTCCATGTTCGTGATGATTGTTGCCCTAGGTTTTCATTTTCCAGCCTATAAATAGACCAGAACCTTGTGAAGCCAAGGGTGCATAATCTTTTATTTTTTTCTAGGTTTTAGAATACTTGTTCTTCTTCCTCTTCTCATCTCTTCTCCATTAAAACTTGTAGTGAGCTTTTGTGAGTGAAGAATGGTGAATAAAGAAGTTCATTTTGCTATTATATCTTGTCTTGTTCTTTTATAATTGCTTGTAATTTTAATTTGTTAACTTAGTTGTTATTTCTTGTTGTTTCTTTCTTTTCTCTTTTCCTTTATCATTAAAACCACCATGATGCTTACGCTTGATCCTTGCCAAGGTGAGGTCGCAAATAGCTAGTTGTTATCTTCTAATCTCCTTCTTTCTATCTTCCTCTTTTGTTTTGTTTTCTTTTCATTATGATGTGTGAGTAGTTCATACTTGTTAGGGTAGGATAATGGAAGTTTGAGAGAAGGAAATCTCTCTCACTCTTTCCTTGCCCAACATCTTGAATCGACTCCCGTTAATTGAACCACAATCCGCTCCTTATGGCACCCTATCCTACATGATAGCGGTGATTCCGTAGTGAGACCGGTTGTGGTTGAATTAACCGGAGGTTATGGCTAAGAGCCAAGAACGGACGGACAAGCACCAAAAGGAAGAACTTATGCGTTGGAAAGCCTAGCTTATACTCGCAAGTTCCTTCCTAGTCGTGCTAATCCCCGTTGTTGCCGATTACCGTAACACCGATATTAAGAGGGGCAACGAAAGAGTGAGAGAGATTTCCTTCTCTCAAACTTCCCTTATCCTACCCTAACAAGTATGAACTACTCACACATCATAATGAAAAGAAAACAAAACAAAAGAGGAAGATAGAAAAAAGGAGATTAGAAGATAACAATTAGCTATTTGCGACCTCACCTTGGCAAGGATCAAGGGTAAACATCATGGTTGTTTTAATGATAAAGGAAAAGAGAAAAGAAAGAAACAACAAGAAATAACAACAACTAAGTTAACAAATTAAAATTACAAGCAATTATAAAAGAACAAGACAAGATATAATAGCAAAATGAACTTCTTTATTCACCATTCTTCACTCACAAAAGCTCACTACAAGTTTTAATGGAGAAGAGATGAGAAGAGGAAGAAGAACAAGTATTCTAAAACCTAGAAAAAAATACAAGATTATGCACCCTTGGCTTCACAAGGTTCTGGGCAATTTATAGGCTGGAAAATGAAAACCTAGGGCAACAATCATCACTAACATGGAATGACCATTCTGCCCCCAAAAACTCTGCACATGCGGCGCCTATATGGCCGCGGAACCGCGGCCTAGACCCCCCTTTGGCCGCGGTTCCGCGGCCGTATGAAGGAGTTGGGCTGTCTGCTTTTTTGGGCTTCCCTGGTTTTTCATGTACTTTATTCTGGCATATGATTTTTCTCAGATTTTCTTCACGATTTTTCCAGAATTTCTGTTGAGCAAAAGGTGATTTGATGTGTATCCTTTTGTCATGATTTCCTCGAGCTCCGTGTAGATTTCTTGGATCTTGTGTTGCCATTGAGCCTTGTGCATGAAAATGACATTGATTTGACATTTTTTCTCTTAAACTGGTGTGTGGCAACAGACGGATAAAGAGCGGAGATCCGTGTTTTATCTGTGGTTGGCAGGAACCCGGATTTTGTCGTGTTTTTCCATGAACTTCACCGTTCAGAGCCGAGAACCTGTATCCTGCAATTGACTAGCAAACACGGCTCAAGAGTACCTACCGATATGCAATATGATAAAAATTGGGCGGTATGAAAATGCAAAAATCTGATATGAACAGGGACCTTTGCTACGATGAAGTACACAGGCAACGTACGGGTGCGGCCGGGCTCCCCGACGTTGAATTGCAGGGTGACCATCCCTTCCGCCGGGATGGAGTGGTTGGTGAACCCTGAAAGGACGTGGGAGGTCGGTTTCAAGTCTGCTGGGGTGAGCCCCATGCGCAGAAAGCAGTCGTGGAAGAGAATGTCTGCCGAGCTGCCCGAGTAGATAAGTATCCGGTGGACCTCGTATCAGTGGATTCGGGCCGTGATCACCAGAGGGTTGTTGTGGGGTATGGATATGCCGTGGAGATCCCCGTCGCCAAAGATGATAGGCTCGTGGTCCCTGGCCTTTTTGCTCGGGCGGTCGTTGGACTCCATTGCCGGCGTGGGGTGCTGAGTCTCGCAGGCGCTTGACTGTCCCCTCGTCGTCATGACCATAGTTCTTGATGGGTCTCGGTTCCTTCCGGCGAGGTCCTTTTGGCCCCGTGGTGAGGTTACCTTCGAGCTGCCTTGGCGGGCCTCGTGGGCGCGATCCCGTCGAGAGAGCGGGTGCCGGTCATGCCTGGAAGTAGGCGAGCTGACCGCCACCGCCCTGATAGGGACAGGGTTGCGACGAGGCTCGAGGCGAGGCTCTCCGACGCGGGACCTCGTGGTTGACTGGGACGGATCGAGGGATCGGCCACCGCTGGGGTTTGCGAGACGGTGGCCGGAGGAGGGGTTGGTGACATTCGGCGGAGGTTCACCCGCGCCTCCGTTGAGGGGGAGGCGGCGGCGGGTGCTTGGATCTTCAGGGCGATCGTTTGCTATGTGGATGGAGATCGGAAGGCCAACTTTGTTTTTTGTGGAGTCTTGTTCCCATAGACGGCGTCAACTGATGGAGGTCTTTTTTCGGGTCTCCGTCAGATGTTGTCTTCCGTCGATCTCCCGGTGGATTTTGGAGGCGATCTCCTATTGCGTGTGGGTCTCAATGGGTTTTGAGGAGATTGGTGGTTTGAGGAGTTTGCGCCAAGCACCTGCAAGGAAGTCCCGGGGTGGTTTGGTACCACCGAGGACCCTCCGACGATTAAGTTAGCACGAGATCCGAGCAGAGTAACGGCTAAGTGGGGTGAAAAAAGCTTACTTAACCCCTCTGTGATGGAGGTTTATATAGCGGCGGTAGCACACAGTAGCAGGCGCGAGAATCTCGCCGGCGGTTACTCTCCCGACGTCACGCCCGCGTAATAAGCGGATCGCCTGTTAATGGGAATCGTGATGGCGTGGAACGTGGGATGCTGCCGGCGGAGAACCCACATATGGCGAGATTTGCGGAGCGGCGGTTACGCCTGTGAACGGTGGAGTTGGTCGGTCGGCGGGACCGAGGAAGATGGCCTCGGTGGCGGCCTCAGGGGGGAGGGGGGGCTCGGGAACGAGCGGGAGGGCCGAGGTATCTTGGTCCTGCGGTAGCTCGGGGGCGAGTTGAGAGGCCGAGAAGGCCAATTTGCAGGGGGCTCTGAGGTGAGCCAGCTTGTGCTTGCAGGTCGGGTACAGGGGTGGCCTGGTCAGCCCCTGCGGACCATTTCTTCTGAGTTCTGGGACACGTCATCTGCCACGTGTCCAGATCTGGGAGATCACCAATACAGAGCATCATCACTTATGGTCTAAAATATATCATGATTTACAAGTGGGAAATGTTCAATTATGATTTGTAACATTAATCTAAAATTAAAGAGTATTGGAATTAAGTAAAATTTGATAACTATTAGAACAAAGAAAATACCAAAATAAATGTATTGCTAATTTTAAAAATAACGTGGAGTGTTTATTTCGACTGCCATTATAAAAAAAAAACCTCCTCCTATATTGCCAGAGCCACATTCCTCAAATCATATGTTAATTTATCTAGTTGTTGGAAAGTCGTTTTCTTTCTTTTTTTGGTCGACAAATATTGTTATAATTTTCATGCCAGGTTTGACTCAAACCTGCTCCGGTGGTTCAAGGCTAACCCAAAACCTGCTTGAGTAAATCAGAGGTATTTTTGTATAAATTTTTAAGGGTACATTTTTCATAGCAACCCAGTGCATTTTACATATGCTATGGGTTAGTGATCGGCTAAGGAGGTGAGATACAATTATACAAATGCATAATTTTAGAACTTGCCCTCTGCTCTGTTTTGTAGCCGATCGCTAAACCGTTGAACGCTTATATTTGTGGAACTTGCCATATCGTATAAAAATTATTTTAAGAGTTCATGGGCGTCTTCAAAATTAATCTGAACGGGCTTGGACCCGGACATGCTAGTATCGATTTTGCTAACAATTAGTTCTTATGTTGGATTTTCCATTCGAAAAACATAAAATGGTTTTACCAACTAAATTTACAGGTTTAAATCTCAAAATGGTTTTCTATCAAATTATTACATATCATTATTGTTATTTTAATAAAAAAAAATTTAAGAAACTTTATAAAGCTTATACTTAGGAGCGTGGTACAACTTTGAAACTCTGTCTTTTTTACATAAAAGTAAGGCCATGTTTGGTTCAAGGATTTGTGAGGATTTTGCGCTGTTTGGATTCTTGAATCCAAAAAACAAGATGCGGATTAGCTAATTCTTGTTTGGTTGAAGAAATACAATTTTGTTGATTCCTTTGTTTTTTGTGCAGGTCCATACAAAAAAGGATTCATGAATCATATTTTTTTTTTGTTCGAATTTTGCTGAATTCTCATTGTTCATGTGAGGCCCTCCGTACTTTAGTTATTAAAAAATCTCCTCTCTTTCTATCTCTCTTTTTAATTCTCAAATCCAAATCCCACTTATTTTTTCTCAACCAAATAAAAATTACAAGCATCTACAAATCTAATACTATAAATCCAATACCAACCAAACACAAAATTAGCTAATCCATATTTTTTTAATTGTACTTTTTGGAAATCCAAATTTCACAATTCGGCAACCAAACAGCCCCAAAAGAAAAGCAGTACAGAGATACTCTACTCCAAAATAGACTAAATAACTTGCATATAGGACAGGAAGGGGAGATTAGATGAAAGGGTGATAATGACATTGGAACCAAATGCCTATCGGTCGCGCCCGCCACAGCCACGGAAGTTTTACAACCATCTTTATCATTTGTCCGACCTCCAAGAAACATATGTCCGACGTCCATAAGTCGTTATACGCCGCATATTTCTTCTTCGTTTCTTTTCGAGGTATATGGAATGCAGCCAGATAAAATATTTTATTAAAAATACAATAATTTTGGATATAAATATAAAATTATAGAGCTATATATATGAATAGAAGGGTAAATTGTCAAAACCTCCAAATGTGACAAAAAACCCTCTTCCCGCGCATGTCAAAACCCTCCTGAAAAGATTTTCGGTCGTAAAAACAACCTAACCTGTGATATCTTGTAGTTGCATGCTATATCTTAGTTGCTTGTGATATGTAAGCAGTTGCCTATGAGTTAACTAGATATAGCATGCAACAATGTAGATGCATGTCGCAGGAAAAATTCCCATGGGGGTCTCGAGTCCGGGGATTTTTGTTAGCGGGAAAATTGGCTTGGGTTTTTTCCTTGAAAATTTTCTCTAAAAAGAAATTTATAAAAAGAAGCTTGAAAAGCTAGCAAGTCTTGGAGATGGGAGGAGCTGTTACACGGAACAATACTCGCGACAGCACAATCACACAATCAACACAACCACGGAATTAATCAGCAAGAGATAAAACGATAAACGATGCGAGAATAAATAAGAAATCAAACACAAACAAGAGAGAATTTGTTAACGAGATTCATTCACCGTATGGCTAGTCCTCAGCAAAACGGAATCTGCAAACGTCCGCTAGAATTCTTGAA
Organism: Agapanthus africanus; assembly: GCA_030015575.1. Classification (NCBI taxonomy): domain Eukaryota; kingdom Viridiplantae; phylum Streptophyta; class Magnoliopsida; order Asparagales; family Amaryllidaceae; genus Agapanthus; species Agapanthus africanus. Next base: position 683,066,597 of record JASDDO010000031.1, on the reverse strand, counting down.
TCAATTACAAGAATGAGCAACCCTAAAAGATTTCTCTCAAATCTCTCTAGATCTCACAAACTCTAGCCGTCATCCTCTCAATACAATGATCTCTCTTTAGATTAATTTAGCCAGCATCCAATACATGTATGAGAGGCCCCTTTATATAGGCGAGCCCTAAACCTACCCAAAATTAAGATAAATCTCAATTTACCAAATAAAGATTCTCTGCAGTTTCTCCGTCGACAGACGGCTGACCCACGTTTGTCCAGACATCTGCCTCTGATCTGCATATCTTGATTTCCCTTGTGCAGACATCTGGCTTGTCTCCAGACGTCTGGTCTCTCAGGTTGGGCTTCATCTCTTCACTAGACGTCTAAACCACACTTGGTCAGACGTCTGTCCTTCAGTCTCGGGTTGGGGCTTGGCCTTCTGCAGATGTCTACTGTGCTGGCCTTCAGACGTCTGTTGTTGCTCTATTTTTCATACATAATTCTCATGTGCACGTACAGACATCTGCTGTTGTCCTTACAGACGTCTAACGTGAAGGAAACTCCACAATTTCTAACAATCACCCACTTGGAGATTCTTCGGCCTTTATTCCCGATGCTAGTGGACTTTACACGACCCCGCTCTACTCTATTCTTATCAGATTTGCTTGGTTTCTGGAGCTTGCATAGTGGAAGCGAGAATCGAAGGTGGAATACAAAACGAAAACTTTCATGCGAGCACAAGGAATCGCAACCTAGAAATCGATCCAAATACTAAACTAGCAACTAAACAAGATATCTAGCTACAAGTTTACGAACATACAACCATTGTAGCGTGTCTATCCAATCGTGGAAGACCCCTCCAAGTTTTATAGGCCGTCGAGAATGCGCTTAAGAGTCGATCGCTCTTGCCGAAAATGATCCACCTAAAGGAAATCGATCCAAGCTCCAGTTTTGCTTCAAAGCGAAATTTAAGGAAGCAACTTACCATCTAAACTTGCTAGGGATAGAGTGTGAGGGATGTAGAGATTTATCACTATCATTATCTCTATTTACGACTCTAAAATGAAGGCTCGACACATGAGCAAGGAGGAGGAGGAGAGGAGAGAGAGTTAGCCATCACCAAATGAGCTAAGTCTTAGATGAGATGAGAATGAGAGGGATTATTTAAAACCAAAAAAAATATGCCATATTCCTTTTCCAATTTAAAAATGAGCCCATTGATTGAGATTTTATTAGTTTATCAACTTTAAGCGTAATTACACAGTTCTATCGTAGTCGTACTTGCGGATCGATCCATAGAGAGGTGTGATTTTAATTAATTCTAACTAAGTAAAAAATATAGTTGTTATTTAAAGTAAGAATTAAATTGAAAATAAAATAAAAATATTTTTTTTATGAATATACAAAAATTTAGAGTTTTGTATTGCTTTACTTTTGTGGTTGGTTTAAACGATTCTACATCTTTTCTTTTTCTAGTTTTAATATGTCATCTATTAATTATATAAAAGCATAGGTTAAATTAATATGATTAAATATAGCCTATCAATTATATAAAATCATTTAGAAATTAATTAAAACAATTAATTCTAATTAATTCAAAAGCAACTAATTTACCCTTTTATTAAATAACTCGTAGGTTGTCAATCTACGAATTATCAAATTATCGACGTAACCTATACTACCCTAATTAACTCGGTTGAATTCCCTTGATTAAAAACCATGTTTTACCTTCCCTAATTATATTTCTAATTATTCACACTTTCATTAACCTAATTAGTTTCTTGGTGTATCATCAATTCCTAATTTTATTCAAGGAGACAACTTTCATTATAAAAATTAGTTTCATAGATGAAAAACTTAAAAGAGAAGTATTAGATCAATAGACATTCATAATAAAAACAAAAAAAATATGAGATTATTAAAAATATCCAACCATTAAAGTAAAGAACCCAAACCCTAGAAGAATAGAATACTTATTCATATTGCAAAAAAGGAAAACTTTATTCATAATAAAGAGCACAAATAAAATTATTGATCATTTTGTCAACTTGAAAATCCTAGAATAATTGCTTATGGAAGAGATATGAAACACTAATAAACTATACAAAGTATTTATAGGACTTTTGGATAATTGGAACAAACTTTCTAAAATATACAGATAATCACCAATTTACACAAAAATCTTGACTCCAGATCCTTCAAAATTGCGGCTGAATTTTTTATTTTGCTAATTTTGGCCGAAGCTTTATGGAGTTTGGGCTTGAAACTTTATGGAGTTTTGTGTGAAGATTCGTCTCGTAATCTTTTCAACGGTATGTGCCAAATTGAAATCGGAATTACGGTCTTCGAGATATGATCGTTTTAACTTTGCTCTGATATCGGGCCATTCTGACCTTTACACCTCATCTCCATCTCATTTCTATAATTTCTATATAAAGAAAATATCAAATGAGGTGTTCTGGTATAAATACGAAATACAACCCCGGTATATGTATCGTATATATATATATATATATACGTATCCCTATAAAAATACAAATAGTTAAGAGAGAGAAATGAATAGTGAATATAATACTTGAATATATATATATCTATCTATCTATCTATCTATATATATATATATATATATATATATATATATATATCAAATGTGTGTGTGTGTAAATTATTAAATCGGTACTTGATTTAATAATCCGGCTTAATCCTAAGCCGGCTAATATTATTAAATGGCCGATTAAAGTCCGTGTAGTCAGTACACGTATTTAATCAGACCCCAGCACGTATCAACATACGGCCTCTATATCATATTGCCTGAACCGGGAAAACCCTCTGTGTGGGACTTCAAAGACTCGACAATATGCCCGCAGTGAGTTACTGGATAAAATCCATAACCACAATCACGTCAACGGCACTAACTATATGTAACGGCTATCCGGGTATATGTCTAAAAGGAGGTCGAAAATCAAGTTCGTCCGTACCGTACTGATCCTGTAAGTGACAATCTCCGTACAGTCCGGTCTCTCCGTCTAAAGGTGTTGCATACCGGGTCTAGAGATTGGATAACGTCAGACCCCTAATAACCTGATAAGTCGTGTCGGTGTCAAGCGCATCACCTATTGAGAAACCAACGATCTCCTATCAGTAAATCTCATCCACCTTGGTAAAGAATTTATGGCAATAGCCAACCGAACACAGTGCGACATCGACTCCCTATACCGGGAGAGACAAATCCCTTCCGATCGCTCACTGCCTCCATGCGTCTCGGGATTGTACCCAATTAAAGCCTATTTGCATGACTCCTTTGAGCTGTGGTAGGGTAGTAATCAAAGTACAGTGGGAACTTGAACGAGAAAAATGACGATCTCAGGTCTAAAAACTACCATGTACTTATGTCACCAGAGAACTGCTATCTGTCGATAGGTATAATTCCATGTAAGAGTTCTCAGCGAGTCTGTTCGGTGTACTCACATCCCGTGAGCACCTATATACAATCTTAGGTGGCAAAACACCAATGGCTTGTGTGATCGTCCACCGCCCCTTATCGGGGTCTAGAAAATATATACTAGTCTACTATGGAATATCGATGCACGGTTTCAATACTCCCATGACCAGAAACATTTAAGGATATGCTGATGGACTACCCATTTCCCATGTATATGATCGCCATTATAATGCTGGTAGTCAAGCCAAAATCGTATGGGCTTTATCATTATGTATTAGCGACATGTAATAAAACGCATACACATGAATGATAAAAATAAACCAGATAACATACTATTATCTCGAGCAAAACTATTCTACCCGTATAGGTTCTCCCTCAATTACCATTATTCACTACCCGCAATTACAATAATTGCATTGAGGGCACTATATCTAACAATCCCCCATTTGCATTTAAGGCCAATTATTGTGGTATCGCATACTTACGGATCTGTATGCTATCGAATATCCAACTTCTCCACTAATCAGTTTCGGAAACTGTGTTCGAGAAACAGTCTCAGTGAATGGATATGCTACAATATTCCTTACTTTATCTATCTATTTCTTAACTTCACGGGATCAACTATTCCCCGAAGTAAGCAATATTGGTTGTTCCCTTATAAAGAAGGGAAGAGAGGAAAATTCCCTATGTTGTGAGCCTCACGTGTTAAACACGTGAGCGCTTATATGCAAAAGTATATAGGCGCTGAAAGCTAGCAACTAAAGGCTAAATAGGCATCACGTGTTAAACACCCACATCGGGGCCCCGATAAGGGGCTAAATAAACTGATTTAAACCCATATTGGGGCCACGTGTTAAACACGTGAGAACATCCTTTTGAAGTATTAGCTTCAGATAGAGTTAAACTCAATGCATAGAATTAAATTCTATTTTGATGCAATGCATACAAGCATTAAGAGTAAGTGGCTAAAGGAAAAACTGATCTCACGTGTTAAACACATGAGCGCACATATGCAGGGCATATGGGCGCTAAATAAAACAGGCTAAACACCCACATCGGGGTTATATGTTAAACACGTGAGTGTGCCTCTCTATATAGAATTAAATTCTATTGGGGGGAAATATCTCCCTAATCTTTCTAAATGAGAAGGATATATTATGTTAAACAAAAAGTGGTTAGAACAAAAATCCAATGAAATGGGAATTTATTTCCTATTTTTCTAAATAAAGAAAGATTGTACTCTGTAAAACAGAGAACCCTTGGATCCCAAAATCCAACCGTGATTATAAAAACACCAATCAAACCGTTTGATAGAATTAAATTCTATTCTGTGTAATCTTTATAAAATAAAAAAGATCTTCTCTGTTAAACAGAATTAAATTCTATGGTTAGGAGGATATCTTCTTAGTCTTGTTAACCTAACAAGAAATTCATATGATAGAATAAAATTCTATCTTAGGAAAATATTTCCTAATCTTGTTAAACAAACAAGAAATATTCTCTGAAAAACAGGGAGCCCTTAGATTAAAAATCAAATGGTGATTAAAAATCACCGTTTGACAGAATTAAATTCTGTATATGGGAAAATATTTTCCTAATCTTGTTAAAAACAAGAACATATATTCTGTGAAACGGAAATCACTGGATCAAAGATCCAACGGTGGGTAAAATCCCCCGAACAAATTTGAGACCAATTAAATCAGTTGGTATCTCTCAAATAAGAAATCTTCTCAAACTAATTAACAAATTTGCCTCTACTATATAAAAGACCCGAGACCACCACAGATAGAGAATTGATCTCACAAGTTTTCAACAAACAACAGAGAATTTAATTCTCAAAATAAAAGAGAGAGAAGAAGATCTCCATCCTCAAAATCCTAAGTAAAGAAAACACAAATATCAAAATATCTCTTTTACATATCTAAGTGTTTAACTCTTCTTAAAGAACTTAGTTTTTTCTCTGGATCTGAGATTCACAAGAAAAGTCTCCCACAAGTTGAGAATTTAATTTCATCGGGAAGATATTGTTCTTGAAAATCAAAAATTCAGGGGAGAACATGGATAAAAGAATATGGAAAACATAGAGTTCATAATACTTCAGAAACTCAGTTCCTTCAAATTAAGAACTTAGTTCTTGAAGAACACGATCGCAGATCCTCAAAATAATGATCTTGGTGATCGTTAATGGTCAAAATACCATTAACAGAGATTTAAGTTCTCTAAAAAATATCAACAAAGATTAAATCTCCAAAAGAACTTAGCGTCTCACGTGCTTCCCACGTGAGCGCCCAGAAACAAAGAAACTCATTTGCACTAATTGGGCAGCCACCAAAACAAAGCAACCCAACAGCCGAAAAATAAAACAATCACGTGAAATACACGTGAGCCACAAAAAACAAAGGCCGAACACCTCACATGCTTCCCACATGAGTGCCATACCAAGTACTTAGCACTTCTGCATAAAAAAAGGGGGGGTTGAGCAAACAGAACCCAAATAAGTGCTTAGCACTTTTGAATTAAAAAAAAGAAAGAAGAAAAGTCTGAGCAGGCTAAACCCAAATTGGTTAAGTCCCTCTGAAAGTTTCTTGCAGCTGAGCCCAAATGCTCTGTTGTTGGATCTCAACTAAAATTTAATTATCCTTAAATGTTGCTAAGTTGATCTTAGTTTCAAATAAGACTAACGTATCCTTAGTGAAAAATAAATTGAGCCCAAATACTCATATATTTCAGTTGATCTTAATCTCAAACTAGATTAATGGTCCTTAAACAAAATAAAACAATTTTGAACAAGAGCAATATATAACCTAAGTTTGAAACCCAAATCTAAAATATACGGATTTGGACTAATCCGCGTTCTACAGGCGACAAAATAAATTAGTCTCCGTATACAATCCATGGGTTACCAAAACAAAAAAAATACACATGACACGAAGTGAACTTCCGGAGAAGAAGAAAGTAGTTATCGCAACACAATCCACGGGCAACCAAAAGAAACAAAAATACACACGACATGAAGTGAACTTCCGGAGCAGGAGAAAATAGTTATCGCAACGTGGTAACGTAATTAACTGCAGGTGTTTACGCCTGCAGGGAAGAGGGTCTTCACAATCAAAAACCCCTCACAAACGAGGGGGAATGTGATGAAGTCTGCTACAATGGTTGCATCTATCCAAACCTCCGATATACGGTGCCATAAATCAACTTGGAATTTTCAGAGAGGTGGATGGATATGTCCAAATAGCATCTGCCCTTAAATTCAGGAAAAACGAGCTATCCCAGTTCATCTCTGTTTTCGACGGTGAACAGATTCTGGCACGCCCGGTGGGGCCTTTTCCTTTTTCCACTCCACACTTCGTGTGTCGTATTCGCGAACAAAAAAATTGCGGTTCGCTATGGTTTCTCCTGAATTCGAGGTATTAAAACCTGGTGTTTTGCTCCTATGTAGAAAATCAATGGCTTCTCAATGCATTGCATGCAATATCAACTTCCGCTCCTCCCCAACTGGAGGAGTGACCTATTGGCCCAACGTGGCCTCTATTTTCCCAATGCCGATGGGGCAGGTCACCCAAGCCACTACCGGATTGTCTTTGGGACCATGCTCCCATCTTTGAATTTTGGTGTCTCAACGACGCAAGAAGAAGCTTGTGGAAGGTCCGGTTTTGATCGGCTGGCAACCATGACGACTCCCATCGGCAAGCTGTTCAGACCATAATATTGCATTTTTCATCCCCTATTCTTATCTGTTTTATAAATAAACATGTACTCTTGACGCACGTTTGTTGCATATTACAGGATACAGGTTTCTGGAGCAAATACAGTGAAAAAGACACAAAACAACAGAAAAAGGGACTTTTGACTAACAATTAGACGGATCCTAGTCAAGCCTAGATGAAGAACAGTGTAAGGTCCAAAATGTCAAAGTGAACGGTCAAAAGATACGAACAAGTTTTCACTGAAGATCTGGAGAAGACCCAGAAGCCAAACAGAGAAAAATTATGAAGAACTAAGAAGCCCTAAACAACCAAGATGCAGCCCAGAAAAGATGGCGGCCCAAGACCACCAAAGGGCCGTGGATCCGCGGCCCAAGCCAACATTTGCCGCGGATCCGCGGCCGTTTATTGCACGTGTCGGCACCGACTTCTTGTGTCGGTGCGACGGTTCGGGTGTTGGGATTTTTAGAGGTCAAATCTGTAATTGCGCATGTGCGAGACTCTGAAAACCTAATTCTCCTGTTTACTTATAAATTGTATTCTCAAATCTATAAAACCCTATGCCTCTTTTCAATCAATAAATTTCAGAATTTCTGGGAGATAAATTCAGATCTGTTCTATATTGTTTGGGGGGAGCCGTCAACTTAGGAAGGTAAATTATGTCTTTCTTTCTTTTAATTAGTATGCTTTATCATACCCTAATGAGTGAGTAATCTCCTCGCTTGTTAGGGTTAGCCTTAGGGAAAGGGTTGAGAGATGAGATCTCTCACCCCTTTCAATACCACCTTCATCTAATGAATTAGAACTCCATGCATACGCGCACAACCGCTCCCTGCGGCATCCTACCCCTCGAGATAACGATGAACCGTAGTATAAAGGGCCGGTTGCGTGCATTTTCCATGGGGGTTAGGGTAATTATCAACAAAGGAAGGATACGAATCTAGAGGAAGAACATCTTCCCAAAAGATTCGGATCCACTTTATTGATAACTACTGTTCCCCTCCGAAAGGCGGCGCACAGGACCGCGATGTCCTGACGCTGAGATTCGGGGCAGATGCTATTTGGTTTGATCCGTCCACCTCTCCGAAGATGCCAAGTTGATTTATGGCACCTTGTATCGGAGGTTTAGACGGATGCGGCCGATGTAGCAGACTTCGTCAGATTCCCCCTCAGGGTGAGGGGTTTTTGATTGTGGGGACGCTCTTCCCTGCAGGCGCAAGCCCCTGCAGTTAATTACGCTACCGCATCGCGGTAGCAACTTTCTCCTTCTCCAGAATTTCACTTCGTGTCGTGTGTGTTTGTTTTGTTTGTGATTGCCCGTGGATTGTATACGGAGACTGAGTAATGCCGTCGCCCGTAGGGCGTGGATTAGTCCAAATCCGTATTTACTTAGATTTGGGTTTGATGTTTTTAGTTTAAGGATGCATTAGTCGCGTTGCGGCTAAGATCAACTTAAACGTTCGTCAAGGATACGTTAGTCCTGTTTTAGACTAAGATCGACCTGACGTAGTGATTGATTTAATTATCTGGCCGTCGGGACTCATCACCTCTCTGACGTCGTTGAGGGATTACAACGACAGGCGTCAGAGGAGTTCAGAGATGTACCCTTGCACCAAAGTTGATTCGGAGTTTTATTGTTTATTTAAAGATCTAAGGACACATTAACCGTATTTGGGGCTAAGATCAACTTAAACGGGACCGTTTAGATCCGACAAAAGAGCGTTCGGGCTCGATTGCGCTAGTTTAAGGACGTGACGGTCCATCGCCAGTTTTAAGGACGTGGTGGTCCATTATTAGTTTAGGGACGTTTCGGTCCGTCGCCAGTTTAAGGACGTAGTGGTCCATTATTAGTTTAGGGACGTTTCGGTCCGATATTGATGTGTGGTCGTTGGGACCCGTCACCTCTTTGACGTCGTTGAGGAATTACAACGAGGGATGTCAAAGGAGTTCGGAGATGTACCCTCGAACCGGTCGTGAATTGGTTTAGGAGAGCCATTTTTCTCAATCAATTTAATTTAAGGACTTACAGCCAGGATTGGGTTAAGTCCAATTTTTTTTTATTTATTTTAGGCTCTTCCTGACTAAAAGAATCAGTCCAAATAAGGCTCTGCCTCTTTATTATTTTGCAATTTGATTTGGGCCAGGCCCTTTTAAATAATGGGTTGCATTTGTGCAAAACCCCAAGAATTTTCCAGGTTCAAGAACAAAAGTGCATAGCACTTTTGATCTGAATTTGGATCAAAGGAAAACAAGTTTTTCTTCTCGTTTTCCCTGATTTCACAGAACCAAAGGTTCATATCAAGTGCAAGGCACTATTTATTTCTTTTTATTGAATTATTCATTTTTTTATCCTCTGTTCTTCAGAGATTTTTCTCTTCTTCCAAAAGAAGTTTTTACCTCTTTTTTTGTGTTCTTGATTAATCTTCAAGAGTTCTTTCTCTTCCTTTTTTTTTGCCAGAAATTGATTCTTCAAGTTGATGCCCCTCGAATGAGGTCTGGGGTCCTATTTATAGTGCTCACCAATTTGTTGAATTTGTTAACAGGATCTTTCCTGAATAATTTTGGGAATTTTCCCACCATTGGATCTTTGATCCAAAGGCAGAAGAAAATATTTTGTTTCAGAAAAGATTTATCAAATTTTCATTCTGTTTCTGCGCAACTCCCCAGTGAATGATACGTGTCGCGCAGTGGAAGGCTTGCGCAGCAGTGCTTGCGCAACTGCGCAGACACATGTCGCGCAGCTGTGCACTTGCGCAACAGTGCTCGCGCAACTGTGCAGACACGTGTCGCGCAAGGGTGCACTTGCGCAACAGTGCTTGCGCAACTGCGCAGACACGTGTCATGCAGCGGTGCGCTTGCGCAACTGCGCAGACACGTGTCGCACTGTGGACCGCTTGCGCACTGCGCAACGCACGGAATTTGAAGCGTTGCTTCAGAAAATTTTGAATTTTCAAAATTCAAATGAGCCTTGCTCAGATTGGGGGAAGAAATGCCCCCCCACCGTTGTGCTTACGTGGCGCGACGTAAGCGCAACGGTGGCTAGGGTCAGTTGAAGGGGCGCAGGCGCCTATAAATAGGACTCTTGGTCCTCAACAGATGATCACCATCTTCAAGATTTCTCATTTTCAGAGCCTTGCTCTTGCCTTCAAGAACTTCAGAGCCTTGCTCTTGCTTCCAAAGTCAGAACTTTTTTAGAAAAACTTTAGGTAAAAATTAATCTTAAATTAAATTAATTTTAATTAATAGAGCCTTGCTCTCATAGATCTTTTGATCTAAGGAAAACCCCTTTGGGGTTTCACCAACAGAGCCTTGCTCTCAAGAATCTGTTTCAGGGTTTCTTAACCCATGAACGGATCTTTGCTCTTTGGCAAAACATAGATCTTTTGATCTAAAAATGAAGAACTCTTAAGAGTTTTTATGGATCTGTAAGATCCCAATTTTTTTTTAATTTTTAATTTTTTAAAAATTAATTTTCCTTTGATGGATATTTCCATCATTATCACAGAGCCAAGCTCTTTTAAGGAATCTTGTTCTCCTGAGACCAGAGTTTGACATATGTCACTCTGTGACAGAGCTTTGCTCTAAAAGAGGAGATTTTATCTTTGTTTCCAGGGACTTCCCCACCAATGGGTGTATCCTATTGGGCCCTTTTTATGAATTGACAGTCCTATCTAATGATGGGATTGTCTTATTAAATGATGCACATCACCCGGATTTTGTGGGTCCCCTTTTGGTCCCTTACCCACTGCATCACAGTGTGGAGCAAGATTTTTGTATATTTTTTTTTGAAATGCCAAGCATTGGGCCACTAATGATGTCTATTTCTTGTCTTCTACAGAAAAGATGTCTGACGACTTTTCTTTTCCCTTCGTTCGCTCGGAAGGAGGGTTCCCCCATGCGCCAGTGGATCGGGTGGTGTTCGCTCTTATTAAAGATCGCGATCCTGAGTGCAAAAAGCTCCATCTGTGGGGAAGGTGGTATAGCCAGATCATCCAAGGCCGTCGCAGTTTTAGTTCCGCCGCGCCCTCTGAGCCCATAGTCACGATCCCTTATGCGGACGAACCCCCGGGGAAGTATGCCGTGGAGGTTAAGAATTGGAATTCTGATGACCTCCTTCAACCTGCAATCGGCGCCATCCCCGTGCAGCCGCCGCCGGCGATAGATATTCTGGGGAGGCGAATCTGTCAGGGCGAAGCACGCCCTTGGGGACAGGCTTATAACATTGGAATGATCCCGCGACCCCCCGCCGGATATTTGCAGTGGGCCCGGTACATTCTATCGGCGAAGAGGACCCACCTAACGAAGATTGGTCTATACTCAGCCGTCTTCGTCTCGCTCTTCGAGTACCCCTCTCCTCCAACGTGGTGGATAAAGGCTTTTGTTGAACAATGGAATATCCCCACCCATACCTTCCTGATGGCGGATAAGGAAGTTTCTATCTCTTTGGAGGAATTTGCCGAAATTTCAGGTCTGCCAATGAGGGGAGAGCACTACGAGGAGTTGCTTCCTCCTGATGAGTATGTCTTTGCCACTAAGCAGCTGGTATTTGACTTAACCCCGGAGAATGCCATTCAGCATCAGCATCCGGGTTTGGTGAAAGTGTTGGAGATCTATGAGGAACTCCATTTGGAATCGGGTGACAAGGGCGTCAGTTTCGCAGCTTTCATTGCTCGCTTTATCCGCCCGGAGTTCTTATCAGAGCAGGGCGAGAAGTTCGCTGAGCTTGACGACCCCTTTGGTTTCGGTTTGGATCGCCGCCCCATATCGGAAAATAACCAGAGGGATTTCTATTTCCCCAATGCTGCCATCGTTGCCTTCTTGGAAATCGCCGTCCCCGGCATGGATGAGGAAACCTTCTTTATTGGATTCTTGGGCTTGTGGTTATGCAACTTTGCGCTCCCCATGCACCCGCGCTTCATGCGGCCCTCTGTCTTTTATCCGGCGCATCGGATGGTGGCTGGTCTGCAGTTGTCGGTAGGAATTGCTGGGTTAGCTTACCTTTATCATGGACTCAGCGTAGCGGCGGACGCCAATGATCCTGGGACACAGCCTGCTAACTTCCCGATGCATTACTTCGTTTCTTGGATGGAGATGCACGTGCGAGGGGTGTTTGGCGCCCACAAGACTCCCCCATTTTTCGAGAAGTACAGACTCCTGAGGGTCATACGGTTAGTCGGGGCTTCAATTGTGTTTGCATCCCCGCGGGATTCTAGGGGACTCCTCCTGCGCCCACATTTGGTCGGAGCGACGACTTCTTTCGTGGATAAGGTTATCACCATAGGCTCGGAGACTACTAAGTCGGTGGTGCCCCTGCGTGACGAGTTTAAGGGCGGGGCTTCTGTACTGAAGGCTCGGGAAATCCTCCATCTCTACTCCATTCGGCCGGGCTACCTGGTGTTTCGGCAGAATGAGACGGCTTTGTTCATGAGGTATAATCCGCATCGATTCGCCCAGCAATCAAGCTACAACCAGGGGATCCCGATGGAAGCCTTCTTGGAAACGCCCGTGGTTGGCCCAGCAGGGGTAAAGAATGCGATGCATCACTTTATACGGCTTAACACGGGTTCCTATTTCTTCATTAGTGAACCCAACTGTGTGCCTAAGATGCTTAATTCATATGTGGCCTGGTATGCGCACGCTATGGGCCCAATCATTTTACTAGAGAAACGCCTGCTGGTCGACCGTAGGGGTATGCCTCCTGGCGGTGATCGCAAGGCCCCTTTGCAGCCAAGGCTCCCGGTCATCCCTCCGCTAAAAGATGCCGGAGTCGATCGACCACGCGTGTTGAGTCCTCCGCGGGGATTGCCGTTGCCCGCTACGGTGGATGCACCATCGGCGCCTCGTGCTCCCACGAAGGCGGCTAAAGTAGTATCGCCAGAGTCAGGCGTAGGGGCAGATGTTGGGACTCGCCGCCCTAAAGTGGCTTCCAAGCGCAAATCCGCTCCAGGTGGATCTAAAGCTGGTGGACAGCAGAAAAAGAAAAAGTCCGCCCTTTCCCTCGATGCGATCCTCGGCTTAAAGCCTGCGGCTTCTCCTGCCAAGACCATATGCGAGTACGGCAGCAATGAGGGCTTTGTGGTGGACCCTGCGGACACCAATTTGGCTGCCGCCATTGCAGCTTCGGAGCGATCGGCGAGGCTCGAAGCGATGCTAAGTAAACTCGCTGAGTCAGGTAATCATCAGCCCCTTTCTTCGTCATTTTATTGCACTTTTCATTATTATCTTTAGCTGATATTTGCTCCCTTTTCAACAGGTGTTTCTACCGAAGAGGCTATTGCTGCCTCCCTAAAAACCTTCCAAGAGGAGGAGGAGAAGCATGCCCTAGCAAGCGTCGGTATGTTTTATCCCTTTCTCTTTTATACGGAAAGTTTGTTGTCTTTGTATGATAGTCAACCTGACCTTCTCTTGTTTCGTTACAGGGGTTGTATTAATCGGCGCAAGGATCCTTTCCGAGCCCGTCACCGAAGTCCCGGCTCCGTCGAAGCTGCCGCAAGAGCCTCGGCTTGACGCCACGACGAGGGATGCTCTGAAAAATCTGGAGGCATCCCTCTATACGGATGAGGATGCTTCACTCAAGGAAGCTCTGATAGTATCCGTCTCAACGGCTCGAGAAGAGCGGAAGCGGTTGAGACGTGAAGCAAAGGCGTGGAAAGCTGCTTTGGCCACGGGAGCGGGCCCTAGCACCATTCCTCACGCTAGTACTCCTTCCGAAGAGCCCCCTGTTGCCCTGTCTACTGCTCGTCGGCAAGTGGCACGCGCGGTTCGGAGCGCCAATGATAAATCTGCTTCAGGTAATACTTCTTTCAGAACCTTGTTGTACGAATTGTAAAGCTATTGGCTCATACGTATCCCAACTTGCAGGGTCAAGTCCAACTGAGGGGGAGGCGGAGACGACTGTCGAACCCAGGGGAGCGGAGGAAGCGGTACTTGCTGAATTCGAACTGACAGTGAGCAACGTTGTCGGGGTCATGGGGTCTGGAGCCGAGATTGAGGGACCTGCCGCGGAGAGGGTCATTGATGTTGCACCCGAAGTGGCGGCAGATGAGATGATTGTCTCAACCGAGCCGAAGGCTGTAGAGGGCGAGGTGCTTGAGGCTGGGGACCTCGTGGTGCCGATGGACGAGGCAGCTGTGATCGCCGATCCTGAGGGAGCAGCGGGCGAGGCGGCCATGATTCCTGAAGACGGGCTAGGCGCTCCTTCTCAGGAATCTGGCAATGTTCCTATCATAGCCCTCCCTGCCTATGGTCCCCCGCCGCCTGTAGAGCTTGCGAGCATAACAACGGTTCCCCTCGAGTCGGGTGACGAGGCTACGGGTGGTGGCCCGATGTCAATAGAGGAAGGAATTGCCTCCGTCTCGGCTGGCAGTTCGTCGGGTAAGTTTCGGGTTACTACCGTTTTCCCTTTTTTTATATATCTTGCGATCTCTTCTAACAAGCTTGTCTTTGCGGGTGCGGCCAGTGCCGACGCTCCATTGCTTGAAGGAGCACCGTCAACTACTGCTTTGGCGGTGGTCACTTCCCCGTCTTCCCTCGTGCCATCGCGGATGTTGGAAGGTATGGATCTACGACTCACAAGTTAATCTCTTAAACGTGTAGTTCATGGACTAACGCCATGCCATCGCATCTTTTCAGGAGTGCTCTTTGATCATCTATATCAAGTGTTGCTCCCACACTTCTCCTTCCCATCCGAGCTTACTTCTCCCTCTAGTGGCGCTGGTGAGTGTACGTTCAATACAATATCTCTGTTCATCCCCTTTTTCTAGTAATTGAATGATTTCTGACCTTTCCCTTTCTTTATTGCAGTGTCACAAATCGAAGGAGGGGATGCCAGACCTGCCGTGCTACCGGCCCTCCCGGCTCTGCCGTCCGTTGCTGCTGGTATAGCAAATACCCCTTCTTTTTTTTGTAACCCTTAAATATCTCTTGAACCATCGTTTAACCATGTTTTGTTTTGCAGCTATTGTTCCGGTTCCGGTCCCTTTTGAGTCGCACGTCCTTATACCGGTAGGCCCTTTCTCGAGACGCCCGTCTTCAAAGGGTGCTGTGATGAGTCCGGGCATGCTGAGCGGGTATATCGAAGAGCTCAGCATGGATGCTCTCCCTTCTGCCGTAGATTTCGCTGTGGATGTTAATCCAATGTTAGCGGCGCTCGTAACTTTTCACAACGAAGGCATCGTTGAATCTTGGGTTAATCACTGCAGGGAGATCGAGGCCTGTCTATACCGGCTGGAGTTGACGCGCCCTTCTCCCGAAGTTTTAGCCCTGAGCACCCAACGCACAACCTGGCTCGAGCAAAGCACTTCGCACTCCCGCCACTTGGAGCAAGAAGCAGCTCAAAGACTAAGGGAATGCCAAAAGACCTCGAACGAAACGGCCCATCTGCGCGCTGAGGTTGAGGCAAATGCTGCCCAGGTGAAGACTATCTTTAAGGGTCTCTTAGAGCGCATCTCCCATGGGCTAAACTTAAAGCGGAAGCTTGACGTGGCTGAGCGCAATATCCCAAGTCGGGAGGCTGCCTATCAAGTCGTGAGGGAGCAGCTTGCGTCGGTCTTGCGGCAACGAGCCCAAGTGGAGGCAGAGCTGACGGTGGTAGCCGAGCAAGAGAAGGCATGGAAGGACATATGCGAGCGATTGCTACATCTGTGCAAGACGCTTCCTTCCCAATAATTCTCCTTGTATCATTTGTCTTTGTAAAGTATATGTATATATTTTTTTATTCTTTAGCACAATGTATCCTGTACTCAATCAATATTTATGAATAAAAGATACACATTTTGTAATGTCTTGTGTCATTTCTCCGTCTTTCCTTTCTTTTATTATCAGTACGCCACCTTAATAACCATGATTGACGGACGATTGGGACGAGTATCCCGACCTTCTTAAGAAATAACGATGGCTTAGGCCGCAGGTTCAGATCTGCTGCCTAAGACTTTTCAACTCTATAAGCCGTGAGGGTCTCATAGAGACTTTTCTTCCTACGGATCGAGAGGATCTCGTAAGTGGATTTTCTCCTTAGGAATCGTGAGGATTCCTAAGTGTGGTTTTCTCTCATAAGTCGAAAGGATCCTATAAAAGAATTTCTCCCTCTTACGAGTCGAGAGGGCTCGTAAGCGGTTGTTTCCCTCTTTGTCGAGAATCGACTTCAGAGAGTGAGACCCGTGAATAGTATGCAAGAGACCATTTAGGATTGACTTGCAGGGTCCCATTGTTCAGGAAGCAAGTTTTTGAATCCTTACTGCCCGAGACGTGAGTCAAAGAAGCTCTCGTCACGGAGTGTTTGTATCCGTGAGTTGAGAATTTTGCTAGGGATTATTTGTTTCCCGAGCGCCAAGGATTATTTGTGTCCTTGGGGTTTGAAACGAATCGATGGTCCCCACGGAGGCGCTGGTGGCTCTGCGAGTCGACGCAGATCAGAAGGCTCTCGTCAAGGAGTGTTTGTATCCGTGAGTCGAGGATTTTGCGAGGGATTATTTGTTTCCCAAGCGCCAAGGATTATTTGTGTCCTTGGGGTTTGAAACGAGTCGATGGTTCCCACGGGGGCACTGGTGGCTCTGCGAGTCGACGCGGATCAGAAGGCTCTCGTCAAGGAGTGTTTGTATCCGTGAGTCGAGGATTTTGCGAGGGATTATTTGTTTCCCAAGCGCCAAGGATTATTTGTGTCCCTGGGGTTTGAAACGAGTCGATGGTTCTCACGGAGGCGCTGCTGGCTCTGCGAGTTGACGCTGATCAGAAGGCTCTCGTCAAGGAGTGTTTGTATCCGTGAGTCGAGGAATTTTTTTGCTGTTGAAGTCACTGGCTCCTTCGGTTGAAATGAACCGTTGAGGCTTGGCTTCGTCGTTTGACGGAATCCGCTGGGGAAGTATGGTTCCTTCTTTGTTTGCGCCCTTGGATTGTATACAGGGATCGATGTGATCTTAACTGTAGGGCCGAAGTTTTATCATTTCTTCTTTTTATTTTATTTTATTTCCGCGATACTCTATCATTTCAGCTTTTATATCGCGAAGGTCGCGATTGCCCAAACATTTCTGCTATTTTTCGCGGTGCCCAATCATTTCGGCTTTTTATTTTATCTTTACTCGTTGCTTTTTATTACGAGTTGCCCGATCATTTCGGCTATTTTGCATGCATACATTTTACTTGCTGCTTTTTATTGCAAGTTGCCCTATCATTTCGGCTATTTCGTATGCATGAGCGGCCTACTGGCTTTCACCGTCAACCTGAAATTGGACACCGATTTCGGCATCAGCACCGCTGCAACTGGGATATTACCAGGAGCGAATCATCATTTGCCTCTGTCGTTGTTGAACAAAGGAGGCTTAGCGACCAGGGTTAGGATCCCGTCGGCTAAGGCTTTTGACTTCATGAGCCGTAAGGGTCTCGTGAAGGTATTTCTCCCTACAAGTCGTGGGGATCTTGTAGGTGTATTTTCTCCTTAGGAACCGTGAGGGTTCCTAAGTGTTTTGTTCCCCTGTAAGTCGTAAGGATCCTACAGGAGGTCTTTCTCCTTGTGAGTCGAGAGGATTTACAAGGGTTGTTTACCATGCAAACATATCCCTAGTTTCAGATGGAACTTAGTTAGGGAAATGTTTATTCGCGCCCGTGGATTGTATACAAGGGTCAATATTGGACCACTTGTAGGGCAATGTCGAAAGTTGTGGGGTTTGCTTAAGAACAGGTTAAGGTTTCTGTAACTTAAGACTTTCAAATCTTATGAGCCGTGAGGGTCCCATAAGAGAGTTCTCCTTACGAGTCGTGAGGATCTCGCAAGTGTATTTTCTCCTTAGGAATCGTGGGGATTCCTAAGTGTGTTGCTCCCTTATGAGTCGTAAGGCTCTCGCGCGGGTGGTTTCTCCTTATAAGGTCGAGAGGACCCTATAAGTGTCTTTTAACGAGGTTGCGCCCTTTCGGGTTTTCACGAACACTCGCCGGTAGTTCCGCTGTTTTTACTCACGGAGCCCTTTCGGGTTTTCATCCGTGCCCATTTTGCTTATGGACATACCGTTTATTTTATTTTATTTTTATATATATTTTTTTTATTTCGTCAGCCTAAGGATGCTGCGGTATTAGTTTAAAGACGTTTCGGTCTGTTGTTAGTTTAAGGACGTTTCGGTCCATCACGGAGAAGGCCAGCTACTGCTTATAAAGTTCTAGCTTAGGAAGATAGCGAGCGGACATAGTCGTCGTCATCTATCATTGACCTAGGCTGTGGCTCATTAAGCGTAATATTTCTTTAGGAAGCGACCGTTTATTGGTCTGAAAGGCCTTTCGCCGTGCATGTCGATGAGTAGATAGGCTCCACCCTGGTAAACTTTATCTATGATGTACGGGCCTTCATAGTTTGGCTCGAATTTTCCCCGCTTGGCGCGATTGGGGATCATAGGCCTTTTGACCACTAGCACGAGTTCGCCTTGACGAAATGTCCTCGGTCGGGTCAATCTTTCGTATGAGCGCGTCATCTTTGCTTTATAGGCTTCCAGATTTTGCTGTGCTATGAGCCGGGTTTCATCAAGGGCGTCAAGCTCCTCAAACCGGAGGTGAGCATTTTCTTCATCCGTCAGCTCGTAGTGGACTGCCACTCGTAGAGAGGGTAATTCTATCTCGAGAGGGAGTACTGCTTCCGTCCCAAATACCAACGCGTATGGCGTTGTGTTTATGGCCGTTTTAAACGTAGTTTGATACGCCCAAAGAGCCTCTTGCAATCTTTCGTGCCAATCTCTCTTATTTCGTGACACTGTTTTCTTCATGATCTTCGTCAAGGTCTTGTTGAAGGCCTCAGCTAGACCGTTAGCTCGCGAATTATAAACTGAGGAATATCTCCAGTCTATATTGTGCTGCTGTGCGAAGCGGCTAATTTTATGACTTCGGTAGGCTGGCCCGTTATCGGAGATGATCCGTCGCGGAGTTCCAAACCGGTATATGACATGCGTTTTGAAGAAATGGAGGATGTTCTCCGTCTTTACTTCCCTCAACGGTACCGCCTCTGCCCATTTGGAGAAGTAATCAGTCGTCGCCAAGATGAAACGGTGTCCCTTTGACGATGCTGGTTCGATGGGGCCGACTATGTCAGTCCCCCACATTTCGAATGGCCAACTAGCCACTGTTGGATGCAATGGATTGGGATGCTGATGGATGAAGTCCCCATGAATTTGGCATGAATGACATTGCTTCGTGTATTCCAGGCAATCCTGCATCATCGTGGGCCAGTAGTAGCCCATCCGTTTTATCTTCAACTTCATCTTAGGGCCTGCTTGGTGAGAACCGCAGAGTCCGTCGTGAATTTCTTGGACAACCCTTTTCGCTTCGTCAGGTCCTAAACATCTTAGCCACAGAGAATCGAATGACCTCTTGTATAGAGTATCGTTGACGAAGGCGAAAGACAGAGCTCGTTTCACAAGCTGATGTCTTATGGACGCTTCTTCAGGCATTCGGTGGAACTTGAAGTAATTTATGAAGACTTCTCTCCAGTCTTCGGTCTTCTCATGGTCTTTTATTCGTAGGGTCACCTGCTCAGTTGCTCCCTTTTCTTTATATGATTCTAGAGGTATTTCTGCTGGGGCGATCACTCGACGGCTTTGTACCACGATTCTAACGTCATCGAGGTTCTCGTCGGCCAATTCTTTAGCAAGCTTGGCCAGTTCGTCTGCTTTGCTGTTTTCCGCGCGCGGTATGCTTTCCAAAGTATAGGAGGGAATTTGGGTTAGCAATTGCTGCACTTTTTCACCGTATTTTACCAATTCCGGTTTGCACGTTTGGTAGTCGCCGTTTACTTGACTAACGACCAGTTGAGAATCACCGTATATGAGGAGGTCTTCAATTCCCATGTCAATGGCGATCTCGAGGCCTGCTATCAGAGCTTCGTATTCGGCTTCATTGTTTGTTCTCGGCTCCGTCAGGGAAAACGCATAGCGCATTATCCCTCCTTGTGGAGTTACAAAGATGAGTCCTACCCCTGATTTAATTATAGGGGTACTTTGTTTGCGTTTCTTTACGGAAGATGCTCCATCGAAATAAAGCTCCCATCGGATATTATCACCGTCGATCGCATCGAACGCATGTTCGTCTGGAAGATCACAATTCAGAGGAGAATCGGCGGGTATCGGATGCTCAGCGAGGAAGTCGGCGATGGCCTGGCCTTTCACTGCCTTGAGAGGTTGATACGTTATCGAGAATTCCATCAAGAGCAGGGCCCATTTAGCGAGTCTTCCCGTCAATATGGCCTTTGACATCAAGTATTTGAGAGGGTCCACTTTTGAAATAAGACGGACCTCGTGCGCTAACGCATAGTGCCTAAACTTTGTTATTGCGAAGATCAACGCCAGGCAGTGTTTTTCAATGGGAGAGTAGTTGCTTTCTGCCCCCAGCAGAACTCGACTTAAGAAGTAGAGTGCTCTTTCTTTCCCTTGATCGTTCTCTTGTGCCCATAATGCGCCTAAAGAACCTTCGAGGGCGGTTGTATAAAGAATGAGAGGCTTCCCCTTAACCGGAGCAGCCAACACCGGCGGGTTCTACAGGTATTGCTTGATCTCGTCCAGTGCGCCTTGGCATTTTTGATCCCAAACGAATGGGGTTCCCTTCTTCATCAGATGACTATAAGGACGGCACTTTCCTGAAAGGTTGGCTATAAATCGCCGTATGTATGCGAGTTTTCCTTGGAGAGACCGCAGCTGTTTGAGAGTCCTCGGCGGAGGCATTTCCATGATCGCTTTAATCTTTGACGGATCTATTTCAATTCCTCGGTGTCGGACAACGAATCCCAGGAATTTGCCCGAGGAAACTCCGAATGCACATTTAAGAGGATTCATCTTCAAGTTGTATTGCCGAAGGCGTTGAAATACGGTCTTCAGATGCTCGAGATGTTCCTCGTACGATTTGCTTTTAACCACGAGGTCGTCGATATAGCATTCAACGATTTCGTGTATAAGGTCGTCGAAGATCTTTGTCATGGCCCTCTGATAAGTAGCACCGGCGTTCTTCAAACCGAAGGGCATCACTTTATAACAAAATATACCAAGAGGAGTCCTGAAGGCTGTATGCTTCTGATCTTCAGGATGCATTTTTACTTGATTATACCCCGATGAGCCGTCCATGAAGGAGAAAACCTCATGAGTGGATGTGTTGTCTATCATTAGTTCAGTGACTGGCACTAGGAAGTCATCCTTCGGGCAAGCTTTATTGAGATCTCGAAAGTCCACGCATATGCGCACTGTCCCATTTTTCTTCATCACCGGGACGATGTTAGCGATCCATTCAGGATATTGAACTTCCTGGATGAAGCCAGAGTCGATCAGCTTCTTGACCTCAGCATTGATACTCATTTCAAGCTCGAGCCGCATTCTTCTCGGTGCCTGTTTGACTGGCTTGATGTTCGGGGATATCGCCAATTTGTGTACGGCAATTTCTGGATCTAGTCCCGGCATTTCGGAATAGTTCCACGCGAAGCAATCTCTATGCTGTAGAAGCACGTCCTTTAACGCAGCTACCCTTTCTTCAGATAGTAACTCGCTGATGAATGTCGGTCGTGGATCGTTTGCCGTCCCCAACTCAATTTTCTTGAGGTTATCTGCAGTGGTATGGATTCCATCTTCCAGCTCTTTTGGCACTGGTGGGAATTCTGAGATTATCTCGTCGCTGCTGTTTTCGAAGCACCAAGGAAGGCTGTTCATATCTTCGGACCCTTCTTTTAATATTGTTATCACATGGCAGGTGCGAATTTTCTGCCAATCCCAATGCGGAGTTGGTTCTATCCTTGCGTTTTCGGATTCGTGCTTTTGCGGCGGCGCTACCCTCCAACTATCAGAAAACGCGAATTTGCCTAGCTGATACTGATCTTCAACCCAATTTTTGAAGGTGAAGCAATCTTCAAGAGGGTGTCCCATTACTCGATGGTAAAAGCAATAATTTGGGTCGAACACCTCGCCTGCGTGCTCAGGATGATTAGACTCTGGCAACGTAAGCATTTGATGTTTCAGAGCGAGATCGAATATCTTCCTCGTTTTGTTCCGAGGAAATGAGTATGCTCGACCCATTTTCTTCCTGAGGGCTAGGTCAATAACGCTCGACTCTCGGATACGTGGCTTCTTAGCTCTACTTTGTGGCTGTCGAGCGCCTCTCTTGCCTTTCGACTTGTTTTTGTTTTCGCATCGAACCTTTTTTGTAGCAGGTTGACAAGGAGCGGCATTTTCTTCCTTCACCGCTTGTTGAAGGAGGCGCTGTGTCTTGGCTTTCTCATAGATTGCCATTTCACGATTGTGATCGTCTCGGGCTTTTTGACTCGCATCCCTTATAAGTTTGCTCATCTGGTCTTCAAATGATGGACTGGGAGGTTTTGTATCAGGAACTTTTGCTGGCTCAGGATTAGCGTCCTCTCATTGAGTGTCCGCCTCTTCGTCGAAGTCATACATAACATAACAGCTATTTGCTAGCTCCCGTTTCTTTGACCGGATGTACCCAAGCCCTTTTGTTTCTACTCTCCCGTTAGGCAGTTTGCATTGAGTCCCGGGAATGTCCCAGACCTTGTCATAGAATTTGGCTTTTCTAATGGTCTGTGTGAAGGACATCCCCTGGCGTTTCAGCAGTTTCTTCAAACCTTCGGTATAATATCTGGGAAGACGGATAGGCTGAAGCCTGTCGAGCGTGGGATCCGCGCCATGCCAAATTTCTTTTTCCACCTTGTTTTCTTCAGAACGGTAGAATAGGATTGCCTTCTCGCCCTTTCGTCCGGGAGGGATATAGAATGTCTGCAATTCTTCTACGCTGTTGGTGTCGAGTGCATCCAGTTCTTTGTAATGTTCAAGCGGCACCATGGTTATCTGCAAACTTCGCTCTTCATCAGCGGAAACCCGTATTGAAGGCCGAGCAGGAAATACAGCATGAACTTCATCCTCCGAATCACTACCAAATATCAATGAAGGAATGGATGGTCCCGGCTTGGCGGATTGGGATGGACCCGCATAAATTATATCCTCTTCGTCCTCGGTGTCACTGCCGAAGATAGGGATGGTGGCGCTAGTCTTGTTCTCCGGCTTGTGACAACTTTCCGTGTCCTCAAAGCTCGGCAAAAAGTATTTGGCATCTTCATACTTGCGAACTTCATTCACGGAAAACGGATTCAATTCTCCTGCCACAGTGTACTCGAGACCATCCTTACAATATTTCATACACTGATGTTGTGTAGAAGGGATGATATTGTACTCGTGCAACCATGGTCGACCGAGCAGAGCATTGTAGCACGTCTTGGCATCTATGACATGGAATTTAATATCTGTGACGAGTAGCCCGAAGCGTAACGTCAATATCACAGATCCGAGAGTTTTTGATGATTGGGAGTCGAAACCGGAGATGGTGATCTTGTCCCGGGCGAGGTGTTGGACGCTCATGCAAATCTCCTTTAGCACCCGCACATTGAGTAAATTAACAGACGATCCGTTATCGACCAAGATTTTACTTATCTTTATGTCATGGCAGTATCCTGAGACATAAAGAGGGCGATTGTGTTCACACGTCCCGAGAAGAAGGTCTTCATCACCAAAAGCAACGTCGGCTGTGTGCACTCCTTCTAATTCGTCTTTCATCTTTTCTTCGGCTAAGAAGGCTTGGAACTGGTCCGGATCTTGTAGCGCCTTAATCAAAGAGTCTCTCGCCTCCTTTGATAGTAACAAGGTATCGAGAATGCTGAGTTGTGAGGGTAGCTTCCTCAGATGCGCCAAGACATTGTAATCCACTTTACTCCTCTTTGGCGGGTTTTTGGCGTTTAGCTCTTCCAGAACTTGGTCATCTAAAACGATGTCTTCAGAGACCTTTTCTTTCCCTTTATCTTTTCTATTCGAGGGTCCGAGGTTCTTTTCAGGCAGTGTTCGATTCCGCAGCCGGATATTTTCGCAAACCACTGGCTCCTCTTCTTTTCCCGAAGTTGACTCTTTAAAGAGAGGGGCAAGTTCTAGCTCCTCATCAGAGTCGCTCCCAAATGTAGGCACTTGTGACCCGGTAGTGTTAACCATGTGACAATTGCCGGCAGTTCTTTCAAGCTCTTTGGTCGCGTTTCTTTGCTCCCGACGAATCTTACGCTTTTCCCGTTTAAAGCGTTGTTGATTAGCGACGTATCCTTGCCACCATCCATTGAAAGCTTTGCAATCTTGGGTGGAATGCGAGACCTTCTGATGATATAAGCAATAAGAGGAGTGCATTTCTACCACGCCAGTAACTTTTTCTTCAGAGGGTGGTAGCTTCATGTCCATCGATATGGCCTTAGAAAACTTCTTTTTTATCTTGGATTGGCTTTTGTCAGCGGTGGAGGCATTTTGCTCCAGCGGGATCATCTCAGCTCTTCCCTCAAGTCGCTGGCGCTTGGCCCTTTCGAATATAGCCGTCTCGCGTTCTCGATCAGCTTTGCTTTTTAATCGAGCTTTATTAAGAAACGCGCCAATCATTTCAACTGATAACCCTGGGGCTCTTGATTCGGCGTTTGCCCCCAGCGTTTCAGTGCCAGAAGTCCCTTCATCGTCCGTGGTCGAATGGGAGATCATACGACAGCTCGCCACATATTCCTCGGATTCATCCGATGAACTTTCTCCCTCATCTTCTTTTTGGAAGATGTGATCAAGGAAATCTTGGAGCGTAATGGGAGTCCGCGCTTTTTGGTTGTACTCATCCAGTGCGTCGATTTGCTTCTGTAAGTCCGTGCGCTTGTCGCCAGGCTTCACGGGCTTCTTAGATTTCTTCTTCTTCTTTTTCGAAGATTTTGACGGCTAGTTATGAACGCTTGAACTACCACCATCGGTCTTCGGAGTCGGACGTGGCTTCAACATCCCCTCTATATCCTGCGGTTCCAAGGGGTTCTTCCACTTGACCGATGGACAGGTCTGAAGATCATTTAGCATTCTCCTCGTTTTGGCCGATAATACAACTTCCCAGGGAGTTTCTTCAATGACGGAGCATGTTGCCCCCGGCGTATTCGCCCTTTAGTGGTGTGGGGCTGCGGGGGATTCACCTTCCATTTGTCGGATAGCGCAAATTTGCCCTGGCGGTACTGGTTTTCAAGCCAATTTTTGAAAATGTAACAGTCTTCGATCGGATGTCCTAGCACTCGATGATAAGGGCAGTAATTAGGCTCGTTGACGTCACTTGGTTGCGACGGACGTTTTGGATCTGGCAGATTTATGAGCCTGTTGCGCAATGCCAGCTCAAATAGCCTCCTCGTTTTATCACGGGGAAAGGAGTAAGCACGTCCCATCCTGTCCTCAAGGGGTACGTATGGGCGTGTATTGTTTGGACGAGCAACCGGCTTCGAGTCGCTTGGTTGTTGCTGGGCATTGGCGACAATGATCGCTTTTCCCTTCCCTTTATCGTTTCGGGAGTCCGGCTTCGGGAGAGGGGGTTTATGGCCCATCTGGTCCATCTGCGCCAATTTGTCGATCAAAGCCTGGAAGGAAGTCGGCTTGAAGAACATCATAAACTGCGAAATGGTTGCTTGTGGATCAAGGGTTCCAACAAACATTCCCACCGCAGGGGCTTCTTCTATGCGCTGTTCACATTTAGACCATAGATTACGCCACCGTATAGCGTACTGGACCCATGTCTCGCCGGGTTTTACCCTGGCATTGATCAGTGCTGTCATCGGAGTACGCTCGCTGGCACTTGCAAAACGTTGGGTGAAGAGCAGCTCCATCTCCGCGAAGGTTTTAATAGAGTCATTGGGGAGCTCAGAATACCATTCGAAGGCCGTATCTGATAGGCTTCCAACGAACTGGCGAAGCAGAAGCTTGTCGTCGCCGCCGGTGTTACCGCAAAGCGCCCTGAACTGGGCGACATGTTGATGGGGATTGCCGGTCCCTTTGTAAACATGAAACTTGGGAATTGTGTAGCCCGGCGGGTACTTGATTTGGTCATACCAGCCCGGATACGGTCGCCCCGTTTTTACGACGTGGCCGGCTGCTTCGGCCGCATGATGAACCTTTATTTGCTGGGCTATATATTCGTCCAGATCAGTTTTAGAGATTGTGTCTTCTTTAGCCGTCGATAGAACGGGCTGAGGGTTTGATGTTTCTCCCCTATCATCCCCAAGGAATCGGGGGTTCTTCAGTCGGGGGCTCTGGTTGTATCATCATCCCTATCATGTCCTGGAAGAGGAGGCCCATACGTTGTATATTGGCTGCTTGTTCAGCAGCCTCTTTGTCTCTCTTTTCCAGTACTCGGCGGAGGAACTCAGCGTCGGTCTCTTCCTCTTGGCGTTCGTCTAAGGACGTCCCAGGGTTCTCCTTTGGCTCCGTGAGTGCAGCCATTGTAGTCATCATCTCCTGGAGCTTTTGTTGCTGCTCCTGAGCCTTGGTCACTGATCGGGTAAGTGGTCGGTGACCCGTAGAAGTACGACTTTCTTCCTTTCCAGAAGCCATATAGATCGTATGAACTGTTATGCCCCCCGACTTGGGGTGCTTAGGTTCACCGCTTCTAAACTTTGTTAGTGTCACGGGAGCTTTCTCTGGCCTTTTCCTTTTATGGACCTTTGAGGTTGAAGGAGCCGTTGAAGCGGGCATCCTAGCATTTGTTGCCCCCTGCTGTTTAATGGGGCGGTTTTTGTCCTTTTCCACCTTTGCCTTTTTCTGGTGACGAAAGTGGTCTGGGTCAATCACGGAGTCTTGAACCCTCCGCCAAACTTTATAAATTTTTGACGACAGCCGTTGAGGGGGCTGTTCCTGCTTTGTTTCCGGAGCTTTTTCCATGGGCGGAGGAGACCTTTTCAATCCAGCAATTGGGGAGTTCTTTCTCACCTTCCTCAGCAATTCAAAGCTGTTCCCGGTTGGAACAGCAGTGTTGACCTCCACCACTGGAGCTGGTGGGGTTAGCCCTGAGGGGGAGTTGCCCCCTGCTTTCCTTATTCGTTGCCAATGGCGACGTCGCGCACGACGAGCCGTTGGGACTGGCTCGGAAATCAAGATGGTTTCTTGCTGCCCCCTGTTTGAGTGTGGGGTAACTGCTGATGTCAGCCTATCAAAGACTGATGCCTTCTGACCAGCTGGGGGAGGAGTAGGAACCGTCAATCTTGTGAAGACCGACTCTCTGATGGGAGAAGCCGCTTTAACGACTTCCAAAGCAGCGGCCGTTGCCCTCTTTGGGACAGCCACCTTATAGTTCTGACCTAGCCTGGTGAAAACGGAGGCTGTTGATTCAGTAGCAAGCGACCCGTTGATAGGGGTCGTGGTAGCAGTGAGCCGGTCGAACACCGACTTCTTGTTCACTTCCGGTACAGGTGTCGGCATAGAGAAGCTTGTAGGTGGGACCATGGTCCCGAAGAACAAGCCGGTGGTGGCTTGGGTCACCTGGTCTACCGGCAGAGTCAGGAAGGAAGCTGCTTGGGGCCCATATGTTACCTTTCTCGGTGAGGTGGAGCGTCCGTTGCAGTGGCATTTCGAGCAGTTGGTGCAGTTGGTGGCCATTGAATGCTTGAGTTCTGTACCAGACAAAAGACCAAATCTTAGCAACTTGAAATCTGAAGGCAACCATTTAACAAACCGCGATTGGTTCGCGAAGACGACACACGAAGTGTGGAGTGGAAAGAGGAAGAGGTCCCACCGGGCGTGCCAGAATCTGTTCCCCTCCGAAAGGCGGCGCACAGGACCGCGATGTCCTGACGCTGAGATTCGGGGCAGATGCTATTTGGTTTGATCCGTCCACCTCTCCGAAGATGCCAAGTTGATTTATGGCACCTTGTATCGGAGGTTTAGACGGATGCGGCCGATGTAGCAGACTTCGTCAGATTCCCCCTCAGGGTGAGGGGTTTTCGATTGTGGGGACGCTCTTCCCTGCAGGCGCAAGCCCCTGCAGTTAATTACGCTACTGCATCGCGGTAGCAACTTTCTCCTTCTCCAGAATTTCACTTCGTGTCGTGTGTGTTTGTTTTGTTTGTGATTGCCCGTGGATTGTATACGGAGACTGAGTAATGCCGTCGCCCGTAGGGCGTGGATTAGTCCAAATCCGCATTTACTTAGATTTGGGTTTGGTGTTTTTAGTTTAAGGATGCATTAGTCGCGTTGCGGCTAAGATCAACTTAAACGTTCGTCAAGGATACGTTAGTCCTGTTTTCGACTAAGATCGACCTGACGTAGTGATTGATTTAATTATCTGGCCATCGGGACTCGTCACCTCTCTGACGTCGTTGAGGGATTACAACGACAGGCGTCAGAGGAGTTCAGAGATGTACCCTTGCACCAAAGTTGATTCGGAGTTTTATTGTTTATTTAAAGATCTAAGGACACATTAACCGTATTTGGGGCTAAGATCAACTTAGACGGGACCGTTTAGATCCGACAAAAGAGCGTTCGGGCTCGATTGCGCTAGTTTAAGGACGTGGCGGTCCATCGCCAGTTTTAAGGACGTGGTGGTCCATTATTAGTTTAGGGACGTTTCGGTCCGTCGCCAGTTTAAGGACGTAGTGGTCCATTATTAGTTTAGGGACGTTTCGGTCCGATATTGATGTGTGGTCGTTGGGACCCGTCACCTCTTTGACGTCGTTGAGGAATTACAACGAGGGATGTCAAAGGAGTTCGGATATGTACCCTCGAACCGGTCGTGAATTGGTTTAGGAGAGCCATTTTGCTCAATCAATTTAATTTAAGGACTTACAGCCAGGATTGGGTTAAGTCCAATTTTTTTTATCTATTTTAGGCTCTGCATGACTAAAAGAATCAGTCCAAACAGGGCTCTGCCCTTTTATTATTTTGCAATTTGATTTGGGCCAGGCCCTTTTAAATAATGGGTTGCATTTGTGCAAAACCCCAAGAATTTTCCAGGTTCAAGAACAAAAGTGCATAGCACTTTTGATCTGAATTTGGATCAAAGGAAAACAAGTTTTTCTTCTTGTTTTCCCTGATTTCACAGAACCAAGGGTTCATATCAAGTGCAAGGCACTATTTATTTCTTTTTATTGAATTATTCATTTTTTTATCCTCTGTTCTTCAGAGATTTTTCTCTTCTTCCAAAAGAAGTTTTTACCTCTTTTTTTGTGTTCTTGATTAATCTTCAAGAGTTCTTTCTCTTCCTTTTTTTTTGCCAGAAGTTGATTCTTCAAGTTGATGCCCCTCGAATGAGGTCTGGGGTCCTATTTATAATGCTCACCAATTTGTTGAATTTGTTAACAGGATCTTTCCTGAATAATTTTGGGAATTTTCCCACCATTGGATCTTTGATCCAAAGGCAGAAGAAAATCTTCTGTTTCAGAAAAGATTCATCAAATTTTCATTCTGTTTCTGCGCAACTCCCCAGTGAATGACACGTGTCGCGCAGTGGAAGGCTTGCGCAGTGCTCGCGCAACTGCGCAGATACGTGTCGCGCAGCTGCGCAAAAGTGCTCGCGCAACTGCGCAGACACGTGTTGCGCAGCTGTGCACTTGCGCAAAAGTGTTTGCGCAACTGCGCAGACACGTGTCGCGCAAGGGTGCACTTGCGCAACAGTGTTTGCGCAACTGCGCAGACACGTGTCGCCCAAGGGTGCACTTGCGCAACAGTGCTTGCGCAACTGTGCAGACACGTGTCATGCAGCGGTGCGCTTGCGCAACTGCGCAGACACGTGTCGCACTGTGGACCGCTTGCGCACTGCGCAACGCACGGAATTTGAAGCGTTGCTTCAGAAAATTTTGAATTTTCAAAATTCAAATGAGCCTTGCACAGATTGGGGGAACAACTACCGTAACATCTAATAGATCTAAAAAAGAAGGCATTGAAAGCGGTGAAGGAAACGTTAATCTCCAAAACTTCCCCTAAGCCTAACCCTAGCAAGACTCTTAATTAGATTAATTAGATCCAGTTTTTATAAACCAACCAAAACGACATTTTGAATCAACTCGTTAGAACACATAAAAGAAATTTACCCGTCTCTGTGGATCGACCCGTACTCACCGGCTAGCTGCAAAGCGACGCCGTTTCTGATTACGGTAAATACAAGTTTTTGGATTAATCAAATGGCGCCGTTGCCGGGGATGGTGTAATTTTTCTTTTTGTGAATTTTCGGGTTGATATAAATTTTAAAAAATTATAAAAATCTGAAAATATAAAAAAATACAAAATTATCAACTTTGATCTGTTTGAAGGGTTTGCTATTTGAATCTTGCAGGAACAGCAAAGACTTTTGGATCTGGAGTTTTACAGAAGGTCAAAACAGAAAAGGGAACATAATAACAGAGAGGAATCACAAGTACAGAGCAGCACAAAATTTTCCAGAGGCTGAATCCACCAAGGTGCCGCGCTTCCGCCGCATAACTAGGCTTCCTGCCGCGGTTCCGCGCTCCTCTTGCCACGTCAGCGCATCATTTTTGCACGGTTTGCTCTCTTTTCTTTCCCTCTGCAACCTCCATATCTCCACTGTAAAAATTTTCTGCAGGAATTCTTTGCGTAAAGAGTCTTTCTCCCCTTCTAAATAACAGATTTTCTGCAGGTTTCTTTGCGCCGCGCTAAAAATTGATTGCAAGTGAAATTTTATTGTTTTGCATAATTTAACCGGACTCTAAGGGGCTAATTGACCAAACTCAGATTGGGTGGGGATTTCATCACCCTTCCCAGGACCCCAGAAAACACCTAAAGCATGTGCATTGACCACAATTAATTAAAAAAGACTAGACTCAGACCTAAGGACATCGAGCTCAATAGGAAAAGGACTAGTATAGGCATCGACCGTTTATCCTAACCGACATTGCGGTGTCTAGGCTAGTGGTTATTAATTAGGCCCACTTTTGTGGTTCCTTCCCACTTACCTGGCCGTACTTGTCCGTGAAGAGGCGGTTTGAGGTCCTATTTCTAGCCCTAGTTAGGAGCTGTCTAGCAGACCTAGGCAACTCTAGATCTAGGCCTGATTGTGCATGTGTGGTTGATACACTTGTGTCACGAGTCCTTTTTCTGAAACTTCCTTGCAAAACTCTCACATAAAAAAAAGAGAAAAATCTTTTCAAAACTTGCAACTTGCTGCTAAGAAAACTTGCAACTCACTTCCACTCATTTCCCTTCATTGACGTTATCTTACCCCCACATTCTGTTTTTCTTTTTTATTTTTTCTGACTACACTACTCCTTTAGTGTATGTCACTTTGGACTAGGATACTAACGCCCGATTAGTCCGTGTTTCGTTGGTACCGACCGACGAACCCTTCGACGAACCCTTCGTCGACATTCCGTCCATTTCCTTACCTCCACCTTCAAGTTCTTTCACCGAAGGTATGTCGGGATTCAACCCCAACGATACCTTACCGACGGGAATGATTCCACCTCCACCAGGTGCGAATAACCCGAATCTTCCGCCTGTTGTAGCGCCCGCACGAGTCGCGCTCCAGGATCTCTTCTACCCCGTCCGCACGTCTTTACCTACATGTCTTTCACCCCCACCGGCAAATGGGGACAACTTTGAAATAAAACCACATTTCATCAATATGCTGCCTAAGTTTCATGGTTTGGAATCCGAAGATGCATATATTTTCATTAATAAATTCCAAAACGTTTGCGCCATGATGAAGACAACCCAATTAAGTGATGACGCAATAAGGCTAAGGGTCATTCCTTTTACCTTATGTGACCTAGCCGAGAAGTGGCTATACAGCACCGCATCACATTCCATTAGAAATTGGGACGAGTTTGTGAGGGCTTTTCTGAAAAAGTTCTATCCTCATCACAAAACTGCTAGAATCCGAAACGAGATTATACAATTTTCACAGCTTCCTTCCGAACCATTTTGGAAGTGCTTCGCGAGATTTAAAGACCTACTTGTTCAATGCCCTCATCATGGGATCGAAAGTTGGCAACTTTGCCAAACATTATACGAGGGATTGAACTCGGCAACGAAGCAGTTGCTAGAAACCATATCTCAAGGTCATTTTCTCTCCAAGTCTAGCGACGAAGCGTGGCAGTTTCTTGAGGATCTTAGTGAGCAAACAATTCAGTGGGAGAGTACCAAGACCACATCATCTTCTTCTATTGGTCAATCTAGGGCAGACATACATCAAGTAGATATGTCGATTGCTATGAAGGCCGAGATGGCCTCACTTATGAAAAAGCTAGAAGCCATTGAGACAAAAATCTCATCGTCTTCTCCTGCCCCTACCTTACCCACACGAACTGTTTGTGCTTGTTGTTCGGCCCCATCACATCTCACCGAAGAGTGTCCTTATAATGCACCTATTCAAGGGCAGGATCAAGTCAATGTTGTATTCCAGCAACGACAAAGAAATGATCCGTACTCTTCGACATACAATCCGGGGTGGAGGAGTCACCCAAATTTCACTTGGAACCAAAATCAACAAGTCCAAGGAAATAACAATTTTCAAAAACCTCCTCCACAACAACAAGCACCTCCACAAACTCAAAACCAGCAGCCTTTCCAACAACAACCTTATACAAATCAAACGAACAATTTTGGTCAACCAAATGATGATAAGGTTATCTCGCTAGAAAAAAGTCTAGATGCATTTCTCAAGCAATCTACTGAATCCGCAGCAAGATTTGAAAATTATGTTCAGTCTTTAATGAATAATAACGCCTCACACGATCAAAGTATCAAATCTATTGAGGCATAAATTGCACAATTAACTGCTGCGTTAAGCGAGAGAGAAAAGGGAAAGCTTCCATCTCAACCATTGCCCAATCCCGGTCACACACAAAACGCATATCACAATCACAATGTAAATGCGGTGACCACGTTGAGATCCGGAAGAGAGTTGCAAAATAATGTGGGAACTAATGATGACATCCCCGCCGGTGGTTCTTCTTCCTCTTCCCCTTCTTCATTTTCTTCACTTTCTTCTTCACCTTTTTCTTTAGAGCCTATCCTCCACCCTTCACATGGCTCTACTTTTTCTAGCTCGAACAGACCCATTTCTCACAACATGAACACATCTACACCGGGATCCGTTCCTACTCCACATTCTACTCCACAGACTTTTGACTCAACGAATTTTCAGAATGCTCCATTCCCAAACAGGTTGAGTCCTAATAAACCAAATGCACAAGTGGAGAAGATTGTGGAGATATTTAAGCATGTTAGCATAAATATACCTCTCTTGGATGCTATCCAACAAGTCCCTTCATACGCGAAAATCTTAAAGGGCTTATGCACCTCGAAGAGAAAGGCATCTCAAGTACCCAAGAAAGTGCTAGTGGCTAGTGCAGTGAGCAATGCTATTAACCACCATCAGACCTTACCCCAAAAACGAAAGGACCCCGGCTGTCCTACGATTTCAATCACAATAGGGGATAAGAAAATTAATCGAGCACTTTTAGATCTTGGGTCTAGTGTTAACCTGATTCCCTACTCCGTGTACGAACAATTAGGGGTTGGAGAGTTGAAACCCACTCGTTGCACTCTCCAAATGGCTGATCGATCAATCACCCATCCAAGGGGTCAACTAGAGGATGTGTTGATCAAAGTCGGGGAGTTCATATTCCCCGTTGATTTTATCGTTATGGATACACAACCTGTTGCTAACCCAAGAAACCAAATTCCGGTGATTCTTGGTCGACCATTTTTGGCCACTTCCAATGCCGTAATAAATTGTCGCAATGGCTCCATGACTCTATCCTTTGGGAAGATGTCTAGTGAGTTCAATATTTATAAGATGGGAAGTCTGCCCCCCGTGCCTAAAACTAGTACACGAGAAGTTTGCTCTATTCACGAAATCACGCAGGAGGACTGCGAGCTTGAAAGATTTCTATTTGATGAAAACAGTTTTGACGCCACTAGTGCGTCCCTCCTTGAGCCTACCACCGTTGATACAACCGATGTTGATTATGAATGTTTTACTTTTTCGGATGATGATGACTCACAGCCCGAATATGAGGCTTTTGAATTTTTGGATGAGTTAGTCGAGCCTTCCGAATCGGTTGTCTGCAGTGATTTCAAACCTGTGTTGGAGTCCTTTGAGTTCGAGGTAGATTCCACAATGATTCTTTCGCCTCAGAAACTCGAACTCACGCCCTTGCCGTCTCACCTTAGATATGCTTACATAGGTGAGAATGAGACCTTTCCCATTATCATATCGGCCTCTCTAGCCCTCGAGCAAGAGAACGCCCTCTTAATGGTCTTACAAGATAGGCGGCAAGTTTTTGGTTAGACTATGGCGGACATCGAGGAGATAAGTTCCCTCATAATTGAATATCATACACAATTGATGGATGATGCCAAGTCACTAGAAATCCCACAGGAACATCTTGGGGGTATTGTGGTGAGTCAACCTCCTCCTTTAGAAGTTGAAATACCCCCATTTCTTTTAATAAGCTACGAGAATGCCAACACTCCACTGATTGCTGATCATTTACATTCTCGTTTCGATGCATCACCATCACCTGTATATTTACCTCCACACCTCCCATACCACTACTTCTATCTTCTCCAATTCTTTGCGGACCACCACAACTTATTCTTCCACCAACCAATATTCTTTACTGATGAATTTTTCAACTGGTTGGTGTTGACTTTTGGCCGATGCAAAGTTTGGCAGTAATGTCTAACATAGTTTAAATGAAGTTTGGGGGAGGGCCTTTTTGTATATATTTTTGTTTTTCTTAACAATAAAAAAAACTATAAATAAATAAACAGGGGAGTGCCGGTAGTTTGACCCTCTTGGTTTAGCATGACAGTGAGGACACTGTCAAGTTCAAGTTTGGGGGTATGCTCGGTATGTCTTCTTTCTTCGCATTCATTTGTACATATTTTTGCATTTGCATACTTATTTGAAAACCCATAAAAATTTGAAAAATTTGAAAAATTATAAAATTATTGTATTCAATTTTGGCTTATTTGACTTGAGTTTGACAAATAGGTTAACTGGTTAGGAACAACTAGATCTTAGACTTAGTATATTAAAAACCCTAAAAATAACCTTCCTTAAACTTTAACGGTAGAAAGTATATGCCTTATAGTTTATTTAGAAATAGGCAAATTTTGGGTTCACTTCTTGGGCTAAGTCGAAACAAGGGAAGAGTATTGATGTTCTTATTAAAGTATAAGTTTGAAAAATAGTTCCTAGCTTAAGTCTAGATTCTGAAAATGTATACCCTACAAATTGCACAATCACACACCTTGAAACTTGGAATAGTAGAAGAGACCTTGAAATTCTCTTGTCTAAAGTCCTTAGCACGAAGAAAATAAAAGAAAAAGTGTGAATAAAGAATAAAAAAATGGACACTGGTTTTTGTGATTACTTAAGGCTGCAAAAATAGAAAAATATTTAGCGAGGGTGCTTCATCACCTAGTGCCTTAGACCAACTGGTTTGGGAGTCACTGCTAAAGCCTTGGGTGTTGCAAAGACTAGGAAGTACGCTTTAAAGTGCAAACGCATTTTGTAATCGGTCGTTGGTACCTCAAGAAGTATTAACGGTCGCAAGAAGGATGTGTAAGCAAATTTCAATTAAATTCACCAACTAATTAGTACTTTGGACAACGGACAAGGGGTTGATTGCTTAATTTGAATTTCCAAGTGT
The DNA here is from genome assembly GCA_030015575.1 of Agapanthus africanus. NCBI lineage: Eukaryota > Viridiplantae > Streptophyta > Magnoliopsida > Asparagales > Amaryllidaceae > Agapanthus > Agapanthus africanus. The sequence goes on along the minus strand of JASDDO010000031.1, from coordinate 683,031,026 downwards.
AGGGGTGACTTATACACACACGTAGGGGTATGTGATTGGTGTTTAGATGAGAAAAGGGAATGAAGAATAGAACTTGTATCTTTAGTAGAGTTGATAGAAATTCCTAAGTGGAGATGGAACCCTAGAAGGAAAACTTAGGAAATGCCGAAAGCTAAGTCTATAAGATATATATAATCTTAAGTTAAATGATGTGTGAAGAATGTGGGTGGATAATTTACAAGTATAAGCTAATAGAATTCCTTGTTAGAAAACCTAATTGGAGAACAAAAGTCAATGGGCTGAGTTGATAGGATTTTATGGGTGTAATCCGCTGAAAACCCTCAGGAGACAACACTCCTCCTACTAGGGACACCTAGAGGTTTAACGGCTTGTTGCACATGCTCAGTGCAATCGCGTTTCCCTGCGAAAGTGTGGTTAGGATTTTAGTAAATAATAATAAGTTTGCTCGAGGACGAGCAAAAGGTAAGTTTGGGGGTATTTGTTCAGACCATAATATTGCATTTTTCATTCCCCTATTCTTATCCGTTTTATAAATAAACAGGTACTCTTGACGCACGTTTGTTGCATATTACAGGATACGGGTTTCTGGAGAAAATACAGTGAAAAAGACACAAAACAACAGAAAAAGGGACTTTTGACCAACAATTAGACGGATCCTAGTCAAGCCTAGATGAAGAACAGTGCAAGGTCCAAAATGTCAAAGTGAACGGTCAAAAGATACGAACAAGTTTTCACTGAAGATCTGGAGAAGACCCAGAATCCAAACAGAGAAAAGTTATGAAGAACTAAGAAGCCCTAAACAACCAAGATGCAGCCCAGAAAAGATGGCAGCCCAAGACCACCAAAGGGGCCACGGATCCGCGGCCCAAGCCAACATTTGCCGCGGATCCACGGCCGTTTATTGCACGTGTCGGCACCGACTTCTTGTGTCGGTGCGACGGTTCGGGTGTTGGGATTTTTAGAGGTCAAATCTGTAATTGCGCATGTGCGAGACTTTGAAACCCTAATTCTCCTGTTTACTTATAAATTGTATTCTCAAATCTGTAAAACCCTATGCCTCTTTTCAATCAATAAATTTCAGAATTTCTGGGAGATAAATTCAGATCTGTTCTATATTGTTAGGGGGGAGCCGTCAACTTAGGAAGGTAAATTATGTCTTTCTTTCTTTTAATTAGTATGCTTTATCATACCCTAATGAGCGAGTAATCTCCTCGCTTGTTAGGGTTAGCCTTAGGGAAAGGGTTGAGAGATGAGATCTCTCACCCCTTTCAATGACACCTTCACCTAATGAATTAGAACTCCATGCATACGCGCACAACCGCTCCCTGCGGCATCCTACCCCTCGAGATAACGATGAACCGTAGTATAAAGGGCCGGTTGCGTGCGTTTTCCATGGGGGTTAGGGTAATTATCAACAAAGGAAGGATACGAATCTAGAGGAAGAACATCTTCCCAAAAGATTCGGATCCACTTTATTGATAACTACCGTAACATCTAATAGATCTAAAAAAGAAGGCATTGAAAGCGGTGAAGGAAACGTTAATCTCCAAAACTTCCCCTAAGCCTAACCCTAGCAAGACTCTTAATTAGATTAATTAGATCCAGTTTTTATAAACCAACCAAAACGACATTTTGAATCAACTCGTTAGAACACATAAAAGAAATTTACCCGTCTCTGTGGATCGACCCGTACTCACCGGCTAGCTGCAAAGCGACGCCGTTTCTGATTACGGTAAATACAAGTTTTTGGATTAATCACAAGCTGTCAAACTCTGGCGTCATAGTCTTCAACCGGCTGAGCAAGAACTCAAACGGGCCTGTAAAGAAGCCCATGATACCTGAAGAGGCTACCCCAAAAAGGATAACCCTCTTTACTCCTTCTACAGACGAAGCCGTCAAAGGTGCTTCCCCCATTAGACGGTCAGTCTTCGAAAGATTGGCCGGCTCTCCTCAAACTCCATCAAGGACGTCAGTCTTCAACAGGTTGATACCGATTGAAGCTCCTCAGCAAAACCAGGGGCAGAATGAAGCTTCCTTCAAAACTAAGGTGGTCCTTTCAGCAAGACACGCTCGACATCGCCACGGACGCCGAATGAGAGAAGCTGGAGGCAACTCCCCCTCTGGACTCACTCCACCAGCTCCAATGGTGGAGGTCGACACTGTTGTTCTAACTTGGAATAGTTTTGAGCCGCTTAGGAGAGTATACAAAAACTCCCAAACGACGGTGCTAAAGAAATCATCCCCACCTGCAAAAGTTACAGTGCAGGCAAAGCCGGAGCGGCCTTGTTAGCGGCTCTCCTCACAAATTCATAGGGTCTGGCAAAAAGTCCAAAACTCTATGATTGACAAAAACTACTCTCGTCAACCAAAGAAGTCGGCATTCCAACAAGAAATAGGCCACTCCTTCGCCATACAACGGGGGGATTTTCCTAAATTTGCGCCTGTCACAATGGCTCTTTAACTCCAATCTCTCATAAAAGAAAGAAGCTGGAGAAAACTCTACCGCCCATGGAAAATTCCAAAATCAATGGATCTAAACGCCTTAAGTCTGGGGGCATAACCATACATACCGTCTACAAGGCTTCAAGAAAAGAGGAAAGCCGTGCCTCAGTGAGTCATCGACCACAAACCCAATCGCTGACTAAGGCTCAGAAGCAATAGCAAAAGCTCTAGGAAATACTGACCAAAATGTCAACGCTTACCGGACAGAAAGAAATTCCGGATAAAGATGACGAACAGCGCCAAGAGCAAGAGACCGATACAGAGTTTCTGCGAAGGGTGCTCGAGAGAAATGATAAAGAATCTGCTGAGCAAGCTGCCAATATAAAGCAAATGGATTTCTTGTTCCAAGACATGATTGGAATGATGATCCAGCCAGAACCCCCGGCCGAAAATCCGCCAATAATCATCGAGGATGACAGAAGGGAAACATCAAACCCTCCTCCGGCCTTGTCAGCGGCCAAGGAGGAAACGATCTCTAAGGCGGCCCTTGATATTACATTACTCAACAAATAAGAGCTCATCAAGCTAATGACGCCACCGGCTAAATTGTCAGAACCGGACGACCATATCCAGTGGCGGAACCTGTGATCTAAGTGCGAATAGCCTTTGAATGGTACTCGGAGCTCCCGAATGACTTCGTAAAAACATTCACAGAGATTGAACTGCTATTCTAACAGCGGTTCGCCAGCGTGAGCGAACGTACTCCGATCACGGTGTTAATCAATGCCAGGGTAAATCCGGGAGAAACATGGGTCCAATACGCGATCCGGTGGTGGAACCTGTGGTCTAAGTGCGAACAGTGCATTAAAGAGTCTCCTGCTGAGGGCATGTTCATCGGGACCTTTGATCCTTAAATGACTGTGTCCCAATTCATGACGTTTTTCAAGCCCACAACCTTTCAGGCTGTGATAGATAAACTGGTCCAATTGGACCAGATGGGCGATGGGCCTTCCTTCTCAAATAAGGATTCTCAAAATAAAAAGGGTAAAGGGAAATCGACCTTCGTTGCTAATACGCAACAACAACCGAGTGGCCCAAAACCGGCTGCTCGCCAAAACAACGCGCGTCCGCGCCTGTCCTTAGAGGAAAGACTAGGACACGCTTACTCGTTTACCTTAGACAAGATGAGGAGACTGTTTGAATTGGCAATGCGTAATAAACTTATCACATTTCCAGACCCATGGCGTCCAGCGCAACCCGGCGACGTCAACAACCCTAATTACGGTTCCCATCACAGAATGGTGAACCACCCAATTGAAGATTGCTACGTCTTAAAAAATTGGGTTGAGGACCAGTATTAACAAGGGAAATTCGCACTGTCTGATAACTGGAAGGTAAACCCATCCCAGAAGCACACTCCCAAAAAGGTGAATGCGCAGGAGGCATCATGTTCACAAGTAGAAGAAACTCTATGGAAAGTCATTCTTTCAGCGAAAACCAAAAGAATGTTGAAGGATCTACAAGCATGTCCGGCAGTCAGGTGGAAAAGCCTACTTGAACCCGAAATAATCGAAGGGATGCTAAAATCTCATCCCGCACCGAAACTTGTTGACGAGGGGAAAAATCCCGAAGTCAAGCCTTCAAAGTCTTCGAAGAAAAAGAAGAAGACCAAGGAGCATGTGCAGCCTGCCGAGTATGACGAAAAGCGCACAGATTTATAAAAATACATAGCTGCATTGGAGGAGTATAACCAGAAGGCGCGGACACCGGTGACGCTCGAAGAATTTCTCAAGCATATTCTTGAGGGCGAAGACAGTAACAATGATGAAGGAAATGGCTCATCAGAAGACACCGAAGGCCATGTAGCAAGTTTCCACATGGTCTACCATTTTTCATTATATGATGAAGAGGCTTGCTCAACATCAGAAAACAATGCAGAGGAACCGGGGGCAGAATCGGTGTAAAATCCACGGAACTGTCAGAAGAAGACCCGATTGAGAGGCTGCTAAAAGAGGCCTTTCAAAAAAGCAATGTTGACCGAGAATGCGAGACAACCATATATAAAAAGGCTAAGCATCGGCGTCTGGATAAAGAAGTTGCGGCGAGAACGAGTCGTAAAGTACTCCAACCAAACCAAAACACACCTGCAATAATTAAGAGCAGGATCAAAATAAAGAAGCGGTTCGCCAAATCCCTGTCAATGGGGTGAAGCTGCCACCTCTTATAAAGAACACTCCCAAGGTCATATGCCTCGATGGAGAAGAATCATATCCAAACCACTTCCTATATCATCGGAGGGTCACCCACCCCATTGAAGAATGTAATGCCTTCAAGAAGTGGTAGCAAGGATACGCTGCCCATCAAAAACACTTTAAGAGGATGAAGCGCGAAGCTCACTGTTGGGGTAAAAAATTACACCCCGGTTGACCAAGTCAAAGTCAAAGTCAACCCCAAGCCAAGTGGGCCCAAGCCCAGATCAAGTGGGCTTATGCCCGAGTCGAGTCCGAACATGAAGCGGCCGGCCCCCCATGCCAAAATAAAAATCATGTAATAAATAATTTTGATGTAATTTTTTTATGCATGAATAGGCATAAAACCAAATTTTTGTAAAGTCCATGGCTCATGTGCAAAATAAATGAGCACATGAGGCATGAGATGGGCAAAATGCCATTTTGAAAAGCCCAAGAAGTTATATGTAAGTTCATAAGCCTATAAAAGGCAACATGATAACGAAATAAAGAAGGATAATAATTCATTCTCTCAAATTCTAGGATTTGTGCCTCCTTCCCCTTCCTCAAGGTTCTCAAACCTTCTCTCCCTTTTGAATTAAATTAAGAGTTTAACCCTTTCTTTCTAAAAAAAGAAATAGTTTTTCACCATAAAACCCTTGAAGGGGAGCTCGGATCTGCCATCAAATCCCTAGAAGGGGAGATTTTAAGTCTCACCTCTCCTTTCCCCTCAAGATCCAGCCAACATAAAGGAAGAAGAAGGATACCCATCTCCAAAAATCCCATTTCAGGAGGATCCGAGGCTCAAAAGAAGATCTAAAGATTTTTAGGAGTTTAACTCCATTCAAGATCTGTTGGAGTTTAACCCCATAAATCAACCCCCTTTTTAGGAGTTTAACTCCAAATATATACATAATCCATGTTAGGAGTTCAACTCCTAACCCAGGGGCTAAGCCCATTTTCCCGCCGGTGTTTCCGGCAGTCGCGTGCCGCGCACGTGATCCATGGGCGTCCAGTGGTCGCGTGCTGGGTATGTGACCCGCGGGCGCTAAGCGCCCACTTGCGCCTCACGCTACCTGTGGGCGTTCAGCGCCCAGCGGTCGCGTGCAGCTCACATGACCCGCTGGCGCCCAGCGGTTGCGTGCAGCTCACGTGACCCGCTGGCGCCCAGCGGCGCACGTGACCCGCAGGCGCCCAGCGGTCACGTGCTGCGCATGTGACCCGTGGGCACACATCGCTCGCGTGCTGCGCACGTGACCCGCGAGCGCCCAGCGCCCACATGCCAGGCACGTGACCCGCGGACGCCAAGAGCCCACGCGCTAGGCACGTGACCCGCGGGCGCCCAGCGCCCACGTGCCATGCACACGTCTTTAAAACGCTCCCCACCCCTTATTTTTCGCGCACTCCACACTAGAAACACGTCCCCCGTAAAACTTTGCGGGCCCCCCGATATATCCAAAACCCTTCAAAAATATACGTACACTGCACATTGAGTTCGCATGACCAGTTTGGCCCGTCGATCGGAGGTTCTCTCGCTCCAAAGGCGAGGGGTAATTAACGTCAGCTTAGTTCGCGGCTTCCGGTGATTTGGATCCCCACAATCAATAAACCCCCGCCTACCCTAGGCAAGGAAAATCTGTAGTACGTTTGACAAGAGCGCGCGTATTCCCATCTTAATGGGATGACGAAAAACACCCTACACTCACGCTCGTCGACAGCAAAATAGTGAGATGAATACGCGTTCGATGCAATCGAAGAAGAAAATGATTCCCAATGGGAACTCTACTTCGATGGAGAATCTTCCATGATGAGGCGTAAGCTAAACACCCCCATAATCAAAACTGGGGTGGGCCTTAATGTCACGCCCCACTTCCCAGAGTGCGCTAACTACGGCATGTGACAGAGCCAACCATGCTACCTGTGGATAGAAATCATCTCTCCACAGTCATATTACGGCTGTCTATAGGATATCAAGAACAGTAAAATATAAAATCTATCTTGTACATGCCCATTTGCCAAAATAAAAGAGTAAAGAAAATGTATAAGCGGAAACGATAGTAATAACCAATAAACATCTGGAAATACGTCCCAATATGGGCTCACATCAAGAAATAAAAGCTGCGGAAAAATAAGCTAAGAGTTTAAAAGCTAAACATCTCTAAATCACACATAATCAATTTCTCACTGCTCGGTTCGACAGCTAAAGTACTCCTGTTCAGCCTGCGATAGAGATAGAGGAACTGGGCTATACAAAACCCAGACGTCAAAGCGTCATAATATCAAAACAATAGTAATAATCAGGATGTAACGATATAGGTAAACATGAATATAAAAAATAACACGAATATGAACGGTGAGGTATGTATGTGTATGTGATGTGCGATGAGTAACCTAAACTGTGCTACTAGGTTATCTACTCTAAAGTTTTTGAAATCAATTTAATGGAATCGTCGATATTACTCAATAGTATCCCGTGCGTGCCTGGGACCACTGTCAAGACTCTCGAGCTGAATCCGAGATGTGCCGCTAGGCAGTAAACAGGTAAACATGTACAGATGAATGATGTCAGCATCATGATCCCGGGGATGGCCTAGCCCGTAAAGACTGATCAGTATAAGTATCAAACTGTTGAGTTACAAGTCAGATTTCATCATTGATTTCCCCATACCCCAAGGTTATGTGTTCAAGTCAGGTATTTATGATATGAATCTAATGCGAACATAGGATCATGTACATGATTTGTTTATATAGACAAGAGGTTAAGTCCGTCGGGACAACCCGTCAGGATTGTCGGCATTAGTAACAAGATCAAAGTATATATATCAAAAGGATACCCAAATGTGAAACTATAGCGAATATCTGACATAGTAAGCACTATGGATATCAGGATGTATATGAGTCTATCTGTAATAACTTGTTATATATATCCATGACTATGTATGATGCAAGATCGATAACATGTCTCACTAATATAGAAATAACATGATATAATGAAGTTCCGGCATACAACTAGATATGCAATTGACAGTACGGATACGAACGGATATCGAAAAATGGTAAAACTATAACATTGGATGAACAATGCCATACATGTATTATTTTTATTCATATATAAATATATATATACTATAACATAGCATGTTGCAAGAGAAACTTTCATACATTGTATATTATAAAACTGATTAACGTTAAATAACTCCGGTGTATAAATTATATAGATATAGCTGTATGATGATGATAATAATAATAGTATGATAATATATAAGTAAATTACATAAAGCATAGTATGTAGCAAGTTGTAAACTTGCCTCGAAACAAACGCGATAAACGAAAGCAACATGACGTTATACAAATCAACACCAAGTTTTGATGGCTCGGTTAAGATTCTAGGATGCAGCTGGAGTTGCGTTGGCGAGAATGGATGTGGGATTGAAGAACGAAAAAAGAGAATATATAAATTGATGAGAGAGAGATATGTTATGTGGAGAGAGAGAAAGGTTTTGTGTTTAATATAAATATATATAGTATAGTTTAAATTAGGTTATAAATACATATTAGTTTTAATGTATATAGATAATATCAAACTACAACCAATCTCCACCAAAATCTCATGAAAAATATATTTTGGAAAATAATTCACATATGTAAACTTCTAAACCATAATGCAAGAATATATTTTAAATAAATCATACCCCTAATTTAAAATTTAAAAGGATTCTAAAAATATATCTTGATTTAGTAAATATTTGATATTAGATATCTTAAGATTTAAACGTAAAAGATAAAAACAAAATAAGACATGGGATGGCAACCATATAATGACAGTTAATAAAATATAACCTATTCTTAACTTATGGCTATTAAAAGATGTATGATGATCTAGATATATGATATATAAAGATCTAAAATTATAATGTAGGTATTATACTAGATTCACATAGATGCACTTAACCGGTAAATCTCAGATACTATCTTGCACCATATTGGGTTCTAAACTTGCGGGTCGGGTCGGATAACGACTGATTCTATTTGAATCATTCACAACCCAATAGATAGAATAGAAGAAATATAAAGTAAGTGTTAAAATACCAATTAATTTCGTATAACCGTACTAGGGTGTTACATTATACCCAACTGCTAAAGAATTTCGTCCTCGAAATTCACAAAACAAGAAAAGATAAGAAGATATGGATCTAAGGAAAGAGATGAGGAAACTTTTCTCGAATCTCGTTTTCACGTTCCCAAGTAGATTCTCCATGCGAACGATTTCCCCACGAAACAAGCACTAGAGGGATCACCCTATTCTTGAGAACCTTTTATCGTCGATCTACAATCGTCATCGGTTGCTCTTTATAAGTCAAATCTTCTCTCACTGTCAATTCCGAGTGAACTAGGACGTGCGTTTCATCTCAAACATACTTGCAGAGTTAGGATACATGAAACACGTCATGAACACCCGCTAAAGATGGTGGTAAAGCCAATCGATAAGCTACCTCTACAACATGCTCGATGATATCGAAAGACCCTACGAATCAAGAACTAAGCTTGCCTCGACTACCAAATTAGATTACTCCTATAGTCGGTGATATCTTCAAGAACACAAGATCACGGACAACAAACTCCAAAGGTCTTCTTCCAGTATCAGCCCAACTTTTCTGTCGATCCTGTGCCACCTTCATATGATTATGGATCAAGTTAACTTTCTCCACAGTTTGCATAATGAGTTTCGGTCCCAACAATCCTTTTTCTCCAACATAGTACCAACAAACAGGCGAGCGACACTTACGACCGTACAATACTTCGAATGGAGCCATATGTATAGTTTCCTGAAAACTATTATTGTATGAAAACTCCACTAAATGCAAATGATCATCCCATGAACCCTTGAAGTCTAACATACATGCCTTCAACATATTTTCAAGAGTTTGGATCGTTCTTTCAGACTGACTATCTGTTTGAGAATGATAGACCGTGTTAAATTTCAAGTGTAACTAATCTGAATTTACTGTATGGAATTTTTTAGTTTAATGTACAGAAATAAGTTATACTACCCGAGATTGGGTTATAAGTTAATTTTTATTAAATAACAGTAAGAAACAACTTGTAGCTCATTGGTAAATCCCTTGCACTGCTGTGACGTATCTTATGTATTCGAATCCCATCAGACACATTATTTTTTCTGATTTTCTTTTTAAACTTTTTGGAAGCTCAAAAGTTTACACGTGCAATACAAACAAAAATGAAAAGACATAAACATCAAACATGTGCACAAGGATTTAAATACAGACTTGTACACGTGGCCAAAATTCAGAGACCCCACTCCAAATATCGACCGGCCAAACCCCCCTTGGGCCGGCACCGACAGTCCAACTATGGCCTAAGATCCCCGTGCTTTGCACACTCGACCCTTCCCCTACCCCTAACTCCCCTGCACTGTTTGATTGCTCTGCAATGAAATAGAGACCCGTTAATTCCCAATTTATCATCTTTTTAATGTATTTTAATTCACCATTTTAATTCCAAAACCCTAATTCTACACTATAAATACTATCCCATGCCCTAGCCCTTCATCATTATGAAATTCCTAGCCAAAACTCTCAAAAAGTTTCTAAGTATAAGTAAAGTGCAAGTGGAGTTAGCAAACGGTCAACTTCCGGCGAAAAATCGAAGCAATTCCGAAGCTCTCACGACGCCGCGACGACAACCCTCTCTTCTCCTACCTTTCCTTAACCTAAATAACTTATAAGTTCCTCCCAATCTTCTTTTCTATTTCTTGAATTTCATTTTAATCAAAATCGGTAAAAAGTGGAGTTATTACCGATATTCTTTTTTCTAAAGCATATAACTCCATTTTCCTTTACCTTTTGATCAAACAAATTATACCACTTCACTTATAAGCTTAATACTCATGTCTAGAATAAATTTTATCTAAGAATCTTTTGTAAAACAATCACAATATAACATTTTCATTTAAATACCATGAACTTTAGATAATAACTCTTTTCGTATTTTTTGTTAAAACTTACCTTTAGAAAACTTCACGTGGTAATAACCTAATTCTCACATACACACATGGTTCCATAGCACGATATATTCTTGTATGAATTTTTGCTACGAATATAATATTACAAGAAAATACCATTTACTATAAAAACAATTTTCTTTTAAATTTTCTTTTAAATTCCTTTGCAAATATATCTCTACAAGCCTCTTTATGGGACCCGCTATTCGATGGTGTAAATTATCGCACATCCTTGGGCTAGTAGAGCGAGATGCAGACCTCCTCACGGAGCATTCGGTCTCGAAAGGTTTTTAATACGGTTTTTAAGAAAAACGCTGTTTTCTACTTAAATAAAAATTTAATTTTTAACAATTATATAAATATTACAAATCCAAATATTTTCAAAGTATAATAAACTTACATTTTGTACAAGAAAAAATTACACGTTTTCACAAAAATACCATTAAGATACCAATAAAAGACAAGTTTTACAATAAAATACCATGAACTTTCCAAGCTAAGCTATTATCACTAAAATACCTCAAATCCTTAAAATTCACATTCATGGAAACCTTAAATGATATAATAAACTTCTCGAGATTATTTTGAAACTATATTAAAAATATTTTTCATAAACCCCCTTGAGTTATATAAAACAAAATTTAAGGACTTTAGTAATATAGGTTTAAGCGGGATCAATTCTCTTGAGCCCCAGGGAGCCGGAAAAAGTGAGTGCTTGCCTATTTAAACTAGAAAACTTAACGGAGTTATCAATGGTAATTGTCTTGGAAAAATATAAAAATCCTGCTGTTCATGTGCACCAGTTACCGATAACTCCTGAACCTAATTCAGGATCTAAATCAGTTATAAGTATTTGACTCAGTCTGAGTCTAACTCAAATCTGAATCCAAACTTAAATTAGAGCTCAATTCAAACATGAACCCAAAATCTAACATGTATACTTGAACATGAACCTGAATACCTGAATTCAAACTTCAATATCAAACCGAATACATAACTTAACTTGACCGAACCATGGCTATAACTTGAGATGACTACAAGATTACATCCTAAACCTGACTACTTGAACAACTTGTATCCATAATTTCGGCAAGACTTGTAAATATAACTCTATATTATACATTACGTGGGGATAACGGGGTAGATTCATACGGAATGTATTAACGTGACACGAGATGGTCACTAAAAGACACCTACATGAACTCTCGTGTCGTTGTCCCGTGGGTTTTGATGGGGCTTATACTACATGTTACCATAGTCCACGGGGTAAGATGGACTCCCCTCGTATACATAAATACCTTCAGTATCAAGCTACAAACAACTACGTCAGAATAATAATTATATACTTATACAAATTACCAGTTTAATTTTCATTACTTGTTCTATTCCATTCTTTCTTTTGGGACTTACCGAGCGCTAGTTCGCCGAAGACATTCATGTCTTTTCTTTCTTTGGAATGTTCATCAGGAGGACCAGACTCTCAGGAGATCGAGCCTAGCCAGGAGAACGTGGACCGGCTCATTACCCAGCAAGACTACTAGCCTTCTTTGTACTTACTTTTATTTTGTATGCCACTGTTTATGCATTACTTTATATCATTGTACCTTTCCTTTTCAAAGCAGTTGCATTGTAAAGATGAATGTTAATAAAATCTGCTGTTTATTTTATATCTCTTCTCATTCTTGTGCATTATATATATATATATTGCTTAATTACGCTTAACGTATTTATTTCTTAGTAAATATGATGCGGGCTTACCACGTCTCCGCTTCCGTGCACTGGGAAGCGGGGCGTGAAAGGTTTTGTTGGTGGTCTATGTAAGTCAGTTCTGCATGAAGTCTTAAGTAATATATCACAAGAATTATAAGAATCGGCAACTATACATTTCTTACATTTCAAGTTCCTTTAATCTATCCTTACCTTTCTTTTTCTATCAAGGTCATGGATTCACCGAACAATACCAATACCAACGTCAATGGCAACACCCCACCACCTACTCTACCACAACCACCTACCGTTGTAGCTCCTATCAATGAGCAAACGGTACTGCTTGAGGCTATCAAGAGCCTTCTGGAGGGTTAGTAGCAGCAGACTGCTATCTTCATGCACCGCCCAGAAGCTGAGGCATCCGGAGTCAAACAAATCCGGACACTGCACCCAAAACACTTTTCAGGAAAAGAGAGCCCATTGGAAGCAGAAGAATGGACTCAGTCGATAGAAGATGACCTGGCAGCAGCACAAGTGCCAGAGATTGCTTGGGTGAGAGTTGCGAAACTACAACTAACAGACAACGCTAGTGTCTGGTGGAAGGCTGAAGAAATCCGTCTCGCCCAACCGATTGAATAGAAAAAGTTTCACGATATGTTCGACGAGAAGTATTTCCCTGAGACTGCCCGTTTCGACATGGAACAACAGTTCATCCACTTACAACAAGGCTCGATATGGAGCAAATCCGTGGATGAATACGATACTGAGTTTACCATACTTAGCAGGTAAGATAATGTCTCAAAATTCAAATTCCTGATATCACTTATTACATTGCTAATACAAGAAAAGAACAGGTTTGCTGCATGCCTTATCCCAACTACTGAGATCCGGGCACGAAGATTTCAGCAATGGTTGGACCCGAAAATCCAATCTGCACTCGCTACATGGGATTTCCCAACCCATGATCTTGCTTTGAAAGTTGCTCGACGTTATGAAGCGGCGGTGAAGAAGAAGGGCAGATCACAGACTGCTGGTGTGAAATGCCCTGCCACTCAGATGGCAGGAGGGGCCTCTTCTAGGACAACATTTGCATCCAGGAGACTGGGAGGATCATTTAACTGGCCCATTCCAGACTTTTGTTTCTATTACAAGAGGAATGGACACCTGGCGAATGACAGCATGTGTGCAAATGGCCTGTGTTTGGTTTGTAGTGTATCCACTCACGTTATAGGAGCATTCCATACCGACTCAACCCTGCTCCAGCACCAAGACCTGCAGCGGCCAGCCATTCAGGCTCCTGCACCTTGTCTAGCTCTCCCTGCACCCCCTCCACGTGGACCTCCTGCACAGCCTCAACGTCAATTCCATCAGGCACAGAGGAATATGCCTCAAGGGCAGAGGAACATGCCCCAAGGACAGAGGAATGTGCTTCCAGCAAGGAGGAATGTACCCAAACATCAGTATTTCACAATGACGGTTGAGGAAGACAAAGCTATTGGCCAAGTGATCACTGGTAATTCCCAATCCTTTCATCTTTTCAATCCTTGTATACCTCTATATTTCTCCTGTATCTAAAACCAACCTCACACAACTTAGGTACTATACTAGTAGCCACCCTTCCTGCACTCGCACTGTTCGACACTGGAGTGTCACACTGCTTCATGTCACAACGATTCGTGAGATCGCATGTGATTCCTATAAAACCACTCATTTCAAGCTGGAATGTCAGTTCCAGGAATGGAGTATTGAAAGCAACTATGGGATTTGATCATTGTCCAGTTGTAGTTTGCAGACGAGAATTCGATGTGAATTTCAAAGTACTGAACATCCCAAATTTTGATGTTGTGTTAGGAATGGACTAGTTAGGAGTTTTCTATGCTACGATTGACTGCTGTCAAAGGAGGGTAGTATTTGAGATACCAGATCATCCAGTCTTCTACTTCAAGAGTGGAGATTGAACGTTGGAGCCAGGAATCTTCTATGCTAAGCCAATGAATACAGAAGTGTTTACTCTACCAGCAGAAGAAGAAAAGCCAGAGGTAGTTCGAGAGTTCGAGGATGTATTCCTTGAAGATATAACAGGTTTTCCTCCCGATCGAGCTCTTGAATTCAGCATTGATTTACTACCTGGTGCGCAACCGATAATCAAAGCTCCATACCGGTTAAGTCCAGAAGGATTGAAAGAGATCCGTACTTAGTTGGGCAAACTTCTGAAGAAAGGTTGGATTCATCCCAGTACTTCAAGTTAGGGATCTCCAGTTTTGCTTGTGAAGAAAAAAGAAGGTTCATACAGGATGTATGTAGATTACCGAGCTCTGAACGAAGTGACGATAAAGAACAAGTATTCACTACCGCGTATCGATGATCTTTTCGATTAGCTAAGTAGGTCTTGTGTATTTTCGAAGCTAGATTTTCGTTCGGGTTATCATCAGTGAAGGTCAAAGAGTCCGATATTCCGAAGACGACGTTCAGGACTCGATATGGTCATTATGAGTATCTCGTAATGCCATTTGGAGTGACCAATGCACCTGCTATATTCATGAATCTGATGAGCCAAGTTTTCCGAAAGTACTTAAACATGTTTGTTGTTATTTTCATCGACGACATCCTGGTGTATTCAAAGAATCGGAAAGAACACGCCTAACATTTACGGATTGTCCTGGAGACATTGCGACAACGTCAGCTCTATGCCAAGTACAGCAAGTGTGAATTTTGGCTAGATCAAGTTAGATTTCTCGGGCATATCGTTTTAGGCGAAGGAATCTCAGTAGATCCAGGTAAGGTGTCAGCTGTCAGCGAATGGCCGACACAAAAAACGGTGAAAGATATACGAAGTTTCTTGGGATTATCAGGATACTACCGAAGATTCATTGAAGGATTTTCGAAGATTGCTGCGCCCCTGACCAAGCTCGCACGTAAAGATGAAGTATTCGTATGGTCAAAAGCATGTGACCAAACTTTTGTAGAACTTAGGTTAATGTTAACTTATGCTCCTATACTTATAATACCGGATCAATCTGGAGGATTCATCGTACATTATGATGTGTCCGGTAAGAAATTAGGAAGTGTTCTACATCAGCATAGAAAAGTTGTGGCTTTCGCATCGAGACAACTGAAGGTTCATGAGCGCAACTATCCAACACATGATCTGGAGTTGGCAGCCGTTATCTTTGCACTTAAGATTTGGCACCACTATCTTCTGGAAGAAAGAGTGGATATATACACCGACCATAAGAGTCTGAAATATATATTTACTCAGAAGAAATTAAACATGCGGCAGAGGAGATGGCTAGAACTCATGGCGGACTTCAACATCAACCACAGTATCATCCTGAGAATGTAAATATAGTTCCTGATGCACTTAGCCACCGGCCATTAGCAATGAATCTCACCGCACAATGGAAGCTACAGCAGGAATTGCACAGATTGGAGATCGAAGTAGTTATTTCAGGCAACGCTTCGTATTTAATGAACTTACAAGTCCAGTCTACTATTGTCAATCAGATCATGGCAGCTCAAGCAAGTGGTGCCAAGCTACAAAGGATCCGGGAACAAGTAGAAAGTGGATTTCGAACCGACTTCATCATCCACGGAGATGGATCCTTATGACATGGAAGTAGATTGCGTGTACCAAACGGCTCTGTTCGAGAAGAATTGATGAAAAGCTCACAGCTCTCCGTACTCAGTACACCCTGGAGGTACAAAGATGTATAAGGATCTAAGGCAACACTACTGGTGGCATGGAATGAAGTGCAGAGTAGCCAGAAGTGTAGCCAAGTGTTTGGTGTGTCAGCAAGTAAAGGCTGAACATCATAGAACTGCTGGTCTACTTCAGCCGTTGCCAATCCCAGAATGGAAATGGCAGCACATTACCATGGACTTCATGACTGCCCTTCCTCGCAGCACGAAGGGTAACGATGCAGTA
Organism: Agapanthus africanus; assembly: GCA_030015575.1. Taxonomy (NCBI): domain Eukaryota; kingdom Viridiplantae; phylum Streptophyta; class Magnoliopsida; order Asparagales; family Amaryllidaceae; genus Agapanthus; species Agapanthus africanus. The sequence goes on along the minus strand of JASDDO010000031.1, from coordinate 683,014,702 downwards.
TGGGTTATTGTGGATCGACTCACTAAGTCGGCTCACTTCATCCCATTTCGAGTTGGCCAATCTACTAAGACGTTAGTAAAGAAGTACATGGAGGTAAGTATGAATCTAAAATAAGATTTAACCTAAAAAATATACTATATTTGATACCCATGAACTCATGCAGAAGATTGTGAGATTATATGGAATACCGGTTTGCATCGTCTCTGATCGTGATACAAGATTCCGATCACAGTTTTGGCATAGTCTGCAAGCCAGCCTGGGAATGAGTCTGAACTTCAGCATGGCTTACCATCTACAAACGGACGGAAAGTCTGAGCGAACAATTCAGATTCTGGAGGATATGCTAAGAGCTTGTATGTTAGATTTCGGAGGTTCGTGGGAAGATCACATATACCTTGTGGAGTTTTCATACAAAAACAACTAAGTTGGTCAAGCATTAGAATGTCACCATTTGCAACTGATCAGTAGAAAATACTGCATTTTTAACACGGTAATTTCCCTATCATTTTCAGTCATATAGAAGTGTTCGGCATTCATATAGCACATATTAGCAAATCAGTCGTTAAATATCAGATTGCATGTGTTAGACTCTAAAACCGGCACTATAAAGGAAATTGACTACATTTCATGGCATCGCATCTTCCCTATATTGCGCAACACTTGTCTCGAGAAATTATGCAGGTAAGTCCAGAAACCGAGCCAGAATTATGAAAACAGTGCTGAAAAATACGCCAACTCAAAGGCCAGAGATCTGGAAATGATCAGGGATTCATTTGGAAATTCAACATATCAGAAAAGCCCACAAATACCAGCCCAAACAAGTAGCTGAAAACACAAGGCTCAAAGCTTCCAAAGCACCGCGGTTCCGCGGCGTGATGACGTCATCAGTGACGCAATTTTTTCCCACGTGCTTCCTCTAACTTCCTAAGCTTCCAGAAGACTCCCGATTCTCCACGTGGCACATCTAGAAGGCTCGGCTTAACAAACTTCATCTAGAAGTTTCTCCTCAACAAACTTTTGGAGGGAAATTCAAATCTCCTCAACAAACTTTTGGAGGGAAATTCAAATTTGAAAGCCTAGATCTAGGGTTTTGATGGTCTATAAATAGGAGCCTAGATCTAGGGTTAAAGGGTTGTTCAATAATCTTCCTAATTCCAAAATCTCTTACACCCTCTTCTTCCACAAGTCTAGTGACAAGACTTGTGCGAAACCCTAACCCTAATTCCAATCCAAAAGTCAAGATCCCGAGTACCAAATCAAGCAAGAAGCCCTTCAACCTTTTAGGAGCGGAGCCGATCTTCAACAGAGCAAGTGGTCCAAGCCGATCCACGACTCACGGAGACAAGCGAAGCCAAATCGACAATCGAGTTCTTCCTCTTGTAGTTCTTGAGCGAATGTAATGAAATTGTTGATATAAATAAAAGGTGAAATTCTTTAATCTTGTTTTCTTTAAATTCTTGCATCATGATTCGATCTCAATTTGTAATTGTAGTTCTTGTTGTGATGTTTGAGTAATACTCCGCTCGTCGAGGAGTCGAGACGATCAATAGAATGATGATGTAACATATCTTAAAACGATTCTTGATTCCTACGAGTTTTGTAAACCCTAGCAAGTTCAATAATCGATGACCTAGTTTCGTTGCGATGCTTTATTGATTGTGATCGCTCGAAATTAGGGATCTACGATCGTTTCTTGAATTTGCTAGAGGCTAGAATGTGAATGATATCGACGAATGAACAAGGGATAAATGATGAAACCCTAGTTTCACTAGAAATCCCTAATTCTCGTCTATCATCATCGATCTAGTATCAATTCATCGAAGGATAAGGATACGTCATCGTGAGATTGCATCACATCTATAGATCCGATCGATTCCTACGAGCCTCATTTCGATTCTTGATATTTGGTTAGAAAAAAACATCAAACTCTCAATTCTTGATTCTATCTTTTTCTTGTTATTAGATCTAAATTTTCTAATTCTTGAACTTCAAATATAAATCATGAATTGTTTTCTTGTCTTTCTTTTAAAGTTTCAATTCATCTAATTCAAAAGACGAACGATTACACTTTCTCTGTGGACGATCCACACTCGCTAACGATCTACATCCGACAACGTAGTTGATTGCGGTCAAACAATTCTTTGATTGTGAATTTTATTCATTTTCTTAACACACACAAAGAGATGATCAATCAGCAACTCTCTACGGAAGAAAGTGTCGTTCACCACTAAGTTGGGACGACATCGGAGATCGTGAACTCCTTGGACCAGAGATGATAGTGGCAACTGTGGACGTAATTCGCACGATCAGGGAAAGATTGCGCATAGCCCAAGACCGACAGAAGTATTGGGCTGATGCAAAACGCCGACATCTAGAGTTCCAATATGGAGACCATGTTTTCCTAAAGATCTCTCCAAACAGAGGAGTGATCCACTTTGGCAATAGGGGTAAGCTAAGTCCAAGATATATAGGAACGTTCGACATACTCGAACGTGTTGGAGAAGTGGCCTACCGTTTAGCACTTCCACCCTCATTGGAAGGAGTGCGCAACGTATTCTACGTATCCTAACTATGATGATATGTGAGCGACCCCAGCCACATACTTGATCACTCAAAGCTCACAGTCCAAACTGACCTGAATTGCGATCAACAACCCGTTGAGATCATGGATCGAAAAGTAAAGACATTACGGAACAAGAAAGTAAACTTGGTCCGAGTGATATAGAGAAAGGATTCGCCAGGAGAATCAACATAGGAACGAGAAGAAGACATGCATGAAAGATACCCTTACTTATTTGTAAATTAGTCCTTATGTAAATATAAATTTCGAGGAAGAAATTTTTATAAGGAGGGTAGAATGTAACGACTCTGAATTTACTGTACGAAATTTTCCTGTTTAACGTACAGAAATGAGTTATACCACCTGAGATTAGATTATAAGTTAATTTTATTAAATAACAACAAGAAACAACTTGTAGCTCACTGGTAAAGCCTTTGCACTGCTGTGACGTAGCCCATGTGTTCGAATCCCATCAGACACGTTATTTTTTCTGATTTTCTTTTTAAACTTTTTGGAAGCTCAAAAGTTTACATGTGCAATACACACAAAAATGAAAAGACAGAAAAATCAAACTTGTGCACAAGTATTTAAATACAGACTTGTACACGTGGCCAAAATCCAGAGACCCCACTCCTAAGATCGATCGGCCAAAACCCCCATGGGCCGACACCGACGGTCTAACTGTAGCCAAAGAGCCCCGTGCTTTGTACACTCGACCTTTCCCATACCCCTAACTCCTCTGCAATCAAACAGAGACCCTTCAATTCCTAATTTATCACCTTTTAAATACATTTTAATTCACCGTTTTAATTCCAAAATCCTAATTCTACACTATAAATACTACCTCATGCCCTAGCCCTTCATCATTCTAAAATTCCTAGTCAAAACTCTCAAAAATTTTCTAAGTAAGTGTGAAGTGCAAGTGGAGTTAGCAAGCGGTCAACTTCCGGCGAATAATCAAAGCAATTTCGGAGCTCCCGCGATGCCGCGACGACAACCCTCTCTTCTCCTACCTTTCCTTAACCTAAATAACTTGTAAGTCCCTCCCAATCTTCTTTTCTATTTCTTGAATTTCTTTTTAATCAAAATCGGTAAAAAGTGGAGTTATTACCGATATTCCTTTTTCTAAAGCATATAACTCCATTTTCCTTTACCTTTTGATCAAACAAATTGTACCACTTCACTTATAAGTTTAATACTCATGTCTAGAATAAATTTTATCCAATAATCTTTTGTAAAACAATTACAATTTAACCTTTTCATTTAAATGCCATGAACTTTAGATAATAACTCTTTTCTTATTTTTTGTTAAAACATACATTTAGAAAACTTCACGGGGTAATGACATATCCTTCACATACACACATGGTTCCATAGCACGATATATCCTTGTATGAATTTTTGCTACGAATACAATATTACAAGAAAATACCATTGCTATAAAATGGTTTTCTTTTAAATTGTATTTTAAATTCTTTTGCAAATATGCCTCTACAACTCTCTTTAGGGGACCCGCTATTGAATGGTGTGGATTATCGCATATCCTTAGGCAAGTAGAGCGAGATGCAGACCTCCTCACAGAGCATTCGGTCTCGAAAGATTTTTAATACGGTTTTTAAAAAAACACAGTTTTCTACTTAAAATTTTTTTAATTTTTAACAAATATATAAATATTGAAAATCCAAATATTTTCAAAATATAATAAACTTACATTTTGTACAATGAAATAATTATAACTTTTTACTAGAATACCATCAAGCTACCAATAAAAGACAAGTTTTACAATAAAATACCATGAACTTTCCAAGCTAAGCTATTATCACCGAAATACCTCAAATCCTTAAAACTCACATTCATGGAAACCCTAAATAATATAAATAACTTCTTGAGATTATTTTGAAACTATATTAAAAATATTTTTCATAAAACCTCCTCGAGTAATATAAAACAATATCTAAGGACTTTAGTAAATATAGGTTTAAGCGGAATCAATTCTCTTGAACCCTAGGGAGCCGGAAAAAGTGAGTGCTTGTCTGTTTAAGCTAGAAAACTTAACGGAGTTATCAATGGTAATTGTCTTGGAAAAAGACACAAATCTTGCCGTTCATGTGCAGCAGTTACCAATAACTCCCGAACCTAATTCAGGATCTAAATCGGTTACAAGTGTCTGACTCGGTCTGAGTCCAACTCAAACTTAAATCCAAACTTAAATTAGAGCTCAATTCAAACATGAACCCAAAGTCTAACATGTATACATGAACACGAACTTGAATACCTGAATTTAAATTTCAATATCAAACCGAATACATGACATGACTTGACCGAACTATGGCTATAACTTGACATGACTACAAGATTACATCCTGAACTTGACTACTTGAACAACTTGTATCCATAGTTTCGGCAAGAATTATAAATATAACTCTATACGATACATTACGCGGGGATAACGGGGTAGATTGGTACGGAATGTATTAACGTGGCACGAGATGGTCACTAAAAGACACCTACATGAACTCTCGTGCCGTTGTCCCGTGGGTTTTTGATGGGGTCTTGTACTACATGTTACCATAGTCCACAGGGTAAGATGAACTCTTCTTGTATACATAAACACCTTCTGTACCAAGTTATAAACAACTACGTTAGAATAATAATCATATACTTGTACAACTTACCAGTTCAATTTTCATTACTTGTTCTATTCCATTCTTTCTTTTGGGGCTTACCGAGCGCTAGTTCGCTGACGAAATTCCTATCTTTTCTTTCTTTGGAATGTTCGTCACGAGGAGCAGAATCTCACGAGATCGAGCCTAGCCAGAAGGACATGGACCAGCTCACTGCCCAACAAGCCTATGTGCTTTCCTTGTACTTACTTTTTATTTTGTATGCCACTGTTTAGGCATTACTTTATATCATTGTATCTTTCCTTTTCAAAGTAGTTGTATTGTAAAGATGAATGTTGCCTACTCGCCTCTCTCTTTGGTATTCCTACGTGCAAGTGAACAACCTTCTCTTGGCTCGGGGACAGATCAGAGCAAGGTTCGGGCATCGCCTTGACTTAGGGTATATCTGATGATTGAATCCCCGCCCAGCTCTATCCCCGCCCAACTCTCATGGCCAACCCCAAGGGAACGGCTTAGCTTGGTCTTCGTTCAAGAAGAAGTGATTGATAGAAAGCGACATAGGATGAGCCAAGACAAAAAAAAGAATTGCTGTTTATTTTATATCTCTTCTCATTCTTATGCATTTTATATATATTTCTTAATTACGCTTAACGTAGTTATTTCTTAGTAAATACATTGCGGGCTTTCCACGTCTCCACTTCCGTGCACTGGGAAGTGGGGCGTGATATCGAGCGAGTTCCCAAACTTTCCTGTAGACTCGTCTAAAAGTGTGATAAAAATCGAGTATCACGATCGGAAACGAAGCTCATCGGTACTCCATGCAATCTCACAATCTCCTGCATGTACCGCTCTGATAAACTTCCGTCGACTGACCAACTCGAAACGTTATGAAATGATCGGCCTTGGTCAATCAATCAACAATGACCCAAACTGCATTATTGCCCATTGGACTCTGTGGTAAAGCTGTCATCAAATCCATGGTTAAATGTTCTCACTTCCATTGAGAAATCGGAAGTGGTTGCAACAAACCATCTATCATTTGATGTTCATCTTTGACTTGCTGACACACTAAGCACTTCGATATGTAGCGAGCAATCTCCCTTTTCATGCCTTCCCATCAGAAATGTTGTCGCAGATATCTGTATATCTTTGTGCCTCCCGGGTGTACTGAATACGCGGAACTATGAGTATCCTTCATGATTTCTTCTCGAACATCTCCTTTGAGCACACATAAATGACTACCATATCGTAATGATCCATCTTCATGAATTGACAAGTCCGTCCGAAGTCTCGCTTCTACTTGTTCTCGAATCTTTTGCAATCTTGGATTGTGCGACTGTGCTACTTTAATATTATAGACCAAGGATGATTGTACTTGCAACTGTATCAACTGTCCCGAAGAATTCGGTATTGCAATCTCCAACTCGAATCTCTGAAGATCAGCTATAATTTCCTTTTGTGCAGTCAACCGACTTAGAGCATCCAGCACTATATTAACTTTCCCCGGATGGTACTTTAGATCAAGATCATAGTCGGCCATCAGCTCTAACCATCTACGCCGCCTCATGTTGAGCTCTTTCTATGTGAACACATAGTTTAGGCTTTTATGATCGGTAAATATTTTGACTTTTTCGTCCAATAAGTAGTGTCTTGATCGCACGCTAAAAGCGTGTCGGATATTTAAAAGTTCTAAAGTTTAACCGCGATCAAGACGGTGTCGCTTTGCAGCTAGCCGCGATGAGCACGGGTCGATCCACAGGGAGATGGTAAGTTTTTGCGTTCTTGTTTTAACGAGTTAACAACGTGGCGTATTTGTTCGTTATCTAACCTATGTGTTATGTGCAAAGTATAAAGCTTGTTAGGAAACGATATGATAGTGTAAGTTAATGGGTTCCGTATTCAAGTACTTTAAGCCGAACTTAACCAATGAAGCTAGAACAATCGGCAACAACGTGGATTAAGGGACTTAAGCACGGTATTCGTGGAATCCGGCTTATTGACCCTTGTCCGTCCGTTCTTGTCTCTTGCTTTTGCCTCCGGCCAAACCGAATGCAACCGGTCACGGTTATGAATCACCTTTATCTTGGTAGGGTAGGGTGCCTAACGGAGCGCTTGCGTAGGGTTTGGGCGGAGTTTCAAATGGAAAAGACGGGAAAAGGAAATGAAAAACGAAATGTTAACTTATAATATCTTTCTCTTTTCCTAACAACAATATTCACACCATTCACAAAACAAACCAAAAAAAAGATAACAAAAGAGAAGAACAAAGAAAAGAAAAGATTACAAGCAAGTAATTAAAGTGCATGGAATTTAAGTACGAGAATTAAAAGAGCAAGAATAAAATGCAAGTATGTAGAAGATTAGGAACCAACGAACATATTGCAAGACATGGGTTCAATAACCCAAACTTAAACTTGTAAGCTCAATAAAGAGGTTGCAAGATCAAGAGAGGGCAAAGAACTCATGGTGAAGGAAGCACAAAAGAACACTTTATTAAACTTCAAGAATGATACAACCCCTTGAGATCAATAACCAACCCTTAAACTTTCAAGCTCAATGAAGAGGTTGAAGGATCAAGAGAAGGTTAAGAACTCAAGGGGACTACGCTATTTACAAGGAAGGAGAATAGAAAACTTGGACAAAGAATGACAATCCAAGACTAAAGAATGACCCTTGAACCTTTGCCCACTGCCTGCTTTTATAGGCTCCAAAGAATGGAGGGAAATTCGAATTTTTAAATCAACACAAAATCTTTAGCATTGAATGCACATTACTTCATGTCTATTTGTGCCTTGATTCTTGTCTTCCCCATTATGGTCCATGCTGATTTGTCTATTTGAATTTGATTTGCACTCAGTTTTGGAAGGAAATTTGAATCTTTAAATCACACACATAATCTTCACCATTAAATGCTCATTACTCCATTCCCACATGTGGCTTGATTCATGGCTGCCCCATTATGGCTCATGCTGATTTGTTTGATTCCTTTTGATTTGAATACTTGCTTTTTAGTCTTGAATGCATATAAAATCATATGCATATAAAATCATCTCCTTGAATGCATATAAAATCATATCCACATGTGCTTAAAAGTCTTGTGTACACACTTGTTGTGTTGGACCATTTAGATAAAAAAATGTGTACACAACTTGTTGCGTAAATGAACTCCTGAAGTATTGGTCGGTTTGCGTTTCTGGTCGCAGTGTCTTCCCTCAAGTGATATATCCGTGCTTTTGGATGCAGTTCCAGTATTTTGTCATGGATACCTGTAATCTGTAATACTGAGTAGACACTGGTTAATAATACCGATAAATACAACAAATAGATAATGAATGGGCGGTATTAGAATGCAGTTTTCTGATATGAACAAATACCCCCAAACTTATCTTTTGCTCGTCCCGAGCAAAACCATTTATTCACAAAAGAAAATCCTAACCGCACTTTCGCAGGGAACGCGATTACACTGAGCACGTGCAACAAGCCGTTAAACCTCTAGGTGTCCCTAGTAGGAGGAGTGTTGTCTCCTGAGGGTTTTCAGCGGATACTACCCATAAAATCCCGTCAAGCTAGTTTTGCGAAATAATTTTGATTCAAACCCTTAGGTTTTGTTTAAAAGATAGCAATTCTATTATCCTAAATTTAGAACTATCGAACCTTTATTTTTCACACCTCGCTTCTCATTTAACTTAAGATTTTATATGTCTTTACGTGCAGTGCAAATAGTGTCGTTAAGTTTCAAAAGGATCGATTAAAGTCGTCATGTCACAAAATAAAGCCCAGATAAAATTTTAAAAAGGATCACATAAGTTTTATAAAAAGTTAAGTATTTCTCAAGTTTCGTTTTCCAGTAAGGTTTCAAATTCAGAATTTCTATCTTCCTTAACAGGAAACTAGGTCTTATTTTTCACTCCACATTTTTCTTGTTTTCATTTATACACACCTTTGTGAACGTGCAATAGTCTTTATCATAGAATAAAACCTTCATATCTCCGCTAGAAATACTTTTTTATAAAAATCTGTCTTTTGTCAAAATTATTCTCACACAAAGAACCGTTAGGAATTTTAACTCGGAGAGAACACTTGCTTGACTTTGTTTTAATATGGACTTTCTAGGCTTCTTAGCGAGCTTTGGGCCAATACTCGCAAACCAGTTTGTTTTAGGGCATTAGATGTAGAGACACCCCAGCGGACTTAATTACTCAAGTTACCTAGGCCCAAAAACAAAAGACAATTTTAGCGTGAAAATCATGACGATTTAATGCGAACGGAGATATAACCGGTAGTTCAATTTTTTTTGGGATAAAAGACGTGTTTAGTGGGTTAGGTGTGTAATCATTCCAATCAAGTTCCAGATGTGTTATTTTTTAGAATTAGTTCCAATTAAGGCATCAATAACATCCCTTCATATCCGCTTCACTTCATAAACTATTCTTGATATTACTTATTTCAGAACAAACCTATTTGATCCTCAGAAAATAATTTATCCATTTAAAAGTTTTCAGACATAATAGACTTGTCATCTAATTTTCAAAACTCACGACACGTGTAGTGTGATGTAAAGATGTATATCGACTATAGTTAACTTCAAAGGAGAGTTATCTTTCAGGTTTTCAAAATCTAAAAATAAGATTTAGTTATTCTTATCTTATCAAACAAACCGTCGAAATATTGAATCTAAGTTCTCCCACTAGCTAACTTGATGATAAAGTTTTTATGTTTTTAGAAAATTTTCTGATTTTTATGAGTTTTTAAATAAGTATGCGAATGCAGAATATACAAATAAATGCGAAGGTAGAAAGCTTACAAAGCACACCCCCAAACTTAAACTTGACAGTGCCCTCACTGTCAGGCTACACTAAGAGGGTCAAAATTATCGGTGCCTCCCCAAAAACAATTTATATACTAAAATAAAAACAAACAATATGTACACCAAAAGGTCCCCCCCAAACTTAAGTAAAACAATGTTTCCACTGTTAAGTGTTGAAGTTTAGGATTAGGAGGGAAAGAGAACAGCATCAAGCTATACAAGGCCTTACCAAGGCCAAAAGTGAGCACCAACCATTCAAAAATTCTATCATGATAATATGCGGGTTGGTGAAAGAAGATGAAGAGAAAAGAAATGGAGAATACGCGAGATCGTATGGAGATAGAAGCGGGATATGGTCTCGGTATATGAGAGGAAGAATGGTGAAAGGGAAAAAGAATTTGTGTACGAACTTGAGGGTGAAAATGGAGTGAATAAATTAGCGCAATATGTAATGACCGATGTGTAAAAAGCGATTGTGCTAATCTATCAACCCGTCGAGAGATTGGGTCAAATCCCTCAAGATTCGTCTGAAAACATGGGTACGCAGAACTCGGTAAACCAGACATAGGAAATGAAAGTGATACAGTTTCTTGCAAGGTCGGAACGATGGACGGGACGAAGGGGAGTGATTTAGGGATAGTCTTATTCTCACCTAAGTAAACTGTCTCGAACTCGAACGATTCCATCAATGGTTCGGAATGACTGTGAGCAGCCGAGTTTGATGGTTCAACTAACTCATCTGAAAATTCAAAGGACTCAAACTCGGGCGGTGAGTCTTCAACATCGTCCGAAAATGTGAAACACTCGTAATCGTTATCGGCTGTGAGAAGTGTGTCAGATTCAAGAAGAAACGCACTAGTGGCGTCAAATGTGCTATGATTGAACAAATTTTTTTCAAACTCACAGTCCTCCTGCATGATCTTTTGCGTGGTCAGAACGATGGAAAGGATGGAGGGTGATTTAGGAAGTATAACAGTTAAAGGTTCAGGAGGATGAATTGGAAAATCCGACACATCAAACAAAAATGGTTCATCCTCAATACTATCCTCATAATTCTCCTCAAAAATTATCTCATCCATGCAAATCTCATCAAAATCAAGACACATATGAAGTTCGGGAGAAACATTTAATGACTCGGGATGATGAATTTCAGTGAAATCTACGGGTTCATCATCCAAAATACTCCCTGCGTCAATATCCTCATTCAAGTGAAAATCAATATTCTCAGACACCTCATCAAAAGTATGGATTTCAATCGATTCTGGTTCTAAGATGGAGGTGTAGAGGTCAAAAGGTTTAGGACTGGTTTCACTTGGAAGGGACCCTTCACAATCGGGTAAATCAAATACTACAAAGTCCCACAACTCATTAACCCTTCTATCTTCAATTGGTGAATCGTTTGGAACATTAGATAGACATTCAAAACCAGAGTCGTGTAATTCAAGTTGAAACGGGTAGGTTCGATTTGGAAGGGTATACAGCTCACTCTCTCCACTCAAATTCTCAACCTGTCCAACCGCCTCTTCATACATTTGAAAATTTGGAGCTAGTTGGAAACTAGCTACCGGGTCACTAGGTTGTATGAGGGCAGCTATGGACGCATTCAAATCCATCATCTGTTGGCATGACGCTACCCTAAAGTCTTCCAACGACTGTTCTAGACTAGACATAGGTTGTGATGGGGTTTCAGTAAAAGATTCGAAGTTGTTTGGATACTGGAAACTCCCAAAAGGCTGTTCAGAAGCAATGTCTAGGGCAGGTGCAAAATTTGGGTAGGACTGGTAGGAATTTAATGATTGGAAAGGGGTAGGATCAATATACCAATAAGAAGGTGAATGGAATTGTTGATCCAAAAAATTTGTAGTGGTGAAAGGAGTGAAAGATCGGCTACGGGATTGTTCAATATGTTCAGCGATGGACAAATGACGACTTGCAAAAGGGGTATCAATATAAGAGGGTGGTGAAGGTTGAAACGGTTGATACAAAGTGGATTGCGGAGTGCAAGTGTTTGTCCTAGACGCGTCTATGCGATCTTTTAATGAAATTTTGGGCATGGAGGGGTCGTTCGAAATTCGACCAAAGCAAGAACCGTAGGAAGTTATGTCTGGTTGTGGGTACCAAAGTTCGGCAAGGGTTTTTCGAGGTGGGGTACCCATGTTATGGAGAGAGAGAGAGAGAAAGAAAGGAAGAGTAAAGGAGGGAAAAAGAATGTGATTTTTTTTTAGTTATTAACAAAAGAATGAAATATACACACAAAAATAATCTGGACAAAAACAATCACGACACAAAAATACCCACACCTAATCGTTGTAGGGTTCACCTAGGTCAACTAGACCTGATCAAGAACTTGATTGGCGAGGTAAAACTGTGTTGAGAAACATGCTCAAGATATACTGATCACGAAGCCAGGTAAGTGCAGAGATAAGGGGAGGTTTTCCGATGCTTCCGCGAAGGTCCTTAATTAAATAACCTTTTCTCTTTTGGCGGTTTCGCCGTGAACACTTTCCTAGACACCCCGTAAACAATATACCGTTAAGCAGTGTTCTAAACACAATTAACCTCTTCTAGTGAGCGCGTAGTCCTTAAGGCTTAAAGTCTAATTTCTTTTAAAATTTGTGTGGGTAAACGTTTATGCTCAGTTTCGTGATTTGTGGGCCACGGAAAAGGTGATGAAATCCTTTACCGTATGTTGTGGGGTTCGTTTGCCCTTAAGTCCGTATTAATGTATGCAATGTGCAAATCAATGAAAAAATTTGTTCAAAATTTCAAATAATCTTTTTTTTAAGCGCGGCACTGCAACAAATACGGGTTAGTCAATTTTTTTTAATTTTTTTTTTGGCGTTTGCTAGCGAACTTGCAAAGAATCCTGCAAAGATATTATATTGAAAGCGTCGGATTTGAGAAGAAGGTGTTAGTAAAGTACGTACCGTTAAGTTGTGGGTTAAGAAACCCCCGTTGATTCGAATCCGGTAAGCTTGAAAAGTTCGCTTGCGCGGGTCAAACTACCCGGATCTTTGGCACCGTTCTTCGTAACCACCTTGATTTTGAATGTACACTTTGCTCCCCACGCCCGCTGTTCGCAAATCCGCAAAATCTGAAATGTCGGAAAAAATGGATATTATTGCGGAAAAACGATACGAATGCCCAAATACCTGCACACTAAAAATTATAAAAAACAAACAATACAAATAGGACAAAAATAGAACACTGGAGCTCAGAGGAGAAATTGGAGGCAAGAGGTGGTGAAAGGGCCGGCGTCGCCGGATTTGGTGATGATGTCGCCGGCCAACTTGATGAGGTAGTGCACCAAATTTCAACAGTAGTCTCAGTGTTCCACTAATGCCACACTAGTATTGTTTATCTTTTTATTTTAGTTACAGAGTGCAAGCAGGTATAAAATCCAGAGAACAAAATGGTTAGCTTGTGTTAATTTTTTGTTTGGTTTTGAAATTTTGAATTTTTTTAGTTTGTTTTAGAAAATAGGGTTAGATGGATATTAACAAGATTAACCCAAAATAAAAAAAAACAAAAACGTTACCGTCTCCCCGGCAACGGCGCTATTTGATCGCAGGCCAAAAGCGTGTCGGATATTTAAAAGTTCTAAAGTTTAACCGCGATCAGGACGGTGTCGCTTTGCAGCTAGCCGCGATAAGAACGGGTCGATCCACAGGGAGATGGTAAGTTTTTGCGTTCTTGTTTTAACGAGTTAACAACGTGGCGTATTTGTTCGTTATCTAACCTATGTGTTATATGCAAAGTATAAAGGTTTTTAGGAAACGATAGGATAGTGTAAATTAATGGATTCCGTATTCAAGTACTTTAAGCCGAACTTAACCAATGAAGCTAGAACAATCGGCAACAACGTGGATTAAGGGACTTAAGCACGGTATTCGTGGAATCCGGCTTATTGACTCTTGTCCGTCCATTCTTGTCTTTTGCTTTTGCCTCCGGCCAAACCGAGGTCACGGTTATGAATCACCTTTACCTTGGTAGGGTAGGGTGCCTAACGGAGCTCTTGCGTAGGGTTTGGGCGGAGTTTCAAATGGAAAAGACGGGAAAAGGAAATGAAAAAAGAAATGTTAACTTATAATATCTTTCTCTTTTCCTAACAACAATATTCACACCATTCACAAAACAAACCAAAAATAAGATAACAAAAGAGAAGAACAAAGAAAAGAGAAGATTACAAGCAAGTAATTAAAGTGCATGGAATTTAAGTGCGAGAATTAAAAGAGCAAGAATAAAATGCAAGTAAGTAGAAGATTAGGAACCAAAGAACATATTGCAAGACATGGGTTCAATAACCCAAACATAAACTCGCAAGCTCAATAAAGAGGTTGCAAGATCAAGAGAGGGCAAAGAACTCATGGTGAAGGAAGCACAAAAGAACACTTTATTAAACTTCAAGAATGATACAATCTCTTGAGATCAATAACCAACCCTTAAACTTTCAAGCTCAATGAAGAGGTTGAAGGATCAATAGAAGGTTAAGAACTCAAGGGGACTACGCTATTTACAAGAAAGGAGAATAGAAAACTTGGACAAAGAATGACAATCCAAGACTAAAGAATGACCCTTGAACCTTTGCCCACTGCCTGCTTTTATAGGCTCCAAAGAATGGAGGGAAATTCGAATTTTTAAATCAACACAAAATCTTTAGCATTGAATGCACATTACTTCATGTCCATTTGTGCCTTGATTCTTGTCTTCCCCATCATGGTCCATGCTGATTTGTCTATTTGAATTTGATTTGCACTCAGTTTTGGAAGGAAATTTGAATCTTTAAATCACACACATAATCTTCACCATTAAATGCTCATTACTCCATTCCCACATGTGGCTTGATTCATGGCTGCCCCATTATGGCTCATGCTGATTTGTTTGATTCCTTTTGATTTGAACACATGCTTTTTAGTCTTGAATGCATATTAAATCATATGCATATAAAATCATCTCCTTGAATGCATATAAAATCATATCCACATGTGCTTAAAAGTCTTGTGTACACACTTGTTGTGTTGGACCATTTACATAAAAAAATGTGTACACAACTTGTTGCGTAAAGGAACTCCTGAAGTATTGGTTGGTTTGCGTTTCTGGTCGCAGTGTCTTCCCTCAAGTGATATATCCGTGCTTTTGGATGCAGTTCCAGTATTTTGTCATGGATACCTGTAATCTGTAATACCGAGTAGACACTGGTTAATAATACCTATAAATACAAAAAAAAAAAGATAATGAATGGGCGGTATTAGAATGCAGTTTTCTGATATGAACATGTCTCCAAATCTTCAGAGTGAAAATCACTGCTGCTAACTCCAGATCATGAGTTGGGTAGTTCTTCTCATGAGATTTCAATTGTCTTGATGCATAAGCTATGACCTTTCCATGCTACATTAGAAAACATTCCAAGCCTTTCCCAGATACATCGCTGTGAATAAGTAACCCTTCAGAACCATCTGGCACTGTCAAAATAAGAGTGGTTTTCAATTTTTGCTTCAACGCTTCAAAAGCTGACGCACATTTCTCCGTCCATATGAACGGTACCTCCTTTCGTGTTAGCTTGGTCAATGGTTCAGCTATTCGAGCGAAGTTCTCTACGAACCTTCTATAATATCCAGCGAGCCCAAGAAAATTTCTGATCTCCGCTACGTTCTTTGGAATCGGCCAATCATGAACTGCCGCAATCTTTTCAGGGTCAACGACAATTCCATTTCCGGATACGACATGACCCAAGAACTCCACTTCTTCGATCCCAAATTCGCACTTGCTCATCTTAGCATATAACCTTTCTTGCCTCAACATCCAGTGCGATCTTCAAGTGTTCTTCATGCTCTTCTTTGCTCCTCGAATAAACCAAAATATCGTCAATAAACACCACTACGAAATGATTCAGATATGGTGAAAAGATTTGGTTCTTTAAGTCCATAAATATTGCTGGTGCATTAGTAACTCTTAATGGCGTCACTAAATACTCTTAATGCCCATATCGAGTTCGGAATGCTTTATTGCAAATGTCTTCTTCTTTTACCCGAACTTGATGATACCCTGATCGTAAATCTAACTTTGAGACTACTCTCGCACTACTGAGTTGATCGAATAATTCACCTATGCGAGTGATTGGGTACTTGTTCTTAATAGTCACCCGATTTAACTCTCGATAGTCGATGCACATCCTCCACGTGCCATCTTTCTTTTTGACTAGAAAAACTGGAGCTCCCCAAGATGAATTGCTGCTGCGAATCCAACCCTTCTCTAGTAATTCGACAACTTGTTTCTTTACCGCTTCAAGTTTCACCAACGCCATTGGATAATAAGCCTTTGAAATTGGCGCTGCTACAGGAATAAGATCAATCGCGAACTCCACATCTCGCTTAGAAGATACACCCGAGATGTCCTTAAACACATCCATAAACTCTCGAACTACTGCTGTCGCTTCCTCCTTATCTGCTTCCATTGACGAAAGAATGACGCTTTTCGGCCTAGCCCTAAATTCGACTGGCCCGACAGATCCGCTACCTCCTAAAAATATAAACTCTGGATGTTCAGGAATTTGGAAGATCGCTTTTTTTGCCATACAATCAATGTGAGCGCGGAAAGTGCCAAGAAAGTCCATTCCTAAGACAACATCATAGCTTCCAGTGTCAATCACCAAGAAATCCACGAATAACTCTCATCCGCAAATAACAATCGGAAAATCCTTTACTCGCTATTAGATATAATTTTCCCATTCCCAGTATGTATGTCCCAACAACTAGACAGGGCCGCGTATGGAATCGAGTGTGCGGTAATAAACTTGGACGACATAAAACAATAGGATGCATCTGAATCGAATAATGCTAATGCGGGAAAATTATGAACGAATATGATATCTGAAATGACTTCATCTGAAGCTTTGGCCTCCTCGGCCGTCAAAATAAAGGCCCGTGCTTGATTAGGCCCCAAAGTAATCTGCTTCTGCACCTGAATCTGCTTCTGCAGTGGTTTCTGAGTATCGTCTCTCAATCGTAGCTTTGACAGGAAAGCATTGACGGTATGGTTAGCCGATCCGCAAACAAGACAGAGTCCAAGTCTCCTTCGACATTCCTTCTGTAAGTGTCCGGGTAGATGGCAAAAGTCACAAATCATACTTCTTTTCTGATCGAATATGACGGGCTTCTTCATAGGTACAATGCCTCTCCTGTTCACCGAGATGCCTCTGCGTACAGGAGCTCGGTTTGGCTTAAATGCCGGCTTCCGCACTACGAAGGCTTGCTGTTGCGTACTCTTTGCTTTCACCGATAAACTCTGCTGCTCTCTGGGTGCCTTGATGTTAGGAATATGTATGCCCTATAGGCCATTATTGTATATTATAGTGGATACTTGGACACACACACACACACACACACACATAGAGGAATTTCTTGCTCGATATGATAGTATAATATCTGGTTGCTCTTTATCTTAACATTTTCACTTGATTGAGTTTACTGTCTCTTTGATACATGTTGATAAAACCTTTAAGATGTTAGCTTGACCACCATGACTATGATGCAGATCAAACTAGTGGGGCATGTGTAGTCCACAAGAAAATCCTTAACAGTTCCTAGTCGAGAGAGTATCGAGACAGGGCATCGATATTCCAGAGTAGACTAGTGTATACGTTTCTTGAACCAATGTTAGGGCAATAGATGATCCCATATCCATTGCATTTTGACTTCAAAGATTGTATACAGGTGCTCATTAGAGACTGAGTACACTGAACGGACTCACCGAGAACTCCTAGATGGTATTATACCTATCGTCAAATAGCAGTTCTCCGGTGACACTTGTATATGTTAGTCTATAGACCCGAGATCATCATAGTGAGTTGTGTGATTCCCACTGTGCTTTGATTTCCACCCTACCACAGCTCTACTGAGTCGTATGAACATGTGGATTTTGGGTACAATCCCGAGACATATGGAGGCAGCGAGCGATAGGAGGGGTTTCGTCTCATCCGGTATTGGGAGTTGATGTTGTGCAATGCGCGATTGGCTATAACCGCAAGTCCCTGGCCAGGGCTGATGAGATTTACTGATAAGTGTTATCAGCAGTTTCTCGGCTGGTTATAGACCACACATCGACATGACTCATCGAGTTATTGGAGTCTGACGATTCCACCCCCTAGACTCGATACGTGACATATCAGACAAAGAGACCGGACTGTACGGTAAGTGTTGCTTATTGACTTTACGGGAGTTTGAACAAGTTCGCTTGCTGATCTTTTATTCATTCAATACCTGAGTAGCCGTTACGTCCAGCTACTACCGCTAACAACTTGTGGGTATCTGATATAATCATTGCCTACTGGTAGTATATTGATGAGTCTTAAGAGTCCCACATAGAGGTTTCCATGCTCAAGCGAAACGAAGTAGAGAACATATGGAGATATGTACGGGAGCTTGAATAACTACGAGTATATGATACCGTATTATAATCAGGCGTTGTTGATATTAGTCGGGTTATATATGATATGACCGGATTATTAAATCAAGTGTTGATTTAATAATTAACTAATCACTCATTTTAATTCTTTTCTTTATATATATATATTTGATATATATATACATACATACATATATATATATATATACATACATATATATAAATGTACCATGGTAGATGATATATAGAACATGGCAATGTAAGAATCATATTGGAGAAAAGATTATTGACATTGATAAATATAAATGAATAAAAACAAAAGGAAGTGATGAGTCATGGTTTCTATAAGGTTCTCAAAGACTTTAGTGACCATGACTCATCCCTTTTTATTTTATTTTATTCATCCATACTTATCAATCAATTCCCCATCTTATCTCCATGGTTCATTTAACTTTGCCAAGTTCATCCTTTTCATTCTAAGCTCTCTAGATATTTTATAGGAAGAAAAGAAAAGGAAAAAGAAAGGATTTTGAGTGAAAAACTTCCCCACTTCATCAACATATTCTAAAATAGCAAATTAGTATAGGTTGTTGCCTTCACTTGTTCAAAAATTAGTAAAGCAAGAGCTTGAGAGTGAGAAACTTCGGGGTGGATCATCGTAAACAATGAAGACCTCAAGAAATCTCGTTCAAACTTCAAGCGGAGTCATAGAGGAGCTCAAGGAATTCTATACGGAGCAAGTTGAAGCGAAGAATCAATCTAGTAAGGTTGTAGTTTCCTTTCACTTAGAATTAAATATTCATTTACTTTGCTTTAGTAAGCCTAATTTCTAGTTTGATTCATGGTTAGTTAACATAGCACCTAATTTTTTTTTAAAATAGCTCACATGCTTTTGTTGAAGCAGGCGTCACGGAGTTGGAACATCTGCTTTGATGATACAATCAAAGAGTTTGATTTTTATCAAAAATGTAGATGAACCTTGCAGTTATAAGAAGATTGTAAGGAGTACAGTCACATTCCTCGTATTGTATGTGGATGACATTCTCTTGATAAGAAATGACGTTCCTATGCTACAATCGGTCAAACTATTCCTATCAAAAAGGTTCTCCATGAAGGACCTGGGTGATGCCTCGTGCATTCTAGGCATTAAGATCTATAGAGATGGGTCTAAGAGATTGTTGGGATTGTCCCAATCTGATACATAGACACCATACTAAGGAGGTTTAGTATGGAATATTCCAAGCGAGAGAATTTACCAGCTTGTCACGAAATCACCCTTTCCAAAGACTTTTGTCTAAAGTCTGATGAAGAAAGGGCTCGCATGAGTGTTATACCCTACGCTTCTACAGTAGGGTTTATCATGTATGCGATGTTATGTGCTCGTCTAGATGTAGCTTACGCACTGAGTATAGTAAGCAGGTATCAATCCAATCTAGGAGAGAAACACTGGATAGCTGTGAAGAACATTCTTAAGTGCTTACGAAGGACTAAAGAAATGTTCTTGGTGTATGGTAACGAGGATCTCCAAATGGAGGCCTTTACCGATTCCAGCTTCCATAGTGATAAGGATGACAACAAGTCTATCTTGGATTTTGTATTTACCCTCAATGGAGGGACGGTTTGTTGGAAAAGTTCCAAGTTGGACACCGTTGGAGACTCAACGATGGAAGCTGAGTACATTTCTACAAATGATGCTACCAAGAAAGATGTCTGGATGCGGAAGTTCATCTCAAAGCTTGGAGTGGTTCCAACCATTATTGATCCAATACTCTTGTATTGTGATAATAATACGGCTATGGCGTTATCCAAGGAACCTAGGTCCCATCAGCGTTCCAGACATATCCTGAGGCGATATCACCTGATCCGGGAGATAGTTGATCACCGCGAGATCGAAGTTCAGAGAGTAGACACGAAGAAAAATACCGCCGATCCACTCACCAAGGCCCTTCCACTGCCACAATTTGAGCGACTTTTTGAGATGTTGGGTATGAGATAAGCCAATAATTGGCTTTAGTGCAAGTGGGAGATTGTTAGGAATATGTATGCCCTAGAGGTCATTATTGTATATTATAGGGGATGCTTGGACACACACACACACACATATATAGAAGAATTTCTTACTCGACATGATAATATGCTATCTGGTTGATCTTTATCTTAACATGTTCACTTGATTGAGTTTACTGTCTATTTGATACATGTTGATAAAGCCCTTAGGATGTTAGATTGACTACCATGACTATGATGCAAATCATATTAGTGAGGCATGTATAGTTCAAAAGCACATCCTTAATAGTTCCTAGTCGATGGAGTATCGAGACAGGGCATCAATATTCCAGAGCAGACCAGTGTATACGTTTCTTGACCCTGTGTTGGGGCGATGGATGATCCTATATTCCTTGGTGTTTGACATCAAAGATTGTATACGGGTGCTCATTAGAGATTGAGTACACTGAACGGACTCGCCGAGAACTCCTAAATGGTATTATACATATCGTCAAATAGTAGTTCCCCAGTGACACTTATACATGTTAGTCTGTAGACCCGAGATCGTCATAATGTCTTGTGTGCTTCCCACTGTGCTTTGATTTCCACCCTACCACGGCTCTACTGAGTCGTGCGAATAGGTGGATTTTGGGTACAGTCCCGAGACATATGGAGGCAGTAAGCGATAGGAGGGGTTTCTTCTCTCCCGGTATTGGGAGTTGATATTGTGCAATGCGCGATTGGCTATAACCGCAAGTCCCTGGCCAAGCCTGATGAGATTTACTGATAAGTTTTATCAACAGTTTCTCGACTGGTTATAGACCACACATCGACATGACTTATCGAGTTATTGGGGTTTGACGATTCCACCATCCAGACTCGATATGCGACATATCAGACGAAGAGACCGGACTGTACGGTAAGTGTTGCTTATTAACTCTACAGGAGTTTGAACAAGTTCGCTTGTTGATCTTCTATTCGTTCAATACCTGGATAGCCATTTCGTCCAACTAGTACCGCTTGTAGGTATGTGATATGATCATTGCCTACTGCTAGCGTATTGACGAATCTTAAGAGTCCCATATAGATGTTTCCAAGTTCAAGCGAAATGAAGTAGGGCACATATGGAGATATGTGCGGGAGCTTGATTAACATATGGTACATATATATCAAACATATATATAACCCGACTAATATCAACCACACCAGATTTTATTGAATCGAGTGTTGATTTAATAATTAACTAATTACTCATTTTAATTCTTTTCTTTGCTTTAGTAACCCTAATCTCTAGTTCAATTCACTTAGAGTTATTCATTTACTTTGCTTTAGTAACCCTAATCTCTAGTTCAATTCATGGTTAGTTAACTTAGCACCCAATTTTTTTTTAAATAGCTCACATGCTTTTGTTAAAACCCTAGTAGAGGTGCTAAGAAACACTTACACTTGGGAACTTGGGAAAAGGTGGTCAATCCCAGAGATATGATGTGTCTCTGAATCTCCACATCCAAGCTATGCATAAACCTCCGTGCCCTATCTGCATCATTGGCAACCAAAGGCCCTGAAAATCGACTGAGCCGAGTCCACTCAGCCGTATGCGTATTAACGGATCCTCCATTCTACATCAGGCTAATAAACCTTTCTTCCATTTCTTCTCGAGAAGTTTGCGGAAATGACTTCTCCAAGAAACTCCGCGAAAACGTTGCCCAACTGATCGGCTTGGGCAGACGGGTCTCCTCTACGAGCCACCACTCGCGAGAATAATGCACCTGTTGGATGCGTACACCGTCCACGCTCTTGTCATCCGGAATCTGCATGGCGACGAGCAGATTCTCCGTATCAACTAGCCACTGCTCCACAGACAATGGCTCCTCCAATCCAGTAAATGTGGACGGACCAAGCCTTCTGAAGTCCGCCATGGTGCCCTCACGCTATACTGGCCTGGCCACTACTGCGTGTAACACCCTAATTCATTTATACCAGTTCTAGCTCAAGTATTTCTATATTTATGGTATTTTCCTGATTTTTTGTGTTTTGGGTGCGAACAGTGTATTTGACATCTGTATTTGCATCCGACCTGACCCACTTGCTGGAAATCCGTTTTGATTCCTGTTTATGATTTATCCCGGCTTGTTATGTGGATCCATGCACTTTCATTTTTTTTATATACTGCATACTGGCATCTGCATTTTTCAATATAACAAGTAAAGTCAAATAAAATATTTTAAAAATATCTAGCATGGCCTGCATGATACCCCTAACCCTGTCGTAGCATCCGCACATCTTGTTCTCGTCCCGTTCAGTGAAACGGACTTGTTTGGATGGCTACGTGCACGTGCGTGCATCCGTTCTTTGGGGGTATGCATTTTCTTTACCCGGATATCCAATTTTAGTTTTTGTCGACACATATATTTTTCGTATTTTGAAACTGAATTTTAGACCCTACTTGGGCATATTTTGGAATAAGTTTGTATTTACCAGAATATCAAATTTTATTAAAAATTATTAATAGTTTAAAATTTAATAAACGAAAAAGATTTTTTAAAAAAATTAAAATCCCAACTTAAACAACAAACCTCTTCTCTTCTCCTCATTCTTTTCTTTTCTTCTTCTGTCTTGAACCCTAACCGAGCCCAACCTACACACCCAAATCCTAGCACCCTCACTGCCGATCCCAAACTCCATCGCCTGCACCTCACCGTCGGTGAACCCAACACCATCACCTCGTCTCCCCTGACCCTAGTACACCAAACTCCAATGAGCATCCCCTCTCTTCTTCTTCCTCTTCTTCTTTTCCTTTTCCTTGTTTCTTGATTCTTGATTTTACAGCCCTCGCCGGAGTCGTGTCGCCGCTGCCGATCCAGGCGATCCAGTGAACGTCCCTTGCTTGCGTGATTACCCTCTTGTCTTGCCTGGACTCGTCCCGCGTGCCGTGTGTGTGTTGCGACGATTTACCGACGTCGGACGTGCTATACACATCCGTCGTGTGATCCGATCGAAGCAAGTTTATCTTGCTACATGCTATGTTATTATAATTGCATCCATATTAATAATAATATTACATGTTCATTGCATTGTGCATCACTATTACCGTTTTACTGTTTTACGATACCAGTTCACATCCGTATCTTGTATTGAATATCTAGTCGCAGGCAAGTTTATCTTACTACATGCTATGTATATATATTTATATCCATATGAATAAAAATATTACATGTTGATTGCATTATACATCCATATTAAAGTTTTACTATTTTCGGATACCCGTATGCATCCATATCATTTAATATACATGTACCTGCATCTACAGATCTTATTAATTCATGTTATTATTGTAGTAACACCCCATACTTAATAATGTGCATCCCACTTAGTCTTGGAGCTGTAAATGTAGCCCCTGATCGATATTTGTGCATCCATACCATTAATTATATATCTAGTTGCATGCCATGTCACGTTATTTCATATTACTGCTACATTAATACCCTATGCTGGATAATTTGCATCCTACATAGTAATAGAGCTGTAGTTGTACCCCTGCTAGATAATTGTGCATCTTGTAACCCCTGATAGATAATCGAGCATCCATGTTTTATTGTGTACCCATACCATTAATTCTTTATATCTAGTTGCATGCCATGTCGTATTAATTCATATTATTGTTATATTAGCACCCCATACTTGATAATGTGCATCCTACATAGTTATGATGTAACCCCTGCTAAATATTGTTCATCCATGCTATTATCATGCATCCGTACTTGCTACATTTTACTGTTGGGCACCCACTTGATACATGTACATTACCTGACATGACCTGTTTCACCACTGCTTGACTTGATACCTGATCCTGTTCCTAATGCCAACAATCCTGACATGTTGTCCCGATGGACATATCCTATTGTCTGTATAGACAAACCTGTATCTGCTTGATCCTGTGTTGGCATTAGCTCCAGATTTATCAATACCTGACTTGAACACATAACTTGGGGGTAACGGGAAATCAATGATGAAACCTGACTTGTAACTCAAAAGTTCGATACTTATACTGATCAGTCTTACGGGCTAGGCCAGCCCCGGGATGCTGCTGCTGACATCATCCGTCTGTACATGTTACCTGTTTACTTCTTAGCGGCACGTCTCGGATTCAGCCCGAGAGTCTTGACCGTGGTCCTGGGCATGCACGGGATACTATTGAGTTACATCAACGATTCATTAAATTGATTTCACAAACTCGAGAGTAGTTAACCCAGTAGCACAGTTTAGTTTTATCGCTGCACTTCACATATACTATTACACTTCACTGTTCGATATCCCTGCTTACTTATTACATTCATGTTACCATTTTATAATCCATGCCTGCATATCTTGTTACCCCTGATTATATTATTGTTGATATTATGACGTGCTGACGTCTGGGTTTTGCATGGCGCAGATCCGCTACCCTTGCCGCAGGCCGAGCAGGAGTACTTCAGTCGACAGGCCGAGCAGGGAGGACCTGTTAGTATTCTAGTTTAGTTTCCTTTCAGCATTTTATTTCCTGATGTGAGCCCGTATTTGGGATGTACCTTCCAGATTGTTTTGTTTATTTGATTTATTGCTTCCTCATTATTATTTCTTGACTCGTTTATTCTGGCATATGGACATGTACTAGATAGTTTATTTTATTTCTACTGTTCTTGATATCTTATAGACAGCCGTAATGTGACTGTGGAAGGATATTTCCTAGCCACAGGTAGCATGGTTGGCTCTGTCACGTGCCGATCTTAGCGTACTCTGGGAAGCGGGGAGTGACATCTACGGACTGCTGGACTGTTCGCAGACCTTCCTGAAAAGCCTCGTCTTGCCGCTGATTCAGATTGGTTTGCCACCTCTGGTTTTCCAGCATCCCCCGTATAACTTCAAGCAATGCGACATTATCAACACGCTTCTGGTACGGTCACAAATCTCTATCCGCCATGATTCTGAAGCCAAAACACTGAAGAGGATTGGCAATGGTAGTCAGGATTAAATAAACAAGATAGTTATAGATTCAAAAATGCAGGATAGTAATGTGGAAGGACATGTTCCTAATTATGGGTTTTCTTATTAGTGTATCGGGTTTAATACCCAACTACAAAAGAATTAACCCGATTAATACTAAATCATATGTCTCTGATACCAAACAAATCCTGTCATGCCCCGCTTCCTAGAGTGCGCTAACTACAGCACATGACAAAGCCAACCATGCTACCTATGGATATGAATTATCTCTCCACAGTCACATTACTGCTGTCTATAGGATATCAAGAACAGTAAAATATAAAATCTATCTAGTACATGCCCATTTGCTAAAATAAAAGAGTCAAGAAAATATATAAGCGGAAACGATAGTAATAACCTATAAACAAAATCTGGAAATACGTCCCAATATAGGCTCACATCAAGAAATAAAAGCTACGGAAAAATAAGCTAAGAGTCTAAAAGCTAAACATCTCTAAATCATACATAATCAATTCCTCACTGCTCGGTTTGATGGCTAAAGTACTCCTTTTCAGCCTGCGGTAGAGATAGAGGAACTGGGCCATGCAAAATCCAGACGTCAGTGCGTCATAATATCAAAACAATAGTAATAACCAGGATGTAACGATATAGGTAAACATGAATATAAAGAATAACACGAATATGAACGGTGAGGTATGTATGTGTATGTTAAGTGCAATGAGTAACCTAAATTGTGCTACAAGGTTATCTACTTTAAAGTCCTTGAAATCAATTTAATAGAATCATCGATATAACTCAATAGTATCCTGTGCGTGCTCGGGACCACGGTCAAGATTCTCGGGATGAATCCGAGACGTGTCGATAGACAGTAAACAGGTAACATGTACAGATGAATGATGTCAGTAGCATCATCCCGGGGCTGGCCTAGCCCGTAAAGACTTATCGGTATAAGCATCGAACTGTTGAGTTACAAGTCATGTTTCATTATTGATATTCCCTTACCCCCAAGGTTATGTGTTCAAGTCAGGTATTTATGATATGAATCTAATATCAACACAGGATCAAGCAGGTACTGGATTTGTCTATGTAGACAGCAAGTTACGTCCGTCGGGACAACCAGTCAGGATTGTCGGTATTAGTAAAAAGATCAAAGTAACAAGTCAAGTAGTGTGTCAGGACATGCCATGTGGTGCATAATATCAAAAGGATACCCAAATATGAAACTGTAACGAATATCTAACTTGGTAAGCACTACGGATACCAGGATGTATATGTGTCTATCTGCAATAACATGTTATATATATCCATGATTATGTATGATGCAAGCTCGATAACATGTCGCACTAATATAGAAGTAACATGATATAATGAAGTTCCGGCATATAACTAGATATGCAATTGACAGTACGGATACGAACGAATATCGAAAAACGGTAAAACTATAACATTGGATGCACAATACCACACATGTATTATGTTATTCATATATAAATAGATATATTATAATATAGCATGTTGCAAGATAAACTTGCATACATTGTATATTATAAAACTGATTAACGTTAAATAACCGCGGCATATAAATTATATAGATATAGCTGTATGATGATGATGATGATGATGATGATGATAGTACGACAATATATAAGTAAACTACATAAAACATAGCATGTAGCAAGTTGTAAACTTGCCTTGAACAAACGCAATGAACGGAAGCAACATGACGCTCTACAAATCAACACCAAGTTTTGATGGCTCGGTTAAGGTTCTAGAATGCGGCTGGAGTTACGTTGACGAGAATGGGTGTGAGATTGAAGAACGAAGAAAGAGAATATATAAATTGATGAGGAAGAGATATGTTATGTGTAGAGAGAGAGAGAGAAATTTTGTGTTTAATATAAATATATATAGTATAATTTAAATTAGGTTATAAATATATATTAATTTTAATGTATATAGATAATATCAAACTATAACCAATCTCCACATAATATCAAACTATAACCAATCTCCACCAAAATCTCATGAAAAATATATTTTGGAAAATAATTCACATATGTAAACAACTCAATCATAATGCAAGAATATATTTTAAATAACTCATACCCCTAATTTAAGATTTAAAAGGATTCTAAAAATATATCTAGATTTAGTAAATATTTGATATTAGATATCTTAAGGTTTAAAAGTAATAGATAAAAGAAAAATAAGATATGGGATGACAACCATATAATAAAAGTTAACAAAATATAATTTATTTGTAACTTGTGGCTATTAAAATATATATGATGATCTAGATATATGATATATAAAGATATAAAAATATAATGTAGGTATTATATTAGATTCACATAGATACACTTTACTGGTAAATCTCAGATACAATCTTACACTATATTAAGTTCTAAACTTGCGGGTCGGGTCGGATAATGACTACTACTATTCGAATCATTCACAACCCAATGGATAGAATAGAAGAAATATAAAGCAAGTGTTAAAATACCAATTAATATTTTATAACTGTATTAGGGTGTTACACTTATCTTCGTAACTCCGTAAGGAGAGATATTGCGTCACTCCCTCTCCTTAATAGAGCCAATGACTAATAAAAAAGCTGAATATGAAGTATTGATAGTAGGTCTCGAGATCGCTATCAACATGGGGATCAAAGACCTCCTCATATATGGAGACTCCCAGTTGATCGTTAGCCATGTAAATGACGACTATCAGACATGCAAGCCAGAGCTGGTAAAATATGGCAAAAGAGTGCAGCAACTGCTGACACAAATCCCTTCATATACTCTGGAAATCATACCATGTGCGGAAAAAAGAAAAGCGGATACATTGTCCAAATTGGCTAAGGAATTGGCCGATGAAGACCTCGATGACATGAAGATCATTATGCAAAGTCGCAGGGTTCTTACGCCAACAGATATATCGCCGGAAGACCCGATAAAACTTTTCGAAGGAAAAGTAACGACTGAACAAGTAACCCTGCAAATAAAGGACGAAGAAGATTTCATCGACTGGAGGAAGTCTTCATAGACAACTTCAAGTCCCAACGAACGCCCGAAAATGCGTCGTCTAGATATCAGCTCATGAAATGAGATTTGTCTTTTGCCTTCGTCAACGATACTCTATATAAGAGATCGTTCAACTGTCTATATGGCTAAGACGCCTGGGGCCAGAGGAAGCAAAGAAAGGCGTCAAAGAAATTCACGATGGGCTCTACGATTCTCATCAAGTTGGGAAAAAGATGAAGCCGAAGATAAAAAGAATGGGTTACTATTGGCCCACGATGATCCAGGACTGCCTCAAATATGCGAAGCAGTGTCACTCGTACTAAATTCACAGGGACTTCATCCATCTACATCCAAATCCGCTACACCCGACAATGGCTAGTTGGCCGTTCGAGATGTGGGCAACCGATATAATTGGCCCTATCGAACCGGCATCGTCCAAATGACATAGGTTCATATTTGGAACAAATGACTACTTCTCTAAATGGGCAAAAGCAGTACCGCCGAGGGAGGTGAAGACGGAGAATATCCTCTACTTCTTCAGAACTCATGTCATCTATCGGGTCGACACTCCGCAACGGATAATCTCTGATAACGGGCCAGCTTCCAGAAGCCATAAAATAAGCTGCTTCGCACAACATCATAAAATAGATTGGAGATACACTTCAAACTATAATTCTCGGATCAACGGTCTAGCTGAAACTTTCAACAAGTCCTTATCAAAGATTATAAAAAAGACGATGTCCAGATACAAAAGGAATGACATGAAAGGCCGTATGAGGCTCTCTGGGCGTACCGAACAACGTTCAAGATGGCCACAAACATAAAACCATACGCATTGGTGTTCGGTACTGAAGCAGTGCTCCCGTTGGAACTAGAACTCCCCTCTTTATGAGTAGCGGTTCTATACGAGTTGATAGATGAAAAAAATGCTCATTTTAGGCTTGAGGAACTCGACGCCCTTGACGTAACTCGCCTTATAGCACAGTAAAATCTAGAGGCTTATGAGGCAAGGATGAAATTGCATACAAAAAACTGACCAGGCCGAGAACATTCCGCCAAGGCGAACTCGTGCTAGTCGTCAAAAGACCAATGATTCCCAATCGTGCAAAACGGGGGAAGTTCGAGCCGATCTATGAAGGCCCGTATATCATAGACAAAGTCTACAAAGGTGGAGCCCACCTGCTCATGGATATGCATAGCGAAAGACCCTTCCGTTGAATAAACGACCGATTCCAAAAAAAAAAATACTACGCTTGACGAGTCATGACTTAGGTCAATGATAGATGACGACGCCTGTGTCCGTTCGCTATCTTCCTGAGTCAGGACCTTGAGAGTAGTATCCAAAAAATCTTCGTCACCCCAAAAACACGACGATAATAGACCGAAATGTCCTTTAAACCCAAATATGGGAATGTTGGACCAAAACATCCTTAAACTGACAATGGACCGAAACATCCTTAAACTAATATTCGTCCCAAATATGGGAATGTTGGACTGAAATGTCTTTAAACTGACAGTCGCCCCCAAAACGGGATTGTTAGACCGGAACGTCCTTAAACTAGTATTTCGTCCCAAAATACGGCGATAACGGACCGTCATGTCCTTAAACTAATACGTTTAGCCCTACGGTGAATCCCCATATCGATAACCATATACAATCTACGGGCGTAAACGATTCATAACTCTTCCAGGTCCTACATGGTAGTCCTTTGAAGAAGACCGAGGCCTACAGCTAATGGTGTGTTACCTTACGGGCCGCCTAAAAAAAATGGGGCATGTCCACAAGCGAAAAGGGCACGGATGAAAACCCGAAAGGGTGCTGTGAGTAAAAACAGCAGGACTGTCGGTGAGCTAGTAAAAACCCTGTTGGATATAGTGCCCTCAAAGTCAATTATTGGATCGCAGGTACGTGATTACAATGATTGAGAGATGACCTATACCGGTAGTACAGTCTTGCTCGAGATGATAGTATGCTATCTGGTTTGTTTTTATCATTGTGTACATGCTTTAGTTCACTATTGCATGTTGATAGAGCCCATAGGATTCTTGCTTGACAGCCAGCAGTATGATGACGATCATATACGTGGGAGCTGGGGTCTATAAGCACATCCTTAAAGTGTCCATAGTCGTAGGAGTTTCGAGACAGGGCATCGACACTCCAGAATAGACTAGTGTATACAGTCGAGACCCCGACGAGGGGCGGTGGCCGGTGTCACAAGCCATTGGTGTAAGTTGGTTCACCTAAGATGTATACAGGTGCTCATTGGGTTATGAGTACACCGGACATGACTCGCCGGGAACATGCTAGTTGGTATTATACATATCGTCAGATAGCAGTTCCCAGGTGACATCTGTACAGGTTAGTCCGTCGACCTGAGATCGTCATTTATCTCGTGTGAGTTCCCACTGTGCTTTGATTACTACCCTACCACGTCTCAAAGGAGTCGTGTAAACAGGTTTTAGTTGGCTACAGTCCCGAGCCACATGGAGGCAGTAAGCGGATCGTCGGGGATTCGTCTCTCCCGGTATTGGGGGTGAGATCGCGCTGTGTTTAGGAGAGCCATTACACGAAATCCCTGGCCAGGGTAATCGAGATTTACTGGTAAGTATTCCAGTAGTTTCTCAGGGTGTTCTGGGCTACTCTCCGACACGACTTATACCGCTATTGGGGTCTGACGTTTACCAGCCCCCTAAGCTCTATATTCGATACTCATAGACGAACGGACCAGACTGTACATATATTGTCACTGTCAGGCTCAGTAGGGTTTCTGGATGAGTTCACTCGTCAGCTTCCCTTCCGATCAATACATGGGCAACCGTTACGTACAGCTAGTACCTCTGACGTGCTAGTGGTTATACTCAGATGCCAGTGTATTGATGAGTCATTAGAATCCCCCACAGAAAGTTTCCCAAGTTCGGGCGAAACGTTGTAGAGTCCGTATGGTTATATGGTAGGGTTCGAATATACACGTGCACTTGTGCACGTGTAATGGTCCGGACGGATAATACTAGTGAGATTTGGTTTAAGCCGGATCCTAGTATTATATTGTAGGAATATTTTTGTCTCATTGCATTTGTATTCGGTCGGAATACAAATACGGGTATGTATTTACAGTTGAGGTGTAATCTCGTAATATGTTACGGGATTATTTCGGGAGTTGCCAGTTTTCTTTTTAGTCTTGAACACCTTATTTTATGTGACCAATTCTCCCTTCACCAATTTTTTCCCTTGACCATTCCTTGCACTGAATTTCTTGGTATGGAGGGCCTGCCCATTTCGAGAACTGTTAGTCGGCTTGATTGGTAAGGGGGGTAGCATGGGATTAATCTATGAAGCATGGTCTTTATTTATTGGTTTTTGAATGTGCCGTTGACTTGGAGATTGGAGAGAGAAACATGTGTGCTGTGCATTTTTCTTTTTGGGTTGTGAATGGTTTTTCATTGATGGAATTAATTCATTCATCCACTCACCTCTTGGCTTGATAAAAAATTCTCCAGTGAACAATTTTCTTTCCATCATCCTTTAAGTGGCCGAGCCATTTTCCAGTGAGAAAATTCCTTCCCTCCAAGCAAAAAACTCTATGGCTCACAAGTTCATATCCATGGCAGCTCTTTTAACCTCCATCCAAGAGTTTGGGTATCTTGAGACAAATATTCTACACTCTCTCTATTTCATTCTTGGACATGTCGGCTAGCAAACTTCATGTCCGAGTTGCCTCGGTTCGAGACGGGAGCCCGTATAAAGATTCGATGACGTGGTGCCACTTTGACGAGCGAGACCGGGAGCGGACTTCGTCGGCGCAGCAGTGGGGAGCTTGGTGCGGAGATTAAAAACCGAAGGACACGGATCGATCGGTATAATTTCCAAACTCCTTTTACAGTTTGCTAGTTTACGGTTAATGGAACGATCCGGGATTTTTGGGTTGCGGTGGTGCCGGTTTCGTAAAAAGTTTTTGTTCCGAATTTGGCGTCAGTTTGACGGCCAGGACGCCGCCGTGTCCCAACATGGTATCAGAGCCACGCTATTAACCTATACTAGCTTGTTCTAACATGTTTAAAAGCTCGATCGGACAAAATTTCCAAAACCGCATTTTCAAGTTCAATGTTTCTGTCGAATTTATTTTGGGTCGAAAAATTATTTTGAGTGTTTCAGAAAATCAGGAAGGCTTTTGTAAGACCGCTGTAGAAAATTGGGAAGTTGTTCCCTCAGAAACGCCGCGGAACCGCGGCCATACCCACGTATTGGCCGCGGTTCCGCCGCCGTTATGGGGATTCAATGCACCAAGTTTCTTCTGGAGGTCTTCTGTGTGGAAATGTGGTTTCTGGAACATTTAGTTTTGGCCCAGATTATTTTGAGTGCTGGATTTGTACTTGGGGCCCACTTCGGGAAATTTTTGTCAATCGAAAATTTAAACAAGTTAGTTCACAGTGCTTACATTTCTATCTGCGACCGTGAATGTCATTTGATCGGTAAATCTTGTCTAATCTCTATAGCTCTTTTAGACGGGTTTGCGAACGTGACATTCACGTTGATGTTCTGTGTTGTGCTGTGATGTTGCGGATTTGTCGTGGTGGATAGTTCCTGTGCAATGGTAGTGCTTTTTAGTTTTATTTGTACATTTGATATTGCGGGGCGAGTGTCCGACAAGTGGACTAGGATTACCCCGCGGTGGGGTGCACGGATAGCCGGGTTCTAGAGGGAAATGGGCCCGCATCTCATGGCTTTGAGACGGAGGGGGCTTCACTCTAGAATTGGCTGGCTATTCGCCGCACTCGTAGGGGGTATAGGTTGACCCAGGAGGAGTGCTCAAGTTACTGGATTCCGTGAAGTGCTGGGTGGTCCATTCATTTTGCTCAAGGGGGCTGCCTCGCTTCTGGTTTTGGCGTGTAACTTTCCGCGCTCGTAGGGGTATAGGATTTCATTGCAAAGGCTATCCACATGATCAGGGGAACGTCGGGTTTCATTTGCGGCTCTATGAAACCCGGAGATCCCAGATTATCTGTATTGTTATGTGATACTTATTACTTTTCTGTGATACTGCATTTATCATGCCTGGAGCGATTATTATATATTGATATATATACTAGTAGATGTTGTATATGTTTTGCACCCGCGCTAGCCCAGTCCCTGCTCTATCGTTAGTTAAGTAACCTAACAGGTGATGACGGGATCCAGTGGCGAATGCTGATGGCATATACGTACATTTTATTTTCGTTCTTTTCTGGTGTGATTAATTGATGGGATTGCATTGATTCTTATCAATGCAAGAAAACAAACCTTTATATGATGTTGTTGGAACCAAATTTTCAAAAAGCTGTTATTGCAAGGACATTCTCTTTTGTTTTGCATAGTGGTATTCGGTTATGAATATCCAGCACCTCATTCGACGAGGCAAGGGCCGAGATCCCTTCATTGGGAGTGACCCCTTGGACAGAGGTTTGCGTCAGGATAATAACTTCACTATAGTCGATTACTTTTTGCTTTGCATTGTGATATTCAGTTGGAATATCCCGCACCTCATTCGACGGGGAAAGAGCCGGGATCCCTTCACCGGGAGTGACCTCTTTAGCAAAGGTTTTCGCCACTATATTTTTATAAAAATTATCCGATTCCTTCAACGATATCAAGTTCATTACGCTAAAGGTTTTTCGCCAAAAACCAGCCGTAGCCCTCCGTCATTTATTACAAGTATTATTTAGTATTCGTGCTGCGTTTGTTGACCTAGTCAAGGCATGGTGTTCGGTAGCTAAGTAGTGCTTGTTTGTTGCATTTTAAATGCGATTGGTTAGGACAGTCGTGCGGCCTTGTTGACCTAGTCAAGCGCACGCGCGGGTGGGTTTAATGCAATCCAGGATAATGACGGGTTGAACTTGACTAGCGGTTTATGGTTTGTTGATCTAGTCAAGATCATAAACCGTTTGGGGTAAAAATCACATCGGGAGTTTTAAACATACAGGAAACTTGCCAGGCTTGCGCATACCTTCTGGAGTGTGATGACGTGAGTGGCTTCCATCACGTTATCATACGATGATAGTTGGATCCCGATTTCCACTGATGAGTTG
This sequence comes from Agapanthus africanus, assembly GCA_030015575.1. Taxonomy (NCBI): domain Eukaryota; kingdom Viridiplantae; phylum Streptophyta; class Magnoliopsida; order Asparagales; family Amaryllidaceae; genus Agapanthus; species Agapanthus africanus. The sequence continues at coordinate 682,980,253 of JASDDO010000031.1, read as the reverse complement.
GTTTACTCCTCTGGTGACCCCGACTAATTCTTCTTTCAGGTTTGGAGGAGAATTTGAGAAAACAGTAGGAGGTTTCCTAATTAGATAAAGTGATTAACCATTCTGATCTAGGTTAGAGTGCACGCAGAGTGTTTCTATTCTCTATCTCTTTGGCTGGGACCGTGGCCTGACCCTAGCCTATAACTCAGTGACCCTGTTGACCGAACTTTCTTAAAACATTGACTTTTGAATTGTCTGAGTTGCATACATCATTGCCACTCCTTCTCTTACCCTTTGCTTTTCTCCAGAACACCTCGTATCACTACGAACATCCACTTCCATTGGATAAATCCATCGTATGGTTATATACGAACTCAAAGGAATTTCTTCGAGGATGGATTCTGGTTCTGGAGAGATTGAATAAAACTATTCGGTTATCTTTTCCTTTTACTTTCTCTCAGGTTGTGAGGGCTCCTAGGATTAGGAGAGGGCACACCTATTACGCTTATTGGATAGTCTTCTTCCAAACCATAGGCAGGTGCCGAAACGTAGGGAATGAAGAAACCAATTAGCCTAAGTTGGGCGTACAGAAGGTAATAAGTAAAGACAAATAAAGGGATCAGAAAGAGAGCAAAGTAAATTGCGACTGTTAACATTCACGACCAAACCACGTATCTCATCGCCACTCCTAATTCACCTTTGAGTTTCTCCAGAACACCCCGTATTATTACGAACATCCAATTCCATTGGATAAATCCATCATATGGTTATATACGAACTCGAAGGAACTTTTTCGAGGATGGATTCAGGTTCAGGAGAAATAGGAATAAGGTTTATTCAGTTGTCTTTTATCCTTACCTTCTCTCAGGTTGCGAGTGCTCCTAGGATTATGAGAGTACACCTATTATATTTATTGGATAGTCTTCTTTCAAACCATATGCTGGTGCCGAATGGTAGGGAAGGAAGAAAACCATTAAGCCTAACGATGGTGTACAGAAGGTAACGACTAAAGACAAATAAAGGGAATTGGAGAGATGGCAGGGAAATATACGGTTACAGTCATGAATCTGGATAATGGAAGAGGCATTACTAGGAATACCCGGATACCCCTTCGAAACATTTTAATGTTTTAGTTTCACTGTATATTGTTAATAGAAAACTGATTTCCCAATTAGCTCTTGCTCTAGGATATGCATTTACCAGGTATGATTCTCACATCTATATGGTTTTACAGATGTGTAGGGTTCCTAGGCACCCTAATGAGGTCTCACAAGGCATCAACCATGCTAATTTCAAATTTTAACGGTGCCGAGAAACCCTAGAACGGATCGTCGGCTAGATGTTTAGGCGAAAAAGAAACTAGTTAACAACTTAACTAAAGTTTAAATGGAAATACAACCTTTGTAGATCCGGTGCTCCACCTCCATAGCTCCGCAACGAAGTCCCCTCGCTGTCCAAATGAATTCCCAGGCTCTAGCGTCGGCTTCGTCGGAGAAATGGCGAGCTAGGTCGTCGATGTCCATGCCGAAGATGTTCTACGTCGAGGCATCGCTAGATCAAGCTCCACCTTCACCAAGCCATGAAAACTTGTGAAGGAAACACCCTATACTACTTGGCAAGAGGTAGAGGATGAATAAATAGGAAGTGGGTTCACTTTAGAATTGGATTTCACACTCTTTATCATCACTTTCCATTAATGGAGCAAGCTTTCTTCCATGAAGAAATGAAGAAGAAGAATGTTATGATAATAGAAAAGAAAATCCATTCTTATCATAACTCTTACCTTGGTTAAGTGTATAGAGAGAACTATAGTTAAGTGGAGTGGTTAGGTTTTAACATGAGACAAAATGGTGACATAATGAAAGCTTCATGAAGCTTCATTTACAAACAAAGAAAAGCCACCATTTTCTCACTCTTTTTCTTTTTCCAAATGAATAACTAAATAGAATAAATGAATAAGAAAATAATAAACCCTAACCACTCATAAAACCATGGTTCAATCTTTACACAAACCCAAGTTTGCATGCATCATCAAACATGATACAAGCAAGTGCACAAAATCATATCGCATATGCAATGCGCACATCCGAGCGAGAAAATCCATTTAAAGTGAACTGATACTAGTTAATGCAAAGTAATATATCAAATATATAATTATGCATTAAATTATTAAATCAACACTTGATTTAACGATCCGGTCATATCGTATATAACCGACTAGTATCCTATGTACCGGTTTATTGAATCAATCCTTGATTCGATAATTAGGGTATATCGCATATAACCTAATCGATACATTTATCGCGAGAATGTAATACGGTATCACATACACGCATTACTCTCGGTCCCGCACATATCTCATATGCGCTCTTATTTCGTTTCGCTTGAGCCAGGAAACCTCTGTGTAGGACTCTAAAGACTCGTCAATACGCCGGCAGCGGATGATGATCATATCAAACATCCACAAGCCGCAAGCGGTCTGCTAAACGTAACGGCCACCCGGGTATTGAGCGATCAGAAGATCGACGAGCAAGCCCGCTCACACTCCTGTGAATCTAACCAGTAACACTACCGTACAGTCCGGTCTGTCCGTCTGATATGTCGCATATCTCGCCTATGGGTGGTAAACGTCAGACCCCAATAGCTGGATAAGTCGTGTCGATATGAGGTCAATAACAATTCGAGAAACTGCTGGTAACACTTACCAGTAAATCTCAGCAACCCTGGCCAGGGATTTCCTGTTATAGCCAATCGAACACAGCGCAACATCAACTCCCTATACCGGGAGAGACGAATCCCCTCATATCGCTCATTGCCTCCATGTGACTCGGGACTGTACCCAAAAGCCACCGTTTTGCACGCCCTCTTGGACGTGGTAAGGTGGAAATCAAAGCACAGTGGGAATCACACAAGACTCTATGACGATCTCGGGTCTACAGACTACTCTGTACCAGTGTCACCAGAGAACTGTCATCTGACGTGAGGTATAATACCATCTGGGAGTTCTCGGCGAGTCCGTCCAGTGTACCCAGTCTCTACTGAGCACCCGTATATCTCCTCTGATGTCAAACACCAATGGATATGGGATCATCCATCGCCCATCTGTATGGGTCGAAAAGGTATACGCTAGTCTACTCTGGTATATCGATGCCCCATCTCGATACACCCACGACTAGGGATTTTCAAGGATGTACTTATGGACTACCATGTCCCCACTAGTACGATCCGCATCATAGTCCAGGTAGTCAAGTACACATCCTAAGGGCTTTACCAACATGTAATAGAGAGACAATCTGTGTACACGTTAAGGTAAAGAGTAACCAGATAGCATACTATCATGTCGTGCAAGAAAGTCCTCCCTATATATGTCCCAGCATCCACTACAATATACATCCTATGTACAGTAATGGCCTCTAGGGCATACATATAACTAACAAGATGATGAGTGGGAGTAAGTTATTGGGAATTAGTTTATCATCCTCATTATATCGGAATTCGTTGTAATTGGTGATATTTGAGGAAATCGCATGGGTACAGTTTTCAACCTACGACGCACAGAGTTTGAGTTATTCAACTCATAGGACTTATACAAAGTATTGTATATTGTCCAGTGTCCATTAGGACAAAGGGGTTGGTCCTCGTACTGTATTCTATTTACTTGTGACTTCTTAAGTTTTAGACAAGTGTTTCGTAGAAATACAAGGTCCAAGTTTGAGAAATTATAGGTACAGAAATAAAGTTGAGAACCATGTGTTACAAGTATCAGGATTCTTCAAGGTGATCGATGATGTAGATACTTGTGATTGGTGTTCAGTTGATAGTAATGGTTTTTGAGAACTTGCTTCTTTTTCAGGTTACTCATAATTGGATGCACTCCTAAGTTGAGTAATGCTGATCGGCCTCTCTCCATTTAGTAGACATGCACTGGAGACAGCTGCATGATTTGAATATGGTTCCAATTAAATCGGTGCCTCTGTTTCTATATAGTATATAGAATGGTTCATATCTTAACGATGTTAAGGTACGGGGAGTTGTCCGGCTTATGCTTAAAACCAGACTCTGGATAACTCAAGGCACGTTTCTGTAATGGCAGTTTGTGGGTTAACCCGGGCTTTGACGAGGGTTGATTTTCTACCATCTGGAAGATCAATAGTGATATTGTTCTTGACTCGCCACAGTTTTAGTAAAATGAACTTTTTCAGAAAACAGTAGTGGGGGTATGGTAGAACCGGAAGTGATTCCAGAACCGCAAACGATTACGGAAAATTTAATAGAACCTAAAGATTCAATGAAGTTTGAAATTCCATTAGCCACTCTGCAGATATGGTGGGTAACCTCAGGCGCCCGAGAGGTACTTTGGTATTCTCAAAGACGGTTTTAGGGAGGTTCTTGTTTACCCAGACTTTCCATTACCGCTGTTCTAGACTATGAGACCCGGCAGGAGGATGAGTATAACGTCGTTCTAAACTAGCTTTAGAAGTGCACGTGTATATGATTCTGCCAGAGGGTTGTTGTGGTCAGTGGGAGCAGCGGAAGCATAGTGGATAAGTAGCTTATGTCTATTTATAGACTAAAGCAGATATAGCAGAGATAGATCATCTATTTCTGGTATGACAGTCATAGGTTTTGACTTCATCAGAATAGGGGATGGATCTATTAAGAAGGTAGTAGGGTATGATGTCCTGGTATTTGGATGACATACACAGAGTAGGAAGTGAAATTCCTATATTACGATCGGTTATACTATGGTTATCACACAGTGTTTTCTCCACATAGGATATAGATATAATATCAGGCATTCTGGTTACTAGATCTGTCACGCCCCGCTTCCCAAAATACGGAATACGAGGGGTAGACAAGGCCAGCCATGCTCCTACGGTCAAGGAAATGTCCTGCCGTAGTCACACTTCGGCTTCTAGTTTTTCATGGTAAACAGTAAGTGATGCACAGGTAATGAGAAAATGCAGTAACTAGAAGAAACGATGTAAAGACTGACCTGAAGCGGAACAAACGAATGTAACTCGGAATGGCAAGTCAAGAAGTCCGTGATGCACGTCTAATTCTGGTCCAGGCTAAATATTCTCCTCATACTGAGCATGCATACTCAGGTCGTCAGAGCGACACAATAGCAATATAATATATATAAAATCGAGTGACAGTTCAAACAGTGGTAATAGATTTGAATAACAGTAAATCAATGACAGCATGATTATGAATGTGCAGTATTCAATGCAGCATGAATATGAATGTACAATAATCAATGCAGCGGAGCAGTAAGGCAGTAGAACGATATGTCACGTATGTCAACACAGTATATAAGGTATATAAATGCCAGTATCCCTATCAGTATCTAAGTCTCACTGCACAGGTCACTAAGCCTATCGTCAGTCCAAGTATGAGAATCAACCATCCTCCACCCAAGGGTAGAACCCAAGGGCAAGGGACCACGGGCCCAGCATGTAACATGTATATCACGGTGTATATCACATACCCTGTAAATCTCCATATATCTCCCTAAATATATAAGCCGGCATGGGAATCCCGAGATTCTGTTGAACTCACACTTAAACTACCCCACACCCCGTGGTCTACATCAAACGCTAACCATAACCCTAAATACTAATTGATCCGTGACAAGTCTGCGCGAGAACTGGAGGCGGGACCTCCATCAAGCACGTCCCGACTAATACCTAAAATAAATGGCAGTGTCTGGTGCCTTATCTGTGACACCTGTGCCAGCGCTTCCATAAGTGTCCCATACCACTTATAGTCACACGTACACGCATCCCACAGACGTCGACAATGCAATAGAATAATAGGGTCACTGATTGTGCACAAGTACGTATCACTTTCACTTAATCACGGATACACGAACACTGACGTACTTGCTACAATCATCGCTAGAATCTAACACTGGGTAAATGCACGATATCACTAGGTTATCACTACAATGATATGGTATGATATGATGCGTGAACAGTATATAAGCACAATTAAGGTGTTACAAAAACAGTATTCTATCACTTGCACGATTTATCATGAAACGTACATATAATTTAGCGAAACGGTAAACAGGTAGTAATTAGTATGTTCAGTCGTCCATCCATCAAATTTGGTTTCAAGCCAAACGGGTTCCAGGATCATTAATTATAACCATTTCATTTTAAGCGCTCACAGCTGGAAATCCGGTTTCAGAATCAGAAATCCGTTTCGCAACGCATTTTGATCCCAGTTAGGATCCGATTTTAGCGACTCTACAGTTGGATGAAATCTAGGGTTTCCAGTAAGGTTTTCAACGCAATAGACGGATCTTCAATCACGTCTGCACGTCAGGAGATGTACTCTATTCAATGCCAATATGTCTATTCTGATTCTGCTGGGACTGTTATGCGTCCCGATCTATTAAATTACAGATTAAATAACAAACGGTAACGAAACAGAATGAAACCAATTGTGTTATCTAGCTAACAGGTTCACCTACAGTAAACAGCGAAGTTCCGCAACCTAAGGGTCATGGAAATCCTGTGGCACCCAATACGGAACAGCAAGCAACAATTAGAGTCTCTCTGGACTGCAGTCCAGAGTCGCACACCGATCCAAATATCATCATAGTTTAAGTACAGGAATACCAGGAAACTAGTATAGGGTTAAAGTTCATCGAGTCGGCTTCGATTTGAGCCCTCGAACGCACCATTCTAGTGTATATATGATTTATGGTGGATTTAAAGGTTTTCAGGTGCAATAAAATTACAGTTTTACGATTAAACTTGGGGGTAGTCGTTTTGGTCATAAACGATCAAATTATCCAACGAAACTTGCACAAGGCATTCATCATAGCAAGGGCCAAAGTAAGTAATCCAGTTCCACCAATTTAGAAAAATATTTCCTTTGGGAACACGCGTCGAGCAGGTTATGGCACATAATTAGTTTAAACCTGTAACTTAGAATCTATATACTTAGCGATTGTAACTTAGGTAAAATAGCATGTAAGCAAGTAAAGAACTTGGCTGGACTCGTTCTGGTGATGTACGGCGGCGGCAATGGCACGATTGCGTCACGAATGCAGCACAGGTTCGCTCTCGGAATCAGGTAGTTGCACTCAATCCAGTCAATCTCCGCACATTCGTTCTTCGCACTGCTCCGGGTTATTCCTTGTTTTGGTGTGAGGAGGATAGTGGTGCTGAAACAGAGCAAGGGATCTTTAGAGGAACAGAGGGAGAAAGATTTAGAGAGAGAGAGAGAGTGAGTGTGACAGAGAGAGAGGTTCAGAGAGAGAGAGAAATAGAGAGTGAGAGAGAGAAAGAGGTTTAGAGAGAGAGAGACAGAGAAATAGAGAGGGAGAGAGAGAAAGAGGTTTAGAGAGAGAGAGAGACAGAGAAATAGAGAGGGAGAGAGAGAAAGAGGCTTAGAGAGAGAGAGAAATAGAGAGGGAGAGAGGGAAAGAGGCTTAGAGAGAGAGAGCAGAGAAATAGAGATAGGGGAGATCGGGAGTGAGGGAGAGAGAGAGCAACTGAGGAAATTGAGAGGCTGAGAGAGGCAGAGCACAAAAACGATGGCGACGACGAAGATGATGATGTGACGACGATGAGGCGGCTCGGGTGCATGGAGTTCCGGCGAGGCAACGTGGCTGTGGGTATGGGGTGAAGTTCGGTTAGAGGAAACGAGGGAAGAGGGGTCGTCGTTGATGGAGAAGGGTGATGACGACGGCGCAGTGGGTCCGCCGGCGAGAGGTGCAGGAGGCGGGGTTTGGGAGCGGTGCTTGGTGAGCAGGAGGAGGAAGGCGAGGGAGGTTGGTGAGGGGATGAGAGCGGTGATGGAGGTCCGACGAGATGGCCAGTGGAGTGAGGCGTGGCTCGAGAGATGGAGATGGCCGGAGGCGGAGACGGCGTAGTAGTGAGATGACTGCCGTCGTCGTCGGGAAATTAGTTGCAGGAAAGTTTGAGGAGGAAAAATGAGGACGAGGGAGAGAGCGAGCGAGGAAGAGGGAGTAGTGGGTAGAGGAGAGAGGTAGAGGGCGTGCGTCGTGGAAACGTTCGCGAGCGGGGCGCGTGGAGCGGCAACGTGGGCGCCGGCGTGGGATGCGGCGGAGGAAACGCGCGCGGGAGAAAAATAGCCGTTGAGGAAGGAAGTGAATAGGAACGGGTCGGGTAAGCGGCGCTTGGGTGAGCGAGTTGGCCGGGCCGAGTCATTTAAAAAAAGAAATAACAAAATAAACAAGATGAAGGGGGCCGGGCTGAGTTGGGCTGGGCCAGGTTTGAGCTAATTAAGAATTTAACAAAATAAAAGAAGAGGCCGGGCCAACACAAAAATTAGAATGATTAAGTTTTGGGGAAAAAGTGTGGGCTCGGGTTGGGCTGAAGGGAATGAAAATAAGAGAAAATAATGGGGCCGGCTGCTTGGAAATAATACTTATAGTTTGGGTTTAGGTTTATGGTTCAGGATAAATAACTAGAACTCGGATTTGGATCCAGGGCTGACTTTAGACGGAGAAATATACATTAACATTTATTTTGTGTTTAAATTCAATAATGGGAAAACGGCTGAGCCAGAGTAAAGAAAGGTAAGATCTGGGTTTTATAGGATTTTGAAAATAAATAAATAATTATAAATAGATTTTATAGGTAAAAAGAAAAATACGGGTATAGACGTACAAAAAGGTGCTGGGTATTACATCATACCACCCTTACAAAAAATTTCGTCCTCGAAATTTAAAATAACCAATAAGTTTTACGAACATAGGCAAAAGCAATTATATTACAACTAACACATGATGCTTTATTTGAAATAGGAACATAACGAAATTTGAAGGTTTATATATGTAAGAACAATATACAAAGGTAACCTACATGTATATAAGAATAGCAATAACGAACGATATTATTCGAAGCGTACTCGATAAAATCGAGATTCAAATATGTGCACGTATAAGTATACTAAAGGTAGCACGGCAGAAAAAATAAGTATAAGGCACCACTATTTATAATAGTAAACATAATCATAAAACCCGAAAATAAAATAACGAGAATAAAGTAACGAAAAGTAGTCGGTATGTTGAAACATTTTAAGATAATGTATCGATACAATAGGTTTAAAATAATTTAGAAAACTTGTATAGTGAAATTAAGAAACATGGACTAAAAGTATGCGCGGTGTAAGATTGCGCTACTGAAAATGAAAATAATAATAATGCACTTTAAATACATAAAACGGGGTAATCAATAACACGTACTCTTTGATAAATGTAAACTACTGAAAACCAAATCTCGAATAATAAAGTCCCTATATATATATAGGGTAATAGGAAGAATACAAATAGGTATAAGGCTAGCTAAGTTAATGATTACAAGGAAGTGTGGATCATTCGAAGGTTGAAGTATGGTGGCTTTAGGCTGAAGATCAAGGAGATTGGGATCGGGTCAGCACAGGGAGTAAGGATGAGCAAGAAAGGACTACAAGGTGAAGGTATGAGGAGGACAACGGTCGGTACAGCCTATGAATCAAGATTTGAAGGGTTAGCGAACTCGAAATTTCACAAGATATGTTCTCCTTCCAGAAGGATCCCAAAGGGCACAGGTGAATGATGAAGGGTGGACCTTTAAAAGATCGGGGTGTGATACTGCTTATTCTGAGTGAGGGTTAAGGCAAGGTAAGGAGTAAGTGTAGACAGATCTCAGTAGGAAGAATAATTGTACATAAGGAATAATCAAGTATCACGCGAACTAAGAAGATCGAAGGATTTGTGAACTCAGCAATTTATTTCATTTCAAAAGATTCCAAACCCAACATTCACAAAGAAGAAAGGTGGCCCTAAACTATACACAGTTTTATTTGGCCAGAAGAAGACAGCATCAAAAAAGAATTCCGTCAGTCGCGGTTGTGGAGATTCAGCAGGTAGCGATAGGCTCTCGCGCTCAGGTAGGGACGTCCATTTCCATAGCGTCTCGCGGGGACCGCGAAAGGGAGTTCTTCCATGGCAGGGTCTTGATCTTCTGGTCCTTCATCCTCGGATAGAGCTTCGTCATCGAGGTCCGATCCCATGTGGTTCTCTTCTTCTGCATTCTCTTCTATGGGATTTTCCTCCACTGGATTTTCTTCTATCGGTTCTTCCTCTATCGGGTTCTCTTCAGGGTCTTCTTCTTCTTCGTCGGAACCAGCTATCACGTTAAACTCTGGGGCGGCTACTCCTTCATCCTTTGAATCGTTGTTTTCGAAGTTGACCTGGGGACCGTTGATCTCATCGTCAGAACTCATCAGCGTGCGATCTAGGGAAATGCATTACTGTGTATCCTCGTCTAGATGCGGTGCTGCTCCGGGGTGGGCCATGGCCTGAAAAGAAAGTGTCATGATTAAACAACGGAACACATCAAGAAGAATAGTTAAGTGTACGAAATATAGAAAGATATGCGGTGGCAGGAATTTTAAAAGAATTAAGATTAAAATGTTGTGCTAACGAATAGTATGAACAAGGGAAATGACAAGGGAATGATGCATATATTACGATTCAAATTTTATTTCATTCAACTAAAAGTTCAGCGGATACAAAATTTCAAACGGAAAGAATTATTCATAAGGGGATGACAACATAATGCTGAAATTAGAAAACAAGAAAATTCTTCTTTGATTGCTGGGCCGCTGCATCATCGTTTCGTGAGTTGAATCCTGTGTTGGGTCCGCTTTATCGTCGAAGTTCGAACAACGCGCTAACCCTCACTTGGCAGAAGGGGGGAGAGTGGACGAATCTCCTCCTTGTAGTTCCTTCCTTTCTGGGCAACCGTTGATGAGATGTTTGTTGGATCCGCATATTAGACATTTCCCTTGGGCGCGGTGACAATCCTTCTGAAGGTGTCCTGGCCTCTTACAATACCCACAGCAAGGGTTCTTCTGCTGCTTCTGTTGACGCTTCATCTTCTTCTCTTTTCTTCGTCTAATAGGGATCCCTTTATGATAGGAGACTCCCTCTGGGGTCTGACTCACCTGTCTTCTCAGCCCTTCAGCTAATAAGTCGTTTGTTCGCTCCTGAGCTTCCTTTAAACTTTGCAGTAAATTAAGGATCTCAACAGTCTGATTCTGAGGAGTGGTGATAGAGGAAGAGTCGTTGGAAGACATGATCCTGAAACAACAATTTTGAGGATGATATAAGTCACAAGCTAAACGAATCAAAATATAATATGGATAGGACAAAGATTCAAAAGTATCAGGGTGGTGAATTTATTATAAGTGGGGAATCAACTATATGACTTTAAGTCACTTGATTAGAGTACGGTAGTGCAAGTGCAACCACGTATCCTTGTCAAGTCACCCGAAACCATAGCGAATGGATAGATGAACACACGATGTGAATATGGATCAAGAATGACAAGTTTACAATCTAGACCGAGGGATGCTCAGATTGCCAACTATACACGGAAAACTGCAATCCCAATTGAAGCAAAACCTGGCTTTGATACCAACTAAACCATGTCACGCCCCGCTTCCCAAAATACGGAATACGAGGGGTAGACAAGGCCAGCCATACTCCTACGGTCAAGGAAATGTCCTGCCGTAGTCACACTTCGGCTTCTAGTTTTTCATGGTAAACAGTAAGTGATGCACAGGTAATGAGAAAATGCAGTAACTAGAAGAAATGATGTAAAGACTGACCTGAAGCGGAACAAACGAATGTAACTCGGAATGGCAAGTCAAGAAGTCCGTGATGCACGTCTAATTCTGGTCCAGGCTAAATCTTCTCCTCACACTGAGCATGCATACTCAGGTCGTCAGAGTGACACAATAGCAATATAATATATATAAAATCGAGTGACAGTTCAAACAGTGGTAATAGATTTGAATAACAGTAAATCAATGACAGCATGATTATGAATGTGCAGTATTCAATGACAGCATGAATATGAATGTACAGTAATCAATGCAGCGGAGCAGTAAGGCAGTAGAACGATATGTCACGTATGTCAACACAGTATATAAGGTATATAAATGCCAGTATCCCTATCAGTCTCTAAGTCTCACTGCACAGGTCACTAAGCCTATCGTCAGTCCAAGTATGAGAATCAACCATCCTCCACCCAAGGGTAGAACCCAAGGGCAAGGGACCACGGGCCCAGCATGTAACATGTATATCACGGTGTATATCACATACCCTGTAAATCTCCATATATCTCCCTAAATATATAAGCCGGCATGGGACTCCCGAGATTCTGTTGAACTCACACTTAAACTACCCCACACCCCGTGGTCTACATCAAACGCTAACCATAACCCTAAATACTAATTGATCCGTGACAAGTCTGTGCGAGAACTGGAGGCGGGACCTCCATCAAGCACGTCCCGACTAATACCTAAGATAAATGGCAGTGTCTGGTGCCTTATCTGTGACACCCGTGCCAGCGCTTCCATAAGTGTCCCATACCACTTATAGTCACACGTACACGCATCCCACAGACGTCGACAATGCAATAGAATAATAGGGTCACTGATTGTGCACAAGTACGTATCACTTTCACTTAATCACGGATACACGAACACTGACGTACTTGCCACAATCATCGCTAGAATCTAACACTGGGTAAATGCACGATATCACTAGGTTATCACTACAATGATATGGGTATGATATGATGCGTGAACAGTATATAAGCACAATTAAGGTGTTACAAAAACAGTATTCTATCACTTGCACGATTTATCATGAAACGTACATATAATTTAGCGAAACGGTAAACAGGTAGTAATTAGTATGTTCAGTCTTCCATCCATCAAATTTGGTTTCAAGCCAAACGGGTTCCAGGATCATTAATTATAACCATTTCATTTTAAGCGCTCACGGCTGGAAATCCGGTTTCAGAATCAGAAATCCGTTTCGCAACGCATTTTGATCCCAGTTAAGATTAGATTTTAGCGATGCTACAGTTGGATGAAATCTAGGGTTTCCAGTAAGGTTTTCAACGCAATAGACGGATCTTCAATCACGTCTGCACGTCAGGAGATGTACTCTATTCAATGCCAATATGTCTATTCTGATTCTGCTGGGACTGTTATGCGTCCCGACCTATTAAATTACAGATTAAATATCAAACGGTAACGAAACAGAATGAAACCAATTGTGTTATCTATCTAACAGGTTCACCTACAGTAAACAGCGAAGTTCCGCAACCTAAGGATCATGGAAATCCTGTGGCACCCAATACGGAACAGAAAGCAACAATTAGAGTCGCTCTGGACTGCAGTCCAGAGTCGCACTCCGATCCAAATATCATCATAGTTTAAGTACAGGAATACCAGGAAATCAGTATAGGGTTAAATTTCATCGAGTCGTCTTCGATTTGAGCCCTCGAACGCACCATTCTAGTGTATATAAGATTTATGGTGGATTTAACGGTTTTCAGGTGCAATAAAATTACAGTTTTACGATTAAACTTGGGGGTAGTCGTTTTGTTCATACACGATCAAATTATCCAACGAAACTTGCACAAGGCATTCATCACAGCAAGGGCCAAAGTAAGTAATCCAGTTCCACCAATTTAGAAAAATATTTCCTTTGGGAACACGCGTCGAGCAGGTTATGGCACATAATTAGTTTAAACCTGTAACTTAGAATCTATATACTTAGCGATTGTAACTTAGGTAAAATAGCATGTAAGCAAGTAAAGAACTTGCCTGGACTGGTTCTGGTGATGTACGGCGGCGGCAATGGCATGATTGCGTCACGAACGCAGCACAGGTTCGCTCTCGGAATCAGGTAGTTGCACTCAATCCAGTCAATCTCCGCACATTCGTTCTTCGCACTGCTCCGGGTTATTCCTTGTTTTGGTGTGAGGGGGATAGTGGTGCTGAAACAGAGCAAGAGATCTTTAGAGGAACAGAAGGAGAGAGATTTAGAGAGAGAGAGAGAGTGAGTGTGATAGAGAGAGAGGTTTAGAGAGAGAGAGAAATAGAGAGTGAGAGAGAAAGAGGTTTAGAGAGAGAGAGACAGAGAAATAGAGAGGGAGAGAGAGAAAGAGGTTTAGAGTGAGAGAGACAGAGAAATAGAGAGGGAGAGAGAGAAAGAGTCTTAGAGAGAGAGAGACAGAGAAATAGAGAGGGAGAGAGAGAAAGAGGCTTAGAGAGAGAGCCGAGAAATAGAGATAGGGGAGATCGGGAGTGAGGGAGAGAGAGAGCAACTGAGGAAATTGAGAGGCTGAGAGAGGCAGAGCACAAAGACGATGGCGACGACGATGATGATGATGTGACGGCGGTAAGGCGGCTCGGGTGCATGGAGTTCCGGCGAGGCAACGTGGCTGTGGGTATGGGGTGAAGCTCGGTTAGAGGAAACGAGGGAAGAGGGGTCGTCGTTGATGGAGAAGGGTGATGACGACGGCGCAGTGGGTCCGCCGGCGAGAGGTGCAGGAGGCGGGGTTTGGGAGCGGTGCTTGGTGAGCAGGAGGAGGAAGGCGAGGGAGGTTGGTGAGGAGATGAGAGCGGTGATGGAGGTCCGACGAGATGGCCAGTGGAGTGAGGCGTGGCTCGAGAGATGGAGATGGCCGGAGGCGGAGACGGCGTAGTAGTAAGATGACTGCCGTCGTCGTCGGGAAATTAGTTGCAGAAAAGTTTGAGGAGGAAAAATGAGGACGAGGGAGAGAGCGAGCGAGGAAGAGGGAGTAGTGGGTAGAGGAGAGAGGTAGAGGGCGTGCGTCGTGGAAACGTTCGCGAGCGGGGCGCGTGGAGCGGCAACGTGGGCGCCGGCGTGGGATGCGGCGGAGGAAACGCGCGCGGGAGAAAAATAGCCGTTGAGGAAGGAAGTGAATAGGAACGGGTCGGGTAAGCGGCGCTTGGGTGAGCGAGTGGGCCGGGCCGAGTCATTTAAAAAAAGAAATAACAAAATAAACAAGATGAAGGGGGCCGGGATGAGTTGGGCTCGGCCAGGTTTGAGCTAATTAAGAATTTAACAAAATAAAAGAAGAGGCCGGGCCAACACAAAAATTAGAATGATTAAGTTTTGGGGAAAAAGTGTGGGCTCGGGTTGGGCTGAAGGGAATGAAAATAAGAGAAAATAATGGGGCCGGCTGCTTGGAAATAATACTTATAGTTTGGGTTTGTGTTTATGGTTCAGGATAAATAACTAGAACTCGGATTTGGGTCCAGGGCTGACTTTAGACGGAGAAATATACATAACATTTATTTTGTGTTTAAATTCAATAACGGGAAAACGGCTGAGCCAGAGTAAAGAAAGGTAAGATCTGGGTTTTATAGGATTTTGAAAATAAATAAATAATTATAAATAGATTTTATAGGTAAAAAGAAAAATACGGGTATAGACGTACAAAAAGGTGCTGGGTATTACATGATCTATGGTTTTAGATCTAGATTTGGGTAGTTTCCCAATTTGGGTACTTTGACAGCATTCTAAAGATATCTTAGAATGAACGACTCCTGGCTTGGTGGAGTACCTGCAGGTGATGGAGTCACCCTCTCTAAAGGTGTCTTACAGACTAAAAGGGGAGGGATGTGCATGATTGGAAGATCACTTGCTTAGGCAATTAAGTTGATCATGAGATGTCAAGTACCACACCAGATGTTGTTTTTGCATTAGATACAATAAGTTGATTTTAATCCAATCTTGGAGAAACGTCCGGAAGCAGTTTTAGAACATAAGTGGTTGTTCTACGGATTTGATAACGGCAGCCTCCTTCGGGAGAAGGTTACCATTCCAGGCTTCCAAGGTGACCTGGATGACAGAGTGACTGCCAGAGTTATAGTTTTCCCTCCGACGAGGGGCAGTAGTTTGGACAGGTGGTCCAAGCGGATACTGAGGGAGGCATGGTGCACGATACTGATTAAATTCAGTTGACGATACAGTCTAAGAAGTTTGCTGGATTTGGAGTTCATTTATGAACTGGGTCCCATCAGATATCCAGACATATTCTAACACAGGTATTGCTCATTTCGGGAGATGGCTTTGTCAGCGAACTTGAGACAAAGAGAGACATAGAAAGAAACATCAGGACGGATCCACTCACTGAGGGTATTTCTCGAACACAATAGTTTTACAAACGAGCTTTGTGAAACTGATTGGTAGAGGAGTTGGATGTTCGGTATCACACGAGCTGTGAGTACGCGACATCGCAATAATTAGTCTTAAGTGCAAGTGGGAGATTGTTGGATATAGTGCCCTCAAAGTCAATTATTGGATCGCAGGTACGTGATTACAATGATTGAGAGAGGACCTATACCGGTAGTACAGTCTTGCTCGAGATGATAGTATGCTATCTGGTTTGTCTTTATCATTGTGTACATGCTTTAGTTCACTATTGCATGTTGATAGAGCCCATAGGATTCTTGCTTGACTGCCAGCAGTATGATGACGATCAAATACGTGGGAGCTGGGGTCTATAAGCACATCCTTAAAGTGTCCCTAGTCGTAGGAGTTTCGAGACAGGGCGTCGACACTCCAGAGTAGACTAGTGTATACAGTCGAGACCCCGACGAGGGGCGGTGGCCGGTGTCACAAGCCATTGGTGTAAGTTGGTTCACCTAAGATGTATACAGGTGCTCATTGGGTTATGAGTACACCGGACAGGACTTGCTGGGAACATGCTAGTTGGTATTATACATATCGTCAGATAGCAGTTCCCAGGTGATATGTGTACAGGTTAGTCTGTCGACCTGAGATCGTCACTTGTCTCGTGTGAGTTCCCACTGTGCTTTGATTACTACCGTACCACGGCTCAAAGGAGTCGTGCAAACATGTTTTAGTTGGGTACAGTCCTGAGCCACATGGAGGCAGTGAGCGGATCGTCGGGGATTCGTCTCTCCCGGTATTGGGGGTGAGATCGCGCTATGTTTAGGTGAGCCATTACACGAAATCCCTGGCCAGGGTAATAGAGATTTACTGGTAAGTATTCCAGTAGTTTCTCAGGGTGTTCTGGGCTACTCTCTGACACGACTTATACTGCTATTGGGGTCTGACGTTTACCCGCCCCCTAGGCCCTATATTCGATACTCATAGATGAACGGACCAGACTGTACAGATATTGTCACTGTCAGGCTCAGTAGGGTTTCTGGATGAGTTCACTCGTCAGCTTCCCTTCCGATCAATACATGGGCAACCGTTACGTACAGCTAGTAGCTCTGACGTGCTAGTGGTTATACCCAGATCCCAGTGTATTGATGAGTCATTAGAGTCCCCCACAGAAAGTTTCCCAAGTTCGGGCGAAATGCTGTAGAGGCCGTATGGTTATATGGTAGGGTTCGAACATACACGTGTACTTGTGCACGTGTCATGGCCCGGACGGATAATACTAGTGGGCTTTGGTTTAAGCCATATCTTAGTATTATATTGTAGGAATATTTTTGTCTCATTGCATTTGTATTCGGTCAGAATACAAACGCGGTTATGTATTTACAGTAGAGGTGTAATCTCGTAATTTGTTACGGGATTATTTTGAGAGTTGCCAATTATCTTTTCAGTCTTGAACATCTTGTTTTATGTGACCAATTTTCCCTTCACCAATTTTTTCCCTTGACCATTCCTTGCACTGAATTTCTTGGTATGGAGGGCCTGCCCATTTCGAGCACTGTTGGTAGGCTTGATTGGTAAGGGGGTAGCAAGGGATTAATCCACTCACCTCTTGGCTCGATAAAAAATTCTCCGGTGAACAATTTTCTTTCCATCATCCTTTAAGTGGCCGAGCCATTTTCCAGTGAGAAAATTCCTTCCCTCCAAGCAAAATACTCTATGGCTCACAAGTTCATATCCATGGCAACTCTTTTAACCTCCACCCAAG
This sequence comes from Agapanthus africanus, assembly GCA_030015575.1. Lineage (NCBI taxonomy): Eukaryota > Viridiplantae > Streptophyta > Magnoliopsida > Asparagales > Amaryllidaceae > Agapanthus > Agapanthus africanus. The sequence continues at coordinate 682,962,515 of JASDDO010000031.1, read as the reverse complement.
AGTTTGGGTATCTTGAGACAAAATATTCTACACTCTCTCTACTTCATTCTTGGACATGTCGGCTAGCAAACTTCATGTCCGAGTTGCCTCGGTTCGAGGCGGGAGCCCATATAAAGATTCGATGACATGGTGCCACTTTGACGAGCGAGACCGGGAGCGGACTTCGTCGGCGCAGCAGCGGGGAGCTTGGTGCAGAGATTAAAGACCGCAGTACACGGATCGATCAGTATAATTTCCAAACTCCTTATACAGTTTGCTAGTTTACGGTTAATGGAACGATCCAGGATTTTTGGGTTGCGGTGGCGCCGGTTTCGTAAAAAGTTTTTATTCCGCATTTGGCGTCGGTTTGACGGCCGGGGAGCCACCGTGTCCCAACAAACCCGAGAGGGCGCGAACCCGTCAGTGGTTCGAGTCCTCTTATCTCCAGCCCGTGAACTTAGCTGATACTATGAGATCCATACGACTCACAAAGGAACAACACACTTAGAATTCTCCACGATTTCTAATGAGAAAATACACTTACGAGATCCTCACGACTCATAAGGAGAATTCATCTTTATGAGACCCTCACAGCTTATAAAATTCAAAAGTCTTAGATTATATGGATCTAAACCTGTTCTTAAGCTGTCATATCCCCAAGTTGCCCTACAAGTAGTCCAATATCGACTCTTGTATACAATCCACGAGCATAAATAAAAAATCCCTACCAAGTTTCACCAATGGCGAGAAATCTCCCCATATGGTAAACGACACTTGTAAATTCTCTCGACTTATAAGGAGAAAACACTCTTGTAAGATCCTTACGATTTACAAAGGGAAATATCACTTAGGAATCCCCAAGATTTCTAAGGAGAAAATACACCTATGAAATCCGCACGACTCGTAGGAAGAAATACTTTTATGAGACCCTTACGGCTCATAAAGTCAAAAAATCCTTAGTCAACAGAATTCTAACCCTGTTTGCTAAGCCATCTTTGTTCAAATCGACCAAGGCAAATGATGATTTTCTCCTGACAATATCCTAGTTGTAGCGATACTGACTCCTAAATATGTATCAAATTCCAAATCTTCTCACGGCAAATAATAATTCGCTCATGGCAATATTCCAGTGGTAGCGATGCTGATGCCAAGAGTGGTATCAGACTTCAAATCCAAAAAAATAAAAAAATGAGGCAACTCGCAATAAAAAGTAGCGAGTAAAAAACAAAAACAGCTAAAATGATTGGGCAAGGCGATAAATAGCCGAATTGATTGGGCAATCGCGACTTTCGCGACATAAAAGCTGAAAAGATAGATCATCACGGAAAGAAATAAAAAATGAAAATGAAACCTGTCTGCCTTTCAAGTATGTCCATATTGACTCTTGTATATGATCCATGGGCACAAATGAAAGAAAGGGAACCATATTTTCCCACCACGCTTCGTCAAAAGGAGCTCCAAATCTTAACGGTACATATACAACCTAGAGACTATCCCGGCGTTCCTTCTCATTCCGGCAGGATGCAGACGCTACGTCATCATAGTAAAAAAGAGGACCCAAGGGTCTAAACAAAAATGGAGTAATAGCAAAATTCTAGCTTCAAGTCTTGACGGTATATATATAACATAAAGACTATCCCGGCATTCCTTCTCATTCCTGCAGAATGCAAACGCAACGTCATCATAAAAAAAAAGGACCCATGGGTCAAAACAAAAATGGAGTAATGGCAAAATCCTAACTCCAAGTTTTGATGGTACATATACAACCTAGAGACTATCCCGGCATTCCTTCTCATTCCGGAAGGATGCAGACGCAACGTCATCATCAAAAAAAAGATGACCCAAGTGTCAAAAAAAATGGTGTAATGGCAAAATCCTAGCTCCAAGTCTTTGTAGGGTTCCTAAGCACAACAGCAAGGTTTCGGGCGGTATCGGCCATGCCAATTTTAAATTTTGCCATTCTAAAAGAAGTCTAACCTAGAATTTTTAACTACAGATTTAGACGAAACAAAGTGTAAACAAATTTACAACTAAGTGAATTAGGAATACAACTTTTATAGACCGGTCATTCACTCCAATAGCTCCGTAAAGTAGTCTCTTCACTCCAAGTAGTGATCTTCCGGACTCTAGCATGGCTTTACAAGAAGAAAGGAACGAGCTTGCACGAAGTCTTCGAGGCTGTAGATGATCTACATGGAGGAGACACTAACCCAAGCCACCTCTTCACTAATGTGGGATTAGTGAAGCTAACACCCTAAACTAAATGGTTAATCTAGTAGAGGATAATAAAGTAAGATTTTTGCTCACTTTAGAATTAATTTTCTCACTCTTTTTCTTCTTCTCTCAAAAACCTAGAGAGCTTTTTCTTGAGCTTGAAGAAGATGAAGCAAATAATAGATGAGAGAGTGAATGGCAACCGTATGTGAGTTTGTATCTTATACTAACTCATGTAGAGACATAACCATGGGTAAGTGATAATGGTTAGGTTAATAAATATGTTAGGTAAAACAAAATTAGTGAACTAAGTCAATGCATCTACAAGCTTCCACAAGCTTCATTCATGTGACTAATTTCCATTAATTTTGGATTTACTTAAAATTAATAATCCTCACAATTATCATAAGAATGATATAACTCTTATACACCCATGTAGTGTGTATCATCAAGCATGACACTAAAATGTACATTAATATATATCACATATATACTATATGCACACAAGTGAGAAAAAGAAATGTTTAAGTGAGCTAATATTAGTTAATGTAATTTAGTATATCAAATATACAATTACACATTAAATTATCAAATCAACACTTGATTTAATAATCCGGCTATATCACATATAACCGACTAATATTATATGTATCATCTTATCGAATCAACACTTGATTCGATAACCCGGGTATATCACATATAACCGACCAATACAAATATCGCGAGAATAGAATACGGTAGCATAATCTCGTATTAATCTTGGTCTTGCACATATCACATATGTGATCCTACTTCGTTTTTCCTGAGCCAGTAAACCTCTGTGTAGGACTCTAAAGACTCATCAATATGCCGGCAGTAGATGATGATCATATCAAGCATCCATAAGCATCAGCGGTACTAGCTGGACATAACAGCTACCCGGGTATTAAGCGATCAGAAGATCAACAAGCAAGCCCGCTCTAGCTCCTGTAAAGCCTGTCAGTAACACTACCGTACAGTCCGGTCTTCTCGTCTGATATGTCGCATATTTAGTCTAAGGGTGGTAAATGTCAGACCCCGATAACCGATAAGTCGTGCTGATGTGAGGCTCATAACGGATCGAGAAACTACCGATAACACTTATCAGTAAATCTCCATATCAGCCCTGGACAGGGAATTATCATTATGGCCAATCGAGCACAGCGCAATATCAACCCTCTATACCGGGAGAGACGAATCCCCTCGTATCGCTCATTGCCTTCATATGATTCGGGACTGTACCCAAAAGCCACCGTTTTGCACGTTCTCTTGAACGTGGTAAGGTGGAAATCAAAGCACACTAGGAACCACACAAGACTCTGTGACGATCTCGGGTCAACAGACTAACTTGTACCAGTGTCATCAGAGAACTGCTATCTGACAATAGGTATAATACCAACTAGGAGTTCTCGGTGAGTCCGTTCAGTGTATCCAGTCTCCACTGAGCACCCGTATACCATCTTTGATGTCAAACACCAATGGATGTGGGATCATCCATCGCCCATAATATGGGTCAAGATACGTATACGCTAGTCTACTCTGGAGTATCGATGCCATGTCTCCATACACCCTCGACTAGGAACAATTATAGGATGTACTTATGGACTACCCTTGGCCCCACTAGTATCAACCCCCTATCCGCCATCGTGTTGCGTATTGGACCCATGTTTCGCCGGGCCTTATCCTGGCATTTATCAGTGCTGTTATCGGGGTGCATTCACTAGCACTCGCGAATCTTTGTGTAAATAGTAGCTCCATCTCCGCAAATGTTTTGACAGAGTCGTTAGGTAGATCCGAATACCATTCAAAGGCTGTTTCTGCTAAGCTGCCGACGAATTGGTGAAGCAACAATTTGTCATCGCCTCCAGTATTGCCGCATAAGGCCCTGAATTGAGCGACGTGTTGATGCAGATTCCCTGTCCCTTTATATACGTGGAATTTAGGGATCGTATATCCCGGCGGGTAACTGATTTGGTCATACCAGCCCGGGTAGGGTCGTCCGGTTCTAGCAATTTTCCCAGACGCCTCATTCGCCCGATGAGCTCGTATTTGCTGCGCTATATAGTCATGCAGTGCAACCTTGGAAATGGTTTCTTCTTTGGCTGCTGAAAGAGCCGGCGGTGGATTTGATATTTCTCCTCTGTCATCTCCGACAATGATCGGAGGGATCTTCAGCTGGAGGGTCCGGGTGCAACATCATCCCTACTATATCTTGGAAGAGGAGCGCCATTTGTTTTATGTTGGCAGCTTGTTCCGCTGCCTCTTTATCCTTCTTTTCGAGGACTCTGCGTAGATAGTCAGCGTCAGTTTCTTGTTCATGACGCTGCTCTGATGATACTTCCGAACTTTCTTTCGGCTCGGTAAGTGCAGCTATCACAGTCATCATTTCCTGAAGCTTCTGTTGCTGCTCCTGGGGTTTTGTCACGGATCGGGTGAGCGGTCGGTGACCCGTCAAAGCACGGCTTTCCTCCTTCCCGGAAGCCATATAAACCGTGTGCACTACCATGCCCCCAGACTTGGGGCATCTGTGTTCAGCGCTTTTACGGTTCGCCATATTCACAGGGGCTTTTTGCGGCCTCCTTTTCTTCTGAGTGATTGACGTTGAGGGAACCGTTGCAGTGGGCACCCATCCAGCTGTTGCTTTTTTCGACTTGACAGAGTAGCCCTTCTCCTGCTGAACCTTCATCTTTTTCTGTCGGCGGAGGTAGTCTTGATCGATCACTGACTCTTGGACTTGACGCCAGACCTTGTTGATTTTAGAGAATAACCGTTGAGGGGGCTGCTCTAGCTTTTTCTCTGGAGCATTCTCCACAGGTGAAGGAGTTCGTTTCAACATCGCAGTAGGAGAGTTTCTGCGCACCGTGTTCAGCAATTCAAAGCTGTTCCCGGTTGGAACAGCAACGTCGATCCTCACCGTTGGAGCTGGCGGAGTTTTCCCAGAGGGGGAGTTGCCCCCAGCCTTCCTTACTCGGCGCCAGTGGCGACATCGAGCGTGTCGTGCGGATGGAGTTGTTCTAACCGTAGGGGTGACCTCCTCATGCCCCCTGTGTTGGTCAGAATCTGCTGGTATCAGCCTTTTAAAGACCGAGGTCCGTTGAATGGGGACGACCAACCTGTCAAAAGCAGACTTTCGAGCAGGGGAAGAAACCTTGGTGATTTCGCCTGAAACTGGAGTAGGGATAGCTATCCGCTTCGGGATAACATCTTCCGGTATTACTGGCTTTTTCATGGGCCCGTTGGAGCTCTGACCTAGCCTGTTAAAAACCGAGGCAGTGGAATTGGACGACCCGTTGAGAGGGGCCGCTGTAGTTGTAAGCCGATCAAAGACCGACTTCTTTAGAGCTTCTTGCGACGCTATTGGGGCATTGAAGCTCATTGGTGGGAGCATGGTCCCAAAGAATAATTCAGTGGTGGCCTGAGTTAGCTGCTCCACTGGCATCTTTAAAAGGGAGGCCGCTTGGGGCCCATAAGTCACTCCTCCAGCAAGGACCGAGCGAGAGTTGCAGTTGCTCGCAGTGCAGTTTGAAGCCATCGATCTTCTGTTTTCTGCACAGAGCAAGACACCAAATCTTAGTACCTCGAATCCACATGCAACCACAGCAAACCGCGATTCGTTCGCGAACACGACACACGAAGTATGGAGTGAAAAGTGGAAAAGGTCCTACCGGGCATGCCAGAATCTGTTCCCCTCCGAATGACGGCCTGAGATTCGGGGCAGATGCTATATGGTTTTATCCGTCTACCTCTCCGAAGATGCCAAGTTGATTTATGGCACCATGTATCGGAGGTTTAGACGGATGCGACCGATGTAGCAGACTTCGTCAGATTCCCCCTCGTTTGAGGGTTTTTGATTGTGGGAACGCTCTTCCCTGCTGGCGCAAGCCCCTGCAGTTAATTACGCTACCGCATCGCGGTAGCCACTTTCTCCTTCTCCAGAATTTCACTTTATGTCGTGTGTGTATTTTTTGTTTGTGGATGCCCGTGGATTTTATACGGAGACTAAGTTATGTCGTCGCCCGTAGGACGTGGATTAGTCCAAATCCGTATTTACTTAGATTTGGGTTTGGTGTTTTAGTTTAAGGATACATTAGCCATATTGAATCTAAGATCAACTTAAACGTTCATCAAGGATACGTTAGTCTGATTTGAGACTAAGATCAACTTAACGGGATCGTTTGGATCCGAAAAAAGAGCATTTGGAGGCTCTATTGTTCCAGTTTAGGGACGTAGTGGTCCATAGGTAGTTTAAGGACATTGCGGTCCATTGCCAGTTTAGGGATATGGGGGTCCGTTGGAAGTTTAAGGACGCATAAGTCCATGAGTTTAAGGACCCCACAGTCCATATCTTGGTTTAAGGACGCATAAGTCCATGAGTTTAAGGACCCCACAGTCCGTGTTGATGTGTGGTTTTCGGGACCCGTCACCTCTCTGACGTCGTTAAAGGATTACAACGATATGAGTCAGAGGAGTTCGGAGATGTACCCTCGAACCAGATGTAAATTGATTTAAGAGAGCAACCGTGCTCAGTCAATTTAATTTGAGAACTTACGGCCATGATTGGGCTAAGTCCAGTTGAAAAATGTTCAACATTTTTATTTGTCTTTGGCTTATTAGGCTTGTGCTAGGGCTTTGCCCTTTTTTAATAATGCACTGCATTTTTTATTTTGTTTGGGCTCTGCCCTTTTATAAATGATGCAGGGCATATGCTTTGGTCTGACAGACCTTTGCTTGGGCTCTGCCCTTTTAAAAAAATAATGCATGGCATTTTATTAGGCATGTTAGTCTTTTTTCAATTGGGCTAAGCCCTTCTTTTCAGTAATGCAGTGCATTAACTAGCTGACAGTGGCCATGTGGCCTGTCAGGCGCTTTGCGCCAATTAATGAGCGCAAGCGCATGTGGAGGTGACACGTGTCACGCTCTGGTGAGCGCAAGCGCAGTTAGCGCAGTGCGCTGTTGCGCTGCTGACACGTGGCGCGCTCTGGTGAGTTGCACCAATTTCAGAAAACAATACTCTATTTTAAAAGCGCATAGCGCAAGTTGTTCTGGAGCTGACACGTGGCGCTTTCTAGTGGCTTGCGCCAACCCAAGAGCGCAACAGTGCAGGTTTTCAAGTGCAATGCACTGTTTTAATATCCAATTTTGGATTTAAGAAAAGAATCTTTAAAGATTCCGGAACCAATGGTTCATCAAAAAAGTGCAAGGCACTATCATCATTTATTATTTTTTATGAAGATCATTGATCTTGTTCTTAGATCAATGATCTATTCAGAAGAAATTCTTCTATTTTTTTAATGGTTTTTATCTTTTTCTTGAATTTTCTTCAGAGTTCTCTCTGTTTTGAAGTTCTTAATCTCTCACAATGTTGATGATCTTTTGAGTTGGGGTCTAGGGGTCTTTATATAGTGCTCATAGATTTGTTAGGTTTGTTAAAGAGATCATTCTTTGAGTGTTTTGGGTAATTTTCCCCACCGTTGGATCTTTGATCCAAGGGCTTCTGTTTTACAGAAGGAAATCTTCTTGTTTTAACAAGAACAGAAGGATCTTACTAGAATTTTAATTTTGTTTGGCGCAAACGCAACTGCGCAGACACGTGTCGCGCAGCGCAGCGCGACTGCGCTGCCGCAACTAGTAAAATAGGGGGTTGCCCCTACGGATATTGGAATCCGTAGGGGCAGATTTAACTTGGCCCTACGGATTAATCCATAGGGCTAAAGGGTTGTCCCTACGGGCACAGACATCCAAGAATAAAAATATTAATTCTTAATTTGGTGTTTGCCCCTACGGAGCCGCAAACAAAGGACCTACGGGTATATCCGAAGGGGCAAGTAAATATCGATTTAACAAAACCCCAGATCGATCGCCTACGCTCACTTTCTCTCTCTCTCTCGATCGCACGCGAAAAAAATCCCCAAATCGCCACGCCGTCGTCGCCACCGTCGTTCTCCTCATCGCCACCGCCGGTTTCGTCGCCACCGCAGTTCTCGTCGCCACCGCGGTTCAGGTCGTCGCCACCGCCGTTCAGGTCGTCGCCCCAGCCCCAGCAGCAGCCGTTCAGGTGAGTAAATCTCGAGGTAAATTAAAGAATTTTTGATTATTTTGGGCTTAGGGTTCATGGCTGGGTCTGGGGTTGCGCGCGCGAGTTGGGGTTGTGCAGGGGTCGCTGTCGCGGTCGGGGTCAGGGTCGGGGTAGGGTTAGGGTTGGGGTTCGGCTGCTGCTGGGGTTAGGGCTTGCCTTAGAGTTGGTGTTGGGGTTTACCTGGCCGTGCTGGGGTTAGGGTTAGGTTGGGGCTGGGCTGGGGCTGGGGGCTGGGGCTGGGTTGGGGTTAAGTGGTGGGGAGTTAGAAAAAAACAAGAAAATGAAAGAGTAATGAATGTGAGAAATTAAGAATGAGAACAATTGCACAACAAATTTGTTGACAAGAAAATGAGAGAGTAATGAATGTGAGAAATTAAGAATGAGAACAATTGCACAGAAAAAGCTATGCTTGACTAGGGGGATGGTTCTATGTGCTTTCATAGAGCAACTTGGGGATAGGGTTAGGTGGATTGATGACAACAAAATACCATAATTTATAACAATATTACTCATCTAATGTGTATGGCATGTGAAAGCTAGATGAAGGTCGAGGCAAGCACAACAAATTTGTTGGATGGGACAATGTCAATAGGAGCTCAATGCTATTTGGAAAAATAATAATTCAAAGACATAGTGGAGTTTCCGATTGGTGGCATGGACTAGTTTGATGTATGTAGTTGGCTTGATTTATGAAAAAATAGGGAGACAACATGCATGTATGCATATAGGTAACATCTGCCAATATGCCATATCCAGACCACAATCTATTTTTGCCTATTGGCTAATATGAAAATATCGGCCCGCGTATATGACATAATCAAAGTTGTTAAATCTTGATACGGTTTGTGTTTCATTTTTTTATTTATCAGTTCTATCAATGTTGCGTATAACGCTTTATGATATCAGTATCCTACATTTGTAGTTTTAATTGTTGATTGTTATAGATGAATACCATTGCAATAATAGTTTTTGGTTGATGAATGCTATTGCAATGTAGGATGATCAGTTCTATCAATCTTGATCTCAATGGTTTAAAATCATGTTACACATACAACACGAATGCACAACAAACGCATAATTAGAGAGCGACTCGAGATATTCAGGTTAAAACCAATATATGATACTCGATGATAATATGAAACCTTCATATTCCCATCGATACTCATATATGAAACTAAAAGCGCCACTTAGTCCCCGTCTATCGGTTAACATACGTGCGATGCTCGTCGTGACCTAGAACTATACGAAGGTTGTTAAATATCGGACAGTATAGCTCGATATTAACAACCGTCGTATAGTCTACGCGACGAGAAAATTCAATCGTATGGTAACCCATAGATTTGTCCCGTGTGGACAAGTTAAGAATGTATAAAGCAAACGCCTTCATTCACTTGTGTTTTCATCCGTTTCGAGATATTTCGTCGGTACCTTTCCGCTGGTTCTCCGTGTACAAAGATAGATTAGATGTTCATTTCAACGTTGTTTCACAGCTTTGAAATGATTATCTATTCTATTACAGTGTACTCGGAGAACAGCGGGGAGGTGCTGCCGAAATTTACTCGAAACGGTTGAAAGCACAAGTGATGGGAGTTCGCTCTATACATTCTTAATGGGATAGAAGCCTACCCCCGACAGCCGGAACACACACATACAACAAGAATACACAACAAACACATAATTAGAGAGCGAGTCGAGATGTTCGGGTTAAAACCAATATATGATACTCGATGATAATATGAAACCTTCATATTCCCATCGATACTCGTATATGAAACTAAAAGCGCCACTTAGTCCCCGTCTATCGGTTAACATACGTGCGATGCTCGTCGTGACCTAGTACTATACGAAGGTTGTTAAATATCGGACAGTATAGCTCGATACTAACAACCGTCGTATAGTCTACGCGAGAAGAAAATTCAATCGTATGGTAACCCATAGATTTGTCCCGTGTGGACAAGTTAAGAATGTATAAAGAAAACGCCTTCATTCACTTGTGTTTTCATCCGTTTCGAGATATTTCGTCGGTACCTTTCCGCTGGTTCTCCGTGTACAAAGATAGATTAGATATTCATTTCAACGTTGTTTCACAGCTTTGAAATGATTATCAATTCTATTACAGTGTACTCGGAGAACAGCGGGGAGGTGCTGCCGAAATTTACTCGAAACGGTTGAAAGCAGAAGTGATGGGCGTTCGCTCTATACATTCTTAATGGGATAGAAGCCTACCCCCGACAGCCGGAACACACACATACAAACGCATAACTAGAGAGCGATTCGAGATGTTCGGGTTAAAACCAATATATGATAATATGAAACCTTCATATTCCCATCGATACTCATATATGAAACTAAAAGCGCCACTTAGTCTCCGTCTATCGGTTAACATACGTGCGATAATTTATTCTTTTCAACGACAAACGCACACACAAAGCATATACACGGATTTTCTCCTTTGTCAGTAACTATCCCGTTCTTATATTTCTCAATATAGTCAGCATAACTTACAATTTATATGTTATTCAGTCTAACATGGCCCATGAGTACATCAGAGTTAAGGACTGGATGTATGTGGATTGGAAGCAACGTATGCAAGCTAAGTTTGTCGCAGGAGTTGCTGCTTTCCTTGAATTTGCACACGCACATAATAAGATCATAATAGAGAAGATTCTCTGTCCGTGCGATAGATGTAGCAATAAGTATTGGCAGAAGGTAGAATTGGCAGAACTTCATATTGTAAAACATGGGTTTACTAGACTTTATTCAACTTGGAAATATCACGGGGAAGAAGAAGAATGCGGTACTGCGGTAGAAGAAGAAGGAGAACACGATAATGCGGCAGGAGGAGAAGAAGAATACGGTAATTGATTGAATGATTTAGCGTGCTTGAGCTTTCTAAATGATAGATCAAAAATATTTGTAACCGCAATCAAGAACGGCGTCGCATGAAGCTAGCCGATGAGTACGGGTCGGTCCAAGGGATTTTGTGAATTTCCGATTCGCGCTTACGAGTTAATTCCGAAGGGTGTTCGGTTGTTTATTAAATCTAAAAACCTAATTAACCTAGGGCAATTATTTAAATCTAAATCTTGCTAGGGTTAGGTTTAGGAATGGTTTGGAAATGCAAATAAATCTCAACGCTTTCTATACCCAGATTAGGATCTAAGAGGAGTTATGATAATTATCAATAAAGTGGATTAGATCCGTTCGGGAAGGTGTTCCTTCCTCTAGGTTCTTGTCCTTCCTTTATCAATCCTTACCCTAACCTCCATGGAAAACATCACAACCGGGCCTTTATACAACGGTATCACCGCTACCTCGAGGGATAGAGTGCCGTAGGGAGCGGTATGTGCATGTATGCATGGAGACCTATAGATTCTATGTGATGGGTAAGAAAGGGATGAGAGATCTCATCTCTCAAAATCTTTCCTCAAAGCTAAACCCTAAACAAGTTCCTAGGGAAAGAAATTAAATTACTTACAGATGCATCCCTCCAATCATCCATGCAGGGTTGTCAGATCTGAATTTCTGAATGGAAAAGAAACACCGATGCTCTCCAAAAGATTACTAAATTTTATTCATAAAAGGAGGCATAAGAAATTACAATGAGTAGAGTTCCTATTTATAGAGAATAGGAAACCCTAGGGTTACATTTGACCCGCATGTCTACAATTACAAAAATAGCCCTAGGTTGACTAGTCAACGCCGCCACAAAAATATGGAAAAAATATTTGTTCCTGATTGCACTATCCTGCCGCGGAACCGCGGCCTTAGGCATGGTTTGGCCGCGGTTCCGCGGCCAAATGTTGGAGTTGGGCTCTGGACTTTCTGGTGCTGGTTTCTGGTGACTTTGTCTTCCTGTTTATATATGTTCTTTTCCATTTGGGCTTCTAGGTTAGTTCCGGATTTTCAGTGAACAATTTGTAGTGGACTTCTACCCGTTCGCTTTGAGTCGATGTCTTGAATCTTGCTTTGCGAATTGTTCCTTATGTAGGCTTGATCAAGAGTCTTCTGTTTGTTGGTCACAGTCCACTTTTTCATCGTCTTTACATCGTTTTCACTGTTTTTTTTCCAAGAACCTGTAACCTGTAACATGTAGCAGACATGCGTCAAAAGCACCTGTTTTCATTGTAAAATGCATAAGAATGGGGAATAGAAAATGCAATATTATGGTATGAACAAATACCGCCAAACTTATTTTTTGCTCGTCCTCGAGCAAAATTATTTTTTTATCCTCGATAAAAATCTAACCTAGCCGCACTTTCGCAGGGAAACGCGATTGCAATGAGCTCGTGCAACAAGCCGTTAAACCTCTAGTTGTCCCTAGTAGGAGGAGTGTTGTCTCCTGAGGGTTTTCAGCGGATACTACCCACAAAATCCTATCAATTCGGCCCATTAACTTTTGTTCTCCAATTAGGTTTTCCAACAGGGAATTCTATTATCTTCTACTTGTAAATTATCCACCCACATTCTTCACACTTCCTCATTATTTAACTTAAGATTATATATGTTATGTAGATTTACTTAGCTTTCGGCATTTCTTAAGTTTTCCTTCTAGAGTTCCATCTCCACTTAGGAATTTCTATCAAATCTATTAAAGACACAAGTTCTATTCTTCATTCCTTTCTCTTATCTAGATTCCAATCACATACCCCTACGTGTGTGTATAGATCACCCCTACACTTGGAGATTCAAATCAAGCAATCATGCCCTTTGTACGTTGTCCAAAGTACTAATTAATAGGTGAATTTTTAAGAATTTTGCTTACACATCCTTCATGCGACCGTTAATACTTCTTGAGGTACCAACAACCGATTACAAGATGTGTTTGCACATTTAAGCGTAATTCCTAGTCTTGCAACACCCAAGGCTTTAGCAGTGACTCCCAAACCAGTTGGTCTAAGGCACTAGGTGATGAAGCACCCTCGCAAAATATTTTTCTATTTTTACAGCCTTAAGTAATCACAAAAACCAGTGTCCATTTTTTTTTCTTTATTCACACTTTTTCATACTAAGGACTTTAGACAAGAGCATTTCAAGGTCTCTTCTACTATTCCAAGTTTCAAGGTGCGTGAATGTGCAATTTGTAGGGTATACATTTTCAGAATTTAGACTTAAGCTAGGAACTATTTTTCAAACTTATACTCTAATAAGAACATCAATACTCTTCCTTGTTTCAACTTAGCCCAAGAAGTGAACCCAAAATTTGCCTATTTCTAAATAAACTACAAGGCATATACTTTCTACCGTTAAACTTTAAGAAATGTTATTTTTAGGGTTTTTAATTTACTACGTCTAAGATCTAGTTGTTCTTAGCCAGTTAACCTATTTGTTAAACTCAAGTCAATTAGCCAAAATTGAATACAATAATTTTTATAATTTTTTCAATTTTTATGGGTTTTCAAATAAGTATGCAAATGCAAAAATATGTACAAATGAATGCGAAAGAAGAAGACGTACCGAGCATACCCCCAAACTTGAACTTGACAGTGTCCTCACTGTCATGCTAAACCAAGAGGGTCAAAATGCTGGCATTCCCCTGTTTATTTATTTATAATTTTTTTATTTTTTAATGTTTTGAAAATTTTTTTGTTCTTTTTTATAGAAAAAGAAAACAAAAAATATATACATATATACAAAGATTCCCCCAAACTTAAGCTTGTCCTTACACAAGCCAAAGGTTAGCACCAACCATTCAAAAATCTTATCGTGGAAATGGTATAGTTGGTGCAAAAAACTGAGAAGCACGCGAGACCGTGTGGAAAGAAGAATGGTAGAATATGGTCTCGGTGGGGGAGAAGAAAGACGGAAAGAAGAAGGAAGTTGAGTGCGATCTTGAGGGTGTAAATTGAGTGAATATATTAGCGCAATATGTGATGACCGATATGTTATAAGCGATTGCGCTAACCTATCAACCCGTCGGGAAATGGGGTCAAATCCCTCAAGATTCGCAAGAAAACATGGGTACACCGAACTTGGTATAGGAGATGAAAGCGTAACGGTCATATGTTCGGCCGGAACAATGGGAAAGACGAAAGGGAGTGAATTAGGGATGGTCTCATTCTCACCGTAGTAAACTGTTTCGAACTTGAAAGATTCCATTAATGGTTCGAAACTACTATAATCAACCGAGTCTGATGGCTCATCTGAAAATATAAAGGACTCAAACTCGGGCGGTGAGTCATCAACATCGTCCGAAAAAGTGAAACACTCGTAGGTGTCATCGTCTGTGAGAATTGTGTCAGATTCAAAGGAAAAGGTTTCAAGCTCACAGTCTTCAAGCGGGGTCGGAACAATGGGAAGGAGGGAGGGTGATTTAGGTAAAGGTTCAAGAGGATGAATTGGAAAATCCGACACATCAAACAAAAATGGTTCAACCTCAATATGATCCTCAAGACTCTCCTCAATACTATCCTCAATATTCAACTCATCCATGCCATTATCATCAAAGTCTAGACGCATATGAGATTCGGGAGAAACATTTAATAACTCAGGATGATGATTTGAACATAAAATTTCAAGCAAATCGACAGGTGCATCATCCGAAATATTCCCGGCGTCTATATCCTCAATCAAGTGAAAATCAATTTCTTTAGACACCTCATCAAAAGCATGGATATCTATCGATTTAGGTTCTAGAGTGGAGGTGTAAAGATCGAAAGGATTAGGTGCGGTTTTACTCGAAAGAGGTTCCTCACAATCTGGCAAATCAAATACTACAAAATCACACAACTCATTTTTATTTTCAACAGGTGAACTATTTAGGGCAATCGATGGCAAACAGGAGTTGTGGGCTTCAATTGGGTAAGGGTAGGTTTGATTTGAAAATCCTCTCTCATTCTCACTCTGTCCAACTGCCGCCTCATACATTGAAAAATTTGGAGCTAGCGGGACACTAGCTACCGGTTCACTAGGTTGCATAAGAGCGGCCATGGACGCTTCCACATTCCTAACCATTTTGTTTGTTGCTGTGATATACGCCTCCAACGCTTCTTCCAAACTAGACTTTGGTGGTAAGGGGGTTTCGGTGAAAGATTCAAAATGGTGTGGATATGCAAAACTCCCAATAGGCTGTGTAGAAACATTGTCTAGTGACGGTGGAAAAATCGGGTAGGACTGGTAGGAAGTGGGTGGTAGGACAGGGGTAGGGTCAACATATGGATAAGAAGGTGAATAGTCGTGTGGATCCCTAGAACTAGATGAGTGGAGATGGGTGAAAGATCGACTGCGAGCTTGAGCAATATGCTCAGCAATGGACATCGGCCTAGGAGTGACAGAAGGACTTGAAAAAGTGGTGTCAACATATGGAGGTGGTGAAGGTTGACTCGGTTGACACAAAGTGGGTTGAAAATTCAAACTATTTCTCCTAGACTCCTCTATGTGATCTTTCAAAGATTTTTTTAGGCATGGAAGGATCGTCTTTAAATTGACCGAACACATTGACATATGACGCAAAATTAGGTTCGGGATACCAAAGTTCGGCTAATGATGTTTTATGTGGGGTACCCATGTTAGAAGAAGAAAGGTGACAAGAAGGAAGGTTGGATGGTGCAAGGATTTATTTGGGGCTAATAAAAAAATTTTTGCAAGCTCTACAAAATATTTGTCCTTGTTATTTTCATTTTTCATTAATTTTTTCTTTCTCTTTATTTGGAAAAATTTTGTTGCAAAAAGATTTTTAGAGAAAAGATATGCAACAGCAAAATATTTTATAGAAAAGATATGCAACAGCAAAATATTTCTAGCTATCAATTTAGTTCAAGCGGGGCCCAAAAATCCTGCACAAAACAGTTATATGGAAGGGAATATATTTTTAAAGCGCACAAAATCTTGCAGGCATTTTTCAGAAAATATATGGAGATTTTTGCAGAGGAAGAAAAGATAGGCTTACAGAAAAATTTGCATAAGATGTCGTAACCAGAACGCAGCGATTCCGCGGCCCAATGGGGGTTCCCACCGCGGTTCCGCAACAGTAAAGTCGGTGCGGATCCCCAAAAAAAATATGTGATGACGATTCGTCTAGAGCGCGGCGGAACCGCGGCCTGAAGGTAGGTAAGGCCGCGGTTTCGCGGTCAAAGTAGGTGATCAGTTCAAAATCTTCCTGTGGCTATTCTGTTGTTAAAACTTTCTTCCGTTTCGATATCCCGTTTTCTGTTTTGCTTTCTGCAAATCTCCAGATCCGAAGTTGTATATTCTGCAAAAATTCAAACAACAAAGTATCCCTTCCAAAAATAACAAAAAATATATATTTTTATATTTTTTGATTTTTTTAGATTTTTATGATTTTTTAATTTAAGATTAACCCGAAATTGCAAAAAGGAAATTTCTACGCCATCCCCGGCAACGGCGCCATTTGATTGAATGATTTAGCGTGCTTGCGCTTTCTAAATGATAGATCAAAAATATTTGTAACCGCAATCAAGAACGGCGTCGCATGAAGCTAGCCGGTGAGTACGGGTCGGTCCACAGGGATTTTGTGAATTTCCGATTCGCGCTTACGAGTTAATTCCGAAGGGTGTTCGGTTGTTTATTAAATCTAAAAACCTAATTAACCTAGGGCAATTATTTAAATCTAAATCTTGCTAGAGTTAGGTTTAGGAATGGTTTGGAAATGCAAATAAATCTCAACGCTTTCTATACCCAGATTAGGATCTAAGAGGAGTTATGATAATTATCAATAAAGTGGATTAGATCCGTTCGGGAAGGTGTTCCTTCCTCTAGGTTCTTGTCCTTCCTTTATCAATCCTTACCCTAACCTCCATGGAAA
Organism: Agapanthus africanus; assembly: GCA_030015575.1. Taxonomy (NCBI): domain Eukaryota; kingdom Viridiplantae; phylum Streptophyta; class Magnoliopsida; order Asparagales; family Amaryllidaceae; genus Agapanthus; species Agapanthus africanus. The sequence goes on along the minus strand of JASDDO010000031.1, from coordinate 682,945,464 downwards.
ACATCACAACCAGGCCTTTATACTACGGTATCACCGCTACCTCGAGGGATAGAGTGCCGTAGGGAGCGGTATGTGCATGTATGCATGGAGACCTATAGATTCTATGTGATGGGTAAGAAAGGGATGAGAGATCTTATCTCTCAAAATCTTTCCTCAAAGCTAAACCCTAAACAAGTTCCTAGGGCAAGAAATTAAATTACTTACAGATGCATCCCTCCAATCATCCATGCAGGGTTGTCAGATCTGAATTTCTGAATGGAAAAGAAACACCGATGCTCTCCAAAAGATTACTAAATTTTATTCATAAAAGGAGGCATAAGAAATTACAATGAGTAGAGTTCCTATTTATAGAGAATAGGAAACTCTAGGGTTACATTTGACCCGCATGTCTACAATTACAAAAATAGCCCTAGGTTGACTAGTCAACGCCGCCACAAAAATATGGAAAAAATATTTGTTCCTGATTGTGCTATACTGCCGCGGAACCGTGGCCTTTGGCATGGTTTGGCCGCGGTTCCGCGGCCAAATGTTGGAGTTGGGATCTGGACTTTCTGGTGCTGGCTTCTGGTGACTTTGTCTTCCTGTTTATATATGTTCTTTTCCATTTGGGCTTCTAGGTTAGTTCCAGATTTTCAGTGAACAATTTGTAGTGGACTTCTACCTGTTCGCTTTGAGTCGATGTCTTGAATCTTGCTTTGCGAATTATTCCTTATGTAGGCTTGATCAAGAGTCTTCTGTTTGTTGGTCACAGTCCACTTTTTCATCGTCTTTACATCGTTTTCACTGTTTTCTGTCCAAGAACCTGTAACCTGTAACATGTAGCAGACATGCGTCAAAAGCACCTGTTTTCATTGTAAAATGCATAAGAATGGGGAATAAAAAATGCAATATTATGGTATGAACAGTAATACGGCAGGAGACGGAAATTTATTTCCATCAGAAGAAATGGGGGATATGGTAGAGCCTGCCCTAGGTGAATCTATTCGTACCGAAGATGACATTCCTTCCGGTCAAGGACCGCGTGCGAATAAATATGAAAATTTCATGAATGATGCTAGGAAACCAATTTATGAGAATGCGAAGTATTCCACCCTCCCATGGTTCGTCCAACTTTTCCAGATTAAGTGCCTAAATGGATGGAGCAACAAGTCATTCACAATGCTTCTTTCGTTCTTGAAAGATTCTATGCCTCCGGGAAATAATGTGCCCGAAAGCTGGTACGAAGCCCAGAAGATGATGTCTGATTTGGGTCTAAAGTGCGAGAAGATTCAAGTATGTCCTAAAAATTGCGTGTTGTACCGGAAAGAGAATTCAGATTTGAAAGAGTGTCCAACATGCGGAGAGGCCAGGTATAAGCCGAAAGATTCTGATAAGATGCCTGATATACCTGTGAAGATAGCACGATACTTTCCCATAACACAGAGGCTACAGAGGCTATTCATGTGCAAGAAAACAGCCGAGGCAATGATTTGGCATCACCGTGCTCCTCCAAGCGAAAATGGAAAAATGAGCCATCCAAGAGATTCACCGGCATGGAAGGATTTCGATAGGAGGCATGCAATATTCAGTAGCGATCCTCGCAATGTCCGGCTCGGACTGGCTACCGATGGCTTCTGCCCATTCAACTATATGGCTGGAAGTCACAGTACATGGCCCGTTGTAATGATAATTTATAATCTGTCGCCTTGGTTGGCTATGGACCAATCATACTTTATGATGCCTCTTCTTATCGACGGACCAAACTCACCGGGGAACAATATCGACGTCTATCTCCGACCTCTGATCGAGGAGCTGAAAACTTTGTTCATTGATGGTGTAGAGACATATGATTCAAACACAAATACAACCTTCTACCGCGTGCGGCTTTAATGTGGACAATTAATGACTTTCCTGCGTATGGAATGCTATCAGGTTGGTCCGTACATGGTCACAAAGCATGTCCTCATTGCCATGAACACACAACATCAAAATTTTTGAATCTTAGCAGGAAGGTTTGTTATTGCGGCCATCGACGTTTTCTGCCTCCAGACCACCCCTATAGGTTAGACACGGTTCACTTTGATGGTCATTAGGAGCTTCTTGGGCCTCCATCCCCATTGTCCGGAGATGACGTGACTGCTAAATGGGATGGTTACAATAACGTGACCTTCGGGATGGATCCGACGAAACAGGTCAAACCACAATATTGGAACAAGTTAAGCATTTTCTTCGAGCTTCCGTACTGGTCTACAAATTCAGTGCGTCATTGTCTGGACATCATGCATATAGAGAAGGGAGTATCAGAGCACATACTTAACTTGCTTCTGTGTAAAGACGGGAAATCGAAAGACAACATGAATGCCCGGATGGATCTACAAGAGTGGGGAATAAGAAGTGAACTGCACCCTAAACCGGTAGCGGGTAAACCGGGCAAGTTTGTACTTTCCAATGCCGCTTATCATATGTCACAACCGGAGAAGAAAAGATTCATGCAGGTGTTGCATGATTTGAAAGTCCCCACAGGTTTCTCAGGATCATTCAGCAAGAAAATAAAAATTGTGAAGGGCAAGATCGATGGGCTGAAAAGTCATGATCACCATGTTATCGTGGAGCACCTTCTTCCATTAGCCCTCAGGACTTCTCTCCCCGACTCGGTTGGTCTAGTAATCAACGACCTATGTTGTTTTTTCAGGGAGTTGTGTGCTAAAACACTGGAGGTTGCGACGCTGGATAAACTAGAAAATTCTATTGCGTTGATACTTTACAAGTTTGAGCGTATTTTCCCACCGTCATTCTTCGATGTTTATTTTATAGTTGGAGGGGATGCGCCCGGGTCCGGGACCCCGGTTGTTCCTCACCGGAGGAACTATCGTCCCGCTCGTGCTGCTGCTCGGGCCCAGGCTCGTGCGCTAGTCACCGGAGGTATATATCACACTTGAATTTTTGTTTAACCATTATTTCTTAATACAACTTTGTCTTATTATTGATTGTCTTGATATTTCGTGCAGACACAGGGCCTCTCCATCCCCAGAGGGGGACTCGAGGCCCGAATCAGTCCCATAGGCTGAGGCCTGATAGAGCTAGGGGGGAGGCAGCATTCCTCCTATTTTTTACCCTTGACTATCTCTATACCGGTCCTCATGCCGAGAGGTTCAGCCGGTATTTGGGGGACGAGAGCCGGATCGTGAAGAACTATCCACTTCACGTTGAGTAGGGCGAGCAGCACCAGCGTTCATTCGCCCTCTTCTTTGATCAGGCTCGGGTATGTATTAATATATATTTTCATTTGATCTATCCAATATATTTATTATTAACACTTGCAATCTAATAACAATGTTTTTTTTTGTATTTTTAGTTGGATTACGATTTTCAGCCTGTAGCCGACCCTGATCACCCGGGGAGGGTGCTCGACCTTCATGCTCTGTACAATGGCCTGATGAAGAACATGCAGGCCAAGATCCGATACAACAGGAATGAGCTGAAGGCCGACTGCTACTCCCTGTGGATGGCGACCCCCGAGGCAGAGAGAGCGGCCCTCCTATCTACTCCGGCGTTTGCGAGAGTCGACGTAGAGACATGGCCTCTATTGTGCGCTTATTTCGACTCCGAACGCGAACAGGTATGTATTTTAAATTTAATTCATTATTTATGATATAATTTATTTCTTTGTGTTTCTTATTAGAAAACTAAATGTTAATGCGTTGTGCAGAAACAGGCCGCTCAGAATACGGAGAACAGGAAGTCGGCGAAGAGGGGTCGCCCCACTTACACAGGTGGCTCGAGGAACATTACTCGAGCCATGGAGTTATCGGTAAATTAAGAGTTATTCTCTAATATTCTGCAATATCAAGAGATATTCTCTAATATTTCTAATATTAAGAGTTACTTTCTAATATTGCAGACATCTCGGACCGTGGCGTCAGGTGGTACACCGAGCGTGCTGTCCGCATATCTTGCCGTCCACGGCACCTCGACAGATCCCGCCACGGGCGAGCTTCGATATCCCGACGTCGCTACCCAGGAGTACTGCGTAAGTGTTAATATTTTTTCTACCCAAATTTGAAATTTTAGTTTCGGAAGGTTCAAGTTTAAATTTTATACTTATACTTTACTGCTTAATGTGGGTGTAGGAGCGGGTGGTTGAGCAGGCCCAGGCCTCGGGGATCGATTTTACCGGACAGAACGATCCGAGGCTGCTGACCCCAGTTCTGGACGCCGCACACGGAGGGCACCACGGAGGTTGGGAGAGAGGCCGGGGATTGGGCCCTAGCAGGGCCCATATGAGGTTGGACTCCACCTCGGCGGTTACTTCCTCCGTCTCCAGTGACCGGCATGTCCATCAGGAACTGGATAGCTTGAGGGCCACCGTTCAGGAGTTGAAGGAGATGCTGGTATGTATACTACTTTATAGTAAAATATCATTTCATATTATATACATATCAACATATCCATAATTAGTACGTAGCTTGAGCTTATTTGGTTTTAGACTTAAGTTTGATAAATCATACATACATATGTAATTAAAATAAACAACGCTTTTCCAAACTAGATATCCAAACAGGGTTTCGAAATAACTTAATAATGATACGAATTCGAATAATACACAGTTCTTACACGCTTCTTACACACGTTATGTCCAGACGCGACAGGGTAGATCGGCCGAGCCTCCACATGCATCTCCTTCGGCTGCGGCTCCGCAAGCCACTACATCGGCTGCGGTTCCGCAGACAGCTCATGTAGCTCCACCGCCCACTCAGACTCCCGCAGCCGCGGCTCCGCAAGTGACTACCTCGACGGCGGCTGCGCAGACCACATCGCCAGCTCCACATGCCGCTCAGACTCCCGCTCGCGACGCATTGCAGAGTTTATTGACCGAGGAGCAGGCGCGCGTTATTCTAACGTTATTCAGAGGTGGAGCTGGACCGAACTAGGGTAGTTTTTTGGTTCTTATTTTTTGAAACATGTATTTATTTATATCACACATTGTACTACATTTTGAAACGATATTGATATTGGTTTGTATTTATATCATATTCAGTTTTTGGGTTTCTTTTGTATATTATATATATGCGTGAGATGTGATTATGAATACTGCAATATATGATTTGATTGATGTATATAGTATTGTGCACAGGGCGGGAAAAAATCTAGCAGCCCATTTTTTTAAAAAAAATACAGACAAAATGTACCTACGGATTAAGCCGTAGGTAAATATGTTGCCCCTACGGAGTTATCCGTAGGGGAAAAATATCAGGAAACCTGATATTTTCCCTCCTGATCTCAGTGCAGGGTGTTGGGAGTGTCCCTACGGATATATCCGTAGGGGGTATCACAAGGACCTACGGTTATATCCGTAGGTACATATAATATATTCAAAAAAACCATAAAAAATATATGATTTGATTGCCCTATGGAGTAATCCGTAGGGGGAACAAGACCTACAGATATATCCGTAGGGGCAATAATTTGCCCGTAGGGGCAAGTTCAGGACCTCAACTTGCACCTCGGCCTTTGCACCTACGGGGTATTTTTTCGCCCGTACGCATATATCCGTAGGGGCAGTGGGTTGCCCCTACGGATAAATCCGTAGGGGCAACCCTTATTTGTAGTAGTGTTACGGCTCATAAAGTCAAAAAATCCTTAGTCAACAGGATTCTAACCCTGTTTACTAAGCCATCTTTGCTCAAATCGACCAAGGCAAATGATGATTTTCTCCTGACAATATCCTAGTTGTAGCGATACTGACTCCTAAATATGTATCAAATTCCAAATCTTCTCACGGCAAATAATAATTCGCTCATGGCAATATTCCAGTGGTAGCGATGCTGATGCCAAGAGTGGTATCAGACTTCAAATCCTAAAAAATAAAAAAATGAGGCAACTCGCAATAAAATGTAGCGAGTAAAAAACAAAAACAGCTAAAATGATTGGGCAAGGCGATAAATAGCCGAATTGATTGGGCAATCGCGACTTTCGCGACATAAAAGCTGAAAAGATAGATCATCACGGAAAGAAATAAAAAATGAAAATGAAACCTGTCTGCCCTTCAAGTATGTCCATATTGACTCTTGTATACGATCCATGGGCACAAATAAAAGAAAGGGAACCATATTTTCCCACCACGCTTCGTCAAAAGGAGCTCCAAATTTTAACGGTACATATACAACCTAGAGACTATCCCGGCGTTCCTTCTCATTCCGGCAGGATGCAGACGCTACGTTGTCATAGAAAAAAAGAGGACCCAAGGGTCTAAACAAAAATGGAGTAATAGCAAAATTCTAGCTTCAAGTCTTGACGGTATATATATAACATAAAGACTATCCCGGCATTCCTTCTCATTCCTGCAGAATGCAAACGCAACGTCATCATAAAAAAAAGAGGACCCAAGGGTCAAAACAAAAATGGAGTAATGGCAAAATCCTAACTCCAAGTTTTGACGGTACATATACAACCTAGAGACTATCCCGGCATTCCTTCTCATTCCGGAAGGATGTAGACGCAACGTCATCATAAAAAAAAAGATGACCCAAGTGTCAAAAAAAATGGTGTAATGGCAAAATCCTAGCTCCAAGTCTTTGTAGGGTTCCTAAGCACAACAGCAAGGTTTCGGACGGTATCGGCCATGCCAATTTTAAATTTTGCCATTCTAAAAGAAGTCTAACCTAGAATTTTTAACTACAGATTTAGACGAAACAAAGTGTAAACAAATTTACAACTAAGTGAATTAGGAATACAACCTTTATAGACCGGTCATTCACTCCAATAGCTCCGTAAAGTAGTCTCTTCACTCCAAGTAGTGATCTTCCGGACTCTAGCATGGCTTCACAAGAAGAAAGGAACGAGCTTGCACGAAGTCTTCGAGGCTGTAGATGATCTACATGGAGGAGACACTAACCCAAGCCACTTCTTCACTAATGTGGGATTAGTGAAGCTAACACCCTAAACTAAATGGCTAATCTAGTAGAGGATGATGAAGTAAGATTTTTGCTCACTTTAGAATTAATTTTCTCACTCTTTTTCTTCTTCTCTCAAAAACCTAGAGAGCATTTTCTTGAGCTTGAAGAAGATGAAGCAAATAATAGATGAGAGAGTGAATGGCAACCGTATGTGAGTTTGTATCATATACTAACTCATGTAGAGACATAACCATGGGTAAGTGATAATGGTTAGGTTAATAAATATGTTAGGTAAAACAAAATTAGTGAACTAAGTCAATGCATCTACAAGCTTCCACAAGCTTCATTCATGTGACTAATTTCCATTAATTTTGGATTTACTTAAAATTAATAATCCTCACAATTATCATAAGAATGATATAACTCTTATACACCCATGTAGTGTGTATCATCAAGCATGACACTAAAATGTACATTAATATATATCACATATATACTATATGCACACAAGTGAGAAAAAGAAATGTTTAAGTGAGCTAATATTAGTTAATGTAATTTAGTATATCAAATATACAATTACACATTAAATTATCAAATCAACACTTGATTTAATAATCCGGCTATATCACATATAACCGACTAATATTATATGTATCATCTTATCGAATCAACACTTGATTCGATAACCCGGGTATATCACATATAACCGACCAATACAAATATCGCGAGAATAGAATACGGTAGCATAAACTCGTATTAATCTTGGTCTTGCACATATCACATATGTGCTCCTACTTCGTTTTGCCTGAGCCAGTATACCTCTGTGTAGGACTCTAAAGACTCATCAATATGCCGGCAGTAGATGATGATCATATCAAGCATTCATAAGCATCAGCGGTACTAGCTGGATATAACGGCTACTCGGGTATTAAGCGATCAGAAGATCAACAAGCAAGCCCGCTCTAGCTCCTGTAAAGCCTGTCAGTAACACTACCGTACAGTCCGGTCTTCTCGTCTGATATGTCGCATATCAGTCTAAGGGTGGTAAATGTCAGACCCCGATAACCGATAAGTCGTGCTGATGTGAGGCTCATAACGGATCAAGAAACTACCGATAACACTTATCAGTAAATCTCCGTATCAGCCCTGGACAGGGAATTATCGTTATGGCCAATCGAGCACAGCGCAATATCAACCCTCTATACCGGGAGAGACGAATCCCCTCGTATCGCTCATTGCCTCCATATGATTCGGGACTGTACCCAAAAGCCACCGTTTTGCATGTTCTCTTGAACGTGGTAAGGTGGAAATAAAAGCACACTAGGAACCACACAAGACTCTGTGACGATCTCGGGTCAACAGACTAACTTGTACCAGTGTCACCAGAGAACTGCTATCTGACAATAGGTATAATACCAACTAGGAGTTCTCGGTGAGTCCGTTCAGTGTATCCAGTCTCCACTGAGCACCCGTATACCATCTTTGATGTCAAATACCAATGGATATGGGATCATCCATCGCCCATAATATGGGTCAAGATACGTATACGCTAGTCTACTCTGGAGTATCGATGCCATGTCTCGATACACCCTCGACTAGGAACAATTATAGGATGAACTTATGGACTACCCTTGGCCCCACTAGTATGATCATCATCACATTCACTACTTAAGGACTACCCTTGGCCCTACTAATATCAACCCCCTATCCGCCATTGTGTTGCGTATTGGACCCATGTTTCGCCGGGCCTTATCCTGGCATTTATCAGTGTTGTTATCGGGGTGCATTCACTAGCACTCGCGAATCTTTGTGTAAATAGTAGCTCCATCTCCGCAAATGTTTTGACAGAGTCGTTAGGTAGATCCGAATACCATTCAAAGGCTGTTTCTGCTAAGCTGCCGATGAATTGGCGAAGCAACAATTGTCATCGCCTCCAGTATTGCCGCATAAGGCCCTGAATTAAGCGACGTGCTGATGCAGATTCCCTGTCCCTTTATATACGTGGAATTTAGGGATCGTATATCCCGGCGGGTAACTGATTTGGTCATACCAGCCCGGGTAGGGTCGTCCGGTTCTAGCAATTTGCCCAGCCACCTCATTCGCCCGATGAGCTCGTATTTGCTGAGCTATATAGTCATCCAGTGCAACCTTGGAAATGGTTTCTTCTTTGGCTGCAGAAAGAGCCGTCGGTGGATTTGACATTTTTCCTCTGTCATCTCCGACAATGATCGGAGGGATCTTCAGCTGGAGGGTCCGGGTGCAACATCATCCCTACTATATCTTGGAAGATGAGCGCCATTTGTTTTATGTTGGCAGCTTGTTCGGCTGCCTCTTTGTCCTTCTTTTCGAGGACTCTGCGTAGATAGTCAGCATCAGTTTCTTGTTCATGACGCTGCTCTGATGATACTTCCGAACTTTCTTTCAGTTCGGTAAGTGCAGCCATCACAGTCATCATTTCCTGAAGCTTCTGTTGCTGCTCCTGGGGTTTTGTCACGGATCGGGTGAGCGGTCGGTGACCCGTCAAAGCACGGCTTTCCTCCTTCCCGGAAGCCATATAAACCGTGTGCACTACCACGCCCCCAGACTTGGGGCATCTGTGTTCAGCGCATTTACGGTTCGCCATATTCACAGGGGCTTTTTGCGGCCTTCTTTTCTTCTGAGTGATTGAAGTTGAGGGAGCCGTTGCAGTGGGCACCCATCCAGCTGTTGCTTTTTTCGAATTGACAAAGTAGCCCTTCTCCTGCTGAACCTTCATCTTTTTCTGTCGGCGGAGGTAGTCTTGATCGATCACTGACTCTTGGACTTGACGCCAGACCTTGTAGATTTTAGAGAACAACCGTTGAGGGGGCTGCTCTAGCTTTTTCTCTGGAGCATTCTCCACAGGTGAAGGAGTTGATTTCAACATCGCAGTAGGAGAGTTTCTGCGCACCGTGTTCAGCAATTCAAAGCTGTTCCCGGTTGGAACAGCAACGTCGATCCTCACCGTTGGAGCTGGCGGAGTTATCCCAGAGGGGGAGTTGCCCCCAGCCTTCCTTACTCGGCGCCAGTGGCGACATCGGGAGTGTCGTACGGATGGAGTTGTTCTAACCGTAGGGGTGACCTCCTCATGCCCCCTGTGTTGGTCAGAATCTGCTGGTATCAGCCTTTTAAAGACCGAGGTCCGTTGAATGGGGACGACCAACCTGTCAAAAGCAGACTTTCGAGCAGGGGAAGAATCCTTGGTGATTTTGCCTGAAACTGGAGTAGGGATAGCTATCCGCTTCGGGATAACATCTTCCGGTATTGCCGGCTTTTTCATGGGCCCGTTGGAGCTCTGACCTAGCCTGTTAAATACCGAGGCAGTGGAGTTGGGCGACCCGTTGAGAGGGGCCGCTGTAGTTGTAAGCCGATCAAAGACCGACTTCTTTAGAGCTTCTTGCGACGCTATTGGGGCATTGAAGCTCATTGGTGGGAGCATGGTCCCAAAGAATAATTCAGTGGTGGCCTGAGTTAGCTGCTCCACTGGCATCTTTAAAAGGGAGGCCGCTTGGGGCCCATAAGTCACTCCTCCAGCAAGGACCGAGCGAGAGTTGCAGTTGCACGCAGTGCAGTTTGAAGCCATCGATCTTCTGTTTTCTGCACGGAGCAAGACACCAAATCTTAGTACCTCGAATCCACATGCAACCACAGCAAACCGCGATTCGTTCGCGAACACGACACACGAAGTATGGAGTAGAAAGAGGAAAAGGTCCTACCGGGCATGCCAGAATCTGTTCCCCTCCGAATGACGGCCTGAGATTCGGGGCAGATGCTATATGATTTTATCCGTCTACCTCTTCGAAGATGCCAAGTTGATTTATGGCTCCATGTATCGGAGGTTTAGACGGATGCGGCCGATGTAGCAGACTTCGTCAGAGTCCCCCTCGTTTGTGGGGTTTTTGATTGTGGGGACGCTCTTCCCTGCTGGCGCAAGCCCCTGCAGTTAATTACGCTACCGCATCACGGTAGCCACTTTCTCCTTCTCCAGAATTTCACTTCATGTCGTGTGTATTTTTTGTTTGTGGATGCCCGTGGATTTTATACGGAGACTAAGTTATGTCGTCGCCCGTAGGACGTGGATTAGTCCAAATCCGTATTTACTTAGATTTGGGTTTGGTGTTTTAGTTTAAGGATACGTTAGCCATATTGAGGCTAAGATCAACTTAAACGTTCATCAAGGATACGCTAGTCTGATTTGAGACTAAGATCAACTTAACGGGATCGTTTGGATCCGAAAAAAGAGTATTTGGAGGTTCTATTGTTCCAGTTTAGGGACGTAGTGGTCCATAGGTAGTTTAAGGACATTGCGGTCCATTGCCAGTTTAGGGACATGGGGGTCCATTGGAAGTTTAAGACGCATAAGTCCATGGGTTTAAGGACCCCACAGTCCATATCTTGGTTTAAGGACGCATAAGTCCATGAGTTTAAGGATCCCACAGTCCGTGTTGATGTGTGGTTTTCGGGACCCGTCACCTCTCTGACGTCGTTAAAGGATTACAACGATATGAGTCAGAGGAGTTCGGAGATGTACCCTCGAACCGGATGTAAATTGATTTAAGAGAGCAACCGTGCTCAGTCAATTTAATTTGAGGACTTACGGCCATGATTGGGCTAAGTCCAGTTGAAAAATGTTCAACATTTTTATTTGTCTTTGGCTTATTAGGCTTGTGCTAGGGCTTTGCCCTTTTTTAATAATGCACTGCATTTTTTATTTTATTTGGGCTCTGCCCTTTTATAAATGATGCAGGGCATTTGCTTTGGTCTGACAGACCTTTGCTTGGGCTCTGCCCTTTTAAAAAAATAATGCATGGCATTTTATTAGGCCTTTTTCAATTGGGCTAAGCCCTTCTTTTCATTAATGCAGTGCATTAACTAGCTGACAGTGGCCATGTGGCCTGTCAGGCGCTTTGCGCCAATTAATGAGCGCAAGCGCATGTGGAGGTGACACGTGTCACGCTCTGGTGAGCACAAGCGCAGTTAGCGCAGTGCGCTGTTGCGCTGCTGACACGTGGCGCGCTCTGGTGAGTTGCACCAATTTCAGAGAACAATGCTCTATTTTAAAAGCGCATAGCGCAAGTTGTTCTGGAGCTGACACGTGGCGCTTTCTGGTGGCTTGCGCCAACCCAAGAGCGCAACAGTGCAGGTTTTCAAGTGCAATGCACTGTTTTAATATCCAATTTTGGATTTAAGAAAAGAATCTTTAAATATTCCGGAACCAATGGTTCATCAAAAAAGTGCAAGGCACTATCATCATTTATTATTTTTTATGAAGATCATTGATCTTGTTCTTAGATCAATGATCTATTCAGAAGAAATTCTTCTATTGTTTAATGGTTTTTACCTTTTTCTTGAATTTTCTTCAGAGTACTCTCTGTTTTGAAGTTTTTAATCTCTCACAACGTTGATGATCTTTTGAGTTGGGGTCTAGGGGTCTTTATATAATGCTCATAGATTTGTTAGGTTTGTTAAAGAGATCATTCTTTGAGTGTTTTGGGTAATTTTCCCCACCGTTGGATCTTTGATCCAAGGGTTTCTGTTTTACAGAAGGAAATCTTCTTGTTTTAACAAGAACAGAAGGATCTTACTAGAATTTTAATTTTGTTTGGCGCAAACGCAACTGCGCTAACACGTGTCGTGCAGCGCAGCGCGACTGCGCTAGCGCAACTGCGTTGCCACGTGGCGCCCATCGCAACCGCGCCAGCGCAACTGCGCTTGACACGTGGCGCGCAGCGCAGCGCATCCGCGCCAGCGCAACTGCGCTGCCACGTGGCGCGCAACGCTGAGCGCAAGTCAGCTGAAGCGTTGCTTTTTTAGTTTTTTAATTTTCATTTTAATTTTCAGAACAGAGCCTTGCTCTGGTTGGGGGAAACAGAAGCGTTGCTTCGTCTCCTGCCTTGGAATTTGAACAGAGCTTTGCTCTGATTGGGGTAAACAAATGCCCCCCCACCGTTGCGCTTATGTGGGCCCCAAACGTGAGTGCAGCGGTGGCAGAATTCCAACCGTCGTGGCAACTCTGGGAAGTTGAAAGGGCATTTGATACCTATAAATAGGACCTTTGGTCCTCAACAGATGATCATCATCTTTTAAGATTTTTACTTTCGAAACTTCAGAGCCTTGCTCTTGCCCTCAAGAACTCCAAGAGTTAGAATTTCTTTAGAAAACACTTTCTAGGTAAAATTTAAATTTAAATTAAATTAAATTAATTTTCATTGACAGAGACTTGCTCTCAATAGATCCCTGATCTAAAGATAACCCATTTAAGGTTTCAGTTAACAGAGGTTTGCTCTAAGGGGGTCTAAAAAGAACTAAAAGTACCCTATTAGAGTTTCATTAATAGAGCTCTGCTCTCTAAAAGATTTTCTTTGTATTTTCTCATATTATTAATGGAGCTTTGCTCCTTCCAAATCATACAAAAGAACTCTTAGGAGTTTTTCATTGATCTTGGGGGTTTAAAGATGACATTTTATTTCTCGGTGCATTATATCGTTTTGCTTAATCAGTCTTTCTGATAATTTTGTTGATTTTCTTTCACAGAAACAATGGACGCCGACATGTACGATCTTGAAGAGATCATCTCTTACGGGGACATCCGCCGACTTGGCCGTTCTCAAAATCGAGAGTTCATAAACGCGGAGTGTGCTGAAATCATGAGCCGTTTCGACGCATATAACGGTCAACTACTTTCCCGACGTTCCTCCCTCCAGAAGCTTATCGTGGGAGCCAGCTGGGAAGAGCTTCCTCTATTCTATTCTGGTGTGCCGCTTAGGGCGTTGGATGCTGCCGAGGATAAGGTGCACTCGGTGTACCTGATGAACTTAATCTCGAAGAGACGGAGAGACAATCTTGTCGATCTCCTGCACTAGGCCTTCCAACAGTCCGCCATATTCGCTGCTTAGTGGAAGGAGGAGGACATCCGCGGGGACCCCGACGCTTGTGCTCGCGAAAGAATGCACACTAGGATGGTTTGCCAGGCTTGGAAAATCTTAGATAAGGTTACTTTCGAGTTCCTTAATCCATGTCCTGGGTCCGAGGTCATACCGTTATAAACATTTCAATAATGTTGTCATTTATTTCTTTATGATTGTAAAAGCCCTTTGAAATATGAATGGAAAATTTTTATTTCAGCTTGTCTAATTTCTCATTCTGAGTCTTTTGCACACGCATGAATGGATGTGTCTCGAACGCTTGATCAAATGCAAATCGAATGTCCTTTCTGTCGCTTCCCTCTTTCTTTTATTATCAGTATACTGCTATAGTAAGCATGGTTAACATGTGATAGAGCGAGCATCCTGTATTGGCTTCTTCAAAAGGCAGCGATGGCTTACGCCGCAGGTTCAGATCTGCTGTCTAAGACTTTTCAACTTATGAGCCGTGAGGGTCTCATAAAGACTTTTCTCCCTACGGATCGAGAGGATCTCATAGGTGTATTTTCTCCTTAGAAATCGTGAGGATTCCTAAGTGAATTTTCTCTTATAAGTCGTAAGGATCTTATAAAAGAATTTTCCCTCTTACGAGTCGAGTGGACCCGTAAGCGGTTGTTTCCCTCCTTGTCGAGATTCGAGTTTGGAGAGTGAGACCCGTTGATAGTATGCAAGAGACCGTTTTGGGCCAACTTGCAAGGTCCCAGTGCTTAGGGAACAAGTTTTTTAATCCTTACTGCCTAAGGCTTTATCTTACGAGTCGAGCCGCATCGAGAAGTTCTGCAAAGACATCAATTTCTTCACAAGTCGAGACGAATCAAGCATTTCTCGCAAGAATATCCTATCGTCACAATTAACCTCTGCTCTTTACGACAGAAGTCCGTTAGGGTCTGTGGTACTTAGGGTTTTGGCCGTCGTACCGTCGCATCAGCTGATATATTCCTCGATAGGCAATCGTGCTGTTCGAGTAGCCCTGCGACTGCCGTGTCTCTGATCCCTTCGGGGGCTGGACAAGACGTCTTCAAGCAATCCTCCTTGGTAGTTTGACCGTCGGAAGAGCAAGCGTTAGGAATTTGCCATGCCGCTTTTTACTTGAGGTTAGGCTCATTTTGGAGAGCCCCGATGAGTAATAACCACTCCGCGCTGGTGTGGGATGATCTCCGATAGTCTTTCAGGTTTTATGTGAGTTGCCGTCAAGACCCTGAAGCTAAGAATTTGGCATTTGCTTCATTTGCTGGCATCGCATCTGCTGTATCGAGATGAATGTCGCGGTGGGAACTAGGGATTTTGCCGTGGCTCCGTTTGTTTGATTGTCGCGTCTGAACCCTGCTGGCGGAAGAACGCTGGGGTGACATCTCGTCTGCTGTATCGAGACGAACGTCGCGGTTGTCTCTAGGTTGCTGGTGAACCGTCGAGGTTTGGAACTAGGGATTTTGCCGTGGCTCTATTTGTTTGATGATGTTGCGTCTGCTGTGTCGAGACGAACGTCAAAGTGGTGACCGTTCCACACTGGTGTGAGACGATCTCCAGTTGTCTTTCAGGCTTTATATGACTCGCCGTTAAGACCTTAAAGCTAGGAATTTGGCCTTCGCTTCATTTGCTTTGTCATGTCCGAACCCTGCTGGAGGAAGAACGCTAGGGTGACATCTCGTCTGCTGTATCGAGACGAACGTCGCAGTTGTCTCTAGGTTGCTGGTAAACCGTCGAGGTTTGGAACTAGGGATTTTGCCGTGGCTCCATTTGTTTCATGATGTTGCGTCTGCTGTGTCGAGACGAACGTCGAAGTGGTGACCGTTCCGCACTGGTGTGAGACGGTCTCCAGTTGTCTTTCAGGCTTTATATGACTCGCCGTTAAGACCTTGAAGCTAGGGATTTGTCCTTCGCTTCGTTTGCTTTTTCACGTCCGAACCCTGTTGGGGGAAGAACGCTGTCGTGACATCTCGTCTGCTGTATCGAGACGAATGCCGAGGTGGAGCTGGGATTTTTCCATTACTCCGCTTGTTTGACCATGGGGTCTTTCGTCGGCGTTGTATCTGCATCTTGATGGACTGCGAAAGAACACCGTTGTTAACATCTCGTCTGCTGTATCGAGACGATTGTTGAGGTGAAGCTGGGATTTTGCCGTCGCTTTGCTTTGTTTCGACCGCGAGGTCTTTTGCTGGCGTTGTATCTGCATCTTGATGGACTTCGAAGGAACGCCATTGTTAACATCTTGTCTACCGTATCGAGACGATTGTTGAGATGAAGCTGGGATTTTGCCGTCGCTTCGCTTTGTTTCGACCGCGAGGTCTTTTGCTGGCGTTGTATCTGCATCTTGCTGGACTGCGAAGGAACGCCGTTGTTGACATCTCGTCTGCTGTATCGAGACGAATGTTGAGGTGAAGCTGGGATTTTGCCGTCACTTCGCTTTGTTTCGACCGCGGGGCCTTTTGTTGGCGTTGTATCTGCATCTTGATGGACTGCGAGGGAACGCCATTGTTGATTCTTAGGCCGTGGATGTTGCCATTAAGATTTGGTTCCGTTTTCTGCTGGAGCCTGTTGGGAAGGCATGGTTCCCTCTTTGTTTATGCCCATGAATTGTATACAGGGATCGATGTGATCTTACCTGTAGGGCAAAAGTTTCATTCATTATTTTTTTTTATATATTATTGTTTTCTTTCCGCGATGCTCTATCATTTAAGCTTTATATCGCGAAGGTCACGATTTCCCGATCATTTCGGCTATTTTTCACGGTGCCCAATCATTTCGGATATATATTTTTTTTACTTTTACTCGCTGATTTTTATTGCGAGTTGCCTAATCATTTCGGCTGTTTTTGTATGCATACATTTTTACTTGCTCGTTTCGTTGCAAATTGCCTCATCATTTCGGCTATTTCGTATGCATGTGTGGCTTGCTGTCTTTTCGCCGCAAGCTTGGAATTAGACACCGGTTTCGGCATCAGCACCGCTACCACTGGGATATTGCCAGGAGCGAATCATCATTTGCCTCTGTCGACGTTGAACAAAGGTGGCTTAGTAAACAGGGTTAGGATCCTGTCGACTAAGGCTTTTGACTTCATGAGCCGTAAGGGTCTCACAAAGGTATTTCTCCCTACAAGTCATGATGATCTCGTAGGTGTGTTTTCTCCTTAGGAATCGTGGGGATTCCTAAGTGTATGTTCTCTTATAAGTCGTAAGGATCCTACAAGAGTGCTTTCTCCTTATAAGTCGAGGGGACATACAAGGGTTGTTCACCGTGCGAACATATCCCTAGTCACGGGTGGGACTTTGCTGGGGAAATGCTTATTCGCGCCCGTGGATTGTATACAAGGGTCAGTATTGAGCCACTTGTATGGCCATATCGAAGGTTGTGGGAGTTGCTTAAGAACAGGTTCAGGTCTCTATAACTTAAGATTTTCAAATCCTATGAGCCGTGAGGGTCCTATAAGAGAGTTCTCCTTACGAGTCGTGAAGATCTCGCAAGTGTAATTTCTCCTTGGGGATCGTGAGGATTCCTAAGTGTGTTGCTCCCTTGTGAGTCGTAAGGATCTCACGCGGGCGATTTCTCCTTACAAGGTCGAGACGACCCTGTAAGTGTCTTTTAACGAGGTTGCGTCCTTTCGGGTTTTCACAAACACTCGCCGGTAGCCCTGCTGTTTTTACTCACGGTGCCCTTTCGGGTTTTCATCCGTGCCCATTTCGCTTATGGACATATCTTTTTTTCTTCTTTTTATCCCCTTTTTTTTCTAACGACGTCGTGCCCTTTCGGGTTTTCACGAACACTTGCCGGTAGCCCTACCGTTTTTACTCACGGAGCCCTTTCGAGTTTTCATCTGTGCCCATTTTGCTTATGGACATACCGTTTTTATTTATTTATTTATTTATTATTATTCTTTTTTTTTATCTCGTCAGCCTGAGGATGCTGCGGTAGTAGTTTAAAGACGTTTCGGTCGTCAGCCAGTTTTAGGACATAGTGGTCCATCGTTAGTTTAAGGACGTCTCGGTCCGTCAATAGTTTAAGGACATTTCGGTCCGTCGCCGCCGTATTTGAGGCGAATTTCTAGTTTACTGACTTTTCGGTCTATAGGGCTTTCTCTATGACTGAGCATGATGCCCCCGGCGTATCCATCTTTCTCGGAGCGTGCGGTTGTGGCGGGCTCACCTTCCAGTTTTCGGAGATGACGAACTTGCCCTGTTGGTATTGGTCTTCGACATAGTTTTTGAAAACGTAACAGTTTTCGATCGGATGGCCCAATACTTGGTGATAAGGGCAATAATTAGAACTGTTGACATCATCCAGTTGTAGTTGGTGTTTCGGCTCCGGTAGAGTGATAAGCCTGCTATGCACTGCCACTTCGAACAGCCTCCTTGTTTCATCCTGGGGAAATGAGTAAGGACGTCTTAGCCTCTCCTCGAGGTATATGCGTGGACGTATATTGTTTTGACGAACAACCGGTTTAGGGCTACTCGACTGTTGTTGAGTGTTGGCGACGAAGGTCATTTTCCCCTTTCCTTTATCCTTTTTGCTCGATCCTTAGTTTGCGGGGCCGAGGTTTTTTCCGAGTAGCGGGCGATTGCACGGCTGAATGTTCTCGCAACTCCTTAATTCTTTCATTTTTGAAATGGATTCCTTGAGGAGAGGGTTGAGGGCAACTTCTTCGTCAGAGTCGCTTCCAAAGGTGATAATTTGCGATCCTTTGGAGTCAGCTATGTGACAGGCGGCGGCGACTCTTTTGCGCTCCTCTATCGCATTTTTCTGATGTCTACGAGGTTCACGCTTCGTCCTGTTGAAGTGTTGCTTTTGAGCGACATACCCTTGCCACCAACACTTAAAGGAGTCACAGTCATCGGTAGGATGTATGATCTTCTGATGATTAAGTAGAAGTTAGGATGCATCTCTACTCCACCGAAAGTATTTTCTTCAGAGGGTGGTAGCTTCATTCCCACTGATAGGGCTTTGGCGAACCTTTTCCTTGTCTTGAATTTGTTTTTATCCGCAGCGTATGACTTTTGATTTGACGGGAGTGCCTCGACTCTTTGGTCCAGTCATCGGTGTTTGGCTCCTTCCAGTATGGCCATCTCACGCTCTTGATTGGCTTTAACTTTTAGACGAATCTCATTCAGGAAGGCATCGATCAACTCGTCTGACGGCCGCAGAGTTTCTGGTTCAGGGATCACCCTCGGTTTCTCGGCTCAAGGAGCCTCTTCATCATCCGCCAATGAGTGAGAGATCACATGACAACTAGCTACGTAGTCTTCGGATTCATCTGATGAGTCTTCTCCATCGTTTTCGTCCTCAACAAAAGAACAAGCTGCCCCCATCGCGTCCGTCTTCTTTGGAGTGTGCGGCTGTGGTGGGTTTACCTTCCAGTTTTCAGACAGTGCAAACTTTCCTTGTAGGTACTGATCCTCGATCCATCCCTTAAAGACGAAACAATCCTCGATCGGGTGACTTACCGTTTGGTGGTAAGGGAAGTTATCGGGATGATCGAGATCGCCTGTCTGTGACAGACGTTTTGGACTCGGCAGATTGATGAGTCTGTTGCGTACTGCCATCTCAAACAGTCTTCTCGTTTTATTCTGAAGAAACGAGTAAGAATGTCCTAGTCTCTCCTCGAGGGATGGGCGTGGACGCACGTTGTTTTGGCGAACAACCAGCTTTGAGTTGCTCGGCTGCTGTTGAGCATTGGCGACGATGATCACTTTCCCTTTTCCTTTCTCATTTCGAGAGTCTGGTTTTGGAGGAGACGGTCCATGGCCTATCTGGTCCATTTGGGCTAATTTGTCGATCAAGGCCTGAAAGGTGGTCGGCCTGAAGAACATCATGAATTGCGAGATGGTCGCTTGCGGATCGAGAGTGCCCACGAACATGCCTACCGCAGGTACCTCTTCTATGTGTTGTTCGCATTTTGACCATAGGTTCCGCCATCGTGTTGCGTATTGGACCCATGTTTCGCCGGGCCTTATCCTGGTATTTATCAGCGCTGTTATCAGAGTGCGTTCACTAGCACTCGCGAATCTTTGTGTAAATAGTAGCTCCATCTCCGCAAATGTTTTGACAGAGCCGTTAGGTAGATCCGAATACCATTCAAAGGCTGTTCTGCTAAGCTGCCGACGAATTGGCGAAGCAACAATTTGTCATCGCCTCCAGTATTGCCGCATAAGGCCCTGAATTGAGAGACGTGCTGATGCAGATTCCCTGTCCCTTTATATACGTGGAATTTAGGGATGCCCGTGGATTGTATACGGAGATTAAGTTATGCCGTTGGCCGTAGGACGTGGATTAGTCCAAATCCGTATTTACTTAGATTTGGGTTTGGTGTTTTAGTTTAAGGATACGTTAGCCATATTGAGGCTAAGATCAACTTAAACGTTCGTCAAGGATACGTTAGTCTGATTTGAGACTAAGATCAACTTAACGGGATCGTTTGGATCCGACAAAAGAGCATTTGGAGGCTCTATTGTTCTAGTTTAGGGACGTAGTGGTCCATAGGTAGTTTAAGGACATTGCGGTCCATTGCCAGTTTAGGGACATGGGGGTCCATTGGTAGTTTAAGGACGCATAAGTCCATGGGTTTAAGGACCCCACAGTCCATATCTTGGTTTAAGGACGCATAAGTCCATGAGTTTAAGGACCCCACAGTCCGTGTTGATGTGTGTTTGTCGGGACCCGTCACCTCTCTGACGTCGTTGAAGGATTACAACGATAGGAGTCAGAGGAGTTCGGAGATGTACCCTCGAACCGGATGTAAATTGATTTAGGAGAGCAGCCGTGCTCAGTCAATTTAATTTGAGGACTTACGGCCATGATTGGGCTAAGTCCAATTGAAAAATGTTCAAAATTTTTATTTGTCTTTGGCTTATTAGGCCTGTGCTAGGGCTTTGCCCCTTTTTAATAATGCACTGCATTTTTTATTTTGTTTGGGCTCTGCCCTTTTATAAATGATGCAGGGCATCTGCTTTGGTCTGACAGACCTTTGCTTGGGCTCTGCCCTTTGAAAAAAATAATGCATGGCATTTTATTAGGCATGTTAGGCCTTTTTCAATTGGGCTCAGCCCTTCTTTTCAGTAATGCAGTGCATTAAGTAGCTGACAGTAGCCTTGTGGCCTGTCAGGCACTTTGCGCCAATTAATGAGCGCAAGCGCATGTGGAGGTGACACGTGTCACGCTCTGGTGAGCGCAAGCGCAGTGCGTTGCGCCAGTGCGCAGCGCTGTTGCGCTGCTGACACGTGGCGCGCTCTGGTGAGTTGCACCAATTTCAGAGAGCAATGTTCTATTTTAAAAGCGCATAGCGCAAGTTGTTCTGGAGCTGACACGTGGCGCTTTCTGGTGGCTTGCGCCAACCCAAGAGCGCAACAGTGCAGATTTTCATGTGCAAGACACTGTTTTAATATCCAATTTTGGATTCAAGAAAAGAATCTTTAAATATTCTAGAACCAATGGTTCATCAAAAAAGTGCAAGGCACTATCATCATTTATTATTTTTTATAAAGATCATTGATCTTGTTCTTAGATCAATGATCTATTCAGAAGAAATTCTTCTATTTTAAAAAGTTTTTACCTTTTTCTTGAATTTTCTTCAAAGTTCTCTCTGTTTTGAAGTTCTTAATCTCTCACAATGTTGATGATCTTTTGAGTTGGGATCTAGGGGTCTTTATATAGTGCTCATAGATTTGTTAGGTTTGTTAAAGAGATCATTCTCTGAGTGATTTGGGGAATTTTCCCCACCGTTGGATCTTTGATCCAAGGGCTTCTGTTTTACAGAAGGCAATCTTCTTGTTTTAACAAGAACAGAAGGATCTTACTAGAATTTTAATTTTGTTTGGCGCAAACGCCGCAGTGCGTGACACGTGTCACGCAGCGCACAGCGCAGCGCGCTGCGCTGACACGTGTCGCGCAGCGCAGAGCGCAGCACGACCGCGCTTGACACGTGGCGCGCTAGCGCAACCATGCTGCCACGTGGCGCGCAGCGCTGAGCGCAAGTCAGCTGAAGCGTTGCTTCTTTAGTTTTTTAATTTTCATTTTAATTTTCAGAACAGAGCCTTGCTCTGGTTGGGAGAAACAGAAGCGTTGCTTCATCTTCTGCCTTGAAATTTGAACAGAGCTTTGCTCTGATTGAGGTAAACACGAGCTCTCTCCAAATCAGTCTTGGGAGAGGTCTCTTTGGAGAGAGTAAGTCTGAGATCGTGGGTAAATTACCACGCTTGGATTCTTCCATACTAAACTTCTTTAGTATGGTGTCAATATACCTGGATTGGGACAATCCCGGCATCCGTTTAGATCTATCTCTATAGATATTAATTGAGAATCTTTGTGATAAGAAGAGCTTGACCGAGTGCATCATAGGAATATCATTTCCTATCAAGAGTATGGCATCCACGTACAATACGTGTAAGACAACCTTACTCTCTGTCACCTTCTTGTATATACAAGGTTCATCTACGTTTTTGACGAAGTCAAACTCTTTGACTACGACATAAAAATAGTTGTTCCAACTCCGCGATGCCTGCTTCAACCCGTAGATGGATTTAAGCAGCTTGCACACCTTCCCGCTGCTCCCACTGTCCACGAAGCCCTCTGGCTGAGTCATGTACACGCTCTCTTCTAAATCACCATTTAAAAAGGCGGTCTTAACATCCATTTGTCAGATTTCGTAGTCATGGTATGTAGCGATGGCAAGTAGGATCCGGATGGACTTAAGCATAGCCACTGGAAAAAAGGTTTCATCATAATCCACACCTGGTCGTTGACGAAACCTTTTGCAACAAGTCTAACTTTGAAAGTCTCAACTTTTCCATTTACACCAAGTTTCTTCTTAAAGATCCATTTGCTCCCGATAGGTTTTACCCCTTCAGAAGCAACTTCCAAAGTCCATACTTTGTTGGGGTATATGGATTCCATCTCAGATCGCATTGCATCCAGCCATTTCACAGAGTCCCCACTCGTGATGGCCTGCTCGAAGCTAGTTGGGTCATCATCTTCCATGATGCAATCCTCTCTCCCACCATCAATGATAAAACCGTAGTATCTCTCAGGTGGATGAGGAACCCTACTAGATCGGCGGAGAGGCTGAGGTTCGTTGGGAGCTATCGAATCCTCTGGTTCCACTAAATCTTCAGTTGCAGTTTATGTAACCGGAATTTCTTCCAGTTCTACCTCTTTGCCACTAATTTCCTTTGCAAGAAATTCCTTTTCTAAATAGGTGGCATGTCAAGAAACAAACACCTTTTGTTCCTCGCCGTGGTAGAAAAGATATCCATGTGAATGTTTAGGATATCCCACAAACTTGCAAAGAACTGACCGTGCCTCGAATTTATCCGGATTTTGCCTTTTGACATAGGCCAGACAACTCCATATCTTAACTCGTTTAAGACATGGTCTCTTCCCACTCCATATCTTATTTGGTGTGGTAGGTACAGTTTTAGATGGAACTTGATTCAATAGGTATACTGTTGTCTCAAGCGCATAACCCCGAAAGGAAATAGGCAACTCAGCGGTGCTCATCATAGAGCACACTATATCTAATAGTGTGTGATTCCTCTGCTCGGATACACCGTTGTGCTGTGGTGTATACAGAGGAGTAAGCTGAGAGAGAATTCCATTCTCTTTTAGATAGTCCCGAAACTCATTGCTCGAATATTCTCCTCCCCGATCAGATCGTAGGATTTTAATACTTTTACCCATTTGGTTCTCTACTTCGTGCATACATTCTTTGAATTTCTCAAAAGCTTCAGACTTGTGTTCCAATACGAACATATGTCTGTATCTTGAGAGATCGTCAGCGAATGTAATGAAGTACGAGGAACCATCCATGACATATGTAGATATGGGACCGTATATATCACTATGTATCAGTCCCAAAAGTTCCGTAACTCTTTCTTCGTGTCCAGTAAACGGAGTTTTGGTCATCTTTCCTTTGATACATCACTGGAAAGTGTCATAAAATGAAAATCCGAACGAATTCAAATATCCATCTTTATATATCTTAGCTAGTCATGTCGCATTGATATGACTTAGTCTACAATGCCACGAGAAGGATTCGTTCATTTCTGAACTCTTTCTCTTGGGTGTGTTTTGTGTGTTAAGAACCGTAATTTGATTTAGAACGTATATGCATCATTTAGCGAGCCTGATCCAATCAACTTTTGATTCAGGTAGATGTTCATAACATTATCCTGTAATACAAAATTATATCCTTCTTTACTTAATAAAGAAACTGATATAAGATTACATATCAGGGTCGGTATGCAATAGCATTCGTTCAGAATCAATGTATTACCATTTGTTGATACAAGGTGATATTCGCCAACTGCTTTGGCTGCAACATTTGCACCATTCCCTAATCTTATGGAATGATCACCTATTTCCAGTTCTCTACTTTTCCTTAGCCCATGTAACATATTACATATGTGGGATCCCAATCCGGTATCTAATATCCAGGACGTAGAGTGAACTGAGAAACAGTTCTCGATAACTAACACACCCGAAGAAGATGCATCAACATGCTCTTTCTTCGTTTGGGTGGCGTGGAAATCCGGATATATTCCTATTTCCTGCTCAGTCTTATAACAATTATAGGAAAGAACGGAACCAACGTTCCTCTGCTCAGCATAACAAGCGGATTTGGTCAATACATCCATATTATTATCTTGATTAAGGCCTGACATGGTCTCTACCTGGAGAGAGAGAGAAGAAAACATTTTAGCGTATGCTCTTACAAGATTAGATTGGCTATTATCTTATCTAATCAAGATGGCTCCCACTGTTTTTATCAAATCTTCTTTCAAACCCTAAAAGGTAAGACTAGCCGGGATTAATTACACCTTACAAGTTCACCAATTTTTCAGCCAAGCCAGTGTTGGTACTTTGAGGGAGATTCCCCGTGCTTTCGCACGAAACTAATTAAAATAAACCCCGTTTTCCCAGTGGCGTAACCCCGTTAACATCTTTCTAGACACCTACTTGATCGGCTAGTTGTCATGTGTAAAACTCTTCCAAGAGTAACTCTTACTCGCAGTGGGTATCGGGATTCAACTATCTCATATAAGGTATGCAATCTCATTGCAAATTTCAACTCTTGAAATTCTCGATAATCTTTTGCCTTTAACCTCCTATGACCTTGACAAAGGCCAACAAACCATAGGATGCTAGTCAAGTTCAACCCTTCATTTTCTGATTGAATTAAACCCACCCGTATGACCCATGACAAAGGCCAACAAGGTTGTACGACTACTCTAATCCAATCGCATCATATGCATAAACAGATAAGTACTAGTCAGCTACCGCACACTACGCCTTGACAAAGGCCAACAAACGCAACATGAATACTAAATAGTCTTTATCTGAAATGACGGAGGGCAACGACAGGTTTTTAAGAAAACATTTTGCGTAATGAACTTGATATCGTTGTAGAATCGCGTAATTTTGTAAAGGAGTGTTTTTTAGGCTTTTACCAGTTTCGCTAAAGAGGCCACACCCGGTGAAGGGATCTCAGCTCTTTCCATATCGAATAAGGTGCAGGATATTTCACAAATACCACTTTGCAAAGTAAGAACCATAGAAGAAATCAAAAACAAAACCGAATGAGTTGTAACATCTGCTAGCTTTTGCTAAATAGGTCACTCCCGGTGAAGGGATCTCGGCTCTTTCCTTATCGAATAAGGTGCTGAATATTCTACAAGGAATACCGCTATGCAAAGCAAAAACTAGAGCTACCCTTTTTGAAAATTTGATTTTATAATATATTTTAGGTTTCTTTTCTTTCATTAATCTCATTAATGAAGTCCCATCATTTATGCTTCCTAAGCATCACAGAAGAAACAAAAATACAACGTACGCTTATGCCATCTGCATTCGCCACAGTGTCCCATTATGCACCGTTAGGTTACTTAACTAATGGCATAGTGGGGCGGGACTAGCTCGGGTGCAAAACATAAGTAACGTTTATTATATATCATATATACAATAATAAAGTATTCGTCTCAGATATATAAAGTGATCACATCACAGAATATCAGCAGCAGAAGATAACATATGAAATATTGAATATACAAGAAGGTCCGTGTTTTATTTTGAGCCTGTATAAAACACGGATTCCATGGTCGCGATGAATAGACAAACCCACATCCCTAGGCCCCTACAAGAGCGGCAAGAAACCCTACCAATTCTAGAGTTAAGAGACCCAGACTCGACTCCTCGAGATGGTCTCCCACTGGACTCTAGAACCCGGTTACTTGTGCTCCCCACCTTGGGTCTATCCTAATGCGGAAAAGTAAATAATATACAACAATGGTGATATCATCCTCAACCCGAAAGTACCCCAATAAAAGAATATTACATACAATGAATTTTACATGAATGAAAATAAGAAAACTCTCATCTCACATAAAACCCCCGGTTATTCAAATCACGATAATCCAATATAACATATCACGGCAACACATAATACCACACGTCATCAACGTAAGTAAATATGCGTATCCCAATTGTCGTTGACATATAGCAACGAAATCGGTGATACAACCCATATTACACTTACGGTCGCAGAAAAAAATATCAAACTACAACATTTGGAATCCACAATCACCTTAGACATCATAAACCCGAAATATCACATACTTTGGATTTCATGCCTAACTTTATGAATTCCACATATTGTATCACATTCCAGAAAAAGACAGACGATATTAAACATTCCGATCGAATCAACAAATATCCAAAATTTCCCAGAGAACTCAACACTTGAGCAATGTTAGAAATACCCAGAACCATACCACAGTGCCTATGGACCAGCAGCTGAATGCCCATCCCAAGCCTCTCAAGTGGCGCCGCTAAACCGCCGCCAAAACCATGTTTTGGCAGTGGTTCCGCGGTCACTTAGATGAGTTAGGGACTCATTCTTCAGGTGGGTCCATGGAATTGCCTTCATGATTTTTAGAGTATTTTTAACATGGAAAAATCCAACTTTTTGAAAAATATCCAGAGAGGGGTCCAAAATTGGGTTTTCGGGGTTCGATCGGACTTCTAACTTCGTCTAGATAACGCCTAAAGATCTAGCTTGGCTCTGATACCACTGTAGGGTTCCTAAGCACGACAGTAAGGTTTCGGATGGTATCGGCCATGCCAATTTTTAATTTTGTCATGCTAAAAGAACCCTAACCTAGAATCTTTAACTAAAGATTTAGGCGAAAAAAGTGTAAACAACTTTACAACTAAGTGAACTAGGAATACAACCTTTGTAGATCGGTCCTTCACTCTAATAGCTCCGTTTAGTAGTCTCTTCGCTACAAGTAGTGATCTTCCGGACTCTAGCATGGCTTCACAAGAAGAAAGGAATGAGCTTGCACGAAGTCTTCGAGGCCGAAGATAATCTACATGGAGGAGACACTAATCCAAGCTACCTCTTCACTAATGTAGGATTAGTGAAGCTAACACCCTGAACTAAATAGCTAATCTAGTAGAGGATAATGAAGTAGGATTTTTGCTCACTTTAGAATTAATTATCTCACTCTTTTTTTTCTTCTCTCAAAAACCTAGAGAGCTTTTTCTTGAGCTTGAAGAAGATGAAGCAAATAATAGATGAGAGAGTGAATGGCAACCGTAGGTGAGTTTGTATCATATACTAACTCATGTAGAAACATAACCATGGCTAAGTGATAATGGTTAGGTTAATAAATATTTTAGGTAAAATAAAATTAGTGGACTAAGTCAATACATCTACAAGTTTTCACAAGCTTCATGCATGTGACTAATTTCCATTAATTTTTTATTTACTTAAAATAAATAATCCTCACAATTATCATAAGCATGGTATAAGTCTTATGCACCCATGTCGTGTGTATCATCAAGCATGACACTAAAAATGTACATTAATATATATCACATATATACTATATGCACACAAGTGAGAAAAAGAAATGTTTAAGTGAGCTAATATTAGTTAATGTAATCTAGTATATTAAATATACAATTATACATTAAATTATCAAATCAACGCTTGATTTAATAATAAGGCTATATCACATATAACCGACTAATAGTATATATATCATCTTATCGAATCAACACTTGATTCGATAACCCGGGTATATCACATATAACCGACCGATACAAATATCGCAAGAATAGAATACGGTATCACATACTCGTATTAATCTCGGTCCCGCAAATATCACATATGTACTCCTACTTCATTTTTCCTGAGCCAGTAAACCTCTGTGTAGGACTCTAAAGACTCGTCAATACGCCAGCAGTAGGTGATGATCATATCAAGCACCCACAAGCCGTCAGCGGTACTAGCTGGACGTAACGGCTACCCGGGTATTGACCGATCAGAAGATCAACAAGCAAGCTCTCTCTAGCTCCTGTAAAGCCTGTTAGTAACACTACCGTACAATCCGATCTCTTCGTCTGATATGTCGCATATCTAATCTAGTGGTGGTAAACGTCAGACCCTGGTAACCGATAAGTCGTACCAATGTGAGGCTCATAACGGATCGAGAAACTACTAATAACACTTATCAGTAAATCTCCGTCTCAGCCTTGGCCAGGGACTTATCGTTATGGCCAATCGAGCACAGCGCAACATCAACCCCCTATACCGGGAGAGAAGAATCCCCTCTTATCGCTTATTGCCTCCATGTGATTCGGGACTGTACCCAAAAGCTACCGTTTTGCATGTTCTCTTGAACGTGGTAAGGTAGAAATCAAAGCACAGTGGGAATCACATAAGACTCTGTGACGATCTCGGATCAACAGACTAACATGTACCAGTGTCATCAGAGAACTGCTATCTGACGATAGGTATAATACTAACTTGGAGTTCTCGGTGAGTCCGTTCAGTGTACCCAGTCTCCATTGAGCACCCGTATACCATCTTTGATGTCAAACACCAATGGATGTGGGATCATCCATCGCCCATCATATGGGTCAAGATACGTATACGCTAGTCTAATCTGGAGTATCGATGCCATGTCTCGATACACCCTCGACAAGGAACAATTATAGGATGTACTTGTGGAATACCCTTGGCCTCACCAGTATGATCTTCATCACAGTCCTGGTAGTCAAGTACAAATCCTAAGGGCTTTATCAACATGTGAGAGCATGACAGTATCACAATACAAGTCAACATGTTAAGACAAAGAGCAACCAGATAGCATACTATCATGTCGAGCAAGAAATTCCTCTCTATATATATCCAAGCATCCACTATAATATACATCTCATGTACAATAATGGCCTCTAGGGCATATACATAACTAACGGTCTTGACGGTACATATACAACCTAGAAACTATCCCGACATTCTTTCTCATTCCGGAAGGGTGCAGACGCAACGTCATCATCAAAAAAAGAAGACCTAAGGGTCAAAACAAAAATGGAGCAATGGAAAAATCCTAGCTTCAATTCTTGACGGTACATATACAACCTAGAAACTATCCCGGCGTTCCTTCTCATTCCGGCAGGATGCAGACGCAACATTATCATTAAAAAAAGAGGACCAAAGGGTCAAAGCAAAAATGGAGTAATGGCAAAATCCTAGCTCCAAGTCTCGACGGTAGATATACAACCTAGAGACTATCCCTCTATTCCTCTTCATTTCAGCAGGAAAATGCAACTATCTAATGAAATTGGAGCAATGGTATATTTCTAGCTCCGTACGTTAATTGCAATATATACAGCATAGAGCTCCTACAGATGTCCACCCTACTTCATCAAAGAATGGGAGCAATATCGTCAAAGCAAAAAAGAAGTGACGGTATATTCCTAACTTCAGATCTTGACGGTAGTACATACAAAGCCTAAAGACCGTTGGAGATCATCCCACCCCAGAAGGGTGCGATTATGTCTCATAAGGGCTCCAAATTGAGCCTAATCTCAAGTAAAAAGCGTCATGGCAAATACCTAACGCTTGTTCATCCAACGGTAACATGACCTAAGGAGATTATTTGGAAACGTCTTATCCAGCCTCAGAAGAGATCAGAGACACGACAGTCACGGGGTTACTGGAACAGCGGCTTAAAGGCCGCATATCGAGAAATACGTCAGCCAACACGACGGTACCACGGACTAAAACCCTAGTACCACAAACCTAACAGACCTCTATCGTAAAAGAATGGGGGTTATCTATATACAACATTCGAACGAGTTTTCCTGTAAACCCATGGGAGGCAAACTAAAAATATTCTGAAATGAGCACATAAACTAGAGACTCCGAAATGAGTGAATAAGCTACAAACTCCGAAATGGGTGCCTAAACTAGAGACTTCGAAATGAGTGAATAAACTACAAACTCCGAAATGAGTACATAAACTAGAGACTCCGAAATGAGTTAATAAACTACAAACTCTGAAATGAGTACATAAACTAGAGACTCCGAAATGAGTGGATAAGCTACAAACTCCGAAACGAGTAAATAAACTAATCAGCGCCGAATCAAGACATCAAAAAATAGAGAGGTGCAGGCATGAAATAAAATATATCTTTTATTCATAAACCAAAATGAATACAAAATAAAAAAGGAAAAATACAGCGAGAAAAAAATTAAGACGGTGGACGTTTCAATAAGCCATCCAGATCATCATTTTTTCACTGGACCTCCACCTTAAGCTCTAGCAGCGCCGCAAGCTGAGCCTCTGCCTGCGCCTGTTGTTGTTGATACATAGAAAACTGATGCTCAAGCTTTTTCTCAGCAGTCTTGTGAGTCTCAACCATTTCGCATGTAAAAGTGACAGTTTTATCGAGAGCCACCACCTTCGTAATTGCCTCTTGAAGAACTCACCAAATTTCATAGGCCCGAGTAGTCTTGGTTGTGAGCTGGGCTTGAAGTTCCCCCAAAGGATTCGAGGCCAGCTCCCTCTCCGAAATTTCCAGTTGAGCCTTTTCATACAAGATTGGAGATTGTCCACACACCGATCAATCCATTCATGCAAGTTGGCCTTTACAGATAAGACATCAGAAGGAAGGCATATGCATTCGACTTCATGTAGAGGAGCCTCCACTCGATGGCAATACTCAACCCAAGTACGCACCAGTGCCTCGTCATGGTAGGTGGTAAGGACAGACAAAGAAGTATTACCTTCGACAGCGAATTCCTCTACTATGAAGGAAGTGCCGACGTGAAGATATTCGATAAGAGTGGCCAGAGAATGTATACTCTGTTTCGCCATCCTTTTAGACATACGTCTGGCATAAGGGCCCAACGGTATATAAATATGGGACACAAGTGGAGTCAGGGTTGGAAAAACTGTGAACATACATTTATAGTTAGTCGCCTTTCCGAACGGGGAATAAGTAAAAGTATACCAGGGATAAAGCGTCATTTACCCACGGTAACAGAAGGAAAATCTGAAAAATCCCCAGGCCCATCAAGAACCTCAACTTCGTCATCAGCCTGTAGGACTGTGGTTCAAAGTAAAGGACATGTCAGTACCGTTATGGAAATATAATACGAAAGGCAAAGGAATACCAAGCATGACCGAAAGAAAGGACGATGCGCTGGGGGGTATCGCGTGCGGAGCCGCTATGTTAAGTAAACGTAAGAAAGTTTCCTCCGGAGAACGATCCACAATAGAGGACACCATCTCCCGCAATTCTAGGAAAAAAAGGGTCAGACATATTGAAAGATCATTAAACAGAAAGAAAGATATAAGATTACCTCAATATTTCGTCCATTCTGGAATGTCCTCTAAATCCTTCGGTGCGCCACTGGTAATATTTACAGAGGCTATAACTGGTACAGTAATCTCCGTTGAAGGAATAAAACTCATCACCGGAGTCTCCAAGGCACGATCTGGGCTCGAAACTGCGCTCGCCGTAGAAGGCCCTATAAAAGAAAAATGTGTAAAGACGAATATAATATGAAAGCATTATAAATCATTTACTGATAATGATGTAAAAGGTACATACCGATACGCCAAAGAGCCTGAAGTATAGCATTTTCGAGCCGCTGCTCTTTTCGTGTTAACCATGCTCGGCGGGCTTCGATTGAAGATAGAGCTCTACCCGCTTTAAGAGCAACCCCATCTTCAGAAGCGGCCGATATCGGCTGTTTAAGAGCCCTTTCTTCTGCCGGCGTTAAAGGAACTACTGGTGACATAGCAGGAGCTGGATCAACATCACGGAACTCGACGGTGGGAAAGCCTCCCTTCTTAGGGCGTACGTTTTCAGTTTCATCCTGTGATTTCTTTAGGGTTTCAGCCAGCTGAGCGGCTTCCTCGGCAGATGTATCCGAAAAAGAAGACCATCATCTGGTTCATGCGCAGACATAAGCTCATCATAAGTGAGAGGCTCAGGCCAAAGTAAGGTGTTAATTAAATGCGCGGCCGACTTCTTCCACCTTTTAGGGCCCGAGCTAGCACTCGCAGAAGGACGCTTCCTCCCCATAGGCACCTTTGCACAGCGCCGTTCAATTTCACCTTTGGGATCCGACTTTAATGATACTGCAGATTTTGCATTATTAGGAGTCCTTGTGCCGGCTCCAGTGCAAACTTGCATACCAGCAATACGGGGGGGCCGACTCGGTTCAAGCAGATTTCGGAATAATCACTGAATCGCTGTCTCTCAGAAGGGGGCGAATGACCGACCGTGGTCACAGTGGAACGTTGATGGCTTAGGAAAGCACAAAGGCCTTACACTCGAAGAGAACCCGTCTCTCCTCTATAATGATGGGACTGACCCGGTGATGATACCGACACTTGAAGGGTCCCACAGGCCTTGGAATGTAATCGGGCTCAGGGATCATGAAGAAAGAACCGGTGTTCAACCGCATTAAGTGATGAATAGCGTCGAGGGAAATCTCCAGTGAAAGAGTAGGCTCAACCAAGAAAGCTTCAAGGGGAATGCCCTGGTTATAACACAACTGTTGGGCAAAGCGATGCGGATTATACCGTATGAAGAGAGCGGCATCATTTAATCGGAACACCAAGTACCCCGGCCTGATTGAATACAAATGCATGATCTCCTTGTGTTTCAAAGTCTGCACTCCATTCTTTAATAAATCAAATAACTGTTGAATAGGCCCCGCTGGCACAGAAAGAACCCGATCATTGAAAACCATTCCACCTTCGTTTGAATACGGGTTAAACAGCACGCGTAAAGCCCATAACCGAGTCCGATCAGGAGTGGAAGTATCAACCAATCTCATGACTCATGGGAAAGTATAAGACTCATAGAAATCAGGCCACCAATGCACAGCAAACGCGTCTAACACATGCATCTTAATCCAGGACATGAAGTAATAGAGGGAGAAGTTCACGATGTCTGCACCTGGATTTGAAGTTTTGGCTGCGGTACTCAAACCATGATATAGGTGTGATAACCCTGCAATGCCAATGGTCAGTCGTGCTCCTTCGGCAATACGGTGTGTGGGGTAGAAAACGGAGGCTCTAATAAAGCGTCGGTGCATCGGCATGGTAAACTAGCAGAGCCAAAGACTGATGAAACCTACAAAGAATGTTTCCTCGTCCATACTAGGTGCAGCAATCTCGTTAAAGGCCACGGTCGACGAACTTAGGATGTAAAATTGTGGCAGATCATCTTCTTTAGTGGGAAGTTTGTCCAAGCCAAAGCCGAAGGGATCTTCAACCTTCGCAAATTTCAGAGCTTTCTTAGATAGAACATCATTTCGAAGGAAGTGAGAGATGAAATCATCAAAACTAGCACCTTGCCCTTCTGATGCCACAAACAGGCACTCAAAAATGCCTGAGGCCTTGATTAAACTTGGATGCTTGTGCCGAACTGCTTTCTCAGTTGTCAAGCCTTCATGCATGGCTGGCACCGTGGCAAAAATGTACTCGTCGTGGGGTAGTAACTCCTCAGAATGTTCTCCCCTGATCAGCAATCCGAAAATTTCTCGGAATTCCTCCAGCGAAATGGAAACCTCGCAGTCCCCCAGTAAGAACGTATGCGTGGGAAGATACCATTGGTTTAAAAAGGACTTAACCCACCAAACGTGGGGAGCATGATAATAGAACAATGACGCATACACGGTCGGAACAATCCAACTTTTTGCAATCGTGAGCGTTGGGAGGAGAGAATATATCGGGTCTAAGGAAGGTAGCCACTCCATGCCGTAGGATGACGCCTATTTTATAGACCTGCCCCCAAGGTCGAACTTCGCCTTGGCATATTCGACGTCCCAGAATGTCAACAGACACTAAGGGATGATTTGGTATCCCTGTCGTCGATGGTTCAAGCCGCCATTCAGGAGTCCAATTAACCGCCTTCACTGCATAAGCAGTACACGGATGCTCCGTAAACTAAATCGAACGAATGGGTTCCGTTGGTACTCCACATATAAAACTACGACGACCTCTTATGATATGACCATACCAGACGTCCCATAGGAGAAGGCTCTTTTTTCCTTATCATGATTCTTAATCATATCCATAACTTTATCGTCTGATGGCGACTGCGGGAAAGCGACCTTTGAACGGGTATAAGGGAAGTAGGGAAGTGAGGCCATTGTACCTAAAAAAGGGGACAACAAAAAAAACATAATCAACAAAAGGTGTGAGTTGGTCTTATGGGACTATTTACTAAAAATCTAGTAGACTCTACGAAATCAAAATAGCGGCTCGTCAATAATGAGACAAAGTGCCCATTGTGGGAATCTAAAAGGATTCTCATTAAATGAACAGTGGAGTTAAAAACTCCTAATAACCCCGAAAAGCGGGTTCTGTTAAAAAAACAACAACAGATTCAGATCTGTAAAGAGGGTATTAAAACCCTAAAAAGGAAAATACTCAAGAACAGAAAAGGAAATAAAATTCTCAAAAGTTTCAAAAAAAATTCAAAGCTGAGCTCTGCAAGACAGGATAAATTTCTCCAATAATGGGATTAAATCCCAGAAATTCCCATGATGGGAAACATAATGGAATTAAATTCCAGAGACCCTAAAAAATCGGGATCAATGATAGGGTAAAACGCTAAGAAGAGAATCGGCGATTCTCGAGGATGCCCATTGATTCAAGCCCCGTAGTCTACTAAAAAAAGTTTTTAAAGATCTCCAAGAGATCAGTTCCAAAAAGGGCCAAGCTCTGTTAATGGATTAAAAATGCAAAACAAAATAAAAAGTCTTCTAAAGAGCTAAGCTCTATTTATAATCCTTACCAAATTTTTTGGCAGAGTTTAACTCTGATCAGAAGAAATTTTGTGGGCAGAGATCTAAGCTATGAAATGAGAATTAAATTCTCAAGAAAGAAAAAAATTTAAGGAGGAAGATGAAAAATGGTAGTCATCTGAAGCGCCAAAGGCCCCATTTATAAGACGTGATGGGATCGGTTCAACTTCCTATTCGCCTAGGCGATCCAATGATGGTAAAGATGGACACCATTGCACTCACGTGCAAGCCATGTAAGAGTAACGCTGGGGGGAATTTGTTCCCTTATAAAAAAAATGGAAGAGAAGAAAATTCCCCACGTTGTGAGACTCACGTATTAAACACGTGAGTGCTTAAATGCAAAAGCATATAAGCGCTGAAATCAAGCAACTAAAGGCTAAATAGGTCTCACGTGTTAAAAACGTGAGCACTTATATGAACGCGAGCACTTATATGCAAAGCATATAAGCTCTAAATAAACTGATTTAAACTCACATTGGGGTCACGTGTTAAACACGTAAGAACGCCCTTTTGAGGTATTAATTTCAGATAGAGTCTATGCATAGAATTAAATTCTATTTTGATGCAAAGTATACAAGTATTAAGAGTAAGTGGTTAACGGCAAAACTGATCTCATGTGTTAAACACGTGAGCGTCCATATACACGCCAATATGCAAGGCATATGGACTCTAAATAAAACAGTCTAAACATCCACATCGAGGTCACGTGTTAAACATGTAAGGGCGCCTCCCCATATAGAATTAAATTCTATTGAGAGAAAATATCTCCCTAATCTTTCTAAATGAGAAGAATATTTTCTGTTAAATAGAAAGTGGTTGGAACAAAGATACAATGAAATGGGAATTTATTTCCCCAATTTTTCTAAACAAAGAAAGATTGTTCTCTATAAAACAGAGAACCCTTGGATCCAAAAATCCAACGGTGATTATAAAATCACCAATCAAACCGTTTTATAGAATTAAATTCTATTCCTTGTGGGAAATATTTTCTTAATATTTCTAAAATAAAAAAGATCTTCTCTATTAAGCAGAATTAAATTCTATGGTTAGGAAGATATCTTCATAGTCTTATTAAACTAACAAAATATTCATATGATAGAATAAAATTCTATCTTAGGAAAATATTTCCTAATCTTGTTAAACAAATAATAAATCTTCTCTGAAAAATAGAGAGTGCTTGGATTAAAAATCCAATGGTGATTAAAAATTACCGTTTGACAGAATTAAATTCTGTATATTGCAAAATATTTCCCCAGTCTTGTTAAAAACAAGAAAATATATTCTGTAAAATAGAAATCACTGAATCAAAGATCCAACGGTGGGTAAAATCCCCTGAACAAATTTGAGACCAATTAAATCAGTTGCTATCTCTCAAATAAGAGATTTTCTCAAACTAATTAACAAATTTTCCTCTACTATATAAATGACTCGAGACTTCAAGTCTCAAAAAGAGAAGAGACCACCACAGATAGAGGATTGATCTCATTCGTTTTCCACAAACAACAAAAAATTTAATTCTCAAAAAAAAGAGAAGAAGATCTCCATCCTCAAAACCCTAAGTAAAGAAAACACAGAGATCAAAATATCTTTTTTACCTA
The DNA here is from genome assembly GCA_030015575.1 of Agapanthus africanus. NCBI lineage: Eukaryota > Viridiplantae > Streptophyta > Magnoliopsida > Asparagales > Amaryllidaceae > Agapanthus > Agapanthus africanus. The sequence continues at coordinate 682,908,947 of JASDDO010000031.1, read as the reverse complement.
TATAAGGGTTTAACCCTTCTCAAAGAACTTAATTCTTTCTCTGGATTTGAGATCTATAAGACACGTCTTTCACAAGTTGAGAATTTAATTCTCACCGGGAAGATCTTATTCTTGAAAATCAAAGAGTCGGGATAGAATATGGATAAAAGAACATGGAAAATATGGAGTTTATAATACTCCAGGAACTTAGTTCCTTCAAATAAAGAACTTAGTTCTTGAAGAATATGATCCTAGATCCTCAAAATAATGATCTTGGCGATCGTTAATGGTCAAAATACCATTAACAGAGATTTAAATTCTCTAGAAAACATCAACAGAGATTATATCTCCAAAATAACATAGCACTTCACGTGCTTCCCACGTGAGCACCCAAAAACAAAGAAAATCATTTGCACTGATTGGGCAGCCACCAAAACAATGCAACCCAGCACCCGAAAAATAAAATAATCACGTGAAATACACGTGAGCTACAAAAAACAAAGGTCGAACGCCTCACGTGCTTCCCACATGAGCGCCATACTAAGTGCTTAGCACTTCTGCATAAAGAAAAAGGGGGCTGAGCAAACAAAACCCAAATAAATTCTTAGCACTTTTGAATAAAAAAAAAGAAAGATGAAAAGACTGAGCAGACTAATCCCAAATTGGCTAAGTCCTTCTAAAAGTTTCTTGCAGCTGAGCCCAAATGCTCTGTTGTTGTATCTCAACTAAAATTTGATGATCCTTAAATGTTGCTAAGTTGATCTTAGTCTCAAATATGACAAACGTATCTTTAGAAAAAATAAATTGAGCCCAAATGCTCATATATTTAAGTTGATCTTAATCTCAAGCTAGATTAACGATCCTTAAACAAAACAAAACATTTTTGCACTAGAGAAATATATAACCTAAGTTCAAAACCCAAATCTAAAATATACGCATTTGGACTAATCCACGCTCTGCGGGCGGCGACATAAATTAGTCTCTGTATACAATCCACGGGCAACCAAAACAAACAAAAATACACATGACACGAAGTGAAGTTCCGGAGCAGGAGAAAGTGGTTATCGCAAGGCGGTAACTTAATTAACTGCAGGGGCTTGCTCCTGCAGGAACCCTCACAAATAAAGAGAAATATGATGAAGTCTGCTACAACGGACGCATTTATTCAAACCTCCGATATACGGTACCATTAATCAACTTGGTATCTTCGGAGAGGTTGATGAATATGTCCAAATAGTATTTGCCCCCAAATTCAGGCAAGACGATATATCCCAGTTTTTCTCTTTTTTTGGCGGTGAACACCAGCCTTAGAATTTGTCTGGATAGATGATGGGACCAAGTTCATAAATGAACACATTTATCCAACAAATTTTTTGGGCTGTATCCTCTGCTGAATCTAATCAGCATTCTACACCATGTTTACCTTATTATCCAGTTGGAACACTTTCCAACATACTGCCCTTCAGGAGCGGGTAAACTTATAACTCTGACAGCCATTCTGTCATCTAAGTCACCTTGGAAGCTGGAACTGGTAGCAGCCTCCTATAGGAGGCTGCTATTACCTTACACCAAGAATATACTGATATATTTTTCACTGCTTCCTTTTGTTTCTCCAGAATTAGATTAATATCCGCTTACTACTGCAAGTGTAAAAGCAATATCTGGTCTGGTACATAATATCACATGATTGACCTAATTGCTAAAGCAATTAAAATGTCATTCATGCGAGTTCCTTTCCTCATCAGTCTATAAGACATCTCTTTAGAGAGGGTGACTCCATTACCTGCGTGTACAATACCGTGCCAGGAGTCGTTCATTCTAAACCTTTTTAGAATGGTGTCCTAGTGCCCCGATTGGGAAACTTTCTAAATCTAGATCTAATACTATAGACCTAGTTACCAGAATTCCTGATACATTATCCATGTCCTTTATGGAGAAATATCTGTGACAACTATAGATTGACCGATTGTAGCATAGGAATATTATTTCTTATCAGGAGCATGTCATCCAAATACCAGGACAGTACTCCCTACATCCTTCTTACCTGGTTCATCTATTGTTTTGATGAAGTCGGGTACTTTCACTGTCATATCAAAACAGATGATTCATCTCCGCTATGCCTGCTTTAGTTTATAAATAGACATAAGTAACTTGCATACCTTCCACTGCTCCCACTAAATACGATAACCCTCTGGTAAAGTCATATACACGTGCACTTCTAAACTCCCATTTAGAAATACGTTATAGCCATCCACCTGCCAGACATCAAAGTCGCGAATAGCAGTAGTAGCAAGTCATATTCGTATAGACTTCAGTGTAGACACTGAACTAAGAGTTTCATTACAATCCACACCAGGTATTTGATGAATACCCCTTTTACTACAAACCTAGCCTTATTAGGTTACTACCTTTCTACCTGCACTAATCTCGAAAGATCTACTTACTCCTAATGGGTTTTACCCCTTCACGAGCATCCAGCAAAGTCCAAAATCCATAATTTACTAAAGTGCGTAGAGTACAACTTAGATATAATACATCCAGCCATCATCCGGAAGTCGCTACTCCCTATGGCTTGCTGATAATTAGTAGGGTCATCATCACTATGATGCTGACCTCACTGTCACCGTCTACAAGAAAACCGAAGTATCTCTCAAGTAGCTGAGGTCACCTACTAAAATCTGCGGAGTAGTTAAGGTTTGTCGGGGTCCAAATGAATCTCCAAGTTCTAATAAATTTTCAGTAACCGTTTGTGGTTCTGGAATCATTTCCAGTTTCACCATACCCCTATTAGTTTATTTTGCAAAAAAATTCCTTTTATAAAAAGGTAGCCAGTCAAGAACAATGCAATTATTAATCTTGAAAATTGTAGAAGTTAAACCCTTGCGAATGTTTAGGATAAACCACAAACTGCCATTTCTGAAACATGCATTGAGTTTGTCCGGATTCTGCTTTAAAACAAAAACCTGATAACTCCATGTCTTAACCAACTCAAGATATGCTACCGTTCTATGTCCATATAGAATCTAAGGCATAGATTTAGATGGAACCTGTTTACCGCCGGAAACTGGACTGAGGCGCAGGGAGCGCATCAAGCCTGAATCTGGGAGCAGATGCATGGGTTTGATCCATCCGCCTCTCTGAGATACCATGTTTATTTATGGCACCAAATATCAGAGGTTTGGACAGATGCGACCGATGTAAATGACTTCATATTCCTTTTCATGGATGAAAGGTTTATTGATTGTGGGGACGCTTTTTCCTACAGACGCAAGACCCTGTAGGTTTATTAGTTTGGGAGTTACTGCTAAGCCTTAGGTGTTGCAAGACTAGGATATTGCTAATTATGCCCCAATAAGTGAGCACATTTGGTAATCGGTTGGTTAATACCTCAAGAAGTATTAACGGTCGTATTAAGAATGCATGAGCAAATCCATCTAAAATATTCACCGACTACAAAGTACTAAGGAAGATAGACAAGTGTATGATAACATGAATTAAATTCTCTAAGTGTAGAGATTTCTTTTACACACACATAGGGGTATATGATCGATATTTCGAAGAAAGGTAGGGAGGAAGACTAAAGACGACATTTTATTGAGTGATGATGTGATTTTTGACATCTTTTCATGACTATTAAGGTATGGCTCATGACAACTAAAAAGCTAGTATAGTTTGAAACTCTTATTTTCAAGATTCTTTCTTTTATAAGTTCCTTGTCTTTGTATGTAACTTTCATCTTCTTTCTTCTATTATGGGATTTTATGGGTGTAATCCGCGGAAAACCCTCAGGAGACAACACTCCTCCTACTAGGGACACCTAGAGATTTAAAGGTTTGTTGCACGTGCCTAAGTGTAATTGTGTTTCCTATGAAAGTGTGCTAGTTAGGTTTTTCTTTTTCTCTTTGATGACTAGTTTGCTCGGGACGATCAAAGACTAAGTTTCACGGATGATGTGATTTCTCTAAGTGTAGGTTTGCTAAGGGCTTGACATGAATAGAGATCAATTGAACGCCAAGGATTAGTAGTGGAAAACCCTAATTTCCTCCAAGAACCCTAATCCACATTCATCGCTGTCTCTCTAGTTTTAAACTATTAAAACATAAAAAGAGTCATTTTTAAACATTCATCCATTAACTACTAAGTCTTATGAACCCTACAAGCCTTTTTAATATAAATTTTATATCCGTCTCAAAATAGAACAACAACAACCCATCTTATCTTTAATCAACTCGTTTAAATCAAGAAAAAAAGTTCACGTTTCCCTGCAGACGACCCGTACTCATCACGGCTAGCTATTAGTGACACCATCTTGATTGCGGTTATTTACAAAACACTTTTCGCACGACCAATCAAATGGCGCCATTGCGAAATTGAGGAGGTTTACGATACTGATCTTGACGCTACTAGTGAGTTATTGTTTGATCCTGCTATTTATTATACAAGTGAGGACCCTTCTGTCGACAAGTCCACACCCAAGTCTGAATCCTTTGACTTATTGAATGACTTAGTCGAGCTATCCGAGTCATTCTCTTACACTAGAAATAAACCTCTTATGGAGTTCAAGTATCATTCCTTTCTTACCGATGAGATTAACATTCGGAATATCGATGAAAATTTTGCAGAAATTTTCACCGAAGAACTCGCATTCCTTAAAGAAATGGATGTTGTGATGATTCAACCTCCACCTAAGGAAGTTGAATCGCCACCATTTCTTCTTATCAAGTACGAGAATGCGAATATTCCACCTATTCCTTATCTTTCACATTCTTGTTTTCATCCACCGTTACTGTTTCGTCTCTACCAACCGAGACGTAAAACCGTTCAATTACACCTCTTATCTCCTCCTCGCTTCTTCACGTCTATCTGTAATATGATCTTCTACCAACCATGGTATTACATTGATAAAATATTCGAATGGTAGGTGTTGACATTTGGTCTTTGTAAAGTTTTGTGCGGGCCGATAATATTTAACCCCCCTCCCCTTATGATTTTAAATGCTTAAATAATGAAAACACTGTTTTACTCAAATTTAGAGAGGAGAAGAAAAATATTTTTTGGCTCTTGAAAGAATTTTTTTTACACGATTATAAGCCAAGAACAAGTTTGGGGGATGATTTCACGGTTATTCACTCTTGACCCCTTTTTTATACCATCTTATTAAACTATTCCTCACAGTCTTCAGGTTTTGAGCTTACAGGACAGTATCAGTGAGGACACTGCTGCAAACAAGTTTGGGATGATGGTTTGTATGTATCTATGCATCATATGTAAATATTGCATTGCATAAAAAAAATTGCAAATAAAATTTAGAAGTGAAAAATACTTATGAAAGAAGGGAAGAGATTTAAGAAAAGAAAGAAAATTAGATATTTTAAAACAAAGCTAGTAATAGATAGTCCTGAGCTGTTGTCCCAAGGATTAGTAAGATAAAAAGAATCACTAATTTGCGGATAGAAATAAGACTGAAAAATAGTCACTATTCTTGAGTCCAAACATCTGAACGTTGATACCCTACTATACGCACTTGCATACATTTTGAAACTTGGGATAGTAGAGGATACAATGAAATGCTCTTGTCTAAAATTCTTAGTATGAAGAAAAAAATATAAATCAACAAAATATAAACGAGATATAAAATATAAATGGTGAAGAAAAATGAACACTGGTTTTATAATTACTTAAGGCAGCATAAAAAATATAGCGAGGGTGCCTTGTCACCTACTGCCTTAGACCAACTGGTTTGGGAGTCACTGCTAAGCCTTATGTGTTGTAAGACTAGGATATTGCTAATTACACCTCAATAAGTGAGCACAATTGGTAATCGGTTGGTTAGTATCTCAAGAAGTATTAACGGTCGCATGAAAAATGTGTGAGCAAATCCATCTAAAATATTCACTGACTAAAAAGTACTAAGGAAGATGGACAAGAATATGATAGATTGAATTGAATTCTCTGAGTGTAGGGATTTCTTTTGCACACACGTAGAGGTATATGATCGATGTTTTGAAGAAAGGTAGGGAGGATGACTAAAAGCTATATTTTATTGAGGGATGATATGATTTCTGATATTTTTCAAGACCATTAAGATAGGGCTCATGACAACTAAAAAGCTAGTGTAATTTGAAACTCTTATTTTCAAAGTTTTTCTTTTATATGTTCTTATCTTTTCATGTAATTTTTATTGGATAAGTATGCCCTGTAGGCCTTTATTGTATAGGATGCTAGGGCTATGTATGTACAGAAACAATGTTTGCTCAATATGATAGCATGCTATCTGGTTTATTTTTGTCTTAACATGTGATGTGTTTTACCTGGTATTTCATATCTTTTATAGATGTTGATAAAGCCCTTAAGATCTTTTCTTGACTACCAGGACTATGATGTAGATCATGCTAGTGGGGTTTGGGTAGTCCACAAGCATATCCTTTAATAGTTCCTAGTCGAGAGAATATCGAGACATGGCATCGATATTCCAGAGTAGAATAGTATGTACGTTTCTTGACCCTGTATGGGGGCGATGGTTGATCCCACAGCTATTGGTGTTTGACATCAAAGATTGTACACAGGTGCTCATTGGAGAATAGGTACACCGAACATGACTCGCAGAGAACTCCTAGATGGTATCATACCTATCTTCAGATAGCAGTTCTCTGGTGACACTTGTAAAGGTTAGTCTGTAGACCCGAGATCTTCATAGTGTCTTGTGTGGTTCCCACTATGCTTTGATTTCCCCCCTACCACGGCTCTTCAGAGTCGTGCAAACTGGTGGATTTTGGGTACAGTCCCGAATCACATGGAGGTGGTGAGCGATAGAAGGGGTTTCGTCTCTCCCGGTATAGGAAGTTGATGCTGCGCTATGCACGATTGGCTATAACTGCAAATCCTTGGCCAGGGTTGCTGAAATTTACTAATAAGAGTTATCAGTGGTTTCTCGAACCGTTATGAGTCACACATCGGCATGACTTATCAAGTTACCGGGGTCTGACGTTTACCAGCCCTAGACTTCATATGCGACATATCATACGAAGAGACCAGACTGTACGGTAAGTGTTACTCATAGGCTCGTTGGGTTTAGGATGAATTCGCTCGTCGGCCATCTTTTTGACATGTACCAGGGTAGCCGTTACGCACAGCTAGTGCCGCTGAAGGGATTATGGTTAAACCCACTGCCAGCGTACTTTCGAGTCTTTAGAGTCCCACACAGAGGGTTTCCCTGATTCAGGCGAAACGATGTAGAGGTCGTAAGGTGTTACGACAGGGTTTCGATCATATATGTGTACTGGCTACACGAATGATGTTCGAAAGGATAATACTGGTAGGATTTGGTTTAAGCCGGATACCAGTATTATGGTTTTTGGATTACTGGAATCTTATTGTATTTGTATTTTTTGGAATACGAATACGGGTATATTTATACGGTATATGGTGATGGGCATTCCTGTAATTGTACAAGAGATGACTTTTAGAAGGAGATACCTCATATATGGATTTTATTTTTTGAAAATAAAAATAAATAAGGTGGAATTTGGAGACTTGTTTAAAGCATGGATGAAAGCATGACTAAGGATTATTATATTCATTTGGGTTTACTATTGAGACATGGTTGATTATTTATTTTTTTTTGAGAAAAATAATCTATGCTTTAATAATTCAAAATCCATAGCCATTCTTTTATTCAAGTTTAGTTCACTTGACCTAGCTCATTTTCTTACTCTCACATTCTCTCTCCAGGTTATCTCCTCCCTCAAAGCTCAACCTTAACCCTTCACATGAGTTGTGATATATAGGGTTTTGAGATCATAATAATCCTCTAGATTAACTCTACATCATCTAAGTAGTTTCTCTTAGCAAGCTTGACTTCTTAGTTACATCTTTAGAGAAGGTTGAAGCTTGATCCAAAGCTCTCGGGTGGATCGTCTATGATTTAAAGGTGACTGGAGATCGAGATCTTCTCAAACACCCAAGGAACCTAAAGGCGCACGGAAAGAGAACCTAAAGGCGCACGGTTCACGATGGTATAACCCCTATCATAGTAGCTAAAACTCCTAGAAAGGGTTACTAGTTATGGTTTAGTATAAGATCCGGGAATAAAAGTCGATGTTGCATACTTCAAAATTATTGTTTGCTACTTCTGCCTCCCCATAAGTGTTGTGAGGGTGTGAAACATCTACTAACATGGTATCAGAGCCTAACTAAACCAAAACTAGTAGTTTAGACGATGTTTAATGTTTCGAACACGAAACAACTCTAAATACCATAAATCAAAAACCAAGTTTCTGTATATTTTAAAAATTCTTTTAAATTTTTTTTAAACAAGTGCAGAAGACTTGTTATGTGATAACTAGAACACCCTCAAAAAACGAGCCCAAAACCCTAAAATCTTGCCGGCCAAAACTTCAATATTCTCAGCCTCATCAGTCCTGTTCATGGGTTTAGGCTTGGGTTTTTGATGGTGTTCTGTACACTTAGTTTTAGGATTTATGGTATTTTTTATTTGTTTCCATATTGCACGCGATGTAACCTAAGTGTTAGGGAAATCCGGAGTGTTTCAAAGTCGAATATTTAACATCGTTTTTCCGCTTTCGATTTGATGTGTTGAGAAACGTCCACTAATTGCTATACGACGATTAGTGGGGGCTGCACATATGTGTATCATATGATGGTATGTGTATATCAATGTGTCGGATCGTCGTGGATGAATAGCCGGGGGATGTGAGAAGAGAGTTTTCTTTTCTTTCATTTTTGTATTTGTAAAAATGATATAATATTATTTTGCGGGGCACATCCGGGTTAAGATTGTAGCCACCGTTGTATTTTTTCTTTCTACTATTTTTTCTCCTAGGATAGACCCAAAGTGGGGTGCACAAACTACCGGGTTCTTGAAGTGCCGAGTGTCCTGCTCATTTTATTGAAGGAGATTGCTTCACTTCGGGAATTTTGCGGGTATTTTCCCGCACCCGTAGGGGTCTAGGGTGGGGTTTGGCTATTCATCAAGAACGTGGAATCCGTCTTTCGTTCATGGCTTAAACGAAACACGGAATTCCTAATATATCCAATGTATTCATTTGTGATCTGGAATGCTTATTATTGCGTGAGATGAATGGTTATTTATATATGAGATATATAATAAAAATTGCTTATATTTTGCACCTGCGTTAGTTCAGCCCCCGCTTTGCCGTTAGTTAAGTAAGCTAACGGTGTATGAAGGGGCCCTGTGGCGAATGCAGATGGAATAAGTGTACGTTCTATCTTCTTTTCTTTTTCTGCAATAATAAGGTTAAATGATGGGAAAACATTAATGAGATTAATGTTAAGAAAAGAAACCTAAAGATATTGTAGAATCAAAAATTTTCAAAAAGGGTAGCTCTAGTTATTTCTTTGCATGGTGGTATTCCTTGATGAATATCCAGCACTTCATTCGAAGAGGAAAGAGCCGAGATCCCTTCACCGAGAGTGAACTCTTTAGCAAAACTAACAAATGTTACATCCCACTCGGTTTATCATGATAGCCTCTCTAGCTCTTGCTTTGCATTGTGGTATTCTTTGATGAATATCCAGCACCTTATTCGATGAGGAAAGTGCCGAGATCCCTTCATCGGGAGTGACCTCTTTAGCAAAACTTATTCGGTTTGTTTTTGAAAAAGTACTCGATTTTTACAACGGAGCTTAAACCGCTCCTTTTCAAATTGCTAGATTCTACAACGATATCAAGTTCATTACGCTAAAGGTTTTCATCAAAACCATTCGTAACCCTCCACCATTTTAGGAGGTAGAGTACTTAGTATTCGTGCTACGTTTGTTGACTATAATTAAGGCGTGGTATACAGTAGCTAAGTGATGTCAACCTACAAAGTATAAGATGCGATTGATTAGGACATTCGTATGATTTTTTTGACCATAGTTAAGGGTCATACGGGTGGGTCTAAATTAATCACGAAATGATGGGTAGAACTTGATTAGTGCTTATGATTTGTTAACCATAGTTAAGGTCATAAGACACTTGGGGTAAAAACCATATCGGGAATTTCAAGTGTTGAAATTTGCAATGAGATTGCATACCTTCTATTTGATAATTGGATCCCGATCCCACTGTGAGTAATAGTTACTCCTAGGAGAGTTTTACACTTTACAATTAGCTAATCCAGTAGGTGTCTAGAATGGTGTCAACAGGGTTAAGCCTCTATGGAAATGATGTTTATTTTAATTAGGTACGTGCGAAAGCACGGGAAGCCTCCCTCGGAGTACCGACACTTGCCTAGCTGATCGGTTAGCGAACTTGTAGAATATAATTAATCCTAGCTAATTTTCTTCTTAAGGTTTGAAGAAAAATTTGATAAAATGCAGTGGAAGACATCGATTAGATAAGATTAATAACCAATCTAATCATGGAAGAGCAATCACTGAGTGTTTTCTTTTCTCTCTCCTAATAGCAGATACCAATGTCGGGACTTAAGCTTCTATTAGACAAAAATAAACTCATAGGACCAAATTATAAAGAATGGCTGAGGAACGTAAATATTTCCCTTACTTATGACAAGATTGCTTACTTCATTACTGATCCAGCCCTTCCCTTCCTAGGCCCTGATTTCTCTATTGCGGATAAGGAGATCCGCAAAATATGGGATATAGATTGTGCCATAGCCAAATGCTTCACGCTTGCTTCGATGGACAACGAACATCCGAAGCAACACGAGAAGATAGATGAACAATCCATCTTTCTCCATACAAAGGACATGTGTGGGGAGTAATCTCGTACCCTGCGTTACGAGGCATCAAGAAAGTTGTTTCAGATGAGGATGGCTGCTGGCACATCTATAGGTGATCATGTGTTGAAGATGATAGGTCTTATTGAAGAACTAGAGGACCTGGGATGGACGATGGAAAATGAACAATATGTTGATATAGTTCTACAGTCTCTCCCCCTGCCTTTGCTCAGTTTATAGTGAACTTCAACATGCACAATCTGGAAAAGTCACTTCCTGAACTTCTCAATATGTTGAGGAGTGTAGAGAGCACACTAAAAGTAGCGAAAACTCCATCTCTTGTTGCTGGGTCATCTTCCTCTTCTGTCCTGAAAGTTAAAGCTAAGGGAAAGAAGAAGAAGAAACATATCAAACCAAGAGGTGGAGTTAGAAAGGCACAGGGGAAAGACAAGTCAGGGGCTGCAGCATCGGGAAAAGTGGAATGCTTCTACTGCCACAAGACTGGGCACTGAAAGAGAAACTACGTTGGGTACCTCACCGATCTCAAGAAGAAGAAGCATGCTGATGCTTCCACTTCAGATGTGTTTGTTACTGAAAACTGTTTTTCAATTAACTCTGCTTCCTGGGTATTAGATATCGGGTCAGGATCTCACATCTGTAATTGTGTGCAGGGGCTAAGAAATAGCAAGGTATTGAAGATAGGTGATCACACTCTCCGAGTTGTGAATGGTTCGAATGTACATGCTGTATCAGTGGGAGAGTATCATCTTGGTTTACCATCAGGATATATATTGGTTTTGAACCCATGTTATTTTGTACCAAGCATGTTGTGTAATATAATTTCTGTATCCATGTTGGACAATGAAGGATATAATTTTGTGTTACAAAGTAATGTTATGAAAATTAACCTAAATCAACAGTTGATTGGGTATGGTACATTAAATAATGGGATCTATGTCCTGAATCAAAAAAAAGATTTCAGACATAAATGAAGCGTTCATTTGGCATTGTAGACTTGGTCATATTAACGAAAAAAAGACCAACCAAGTTACATAAAGATGGATATTTAAACCCGTTTGAATATAAATCTTATGCGACTTATCAGTCTTGTATCAAGAGTAAAATGACCAAAACTCCGTTTACTGGATACGGAGAGAGGGCTACTGAACTCTTAGGCCTCATATATAGTGATGTATGTGGACCAATGTCTACACATGTAAGAAGTGGTTTTTTATACTTCATAACTTTTACTGATAATTTCTCAAGATTTGGACATGTGTTCCTGTTGAAACATAAGTCTGAAGCTTTCGAAAAATTCAAGGAGTATAAACTTGAAGTAGAAAAACAAACTGGGTTGAGTATCAAGAAACTTCGATCAGATCGAGGAGGAGAATACCTAAGTACATAATTTCTAGATTTCCTAAAAGAGAATGGGATTCTCTCTCAGCTCACTACTCCGTACACACCACAACACAACGGTGTGTCAGAACGGAGAAATCGTACACTATTAGATATGGTACGTTCGATGATGAGTGATGCCGAGTTACCACTTTCGTTCTGAGGGTATGCATTGGAAACTGCAATATATCTATTACACAGGATTCTGACCAAAATCGTGCCTACCACTCCATATGAGATATGGTATGGGAAGAGACCATCTCTTAAACTAGTTAGGATATGGGGTTGTACTGCTTTTGTTAAAAAGCAGAATCCAGAAAAACTTGAGACACGATCGCTTTTGTGTAAATTTGTGGGGTATCCCAAACATTCATATAGGTATCTTTTCTACCATAAGGAAGAACAAAGAGTGTTTGTTTCTTAGTACGCCACATTTTTAGAAAATGAATTTTTTACAAATGATACTGTTGGCAATACGGTAGAGCTGGAAGAAATTTCAGAGCCACAAACAAATACTGACGATTTGGTTGAACCAGGAGTTTCGATAGAACCCAACGAGCCTCAGTCACTCCGTAGATCTAATAGAACTTCTCGCCCACTGGATAGATACTATGGTTTTCCAATTGATGGTGATAGAGAAGATTTGCATCGTAGATGATGATGATGATCCTACTAGTTTTCAGCAATCTATCATGGGTAGTAACTCAGTGAAATGGCTAGATGCCATGCGATCCGAAATGGAATCCATGCACAGCAACAAAGTATGGACTTTGGTGGTTGAACCTTCTGGAGTAAAACCCATAGGGTGCAAGTGGATCTTTAAGAAAAAGATTGATGTAGATGGACAGGTGGAGACCTATAAAGCAAGGCTTATGGAGAAAGGATTTCGTCAAAGTCCAGGATTAGATTATAAAGAAACTTTTTCTCCAGTTACAATGCTTAAATACATTCGGATCCTTCTTGCTTTTGCTGCATATTACGACTATGAAATCTGGCAGATGGACGTTAAAACAACATTTCTAAATGGTGATTTAGATGGATATGTTTTTACGGATCAGCCGGAGGTCTTCATTGACAGTAGGTGCAGTGAAAAGGTATGCAGGTTGCTTAAATCCATCTATAGATTAATGCAGGTGTCTCGAAGTTGGAACATCTGCTTTGATGATACAAACAATGAGTTTGATTTTATCAAAAATTTAGATGAACCTTGCATTTATAAAAAGATTGTAAAGAGTACAGTCACATTTCTCGTATTGTACGTAGATGACATTTTTCTGATAGGAAATGGCATTCCTATGCTACAATCAATCAAACTATTCTTATCGCAAAAGTTCTCCATGAAGGACCTGGGTGATATCTCATGCATTCTAGGCATTAAGATCTATAGAGATAGCTCTAAGAGATTTTTGGGATTGTCCCAATCGAGGTATATAAACACCATACTAAAGAGGTTTAGTATGAAATATTTCAAGCGAGGTAGTTTACTCACTTGTCATGAGATTACCCTCTCCAAAGAGATGTCCCCAAAGACTGATGAAGAGATGGCTCGTATGAGCATTATACCCAACGCTTCAGCGGTAGGATCTATAATATATGCGATACTAGGTACTCTGTAACATTTCAGAAATATAAAATATTATTTTTGAGATTTAATATTAAAATAATATATTTCCCGAAAACTATTCGATTTGCGAATTTGGGGTTTTCGTAAAATGGTATAAATATATACCAATAATTGGGAAATAATAGGAGATTAAAATGATTTATTCATTTAAAAATATATTTATCGGATTTGGCATTTTTATAATTAATTATATGCATTTTATATTAAAATTTGATTAGTGCACTACTAATCGCGATTAGGCCAAATCCGTCTTTTTAATTAATCATGGCTAGTGCACCACGACATGTTGCATTTTTGTTACATGTCGTTTCATTTGTATTTGTTGATATTTGATTTTAAAAGAAAAGAAAAAGAAAGACAATTATTGAGGAGAGAGAGAGGGGGGGCCAAATGATGGCATGGGAGCATGCCATGAGAGAGAGAGAGAGGATGGCATGGCACCCTTTGACCTTTCCTTCATCTCACCCTCATTTGTTCCTTCAACTCCTTCATCACCTTCATCTCCTTCCTTATCCTTCCTCCACCTCCTCTATCTCCATGGATCACCTCAAAAACATTGCTAAAACCCCACACTCCCTTCATTAAAAATGATCCCCACCTCTCTACAAACCCCATGGATGCTTCAAAGTTAGATTTTGAAGACTTTGAGCAACTCAAGATTTTTCTTGGGTTGCCAAATGAGCTATTTCTTTCACCATTAGTGCAATAATTGATTCCATTAGCTTCTATTTTAGTTTAGAATGGATTAAGTGAGGTTTAGTGATCTTGGAAAATTCCAAGTTGAGGTTAGCGTTTGATTTGAATTGAGATGGTGCAATTGAGCTTTACCAGTGACCTTAAACCCCGATGGTGTTAATCTTGTAGACTAAAACTGAGATAAAACCCCAAGACTTGGACTTTAGAAATTTTTCATGTCGGTTTGTGAATATTGTGTGCCTACGGAAAATTTGGAGCAATTTGGGAACTTTTTAAGACAATCAAACAACCCTAGAGACCTAGATAGACCCCTATAAGACCACTATCAAAAGACGAGACCCAAACTCCATGATAAAACCGAGCAGGTTGGATTTAGGGGTGATGTCGCCGGGTCATTTATGGGTTTTGGTGTTAGAATTGGTTTTGTAGCTCACATACCCCATACACTACCCCACTGTATTGCTTGTTTAGTATAATTTTACCTGAGACTAAATCTGGAACCATTTTCTTGAGTTGTTGTTTTGGTTTTGTGACTTTTAATGATTTGAACTTTGGATATTATGTTTTCTATCGGTCACTTGACGTTTGTACGTTGATATTGGGAGTTGTTGGGTTATTCTTGCATGCGTAGACCATAAGTTTTAACCTATGTATTATTCGTGTGCCGTTTTGATTTTCATGCGCGATTTCTGTTTACGATACTATGTGTTTATATATATAAGCACCCTCATGTGGACTTTGAACAACAAGGAAGAGCGTGGCGATATCGACTTCGACAAGTAAGGATCAAGGTGAGTAGATTTATATCTACGGGGGAGGTGGGGTGGATGACGTATAGCACCCCCGCAACCATTGATATGTGATTTATAATTTGGAGACAAGATATGCCATGACATAAGTTATAGTTAGTGGTTTTAGTGAGAAATGATATGATAGAAAGGATGTTCCGAATTGATATATATAGAATATGGTTGGAGAAACTATATGAGAAACTAATGGATATGGTTAAAAGAGTTAGTAGGCGATGGGATGGGATGATACGAGCTGATACGATTGATATAAGATATGAAACGAGATGTATAAGTATATGATATAAGATCGATGAACATGATAAGATTGAGATAGATATGTTATGAGACCGGTAAAATGAGATAAATATATATATAAGATTACTTGATGTGAGATATTGAGGTGATGAAAAGAGAATGTGACATGAGATATTTATATATATTATTATGATAATAATGAGTGATATACTGTACGAGACGTTAGATCCGTACCCTCATTGTCATATAGCTTGATAGAGTCCCTAATCGTTTAATGTCGTCGTACGATGGTTATACCGTACGTGATGTTATGAGGCAGGATTGCCGATTGATAGATTCATCGACTCGGATATGTTATAGACATCTTAATCCCTAGGTAAATGTTAGATTAGATACGTATCTTTTATGATGCGGCGCTCAGGGTTTACTTTCTGCTACATTTATGATATTCTCATTGCATAGTATGCACCTGTGGTTCCATTATTGTTATGATATCGTCTGCTAGTAAACCTACACAATTATCGATGATGCGTATGTTACATTTACACGGATTTTCCGGCTCACACACTTTCATCATCGATAATTGCTATGTCACTTACACAGTAAAGTTCTATATCATGCTATTACCCTTGATTGTTTAATAGTATCACATGACTCATTTGCATGATATACTGATATCACATTTCTATTCTATGTTGCATACATCATGCTTTATGATTATACGTATTGGGATGTTGTTTTCATGAGATTCTGGATTTGAGAACCGTGGTTATATTTCAAAGGAAATTATGAATTGTTTTAAAAACCTGATTTCTCTTGATATGATTTTTCGAGGCGTTCACCATGAGTTTTCTCGGTTCTGAGCAATGAGTATACCCGATTCGAGGAGCGGTAGGCACCATCTGCGGGTACATGGTGGACCCGGTGAGGTACCCCAGGGCAAGAAGACTCGTATAGTTAGGCGGTGAGCCTGGCAGGGGAGCACTACCTACCGGTGATTGGTTGGACCCAGCGGTTATCCAGAAGATACCGACCGGAGTCGTGAGATGGATATGAGAGCCGATCAGAGTATGCGGCGCCTGAGGGCTGATCTAAGGATGCGGCGTCTGGGATATGCGGATTTACGTGTCGATACTGGACACGGGTTTTCATGATGTTTCGAGTGTCAATGTTAGACACTCAGGTTCCATGATTTTGATGTGTCGTTGATGGACACTCGTTGGTTGATATCCTCATATTTACATGCATATGCTTTCATGATTTTGTTGTGTCATTGATAGACACGTGGATGATATCCACATGCATACATGCATTGATTATATTGTTGGCATATATGCAGATACGGTCACCCTAGATATCATAGTATCACCTTCGTAATATAGTTGACCTAGGAAATCGTTGTTTTATTCGATTTCTACCTGATGTCGTTTTCTAGTCACGAGTTGGCAACTCACCCCCGTTGTGCCACAGTTCTTACAGGTTGACCGCATGGATCAGTAGCGATATCGCTGGTACACAGCTTGCTTCGGGTGATTTGCTATGGTAAGTGGGACATATTGGATCGTGCCCACTCTTGTATTATTATTCCTGTTGTATCTAGTCAACTCCATCAATCAGAAACTAGTATTTGTATATTTAGTAAGACTTAGAAAGGCTTGTGCTTGCGAGACTTAGAGCGACGGTTTTTATGTTCGCTATTGGGGGATTTGATGACTTGCTTTATTTACATTATTCTTTTGTGTTAATGTTCGCCGTTGGGCGACGTATACATATATTTCTGACTTGCGTGGTTGTGATTCCTCCGATTGGCGAAGAGCTAGCTTCCGCTTAGGGATGCTTTTATTGTTGTTATGTATATGTGGTTTTTCAAAATATACAAAGGAGGTGCTGCCCAAATTTTTAAAAGACGAAACATGTTTTTCAACTAGTATAATCCACTTGCATTTTCATGTTCCATTATCTATGCATTTAAGAAAACTTTTGGATTTCATCATACTTTTATTTCAAAACTTCACATCTTTTATTTTCTTTAAAAAGGTTTAGATTTCTAGGCTTCGGTTTACTTAATTTACGTTACGCCTTTAGACGTTGCGTGATTTAAGTGCCGGTCACGAACTAAATTTCGGGTCGTGACAAAATTGGTATTAGAGCATTAGGTTTAACCTTGGTTCGAGTCTAGGTTTGACTATGTAGAGTCTGGGGTGTAATATATTTCGGAACCTAGGCTTGACCTTACGGAACTTAGACTTGAACAGGGGGTATTAGACCCGAACTTTCATTACATAGGTTGTCCATGATTGATGGAGTAGGTAACTCAAGTAGAGTGACATACCATGCGTATGTTCCGCTGCATACTTATGATACGATACTCAGCTTAAGTGACCTTAGGATGTATATACTTGAGATCCTTGATTCTATTCGTTCCCATGATCATACTCTCATTGATTCTGTTCCTCCTTATGATCTTGTATCCATTCTGAATCTGTTGAGTCCTTTCATTCCTTTGATCTATCTTCATTGATACAAGCTTGAGGTTCCTATCACCATGGTTTGAGCGAAGATTGAGCTGCTGCGAATGATGCGGTCAGGTCGAGCTCGTCATGGACGATGACTGACCATCGTGTTTTCTAGTGACATGGGAACGTCTCGATTTTGTGTTTGTGCCGTGACCTCTTGTTTGAGGCGAGTGTTCGGTTTTGCACCGGATGATCGGGCCACTGATAGAGGCTGCCTGTTGTGAGAGGACTGTTGATGTACAGCCTACCTCAGAAATCGTGATGTTGTCTACCGTGCGGACGGATGATCCAGCTGTTGCTGAGATTGACGGGATGTCGCTTCTAGAGTTAATGAGCTGAAACCATTGGAGCTTTCGGGCAGAGATGTGAAAGGAGATAGCTAGTATATCTCGAGTTAAGCGACTGATATGATTCACCAGATTTGATGTGCCGACGCAGACTCGGTTGAGTTGAAGATTTCCAGTGTGAAGGATCTTATTCAGATCTAGAGTAGATCGATCAAGAGAGGATGTTGTTCGTCGGATGCCCCGATGTGAGATCGGTAAGTTGACCAATTTCAGATAGAAGGACCTCACCCAGATGCGTTGTGAGTTGATCGAGAACGGACGAATATAGAGTATTCCTCCGATGATTGGGACGAGTTCCCGAGGACGTGTTCGGCTAGATATCTTCTACAGAGTGATGAAGATACCGAGTTCGTAATTTCGAGTACATGCGAGAGACTCCGGATTGACTGTAGCCGAGAACAATTGCGGTACGCAAATAGCATGACGTGACGTCTAAGTGGATGATAATAAAGACGAGTGGAACAAGAGATTCGTGCGAGATGTTAACGAGCTGTTGTTACTCCCCGTTGAGATTAGAGATCTGATATGTATACAGAGGCGTTGGGATACGGCTAGTTCCCGAGGAAATGCTGTGCTGAGAACGCAGATGTCCAGAAAACAAGAAAAGATTATGCAAGAGTACCAGCCTCCGTACAGTTCGGCATAGGCGAGATCGGAAGAGACCTTGAGCAGGTTCCTTTTAGGACACTGCTGCAATAAGATTTGCACCGACGATCAGTTGTGTCACGTGTATTCAGAAGGCCAGAGGCTGACGTCAGTGACGTGTTGCTTTATGAGTGGTCGTACTAATTGGCCGAGAAATGACCAAAGTAGTGCCAGAGTGGAATCGTTTTCGTTAGTACATCTGACCGGGCCGACGAGCCGATGGATTGCGAGATTGGTAATCCATAGAGAAAATGAGGACCCAGAGACAGAAGACGCCAGACCGTGATCAAGAGGCAAGTAGATAATCTTGCTCTGCCAGTTTGGGCGCGCCAGGATATTTTCGACATTGAAGGAGGTGTATCTCAATGTCATTTATTACGATTCGTGTTTTGTGATCCGAGTCTCAAACTTTTATCGCTTGGATTAAGTTTCGATAACTGGGTTTCGTGATTTATGTGTTCGTGCACCATGGCTATACCTATTGGATATTTTCTTTTGTGCACAGTTATTGCACTTGATTTATGTTTATACACCGCTACATCAGTTTGCGATTTGTGCATATCTATCGCACTTGATATCGGTTTTGTGTCTTGGCTGCACGTACTTATGATTATGGATTTCGATACAACCGATTTGGTTTTTGCACTCGGTATAGCTCGCACGTGCTTGCAGTGTATTGATACGTGTTTTGTGCACACAGTTGCACACGTTTATGATCTTATACACCTTGGTATACTCGGTGTCGTTTTTCTACGCATTTGAGTTATTGATGAGTTTTTGTGCATTTGTTGCACTAGATTCATACTTCGTGCACTTGTTGCACCAGATTTTTATTTCGTGCACTTATTGCACTAGATTTATATTTCGTGCACTTGTTGCACTAGATTTATATTTTGTGCATTGGTTGCCCTAGATCTATACTCCGTACATTGGTTGTACCCGATTTATGTCTTTGAGTATTTGTTTCATCAGATTTATGTTTTTGTGCCCGTTTGCACTTGACGTTCGTTTTCGTGCAGGCTACTGCACTAGATTTTTTATACGGACCTGACACGCTTGGGATGGATTTTTGCGCTTATTAGGCGCTTGGTATTGGATTTTGTGCGCATTGGACGCACTTGATTGGGATTTTCGCGCATGTTGGGCGCATGATATGAGATATGATTTTGTGTATACCGGATGCACTCGATTAGGATTTTTATTGTGCATGGTTGTTGTGCTTGATTGAGGTGGTCATGCACATCCGTTGCACTGGACAGACTTTCATGTACACCCGTTGCCCTTAGTTTGGTTTTGTGTACATTCGTAGCAATTGTATTTGGCTTTGATTTCTGTGTGCACCAGACGTACGTGATGTTGTATATGTCTTTTGAGGCTGATTTTGCTGTTGAGTACTTTGTTTTCATGATGGGCACTATATTAGGTAGTAGCCAAACATGACTGATCCGAGAACAGTACCTGAGTACTAAGCATGCATAAAAAGTTTACCAAGAGGTTTTCAAAAATGATCTATAGTCTCGCAATTTGCTACGTGTCCGTGAGTGACACGAAATTTTATAAGGAAAACCTTCTGGGATATTTCAAAAGGCGGAACGTATAAATTGAGCAAAAACATATATATATATATATATATATATATATATATATATATTTACTACTTTACAATTGAGCGTATGTCACTTGGGCTGTGAGTTACGCATCACACGGTGATTCAGAAAATTTTTTGCATGTGTTTTATTCCGTTTTAGGAGATTTTTTTTCCCAAGGATGCGTACTATATACGTATTATAGTATTCGCCTAGTGTATATTGGATTTCAGTAGTGGATTTCGAAATCTGTATCTCATTTGTAATTCCGATGATTGCGTGACGCTTTACGGAGTTCGACCTTGAGTTTTATATTCGTTTTCATGCGCACACGATGCGCTATGGTATTTCTGTATCTTCCGTGATTTCGGAGCCCCGTTGTTTTGAGCTGATTATTGAAATGATTTAGTAATTGGAGATTTAAATTTAAATTCGGGGATCGAATTTATTTGAGAGGGGAAGATTGTAACATTTCAGGAATATAAAATATTATTTTTGGGATTTAATATTAAAATAATATATTTCTGGAAAACTATTCGATTTGGGAATTTGGGGTTTTCGTAAAATGGTATAAATATATACCAATAATTGGGAAATAATTGGAGATTAAAATGATTTATTCATTTAAAAATATATTTATCGGATTTGGCATTTTTATAATTAATTATATGCATTTTAAATTAAAATTTGATTAGTGCACTACTAATTGCGATTATGCCAAATCCTTCTTTTTAATTAATCTTGGCTAGTGCACAATGACATGTTGCATTTTTGTTGTATGTTATTTCATTTGTATTTATTAATATTTGGCTTTAAAAGAAAAGAAAAAGAAAGACAATTATTGAGGAGAGAGGGGGGCCAAATGAGGGCATGAGAGCATGCCATAAGAGAGAGAGAGAGAGAGAGGATGGCATGGCACCCTTTGACCTTTCCTTCATCTCACCTTCATTTGTTTCTTCAACTCCTTCATCACCTTAATCTCCTTCCTCATCCTTCCTCCACCTCTTCTACCTTCATGGATCACCTCAAAAACCTTGCTAAAGCCCCACACTCCCTTTATTAAAAATTATCCCTACCTCCTATGGATGCTTCAAAGTTGTATTTTGAAAATTTTGAACAACTCAAGAATTTTCTTGGGTTGCTAAATGAAGTATTTCTTTCACCATTAGTATAGTAATTGATTTCCTTTAGCTTCTATTTTATTTTAGAATGGATTAAGTGAGGTTTAGTGATCTTGGAAAATTCCAAGTTGAGGTTAGGGTTTGATTTGAATTGAGATGGTGCAATTGAGCTTTAGTAGTGATCTTAAACCCCGGTAGTGTTAATCTTGTAGACTAAAACTGAGATAAAACCCCACGACTTGGACTTTAGACACTTTTTGTGTCGGTTTGTGAATATTGTGTGCCTATAGGAAATCTGGAGCAATTTGGGATCTTTTTAAGACAATCAAACAACCCCAGAGACCTAGATGGACCCCTATAAGACCACTATCAAAAGATGAGACCCAAACTCTATGATAAAACCGAGCAGGCCGGATTTATGGGTGATGTCGCCGGGTCATTTGTGGGTTTTGGTGTTAGAATTGGTTCTGTAGCTCACATACCCCATATACTACCCCCACTGTATTGCTTGTTTAGCCTAATTTTATCTGAGAATAAATCTGGAACCATTTTCTTGAGTTGCTGTTTTGGTTTTGTAACTTTTAATGACCCGAACTTTGGATATTATGTTTTGTCTCGGTCACTTGACGTTTGTATGTCGATATCGGGAGTTGTTGGGTTATTCTTGCATGCGTAGATCATAGGTTTTAACCTATGTGTGATTCGTGTGCCATTTTGATTTTGGTGCACGATTTCTGTTTACGATACTATATGTTTATATATGTAGGCACCGTCATGTGGACTTTGAACAACAAGGAAGAGCGTGGCGACATCGATTTCAGCAAACAAGGATCAAGATAAGTAGATTTATATCTACGGGGGAAGTCGGGTGGATGACGTATAGCACCCCCACAACCATTGATATGTGATTTATAATTTAGAGACAAGATATGCCATGACATAAGGTTATAGTTAGTGGTTTTAGAGAGAAATGATATGATACAAAGGACGTCCTGAATTGATATATATAGAATATGGTTAGAGAAACTATGTGAGAAACTTATGGATATTGTTAAAAAAGTTAGTAGGCGATGAGATGAGATGATATGAGTGGATACAATTTATATAAGATATGAAACGAGATGTATAAGGATATGACATGAGATCGATGAACATGATAAGATTGAGATAGATGTGTTATAAGACCGGTAAAATGAGATAAATATATATATAAGATTACTTGATGTGAGATATTGAGGTGATTAAAAGAGAATGTGACGTGAGATATTTATATATATAATTATGATAATAATGAGTGATATACCGTACGAGACGTTAGATCCGTACCCTCATTGTCATATAGGTTTATAGAATCCCTAATCGTTTAATGCCGTCGTACGATAGTTATACCGTACGTGATGTTATGAGGCTGGATTGCCGATTGATAGATTCATCGACTCGGATATGTTATAGATATCTTAATCCCTAGGTAGATGTTAGATTAGATACGTATCTTTTAAGATGCGGCGCTTAGGGTTTACTTTCTGCTACATTTATGATATTCTCATTGCATGGTATGCACCTGTGCTTCCATTATTGTTATGATATCGTCTACTAGTACACCTGCACAATTATCGATGATACATATGTTACACTTACACAGATTTGCCGGCTCACACACTTTCATCATCGATAATTGCTATGCCACTTAAACAGTAAAGTTCTATATCATGTTATTACCCTTGATTGTTTAGTAGTATCACATGACTCGTTTGCATGATATACTGATATCACATTTCTGTTCTATTTTGCATACATCATGCTTTACGATTATAAGCACTGAGATGCTGTTTTCATGATATTCTGGATTTGAGAACCATGGTTATATTTCAAAGGAAATTATGTACTGTTTTAAAAACCTAGTTTCTCTTGATATGATATTTTAGGGCGTCCACCATGAGTTTTCTCGGTTCTGAACTATGATTATACCCGATTCGAGTAGCGGTAGGCACCGTCTATGGGTATATGGTGGACCCGGTGAGGTGCCCCAGGGCAAGAAGATTCGTATAGTTAGGCGGTGAGCCTGGCAGGGGAGCACTACCTACCGGTGATTGGTTGAACCCGGCGATTATCCGGAGGATACCGGCCGGAGTCGTGAGATAAATATGAGGGCCAATCAGAGTATGCGGCGCCTGAGGGCCGATCTGAGGATGCGGTGTCTGGGATATGAGGATTTACGTGTTGATTCTGGACATGGGTTTTCATGATGTTTCGAGTGTCGATGTTGGACACTCTGGTTCCATGATTTTGATGTGTCGTTGATGGACACACGTTGATTGATATCCTCATATTTACATGCATATGCTTTCATGATTTTGTTGTGTCATTGATGGACACGTGGATGATATCCACATGCATACAGCCATTGATTATATTATTGACATATGTGCAGATACGGTCACCCTAGATATCATAGTATTACCTTCATGATATAGTTGACCTAGGAAATCGTTGTTTTATGCGATTTCTACCTAATGATGTTTTCTACTCACGAGTTGGCAAATCACCCCGTTGTGCCACAGTTCTTGCAGGTTGACCGCATGGATCAGTAGCAGTATCGCTGGCACACAGCTTACTTCGGGTGATTTGCTATGGTAGGTGGTTATATTGGATCGTGCCCACTCTTGTATTATTATTCCTGTTGTATCTAGTCAACTCTATCAATCAGAAACTAATGTTTGTATATTTAGTAAGACTTACAAAGAGTTGTGCTTGCGAGACTAAGAGCGACGGTTTTTATGTTCGCTATTGGGGGATTTGATGTCTTGCTTTATTTAGATTATTCTTTTGTGTTGATCTTCGCCGTTGAGCGTCGTATACATATATTTATGACTTGCGTGGTTGTGATTCCGCCGATTGGCGAAGTTCTAGCTCTCGCTTGGAGATTCCTTTATTGTTGTTATGTATATATGGTTTTTCAAAATATACAAAGGAGGTGCTGCCCAAATTTTTAAAAGACGAAACTTGTTTTTCAACTACTATAATCCACTTGCATTTTCATATTCCATTATCTATGCATTTAAGAAAACTTTTGGATTTCATCATACCTTTATTTCAAAAATTCACCTCTTTTATTTTCTTTTAAAATGTTTAGAATTCTGGGCTTCAGCTTACTTAATTTACGTTACGTTCTTAGACGTTGCGTGATTTAAGTGCCGGTCACGAACTAAATTTCGGGTCGTGACATACTCGCCCAGATGTAGCTTACGCACTCAGTGCAGTAAGCAGGTATCAATCCACTCCGGGGGAGAAACACTGGATTTTTGTAAAGAACATTCTTAAGTACTTCCGAAAGACTAAAGAAATGTTCTTGGTGTATGGTAACGGAGATCTCCAAATGGAGGCCTTTACCGATTCCAGTTTTCAGAGCGATAAGGATGACAACAAGTCCATCTCAGGGTTTGTATTTAGCCTTAATGGAGGGGCGGTATGTTGGAAGAGTTCCAAGCAAGATACCATCGCTGACTCTATGATGGAAGCTGAGTATATTGCTGCTAATGATGCCGCAAAAGAGGCAGTCTGGATGAGGAAGTTCATTTATGAACTTCAGGTGGTTCCATCCAACACTAATCCAATACCTTTGTATTGCGATAACAATGGAGTCATGGCTTTGGAAAATGATCCGCGGTCCTATCAGAAATCCAGACATATCTTGAGGCGGTATCACCTCTTCAGGGAGATCGTGGATTGCCAGAAGATCGAGGTGCGGAGAGTGGACACAAAAGATAACACAGTCGATCCATTCGCCAAGGCCATCCCTCAAGTCCAGTTCGAGAGGCTGTTCGAGATGTTGGGAATGCGGTACGCCAGCAACTGGCTATAGTGCCGACGGTGGGAACTTATTGCGCCGAATAAAGGCCTCAGTACAAGTGGGAGATTGTTGGATATGTATGCCCTAGAGGCCTTTATTGTATAGGATGTTTGGGATATGTATGTACAGAAACAATGTTTGCTCAATATGATAGTATGTTATCTGGTATATCTTTATTTTAACATGTAATGTATTTTACCTAGTATTTCATATCTTGTATACATGTTGATAAAGACCTTAGGATCTTTCCTTGACTACCAGGACTATGATGTAGATCATACTAGTGGGGCTTGGATACTCCCCAAGCATATCCTTTAATAGTTCCTAGTTGAGAGAATATCGAGACAGGGCATCGATATTCCAGAGTAGACTAGTGTGTACGTTTCTTGACCCTGTATTGGGGCGATGGTTGATCCCATAACCATTGGTATTTGACATAAATGATTGTACACAGGTACTCATTGGAGAATGGGTACACCGAACATGACTCGCCGAGAACTCCTAGATGGTATCATACCTATCATCAGATAGTAGTTCTCTGGTGACACTTGTAAAGCTTTGTCTGTAGACTCGAGATCGTCATAGTGTCTTGTGTGGTTATCACCGTGCTTTGATTTCCTCCCTACCATGGCTCTTCAGAGTCGTGCAAACAGGTGGATTTTGGGTACAGTCCCGAATCACATGGTGGCGGTGAGCGATAGGAGGTGTTTCGCCTCTCCCGGTATAGGGAGTTGATGTTGCGCTATGCTCGATTGGCTATAACTACAAATCCCTGGTCGGGGTTGCTGAGATTTACTAATAAGAGTTATCAGTAGTTTCTCGAACCGTTATGAGCCACACATCGGCATAACTTATCAAGTTACTGGGGTCTGACGTTTACCACCCCTAGACTTCATATACGACATATCAGACGAAGATACCGGACTGTACGGTAAGTGTTACTCATAGGCTCATTGGGGTTAGGATGAGTTCGCTCGTCAGCAACCTTTTCGACATGTATCTGGGTAGCCGTTACGCACAGCTAGTGCCGCTGACGGGCTTATGGTTAAACCCACCGCCAGCGTACTGTCGAGTCTTTAGAGTCCCACACAGAGAGTTTCCCTGGTTCAGGCGAAACGATGTAGAGGCCGTAAGGTGTTACGGCAGGATTTCGATCATATACATGTACTGGTTACACGAATGACGTTCGGAAGGATAATGCTGGTAGGCTTTGGTTTAAGCCGGATACCAGTATTATGGTTTTTGGATTATTGGTATCTTATTGTATTCGTATTTTTCGGAATACGAATATGGGTATATTTATACGTATACGGTGAGGGGTATTCTTATAATTGTACAAGAAAGGGCTTTTAGAAGAAGACACCTCATATATGGATTTTATTTTGTGAAAATAAAAATAAATGAAGTGGAATTTGGAGACTTTTTCAAAGCATGGATGAAACCATGACTAAGGATTATTATATTCATTTGGGTTTACTATTGAGGCATGGTTGATTATTTTTTGAGAAAAAATATCCATGCTTCAATAAATCAAAATCCATAGTCATTCTTTTATTCAAGTTTAGTTCACTTGACCTAGCTCATTTTCTTACTCTCACATTCTCTCTCCAAGTTATCTCCTCCCTCAAAGCTCAAACCTAACCCTTCACATGAGTTGTGATACATAGGGTTTTGAGATTAAAATAATCCTCTAGATTAACTCTACACCATCTAAATAGTCTCTCTTAGCAAGCTTGACTTCTTAGTTATCTCTTTAGAGGAGGTTGAAGCTTGATCCAAAGCTCTCGGGTGGATCATCTATGATTTAAAGATGACCGGAGATCGAGATTTTCTCAAACACCCAAAGAACCTACAGGCGCAGCGAGAAGAAGAACCGAAGGACCGGTTCACGAAGGTATAACCCCTATCATAGTAGCTAAAACTCCTAAATAGGGTTACTAGTTGTGGTTTAGTATAAGATCCGAGAATAAAAGTCGATGTTGCATACTTCAAAATTATTGTTTGCTACTTCCGCCTTCCCACAAATGTTGTGAGGGTCTGCAACATCTACTAAATTTTTTTATCTTCTTTATTTTATTATGGAATTTTGTTGGTGTAATACGCTGAAAATTCTCAAGAGATAACACTCCTCCTACTAGGGACACCGAGAGGTTTAAAGGATTGTTGCACGTGCTAAGTGCAATCATGTTGCCTACGAAAATGTGCTAGATTTTTCTTTTTCTCTTTAATAACTAGTTTGTTCGGGACGATCAAAAATAAGTTTGGGGGTATTTGATTAGTCAAAAATAGTGCACATTTGTATGAACATTTTCCCTACTATTATTAAGTGCTAAAAGGTGTTAATTGTAAATAAAAAACATATGTGAATTTATTTGTAAAAATATTATTATCATATGTTTCTACATTTTTAATTAATATAATTTGGAAAAATATATGCATATAATATTTAAATGAAATATTAGTAATTAAAATATGCATATTATATCAAATATTCCTAATCAATATTCTTAAAATATTATATCATGTAAATGTGTGGAATAATATCTCAAAAATATAAAATACTACTAACACTTTGGTTTGAGATATTGTGCAGGTATTATAAAAGATTAGCTCAGGTCTAAAATTTATGTAGGAGATTCAAGTCAAATCGGGATATCGAAACCAAATTTGCCAAACTTTAGAAGCAAATCGAGAAATCTAGCAACGGAAGAGACTCGGAGCAATATTTTTAGAATATATATATCAAAAGGATCCCCAAATATCAACATAAAAAGCCAGAAAAAATCTCAAAATCCAATTCCACCAGAAGACGGCGGATCTGCGGTCAACAAAGGGTTTAGGCGGTGGTTCCATGGTCAGATCTGAGCCGTTGGATGTAGGATTTTGGGGGCATGATCTTAACTGCATCTACTCACATATGGCATCTAGGATTTCTGGTTTCAGAGACTATATAAAGAACCGAGATCTGTGCATTCAAAATCATCGAAGAGATCACATAATCATCTATTCATCTACCTCCATAAAGAGAGAGATCTAAAGCAAAACTAGAGTTCTTGTAATCTACTTTCTATGGAGAAAAATTGTAATGCAATAGTTGATTAATAAAGGTAGTTTTTTTTTTGAATTTTTTTTGCATTTTACTTTTCCGCATTTACTTTACGCATTACTTTTCCGCATTAATTTTCCGCATTACTTTTCTGCATCTTAATTATTGTTTCATTCATCGTCAAACTTTCTTCTAAAGCACTACTAACCATGAGCGAGTAATTCCTTACTTGCTAGGGTTTGTAGGATAGGGTAGAATAATGGATGAAAAATCATTTAATTTTTTTCTTGATATTTTAATATTTATAAATTTTAGCAAAATAAATGTTAACTTTCTAATCAGGCGCGCTATCAATTTATTGATAGTCACGACCACGATTTGAGATTGGTTAATACTTGTTTTGTTATGGACTTGACATGAATAAAGATCAATGGAAGGCCAAGAGTTAGTAGTGGAAAACCTTAATTCCCTTCAAAAATCCTAATCCACGTTCATCGTTATCTCTCTAGTTTTAAACTATTAAAATATAAAAATAGTCATTTTTAAATATTCATCTATTAACTACCATGTCTTATGAACCTTACAAGATTTTTTATTATAAATTTTATATTCGTCTCAAAATAGAATGACGACAACCCATCTTATCTTCTATCAACTCGTCTAAAATAAGAAAATAAATTCACGTTTTCATGCAGACGACCCGCACTCATCACGGATAGCTATTAGCGATATTGCCTTGATTGCGGTTATTTACAACACTTTTCACACGACCAATCAATACTCGCTGAAATGATGTCGGCCTAAAGTGCAATGGAAGGATTCCTCCGAATCTAGGAACTAAGTATCCGCATTTGTACTCTCGTTCGTCGATAGACAAATCCCTTTTCCCTCTTATTCTTATGTAGATACCATATTCACTTCCTTTCCATCCGCCTTCTAAGCTGAATCTTTTCTCGGAGATTTGCATTCATTTTTCCTGTGACCCTTCTTCCCACAATTCCAACACGCGTCTTGGATTTTTCCTTGAGAATTTTCTCGGCTTTTAGATTTGCCCTTCTTCCCTTTTTTCCTTTCCAACGACCTGCCGCGATCCTCTACTGCAAACGCAGAAGTTTCTGAACTCCCACGGCTTTTCTTCTTATCTCATCGCTTAATATGATTCTCACAGTATCATGAAACGTGAGAGTCGCTGACATAGAGTTGCTAACCGCCATCACGTGGTTTTCCAAACTCTCCGGCAACGAACAGAGAAATAGCAGAGCACGAATATCGTCTTCAAACGTAATTGAAACAGACTCTAATTGGCTCGTCATATTGTTGAAATCGTTCAAGTTTTCTGTCACCGAACCACTTTTTACCATCTTCACATTGAAAAGGTTTTTCATCAGGAAGATTTTGTTTAATATAGAAGGCTTTTCATACAACTTGGCTAACGTCATCATTAACCCCATGGTTGTCTTCTTCTTCGAGATATTAATGACCACCTATGGAGTCAACGATAACCTGATTGTTGCCAAGGCTTTCCCATCCAAAAGGTTTCACGCCTCCTTGACCATCTTCTCGGGCTTCTCGCCTATCAACGGAATATACAAATCCTTTTGATATAGGTGGTCTTCCATCTGCATGTGCCACCAACCAGAATTGTGACCTTTGAATTTTTCAATCCTTATCTTATCCTCGGTCATTTTTCGCTCCACAGTCGCGGCAAACACAACTTCTCCTTTAGATATGAACCAACGCCTTCAAAACGACAATCTAAAAAAGTGGGGAAAAGCATGTAGTTTTCGTTACCCACCATTGACCTAGTTCGTAGAATTGAAAAACCTTAGGTTCTTTAACCAAAGCTCTGATACCATTTTTGGGGGCATGGGAGGAGCCGTTACACGGAACAATGCTCGCAACAACACAATCACGCAATCAACAACCACCCAATTAATAAGGGAAAGATAAAACGATAAACGATGCGAGAATAAATAAGAAATCAAATATAAATAAGAGAGGATTTGTTAACAACGTTCACCCACCCCATGGCTAGTCTCCGGCAGAGTGAAATCTGCAAACGTCCACTAGAATTTTTGAATCAATTACATGCACGAACAACCCTAGAAGATTTCTCTCAAATCTCTCTAGATCTTACAAACCCTATCTGTCATCTTCTCAATACAATGATCTCCCTAGATTAATTTAGACAGCATCTAATACATGTATGAGAGTTCCCCTTATATAGGCAAGTCTTAACCCTACTCAAAATTGAGATAATCTCAATTTACCCAATAAATATTCGCTCTAGTTACCATCGACAAACGTCTGACCCACATTTGGACAGATGTCTGCATCTGATATGCAAATCTTGATTTCTCTTGTGCAGACGTTTGGTTTGAACCATACTTGGTCAGACGTCTAGCCTTCAGCCTTGGCTTGGGTCTTGGTCTTCTGCAGTAAATTTGTCGTGCTGGTCTTCAAACGTCTGCCATTGCTCTGTTGTTCTGACATGCTTCTTATGTGCTGATCCAGACTTCTGTTATTGTCCCATACAAACGTCTGATCTGAAGGAAACTCCATAATTTCTTACAGTAAGCACCTTCTAAAAAACGTTCAATCTTGAGCTATAGTTTTGTAATAGCCTTGAACATGTCGGATTGTATTTTATTTTATTTTTATAGTTGTTTTATGTTTTTTAAATATATAAAATTAGGCTTCTTGCCCTGTGTGGAGGGAGGGGGGGACCTTGTGTAAAAATTTATTCAATGAGACATGAGGACAGGATATAGAGTAAGAGAAGAGCCATGCCTCTGCCTTCGTTCGAGCATGATTGCTAGCTATAATATCATAAGTTCTATGATTGACCATGCTTCACGGATGCGTACATTTCAAGCTACAACTTCAGAGATCCACCATTTATTCATCCTCATCATTTCTTGATTAATGAGAGCATCATATGTTGCAATTATATTGAGTTTTATGGCTCCGCTTTCCAACCTTCAGTGATAAATGACTAAAAGTTTTTATTGGCAGTGCAAAAGGACTTACATTTTTATGGGGTAAAAAGAAGCAAAATTGGACATAAATTGTGAAAGCGGAGGGAGTACATGTTATTCATTCTCGGCTAATAGTGATTATATATATATATATATATATATATATATATATATATAAGAAATCAAAATGTATAAATACTAATAAAAAGGTTTCATTTTTCTCAGTCTAGATGGATTTCTTTTTTGTTCTTTTTTTTTCAGAGTGAGTGAGAAGGAGTTTTGATTAGTGTGTGTTCGCGTCTTAGGAAGGAGGGATGAGATGGTCATATTTTGGACTGGGAGTAAATTAAATCAATTTTTTCGTTCTTCTAACTTTTTGGTATGAAGAAGAAAAATATGGAAATATATACTCCTTGGGTTTAGTTATCATAGTAATAAAAATGTAAAGAAAATAAGGCATGCATTTAAATTTTTATTTGAAAAGTTGACACGAAGCTATCTAATACTTGCTTTATGCAAAGACCATTTCTTCTTCTTTTGAAACTTTTTTTGGTAAAATGTTGCAATAATGACATCAACATCCAAAAGATTTGGATTATTATAATAAAGATAACAAGTAAAATAACTTATATATCACCGTTGAGAACATAACTTGAAAACTAAAAACCAGAGTGAAACCGAGTTAAAGAACGCATTGCTAAGATAAGCCGTTGCGAATTAGATTAGGGTTAGCAACATAGCTTATAGATAAATTACGCGTGCGTGTGTAAAATAGATAAATGGGTCGGTTCTAACCGGGTCCGAACTGAATAGACCCAGACCTAGACCAACCCTTTTATTAAACCATTAAAAGGGTCCGGGTTGGGTCGGGACTAGAACCAAACTTGTAATACCCAGTTTCCATTGAACATATTTCCCGTATTTATAAATAAAAGTTTCCCAAATTTTTTCTATTAGAATATTTCCTATAAATAATTTCCTATACTTTCTAATATTAATTTCTAATTTTTATATTTTCTAACCTAAACCCTAAAACCATAAACCCTTTTATTTTCTAACCCCAAAGCCCAGCCTAACTAACCTCTACACAACCTCGACCCGACCCAACCCGTCACACACCCTCACTCCTTCACTTCTCCTCGCTCTTTTCCCACCCGTTTTCTCTCTCCCCCACGTTCCCTTCTTCCTCATCCAAAACGCCCGCTTCCTTCTCTCCCATGCTCCATGACCCGCTCTTCCCCACGATCACCGCACCTACCCTAAGACCCCGTCCTCGTCCCAACGTCCTTGCGCCCGCCCCGCGACGACCGCGTCCAACTCCCTAGCCCAAAAACTCCAAGACCGAGCCCTCCACTCTCCTCTCGTCCCATCTTCTTCCTCGACCCCCACCATCTTCACATTCCCCGACCCTTCGAGCTTCTCACCTCCACCGACGAGCTCGAGCCCACCAAGATTCCCCATCGGCCTTACTGCACCGATCGCCTGCTACCACCGCCGGCACCACCTCACCGTCGACCAACAACAACACGCGCCCCAACATCCATGAGCCTCGGCAACCATCACCACCTCCACTCCCAGCCGAGCTAACTCCTCCCCTCACCCATCGAGTCCACGAGCCCCTCTGCCCACCTTCTTTTAAGCCGTCGGCTCCTTGTCGGACCCACCCGCCGGTCACCTTCGCTTGCAACCGCAACCACCACTGAGGTCACCTCCGCCGAGCTACCGCCATCGTCACCACTTCTTCCACCCTCGCCCATCTCCCCGACTTCGTTTCCTCCTCCTCAAACTCACATCCCTCTCTCGTCTCCCCTGCAAACACCCGGCGACAACCAACCCAAGAACTCACGATCCCATCGCCTCTGTCCTCGTCGCCGTCGACCTCCACGTCGCTGCCAGCACCGCCTCCATCTCCTCCTCTTCTTCCTCCCTCCCCTTTCATCCTTGACGATGAGACCCCAGCAACCCAAACCCCGACCATTGCAACCCATCATCGAACGATCACTGCAGCCCTCGCCTGCATACTCACGTCACTGAGCCGCCGCCGCCGAACTCCTGGACCACCTGCTGCCGCTACTCCGTGCCCAGACCACCGTGCCCACCGTGCCCTGCACTGCGTCTAGCCAAGCACAAAGTCCAGTCGAACCCCTCAAGCATTTCATCGAACACTTACATTTTGTCGCGATTCCCGCTGTCCTGGTCGCCTTTGTCGCCATCCAAGCCGTGGCCTCCGTCTCTGTAGCCCTCATGGTCGTCAACGCAGTCACCATCGCAACACCGTACACATCCGTCGTAGTTGTTTCACGCTCAATCTTCACGTCGTACTGTGCCTGATTCCCTAACGTTCGTAGTCGTCTCGTATGTCACGGTGATCTCCACGTTCGTTCGCTTTCAAATCCGCGACTGAAGGCAAGTGAACTCCGCACTTGTTTACATGCTAATACTATACAAATCAGGTTTAATGCTTAATTAAACTATATACATCGATATGCATAATCAAACGAGCGTGGAGCCCACCAAGCGAGCGGCAGGGACATGGGGCGCAAAAAGGAAGATCGATTAATGTGAAACGCTAGATCAAAACATATCTTAAATTGGCGAAACTTGTTATAGATAGATCCGTTTACTAATAATGAACGTCATGCAGGAATTTGGGTTGAAAATAGTTAAGTTTAATTTATATAACGACGCCCCAAAAGGAAACGTTGAATCTGGAATTCACCGCACATGCCACGTTCTAAAATCTATATTAAACTGAATGCAACTTGTAACCTAATGTTCTATAGCTCGTATTGAATACAATAGATAAACCTACAGCACCCCAGAGTTCATCTTTGTATTTAATACGTTATAACAACGAAAACTGAGGCGATTCGTAGCTCTTGACTGTAGTCCAGAGCCAGAGTCTTTACCTGTACTCGTTTTGGAACACATGCTTCTCCCTTAGCGCACAAGTGTGTGGAACCATACATGGAAGCGTAGAGAATTAAATTATATTTCCAACGATACTGGTCTCATTACATTCCAGTGTCGTTTGATATTTACAACACCTTTTAAACCGTCGTTGTGTTCTGCAGTTTCATTCAGAAACAGAATGTATACCTTAACCTTAAACAGCGGATATTATTGATCCGTTTGATGAGTTGAAAACATAACAGATAAATATAAATATTATATAACTGTAGCATCGCCTAATTATTCTCCCAACAGGGAGTAAAACGTGTCATAAAATGGACTTCCAGTTCAGAAATTGGATTTCCAGCAGAAAACCCTTAAAATGAAATGACCATAACTCGCAAACCTGAAACCCGATTTACTTGAAACCAATTTTAATGCTTAAATAAACAAATATACTTCATATGCCTATTATATTGTTTCGTCAAATTATGCACGTGTGATTTTTCTAATCCAACCGACACCGGTTGCTCATATGTTTTTAGCAGTGCATTTACTGTATTCCCATCATGTTGCATGACTGTTATACTCTTGTAAATAGCATTCATTTGCCTCAATATCCTAGTGAACGAGTTATATTAAAAAGTGATAAATATTAGTGATTGAATTGTGGGAAGTACGTTAGGGTAAAAGTGTGATTGAATAGTGGAAGTGACGCGTACTTATACATAATCAGCGGAACCAGTTAATTATTGCATTGTCGACACCTATGGGACATATATAACTGTGAATATAACTGGTATGGGATGGTTATGAAAGCACTAATATTAGTGTCATAAGTAAGATATTGAGTATTGTCCATTTATCTTGGAAACCAGTCGAGACATGCTTGATGGAGATTCTGTCTCCAGTTCTAGTGTAGACTTGTCATGGAGCGACTAGTATTTAGGCTCATGGTCGGTGTTCGATGTAGACCGCGAGTGTGGGGTAGTTTGAGTGTGAGTTCGATCAACGGAATCCCAGGACTCTCACTGCCGGCATATACAGTGATTTCGGGAGTCGTATGGATGGTATTGCTGATTATTAGTGAGCATGATTCGGGCCCGTGTTCCCTTGCCCCTGGGGCCTACCGTTGGGTTGGGGATACTCCTGCGGTGGTTGATACTCACACTTGGACTGACGATAGGTTTAGTGACTTGGATAGTGAGACTTAAAGACTGATAGCTTTAGTTATATGGACATTGCATTGATTACTGATCTGATACACTTACTTTATCGTTACCTGTACGGGTTATTTCATGCTCGCGTCATTGTTCTATAGTTACTGCTTTATGTTTATCATCATTGCACATATTATATATTCATATATATTGCTATTATGTCGCTCTGACGACCTGAGTATGCATGCTCAAAATGGGCAGTGGATTTAACTCGGATCAGGACCTGCCTTATCTCGAGGATACTACGGACGTCTAAATCAGTGACCCCAGCGCTATCTTTTCCTTTAACTCTATCTGATTAGTTTTACATCTGTTTTGATAGAATTAGTAAATGTATTTCTCATTACCTTTGTATTGATTACTAATTACCACGTAATGCTAGAAGCAGAAATGTGACTACGGCAGGATATTTTCTCGAACGTAAGAGTATAGCTGGCCTTGCACTACAACAATAATGGGTTGCCCCTACAGATTTAGCCGTAGGGGAAAACCACTGCCCCTACGGATATAGCCGCAGGGACATTAAATTAACCCGTAGGTGCAAAGGCCGCAGGTGCAAGTATTCGCCCTGAACATGTCCCTACGGAGTAATAATTGCCCTTATGCCTTACTCCGTAGGGACAGTTACCCCTACGGATTACTCTTTAGGGGCATAATATTTATTTAATTTATTGTTTTATAAAATAAATTACTTGCCCCTACGTCATTATCCGTAGGCCTACTAAATGCCCCTATGGATAAATCCATAGGTCCGGATGAATGCCCCTACGGATAAATGCGTAGGGGAAAGTTTTACCCTCTGTTACTATGTCCATAGAGGAAAAAAATCAGGTATCCTGATATTTTGTCCCTACGGCGAACTGTGTAGGGGCAAACTTTGCACCTACAGGTTAATCCGTAGGTGCAACAGGTGGCCCTACGGATTAATCCGTAGGGACAAAATATCAGGGTTTTTCTAATAAAAAAAAGGCTTCATGTTTTTTTCCCGTGCTGTGCACAATATTAAATACATCATATAACCAAATACAGAAATATTTATAACCAACATCTCACGAATAATTTATAAAAGAAATAAACAAACAGAATACGATATCAAACTAAATCATCGTGAACAAACAAACAACCACCAATATCGTCCAAAATTTATACAATATGTATCAGATAAGTACATAAATCCTCAAAAATATAAATAAAGCCTCAAAAATATAAATAAAGGTACCCTAGATCGGTCCAGCTCCTCTACCTCTGATAATCTCCGTAATCTGGTGCATCTGATCCTCGATGCAGCCCTGGGTCATCAAAAACTCGACTAATGAAGGAGCAGACTATGCGGGAGTCTGAGCGGGCTATGGAGCTGCAGGAGTAGTCTGCGCAACCGCAGCCGAGGTAGTGGCTTGCGGAGCCGCAGCCGAAGGAGATGCATATGGAGCCGCAGCCGATGTAGCATGTCGCATCTGTTAAATTTTGTGTGTAATAAACGAGTAAGAACAGAGTATTAGATTTTAGTCGAGTTTGTATCATTATCAGGTTATTGCGAATCCCCAATCTAAGAATACTTAGGAACTTAGGCCTCGTTTGGATATCTAGTTTGGAAAGCCGTAGTTTATTTTAATTAGATAGTTTTATGTAAGCATGATTAATCAAAACTAAGTCTACAACCAAATAAGCTCAGGCTACTAACATTGCATATGTTACTATCTATAATGTGATATAATATTTTCCTATTAAATAGTATACGTACCATCTCCTTCAACTCCTCGACGGTGGTCTTCAAGGTAGCAATATCATGCTCTAGACGTCGTTTACGGGGGGTTAGGGAAGTAACCGCCGGAGTGGAGTCCAACCTCATATGGGCCCTGCTAGGACCCAGTCCCCGGCCTCTCTCCCAACCTCCGTGGTGCCCTCCGTGTACGGCATTTAGGACTGGGGTCAGCAGCATCGGATCGGTCTGTCCAGTAAAATCAATCCCCGATGACTCTGCCTGCTCCACCACCCGCTCCTACACCCACATTAACCATTAAAATATAAGTATATCATTTAAATTTGAAGTTTTCAAAACAAAAATTTCAAACTTGTTGGAATAAATATTAACACTTACGCAATACTCCTGGGTAGCGGTGTCGGGGAATCAAAGCTCTCCGTGGCAGGATCTGTCGAGATGCTGTGGACGGCAAGATACGCGGTCAACACGCTCGGTGTACCATCCTGCGCTAGGGTCTGAACTATCTGTAATTCGCAAAAAAATTACATATATTATAAAATAATTCTTAATATTACATTATATCAAAATAAATCTATTGTAATTTACCGATGCCTCCAAAGCACGAGTAATGTTCCTTGAGCCATCTGTATACGTGGGGCGGTCCCTTTTCGCCGACTTCCTATTCTCTTTATTTTGATCGGCCTGTTTCTACACAACACATTCAAATTTAGTTTTCTAATTAAGCAACAAAAAAAATTATATACTAAATAATGATTAACATTTAAATTACAAACATATTTGCACTGAGAGTCGAAATATTGGCATAAGAGAGGCCATATATCTACGTCGGCCCTCGCAAAGACCGGAGTATGTAGGAGAGCCGCTCTCTCTGCCTCGGGGGTCGCCATCCACAGGGAATAGTAGGTGATCTTCAGCTCGTTCCTATTGTATCGGACCTTTTATTGCATGTTCTTCATCGGGCCATTGTACAGAGAGTGAAGATCGAGCACTCTCTCAGGATGATCAGGGTCAGGTACAGGCTGAAAGTCGTAATCCAACTGCAAATACAAAAAAAATAATGTATTTAAATTGCAAGTGTAAAATAATAATAAATATGTTGGATAAGTCAAATGAAAATATATATTAATACCTGAGCCTGATCCAAGAAGAGGGAAAATAAGCGCCGGTAGTGATCGCCCCACTCAATGTGAAGTGGTTACTTCTTCACGAGGTGGCTCTCATCCCCCATATACCGGCCGAATCTCTCGGCATAATCGCCGGTATAGCGATAATCGGGAGTAAAGAAGAGGGGGAATGATGCCTCCCCCCTAACTCTGTCGGGCCTCAACCTGTGGGACTGATTCGGCCCTCTAGTCCCCCTCTCGGGATGGGGCTTCCCTGCAACTACAAGAAATATAAAGACAAATTGGTATTAAGAAATCAAGTTTTAAAGAAAATTGAAGTGAGATATATACCTCCGGCGACAGCAGCATGAGCCTGGGCCCGGGCAGCAGCACGAGCGGGATGATAGTTCATTCGGTGAGGAACAGCCAGTGATCCGGATGTGGACGCATCCCTCCAACTAGAAAATAAACATTAACGCTAAATTTCCATGAAGTTCATGTTTATTCTTAAAGACTATGTAAAATGAATAAATATTTTATATTTATTCATACTAACCTGCAGACTGAGCGGAGGGTACGGAAGTAGCCCCTGCGTCATATGTGGACGCACCACCTATAATTAGACAATTAAAAATAAATTATATAAGTAATTGCAAAAAGAATGTGTAGATCAATAATATAACATTCTAAATCAATATGCATGCACTATAGGATATATAAATATACCCGCAAGTGCGGTGGTGGCCTCTGCCCGAAATGTGGTGGCATCACCAACTGCTAGACAATAAAAAAATGATTATCTAAGTAAGAGTAATAAGAATGTGTGTGTATATATATATGATATAACATTCTAAATCAATATGAATGAACTATAGGATATATAAACATACCTAGAGGTGCGGGAGTGGCCTCTGCTTCTGATGTGGACGCACCACCAACAGCTAGACAATCAAACATTGACTATATAAGAAATAAATATGCGTGTATATCTATAATATTACATTCAAAATGAATATGCGTGCAATATACTTGGAGGTGTGGCAAAGTCCACACGGAAGGAGTCATCTGATGGGGTCTTCGATCGGGGTGCAAGATCGGCCCTCTGAAGCTCCCTACGCAGCTCTCTGGGCGGCAGAACCGCTCTGCTGATTGATAGGATACGTGCGTGTTCAAGTTCTAGTTTAAATACCGCAATCAAGACGGTTTCGCTTGTAGCTAGCCGGTTGAGTACGGGTCGTCCGCAGGGAGATGGTTGTCTTTTTCAAAGTGTTTTAACGAGTTAAGTCCGGTTGTTCAGATTTTGTTGTGGTTATCTAAGTGTTAAGTTGATATTTAAAGAGAGCTTGTTAGGGTTAGGATTAGGTTAGTTTGAGTTAGGAGTCTCCACATCTTTCGTTGCCCCACTTAATATCGGTGTTACGGTAATCGGCAACAACGGGGATTAGCACGACTAGGAAGGAACTTGCGAGTATAAGCTAGGCTTTCCAACGCATAGTCCTTCCTTTTGGTGCTTGTCCGTCCGTTCTTGGCTCTTATCCATAACCTCCGGTTAATTCAACCACAACCGGTCTCACTACGGAATCACCGCTATCATGTAGGATAGGGTGCCGTAAGGAGCGGATTGTGGTTCAATTAACGGGAGTTGATTTAAGTTGTTAGGCAAGGAAAGAGTGAGAGAGATTTCCTTCTCTCAAACTTCCCTTATCCTACCCTAACAAGTATAAAACTACTCACACTTCATGATAAGGAAAAACAAAACAAAACAAAGAGGAAGATAGAAAGAAGGAGATTAGAAGAATACGACTAACTATTTGCGACCTCACCTTGGCGAGGATCAAGCGTAAGTATCATTGTCATATGAAGGATAAAGGAAAAGAGAGAAGAAAGAAACAATCAAACAAATAACAACAACTACTTAACAATTAAAATTGCAACAATTACAACAAGTAAAGAAAGAGACAAGCATGATAATAAAAATGGTTTTCTTTATTCATCACTCTTCACTCAAAAGCTCACTTACAAGTTTAATGGAGAAGAGGTGAGAAGAGGAAGAAGAACATGTAAACTAAAAGCTAGCAAAAGAGATACAAGAATTGGACCCTCTCCTTCACAAAGTTCTGGGCTATTTATAGGCTTGAGAATGGAAACCTAGGGCAACCATCAGAACAGAGACGAAAAGACCAGAATACCCCCAGAAGCACTTTCTGCTTGGCGCCAAAATGGCCGCGGAACCGCGGCCTGGACCCACCTTTGGCCGCGGTTCCGCGGCCTTGTTGTTGAATTGGGCTTTGGTCTTTTTTGGGTTTTCCTGTTTTTCTGTGTACATCATTTTGGCATATGTATTTTATCAATTTGGATCCCCGATTTTTCCAGAATTTCTGTTGAGGGAAAGGTGGACTTTTTATCAAGATTTTGTCATGATTGCCTCGAGCTCCGCGTAGATCTCTTGGATTTTGTGCTACCATTGAGCCTTGTGCATGAAGGTGACATTGATTTGACATTTTGTCTTCCTAAACTGGTATCTGGCAACATACGGATGACGAGCGGAGACCGTGTTTTCTCAGTGGTTGGCAGGAACCCGGATTTTGTCGTGTTTTCCATGAATTTCACCATTTTAGAACCGAGAACCTGTAACCTGCAATTGACTAGCAAACACGGCTCAAGAGTATCTACCGATATGCAATGTGATAAAAATTGGGCGGTATGAAAATGCAAAAATCTGATATGAACAAATACCCCCAAACTTATCATTTGCTCGTCCCGAGCAAAATCCATTTATTCACAAAAAATTTCCTAACCTCACTTTCGCAGGGAACGCGATTGCACTGAGCATGTGCAACAAGCCGTTTAACCTCTAGGTGTCCCTAGTATGAGGAGTGTTGTCTCCTGAGGGTTTTCAGCGGATACTACCCACAAAATCCGGTCAAGTTGGTTTTGTAAAATAACTAAGCTTCAAACCCTAAAGTTTTGTTTTAGAAAATAACAATTCTATAATCCTAAGTCTAGACCATCGAACCTTTATTTGTCACACCTCGCTTCTTATCTAACTACAGATTTTATATGTCTTTACGTGCAGTGCGTATAGTGTCGTTAAGTTCCCGAAAGGTCGATTAAAGTCATCATGTCGCACAATAAAGCCCAGATAACAATTTTAAAAGGATCACATAAGTTTTATAAAGAGTTAAGCATTTTTCAAGTTTCGTTTTCCAGTAAGGTTTCAACTTCAGAATTTCTATCATCCTTAACAGGAAACTAAGTCGTATTTTTCACTCCACCTTTTTCTTGTTTTCATTTCATACACACCTCTGTGAACGTGCAATAGTCTTTATCAAAGAGTAAAACCTTCATATCTCCGTTAAAATTTTTTTTAAAAGCCTGTCTTTTATCAAGATTATTCTCACACAAAGAACCGTTAGGAATTTTAACTCGGAGAGAACACTTGCTTGACTTTGTTTTAAACTGGACTTTCTAGGCTTCTTAGCGAGCTTTGGGCCAATGCACCCAAACCAGTTGGTTTTAGGGCATTAGGTGTAGAAACACCCCAGCGGACTTAATTACTCAAGTTACCTAGGTCCAAAAACAAAGGACAGATTGGCGTGAAAATCAGATGATTTAATACGAACGGAGATATAACCGGCAGTTCAAATATTTTTTTTGGATAAAAGACGTCTCTAGTGGGTTTGGTGTGTAATCATTCCAATCAAGTTTTAGATGGGTTATTTTTCAGACTTAGCTCCAATTACGGCATCAATAACATTCCTTCATATTCGCTTTACTTCATAAACTATTCTTGACATTACTTATTTCAGAACAAACCTATTTGATCCTCAGAAAATCATTTATATGTTTAAAAGTTTAAACATGAAAGACTTGTCATCTAATTCCCAAAATCTTACGACACGTGTAGTGTGATGTAAAGACGTATATCAGCTATAGTTAACTTCAAAGGAGAGTTATCTTTCAGGTTTTCAAAATCCAAACATAAGATCTAGTTATTCCTATTTTTTTAAACAAAAACCGTCGAATGTTGAATCAGAGTTCTTCCACAAGCTAACTTGACAAAAAAAAGTTTTTATATTTTTGG
This sequence comes from Agapanthus africanus, assembly GCA_030015575.1. Classification (NCBI taxonomy): domain Eukaryota; kingdom Viridiplantae; phylum Streptophyta; class Magnoliopsida; order Asparagales; family Amaryllidaceae; genus Agapanthus; species Agapanthus africanus. The sequence continues at coordinate 682,866,390 of JASDDO010000031.1, read as the reverse complement.
AAAATTTTCAAATTTTTATGGTTTTTATGGATTTTAATATGCAGATGCAAAAATATACATGCGAAGGTAAGAAATGCGTACCGAGCGTACCCCCAAACTTAAACTGGACAGTGTCCTCACTGTCGTTGCATGAAGAGATTATTTGGAAGGTTCAAAATTGTCGGTTAGTGATACACAATTTTTATTTGGTTTTGTTTATAAAGAAAAGAAAAAGAATATACACAAATATATACAAAAATGGTTTGTACATACCCCCAAACTTATTTGGAACAGTGTCCACTGTTCTTGGCTGGATAACCGAAGTTTGGAGGTAGGCAGAGGAAGATCAAGCAAGGTAAACCGGCTCCTATAAGAACAGGAGCTCCTCTGTTGGTTCGGTGCTAAGGTACGGTTTGCATCGGTGTCCGTTTACCTTGAAGAGTGAACCGTCCTTTGGATTTTCCAAATCCAGAGCGCCCTGCGGATACACATTCCGCACAAAATAAGGCCCTTTCCAGCGAGATCGGAGCTTTCCAGGATGGAAATGAAGTCGGGTGTCGTAAAGAAGTACCTGTTGACCAGGTACGAAGGTTTTGCGCAAAAGGTGTTTATCGTGAAACACCTTCGTTCGATTCTTAACGACAACCGCGTTGTCGTAAGCCTCATCCCTAAGCTCGTTCAGTTCGTTCAGCTGCAGCTTCCGATGGCTGCCCGCGTCCTCAAGAGACAGATTCAGCTCCTTAATCGCCCAAAATGCGCGATGCTCGATTTCGACAGGAAGGTGGCAGGCCTTTCCGTACACAAGCCGATAGGGAGACATGCCAAGGTCGGTCTTATAAGCGGTTCTAAATGCCCAAAGGGCATCAGTGAGTTTCAGAGACCAATCCTTACGGTTCTTGGAAACCGTCTTCTCCAATATCTGCTTGATTTGCCGATTTGAAACTTCGGCCTGCCCGCAGGTTTGGGGGTGGTAGGGGCGTAGAAAACTTATGATTAATGGAGTACTTCCGCATCAAGGCCTCGAAAGTCTTATTGCAGAAATGACTTCCATTGTCGCTAATGATCGCTCGGGGGTGCCCAAACCGGGAGAAAATGTTTTCTTTAAGGAACTTAACGACAACCTTGTTGTCGTTAGTCCGGCTGGCCACAGCCTCGACCCATTTAGAGACGTAATCAACAGTTAGAAGAATGTACAAGTTCCCAAAAGAGCTGGGAAACGGCCCCATGAAGTCTATCCCCCAAACATCGAAAATCTCCACAACCAAGATTGGTTGGAGCGGCATCTCGTTTCTCCGGGATATCCGGCCCATGTGTTGGCACCGGGAGCAAGTCTTGCAATATTCGTGAGCGTCTTTGAAAAGTTGTGGCCAGTAGAAACCACATTGCAAGATCTTCTCAGCTGTCTTTCTGGGCCCAAAGTGCCCGCCACACGCTTGATCGTGGAAAAATGACAGCACACTCTTGAATTCCTCATTAGGGACACACCGACGAATGATCTGGTCAGGACAGTACTTGAACAAGTAGGGTTCGTCCCAGTAAAAGTGTTTTACTTGGGATAAGAAGCGAAGTCTGTCCTGACTCGACCATTCGGTCGGTAGCAATCCCGTGGCCAAATAGTTCACAATATCTGCGAACCAGGGTTCACATGATACTGTCAAGAGTTGTTCGTCCGGAAAAACGTCGTTTATCGGAATTGGAAGTGAAGGCGAAGAAGGAAGTCGCGAGAGATGGTCGGCAACCACGTTTTCACATCCTCGTTTGTCCTTAATGACAAGGTCAAACTCTTGAAGCAAGAGGATCCAACGGATTAACCGAGACTTGGCATCTTTCTTCGCAAAAAGATGGCGCAGAGCTGAATGGTCCGTGTAGACGATGACTGGAGAGCCGATGAGGTAGGGCCTGAACTTTTCTAAAGCAAATACAACAGCTAAGAATTCCTTCTCAGTTGTCGTATAGTTAAGTTGGGCGTCGTTCAGGGTTCGGCTAGCGTAGTAGATCACGTGCGGCATCTTATTGATGTGCTGTCCAAGGACAGCACCGATGGCAAAGTCGGATGCATCGCACATAATCTCGAATGGGTGCGTCCAGTCAGGAGAAGAGAGAACGGGAGCAGAAGTGAGTGAGTGTTTCAATGATTCAAAAGCAGCCGCACAGCTTGAGCTGAAGTCGAATGGCGTGTCCTTGGCCAGGAGAAGAGTCAAGGGCCTAGCAATCTTGCTAAAGTCCTTGATAAACCGTCTATAAAAACCGGCGTGGCCAAGGAAGGCTCGGATATCTCGGACGCATCGGGGAGGAGGAAGATTGGAAATGACCTCAATCTTAGCTTTGTCTACCTCAATGCCTTTCTGCGAGATGATATGTCCTAAGATAATACCTTCGCGCACCATGAAGTGGCATTTCTCCCAGTTCAAAGTGAGATTCTTGTCCTTACATCTGGTAAGGACAGCGTCGAGATGCAGCAGACACTCGTCAAAAGAATCGCCAAAGATGGAGAAGTCGTCCATGAAGATCTCCAGAAATTTCTCCACCATGTCTGAGAAAATTCCCATCATACACCGCTGGAAGGTAGCGGGCGCATTGCATAACCCAAAGGGCATGCGACGATATGCAAACGTGCCGAAAGGACAAGTGAAAGTGGTCTTGTCCTGGTCTTTTTCGGCGATGGGAATTTGATTATAGCCAGAGTAGCCATCTAGAAAACAATAGTACTCGTGTCCGGCCAATCGTTCGAGCATCTGGTCAATAAAAGGTAGCGGAAAGTGGTCTTTCCGCGTTGCGGCGTTGAGTTTTCGGTAATCAATGCATACTCGCCACCCAGTTTGGGTGCGAGTAGGGATTAACTCGTCTGCCTCATTGGTGATGACCGTAATGCCCGACTTCTTGGGGACAACATGAATGGGGCTAACCCACTGGCTATCAGAGATAGGGTAAATGATACCACTATTTAGACATTTGACGATCTCCTTCTTCACAGCCTCCTTCATGACTGGATTGAAACGTCTTTGTGGATCCCGGGCTGGTTTGGCATCATCCATCAGATGAATGTGATGCTCAACGATCAGGGGACTAATCCCCTTGATGTCCACCATGGACCAGCCAAAAGCTTGCCTGTTGCCGTGCAAGACCGTGAGAAGGGCTTTCTTTTGCTCTGGAGCTAGAGAAGCCGAAATGATGACAGGGAGGGTCTCGTTCTCACCTAAGTAAGCATACTTAAGGTGAGACGGCAACGGCTTGAGTTCGAGCGTTGGAGGTGAAATGATGGAAGGCAAGACCGGTGTAAAGGTCTCGAACTCAAAGGATTCCAGCAAAGGTTCAAAACGAGTGTAGGCAACCGAGTCGGATGGTTCAGGTAACTCATCCGGAAAGTCGAAAGATTCGAACTCGGGTTGTGCGCGGCTAAGATCGTTCGAGAACGTGAAACACTCGTATTCGTTATCGGGCGCAGAAACAGCAGCAGGTTCGAAGAGAAACGCACTAGTGGCGTCAAGATTATCGTGGTCAAACAAAAACTCCTCGAATTCACACTCTTCTGGTGTGATCTCCTGGATCGAGCAGACGTCCAGTATATGAGCATTAGGTTCGGCGGGCTGATTCCCCAACCTAAAAATGTTGAGTTCAATCGTCATATTTCCAAAAGAGAGGTTCATCGAACCGTTGCGACAATTGATCACAGCATTTGAGGTTGCGAGAAATGGGCGACCGAGTATCACCGGAATTTGATTCCGGGGGTTAGCTACAGGCTGTGTATCTAATACAATGAAGTCGACGGGGAATATGAAGTCCCCGACTCTGATTAACACATCCTCTAGCTCACCCCTAGGATGGGTGATCGATCGGTCGGCCATTTGGAGAGTGCAGTGTGTGGGTTTCAACTCTCCGATGCCTAATTGCTCGTATACTGAATACGGAAGCAGGTTAACACTGGCACCAAGATCTAATAGTGCGCGGTTGATGTTCTTATCCCCAATGGTAATTGAAATCGTAGGACAGCCAGGGTCCTTCCGTTTTTGTGGTAAAGATTGGGTAAGGGCATCACTCACAACACTAGCCAAGAAAACTTTCTTGGGTACCTGAGACTTCCTCTTTTTCGTGCACAAGTCCTTTAAGATTTTCGCGTAAGACGGGACTTGTTGGACAGCATCTAAAAGAGGAATATTAATGTTAACCTGCTTAAATAACTCCAAAATCTTCTCCATTTGAGGATTTTGTTTGTTAGACCTCAACCGGTTTGGAAATGGAACATTTTGAAAATTGGTTGAGTCTAATGCTGGAGGAGGAGATTTTGGAGTCAGAACGGATCCCAGAATAGGTGTTTTCGTGGAGTGAGAAGTTGGTCCGTTCAGAGCAGAAGAAGAGGAAGGGGAGCCTTGTGAAGAACGGAGAATAGGCTCGGAAGACGAAGAAGAAGGAGAAGAAGAAGAAGCGGCGGCCGGGGTGTCATCGATGATTCGCTTACCAATGTTGTTTTGCAGCATCCTTCCCGATCTCAGCGTAGTCACGGCACTCACATTATGGTTTTGTTGTTCAAGAGCAACATGTGCATTATGTGGGTGACCGGGATTTGGCAGTGGCTGGGACGGAAGCTTCCCCTTCTCTCGCTCGCTCAAGGCCGCGTTCAGCTGTGCAATCTGGGCCTCGATGGTTTTGATGCTCTGCCCGTGTGCGGCGGTGTGTTGCACTAAAGATTGGATCGAAGACTGGATGTTGGCGGTGGATTGAGTCGATTGTTTAACAAACGCCTCCAGACTTCGCTCGAGTGAGGAAACCTTATCAGTGTTTGACGGAACAAAGTTGTTATTTGGTGGAAAAGAATTGTTTGGTGCAAAATTGTTCGTCTGGTTTTGGTAAGGTTGGGGTTGGAAGGGCTGCTGATACTGAGTTTGTTGTTGCGCTTGTTGTTGCGGTGGAGGGGCCCTTTGGAAATTGTTGCCTTGGAATTGATTCTGATTCTGATTCCAGGCGAAATTGGGGTGGTTCCTCCAACCGGGATTGTAGGTCGAAGAGTATGGATCATTCCTCGGTCTTTGCTGGAAGGCAGCATTAACCTGATCCTGTCCTTGCGAGGGTGGATTGTAAGGACACTCTTCGGTCAAGTGGGAAGGATCAGAACAACAAGCGCAGATGGTACGAAGGGGGAGAACAGGGGCAGGAGTAGGAGCAGAAAATTTGCTCTCTATCGCTTCAAGCTTTCGTGTAATTGCAGCCATTTCAGCTTTCATCGCGATAGAGACATCGAGTTGGTGGATTCCTACCCTAGACTGACCGGTAGAAGTGGAGGTAGAAGAAGAAGAAGTCGGTCTTGTGCTCTCCCACTGTAGCGTTTGCTCCGCAAGATCGTCAAAGAACTGCCACGCTTCCTCGTCAGATTTGGATAGGAAGTGGCCCTGACAGATGGTTTCCAGCAACTGCTTCGTTGCTGGGTTCAGTCCCTCGTATAAGGTTTGGCAGAGTTGCCATTTCTCTATACCGTGGTGAGGACACTGAACAAGAAGGTCTTTGTACCGGTCAAAGCACTTCCAGAAGGGTTCAGAAGGAAGCTGGGAGAATTGGTTGATTTCATTTCGAATTCTTGCGGTCTTATGATTTGGATAGAATTTTTTCAGAAACGCTTTAACAAACTCGTCCCAGCTGGTGATTGAGTAGGAAGCGGTGCTATACAGCCATTTTTCAGCGAGATCGCATAAAGTGAACGGAATGACCCGTAGACGTATAGCATCGTCCGACAGCTGGGTTGTTTTCATCATGGCACAGACATTTTGAAATTTGTTGATGAAGATATAAGCATCTTCAGTTTCAAGCCCATGAAAACGTGGAAGCATGTTGATGAAATGGGGCTTAATTTCAAAGTTGTCCCCATTGGCCGGAGGAAGAGAAAGGAAGGTGGGAAGTGCAGAACGGGTGGGGTAGAAACGATCCTGGAGCGCAATTCGCTGCGGCGCTACAACAGACGGAGGTGGTGGAAGATTGGTCTCCGTAGGAGGTGGAGCCATTCCAGCGGTGGTCAAAGAGATGTTCGGATTAAATCCCGACATCGCGGAAGAAGAGGTTGGTGAAGGTGAAGGTGAAGGTGAAGGTGAAGGTGAAGATGTATGAACAGAATTCCGGTCAACGTCGGAGTTGGCCGGCAAAGGAAGGGGTGAAAGAGGAGTGGACGGAGTATCGACTTCGGAGTCGATCGCGTAGTCGGTCGCGACTAACGTAACGCGGACTAAACGGGCGCTAGTGTCCCGAGTCCAAGCGGACATACACTAAACGAGTTTAGTATAGTCAAAGCGGAGAAGGTGCGGGTAAGAAAACGTCAGTGGAGAAAGGCGATGGGTGGTGGGTGAAAATGGATTTGGCGACAAAAGGCTAGTTTTTATAAAAGTTTTTGATTTTTTTTTTTATTTTTAGAAAGATTTTTACAGAAATATGTACGGAAATACGGCTTAAGCAATCACAAACAAGATATGCACAATCACACCTAGATCTAGGGTAACCTAGGTCTACTAGACCTGCTCCTGAACTTGATTTTCGAAGTTAAACAGTGTCGAGAAACAGGCTTAAAAATACACCGATCACGGGGCCAGGTAAGTGCAGAGATAAGGGGAGGTTGTCCAACGCTTTCGCGAAGTTTCTTAATTAAATAACCCTTTCTCTTTCGGCGGTTGCGCCTTTAACACTTTCCTAGACACCCCGTAGTCAATATACGGTTAAGCAAGGTTCTAAACACGGTTTATCTTCTCCTAATGAGCGAGAAGTCCTTAGGGCTGAAGTCTAGTATTTTTTAATTTACAATGGACAATGCATATGCTTTAGTGATTTTTGGGGTCCTGGGAAGGGTGATGAAATCCCCACCCAATCTGGATTGGTTTCAAGCCCCTTAAGTCCGTATTAAAGAATGCAAAACAGTAACAAATCAACAGCAAACAATTTTTATTTGCGGCGCAAAGAATCCTGCACAAGAACAGTTTATTGGAAGGGGGAGAAGTGTTTGCGCAAAGAAGCCTGCAGAAAACACAATTTATTGGAGTTCAGAGGAGAGAGGAGAAGCAGAGAGACTCACCAAAAAAAATGGTACCCTGAACCCTCCAATTGGCCGCGGAACCGCGGCCTAAGCTTGCTTATGCCGCGTTTCCGCGGCTGTTTTGGGGAGTTGGGGCTTCAGTTTTGTTGGGTGGGTTCTGTTGGGTGTCTTCTGCCTTTCTGGATATACAGAATCTTGATTTGCTCACTGTATTTGCTCCAGATTTGTACAGTAGACCGGATACTTCGTTTTGTCCGTTGCGGTGTAGCCGCGAAAATGTGGGTCTATCTTCCCACGTCTTTGGCACTGTACTTGAACTCCGTATTATCCGACGTCTTTGGCGCCGATCTTGAACTTCGTACTTTCCTGCGCACTTGCACAAAAACTAATCAAGAATAACAAGATGGTTTATTTTTTTACAAAGTATGTATTTTTTTTCGTTTTTTTTTTTACTTACAAATAACCCGAAATTTCACAAAGAAAATAACTACCGTCTCCCCGGCAACGGCGTCATTTGATTGATAGGATACGTGCGTGTTCAAGTTCTAGTTTAAATACCGCAATCAAGACGGTTTTGCTTGTAGCTAGTCGGTTGAGTACGGGTCGTCCGCAGGGAGATGGTTGTCTTTTTCAAAGTGTTTTAACGAGTTAAGTCCGGTTGTTCAGATTTTGTTGTGGTTATCTAAGTGTTAAGTTGATATTTAAAGAGAGCTTGTTAGGGTTAGGATTAGGTTAGTTTGAGTTAGGAGTCTCCACATCTTTCGTTGCCCCACTTAATATCGGTGTTACGGTAATCGGCAACAATGGGGATTAGCACGACTAGGAAGGAACTTGCGAGTATAAGCTAGGCTTTCCAACGCATAGTCCTTCCTTTTGGTGCTTGTCCGTCCGTTCTTGGCTCTTATCCATAACCTCCGGTTAATTCAACCACAACCGGTCTCACTACGGAATCACCGCTATCATGTAGGATAGGGTGCCGTAAGGAGCGGATTGTGGTTCAATTAACGGGAGTTGATTTAAGTTGTTGGGCAAGGAAAGAGTGAGAGAGATTTCCTTCTCTCAAACTTCCCTTATCCTACCCTAACAAGTATAAAACTACTCACACTTCATGATAAGGAAAAACAAAACAAAACAAAGAGGAAGATAGAAAGAAGGAGATTAGAAGAATACGACTAACTATTTGCGACCTCACCTTGGCAAGGATCAAGCGTAAGTATCATTGTCATATGAAGGATAAAGGAAAAGAGAGAAGAAAGAAACAATCAAACAAATAACAACAACTACTTAACAATTAAAATTGCAACAATTACAACAAGTAAAGAAAGAGACAAGCATGATAATAAAAATGGTCTTCTTTATTCATCACTCTTCACTCAAAAGCTCACTTACAAGTTTAATGGAGAAGAGGTGAGAAGAGGAAGAAGAACATGTAAACTAAAAGCTAGCAAAAGAGATACAAGAATTGGACCCTCTCCTTCACAAAGTTCTGGGCTATTTATAGGCTTGAGAATGGAAACCTAGGGCAACCATCAGAACAGAGACGAAAAGACCAGAATACCCCCAGAAGCACTTTCTGCTTGGCGCCAAAATGGCCGCGGAACCGCGGCCTGGACCCACCTTTGGCCGCGGTTCCGCGGCCTTGTTGTTGAATTGGGCTTTGGTCTTTTTTGGGTTTTCCTGTTTTTCTGTGTACATCATTTTGGCATATGTATTTTATCAATTTGGATCCCCGATTTTTCCAGAATTTCTGTTGAGGGAAAGGTGGACTTTTTGTCAAGATTTTGTCATGATTGCCTCGAGCTCCGCGTAGATCTCTTGGATTTTGTGCTACCATTGAGCCTTGTGCATGAAGGTGACATTGATTTGACATTTTGTCTTCCTAAACTGGTATCTGGCAACATACGGATGACGAGCGGAGACCGTGTTTTCTCAGTGGTTGGCAGGAACCCGGATTTTGTCGTGTTTTCCATGAATTTCACCGTTTTAGAACCGAGAACCTGTAACCTGCAATTGACTAGCAAACACGGCTCAAGAGTATCTACCGATATGCAATGTGATAAAAATTGGGCGGTATGAAAATGCAAAAATCTGATATGAACATCTGCCTCTGCCTCTGCCGCGGCCGGTGCTCCTGCCGCCCCTCGCTGTTCCGGTCGTTGTCATCAAATCTAGAAAAGAGTACAATCATTACATATGCATGCTATATATGTATAGATCGTAAAAATGTGAAGTAATAATATAATATTACTGATAACCTTTTTTGTTTCGTGGACGCATTAGACATATCTACTTGGATTTCATCATCGATATCATTTATAACCCACGTAACTTCACGATCAGCCAAAGAAAACCCGTCTTTTGAAACAGACGGTTGGAGCACTCTAAATCTTCTCTCTTTTTCATCCTTATCGTTGTTCTTGATACGATCCTCGAATTCTGGGACATCGTAAACATCCTGGGTTTCCAACGGCATACGACACTCCATCCCGGATGCTTCAAGCACTGTAAGTAGTATACTTGGAATGCTTGGTTCGGAAAGATAAATGGATCGTCCTGACCGTAAAATCGAAGTGTGTTCGTACTGGTCAATCCATATTCATCTTTCCAAGTCCCGAGATTGTTTCTCCACTTATCCATATCGGTTCGTGTAACGTACCAAGTACATTGAAATATATAAAACGGTTCTGATCCTCCGGGATATTGGATGCCAAGTATACAATTTATCGTGTTCTTCTTCAGCCGCATTACCGTCTTCTCCTTCTTCTTCTGCCGCATTACCGTCTTCTTCTTGTCCTTCCCTGTGATTTAGCCAAATTGTATAAATTCTTGTAAAACCATGTTTAAGGATATGAAGCTCTACAAATTCTACCTTCACCCAGTACTTGTTCCCACATCTATCGCACGGGCAGAGAATCTTCTCTAACATGATCTTATTATGTGAGTGTGCAAATTCAATGAAAGCAGCAACTCCTGCGACAAACCTAGGTTTCATACGTTGTTGCTAATCCACGTACATCCAGTTCTTAACTCTGATGTACTCATGGGCCATGTTACACTGTATAACATATAAATTGTAGGTTATGATGATTATATTGAGAAATCTAAGAACGGGATGGTTACTAACAAAGAAGAAAATCCGTAGATACAAGTTTGTCGTTGAAAAGAATAAATTATCGATAAATAAAGTTAGATTTGAAGATACCAAGTATGAGTGTATTCTGTGTATCTGTGTTTCAATTTATGATTTCGTTTAATTTTAGGGTTGTTAGTGTGTATGTGCTTAGTATAGGGTTGAAAAGAATAAATCATCATTTTTTTGAAGAACTAAGTTCTTTATATAGAGTTAAACCCTAATTTTTGGAGGAATTAAATTCCCATATGTTCCTTTTTTTTTGTTCGTTTGAAACACTCACGTGGGAAACACGTGAGGCTTCAAAATAGTGCTAAGCACTAACGATTCACCAAGCTATTCTTGTATTTTCTTAGAGATATTGATCTCCTGTTAATGACATTTTTAGTTATTGATGATCATCAAAATTTCGGTTTTGAGGATCTTGGATCATCGTCATTTTTTTGAAGAACTAAGTTTTTTTTATATAGGATTAAACTCTAATTTTTGGAGGAATTAAATTCCCATATGTTCCTGTTATTTCTTTTTAAGTTAATTCTTTTCTCCAAAGTTGTGAATCTGCAGAACAAAATCTTCCCGATGAGAATTAAATTCTCAACTTGTGGGGAGATTTGGTTCTGCAAATCTCAAGTAGAGGAAGAACTAAGTTCTTATATGAAGGTTAAGTTTACGGTAAAGTTGTACGTTTACGTTATCATCGAGTACTCTACTAAAGGAACTAGTGCACCCTAAACCCTAACCCTAATTTTTGGAGGAATTAAATTCCCATATGTTCCTGATATATCTTTTTAAGTTAGTTCTTTTCTCCTAAGTTTTGAATCTGCAGAATAAAATCTCCCCGATGAGAATTAAATTCTCAACTTGTGGGGAGATTTGTTTCTGCAAATCTCAAGCAGAGGAAGAACCAAGTTCTTATATGAAGGGTTAAGTTTACGATAAAGATGTACATTTACGTTATCATCAAGTATCCTACTGAAGGAACTAGTGCACCATAAATCCTAACCCTAAATTTTGGAGAAATTAAATTCCCATATATCCCTGTTATTTCTTTTTAACTTAGTTCTTTTCCTTAAATTTTGAATCTGCAGAAAAAAAATCTCCCCGATGAGAATTAAATTCTCAACTTGTGGGGAGATTTGCTTCTGCAAATCTCAACCAGAGGAAGAACTAACTTCTTATATGAAGAATTAAGTTTACAATAAAGTTGTACGTTTACGTTATCATCGAGTATCCTACTGAAGGAACTAGTGCACCTTAAACCCAAACCCAAAATTTTGGAGGAATTAAATTCTCATATGTTCCTGTTATTTCTTTTTAACTTAGTTCTTTTTTCCTAAGTTTTGAATCTGCAGAATAAAATCTCCCCGATGAGAATTAAATTCTCAACTTGTGGGGAGATTTGCTTCTACAAATCTCAACCAGAGGAAGAAATACGTTTTTATATGAAGGGTTAAGTTTACGGTAAAGTTATGGATTTACATTATCATCGAGTATCATGCTGAAGGAACTAGTGCACCCTAAACCCTAACTCTAATTTTTGGAGGAATTAAATTCCCATATGTTCCTTTTTAAGTTAGTTTTTTCACCTAAGTTTTGAATCTGCAGAATAAAATCTCCTTGATGAGAATTAAATTCTCAACTTTTTGGGAGATTTGCTTCTGCAATTCTCAACTAGAGGAAGAACTAAGTTCTTATAAGAAAGGTTAAGTTTACGGTAAAGTTGTGTGTTTACGTTATCATCTAATATTCTACTGAAGGAACTAGTGCACCCTAAATCCTAACCCTAATTAACCCAAATTATTCCTAATTAATACAAAATTAAATCCTAATCATCACCCTAACTCAAATTATCCCTAATTAACCCAAAATTAACCCAAATTAATCTAATTAACCCAAATTAACTTTAATCATCACCCTAACCCAAATAAACCCTAATCAACCCAAAATTAACCCAAATAAACCCTAATCAACACCCTAACACAAATACACTCTATTTTATTTAATTAACCAAAATTAACCCTATCCCAAATCAACCTAACCTTAATTATCACCCAAACCCCAACCCAAATTAACTCTAGCCCAAATCAAAATTAATCCTAATTAATCTAATTAACCCTAAGCCTAACCGTAATCATCACCAACCCAATTTTACCTAACTAACTCTAACCCTAACCCTACCTAATTAATCCTAACCCTAACCCTAAACCGAAACCTAACACTAACCCTAACCCTAAACCGAACCCTGACCCTAATCCTAAACTACCTAATTAACCATAACCCTAACCCTAACCCTCACCCTAACCTAATTAACCCCCAATTAACCTGGAACTAACCCTAACACTAAAATCAACAATAACACAAAAATTAAGAATAATTAATAGTTCAAAATGGAAATTAACTCATCTCACTTGTAGTTTTGCCGGCTGATGGAGCTCGACGAGGTAGTTGCAGTAAGGTGGCGACGAGCGGGAAATTTTAGCGAGACTCTCACTACTACAAATAGGGGTTGCCCCTACGGATTTATCCATATGAGCAAACCACTGCCCATACGGATATATCCGTAGGGGCAAGAAATATCCCTGTAGGTGCAAACGCCGTAGGTGCAAGTCTTAACCTTGAACATGCTTCTACGGTAAAAAACTTGCCCCTACGGCGTAATGTGTAGGTCCAGTTGTCCCTACGGATTAGGCTGTAGGGACAAAAAACTTTTTTAATTTATCAGTTTATAAAATAAATTAGTTATCCCTACGGACGTATCCGTAGGGCCAAATAGTTGCCCCTACGGATACGTACGTAGGTCCTGATGTGTAGGGACAAAATATCAGGTATCCTGATATTTTGTCCCTACGGATACATGTGTAATGGCATTTGTTTGCCCCTACGGACAACTCCGTAGGGACACGTATAACCCCTATTACTGAGATCATAGGGGCAAAATATCAGGTATCCTGATATTTTGCCCCTACGGATAAATCAGTAGGGGCAAAGAAGGTCCCTACGGATTAATCCGTAGGGGCAATGTTGGGCCCTACGGATTAATCCGTAGGTACATATTATCAGGTTTTTTTTTAAAAAGGGCTGCTTATTTTTTTCTCGCCCTGTGCACAATAATATATACATCATATATAAGATTAATCAACACGCAGAATATATATCGCAGTATTCATAATCACATCTCACGCATAATATACAAAAGAAATCAACAAGCAGAATATGATATCAATATAAAGACGCAAACACCACCAATATCAATATCGTCCAAAATATATACAATATGTATCATATAAATAAATACATGTTTAAAATATAAGAAACCAAAAGCTACCCTAGCTCGGTCCAGCTCCTCCTCAGATAAAAGCCATAATCTGGCGCGCCTGCTCCTCGGATATATCCTGAGTCAATAAATCATGCAATGCGGAGTGTGCGGGAGTCTGAGCGGGCTGTGGAGCTGTAGGAGTGGTCTGCGCAACCGCCGCCGAGGTAGTGGCTTGCGGAGTCACAGCTGTGGGAGTCTGAGCGGGCAGTAGAGCTATAGGAGCTGACTGCGGAACCGCAGCCGAGGTAGTGGCTTGCGGAGCCGCAGCCGAAGGAGATGCATGTAGAGGCTCGGCTGATGTACCCTGTCGCGTCTGGACCTACGTGTGTAATAAACGAGTAAGAAATGTGTATTAGTCGAATTCGTATCATTATCAAGTTATTGCGAAACCCCAATCTATGTATACTTAGGGACTTAGGCCTCGTTTGGATATCTAGTTTGGAAAACCGTAGTTTATTTTAATTAGATATGCATGTATGATTAATCAAAGCTAAGTCTATAACCAAATAAGCTCAGGCTACGTGCTAATATTGGATATGTTGCTATCTATAATATGACATAATATTTTACTATTAAGTAGTATACATACCAACATCTCCTTCAACTCCTGAACGGAGGCCTTCAAGCTGTCCAATTCTTGCTGGAAACGTCGCTCACTGGAGACGGAGGAAGTAACCGCCGGAGTGGAGTCCAGCCTCATATGGGCCCTGCTAGGGCCCAGTCCCCGGCCTCTCTCCCAACCTCCGTGGTGCCATCCGTGTGCGGCGTCCAGGACTGGAGTCAGCAGCATCGGATCGTTCTGTCCAGTAAAATCGATCCCCGATGCCTCGGCCTGCTCAACCACCCGCTCCTACACCCTCATTAACCAGTAAAATATAAGTATATCATTTAAATTTGAACCTTTCAAAACTAAAATTTCAAATAGGGGTTGAATAAATATTAACACTTACGCAATACTCCTGGGTAGCGGCGTCGAGGTATCGAAGCTCGCCCGTGGCGGGATCTGTCGAGGTGCCGTGGACGGCAAGATACGCGAACATCACGCATGGTGTACCACCCTGCGCCAGGGTCTGAGCTCTCTGCAATATTAGAATATAACTCTTAATATTAGATATATTAGAAAATAACTCTTAATATTACATTATATCACAAAGGCCGGTCTATTGTAATTTACCGATAACTCCATGGCACGAGTAATATTTCTCGAGCCACCTGTATAAGTGGGGCGACCCCTCTTCGTCGACTTCTTATTCTCTTTATTTTGATCGGCCTGTTTCTGCACAACACATTCACATTTAGTTTTCTAATTAAGCAACACAAAAAAATAAATTATATACTAAACAATGAATTACATTTAAAATACATACCTGTTTGCGATGAGAGTCGAAATATTCGCAAGATAGAGGCCATGTATCTACGTCGACTCTCGATCAGATCGAAGGATTTTAATACTTTTTCCGGTTTGGTTCTTGACTTCTTGTTTATATTCTCTAAATTTCTCAAAAGCTTCTGATTTGTGTTTCATCAGGAACACATATCCGAACCTAGAGAGATCGTCAGTGAATGTAATGAAGTACGAAGAACCATTCCTGACATGTGTAGACATGGGACCGCATACATCACTATGTACCAGTCCCAAGAGTTCCGTAACTCTTTCTCCGTGTCCCTTAAACGGAGTTTTGGTCATCTTTCCTTTGAGGCATGACTGGAAAGTGTCAAAAAATGAAGGTTCGAAAGGATTCAAATATCCATCCTTATGCAACTTAGCTAGCCGTGTCGCATTGATATGACCAAGTCTATAATGCCACAAGAAGGATTCGTTCATTTCTGAACTTTCCCTCTTATGTGTATTTGTTATGCTCAGAACTGTTGATTGATTTAGAACATAAATGCCATTTCACATCGTGCCTGATCCAACCAACTTTTGGTTTAGAAAAATGTTCATAACATTATCCTGTAATACAAAATTATATCCCTCTTTACTCAACAAAGAAACCGATATAATGTTGCATATCAGGTTCGGCATGTAATATCATTAGTTCAGAATCAATGTATTACTAGTTGGCAATTCAAGGTGATATTCCCCGACGGTTTTAGCTGCAACAATTGCACCATTTCCAACCCTTATGTCTTTATCACCTTCTCCAAGTTCTCTACCTTTTCTCAGCCCATGTAACTGATTACATATATGGGATCCTGACCCGATATCTAATACCCAGGACGTAGAGCAAATGGAGAAACAGTTCTCTGTAACGAACACACCCGAAGAAAATGCATCACCATGTACTTTCTTCATTCGGGTGGCATGGGAATCCTGGTATTCCCCTATATCCTGTTCAGTCTTATAACTTTCATAAGAAAGAACGGAACCAACGTTCCCCAGCACAGTATAACATGAGGGTTCGGTCAATACATCTATATTATTATCTTGATTAAGGCATGATATGGTCGCTACCTGGAGAGAGAGAAAAGAAAACACTTTAGCGTATACTCTTGCAAGATCAGATTGGTTATTATTTTATCTAATCAAGATGGCTCCCCTGTTTTGTCAAATCTTCCTTCAAACCCTAAAAGGAAAGACTAGCCGGGGTTAATTACACCCTACAATTTCGTCAATCTTTCAGCCAGGCCAGTGTCGGTACTTGAAGGAGGTTTCCCGTGCTTTCGCACGGACCTAATTAGAGTAAACCTCGTTTTCCCAAAGGCGGAACCCCGTTGACACCTTTCTAGACACCTACTTGATCGGCTAATTATCCTGTGTAAAACTCTCCCAGGAGTAACAATTACTCGCAGTGGGTATCGGGATCCAACTATCTCATAGAAGATATGCAATCTCATTGGAAATTTCAACACTTGAAATTCCCGATAGTATTTTGCCTCTAGCGTCCCATGACCTTGACGCAGGCCAACAAACCATAGTGCGCTAGTCAAGTTCAACCCGTCATTTCTCGATTGAATTAAACCCACCCGCACGACCCTTGATGCAGGCCAACAAAGCCGCACGACTACCCTAATCCAATCTGCATCATATGCATAAGCAGATAAATACTAGTTAGCTACCGCACACTACGCCTTGACGCAGGCCAACAAACGTAGCACGAATACTAAGTAGGACTTATCTGAAATGACGGAGGGCTACGACAGGTTTTTCTGAAAACCTATTGCGTAATGAATTTGATATCATTGTAGAATCGAGTGAAATTTTGAAAAGGAGTGTTTTTGAGGCTTTCACTAATTTTGCTAAAGAGGTCATTCCCGGTGAAGGGATCTCGGCTCTTTCCTCATCGAATAAGGTGCATGATATATCATATATATCACTATGCAAAGCAAAACTCCAAAAGAAATCAAAAAACAAACTGAATGTTGGAGCATCTGCTAGTTTTGCTAAAGAGTTCACTCCCGCTGAAGGGATCTCGGCTCTTTCCTCATCGAATAAGATGCGGGATATATCATATATATCACTATGCAAAGCAAAAACTGTAGCTACCTTTTTTTTTAAAAAATTTGATCCTACAACATCTTTTAGGTTTCTTTTCTTTCATTAATCACATTAATGAAGTCCCATCATTTAAGTCACCTAAACATCTCAGATAAATACGACATACACTTATGTCATCCGCATTCGCCTCGATGTCCCCTCATGCACCGTTAGGTTAGGTAACTAACGGCAGAGCGGGGCAGGGCTAGCGCGGGTGTAAAACATAAGTAACGTCTATATAATATATCATATATACTATATATAATATCCATCTCAACATATCAAATGATCACATCACAGATATCGCAGCAGAAGAATCATATGAAATAATGGATATAATAGGAGGTCCATGTTTTATTCTGAGCCGGTATAAAACATGGATTCCACGATCGCGATGAATAGCCAAACCCACACCCCTAGACCCCTACGAGTGCGGAAAGCAACCCTACCAATTCTAGAGTTAGGAGACCCGGACTCGACTCCTCAAGTTGGTCTCCCACTGGACTCTAGAACCCGGTTACTTGTGCTCTCCTCCTTGGGTCTATCCTAATGCGGAAAAGTAAATAATATACATCAATGGTGACAGCAACCTCAACCCGGAAGTGCCCCAATAAAAGAATATTACATACACTTAATTTTACATGAATGAAAATAAAAACTCTCATCTCACATAAAACCCCCGACTATTCAAAACGCGACGATCCAATATAACATATCCAGCAGTACATAACATCACATGTCATCACAGCACAGAAAACTAGACGATGTTAAACATTCCAATCAAATCATCGAACACCCAAGATTACCCAGAAAACTCAACACTTGAGCGTAGTTTAAAGTAATTCAGCACACGCCACAGCACCAATGAACCAGCCGTAGAAGGGTCAAACCAACGCCTCACATGTGAAACGCTAAACCACCACAAACCCTAGGGTTCATGTGGCGGTTTTGATGGCCACATAATCGAGTTAAGGTTTATGTTCTTCTAGAGGGTCCAAAGAATAACCTGCATGATCTTTGAAAGCTTTTCAACTGCGGAAAAATTCCAACATTTGGAAATTTTTCCGGCAAGGGTTAAAATGGGTATTTGACATCTGATTGAACTTTTTAACGACGTCTAATAATACCCGAAAACAGTTAAAATTACGACTACGAAACGCTCCGATTTTTCATTACAGTAAATTACCATCACATGAAAATTTAGCAAGAATAAACAACACCTGAAGCACCAAAACCCAAGAGACAGAACACTGGAAAAATTTGGAGGGGGGGTGTGGCCGGCCCAAACTGCTCAGTTTTGCTCCAGATTTCTTCAGTGTTCATTGTATCATGCATACATCATTCTTTACATGTTTAAAAAATTTATTGGGCTCATTTAAAGTCGACAGAAAGTGGAATTTTGGGTTTCAAGTTTCGGAGTTCGTTTCATATTCGTAATCTAACATTATCCGTATAATTTCCTAGCTAAGCTCAGATACCACTGTAGGGATCCCTTCAATGGCAGCGAGGTTTCGGGAGGTATCGTCCATGCCATTTTAAAAATTTGCCGTTTAAAAGGGAACTCTAAACTAGAATCGATAGCTAGAAAGTAATACGGATACACATGTAAACTATATACTATCTAAGTGAATACGAAATACAACCTTTATAGATCGGTCCTTCACTTCAAAAGCTCCTTGTTGTAGCCCCTTCGCTGCGATCATGGTTCTCCCAGACTCATGCATGGCTTCACGAGGCGAAATGAGCGTCATTGCTTGAAGTCTTCGAGGCCGAAAATGATCTACGTCGAGGGGATGCTAACCCAAGCTACTACCTCACTAACTTGAGAATTAGTGAAACAAACACCCTAAACTAAAGTGCTAGTCTAGTAGAGGATGAGGAAATAGGAAGTGGGTTCATTTTAGAATTTGTTTTCTCATAATATTTCACTCTCTTTTGGAAACCCCAGCAAGCTTTTTGGCTTGAGGAAGAAGATGAAGTAAATGAGAGGTGAATCCAAATGAGCAAGTGAGAGAGTGAACCATGGTGAGTGAGTATCATATACTAACTCATGTAGAGACATAACCATGGCTAATTGAAATGGTTAGGTTAACAAATATCCAAAGTAAAAACAAACCTAGTGGACTTAGTCAATGTATCCACAAGCTTCCACAAGCTTCATGCATTTTTCTAAACCTCCACTAATTTTGTAATTACTTTAGATATTAAACCCAACATAACAAATAGCATGGTGTAAGTCTCATACACCCATGTAAGTTGTATCAACAACCATGATACAAAAAGAAAAACACAATTTAATATATATCACATATATATTAAAATTGTGCACATATGAGAAAAACAAATGCTTAAGTGATCCAATGTTAGTTAATGTAAATTAGTATATCTCATATACAATTATACACTAAATTATTAAATCAATACTTGACTTAATAATCCGGCTATATCACATATAACCAGCTAACATCCAATGTATCGGTTTATCGAATCAACCCTTGATACAAAAAGTCGCGAGAATAGAATACGGTATCACATACATGCATTATTCTCGGTCCCGCACATATCACATATAACCGACCGATACAAAAAGTCGCGAGAATAGAATACGGTATCACATACATGCATTATTCTCGGTCCCGCACATATCACATATGCGCTCCTATTTCGTTTTGCCTGAGCCAGAAAAACCTCTATGTAGTACTCTAAAGACTCGTCAATATGCCGGCAGTAGGTGATGATCACATCAAGTACCCACAAGCCGTCAGCGGTACTAGCTGGATGTAACGGCTACCCGGGTATTGAGCGATCAGAAGATCAGTAAGCAAGCCCTCTCCAACTCCTGCAAAAAGCCTGACAG
This sequence comes from Agapanthus africanus, assembly GCA_030015575.1. Classification (NCBI taxonomy): domain Eukaryota; kingdom Viridiplantae; phylum Streptophyta; class Magnoliopsida; order Asparagales; family Amaryllidaceae; genus Agapanthus; species Agapanthus africanus. The sequence goes on along the minus strand of JASDDO010000031.1, from coordinate 682,846,624 downwards.
TAACACTTGCCGTACGGTCCGGTCTCCTCGTCTGATATGTCGCATATCAAGTCTAGGGGTGGTAAACGTCAGACCCCAATAACGGATAAGTCGTGCCGATGTGAGGCTCATAACAGGTCGAGAAACTACTGGTAACACTTACCAGTAAATCTCTAATACAGCCCTGGCCAGGGACTTCCCTGCTATGGCCAATCGAGCACATCGCAATATCAACGCCCAATACCGGGAGAGACGAAATCCCTCCTATCGCTCATTGTCTCCATGTGACTCGGGACTGTACCCAAAAACCACCGTTTTGCATGCCCTTTTGGACGTGGTAAGGTGGAGATCAAAGCACAGTAGAAATCACACAAGACTCTATGACGATCTCGGGTCTACAGACTAACCTGTACAAGTGTCACCTGAGAACTGCCATCTGACGTGAGGTATAATTCCATCTGGGAGTTCTCGGCGAGTCCGTCCAGTGTACCCAGTCTCCACTGAGCACACGTATACCATCTCTGATGTCAAACACCAATGGATATGGGATCATCCATCGCCCATCACATGGGTCGAGAAGCATATACGCTAGTCTACTCTGGTATATCGATGCCATGTCTCGATACACCCACGACTAGGAACATTAAAGGATGAACTTATGGACTACCATGGCCCCACTAGTATGATTTGCATCATAGTCCTGGTAGTCAAGTACACATCCTAAGGGCTTTACCAACATGTAACTATAAGACAGTATCAAGAGACAAGTATACATGTTAAGATAAAGAGCAACCAGATAGCATACTATCATATCGAGCAAGAAAGTCCTCTCTATGTATGTCCAAGCATCCAATATAATATACATCATCTGTACAATACTAGCCTCTAGGGCATACTTACAACTAACAGTAAGTACGTAAGAGCAAAAAGAATGTATGTATATTTGTGATATAGCATTCTAAATCAATATACATGCACTATATGATATATAAACATACCTGGAGGTGCGGGAGTGGCCTCTGTCCCTGATGTGAACGCATCACCAACAGCTAGACAATCAAACATTGACAATATAAGTAATTTTTACATGAACATGCATGTATATCTATAATATTACATTCAAAATGAATATTCGTGCAATATACCTGGAGGTGTGGCAAAGTCCACACGGAAGGAGGCATCCGAAGGGGTCTCCGATCGGGGTGCAAGACCGGCCCTCTGAAGCTCCCTACGCAGCTCTCCGGACGGCAGAACCGCTCTGCCTCTGCCTCTGCCTCTGTCGGTGCCGCGGCTGGAGCTCCTGCTACCCCTCGCTGCTTCTATCATCGTCATCAAATCTAGATATACGGTTCGTGGACGCATTATAAAATCATTACAAGTATTGACTATATATGTATAGATCGTAAAATGTGAGGTAATAATATAACATTACTGATAACCTTTTTCGTTTCGTGGGCGCATTAGACATATCTACTTGGATTTCATCATCGATATCATTTCTAACCCACGTAACTTCATGATCAGCCGAAGACAACCCGTCTTTCGAAACAGTCGGTCGGAGTACTCTAAGTCTTCTCTCTTCTTCATCCTCATTACTGTCCTCGAATTGTGGGACATCGTAGACATCCCTGGGTTTCCAACGGCATACGACATTCCATCCCGGATGTTTCAAACACTGTGAGTACTATACTTGGAACGCTTGGTTCGGAAAGATAAACGGATCTTCCTGACCGTAAAATCGAAGTGTGTTCACACTGGTCAATCCATATTCATCTTTCCAAGTCCCAAAATTGCTTCTCCACTTATCTGTATCGGTTCACGTATCGTACCAAGTACACTGGAATATATAAAAGGGCTCTGATCGTCCGGGATAGTGGATGCCGAGTATACAATTTAAGTATCCATAATAAATCACACCATCCGATCCTACAGTCGCAATCCCACTATTCTGAGTGGTTCTAGATGTTTCTATGTCCTTAACTTCGAATTTGTATCCAAGGACACCGAATCCTTTATAATATGCAACCTCCATACTAGGAAATTGAACTAAACATCTTGAATCACTCTCAAACGATGCAGACAAGTTCGGATCGTGGATCTAACAAAACAAATTTTACGACAAATACATAACGATATAAGTTTAGATTAAAACTGATAGCAATAACATGTTATTCGAATAACTTACATGATCTGCAACTCAATCGCAAAAATTATCCTGATGATATTTTTCCAATCGTTCATCGTTCCAATCAGGATGCCCCTTACGTACCTCATTAAAATGAATTCTGTTTTCGACAATAAATTATGACATTAAAATTATATCATTTCATACACACACAAACACAAATATAACAATTAATCCAAAAAAACTTACTCTCTAATTTTTTCAAGACATGCACAATTAAGCAAGATAAACCAGTATATCTTGTTGATAAACATAGTGTCTACCCTTTTATAATCGGCTTTACCATATGACCCGCCTTGAATTCTTCGAGGCCGGTTAAGTCTCGTCTCAATGTTCTCATCCAGATAGCGGGAATAAAATGTGGTTGCTTCATCAAGAAGATAACCTTGCATGATAGAACCCTCTGGTCGATTTCTATTGCGTATATACTTTTTAAGAGTGTAGAGGTACCTAAAGAAAATATGTTGAATAAATAAATACGGGCATACATGACAAAAACAATTTTAAAAATTGCGCGAAATGAAAAATTCCGCGTACCTCTCGACGGGATACATCCATCGATATTGTACCTGTCCGGCTAAGTTAGCCTCAGTTGCAAGATGAACCATCAGGTGTATTATGATATCGAAGAATAACGGTGGGAAAATACGCTCAAACTTGCAAAGTATCAACGCAATAGAATTTTCTAGTTTATCCAGCGTCACAACATCTAGTGTTTTAGCACACAACTCTCTGAAAAAACAACATAGGTCGTTGATTACTAGACCAACCTATTCGGGGAGAGAAGTCCTAAGGGCTAATGGAAGAAGGTGCTCCACGATAACATGGTGATCATGACTTTTCAGCCCATCGATCTTGCCTTTCACAATTTTTATGTTCTTGCTGAATGATCCTGAGAAACCTGTAGGAACTTTCAAATCATGCAACACCTGCAGGAATCTTTTCTTCTCCGGTTGTGACATATGATAAGCGGCATTAAGAAGTACAAACTTGCCTGGTTTACTCTCTACCGGTTTAGGGTGCAATTCACTTCTTATTTCCCAGTCCTGTAGATCTATCCGAGCATTCAGGTTGTCTTTCGATTTCCCGTCTTTACAAAGAAGCAAGTTGAGTATGTGCTCTGATACTCCCTTCTCTATATGCATGACGTCCAGACAATGATGCACTAAATTTGTTGACCAGTACGGAAGCTCGAAGAAAATGCTTAACTTGTTCCAAAATAGTGGTTTGACCTGTTTTATCGGATCCATCCCAAAGGTCACATTATTGTAACTATCCCACTGAGCAGTCACGTTCTCTCCGGACAATGGGGTTGGAGGTCCAAGAAGCTCTTGATGACCATCAAAGTGAACAGCGTCTAACCTGTAAGGGTGGTCTAGAGGCAGGAAACGTCGATGGCCGCAATAACAAACCTTCCTGCTAAAATTCAAGAATTTCGATGTTGTGTGTTGATGGCAATGAGGACATGCTTTGTGACCATGTACGGACCAACCTGATAGCATTCCATACGCAGGAAAGTCATTAATTGTCCGCATTAAAGCCGCATGCGGTATAAAGGTTGTATTTGTGTTTGCATCATAAGTCTCTACACCATCAATGAACAAAGATTTTAACTTCTCGATCAGAGGTCGGAGATAGACGTCGATATTGTTTCCCGGTGAGTTTGGTCCATCAATAAGAAGAGGCATCATAAAGTATGATTGGTCCATAGCCAACCAAGGCGACAGATTATAAATTATCATTACAACGGGCCATGTGCTGTGACTTCCAGCCATATAGTTGAATGGGCAGAAGCCATCACTAGCCAGTCCGAGCCTGACATTGCGAGAATCGCTACTGAATATTGAGTACCTCCTATCGAAATCTTTCCATGCCGGTGAATCTCTTGGATGGCTCATTTTTCCATCTTCACTTGGAGGAGCACGGTGATGCCAAATCATTGCCTCGGCTGTTTTCTTGCACCTGATTAGTCTCTGCAGACTCTGTGTTATGGGAAAGTATCGTTCTATCTTGACAGGTATATCAGGCTTCTTATCAGAATCTTTCGGCTTATACCTGGCATCTCCGCATGTTGGACACTCTTTCAAATATGAATTCTCTTTCCGGTACAACACGCAAATTTTAGGTCATGCTTGAATCTTCTCACACTTCAGACCCAAATCAGACATCATCTTCTGGGCTCCGTACCAGCTGTCGGGCACGTTATTTCCCGGAGGCATAAAGTCTTTCAAGAACGAAAGAAGCATTGTGAATGACTTATTGCTCCATCCATTTAGGCACTTAATCTGGAAAAGTTGGACGGACCATAAGAGGGTGGAATACTTTGCATTCTCAAAAATTGGTTTTCCAGCATCATTCATGAAATTTTCATATTTATCCGCACACGGTCCTTGACCGGAAGGAATGTCATCTTCGGTATGAATAGATTCACCTAGGGCAGGCTCTACCATATCCTCCATTTCTTCTGATGGAAAGAAATTACCGTCTTCTTTTTCTGCCGCATTACCGTCTTCTCCTTCTTCTCCTGCCGCATTATCGTCTTCTCCTTCTTCTTCTGCCGCATTACTGCGTTCTTCTCCTTTCCCGTGATATTTCCAAGTTGTATAAAGTCTAGTAAAACCATATTTTACGATATGAAGCTCTGCCAATTCTACCTTCTGCCAGTACTTATTCCCACATCTATCGCACGGGCAGAGAATCTTCTCTATCACGATCTTATTATGTGCGCGTGCAAATTCAATAAAAGCAGCAACTCCTGCGACAAACTTAAGTTGCATACATTGTTGTCAATCCACATACATTTAGTCCTTAACTCTGACGTACTCACGGACCATGTTAGACTGTATAATATATAAATTGTAGGTTATGTTGACTATATTGAGAAATCTAAGAATGTGATGGTTACTGACAAAGGAGAAAATCTGTGTATATGCTTTGTGTGTGTATTTGTCGTTGAAAAGAATAAATTATCGATAATCAAAATTAGATTTGAGGATACTCATGTATGAGAATATGAAAGTTTCATATTATCATCGAATATCATATATTGGTTTTAACTTGAACATCTTGAATCACTCTCTAATGATGTGTTTGTTATGTATTCTTTTTGTATGTGCGTGTTTCGGCTGTCGGGGGTAAGGTTTCTATCCTATTAAGAATGTATAGAGCGAACACCCATTCGCTTGTGTTTTCAACCGTTTCGAGTAAATTTCGGCAGCACCTCCCCGCTATTCTCCGAGTATACTGTAATAAAATAGATAATCATTTCAAAGCTGTGAAACAACATTGAAATGAACATCTAAACTATCTTTGTATATGGAGAACCAGCGGAAAGGTACCGACGAAATATCTCGAAACGGATGAAAACACAAGTGAATGAAGGTGTTTGCTTTATACATTCATAACTTGTCCATACGGGACAAATCTATCGGTTATCATACAATTGAATTTTCTCGTCACATAGACTACATGACGGTTGTTAGTATCGAGCTATACCGTCCGATATTTAACAACCTTCGTATAATTCTATGTCACGACGAATATCGAACGTATGTTAACCGATAGACGGGGACTAAGTGACGCTTTGAGTTTCATATATGAGTATCGATGAGAATATGAAAGTTTCATATTATCATCGAGTATCATATATTGGTTTTAACTTGAACATCTTGAATCACTCTCTAATGATGTGTATGTTGTGTATTCTTGTTGTATGTGTGTGTTTCGGTTGTCGGTGGTAAGGCTTCTATCCCATTAAGAATGTATAGAGCGAACACTCATTCGCTTTTGCTTTCAACCGTTTCGAGTAAATTTCGGCAGCACCTCCCCGCTGTTCTCCGAGTACACTGTAATAGAATAGATAATCATTTCAAAGCTGTGAAACAACGTTGAAATGAACATCTAATCTATCTTTGTACACGGAGAACCAGCGGAAAGGTACCGACGAAATATCTCGAAACGGATGAAAACACAAGTGAATGAAGGAGTTTGCTTTATACATTCCTAACTTGTCCACACGAGACAAATCTATCGGTTATCATACGATTGAATCTTCTCGTCGCATAGACTACACGACGGTTGTTAGTATCGAGCTATATCGTCCGATATTTAACAACCTTCGTATAGTTCTATGTCACGAAGAACATCGAACGTATGTGAACCGATAGACGGGGACTAAATGGCGCTTTGAGTTTCATATATGAGTATCGATGAGAATATGAAAGTTTCATATTATCATCGAGTATCATATATTAGTTTTAACTTGAACATCTTGAATCACTCTCTAATTATACGTTTGTTGTGTATTCTTATTGTATGTGTGTGTTTCAGCTGTCGGGGGTAAGCCTTCTATCCCATTAAGAATGTATAGAGCGAGCACCCATTCGCTCGTGCTTTCAACCGTTTCGAGTAAATTTCGGCAGCACCTCCTCGCTGTTCTCCGAGTACACTGTAATAGAATAGATAATCATTTCAAAGCTGTGAAACAACATTGAAATGAACATCTAATCTATCTTTATATACGGAGAACTAGCGGAAAGGTACCAACGCAATATTGTAACAACTCCATTTTTTAATGTACAAAGAATTGATTTAAATTCAATGTATACTTGGAGTATTTATTGCGGCTGATATCTCTTTAAGTATTTATTTCACTCCATAATTCCAAGAAGGAGCTTGTAGCTCATTGGTAATACCTTACACTGCTAAACCAAGCCACTAGAGTTCAAATCCCATGCCCCACATTTTTTTTATATTTTTTTTGTTTTAAATTTTTTGGAAAGTCAACAGTCAAAACGCCATAACTCACAAAACTTGAACTGAACATAAAAAAATAAATATACCATAAATCCCCCCAGGAGACCCCCCACCCAACGACACCCCGACTCGGCCGAGTCAGCCGGCGGACCGGCCGACTCGAGCCGGCGCCGCCGGCCGGACGGCCGAGTCGTCAACACGGAAAAAATTCTGTGTTGACCTGGTCTTCTCACCTGCACGCTTTAAATTTTTGGATCGGTTATCAATTGCTCAATAAATCCCTTTTACTCCAAAAATTTAATGATTTTTAATGTTTTTTTTATATATTTTATATATTTTTTTTATTAAAACCCTAACCCTAGCCTAACCCTATATAAACACCCCTACCCTCTACCCTCTCATCCTAAATTCCTAAGTCCACTCTCCCAAAATCCCAAGAGAACTTGGTACGTAGGAAAACGAGCGAAAGGCGAAGCGCTGACGAAATCGACGGCGACTTTCCGGTGATCGTGCTAGGAGCTCTCGACGACGTTTCGACGCGCCGGCAAACCCTCTACCTCCTTCTCACTCTCTAGCGTTGTCCAAACCCGTAAGTCCCTCTTTTCTACCTTTCTATTCTTTCATAAAAATGCGACTTTTCAAACCCGACGGAAATCGGAACAAACCGATTTCCGATTCGGTTTTCTATCAAATCTCACTTATCACTAATTCCATAATACTTAAACATATTCATGTTGACTACTAATCACTTAAAAATTAATTTGAACAAGTTTTCACACATGAAATAATAGCTTTTGCAATATACCGTATTTTTGCACTTAAATACCACCATGTTTAGTTTATCACATTTAACCCTTTAACATTGATATTCCTTAAAATAGATCACGAGGTAATGACCTACCTCCACACACACTCATATGCAATCATAACACGCTACCTCGAAAACTTAGAATAAGATAAAATAAGATTTTACATTAAAATACCATTTTTTCTTAATAAAACCTTTTCTAAAAGTTCTAAGTTATATACAATTTTAAAACTATATCTTTTAATAGGAAATACGAAAGTTATGGATATCGATCGTTTATCTAAACCTGACTTTGTGCTGTCTGGGCAAGTGTGTTTAAGGCGAGTGGTTACTTAATTAGGACCACTACTTGTAGTGGAGAGCCTCCCATTCACCTGGCACTTACCTGACCGCAATTGACAGTGAAGAGGCGATTTGAGACTTCTAATAGCTTGTCGTTTAGACCAATTAGAAATAGGCTAGTTGGCTTAGGAAACCCTAGAATCTAAAATACGGAAATTTACACCTTTTACAAATAAATAGCTTATCTTTATAAAACCGTTTTCTAAATGATTAGTGTTTATTAAATCTTTGCAAAGCGCTACTACAACCCATCTTTGGGGAACTCGTTAGGGATAATACGGTTTATCGTGCACCCTCGGGCTTATTAGTACGAGATTCAGACCTCCGCAAGGAGCATTCGGTCTCGAAAGGTTTAAAATACGACATTTAAGAAAAATGAGATTTTTGGAAAATAAAATATTTATTAAAAATTATTCTTCTATAAACATATGTATATTTATCATTTAAACTTCTATTTTAATATAATATAAAGTTTCACCTTTTCCTAAAAAAAATTACAAGATTAAAAGTTACATTAAAATACCATGAATTTCAAATAAATCAATATCACAAATTAATACCTTTATTTATGAAATAAGGATAATTTCACTAGAAATATCACAAAATAAATCACACTCATTATAACTATAAAGACGAATAATAAATACTTGAGGTGTATCTTGAAAACTATACAAAAGTATTTTTACATAAAACCCCCTCAAGTTTTATAAATTACAATAAGGACCCTAACAAATATGGAACCCCGACTTACATTTATTTTGGTTTGACTCGGGTTTGAGTCTGATTATTTCTGACTTGAATATGATTCAAGTCAATCGACATTCTTTAATATTCCAACTCAATATGAACACATGAATCTCAGAATCCAGTTAACAATCTATACAACTTGACTGAACCAAACCATGGATATACATCCATTATTCCGTTATTCCATTTACCTGATTATGCAGTTACAATCTGTTTACTGATATCATGGTTTTGGTCAGTCATCCAACTTACACAATACAATACAACAATACTATCAAAACACTACGGGGTTTAAGGGGTAGATTGGTACGGAAGGTGTTAAAGGTGGCACGAGGTGGTCATATTAAGATACCTAACCTATATTTCGTTGCTGTTGTACCGTGGCTTAATGGTTCCTTGAACATTCTGTTTGCCCTGGTCTCTAGCATATAGAGACCCCTCTCATATACACTGGTATCCTTCTGTACCAAGCTACAAACAACAACGTTAACAAAATATTCTACAATATTTTACAACCTCATTAGAAAATACCTCTTATTCTGTCTTTTCTTATCTTTGGGACTTACCGAGCGACCTGTTCGCTGACGACATTCTATTTCTTTCTTCTTTGAATGTCGTAAGGTGCTTTGGACCCAGCAGAGATCGAGCCCACCGGTGAAGACTTGGAGCAGTTTCACGAAGACCCCGAGCTCTAGATATTGTACCTTATTCTATTCAGTATTTTCATTTCCTGTTATGCCACTGTTTAGGCATCGCTTTTCATTTCAGTTGTATTTACTTTTCATGTATTGTACCAAAGAATGTTATTAATAAAGTTGTTGTTATTTTTATATCTTTTGTCTCTTGTGATTTACTTTTATATTGCTTAGATACGCTTAGCGTATGTACTTCTAAGTATATACGTAGCGGACCTCGTCGCGTCCACTTCGCCGTACACCGGGAAGAGGGGCGTTACAAATATCTCGAAAAGGATGAAAACACAAGTGAATAAAGGTGTTTGCTTTATACATTCCTAACTTGTCCACACGGGACAAATCTATCGGTTATCATACGATTGAATCTTCTCGTCACATAGACTACACGACGGTTGTTAGTATCGAGCTATACCGTCCGATATTTAACAACCTTCGTATAGTTCTATGTCATGACGAATATCGAACGTATGTTAACCGATAGACGGGGACTAAGTGACGCTTTGAGTTTCATATATGAGTATCGATAAGAATATGAAAGTTTCATATTATTATCGAGTATCATATATTGGTTTTAACTTGAAAAACGTGCCGCTGAAACAAATTATTGTTCTCCACCTTACACTCTCTTAACAATGGTACATGCATTAAACAACATGTAAGAGCTATCTATAACAACTCTAAATTTTCACTGGTTGGGTTCATCAAAAAGGTTTTTTATATAACAAACACAACCTTCCTCAATTTTTTTGGAGACATAAATCAAGGAAAAAATAGATTTCAGATGGTGATAAAAATACCAAATTCTTTCATTGTTGCGTTAATGTCAGAAGATGTCAAAACAGAATTACAAAGTTGCAAAATGTAGAAGGCATTTGTTTTGAGGAGCATAAACAGATTGTTCATATGACAGCTTCTCATTTTGAATAAGCTTTTACTTCACAAAATATAAATGCAGAATTTGATTGCAGGCATATCATTTCTAATATGATTTCAGACATATCAGGTTAGGGTTAGAGCCTAGGGTTAATTTGGGTTAATTAGAGGCTATGGTTAATTTTGGTGAATTATTGATAATTTGAAAGAGTTAGGGTGTTGGTTAGGGTTAATTAGGTTAATTTGGGTAAGTTTACTTGACACAGCGCATTCTGCCTATATGAATGCTTAAGTTTGTATAATCTTCACACACGTGTTTTCATGTATGCTGGCCATCTTGAGGGTGCATGTAATATTTTTATTTTCCTCTCAAATTGTAATTTGCATATATCATGAAATCTTTCCCCTGGGTAAATGTTTAGGTTTAGGGTTAGAGTCCAGTATCCACTCCAGTTTATTGCAGAACCAAGCAAAATAGTTGAATCAAGACTTGCACTACACACTCACCATTTTGACTCTTCCACTCTCACATCCATAGGCATACCTTTTTTCAACCTAATAATAAGTTAGCAGCCAACACGTCGACATTCGCTCTAGTTAGAGTTTTCCGATAGCATCTCGCTCCTCGCTCCATGGCCAATATTCCTGGCATATATCAATCCATAACCCACGCCTACAAACAAAGTGGGGGCACAGAGAAATAATGCTCTATATAGACTTACAAAGGGATTGATATGTACAGGGTCAACATGCATTATGCAAAGCTTTTTCCTAAAGTTGAGAAATATTTTTTCAAACATAAAGAGGTGCCCAAGACTGTTAATTCTACTCTCGTTTGTCTTATTTCCAAAAAGGCAAACTGTCGCTCCATCATCGATTATAGGCCTATAAACCTTTGTAATTTTCTATACAAAATTTTCATTATCCTCAGCCTTAGCCCCAGCCGAACCCCAACCCTAACCCTAACCCCAACCCCAACCGCAACCCCAGCCGAACCCCAACCGAACCCTAACCCCAACCGATGCCTAACCCTAACCCTCATCGGTACCCAAACCCTGAACCCTAACCCTAAAATCATCAAAATTATGTTTAATTGGAGATTTACTAACCTGTAGGCGGTGGAGGAGACGACGGAGATGCTCGATCGGTGGTCAACAACGCGCGCAATCAGCGACAAGGAAAAACGAGGGCCGTGGCGACGAAGAAACGGAAGGCAGTGGCGACGACAAGAACGGCGACGAGAAAACTGCGACGGCGGGAACGAGAAATTTGGGGATTTTGGGAATTTTAGGAGTTAACGCTTGAGAGACCGAGATGAGGCGTAAGGCATTTCTGTGTCTTTTTAATTAAATTCCCATTTAGATGCCCCTACGGATTAGTCCGTAAATTATTGATTTGCGGCTCCGTAGGGACAAACAACAAATTACGATTTAATATTTTTAAATTAAAACGTCGGGCACCGTAGGGACAACCGTCGGGCCCTACGGATTAATCCGTAGGGCCAAAATAAATCTACCCCTACGGATTTCATTATCCGTAGGGGCAATCCCCTATTGTAATAGTGTCTGGCGAGACTGTGGTGGAGGAGCTCGACAAGGTAGTAGCGGAGACCGAGGTGACGATGACGGCTGGAAGTTTTGGCGACGAGAAGTGGGTCCGGCGGGTGACGAGACCGAGGTGCCGACGCGCGGGGAAGTTGGTGGGAAAATTGGGGGTGCGGAATTTCTGGGCTTTATATTTTTTATAAATAACCCTTAGTTTCCCTACGGATTAATCCGCGGGGTCTTCTTTTACGGTTCCGTAGGGCCAAATAAAATATTACATTTTAATATTTTTAAATTAATCCGTAAGGCACCGTAGGGACAACCGGATGGCTCTACGGATTAATCCGTAGGGGCAATAAAAAGTTGCTCATACGGATTCCTGTAGCTGTAGGGGCAAACCCTTATTGTAGTAGTGTTGTCATCTCTCGTATTCCGTATTTTGGAAAGCGGGAAGTGACAAAACTCAAGTATACTAGACCCATATTATATTAATTGGTCTGGGTTGGGTTCGAGTCCGACCTGACCCATTAACAATCCCACAGTGGGCCTCTAGGACTTAGTTGGGATGGGACTCATCTCCGGGGCTGGATCATGCGGCGGTCATCGTGACCTTGTTTTCCTCTTGGGTTTATTAAGGAGCAATCTTAATACCGGCATATATTTGATTTTATGCTAAATGACATTAGAGCATCCTTAATGACCTTAACTACTATATTAATTTCTCAATTATTACAGTAAGAGCTTCCTTAAACTATGGTGTTTATGTGCATTGTTTAGTTACAAGAAATCCTTCAAAACCTAATGTTAGAAGACGGTTGGTTAAAATAACGTTCATAGTTAAGGACAATTTAGTGAGATATAGGTTGGACCAAACAGGTTTCTGACCAGCTTTACAAGTTTGCACATTTTGGAAAAATAATAGGCTAATTAACCATTTTGGAAAGTTATTAATAAAGTTTAAATGAAGCGATACAAAAAACCCTGGACACAAATTATAAAGCACAATAATGTGTAAAATGATATCAAGAATCACGTCTCACTGTTTAACCATCGATGGGGCCTTCAAGTCCTCCCTGTGATCATGCACGCCTAGTCGAAACACTATCAAACTTTGTGAACGCCTTCATGATTGCTGTCGTCGGTCTTTTCTTAAAGTCTATTAATGGCAGACATATATACCATCTGGGTTTAGCTCAGCTGATGCCAATTTCCTCTGCAATGTGAGAGGTCGCATCCCACAGTTAATCACCTGAAAAATAAGATAAATATACATAGTAGACATTTATTTCTCCGAACTAACGCATGGATTATATTATGTATTTTTTTAAGGCTAAATTTCAACTTGCAACCATGAACTATAGGCATTATCCCCAAATGATACCATGAACTTTCGAAATGATAAATTGATACCATGAACTTCCAAAAAATTTAAAAAAACATGAGGAAAATTACCAAATATCCCTCCTTTTTTTGCAGATATAGTCTTTCTTATTATATGAGAGGTGTAGTTTGGTAATTTTGTAATTTTACTCAGGTTTTTTCTTATACTTTTAAAAGTTTATAGTATCAATCCATCATTTTGAAAATTCATGGAATTATTTGGAAAAAGTGCATATAGTTCATGGTAGTGAGTTGAAATTTAGCTTCTTTTTAATTGCTCAAGTCGACGGTGCCAAAAAGAAAACATTTTGTGCAAGTTCGTTAGGCTATAATTTTCACAAAGTTCTATTAATTCCTCTATCGGTACAATTTATGTTTAACTTTATAGATTTTACTATATATATTTTACTCTATTGTTTTTGTTGGTATAAAAAGATGAGTAAAATTGGAAAAGCAAGAGACTGGGCTTTCAAATGCGGAGTAAATTGGTAATTTAACAACAATTATTTCACAATGATATCTAATTATGGAATAAATCAAAGTTGGCAACTAGCGAGGATCATGGTATCAATCAACTAGAAATAATTGATACTGGGGCCCACATAATGTGCAGACCCAAAACAGAATTCTAAGTTACAAATGATTGCTTGTCTTCTCAAATAGAACAATCGGTCCCCACTCTCCAATCAATTGATGACACGGCAGCCACACCACATGTCACCTTGTAGTCACATGATTGGCCGTGGATGCAAGCAATCCGACCCCAAAATTCCATCGAATTTTTTGTAATCGATTAGTTAATATGTTGGTTAATCAAAATTAATATTAATGCTTTATCACACTGTCTTTGATGGGGGATTCATAGACCATACATATCGGAGTCATGTATGGTTGATATTTTTCGTCTCTCTTTCTATCACATTTCCATTTATCCGTATCCATTTAGTTATTTTTTTCCTTTGAAATTTATAATAGGATTCTTTTATGGAAATTTTTTTCTCTTTCATAGACGTTGATAAGATCCTTCCATTTAGCAGCACCTTAGTATGGCATAGCCTTAACATTAATGGCCAAAAATGAGTGGCTTTAATTTGTTGCGGAATTCAGAATTACCCAACTTGAGTTATGAGTACGAATGATTTTTTTTTCTCTGCAAGTAAGAACAAAAAACGATTCAAATCATAGTTTAATTCATGAGTTTATTGATCTATTTACCATTAGATACAGAAATATTAGAATAATTTTTTCTCGAGCCGTATGAGGAGGGACGATTGAAACCTCAGTCTCTTGCTTTTCCGGTCATCAACTTGAAAGCCTAGGTAGAGTCATCCGGTTTGGTGGTATAATAATTCCAAACTTTTTCCTTACTTTTTCTCAAACAAACAGGCCCTAGGAATTGAATATTTGGAATAGGAATTTGTATAGAAATCAAAAGCAATGTATGGTGTGCATGGGTTCGTGTCAATCGTTCAATAACTAATAAACGGTTGATTGTTTGGTGTTTTCCAGCAGATCTAACTATCACAGCTGAAACTATATATCCTTTAATAGGGTTATTATAACAAGTTTCATAACTTAAATAACTATTTAAGTATAGTTGCAACTACATGCATAACCATTCTTAGTTTTGATTTTTGTTTCTAGTTACAACCGTTAAGAAATACATATCTTATGTACTCCATCCGTTTCTTTTTAAATGTCCAGTTTTGATTGTGCGCTCATTTTAAGAAAACTTTTGAAAATCTACTATATCATTTAAACTTATGATATCTTTAATGCTAAATCACTATATTAATCTCATGGGCATTTTTTTTGAAATAGGGTATTTTTATATTAAATTTATTAGAGTAGGGTAGAAAAATTTTAAATTATGAGAATATGATACTTTGGTATAGGACCCCACCCCCTGTAGGAGAGGCCGGGTTCTAGGAACCCGCCGGGTTCTAGGAACCCGCCGGGTTCTAGGAACCCGCCCCCTACCCCATATAAGGGAGGGCGGGTTCCTAGAACCCGCCCTCTTCCCCTCCCCTATAATGGGAAGAGGGCGGATTCTCACCCGCCCTCTCCTTCCATTTTTAAAAAAAAAATTAAATAAAAAACTGTTTAATAACGAAATGAATTAAATATCCAATAAAAGTATAAAAATTGTATAATATTATTGTTGTTTAAATATGAATCCGGTATACACTCTAATAACAAAATGAATCCGTCAAATTTATAATACAAAAAAATCATATATGTTTGTAAAATGTAAATTGTACAAGTTTTTTTACAAGCACTGACCGATTTTCTTCCGGTGCACTTGTCACGATCTCGAAGGTCCCGCCCCTGTTGACTGTCCTGGACATTTGGTCCTATAATGACCTGGTTGCTTGCATAGGCTACATCTGGCGTGCCTTTGCTGAGAATCAGCACCCATTGTCATTCGATCTCGACACACCTTAGGCCTTCCGGGCCCTATTTTTTTTCGGTGGAAATACAGTCGGTGTTTGTATGTTCCCAGTATAATAGTGCCAATAACGACTGTCCGGTATAGGATGCAATTTTGGATCGTATGCGCCTTGGTAATTGGAAACTGTATAGTAATGGGAAGCAAAATTGTAATGTGAGTTATGCATGCTGCCTGCAGCAGCAATTGCGTGGGCACAAGGTAAATGTTGTTGCTGGAAAATACCGCATATGTACGAAAAAAGCCCTTCATCTCTAAACTTTACGGTATATTGATTCCCATTACTCCCCGTAACTTGAAACTCCGCCGTGTCAAACCTTTCAGATCTGTAGTATTGTGCTCTGCGCTCTCTTTTCCGGAATATATCTTCGTAATACGTGGTGAGTGGAGTCTCCATTGCTAAGGACTTTTCTCTTTTATGCACAAAGTAAGTATTCACTCGGAAAAAGGTTCGAACAATCAACCCCCGAATCGGTAAGCCTCTAACATCTTTAAGGACCCCGTTGAGGCTTTCAGACATATTAGTGGTCATTTGTAGATATCTGCATCCATTATCATGTGCTTGTGACCACATGCGTACTGAATACTCATCTAACCACGCTTTCGCGGCTTGACTCATCTCTCCAATTTTCGTCATGTACATGTCATGAAAATTAGGGTCAGACGCTTCACTGGTTTTGTACATAAGCTTATTATATAGATATGAATTTTTAAATTTTCTATCAAAATTTTGCCTGAAGTGCCGCAGGCAAAACCTATGTGGGGTCGTCGGAAATACAACTCTCATTGCAGCTAGTATTCCTAGATATCTATCAGATATGATGCATAAATCTGTTTTATCAATAACAAATGAGATACTTTTGAGTTGACGGAAAAACCATGTCCAGGATGATGTATTTTCACCCTCGACAAAAATCCTAACGGAAATATATCGTTATTAGCATCAACACCTGTAGCAATTAACATGCAATCTCTGTACTTACCATATAGATACGTCCCATCCACACACAATACCAGCCGACAGTGTGTGAAACCAGCCGCACAAGGAGCGAAGCACCAGAAAATTCATTGAAACCGGACACAGCCATCGACATCTGTTTCTGTGGTTTTTAACCGGTGTACGGACCCTGGATTTGATGCTTTCATGGCTTCCATAAAGGGGACTAATAAGTTGTACGACCTTTTCCAATCCCCAAATATCTTGCATAAAGCCTTCCTATGAGCATCACATGCCTTCACATACGAAATCTGAATTTTGTGCTCTCCGCTAACGTAGAGCCGTATCTCTCGGGGAGTCATCGCCACATCTATACGGATTAGTGGCATGATTAGTGAGCAAATATAAGATGAAGTGCAATTCCTGTGATCTTTTAACATAATAGAATTGATGAAGTATGTTTTTGGTTGTATTTCGTGACCTTCCAAGCTTTGGCTCTTTTGGAACAATATGCATGCAATCTCCACTTATATTCAGGAGCATTCGTACATACCACGGTATAGTACGTCTTATTTGATTCTTGGGTGTTAAATGTAACGTTTTTTTGAATAGTCCAAGACCTCAGCTTACAAATAAGATCCTCTTTTTCTTGAAACATATCCCCAACAGCGACGCAATCTTCACTTGCTACTATCGCTTCCAAATAGGGTTTCGTATTTACTTCTGCCACGGCTAAGTTTACCCAACTATCATCTTCCAGGGGATCAAGACCCGGATCTTCTAGTTCGACAAAATCATTATTCGCAGCCATATCATCAAACAATGCTATTTCATTCAATCTAGCGGCATATTCCACGCTATTCTCCCCTTGATGACCTTCACCAGTTTCATCATCATCACTGCCACACATATCAATGTCACCCGTAGCAACATAAGGCTCGGGTGCAATATATGATGGTTAGGGTCGGTGTAATGTGGATAGTTCGGGATGAAAAGACCGGAAAGATGTGGACGCACATGCTTGGAATGCGCTACTTGGATCGTGTTGGAATGATGCGGAGGTATGGGAAAATCTGCGTTTAGTATATAAATTGTTCTTATATAATTATTCCTTAATATTTTCGTATTACGAAGAATATAAACATAATCATCACTTGTTTCAGATTTATTTACCTTTGGAAGGTTGTATATAGTAATCCTTATTGTTCTTCAGGGGTGCATGTAACTGCAGCAGTTGATTGGGAAAACCTGTATTCAATATATAAAATATATTAGTATTTTGGTATTACAAAAGGTGGATTTATAAAATGTTTACCCTTGAGTTTGAAGGTTTGAATAATGTTTTGTATAGTCATATCCACCGAGACTGACGGTATCATCGTTAACCATGTGACCGTACCCTCGGGAATTACCTCCAGCATTACCATCAAAATTACCCATTGGAGCGACATCTGATACTTCCAATTGTTCCTTCTGAACCAAAAATTCAGAAGAATGCTGGGTGTTTGCCAGACCGAAGTCTATCATCGAAGATATTGATGCATCGTCTATAATTTCAACTAATGCATTTCCACTAAACATAGGCCATATACAACTTAACTTAAGTTTAATTTCATGGGGATCGTATTTCGTAATTTTAAACACTTTATTCTCGATTTCATTATAAGTCATTGATGGTTCTAATCGTATGATTCTTGCGGACCCGCCCATATACTCGGGACCTTGTGCACTTGTGATAATCCGACCATCGTATTTACATACAACAAATAAGTTTGAACTCGTCATAATCTGCATCAAACAATATCAAGCCAACAATAAAAAAAGTGTTAACAACTTATATAATGCTTATATTCAAGGCTTGTTAAGGGTATTTCTAGGCTAATGATCAATTAGAAGACTTGTTTAGGGTATTTTTAGGTTTTCAGGTCTGTTTTAACGAGTTAAGACCGTGTTTTGAGTTGTGGTTTATGCTAAGCGTCGTAACTAGGATATGTTCAATTACAAGACTTGTTAAGGGTATTTTTAGGTTAGATTGTGTTAGGTTGATATTTTTAGGTTCCTTATAGACCCAACCTTGACTTTGACGCTAGGTAATAGGCAACAACGCAGATTAGGGAACTTGAAATACGGTATTTGTGGTTTTAAACTAAATCCGTATTACTTGTCCCTTATCCTTCCGTTGATGTCCATTGACTTTAGCCTTCGGCAAACCACTTGCAATCCGATCACGATTAGAATTCATCGCTATTGTAGTAGGATTAGGATGTCTAACGGAGCGGAATTGCGAGTGGTTTGCTCGGAGTTTCAATTTCAAGGTTAAGATTTTTAAGGCTTTAGCAAAACATTTCCTAACGCAAACTAACCGTATTATACATTTAACAAGTAAAGCGAATATCATCAAGGGTTCTTTAGCCCGGTGCAATGTGAAATCCAAATACCAAACTTTAAAGTTGCAAGCTCACTTAAGAGGTTGCAATATCAAAGTAGAGCAAACATTTAACAAGTTCAAGTATGTAAAGAGCAAGGCATGGTAATAGTATCCGAACTTTTTATAGAATTTCAAATGAGTTACAAGTATTCTTGAAGTCAAGAATCTAAATCTTAAGATGGCAAGTCCAATGAAGAAGTTGCAACGTCGAGACAAAGGGGCAAGAGCTCAAGAAATTAAAGAGTTCTAAACAAAACTTGAGAAAACATCCACTTAACCAGTTTAACTGCTCTTGGACTTGGAAATTTTTAGAGATTTTTTGCTATAAATTTCAGAATAAGGGTACTTAGAGCGGAATGGAGAGTTGCTGGAGAGGAGAGAGAGCTGTATTTATAGGAACACACCGGCATCAAATTTGGTACTATGTTGTTTGCGCAATTCACGTAGACACCTTATACAGCATATCGTCTGCATGGATTACCAGGCATTTGTATCGAAGGAGAGCCGGTTTGGCGGGCTCGATGCCCACTCCTCTGCATTAATATCGTTGTCATGCATCTACCGGACCGGGTGTTGCGACAGTTCAGTAGATTGCAACATATTCCTGTCCCGCCGTCTGCGCCTATGACAATAGAGGAAGACATGCGAGGAGGAAAGGCGGAGCGTGATTGGAGAGAGCATCATCATCAATATTTGCTGAGATGGAAGGAAAGACAGCGTAATATTGCCTTACAGCAAATATATGAACAAACAACCACCGACACTACCGAAGCATATCTACAGTGGTATAAGCGTGTCACCATAAGATATTTTTTTGCTCCCCCTAAGCACTTCCCAAACATCCAGCGGTACGAGCCTAGGGGCCACGTGGAACGAGAAATGGTAAGTTAAATTCTTTAAATTATATTACTTTTTAACATCCGGCAGTATGAGTCAATACTTATTTCTTATTTCTAATGTAATGACAGGCTCGTGGGTTGTATCATATACAATCAATGATGCAGGATCCATATCCGACTGATGCTGATCCGGATACTCAGGTTTTATTTTCAAATGTATACTCATATATTTATGGAATATTCGGTTATATAATATACTTCCACATTTATCACCGGCACCAGAGCAGCATGAGCCGGCACCGGAGCAGCAGCATGAACCGGCACCAGAGCCACAGCATGAGCCGGCACCAGAGCCGTATCATCAGGGAGATCCAGAGCAGCAGGATCAGTGGTTTGGATCACCATACTGTCAGCAGCAACCCTGGCATACCGGACAAGCGCAACAACCGGAGGAAAAACAGTTTTGGGGGACCGGTTTTGCGCAACAACAGCAGTCTTGGGGGTCAGGTTTTGCGCAACAATAGCAGTCATGGGGGTCAGGATTTGCGCAGCCATGGGGCCCAGGTTTTGTACAACAGCAGCCGCATGAAACCGGGACAGGTTCTTCGCAACAACTGCCCAGTTGAGAGACGGATTTTTCGTTCTACATACAGTTGTTGGGAGGCAGCATATATCCAATACATGTCCCACATTCAGGATTTGCGGAATAACAGCCTGTCCAAGACGCTGCTGAAGCCGAAGCTAAAGCCGAAGTAGAAGAGCAGACGCCGCCGCCGCCGCCATATACCCAAGAAACGAGAGGGTCCTCCAGTCATCCCAAGAGGCATAGGCTTATGTCTAGCCTTCTCGGATTGGGAAAGGGAAAGCGATAGTTATATACGTTTACAAACAGATATAATTTTTTGGTATTATAAATTTGACGGATTAATTTTGTTATTATAGTGTATACCAGATTCATATTTAAACAACACTAATATTATACAATTTTTAATATTTTATTCGATATTTTAATTTATTATTTAATTTTTTTATAAAAAAATAGGGCTGGTTCCCAGAACCCGCCTCTTCACAAAATAAGAGAACCCGTCATCTCCTATATAGGGGTAGGGGGCGGGTTCTAGGAACCCGTCCTTTAAATATATGGGGTGGGGTCGGTTCCAAACCGCCCTATTTCCATAAATTAAAATAAAATCATTTTATTTTAATAATTTTAATTCTAAAATACCCTATTTCAAAAAAAACCCTAATCTCATTTAAAGTTTATCTCATTAAGCGTGCATGCATTTATGTATATCTTATCTTTTTTTTACCTATGTATCAATATTAATGAGGGTCGGTATAGGGATCAAAAATTTAATTTGTATTGATAATTCAAAAGGTAACATTGATATTGTAAATGGACACTTATAAGAAACAAAATGTGACCAAAATTTAATATTTAAAAGGGAACCGAGGGTGTAATTTATATGAATATGTAGACTTTTATATAAAAACTATCAATATTAAACTTTTATTTCTATAGCCAAGTTGTACTTTAGATGATGAAAGTTTGTTTTTGGTTATTGTGTATTTCTTATAGAAACTTGGTAATTTGGAAAAATAAAAAAACAAGATGCGATAAATCAATCCAGTGCTGAAGTAGAATATCTATGACAGATCATGTGTCAGACCTTTTGTTTGTGATGATTCTTCTCATAGAAATTGCCATACAATTGGAGAAGTCCATGATGTTATATTGCGGTAAAAAAACGGCGATCAGCGATACTATTAATCTAGTCTAGCATGATAGGACAAGATATATCCTGATCAATATACATTTTATCAGAGTGCTATAAGTTAAAAAAGAAAAGAAAAGAAAAGAAAAAAAGAAGCCATGTTTTCATTATATTCCATCATCACAGTACTTGATGGATGTTGATGGATTTCTGGATCTCCTTCAGATGTTACCTTCCGTTGATCTGCTGCGAGCGCTGATGGATGGCAGAGATTGAGTTGGATGGTTGCCTCCTGAAGCGTGTGGATCTCAATGGGTTTTATGTGGTTGAGACCGAGCTACCTGCAAGGAAGTCCCGAGGTGGTTGTGCCACCGAGGACCCTCCGACGATCAAGTTAGACGGGGTATTTTGGTAGAGTAACGACCTTTTAGGGAAAATTGGCCTACCTTAGTCGTTTGGGAGAGTGGTTTATATAGTGGCAGCAATGGACAGGCGAGCGCGAAATTTACGCCGGCCGTTACTCCCCTGGCGTTACGCCCGCATGATAGACGGGATTCCCCATTAATGACGGGATATGCTCGTTAATGGGGGATCGTGATGGGGTGGAACGCGAGATCATGGGCAGCGAATATCTCGTGCCTGGCGAGATTCGCGGAGCCATGGCGGAGGCGCCTATGATCGGTGCTGTGGATCGGTCGGTGAGACCGAGGAAGATAAGCTCGGCGGGAGGCTCGGGAACGAGCGGGAGGCCGAGGCATCTTGGTTCTGTGACAGCTTGGAGGCGAGCTGTGGGTGGTTTGGAAGACCACCGAAGGTTGGTAACATCCTCGGGTCGCAGGTCCGGGTATGCTCCCAACGTACCGTTCTTGAACTTTTATTGTAAGCTCTGAGACACGTCATCTGCCACGTGTCATTATCTGGGGAGTCGCCGATATCGAGTATCATCATTAGCCCCCCACTCTCGTCTCGACCCGTTCCTGGGTCAGGGCGAGGGTGGTCTGACCGGTCACCCGTGGTGAGCTCTTATTTGAAGATATCGTCGGTGTGTATTCCCGGACAATTAGTCGTATTTTCTTGATGACGCCAGCGGATCAGGAGAGGGATCTCGCATTAAATAGAAAGCGCTGGTTGGTGAGTATGTTCGTCGAAGCGCCAGCCCACGTGTCTGGCGCTGGTTGGCTGACGAAATGGGCCGCAGGTGTTCCTGCGCCCGATGGGACGCGTCCAATGTGAGTGCGACAGGTGGAACGTTGTCGGCCGTTGGTTACGAAGCGTTTTTTTTTGGCGAGAGACGATCGGAGCCGTAGGATGTGTACGCCGACAACTATAAGTAGAGGTGGGATCCCCATCAGGGCCCATACCTCACCATAATTTCCTCGTCCCTAATCGTGTTAGCTCGGCGCTCTCCTCCTCAGGTTGGATTCTTTGCGTTTTCTCCTCCGAGAACTCATCCTTTTGATCAGGTTAGATATCTTCCACTGAGGAGTCTGTAGAAATAGTCCGGGAAGAGTCTAGGGAGTTCTCTGTAGCTTCTTCTTCTTCTTCTTCTGCTTCTTCCACTTCCTCGTCTGAGTCGGAGCCCCCCGGGAAGTTAGGGTTAGTCATGCTTCCCGGGGTCGTGCGACTGGGGCGGTCCCCAGAGCGCAGGTCGTGGATGCTCTTGGCGCGTCGTTCGTGCTGAGGCTTGCAGATGAGCTCGCTACCATCCGGACTCATTTCCACATTCCTCCCGGCTACTCGCTTCGTCTGGCCGAGGAGGGGGAGAGGGCAGACCATGTACGGGGTAAAGAGAGATTGTCCTGTACCTGGAAGCCTTTTGGGCTGGGATGCGCCTTCCCTTCTCCCCCGAGTTGAGTGCGGCGTTGAATTGTTTTGAGTTAGTCCCGGGCCAGTTAGTGCCGAACTCTTGGAAAATTCTTCTTGGGTTCCTGGTCCGGTTGAAATTGCGTCTGATCCCTTTCAGCAGGAGCCTTCTCGTTTCTTCTCTTTGCTACAAAAATCACCCCGGCACTCACAGGGACGAGCCGAGCTGGGTATACATCTCCTTTAGAAAACACCGGGAAGGTGCTGCCGGTTCGGGGGTCGTCGTAGTAACTTCTTCCATTTACGAAAGGAAGAAGAAGTTTTTGTTTGTTGGGCCGCCCGAGGGTGAGGATTGGCCTGTGCCCATCCAGTGGCACAGGGCCAACTGCCCGTGGGTGCATCGGTTGAATGATCCCGACACGGTGGCGGTGGCGGAGTGGGAGCCCCTCCCCCGGGTTGATGTGTTGCTGCCTGAGCGGGCCCTCAGTTGAGCCGGGCTCAGCCCCGCCCAGTTTGCGGGTAAGTTAGGAGTTTTCAGGCGACCTGCTTAGACTTATGCATGCTTTCACTTTTTCTGGCATTGCTGACTCCTTTGTACTTTTGTTTTATGCAGAACCCATGGACCTAGGCAAATTTCGGGCAGCCCTTGTCGAACAGAAAAAGGGGAAGAAAGCCGGAGGCACCGGCCCTTTTCGCCTGTCGTCGATTCCGGCTCCACCGGAAACCGCTCCATCCAGGCGTCCAAGTGCGCCCAGGCTCCGGAGTCCAGCCAAGCACCGAGCCGAAAACGTGCTCGGGAGCAGGAGCCCCGGGCTCCGAAGGTGGGAGGTGAGACCGGTTCTCCTGCGGCGCTCCTCAAGAGGTTTCATAGGACGGCGCCCTGCTCTTCGGCTTCCCCGATTATCGTGGACGATGGGGAGCTTCGCTTTGAAGTGCCCTTTGGGCTTTCCGTCGTCAATAGCCCGCTCTCAGAAATGGAAAGCTCGACCGGGGGCAGAATCCCTCGGGGGACCCTCCGTGCCCAAATGGCGGCCATAGCTCAAGAGGCCTTGCAGGTTAGTGTTCGCACCCCACTCGGTTCTTCATTCAGTATTTTTGTTCGCAAGATTGGGTGCTCCCTTTTCTTTTTAACCCTCCTCTGTTTTCTTCAGGTCCTCTAGCACGTCGCCCTCGTCGTCAACATGGAGGACGAGAAAATTGCCCCGGCGATGCGGGCCCCGTGTGAGTTCTCCTCGCGGGAGGAGAGCTCAAGGCTATAGCTAGAGGCGGCGATGGAGAGGGTCGCTGCAATTTGTATAGTGTTTTTCGTCACCCCATTGAGATGGGAATACGCGCGCGCTTGTCAGGCGCATTACAGATTCCCTCTGCCTAGGGTAGACTGGGGTTTATTGATTGTGGGGATCCGAATCTCCGGTAGCCGCGGACTAAGCTGCCGTTAATTACCCCTCGCATTTGGAGCGAGAGAACCTCTGATTGACGGGTAAAACTGGTCTTGTGAACTCAATGTGCAGTGTTGTGTTTTGAAGGTGTATTGGGTATATCGAGGGCCCCGCAGAGTTTTTATGGGGGTCCCACTACCCGGATAGCGGGCTGGGGGTCAAGAGGGCGAGCAGCCCCCTTGCGGGGTGCGGGGCAGCGCCCTATTAGAAATTTTTTCTCACGGGAGACAGTTTTGTAGAGTATGCGTGTATTTGTATAAGTATATATTCATATATATATATATATATATATATAAAAGAGAAAGGGCATCCAAAGGACGCATGGGGGCCAGCGACTCGCGTTCATGGCATGCAGGTGCTGGGTGCTAGCGCTCTGGGCACTGGGCGCCTCACGTACTCGGCGCATGGGCGGTGGGCGCACCACGTGATCGGCGCGTGGGCGCGAGCGCCCTGGGCGCTGGGCGCACCACGTGCTCAGCACGTGGGCGCGAGCGCCCTTGGTGCTGGGTGCACCACGTGCCTGGCACGTGGGCGCTAGCGCTTTGGACGCTGGGCGTCAATCAGAAAGGGGACTTTGTCCCTACACTAAGAGCTGTGCTTCCGATTTGACCCTTGGAGTTAAACTCCTAAAAAGTTTAGAAATGATCAAAGGGGGCTGCTTTGTTTCTCCCCTTTGGCCTTGGATCTTCCCAAGATGGGATTTTTGGAGATGGGTCTCCTTCTTATTTCTCTCGGTTGGCCGGCAATAGGAGAAAGGGGGTAAGATTTAAAAATCTCCCCATTTTGAGATCTGATGGAAGATCCAAGCTCCCCTTGAGGAAGGAGAAGAGGCACACAAACCCTATTTTTTGGACGAGAATGAATTGTGTCTCTTTTTATTCATCATCATGTTGCCTTATATAGGCTTACACATTTACATATAGCCCCTTGGGCTTTACAAAATGGCATTTTGCCCATCCAATGTCTCATGTGCTTTTTCTTTTTGTACAAAAGCCATGGGCTTTACAAAAATTTGGCTTTATGTTGGGCATGGGAGAGGCCGGCCGCTTCATGTTCGGGCTCGACTCGGGCATGGGCCCGCTTGATCTGGGCTTAGGCCCACCTGTCTTGGGGTTGACCTTGACTTTGACTTGGTCAACCGGGGTGCAATTTTCGACCCCAACAAAGTGCCACTATCAATAAATTCACACCACATTTGTGGGTCGTGTGCATGAAATTGATGGATCTTCTTTCATGTAGAGGTGACTTGCTTTGGTTCCCACGTTTTAGGACGCACTGTCCTTTTTACGACATGGACGGTCGACGCTTGATGCGTCTCCGAGACGAAGTGTCCGTAGTAGACGTTTCCCCGGCACGGAGCGATTTGGTTCCTGATTTGTGGGAATCCTGCACTGCCTTTTTTACGACATGGACGGTCGACGCTTGACGCGTCTCTGAGACGGAGTGTCCGTAGTAGACGATTTCCCGGCACGGAGCGATTTGGTTTCCGATTTCTGGGAAGCCAGCACTGCCCTTTTTAGAACATGGACGGTCGACGCTTGACGCGTCTCCGAGACGGAGTGTCCATAGTAGACGTTTTCCCGGCACGGAGTGATTTGGTTCCCGATTTGTGGGAAGACTGCACTGCCCTTTTTACGACATGGACGGTCGACGCTTGACACGTCTCCGAGACGGAGTGTCCGTAGTAGACGTTTCCCCGGCACGGAGCTATTTTGTTCCCGATTTGTGGGAAGCCTGCACTGCCCATTTTACGACATGGACGGTCGACGCTTGACGCGTCTCCGAGATGGAGTGTCCGTGGTAGACGTTTCCCTGGCCCAGAGTGATTTGGTTCCCGATTTGTGGGAAGCCTGCACTGCCCTTTTTACGACATGGACGGTCGACGCTTAACGCGTCTCCAAGGCGGGGTGTCCGTGGTAGACGTTTCCCTGACCCGGAGTGATTTGGTTCCCGATTTATGGGAATCCTGCACTGCCCTTTTTACGACATGGACGGTCGACGCTTAACGCGTCTCCGAGACGGAGTGTCTGTGGTAGACGTTTCTCTGGCCCGGAGTGATTTGGTAGACGTTCCCCCGGCACGGAGTGTCGCTGGTCGACGTTTCCCTGAGGCAGAGTGTGTGTAGTCGACGTGCCCTCGGCACGGAGTGTCTGCTTGACATTTCCTCGAGGCGGAGTGTCGGCTGGTTGACGTGTCCCCGAGACGGAGTGTCTGCTTGATGTGTCCCCGAGACAGAGTGTCTGCTTGACGTGTCCCCGTTACGGAGTGTCGCTGTTGGACGTGTCCCCGAGACGGAGTGTCGCTGGTCAACGTTTCCCCGAGGCGGAGTATCTGTGTTGGACGTTCCCCGATACGGAGTGTCGCTGGTTGACGTGTCCCCGGTACGGAGTGTCTGTACTCGACGTTTTCCCGGTACGGGGTGTCGGCTGGTTGACGTGTCCCCGAGACGGAGTGTCTGCTTGACGTGTCCTCGAGACGGAGTGTCTGCTGGTTGATGTGTCCCCGAGACGGAGTGTCTGCTTGACGTGTCCCCGAGACGGAGTGTTTGCTGGCTGACGTGTCCCCGACACGGAGTGTCTTCTTGACGTTTCCCCATTACGAAGTGACGCTGTTGGACTTTTCCCCAGTACGGAGTGTCGTTGGTCGACGTTTCCTCGAGGCGGAGTGTCTGTGTTGGACGTTTCCCCGAGACGGAGTGTCGCTGGTTGGCGTGTCCCCGGTACGGAGTCTCTGTAGTCGACGTTTCTCCGGTACGGAGTGTCTGCTTGACGTTTCCCCGGTACGGAGTGTCGCTGGTTGACGTTTCCCTGGCATGGAGTGTCTGTGTTTGACTTGATTCTGAGGCGGAGCATAATTCCGGCAGGGAAGGTAGATATCCCGAGGCGAAGCATGATTTCGACACGGGGTACAATCTGGGAAGAAACATGATTCCACCGCAGAGGTTGTTGGTTTGATTTGGGTCAACATCAACATCGCTGCACTGGAATGTGGTACCAAGAGCAAATCATCATTTTCCAAGAGTGGGTTTGGGGATTGTTTTTTTGTCGGCATCTGCATTGCTGTACTGGAATAATGCCAGGAGCAACTCATCATTTGCCCTGGTAGGATTTGAGAATTGGTGGCTTAGGAGACAGGTTTAGATCCCTATCATCTAAGGCTTTTCAATTTTATGGGTTGTAAGGGTCCCATAAAAGCATTTTCTCCATATGAGTCGAAAGGATCTTGTAGGTGTATTTTCTTCTTAGGAGTCGTGGGGACTCCTAAGTGTGTTTCTCCTTTGTGAGTCGTAAGGATCTCACGCGGGAATTTTCTCCTCACAAAGTCGAGAGGACTTTGCGAGTGCATTTCATCTTTTTTTTTACGAGTTTGCGCCCTTTCGGGTTTTCACAAATTCGCCGGCAGTGCTGCTATTTTTACTCACGGAGCCCTTTCGAGTTTTCATCCGTGCCCATTTTGCTTGTGGACATACAATTTTTATTTATTTTATTTTATTTATTTTTTCATTTTTTTGGTGGGACTTTGAATGTGGTTTCACCGGTAGGACTTAAGAGAGATTGGGATCGTTTTACGCCCGTGGATTGTATATGGTTTTGCAGGATGTATGATCCAGACCGTAGGGTCGGAAAATTATCGGGACTTTGTTGGCGTCTGCATCGCTGCACTGGAATATGGTACCAGGAGCGACTCATCATTCGCCACTTAGGGATTTGGATTCTGGCCGGCGTTTGCATCGCTGCACTGGAATATGGTACCAGGAGCGACTCATCATTCGCCATTGCCTATTGGGAAGCGATGGCTTAGGAGACAGGTTTAGATCCCTATCACCTAAGGCTTTTTAATTTTATGGGTCGTAAGGGTGTTCCCTGATAAAAATCAGGAAATACCTCAATGAGGTATCACGTGCTCACACATGACCAAGGGTCACGTGTTGACACGTGATAGTTTCCTATGAACTCCACTTTATAGAATTAAAATTCTAAATCAAACGAAAATGTAACAAAACAGCTAAGGAAATATCTCAATGAGGTATCACGTGCTCACACATGACCAAGGGTCACGTGTTGACACGTGATAGTTTCCTAAAATCTCTACTTTACAGAATTAAATTCTGAATCAAACAAAAGTGTAACGAAACGGCTAAGGAAAGACCCCAATGGGGCATCACGTGCTCACACGTGACAAAGGGTCACGTGCTGACACGTGATGGTCCTTCATCCCAATTAAAAGACAGAATTAAATTCTGAATGAGGGAGGGTCACGTGCCAACACGTGAAAGATAGAATTAAATTCTATTTCAATGGTCAAACGTTGGGATCACGTGCCAACATGTGATGGGCTTTAAAAGCCTTATGAGTTAATAGAATTAAATTCTAATTAAGGGAAATCAAAGGCCCTAACTGGGAAAGTGTTTCTTTAAATCTTTCCAAACAAAAGAGGACTATGCTCTGTAAAGTGGAGCACCGTTGGATTAAAAATCCAATGGTGATTAAAGATCACCAATATATTGAAAGATTTTATACAAGGAAAGATTTCCCTAAATTTCACAAAAAATAATAAACAGAATATCATTTGGATTAAAAATCCAATAGTGAATAAAATTCACTGAGTGATCTAAAATATCTTATTAGTTATGAAAATAAACAAAATCTTTCAATAAAAGATTTACTAAACAAATTGATTCTTTCTCTTCTCCTATAAATAAGAGCTAAGAAGAGAAGAGAGGGATAGAATTTTGGATCTTGGAATTTTCTGAAAGAAAATAACAGAGAGAAAAGAAAGGAGAATTTAATTCTCAAGAAAAGAAACCCTAGGTGAGAAAGGGGAAAATGTTCAAAGCTTCATAAAACAAAAAAGAGAATTTAATTCTCAATCTAAGAGTTTAACTCTTCTCCAAAAGAACTTAGTTCTTCCTCTGGTTAAAGATCTGCAGAAGCAAATCTCCCCACAGGTTGAGAATTTAATTCTCATCGGGGAGATTCTGCCATGCCGATCCAAAACTTAGAGGGAGAATTGAGTTTAGAGAATGTAATTCTCCCAAAGAAAAAACTAGGGTTTAATTCTATATGAGAATTTAATTCTCAATCTAAGAGTTTAACTCTTCTCCAAAAGAACTTAGTTCTTCCTCTGGTTAAAGATCTGCAGAAGCAAATCTCCCCACAGGTTGAGAATTTAATTCTCATCGGGGAGATTCTGCCATGCAGATCCAAAACTTAGAGGGAGAATTGAGTTTAGAGAATGTAATTCTCCCAAAGAAAAAACTAGGGTTTAATTCTATATGAGAATTTAATTCTCCCAAATTCACAGGAATTTAATTCCTCCCAAATAAAACTAGGGTTTAACCCTATATGAGAATTTAATTCTCCCAAATTCATAGGAATTTAATTCCTCCAAGACAGACAGAACTGGGGTTTAACTCTATATGAGAATTCAATTCTCCCAAATTCATAAAGAATTCAATTTCTCTAAATGAAATTAAGGTTTAAACCCTACATAGGAATTTAATTCTTCCATACGCATAAGAATTTAATTCCTCTAAAAACGAAATTAGGGTTTAACCCTACAGAGAATCTAATTCTTAAAAAATAAAGAGACTTGAAAGATCTTCATACATGTAAAGAACTAGATCACGTGTCCCCACGTGACCCCTAAACAGATCCCCCAAAAATGAGAAGGAAAAAGCTTTGAGGCAATGCCTCACGTTCCCCCACGTGACCCTCATAATATAGGGAACAAAAGAAAAGGCAGTATTGGCTTTGGGTGCTCTCACGTGTTACCACGTGACCCCTAATAAATGCTTTAATAATCAATGCACAAATATTCATCACGTGCCACCACGTGATGGCCAGAAGATCAAAAGTGTTTAACACTTATTTGCAGAACAAAGTAAAGAAGATCTGGCCCCACCTTTGGGTGCCCTCACGTTTCCCCACGTGACCCCTTCCTCTCTAGTGTTTAACACCAATTTGAGCGTTTTATTTTCAGTGTTTAACACTGTTGTCCTCTAGTGTTTAACACTATTTTAAAGCCAATTTTAGCCAAATTGGCTAAGTTTCCAGAGGCAAAAGCCTCCCCCTCAACTGAATCTCAAAATTGAGTAAAACTCAGAACCATAATGTTTAATGCTCAGTCAAAGACAAAAATGTTATCAGAGCCCTCAAACTTTTGTTTAGCATTGCTAAATGATGAGGGGCTGAATCCAGATAAATGTCTAATGGTCCAATAAAGGGCCAACACTTCAAATCTAATTGGACTTAGCCCAAGTTGACCATAAGTCCTCAATTCAGATTTAACTGAGCCAATGTGCTCATAATCTAATTAATTGATCTTAGTTCCAAATTGGACTACAGATCCCCAATCAACTTTGGTTCAATGGTACATCTTTTCACTCCTCTGATATTTGCCGTTGTAATCCCTCAACGTCTTCAGAGAGGTGACGGGTCTCGACAACCACACACTTCACAGACTATGACGTCTCTAAACTGGACTGTGGGGTCCTTAAACTCATGGACTATGATGTCCTTAACCTTGACTGTGAGGTCTTTAAACTCACGGACTATGATGTCCTTAACCTCGACCGAGATGTCTTTAAACTAACAATGGACCGTAATGTCCTTAAACTAATCGACCGCAATGTCCCTAAACTAAACAATAGAGTCCAAATGCTCTCTTGTTGGATCTAAACGATCCTGTTAAGTTGATCTTAGTCTAAAATGAGACTAACGTATCCTAAACAAACATTTAAGTTGATCTTAGTCTCAAATAAGGCTAACGTATCCTTAAACCCAACCCAAACCCAAATCTAAGAAGATACAGATTTGGACTAATCCACGCCCTACGGGCGACGACATAAATTAGTCTCCATATACAATCCACGGGCAACCAAACACAAAACAAACACCCACGACATGAAGTGACCATCTTGAGAAGGAGAAAGTTATTACCACGATGCGGTAGCGTAATTAACTGCAGGGGCTTGCGCCTGCAGGGGAGAGCGTCCCCACAATCAAAAACCCCTCAAACGAGGGGGAATCTAACGAAGTCTGCTACATCGGCCGCAACCGTTTAAACCTTCGATACATGGTGTCATAAATCAACTTGGCATCTTCGGAGAGGTGTACGGATAGCACCAATTAGCATCTACCCCCAAATTCAGGCAAGACGTCAGTCTTCCCGGTCTTTCGGCGGAGAACAGATTCTGGCACGCCCGGTGGGACCTTTTCCTCTTTCCACTCCACACTTCGTGTGTCGTGTTCGCGAACGAATCGCGGTTTGCTAATGGTTGCCCTTGGGTTCGAGGTACTAAGATTTGGCGTCTTGCTTGGTGCAGAAAGCGAAGGATCAATGGCGTCCACTTGCACGAAGTGTTCCAGCTGCAACTGCAACTCACGTTCCGCCTCATCTGGAGGCATAGCTTACGGGCCTCAAGCAGCCTCCCTGTTCACGATACCGGTGGACCAAGTAACTCAGGCCACCATTGGGCTGTTCTTTGGGACTATGATCTCACCCATGAGCTTCAATGCCCCGATGTTGCCGCAAGAGGCCCCAAAGAAGTCGGTCTTCGATCGAGTTACCACTACTGCGACCCCTCTCAACAGGTCGCCCAGCTCCGGCGCCTCAGTCTTCGCCAGATTAGGCCAAAGTTCATATGGGCCCGTGATGAAGCCTGCAATTCCAGAAAAGGTTATTCTGAAGAGGATAGCCATCCCTGCTCCCGAAGTCGTCAAGGCGGCTTCTCCTGCCAAAGGGTCGGTCTTCATAAGACTGACTGCTCCGGCTCCCGCTTCAGTCGAAGTCCTCAAAGCTACTTCCCCCGCCCAGAGGTCTGTATTTGATAGGTTAGACACTGCTGCTCGACGGACGTCGATCTTCAAAAGGCTGGTACCAGCAGCGCCTCACCAGAACAGGGGGCATGAAGAAGTCACCCCTCAAGCTGAAACAATCCCAGCTGCTCGACACGCTCGACGTCGCCACTGGCGCCGGGTAAGGAAAGCTGGGGGCAACTCCCCCTCTGGGCTAACTCCACCAGCTCCAACGGTGGAAGTCAATGCTGCTGTTCCAACCGGGAACAACTTTGAATTGCTGAACAAGGTGCACAGGAACTCTCCTACCGCCGTACTGAAAAGATCTCCTCCACCCATGAAGAATGCACCGAAGGCAAAGCCGGAACAACCCCCTCAGCGGCTATCCTCCAAAATCTACAAAGTCTGGCGACAGGTCCAGGAGTCGGTGATTGATCAAGATTACCCTCGCCGACAGAAAAAGGTGAAGGTTCAACAGGAAGAGAACCGTCCGGTCAAGCCACAAAGGAAGATAACTACCTGGGTGCCTGCTGCAACGGCCCCCTCAACGTCAACTGCTCAAAAGAGAAGGAGGCCAGAGAAAGCCCCTGTGACTACGGCAAACCACAAAGACGCTGAGTGATTGGTTCAAAAGAGTGTGTTTGTAGTTAACCGCAATCAGAACGGTATCGTGCGTAGCTAGACCGAGGTGAGTACGGGTCGTCCTCAGGGAAACGTGGAACCTTTTACTCTTACTTTAGTTGTGTTGAAAGAGAGGAGGGAATAAGAATTTTGTGAAAAGTTTCTAGATCTACGTTAAGCAAGAATGCAAAAATATAGATCTAGATTATTTTAGAGATTTAGATAATATAATAAGAAGGCTTGTAGGGTTCGTTAGGATTTAGTAGTCATGGACGATTATTTAAAAGTTACCCTTTTTATCCTTTAATAGATTTAAAACTAGAACGACGGTGATGCGTGTAGATTAGGGTTTCTGGAGGGAAAAGGAATCTCACTCTTAACCCTTATCTCGACACGGAACTCCGTTCAAATCTAGCCTTTACCAAAACAATCATTAATCTAATCTCTAATCGCGGTCGGAACTAGCAAAGAATTGCTAGCGCGCCCGATTAGGATGTTAATGATTCTTTTGATAAAGTTCATAAACTTTATAGGACTTAAAAAGGGTTTAGGGATGTTCATCATCCATTAGCCTATCCTAATCCTACGAACCCTAACAAGCGGAGAATTACTCGCGCATGTTGGGAGAAGAAGATAAAAAGATAGAGAGGGGAAACATAATGTAAAATGCAAAAGAATTAAATAAAATAACTACTTTTATTAATCACTTGAACAATCTACACTTTATTCCGTAGAAAATTATTACAAACTAGTTGCTTCTCGATCTTTCCTAAGGAGGTAGACGAACAGTTGATGATCAACCTGGATGCGTGAGCGTCTGGGGCTTCGTGATCGCGTCAGCTTGATAATTTTTCCAAGAGGCTCTCGGTGCCTTTTTATAGTGCTAAAGCCAGAATACAAGCTTCTAAAATATGATTTAAGCAGAAAAGATTTTCCCTAAAAATCCTCAACTCCCAATTCTTCTTAACCGCGGCGGATCCGCGGCATAAAGGGGTTAATGCCGCGGATCCGCGGCCTTCTCATCTCCGCCGTTGATCAATTTTCAGGAGCTGTCTCTATGTGACATTTGGCGATCGTTGGCACCTTTAGAATTTGGAAATCTTTTCTCGGTTGCTTCCAGACTTGGTCTTCAAGTTTTGCTTCTTTAATTAGGCAAGTCTTCTTCAACAACTTGATTTGCTTGATTCTAGTCTTTGAAAAATTCTGCACACTTGGAAATCTTTTGCACAACAACTCAAATAATCTTTAGTAGACTTTGTTCTACTAGGATTTGGTCAATGAATTTATTTGCATACATTTTTCTACCAAATGCTAATTATAATATATCAACACATGGAAAATAGTATTTTTACACATAAACCCTCATATGTATGATATATTATAATAAAGTCCTTCTTTAATATGAAAATGGTAGGAAAAATGTAATACAAATGTGCAGTTTTATCAACTGAACAAATACCCCCAAACTTATCTTTGATCGTCCCGAGCAAAATAGTTTATTCAAGAGGAGAAAAAGAAAGAAGAAAACTAAGCACACTTTCGTAGGCAGACACGATTGCACTGAGCACGTGCAACAAGCCGTTAAACCTCTAGGTGTCCCTTGTAGGAGGAGTGTTGTCTCCTGAGGGTTTTCAGCGGATTACACCCACAAAATCCTATAATAAAAGAGAGATGGTGAAATTTAAATATAAAGATAAGAACCATAAAAGAAAGACTTTGAAAATAAGAGTTTCCAGCTACACTAGCTTTTCAGTTGTTATGAGCCCTATCTTAATAGTCATGAAAAGATGTTAGAAATCACATCATCCCTCAATAAAACATCGTCTTTATTCTTCATTCCTACCTTTTATCCAAATATCGATCATATACCCCTACGTGTGTGAAAGGGACATCCCTACACTCGGAGAATTCAATTCAAGCTATCATGCTCTTGTCCATCTACCTCGGTACTTTTTAATTTGATGAATACTTAGGTTTGCTCACACCTTTTCATGCGACCGTTAATACTTCTTGAGGTTCTAACCGACCGATTACTCATGTGCTTGCTGATTAGGTGATAATATCTTCCTCATCTTGCACCATGTAAGGCTTAGCAGTGACTCCCAGACCAGTTGGTCTTAGAGCACTAGGTGAAGAGGCACCCTTGCTATATTTTTTTATTGCTGCCTTGGCGATACAAAACCAGTGTTCATTTTTTTTCTTTTCACCATTTTTATATTTTCTCTATTTTTTTTCATTTCCTTTATATTTTGGCTTTTAGACAAGAGCATTTCAAGGTATCCTCTACTATCCCGAGTTTCAAGACGTGTGTAAGTGCATATAGTAGGGTATCAACATTCAAGTGTTTGGCTTCCAGAATAGAAACTATTTTTCAGACTTATTTTTATTCTCAGATTAGTGACTTCCTTCATCTTACTAACTCTTGGGACAACAGCTCATAACTACTTATTACTAGTTCGTTTAAGAAAACTTCTAATTTTCTTGGTTTTCTTAAACTATTCCTATCTTTTGGATGTAATTTTTCACTTTCTACTCTTTTGTTATATAAAAATTTTTTAATGCCCAGTGTCAAAGATAATTTAGTGAATACAAACCTCCCCCCCCAAACCTGTTTTCAGCAGTGTCCTCACTGATGTAGCCTTTTGAGAACATGGACCTGTATACTAAGGGAGAGATACAAGGGGTAAAATAATAGTTAAATGAAAAATTCGCCCAAACTTATTCTTTGACATGCACAGATATTCAATCAAATCATTTTTTTACTCACCTCCATTCTTAAAATGAGAAAATGTTACAAAAATATGGAGGTGAGGCGGAGGAAATTTAATTTTGATAAAGCGGCTCCTGTAAAAACAGGAGCTCCTCCGCGGGGTCAGCAGAAAAATACGGTTTTAATCTATGCCCATTTACTTTAAAAATTGAACCGTTTTCAAATTTTCGACTTCAACTGCCCCATGCGGGTGTACATACCGCACCACAAAAGGTCCTTTCCAACGAGATTTAAGCTTACCCGGATGAAGATGGAGATGGGAATCGTAAAGAAGGACTTGTTGCCCCGATGTGAAGGTTTTTCTAGAAAGATTTTTATCGTGGAACACTTTAGTCCTGTTCTTTACTATCACCGCATTATCGTAAGCTTCATCGCGGAGTTCGCTTAGCCCATTTAACTGCAGCTTCCGATAGCTGCCTGCATGATCAAGATCAAAATTAAGCTCTTTAATAGCCCACATTGCTTTATGTTCGATCTCGACAGGAAGGTGGCATGCCTTCCCAAACACAAGGCGGTATGGAGACATACCAAGATCGGTCTTATAAGCGGTGCGGAATGCCCAAAGAGCATTCGTCAATTTGGTTGACCAATCTTTACGGTTCTTAGAAACCGTCTTCTCAAATATCTATTTGATCTGCCTATTTAAGATCTCAGTCTGGCCGCTTGTTTGGGGATAATAGGGCGTAGAAAGCTTGTGAGTGATTGAATATTTCCGCATCAAGGCCTCGAAAGACCTATTGCAGAAATGTGTCCCGTTGTCGCTAATGATAGCGCGAGGGTGTCCGAATCGCGAAAAGATATTTTCTTTAAGGAACTTAATGACAACTTTGTTGTCATTAGTGCGACACGGTATAGCTTCCACCCACTTCGAGACATAATCAACCGCTAACAAGATATATAGATTCCCAAAGGAGTTGGGAAAAGGGCCCATAAAATCAATACCCCAAACATCAAATATTTCCACAACCAATATAGGTTGGAGCGACATCTCGTTCCTTCATGAAATCCAACCCAAATACTGACATCGCGGACAAGTTTTGCAATGTTCAAATGCATCTTTAAATAATGTTGGCCAATAAAAGCCACATTGCAAAACTTTCTCCGCTGTTTTTCGAGGTCCAAAGTGACCGCCGCATGCCTGATCATGACAAAATGATAACACGCTCTTGAATTCATCGTTAGGGATACACCTGCGAATGATTTGATCGGAACAATACTTGAATAGATAAGGTTCATCCCAGTAAAAATATTTTACTTGGGATAGAAATCGAAGTTTGTCTTGTTTCGACCAATCACTAGGAATAAGTCCCGTAGCAAGATAGTTCACGATATCCACGAACCAAGGTTCGTAGGATATATTCAAGAGCTGTTCGTCAGGAAATGAGTCATTTATCGGCACGGTCACAGTTGGTGAAGAAGTGATGCGTGAAAGATGGTCGGCTACAACGTTTTCACATCCACTCTTGTCTTTGATGACAAGATCAAATTCTTGTAACAATAGGATCCAACGTATTAGCCTGGCCTTTGCATCCTTCTTCGTTAAAAGATGTCGAAGGATGGAGTGATCTGTGTAAACCACAATAGGCGAGCCAATCAAGTAGGGCCTGAATTTCTCTAATGCAAATACAACTGCCAAGAGTTCTTTCTCGGTAGTTGTGTAATTTATTTGTGCATCATTCAAGGTCCTACTTGCATAGTAAATTACATGTGGCATCTTATCAATATGCTGTCCTAAGACAGCACTAATAGCAAAATCTGATGCATCACACATAAGCTCGAACGGGTAGTTCCAATCCGGAGATGATAGAACGGGGGCTGTAGTGAGTGATTCTTTAAGCGATTCAAAAGCAGCCTCACAATCCGAATTGAAGTGAAAAGTAGTGTCCTTGGCCAATAGAAGGGTTAAGGGTCTAGCAATTTTGCTAAAATCCTTAATAAATCTCCTATAAAATCCTGCATGGCCAAGGAAGGATCGTATATCTTTGACGCAGTTGGGACGAGGGAGGTTATGAATGACATCAATTTTAGCTCTGTCAACCTCAATGCCTTTTCGTGAAATTATATGTCCAAGTACAATACCTTCTTGGACCATAAAATGGCATTTTTCCCAATTCAAAGTCAAGTTCTTATCCTTACAGCGGGTAAGAACCGCGTCAAGATTACGAAGGCAGTCCTCAAAGGAGTCCCCAAAAATGGAGAAATAGTCCATAAAAATTTCTAGAAAATTTTATGCCATATCTGAAAATATCCACATCATGCACCGCTGAAATGTAGCGGGAGCGTTGCATAACCCAAAGGGCATGCGTCTATAAGCAAAAGTTCTGAAAGGACAAGTAAAAGTGGTTTTATCTTGATCCTTTTCGGCGATGGGGACCTGGTTGTAGCCAGAGTATCCATCCAAGAAACAGTAGTAATCGTGTCCCGCTAATCGTTCCAACATCTGGTCAATGAAAGGTAGAGGGAAGTGATCTTTCCTCGTCGCAGCATTGAGTTTCCTGTAATCAATACATACGCGCCACCCAGTTTGGGTGCGTGTTTGGATTAACTCATTAGCCTCATTAGTGATGACCGTGATGCCAGACTTTTTAGGGACCACATGAATTGGACTTACCCATTGGCTATCAGATATGGGGTAAATTATTCCACTATCAAGGCACTTGACGATTTCTTTCTTTACCGCCTCCTTCATAACGGGATTTAACCGTCTTTGTGGGTCTCGGGTTGGTTTGGTTTCATCCATCAGATGTATGTGATGTTCAACAATTAAGGGACTAATCCCATTGATGTCGGCCATTGTCCAACCAAATGCTTGCCGATTCGATCTCAACACTGCCAAAAGTGCATTTTCTTGCTCTAAAGCTAGAGAAGCGGATATAATCACTGGCAAAGTCTCATTCTCTCCTAAATATGCATATTTAAGATGAGAAGGTAGCGGTTTGAGATCAAGAATTGGCGAGAGACAATAGAAGGTGGGGTAACGGAATGATATTCGGACTCCTTAAGAGGTTCAAAACTTGCATAAGATATTGACTCGGAAAGTGCTGCTGACTTTTGCAACGAGTCAACGGGTTCAATCTCAAGGTCGGACTCATTGAACATATCCTCACTGTGAAGTGGTGCAAGATCAAACGATGTCTCATTAGTGTTGTCGAGAACATCAAAGCAAAGTTCCTCATTCATGCAGCTTTCGGAAGCTATCTCATGGATGGAACAAACATCCAGCAAATGAGCAGAAGGTTCTGATCGCTGACTTCCTAGCTTGTAAATATTAAGCTCAATTGTCATTTTCCCGAAAGATAAGTTCATAGAACCGTTACGACAATTAATTACAGCGTTAGAAGTTGCTAGGAAGGGTCGACCAAGTATCACCGGGATTTGATTGCGTGGGTTTGCCACAGGTTGTGTATCTAAAACAATAAAGTCCACGGGAAATATGAATTCCCCTACTTTAATTAACACATCCTCTAGTTCGCCCCGAGGTTTGGTGATAGATCGGTCTGCCATCTGGAGAATACAATGGGCGGGTTTCAAGTCTCCAATTCCTAACTGCTCGTATACTGAATAAGGAAGCAAGTTAACGCTAGCACCTAGATCGAGTAAAGCACGATTAATATTTTTACCCCCAATAGAAATAGAGATTGTAGGACAGCCGGGGTCCTTAAGTTTCTTTAGTATTTGTTGGGTAAAAGCTGTGCTAACATTACTCGTCATGAAAACCTTTTTAGGCACTTGAGTTTTTCTCTTCCTAGTGCACAAGTCTTTAAGGATTCTTGCATAAGATGGGACTTGTTGAATAGCATCTAGGAGAGGAATATTCACGCTAACTTGCTTAAACATTTCCACAATCTTCTCCATTTGCGGGTTAGGTCTGTTGGCCCTTAATTGGTTTTGAAATGGAGCTCGATCAATAAGTTTTGGGTCCAACGTTTGTGGAGAAGACTGTGGCGACGGATTCGATCCCAAAATTAGAGTGGGTATCGACTTAGATAGATTTGGCGAAATGTTCGAGCCTTGGGGAAAACGGAGAATAGGCTCGGATGAAGGTGGGGGACTAGACGAATTAGGGGAAGAGGAAGAAGAAGCTGGGGTATCAAATGTGTCGCTAACATCAAACTGCTCACCCACTCGGTTATTCAGCTCTCTCCTCGATCTCAACGTAGTAACGACATTCACATTATGATTTTGTGAATGGCCAGGATTCGGTAGGGGTTGAGATGGGAGTTTCTTTTTCTCTCTCGCACTTATTGCGGCATTTAACTGTGCGATTTGGTTTTCTAATGATTTAATACTTTCACCATGGGAGGCGGAGTTTTTCGTTATGGTATCAATAGAAGACCTCATCTCAGCCGAAATTTGCATGGGTTGTTTCATGAACATATCCAAAGTTTGTGCAAGTGAGTTGTCAGTACCGGCCACTTGTGGTGTAGAAATGTTGGCCGGATTTTGGAAATTCTGTGACTGAAAGGCGGGCTGATTCTGTGGTTGTGGTTGCTGTGGAGGAGGTCTTTGATAATTGCTTTGTTGGTTTTGATTCCAAGCAAAGTTAGGATGATTCCTCCATCCTTGATTGTACGTGGAAGAATAAGGGTCGTTTCTAGGTCGCTGCTGAAAAGCAGCATTCGCTTGAAACGATGCATTCATAGGACGTTCTTCCGTTAAGTGTGAAGGATCGGAACAGCAACCACAGACGGTCTTAGGAAGCGTAACCTGATTTAGGGAAACTGATGAGAATCTGCTCTCAATAGCGTCGAGTTTCTTCTGCATCACTGCCATTTCGGCTTTCACTGCGATGGAAACATCGAGCTGGTGAACACCTCCCTTAGATGAAGGTGGTCTTACGCTTTCCCACTTCAAAGTGTGTTCAGCGAGGTCTTCCAGATACTTCCAAGCTTCACCGTCGTCTTTAGACATGAAATTGCATTGACACATTGTTTCAAGCATCTGCTTTGTCGCTGGATTAATGCCCTCATATATAATCCGACATAAATCCCATCTATTGATTCCATGATGAGGACATTGGACAAGCAGATCTTTGAAATGTTCAAAGCACTTCCAAAATGGTTCATTGGGA
Organism: Agapanthus africanus; assembly: GCA_030015575.1. Classification (NCBI taxonomy): domain Eukaryota; kingdom Viridiplantae; phylum Streptophyta; class Magnoliopsida; order Asparagales; family Amaryllidaceae; genus Agapanthus; species Agapanthus africanus. The sequence continues at coordinate 682,805,445 of JASDDO010000031.1, read as the reverse complement.
ACCTGGGTGAACTGGTTGATCTCTCTCCTAACACGTGCAGTCTTATGGTTTGGGTAAAACTTCTTAAGAAATGCTATGACGAATTCATCCCAATTAGTGATAGAATGTGCGGCAGTATTGTAAAGTCATTTTTCTGCCAAGTCGCACAGTGTGAATGGGAGAAGACGTAAGCGCATAGCATCTAAAGTCAATTGTGAAGTACCCATCATTGCGCATACGTTTTCGAAGTTGGTGATGAAAACGTACGCGTCTTCCGACTCAAGCCCGTGAAATTTGGGCAGCAGATTGATGTAGTGCGGTTTAATTTCGAAATTATCCCCGTTAGGTGGTGGAAGAGATAGACAAGTGGGAAGAGGACCACGGATAGGATAGCATCTCTATTGGAGAGAAATGCGCGGTGGATTCTGCGCACCTTCGGGCGGTGGCAGCGTGGTGTTATACTCTGATGGAGTGCCGTCTATCTCAGTCGATGTGGTGTGTGGTGGGGGAAAAGAAGATGAAGAAGTACCGACTTCGGCGTCGATAGCAGGAACGCGGACAAGACGGGCACTAGGATCCCGTGTCCAGCCGAGCATGCACTAAGCGGGTTTAGTGCAAGTGGCAGCGTGTGTGTGATTTAAAATTGGCTTGTTTTGAAAAAGTGGGACTCAAGACAAATCTCCCTAAGATGCACAAGCAACCCTAGAACTAAGGTCACCTAGGTCCAGTCTCTAGACCGCTCCTAGACTTCCAAAGGACAAGCCGCAGGATCAATCCTCTACCGCCTCCGTACTACCCTTGTAGCCAGATAAGTTCCAGATAAGTGGGAAGGAACCACAGTAGTGGGCCTAATTAAAAACCACTAGCCTTTGACACACTTGCCTAGGCACTACAAAAGTAATGCGGATAAACGATAGATTACCCACGACCTTCCTCTGTCCTTAATGAGCGCGACAGTCCTTAGATTCTGGTCTAGATATTTTTTAAATTATTGTAAGGTTGATGCAGATGCTCGGTTTGTGATTTGTGGGGCTTAGGAAGGGTGATGAAATCCCCACCTAATCTTGATTTGGTCTTTTCCCCTTAAAGTCTGTATTAAAAAATATGCAAAACAAAACCAATCACAAAACTTTTGCAAAAAGATTTTTGAGCGACGCTATTTTGCAAAGAATCCTGCAAAAGATAGATTTTATTGGATTTGAGAGGAGAGAGAAGGAGTTGAGAATCTTACCAGAGAGTTCTGTAGCCCTAATCCCTCTAACATGCCGCGTTTCCGCCGCAGGAAGCACCTTTATGCCGCGGTTCCGCCGCGACGTGGATGGATCGCTTGCTGAAAATTTTTCTGTGTCCCTCTGTGCTCCTCTGGATCTCGATGAATGGCTCTGTCTTCTGTTTTCCTCAATTCTGTGACTCCAGATCTCCTTGTAAAATTCACGCAAAAATCGTTAAATATGCAATTTGCAGTTTTGTGTTAATAATGATATAAATCGTCTAAGAATTCAACACAAATAGTAAAAATAAAAAAAATTACGCACGTATCCCCGGCAACGGCGCCATTTGATTGGTTCGAAAGAGTGTATTTGTAGTTAACCGCAATCAGAACGGTGTCGCGCGTAGCTAGACCGAGGTGAGTACGGGTCGTCCTCAGGGAAACGTGGAACCTTTTACTCTTACTTTAGTTGTGTTGAAAGAGAGGAGGGAATAAGAATTTTGTGAAAAGTTTCTAGATCTACGTTAAGCAAGAATGCAAAAATATAGATCTAGATTATTTTAGAGATTTAGATAATATAATAAGAAGGCTTGTAGGGTTCGTTAGGATTTAGTAGTCATGGACGATTATTTAAAAGTTACCCTTTTTATCCTTTAATAGATTTAAAACTAGAACGACGGTGATGCGTGTAGATTATGGTTTCTGGAGGGAAAAGGAATCCCACTCTTAACCCTTATCTCGACACGGAACTCCGTTCAAATCTAGCCTTTACCAAAACAATCATTAATCTAATCTCTAATCGCAGTCGGAACTAGCAAAGAATTGCTAGCGCGCCCGATTAGGATGTTAATGATTCTTTTGATAAAGTTCATAAACTTTATAGGACTTAAAAAGGGTTTAGGGATGTTCATCATCCATTAGCCTACCCTAATCCTACGAACCCTAACAAGCGTAGAATTACTCGCGCATGTTGGGAGAAGAAGATGAAAAGATAGAGAGGGGAAACATAATGTAAAATGCAAAAGAATTAAATAAAATAACTACTTTTATTAATCACTTGAACAATCTACACTTTATTCCGTAGAAAATGATTACAAACTAGTTGCTTCTCGATCTTTCCTAAGGAGGTAGACGAACAGTTGATAATCAGCCTGGATGCGTGAGCGTCTGGGGCTTCGTGATCGCGTCGTCTTGATAATTTTTCCAAGAGGCTCAAGGTGCCTTTTTATAGTGCTAAAGCCATAATACAAGCTTCTAAAATATGATTTAAGCAGAAAAGATTTTCCCTAAAAATCCTCAACTCCCAATTCTTCTTAACCGCGGCGGATCCGCGGCATAAAGGGGTTAATGCCGCGGATCCGCGGCCTTCTCATCTCCGCCGTTGATCAATTTTCAGGAGCCGTCTCTATGTAACATTTGGCGATCCTTGGCACCTTTAGAATTTGGAAATCTTTTCTCGGTTGCTTCCAGACTTGGTCTCCAAGTTTTGCTTCTTTAATTAGGCAAGTCTTCTTCAACAACTTGATTTGCTTGATTCTAGTCTTTGAAAAATTCTGCACACTTAGAAATCTTTTGCACAACAACTCAAATAATCTTTAGTAGACTTTGTTCTACTAGGATTTGGTCAATGAATTTATTTGCATACATTTTTCTACCAAATGCTAATTATAATATATCAACACATGGAAAATTGTATTTTTACACATAAACCCTCATATGTATGATATATTATAATAAAGTCCTTCTTTAATATGAAAATGGTAGGAAAAATGTAATACAAATGTGCAGTTTTATCAACTTAACACTGAGCCCAAACGCCCCAAGTCTGGGGGCATAATGGTGCATACTGTTTACATGGCTTCCGGAAAAGAGGAAAGCCGCGCTTCGACAGGTCACCGACCGCTCACCCGATCCGTGACAAAAGCCCAAGAGCAGCAACAGAAGCTTCAGGAAATGATAACGCAAATGGCCGCACTTAACGGGCCAAAAGAAAGCCCGGAGGCGTCATCAGAGCAGCGTCATGAACAAGAAACCGATGCTGACTTCCTCCGCAGAGTCCTCGAAAAGAGGGACAGAGAAGCAGCAGAATAAGCAGCTAATATAAAATGAATGGCGCTCCTCTTCCAAGACATGTTCGGGATGATGTTACAACCGGAATCTCCAGCTGAAGACCCCCGATTATCATTGAAGACGACAGAGGGGAGATATCGAACCCTCCTCCGGCTCTTTCAGCAGCCAAAGAGGAGACCATCTCTAAGGCCGCTCTGGATGATTATATCGCTCAGCAAATACAATCTCACCTGGCAAATGAAGCGTCCGGCCAAGTCGTTAAAACTGGGCGACCGTATCCAGGCTGGTATGACCAAATAAAGTATCCGCCGGGATACACGATCCCCAAATTCTATGTGTACAAGGGGACAAGAAATACCCACCAACATGTCGCTCTGTTCAAGGCTCTTTGCAGCAACACTGGGGGTGATGATAAAATTTTGCTCCGTCAGTTTGTTGGCAGCTTGTCGGAAACAGCGTTTGAATGGTACTCTGAACATCCAAATGACTCCGGCAAGATTTTCGCAGAAATGGAGTTATTATTCACGCAAAGATTTGCAAGTGCTAGCGAGCGCACCCCAATCACAGCATTAATTAAGGCCCGGGTGAAGCCAGGAGAGACTTGGGTACAATATGCAATACGGTGGTGAAATTTATGGTCAAAATGTGAGCAGCGCATCGAAGAAGCGCCGGCGGTAGGCATGTTTGTGGGCACTCTAGACCCTCATGCAACTATTTCCCAATTCATGATGTTCTTCAAGCCGACCATGTTCCAAGCCTTGATCGACAAGCTGGCCCAGATGGACCAGATGGGTCATAGACCGTCTCCTCCGAAGTCGGAGCCGCGGAACGAAAAGGGTAAAGGGAAGGCAACATTTGTTGCGAATACTCAACAGCAGCCCAGTGCCCCAAAACTAACAGATCAACTGGAAGAGAGACGGCGATACTATAATGAGAAAATGTAGCGTCCTTACTCGTTCCCTCGGGACAAAACGAAGAGACTGTTCGAACTATCGGTGCGTAACAGGATCATCAATCTGCCGAATTCGAAACGACCATTGCAACTCGGCGAGGCTAATGGTCCCAATTATTGCCCTTACTACCAAACGGTAAGCCATCCGATTGAAGATTGCTTCGTCTTTAAAGGATGGATCGAGGACCAATACCAACAAGGCAAGTTTGCGCTGTCTGAGAAGTGAAAAGTAAGCCCACCACAACCACACACTCCTAAGAAGACGGAGACACCGGGGGCATCGTGCTCTTATGTTGAAGAAGCTCCATGGGAGGTCGCTCTTTCAGCCAAAACTAAAAGAATGTTGAACGATCTCCAGATATGCCCGGCGATCAGGTGGAAGAATCCGCTGGAACCCGAGATTATCAAGGGAATGCTGAAACTGCGCCTAACTCCAAAAATTGGTGGTGAGATCCAAAGCACTCACACCCGGCCGTCAAAGTCTTCGAAGAAGAAGAAGAAAGCCAAGAAGCCCGTGAAGCCTGGTAACAAGCGCACAGACCTACAAAAATATATCGACGCGCTTGAAGAATATAACCAGAAGGTGCGGACCCCGATCACACTCCAAGAATTTCTTAGTCACGTCCTTGAAGACGGAGATGATGGAGAAGAATCGTCGGATAAATCTGAGGATTATGTAGAAAGTTGCCATGTGATCTCTCACTCATCGATAAACGATGAAGAAGTTCCTTACACAGCGAAACTGGGGGCAGATCCTGAACCGGAACTTCTAGGGCCATCAGACGAAATGATTGATGTGTTCCTGAATGAAGCGCTTCTTAAAAGCAAAGTTTCTCGAGAGCGTGAGATGGCCATATTTGAAAAAGCCAAGCGCCGGCGACTGGACAAAAGGGTTGAAACGCTCCTGCCAAATCAAAGTACATCCGCCGCGAATAAAAGCAAGTTCAAGGCGAGGAAGAGGTTCGCCAAAGCCATATCAATGGGAATGAAGCTGCCACCCTCCGAAGGAAACACTACTAGTGAAGCGGAAATACATCCTAGCTACTGCTTATATCATCGAAAGATTGTGCACCCCACCGAAGAGTGCAACGCTTTTAAAAGATGGTGGCAGGGATATGTTGCTCACCGGCAACATTTTAAGTGGATGAAACGGAAAACTCGTCGGGAGCGAAGAAGTACGACCGAGGAGCTTAAAAGAACTACCGGCAACTGTTGCATGGTTAACGCCGGAGGATCACAAGTTCTCACCTTCGGGAGCGACTCTGACGAAGAAATGACTCTTGGCCCTCTCTTCAAACAATCCACCTCGGGAAAAGAGGAAGAACCGAAGACCTGTGAAAATATTCAACTGCGCAATCGTACGCTGCCCGAAAAGAATCTTGGACCCACGAATAGAAAAGATAAGGGAAAAGAAAAATTCTCTGAGGATATCGCCCTAGATGACCAAGTCATCAAAGAGCTGACCGCCAAGGACCCGCCAAAGAAAAATAAGGTGGACTACAACGTTCTGGCACACTTGAAGAAGCTACCCTCGCAGCTAAGCATTCTCGATTCCCTCTTGTTATCAAAAGAAGCAAGAGATTATTTGATCAAGGCGTTGCAGGAGCCTGAGCAATTCCAAGCTTTCCTCACCGAAGAAAAGATGAAGGACGAGCTGGAAGAAGCGCACACAGCCGATATCACCTTCGGCGATGAAGATCTCCTCCTTGGGACGTGCGAGTACAACCGTCCCCTTTATATCTCCGGATACTGTCACGATATCAAGATAGGCAAAATCCTGGTTGACAATGGGTCTTCCGTCAATCTCCTCAACGTGAGAGTGTTAAAGGAAATCTGCATGAGCGTTCAGCACCTCGCTCGTGATAAAAACACCATCTCCGGTTTCGACTCCCAGTCATCACGGACTCTTGGGTCTGTGATACTGACGCTGCGCTTTGGGCTACTCGTCACGGATATTAAATTTCACGTCATTGACGCCAAGACTTGCTACAATACTTTGCTCGGCCGGTCTTGGTTACACGAGTACAACATCATCCCTTCTACACAACACCAATGTATGAAGTATTTCAAAGATGGTCTCGAGTACACTGTGACGGGGGAGTTGAACCCATTCTCGGTGAACGAAGTCCGAAAGTACGAAGATGCAAAATACTTCTTACCAGATTTTGAGGACACGGAAAGATGTCACAAACCGAAGAACAAAGCTATCACCACCATTCCGGTCTTCGGGAGTGATACCGAGGAGGAAGAAGAGATAGTTTATTCAGGGCCGTCCCAACGCAACAACCCGGGACCGTCCGCCCCTATGTTGATCTTCGACAGCGACTGGAAAGATGAGGTTAACGCTATATTTTCCACTCGGCCGTCAATACATGCCTTCGCTGGCGATAATCAGAGTTTGCAAATTACCATGGTTTCACAAGAACATTACAAAGATCTCGATGCACTTGAAGCTTATAGTGTGCAAGAACTACAGACATTTTACGTCCCTCCCAGGAGAAAAGGTGAACAGGCGATCCTATTCTACCGATCCGAGGAAACTAAAGTGGATAAAGAAATCTGGCACGACGCCGATTCTACGCTCGACAGGATCCAGCCCATCCGTCTGCCTAGATATTACACGGAAGGCTTGAAAAGGCTATTGAAGCGCCAAGGGGTACCTTTCAGACAGACTACTCAACAAGCTCAATTCTATAATAGGATTTGGGACGTCCCCGGAACTCAGCGAAAGTTTCCCAACGGGAGAATGGAAACGGTCGGGCTTGGATATGTCCGATCCAAGAAACGGGAACGAGTCCATGGTAGCTACGTCATATATGACTTCGATGAAGTAGGAGATGACCTGTTAGAAAACGCTGACCCTGAACCAAAACGAGATCCTACCATCAAAATGCTGAATCTGTCGTTTGAAGAACGGATGGACAAGCTAGTAAGGGAAGCGGGTCAAAATATCCGGGATGGACATAACCACGAGATTGCCATTTACGAGAAAGCCAGGACGCAGCGCCTCCTCCAACGGGCCGCGGAGAATGACAATGCTCCTCGTCGCCAACCCGCCACATAAAAGACTCGGCGCAGAGGCAAAAATAAACCAAGGAATGGAAAAAACGTTCGACAGCAGCCCAACGAGTCTAAGAATCCATGCGAGCAAGAATCGAGCAATCCGGATTCGTCTCTTATAAAGAAGATGGGTCAGGAATATTCTTTTCCCCAAGACAAGACAAAGAAGATATTTGATCTCGTCATAAAGCATCAGATGATGACACTGCCAGAATCCAAGCACCCCGAGCAAGCGAACGAGATTTCCCACCCAGACTATTGCTCCTACCACCGAGCAGTAGGACATCCTCTCGAAGACTGCTTCACCTTCCAGAACTGGGTCGAAGACCAGTATCAACAGGGCAGGTTCGCTCTATCCAACAGTTGGAGAGTAACTCCACCGCAAAAGCATGAACCGAAAGCCACGCGTATATAGAGAGTAGAACCAGATCAACATCGATTTTGGAAACGATCTCGTACCTGTCACACGATAACGCTGTCAGAAGAAGAGCCCGAGAATATGGATGACATTTCCTGGTACTTCGAAAATGATGATGGCGAGATGATCTCAGAGTTTCCACCGGCACCGAAAGAGCTGGAAGATGGAATACATACTACTGCAGATAACCTCAAGAAAATTGATTTGGGGACGACAAGTGACCCGCGGCCGACATTCGGCAGTGAGTTGCTGTCTGAAGAAAGGGTGGCTACGCTAAAAGACGTGCTCAAGCAGCATAAAGATTGCTTCGCATGGAACTATTCCGAGATGCCAGGACTAGATCCAGAGATTGCTGTACACAAATTGGCAATATCTCCGGACGTTAAACCGATCAAACAAGCACCGAGAAGAATGCGGCTCGAGCTTGAGATGAGCATCAATGCCGAGGTCAAGAAACTAATCGACTCCGGTTTTATCCAAGAGGTTCAATATCCTGATTAGATCGCCAACATTGTCCCGGTAATGAAGAAAAATGGGACGGTGCGCATATGTGTGGACTTTCGGGATCTCAACAAAGCTTGCCCAAAGGACGACTTTCCAGTACCAGTCACTGAGCTGATGATAGATAACACATACACTCACGAAGTCTTCTCCTTCATGGACGGATCATCAGGATACAATCAGATAAAGATGCATCCCGAGGACCAGAAGAACACCGCTTTCCGGACCCCTTTGGGCATATTCTGCTACAAGGTGATGCCCTTCGGTCTAAAGAACGCCGGTGCCACCTATCAGAGGGCCATGACGAAGATCTTCGATGACCTCATACACGAAATCGTCGAATGTTATATCGACGACCTCGTAGTTAAAAGCAAATCATACGAGGAACATCTAGAGCATCTGAAGATCGTATTTCAATGCCTCCGGCAATACAACTTGAAGATGAACCCTCTCAAATGTGCGTTCGGAATTTCCTCGGGCAAGTTCCTAGGATTCATCGTCCGACACCGAGGCATCGAGATAGATCCGTCAAAAATCAAGGTGATTATGGAGATGCCCTCGCCAAGGACTCTCAAGCAATTGCGGTCTCTCCAAAGGAAGATCGCATATATCCGGCGATTTATAGCCATTCTCTCAGGCAAGTGCCGTCCTTACAGTCACCTGATGGAGAAGGGAACCCCGTTCGTCTGGGATCGCAAATGCCAAAGCGCGCTGGACGAAATCAAGCAGTACCTGCAGAATCCGCCAGTGCTGGCTGCTCCGGTCAAGGGAAAGCCTCTCATTCTGTATACAACAGCTCTCGAAAGTTCTTTAGGCGCGCTATGGGCACAAGAGAACGACCAAGGGAAGGAGATTGCCCTCTACTATTTGTGTCGAGTTCTCCTGGGGGCAGAAAGCAATTAACTCCCATTGAAAAACACTGCCTAGCGTTGATCTTCGCAATAACGAAGCTCAGACACTACGCGTTGGCACATGAGGTCCATCTCATATCGAAGGTGGATCCTCTCAAATATTTGATGTCGAAGGCCATACTAACAGGACGATTCGCTAAATGGGCCCTACTCTTGATGGAGTTCTCGATAACTTATCGTCCTCTCAAGGCAGTGAAAGGCCAGGCTATCACCGACTTCCTCGCTGAGCATCCGATACCTGCCGATTCTTCTCTGAATTGCGAACTACCAGATGAACATGCGTTTGACACGGTCGACGGGGGTGATACCCGGTGGGAACTTTACTTCGATGGATCATCTTCCACGAAGAAGCGCAAACAAAGCACGCCCATAATCAAATCAGGGGTAGGCCTCATCCTCGTAACTCCACAAGGAGGGATAATGCGTTTTGACTTCTCCTTAACAGAGCCGAGGACAAACAATGAAGCCGAATACGAAACTTTGATAGCAGGTCTCGAGATCGCCATCGACATGGGAATTGAAAACCTCCTTATATACGGAGACTCCCAACTAGTCGTTAGTCAAGTAAATGGCGACTACCAAACGTGCAAGCCAGAGTTGGTGAAGTACGGCGAGAGAGTACAGCAACTGCTGATTCAAATTCCTTCCTACGCCTTGGAAAGTATACCGCGTGCGGAAAATAGCAAAGCGGATGGATTAGCCAAACTTGCTAAGGAACTGGCTGACGAGAACCTCGATGACGTAAGGATCGTTGTGCAAAGCCGTCGGGTTCTCACACCGGCAGAAATATCTCCGGAATCGTCCGAAGAAAAGGGAGCGACCGAGCAAATGGCTCTGCAAGTAAAAGACCAAACAAAGGTTGAGGATTGGAGAGAAGTCTTTATAGACTACTTCAAATACCGTCGAACACCTGAAGATGCATCCTCAAAACATCAGCTCATGAAGCGAGCTCTATCTTTTGCATTCGTCAATGATACTCTGTATAAGAGATCGTTTGACTCTCTGTGGCTAAGATGCCTGGGACCTGAAGAGGCAAAGAGAGTCGTCTAAGAAACACACGATGGACTCTGCGGTTCTCACCAAGCCAGCCCGAAGATGAAGCTGAAGATCAAAAGGATGGGCTACTATTGGCCCACGATGATCCAGGACTGCCTCGAATATGCGAAGCAATGCCACTCGTGCCAGATCCATGGGGAATTTATCCACCAGCATCCAAATCCACTACATCCGACAATGGCTAGCTGGCCGTTCGAAATGTGGGGAACTGACATAATCGGCCCCATCGAACCAGCATCGTCAAGAGGACATCGATTAATTTTGGCAACAACTGATTACTTCTCCAAATGGGCAGAAGCAGTACCGCTGAGGGAAGTGAAGACGGAGAATATCCTTCATTTCTTCAAGCACACGTCATTTATCGGTTTGGAACTCCGAGACGGATCATCTCCGATAACGGGCCAGCCTATAGAAGCCATAAGATCAGCCGCTTCGCACAATAGCATAATATAGACTGGAGATCCTCCTCAGTCTATAACCCCCGAGCTAACGTTCTAGCTGAGGCTTTCAACAATACCTTGACGAAGATCGTGAAAAGGACAGTGTCTCGGAATAAGAAGGACTGTCATGAAAGACTGCATAAAGCTCTCTGGGCGTATCGAACTACGTTCAAAACGGCCACGAATACGACACCGTACGCATTGGTATTCGGTACAGAAGCGGTACTCCCCCTCGAGATAGAGTTACTCTCTCTACGAGTGGCAGTTCACTACGAGCTAACAGACAAAGAAAATGCTCACCTTCAGCTTGAGGAGCTAGATGCCCTCGATGAAACTCAGCTCATGGCGCAGCAAAACTTGGAAGCTTACAAAGCAAAGATGACGCGATCATATGAGAGATTGACTAGGCCGAGAACATTCTGCCAAGGCGAACTCGTGCTAGTAGTTAAAAGACCTATGATTCCTAATCGTGCCAAGCGGGGAAAATTCGAGCCGAATTACGAAGGCCCATATATCATAGACAAAGTCTACCAGGGTGGAGCCTATCTACTTATAGACATGCATGGTGAAAGACCTTTCAGGTCAATAAACGGTCGCTTCCTGAAGAAATACTACGCTTGACGAGTCACGGCCTAGGTCAACGATAGATGACGACGCCTATGTCCGCTCTCTATCTTCCTAAGCCCAAACTCTATAAGTAGTAACCGGCCACGGACCGAAATGCCCCTAAACTAACAAAGGACCGAAATGTCCCTAAACTAACAACGGACTGAAATGTCCTTAAACTAGCAAAGGACTGAAATGTCTATAAACTAACAACGGACCGAAACGTCCTTAAACTAACAATGGACCACTATGTCCTGAAACTGGCTGTTGACCGAGACGTCGATAAACTACTGTGGACTGCAGCATCTCAAGGCTGACACAAAAAAGAGAGAAAAGAATTAAAAAAAAGGGAGAAAAAGAAAACGGTATGTCCATAAGCAAAATGGGCACGGATGAAAACACGAAAGAGCTCCGTGAGTAAAAACAGCAGGGCTACCGGCGAGTTTTTGTGAAAACCCGAAAGGGCGCAACCTCGTTAAAAGACACTTGCAAGGTCCTCTCGACCTTGTGAGGAGAAACCACCTGCGTGAGACCTTACGACTCACAAGGGAGCAACACACTTAGGGATCCTCACGATTCCTAAGGAGAAATTACACTTGCGATATCCTCACAACTCGTAAGGAGAACCCTCTTATGGGACCCTCACGACTCTTAAGATTCAAAAGTCTTAAGCTACAGGGATCTGAACCTATTCTTAAGCGGCCACCACAACCTCCAATACTGCCCTACAAGCGGCTCAATACCGACTCTTGTATACAATCCACGGGCGCAAATAAACATTTCCCTAACAAAGTCCCATCTGTGACTAAGGATATGTCTATACGGTGAACAACCCATGTATGTCCTCTCGGCTTATAAGGAGAAAACACTCTTGTAAGATCCTTACGATTTATAATAGAACATGCATTTAAGAATCCTCACGATTCTTAAGGAGAAAACGCACCTACGAGATCCTCACGACTCGCGGGGAGAAATACCTTTATGCGACCCTTACGGCTCATGAAGTCAAAAGCCTTAGTCGACAGGATTCTAACCCTGTTCGCTAAGCCACCTTTGTTTGACACCGACAGAGGCAAATGATGATTCACTCTTGGCAATCTCCCAGTTGTAGCAGTGCTGATGTCGAAATCAGTGTCTAATTCCAAGCTTGCAGCAAAGAAGCTAGCGAGCCACACATGCATACGAAATAGCCGAAATGATTGGGCAACTTGCAACAAAATCAGCAAGTAAAACATGTATGCATGCCAAATAGCCGAAATGATTGGGCAACTCGCAATAAAAAAGCAGCGAGTAAAAATAAAACAAATAGCCGAAATGATTGGGCACCGCGAAAAACAGCCGAAAAGATTGGGCAATCGCGACCTTTGTGATATAAAAGCTGAAATGATAGAGCATCGCGGAAATAAAAAAAAATAATATAAAAAATGAATGAAATTTTTTGCCCTACAGGTGATATCACATCAATCCCTGTATACAATCCAGGGGCGCAAACAAAGAGAGAATCACACCTTTCCTCCCCAGGCCTCATCGGAAGACGAAGCCAAATCCCAATGGTTTACAAATAGCCTGGAAATCATCTCAACATTCGTCTCATTACAACGGACACAACATCAAACAAAGCGGAACCGCGGCAACTCCCAGTTCCATGACTCAGCGGTGCACAGATGACCGAGAGTCAGACCCCGATTCCGTGAAATGCGGATAAAGTCAACCATTCCTGGTTATGTGGAACGCGGCTTATGTCAATCCTGACCCGTGGGAAACGTATAGAGCGAATCCTGGTCCTCGCATAGCACGGAAATGACCCCGTGTGAAGTATCCAGAGCGGAGCCTGGTCCTCGCAGAACACGGCTATGACCCCGTGGGAAGCATCCAGAGCAAAATTCCAAGTCACGTGGAACGCGGCTTATGTCAATCCTGACCCCGTGGGAAACGTCCAGAGCGAATCCTGGTCCTCGCAGAGCACGGCAATGACCCTGTGTGAAGCATCCAGAGCGGAGCCTGGTCCTCGCAGAATACGGCAACGACCCCGTGGGAAGCATCCAGAGCAAATTCCTGGTCATGTAGAACGCAGCTTATGTCAATCCTAACCCCGTGGGAAACGTCCAGAGCGGATCTTGGTCCTCGCAGAGCACGGCAATGACCCCGTGTGAAGCATCCAGATCGGAGTCTGGTCCTCGCAGAACACTGCAATAACCCCGTGGGAAGCATCCAGAGCAAATTCCTGGTCATGTGGAACGCGGCTTATGCCAATCCTGACCCCGTGGAAAACGTCCAGAGCGGATCCTGGTCCTCACAGAGCATGGCAATGACCCGATGTGAAGCATCCAGAGCAGAGCCTGGTCCTCGCAGAACATGGCTATGACCCCGTGGAAAGCATCCAGAGCAAAATTCTTGGTCACGTGGAACGCGGCTTATGTCAATCCTAACCCCGTGGGAAACGTCCAGAGCGGATCCTGGTCCTCGCAGAGCACGACAATGACCCCGTGTGAAGCATCCAGAGTAGATCCTGGTCCTCGCAGAACACGGCTATGACCCTATGGGAAGCATCCAGAGCAAAATTCCTGGTCACGTGGAACACGGCTTATGTCAATCCTGACCCCGTGGGAAACGTCCAGAGCGGAGCCTGGTCCTCGCAGAACACGGCTATGACCCCGTGGGAAGCATCTAGAGCAACCCTGACTCCGCGAAATGCGGATAATGGTAGCCTCACCCATTACTTACGGGTCCTCACGACTCGTAAGGGAGCAAATTCTCTTGTGAGATCCTTACGAATTTCAAGAGAAAACACACTTAGGAATCCTCATGATTCTTAAGGAGAAATTACACCTACGGGTTCCTCTCGACCTGTAGGGAGAAAATTCTTTATGAGACCTTCACGGCTCATAAAGTTGAAAAGTCTTAGGAGGCAGATCTTAACCCTGAATTCTAAGCCATCGTTGTCCTGCAAAGAAATCGAGATAGACTATCAACAGAATACATTTAATAAAAGGGACACACCATCTTGAAGAAAAAATATATCTTTTATTCATGAATCAAAATGAATACAAAGTACAATTCATGAAAGAACAAAAAATATACTCTCATTCAGGAGTATGTACAAAGGAAGAATGAAAAAAGTATATATACAATTCTTCAAGTCGGCGAGCGATTTAGTAAATTTGCCAGTTCATCTCTTTTTCGCTGAGTTTCGCCTTCATGATTCAGTATCGTCAAAAGACGGGCCTCCGCTTGAGCCTGTTGGGCCTGGTATGAGGCAAGCCGGCCTTCAAGCTCTTTTTCAGTAACCTTATGGGCTTCAACCATTTCACGAGTGAACACGGCGGCCTTATCAATGGCTACCACCTCCTTGATGGCCTCTTAGAGCACTCGCCAAAGTTCGTATGCTTTAGTGGCCTTGGCCGTAAGGTTGGCTTGAAGCTCCCTCAGCACCTTAGAAGCCAGCTCCCTCTCCGAAAACTTGCGACTGAGCCTTTTCTCACATGATATCATGTTCGCAGCACACAGCTTAATCAGCCCCTGTAAGCTCGCCTTCGCGGCCACAACCCTTGAAGGAAGGCGGGTACATTCGAGGACATGCAAGCAACCCTCCACCTGCCGACAAAACTCGACCCAGACTTGCACCAATGTTTCACTATGGTAGGTGGCAAGAAAAGGAAGAGAGCCGTTAGCTTCAGCGGCAAACGCTTCGGCCATGATCAGACTGCCAGCGCGAAGGTCCTCGATTAAGGATGACAGAGGGCGAGGCTTAGTTTTGCCATCCGTTCCGAGGCACGCAGAGCATAGGGGCCGGGTGGCATGGCGATGCGAGACTCCAGCGCGGTGAGAACTGGCAGAGCTGTTCAGATTTATAAACAGTCGGCGAAACTTGTAAACAAAGAACAAATGGAATGACGTTGAGACTTTACTTACCCACAGTCATGCAAGAGGGATCTGAAGGCTCCCCAGGCCCGTCAAGAACCTCAACCTCGTCGTCGGCATCCAGAACTGTAAAAGACGTCGGTGTCATTTTATGAGATAGTGGAAATGCTGTGAAAAGAGGATAAACAACATTAACCTTGACCAGAAGAGAGGATGATGCGCTGAGGAGATATCGCTTGCGGAGCAGCCATCTCCAACAGGCACTGAAAGGATTGCCTGGGAGACAGATCAGAAATAGATGCTGCCAATCCGCGCAATTCTGAAAAAACAGAAGGGTTCAGATAATAGAGAGATTATTAATGTAAGATATAGAAGGCTACCTTCAATGCTCCTCCCATTCTGAACTGGAGGGATAGCAGCTTCAGCGGCCTCCTCCGTGACCTCAGGCACATCATCGGCGACGTGGACTAATGTAGCGACTTCCGAACGAGAAGCAGCGGCTGCCACTGCAGGCTCCAGAGGAAGGACGATAGCCTCGACTACCTGTACCCTAGTCTCCGGGTCGCCCTCAGGAATATCCATTGGAGCGGCGGCCGACAAAGATGCCTTCCCCAAGGGAGTAAGCGCTTCGGGAGCGGGAACCACCGAGGAAGACTCCATCATAAGAGCGACGGTTGCATCGACCCCCTCCACACTGATTGGTGTTTCATTGGGGATATCAGCAGAATCTATGGTCAAAGCACGACTCAGAGCCTCCGCCGCCGCCGAAGTCCCTGCAAAGTTTGTATGAGGATAAGGATACATATATATGTATGCAGGCAGTACAAAATATTACAAAGAGATACATGAACATACCGATGCGCAAGGGAGCTTCTAATATGGCTTGTTCAAGCCGATGCTCCTTCTTGAGGAGATGTGCTCGCCGAGGTCCGAGGGTAGACTCGTGGCCACCGGTCCACAGTGAAAGCGCGTCCTCAGCGTCGGCCGAAACAGCCTGTTTAAGGGCCATTTCGCCCCATTCTTCCAAAGGGCCTATAAATCGCCGCCGTATCCACGGAGGATCTTCGTAAAAGATGACGGCAGGGTAGGGCATCTTCGGAATCCTTACGTTCTCGGATTCATCTTGCGAACGTCTTATAGCCTTAGCCAATTATGCGGCTTCCTCGGCAGATGAACTCGGGAAAAGTAGGCCACCATCCGATTCTTGCATAGCTAGCGGTTCATCTTGAAGAATAGGCTCGGACTCTATTAAAGAGTCGAGCAGATTGGTGGCCGTCTTCCTCCGCCTCTTGGACCAAGAACTAACCGCCGGAGACGATCGTTTCCTCCCACGTGGAGCTTTGGTACGGCGCTGACCTACTTCACCTTCAATGTCCTCACTTGGCGATGCTACCGAGGACGACACGGCCATTGTCGACGCCGCGGACGATGATACTGCTACTGGCGCCCTATTAGCCCTTGATTGAGCCCGAGTACGCAGTGGCATACCAGCTGTGGGAGTTAAGTCTACTTCCGCCGCTCCCGGAATAAGCACTACACTAGTATCCCTCAAGGGAGGATGAACTGTTGCACGAGGTTGCGGAGGAACTCCCGTGGCTCGAATCGGAATGGGAGCACTGTATCCAAGAAGCACCCTCTTCTCCTCAGCAATAATTGGACTGACCCGGTGGAGGTACCAGCCCGTGAAAGACCCCACACATCGAGGAATATGATCATCTTCAGGGATCATGAAGCAAGAACCAGTGTTCAGCCGCAAAAATTGATGAGCGGCGTCACGAACAGCTTCAGGCGATGGGCTAGGCGCCACTGTAAATGCCTCGAAGGGGACGCCCTGATCATATCCAAGTTGCCGGGCAAAGCGGTGTGAGTTATACCGCATAAAGAGGGCCGCACCGTTCTGACGAAATACCAGATAACATGGTCTGATCGCGTACAGGTGCATGGCTTCCCAGGGCTTCAGAGAAGGTACCCCCTCTTTCGACAAGTCGTGGAGCTGTTGAATCGATCCTGAGGGAGCAGATAGGGATCGATCGATGAATACCATTCCGCCCGTATTAGCATAGGGAGCGATCAGCACACGAATAACCCCAAACTGAGTCGGGTCAGGAGCAGAAGCGTCCACCAGCCGCATAAGTCGCGGAAAAGTGTAAGCGTCGTAAAATTTGGGTCTTTGGTGCGCAGCAAAGGCCCCCAGCACGTGCATCTCAATCCAAGACGTGAAGTAATGAAGAGAGAAGTTTACCACATCTACACCTGGAGTTGAGGTATTTGCCGCAACGCCTAACCCATGATATAGATGCGCTAGCCCCGGAATGCCTACGGCTAGTCGCGTTCCCTCAGCAATGCGATGAGCAGGGTAAATAACCGAGGCTCTCATGAAACGGCGATGCATGGGAATGACGAACCAGCTAAGCCAAATGCTGATAAAGCCCACAAAGAAAGTCTCCTCATCCATACCAGGTGCTGCGATCGACTCGAAAGATACCGCTGACATGATAGGAATGTAATACTGCGGCAAGTCCTCTTCCTTAGTCGGCCGCCTGTCTAAACCAAACCCGAAGGGGTCGTTAATGTTCGTGAACTTTGGAGCCGTCTTTGATAGGACACACTCGCGAAGGAAGCAAGCGATAAAAATTTTAAAAGTGACGCCCTGCTCCTCTGACTCTGTGAACAGTTTGTCAAAAATACTTAGGGTCTTGATCAAACTTGGGCGCTTGTGGCGGACGACGTTCTCGGTTGACAGGGCGTCAAGCATGGCAGGCTCAATTTCAAAGACGTACTCATCGGGAGGCAGTAATTCTTCATAAAGTGTCCCCCTGACCGGCAGCCCTGAGATCTCGCGAAATTCTTCCAGAGAAATTGAAACTTCACGGTCCCCTAGAAGGAAGGTGTTGGTGGGAAGATTCCATTGGTTCAAGAAAGCCTTAACCCACCAAACATAGGGAGATTGGTAGTGGAAAAGGGATGCATATATCGCCTGATAGATTCCAATCCTCTGCAGTCGCACGCGATGGGAAGACAGGATGTAACGAGCCCGGAGAAGGTAGCTCGTAGGGTGTCGAGGGGTAAGCCCTATCTTGTAAATCTGTCCCCATGGCTGGGCTTCGCCCTGGCAAATGCGTCGCCCTAAAATATTTATAGCCGGCACCGGATGGTTCGGGATGCCAATTGTTGAAGGCTCAAACCGTCCCATGGAGGTCCAATTCGGCATCTCCACAGCAAGGGCAGTCCGTGGAGGATCCATCGGCAGGAATGGATAGGTAGGCTCCGTCAGTATCTCGCAAAGAAAACTGTGGCGACCGCGGATTATGTGACCGTACTAGGTCCCCCATAAAAGTAAATTGGCGTGATTCGGGTCATGAGCCTTGATCATTTCCATCACTTCCTCGTCAGACGGTGACTGAGGAAAGGCAGCCTCCGAGCGAGTGAACGGGAAGTATGGAACAGAAGTCATTGTGCCTGAAATAAAAAGAAAGGGAAACTGTTAAGCGAAGCCAACACGTGTATATATATGTGTTTGTAAATGCATATACAAAAAGACAGTGGGTGTAAGCGACAGAGGTCTTATTTTATGGGACCATGGGTTACAAAACACATGGGTCCTACAAAATCAAGATGGCGGCTTACTAATGATGAGGCAAAGCAATTACTATGAGACAAAAGAAGATTCCCAATAATTGAACAGTGGATTTCAAATGACCCTACACATTCCCCAAAAAGAAATTCATCTTGGACTCTGCAACAAATCAAGCAGAGCAAGGGAATTAAATTCCCAGAAAACACCACTGCAAATCTCTTCTTCTTGGTTGAAAAGAAATAACTCAGGGCAAGAAAACCCCAAGAAGTTCTCTGGGAAGAACTAAGTTCTTCATATGAATTAAATTCCTTTTGAAAAAGGGTCCCAGAAAACATTTTTTCAGAGCCAAAGCTCTTTGAGATGGAATTAAATTCCAGAGAAAAGACAAGCATCGCCATCGATCCCTGAAGATCAGAGAAACTCTAAAAGGTCTATTGTTTAAGGATTGAATGGTTTTCTTTTTAAAGAACTTAAGAAAAAAAATGGGTTCTTGTTAAAGGGAAAAAACCCTTGGTGTGGATTTAAAATCCAATGAAGGTTTCTGCAAAAATTCATCAGTCGTTCAAGATTATTACTTGAGAAAAGGGAATCTTTCAACAGAGTTAAACTCTGGAAAATTTTCAAGACAGAGAACTAATCTCTGGAAAAGAGAATTAAATTCTCAAAAGGAAAAAGTAAGCAAGGAAGAAGATAAGCAAAGTGGAGGCACTTCTGAAGGGACGCTGGCATTTATAGGATGTGATGGGACACGCTTCATCTCCTCTATTCCCTAGACAGATCCAACGGTTACAAAGGTGATAGCGTTGCACTCACGTGCAGACACGTGAGATCAACGCTGTGGGGGCATTTGTTCCCTGATAAAAATCAGGAAATACCTCAATGAGGTATCACGTGCTCACATGTGAACAAGGGTCACGTGTTGACACGTGATAATTTCCTATGAACTCCACTTTATACAATTAAAATTCTAAATCAAACGAAAATGTAACAAAACAGCTAAGGAAATACCTCAATGAGGTATCACGTGCTCACACGTGACCAAGGGTCACGTGTTGACACGTGATAGTTTCCTAAAATCTCTACTTTACAGAATTAAATTCTGAATCAAACAAAAGTGTAATGAAACGGCTAAGGAAAGACCACAATGGGGCATCACGTGCTCACACGTGACAAAGGGTCACGTGCTGACACGTGATGGTCCTTCATCCCAGTTAAAAGACAGAATTAAATTCTGAATGAGGGAGGGTCACGTGCCAACACGCGACAGATAGAATTAAATTCTATTTCAATGGTCAAACGTTGGGATCACGTGCCAACACATGATGGGCTTTAAAAGCCTTATGAGTTAATAGAATTAAATTCTAATTAAGGGAAATCAAAGGCCCTAACTGGGAAAGTGTTTCTTTAAATCTTTCCACACAAAAGAGGACTATACTCTGTAAAGTAGAGCACCGTTAGATTAAAAATCCAATGGTGATTAAGGATCACCAATTTATGGAAAGATTTTATACAAGGAAAGATTTCCCTAAATTTCACCAAAAATAATAAACAGAATATCTTTTGGATTAAAAATCCAATGGTAAAAAAAATTCACTGAGTGATCTAAAAGATCATATTAGTTATGAAAAACAAACAAAATTTTTCAATAAAAAATTTACTAAACAAATTGATTCTTTCACTTCTCCTATAAATAGGAGCTAAGAAGAGAAGAGAGGGATAGAATTTTGGATCTTGGAATTTTCTGAAAGAAAATAACAGAGAGAAAAGAAAGGAGAATTTAATTCTCAAGAAAAGAAACCCTAGGCGAGAAAGGGGAAAGGGATCAAAGCTTCATAAAAAAAAAAGAGAATTTAATTCTCAATCTAAGAGTTTAACTCTTTTCCAAAAGAACTTAGTTCTTCCTCTGGTTGAAGATCTGCAGAAGCAAATCTCCCGACAGGTTGAGAATTTTAATTCTTATCGAGGAGATTCTGCCATGCAGATCCAAAACTTATAGGGAGAATTGAGTTTAGAGAATTTAATTCTCCCAAAGAAAAAACTAGGGTTTAACCCTATATGAGAATTTAATTCTCCCAAATTCACAGGAATTTAATTCCTCCAAAATAAAACTAGGGTTTAACCCTATATGAGAATTTAATTCTCCCAAATTCATAGGAATTTAATTCCTCCAAGACAGACAGAACTAGGGTTTAACCCTATATGAGAATTCAATTCTCCTAAATTCATAAAGAATTCAATTTCTCTAAATGAAATTAGGGTTTAAACCCTACATAGGAATTTAATTCTTCCATACGCATAGGAATTTAATTCCTCTAAAAACGAAATTAGGGTTTAACCCTACAGAGAATCTAATTCTTAAAAAATAAATAGACTTGAAAGATCTCCATGCATGTAAAGAACTAGATCACGTGACCCCTAAACAGATCCCTCAAAAATGAAAAGGAAAAAGCTTTGAGGCAATGCCTCACGTGCCCCCACGTGACCCTCATAATATAGGGAACAAAAGCAAAGGCAGTATTGGCTTTGGGCGCTCTCACGTGTTACCACGTGACCCCTAATAAATGCTTTAATAATCAATGCAAAAATATTTATCACGTACCAACACGTGATGGCCAGAAGATCAAAAGTGTTTAACACTTATTTGCAGAACAAAGTAAAGGAGATCTGGCCCCACCTTTGGGTGCCTTCACGTGTCCCCACGTGACCCCTTCCTCTCTAGTGTTTAACACTAATTTGAGCGTTTTATTTTCAGTGTTTAACATGTTGTCCTCTAGTGTTTAACACTATTTTAAAGCCAATTTTATCCAAATTGGCTAAGTTTCCAGAGGCAAAAGCCTCCTCGTCAACTGAATCTCAAAATTGAGTAAAACTCAGAACCACAATGTTTAATGCTCAGTCAAAGACTAAAATGTTATCAGAGCCCTCAAACTTTTGTTTAGCATTGCTAAATGATGAGGGGCTGAATCCAATAAAGGGCCAACACTTCAAATCTAATTGGACTTAGCCCAAGTTGGCCATAAGTCCTCAATTCAGATTTAACTGAGCCAATGTGCTCATAATCTAATTAATTGATCTTAGTTCCAAATTGGATTACAGATCCCCAATCAACTTTGGTTCAAGGGTACATCTCTTCACTCCTCTGATATTTGTCGTTGTAATCCCTCAACGTCTTCAGAGAGGTGACGGGTCCCGACAACCACACACTTCATAGACTATGACATCTCTAAACTGGACTGTGGGATCCTTAAACTCATAGACTATGATGTCCTTAACCTTGACTATGAGGTCTTTAAACTCATGAATTATGATGTCCTTAACCTCGACCGAGATGTCTTTAAACTAACAATGGACCGTAATGTCCTTAAACTAATCGACCGCAATGTCCCTAAACTAAACAATAGAGTCCAAATGCTCTCTTGTTGGATCTAAACAATCCTGTTAAGTTGATCTTAGTTTAAAACGAGACTAACGTATCTTTAACAAACGTTTAAGTTGATCTTAGTCTCAAATGAGGCTAACGTATCCTTAAACCCAACCCAAACCCAAATCTAAGATGATACGGATTTGGAATAATCCACGCCCTACGGGCGACGACATAAATTAGTCTTCATATACAATCCACGGGCAACCAAACACAAAACAAATACCCACGACACGAAGTGACCATCTGGAGAAGGAGAAAGTTGTTACCGCGATGCGGTAGCGTAATTAATTGTAGGGGCTTGCGCCTGCAGGGAAGAGCGTCCCCACAATCAAAAACCCCTCAAACGAGGGGGAATCTGACGAAGTCTGCTACATCGGCCGCATCCGTTTAAACCTTCGATACATGGTTTCATAAATCAACTTGGTATCTTCGGAGAGGTGGACGGATAGCACCAATTAGCATCTGCCCCCAAATTCAGGCAAGACGTCAGTCTTCCCGGTCTTTCGGCAAAGAACAAAGGGTCCCATAAAAGCATTTTCTCCCTACGAGTCGTAAGGATCTCGTAGGTGTACTTTCTCCTTAGAAGTCGTGGGGACTCCCAAGTGTGTTTTTCCTTTGTGAGTCGTAAGGATCCCATGAAGGTTTGTTCTCCTCATGTATCGTGAGGACACATGAGTGGGTCTTCCCAATAAAGCATAATTCCAAGGGCGCACACCGGCCGCTGGACTGGTGATTGCGGTGGGGCATGGGTATGATGAGAATTATTTGAGCCCTTGGATTGTACACAGTAGTTAGTTTGGGGACCAACCGTAGGGCTGGGAGGATTTTGGGAAATTGGATTTGTTTGGCGTCTGTATCGCTGCACTGGAATATGGTACCAGGAACGCCTCATCATTCGCCATTAGGACGTCCAGGGATTTGAATTTGGTTGGCGTCTATATTGCTGCACAGGAATATGGTACTAGGAGCGACTCATCATTCGCCGTTGGAGTTTATTTTACCGCGGTTGCTCTATCATTTTAGCTTTTATTATCGCGAAGGTCACGATTGCCCTATCATTTCAGCTATTTATTCGCGGTTGCCCCATCATTTCGGCTTTATTTTCATCTTTATTTTACTCGCTGATTTTTATTGCGAGTTGCCCCATCATTTTGGCTTTTTATTTATTTATTTTATTTACACGCATTTTTTACATCCCCAGTTTAACGACTTAGAGGTCGATTATTTCCAGTTTAACGATGTGGTGGTCAGCTGTTTCCAGTTTAACGACTTGGAGATCATCTGTTTCCAGTTTAACGACTTAGAGGTCATCTGTTTCCAGTTTAAAGACTTAGAGGTCTAATGTTTCCAGTTTAACGACTTAGAGGTCATCTGTTTCCAGTTTAAGGACTTAGAAGTCATCTGTTTCCAGTTTAAAGACTTAGAGGTCTACTCTTTCCAGTTTAACGACTTAGAGGTCATCTGTTTCCAGTTTAAAGACTTAGAGGTCTATTGTGCCCAGTTTAACGACTTGGTGGTCATTTGTTTCCAATTTAATGACTTGGTGGTCATCTGTTTCCAGTTTAACGATGTAGAGGTCATCTGACGGGGAGCTTAGAGAAGATACCCGATTGAGCAGTTGCCAGAGGCACCGCTGGAGCTTGCCCGAGATGCCTTATTATTTTGTCGGTGTCGATGGCCTTGCCCCCAGCTGGAGCCAAGGAAAGCTGTTCAAACACCGACTTGCGTTCGAAGATGTCAATTGAAAATTGTTAACCCCTTCAAATAGAAACATGATTTCATTATAGACAATCGATATGTATATTGATTGAGCTCGCATGAACGTTTAACCCGAAATATGGGACGAAAGATAGGTCCCACCGGGCGTGCCAGAATCTGTAGCGTGTTTCTCATCACCCTATTGAGATGGGAATACACGCGCGCTTGTCAGGCGCATTACAGATTCTTCCTGCCTAGGGTAGACTGGGGTTTATTGATTGTGGGGATCCGAATCTCCGGCAGCCGCGGACTAAGCTGCCGTTAATTACCCCTCGCATTTGGAGCGAGAGAACCTTCGATTGACGGGTTAAACTGGTCATGCGAACTCAATGTGCAGTGTTGTGTTTTGAAGGGTTTTGAGTATATCGAGGGCCCCACAGAGTTTTTTCTCATGGAAGACAGTGTTGTAGAGTATGTGTGTATGTGTATAAGTATATATATATATAATATATATATATAAAGGGAAAGAGCATCCAAAGGATGTGTGAGGGCCAGCGCCTCGTGTACATGGCACGCACGTAGGCGCTAGCGCTCTGGGCGCCGGGCGCCTCACGTGCTTAGCGCGTGGCGCTGGACGCCTCACGTGCTCGGCACGTGGGCGCTGGACGCCTCACGTGCTCGGCACGTGGGCGCAAGCGCCCTGGGCGCTGGGCGCACCACGTGCTCGGCACGTGGGCGCAAGCGCCCTGGGCGCTGGGCGCACCACGTGCTCGGCACGTGGGCGCTATCGCCCTGGGCGCTGGGCGCACCACGTGCCTGGCACGTGGGCGCTACCGCCCTGGGCGCTGGGCGCACCACGTGCCTGGCACGTGGGCGCTACCGCCCTGGGCGCTGGGCGCACCACGTGCCTGGCACGTGGGCGCTACCGCCCTGGGCGCTGGGCGCACCACGTGCCTGGCACGTGGGTGCTAGCGCTCTGGGCGCTGGGCGTCAATCAGAAAGGGGACTTTGTCCCTGCACTGGGAGCTGTGCTCCCGATTTGACCCTTGGAGTTAAACTCCTAAAAAGTTTAGAAATGATCAAAGGGGGCTGCTTTGTTTCTCCCCTTTGGCCTTGGATCTTCCCAGGATGGGATTTTTAGAGATGGGTCTCCTTCTTCCTCTCGGTTGGCCAGCTCTAGGAGAAAGGGGGTAAGATTTAAAAATCTCCCCTTTTTGAGATCTGATGGAAGATCCAAGCTCCCCTTGAGGAAGGAGAAGAGGCACACAAACCCTAGTTTTTGGGGGAGAATGAATTGTGTCTCTTTTTATTCATCATCATGTTGCCTTATATAGGCTTACACATTTACATATAGCCCCTTGGGCTTTACAAAATGGCATTTTGCCCATCCCATGCCTCGTGTGCTATGTCTTTTTGCACATAAATCATGGGCTTACAAAAATTTGGCTTTATGCCCATTCCTTTATAAAAAATTAGGTTAAAATTATTTATTACATGATTTTTATGTTGGGCATGGGGGAAGCCGGCCGGTTCATGTTCGGGCTCGACTCGGGCATGGGCCCTCTTGATCTAGGCTTGGGCCCACCTGGCTTGGGGTTGACCTTGACTTTGACTTGGTCAACTGGGGTACAATTTTCGACCCCAACACACTTGAAGACCGGGTGGCTGCCGGGGATCGGGAGATCGCCAGGTGCCGAGAGGCCGCCCGAGCCGCCGAGCCCAAGTTAAAAGATTCTAAGGTGCTTGTCGCCACCCTGAAGAAGACGGCGAACGCCCTCCGGAGGGAGAACGAGGCGGCGAAGGAGGAAATGAGGCATTCCGAGCTCCGAGCTTCGAAGGCAGTGAAAAGCTACAAGAAGTCGGATCAGTACTACACCGACCTCGCTGAAGCCGCTACCGTCGTTTTGCACGACACCCTCGACGCCGTCAAGGCCCTGATGCCGGAGTCCCCTGACGGCGAGCTCCGGGGTGAGTACCCCCTCGGGGATGAGGCACAAGGGAATGCCCCCGGAAGTGCTGCAAGGAAAGAGGCCCCTGATGGGAGCGTTGGGGGGAAGTCGGTCCCCCCGGCTCCCGGCGCCGAGGCTCCTGCGGTGGGTGCCGACCTCCAAGACGCAACCCCGGTCATGGTGGTGGATGCGGAGCTTATCGTGGTTCCTCCGATCCCGAAGCCTGAACCTCCTTGCCCCCTTATTCTCTTTTTGCGCTGAAATTTTGTAAGCCTGCGGGCGATTTTGTAAGGCTGAGGAGCTCATAATACCTCTGTAAAGGCTTCTGATTTTATGAATAAAATCTTTTTGCAGTGCTGTTTGCGTGCACATTTTCCTTTTGTTTTGTGGTAAAAAATTTTATTTGCGCGGTACCGCTTTCATTTTAGGTCGATTTTTCATCTAGTGATCGCATATCGAGTTAAATTCGGCCATTTGCCAAGTGTGCAAAGACCGGTGAAAGGTCAACATCTTCATGGCCCCGAAGTCGATGCGGAGATCGCTTAGTAAAGACGTGTAGGGAGTCGAGCAGGGAAGCTGCTCGGTGGCCTCTTGATGAGGGCTTTGGTCCTTGGCGTCGGTGGGTAGTGAACTACCAGTCAAGGATGGACCGAGCAGGGTAGCTGCTCGGTGGCCTCTTGGTGAGGGCTTTGATCCTTGGCGTCGTGGGGTAAGAGATTACCAGCCAAGGATGGACCGAGCAGGTAGCTGCTCGGTGGCCTCTTGATGAGGGCTTTGATCCTTGGCGTCGTGGGATAAGAAATTACCAGCCAAGGATGGACCAAGCAGGGTAGCTGCTCGGTGGCCTCTTTGTGAGGGCTTGGATCCTTGGCGTCGTAGGGTAATAGATTACCAGCCAAGGATGGACCAAGCAGGGTAGCTGCTCGATGGCCTCTTGGTGAGGGCTTCGATCCTTAGCATCGTGGGGTAATAGATTACCAGCCAAGGATGGACCGAGCAGGGTAGCTGCTCGGTGGCCTTTTGGTGAGGGCTTTGATCCTTGGCGTCGTGGGGTAAGAGATTACCAGCCAAGGATGGATCGAGCAGGGTAGCTTCTCGGTGGCCTCTTGATGAGGGCTTTGATCCTTGGCGTCGTGGGGTAAGAAATTACCAGCCAAGGATGGACCGAGCAGGGTAGCTGCTCGGTGGCCTCTTGATGAGGGCTTAGATCCTTGGCGTCGTGGAGTAAGAAATTATCAGCCAAGGATGGACCGAGCAGGGTAGCTGCTCGGTGGCCTCTTGATGAGGGCTTTAATCCTTGGCGTCGTGGGGTAAGAAATTACCAGCCATGGATGGACCGAGCAGGGTAGCTTCTCGATGGCCTCTTGATGAGGGCTTTGATCCTTGGCGTCGTGGGGTAAGAAATTACCAGCCAAGGATGGACCGAGCAGGGTAGCTGCTCGGTGGCCTCTTGATGAGGGCTTTGATCCTTGGCGTCGGTGGGTAGAAATTACCGGCCAAGGATGGACCGAGCAGGGTAGCTGCTCGGTGGCCTCTTGATGAAGGCTTTGACCCCTGGCGTCGGTGGGTAGTAAACTACCATCCATGGACGGACCGAGCAGGGTTGCTGCCCTGTGGCCTCTTGATGAGGGCTTTGACCCTTGGCGTCGGTGGGTAGGAGATTACCAGCCAAGGATGGACCGAGCAATGTGGCTGCTCGGTTTTGTGCAGTTCTGTCCGACCTTCCATGGTTCGTGAGCATTGGGATGAGCGACCATCGCGGAAGACACGTGTTATGAACGCATGGGGGGAGGCGAAGCGTAAGAGCCGCGTCGTTCCGATTTCGGTTCGCCGAAAAAGGCGGGATATCTGCCGCGTGGCGGTACGGTATTGGAAAGAACGAGCGACTGTTGGACTCTTTGGGGGTGCTGTGGGGCTATAAAACAAAGGTTGTGTTGATCACTCCTTTATCCATCCCCAAAACACAAGAATGGATGAATTCCCTTTCTCCATCCCTGAGATCATCTCTTTCGAGGACGTATACCTGTACGACAAGCTGTGCTCCGAGGAGACGCGGTAGGCGGTGATCGGCCGCGTTGAGGACCATTTCGGCCGTCTGCTTCCCCGGCGATCGCCCCTGCTTCAGCTGCTGATGTACTCGATCTGGAGGGCGTTGCCTGGGCTACACAACCCCTTATCCAAGCAACTGAAGGACGAGGCGGTTGGTAAGCTGATATCGCTATGCCGCTTCGGCCTGATCCCAATGAGTCGGCGGGATCGATCGGTGGCCCTCGTCCTCGAGTGTTACCAATTGAGGCATATCGCCGATGGGTACCCGCCCGTGGAGCTTTCTGGCCCGTCCGTGGCCATGAGGGTTCGCGGATAGCATCAGAGGCAGAGGTCCGAGGCGGCGAGGGCTCGGCTGGCGGAAATATCCTCGGAGTACCATGAGCAATGTTTTCTGCACCCCCTCCACCCGTTGCTGTAAAAAAAATTTATTATTTTTTTATTTTTAGCAATGTACGGCTGAGGAGCCTACAATACCTTTGAATGAATAAAATTCTTCCTTTTGCAATGCTCCATTGTTCTCTTCTTATTACTAAGGATGGACCGAGCAGGGTAGCTGCTCGGTGGATCCGGATGTTCAGTCTAACCTTCCTTAGTTCGTGAACATTGGGAGGAGCGACCGTCGCAGGCGGCACGTGTCAGGAAAGCTTGGGGAAGGCGTAACGTTTCGGGAAGCCTCTTCAGTTCTGCTACGTGGCAGCGCGGTATTGGAGTAATCTTGGTGGATCCCAGGATTCGCGCCCATGTGCGCGCGAATCTGGGTCCTTAAGGATTCTGTTTGAGGTTATAAATAGAGAAGGAGACGTCAACTTCTTCGGCATCGCTTTTTGAGATGACTAGACGCATGTATTCGATCGAAGAGATCATCACCTTCGACGACGTCTCCGTGTATGACCAATCCCTGGCTAAGGATGGGTACCGGGGAGTGGTTCAGCGCCTCGAGGGTCACGTCGGATGGCTTCTCCCTCAGCGGTCGTCCCTCCTACAGTTGTTGATGTACGCAATTTGGAGGAGGTCCCCGGGGTTGTACAACCATTTCTCCGAGGAGCTGCTGGACGAGGCGCTCGACAAGGTGTGCTCGATCTTCCTGCTCGGCTTCATCTCGAAGGCCAGGCACGACCGATCCTTGGCCCTCATTTTGGAGTGCTTCAAAAAGAGGTACATCGTGAGCCAAGGCGCAGAGGGCGGAGCGCCGGGCGCTTCCGTGGCGTCCCGGGTTCGTATGCAGCATAGGCGGGAGCGGGCTGCAAAGGCTAGGGCCCGGCTAGCGAAAATATACTCTCTTTGCGCTGAAGTTTCATGCGTAAACTATAATATTTTCAAATGTATAACATTATAAAATGCAGATTATAAACTAATTAAAGATAATAATAAGAAATATTACGACGATATATATTTTAAATGATATGGATGCAGTATAATGTAAACTAGTATATCACAAGATAAATTTTCAAGATCTAGATTTAAAATGATATAAACGGATGCAAACGGAACATCGAAACGTTATAAAATTAAACATGGGGTACTAGATTTAAACTATAGGTATGGTATTTATTTAAATAGGTATAAAATGAATTATATAGCATGTAGCAAGATTAACTTGCCTAGACGGAACAAGAACGGATGTGTACGGAACGTCCTTCGTCGGCGAAATGTCGCGACGAGCGCACGATACACGGAACGGTTCCAAACAACGCACGAGGTGATCACGCAAGTTAGGTACGTTCAGTGGATCATTCGAATCGTCAGCGACGAGCACGGCTCCGGCGGTGATCACCGGAATCAAGAAACAAGATCAAGAAAAAGAAAAAAGAAAGAAGAAGAAGAAGAGGCTATGTATTAAATAAGGAAAGAAAAATTAAATAAATAAAATATATATAAATATATATATGCAGAGGAGAGAGAGAGAGAAAGGAGTTGTTAGTTTGTTAGGAAATTAGATTTAAAATTTTAAAAGATTTTTAGATTTAAAATTTTAGATAAGAGATTTCAGTTTGTTAAAGAAATCGTATGAAAATATTTAAAATAAATTTTAAAATTAAATAAATTGAATTTTGGCGGGATACCAAAATATTTCAAAACGCGCCCGGATCGGGTCTAAAACTTCAGATTTAAAATACGAAAAATATCTGCGACTTTCAAAATTTAAAATGAATGCTCAGGTAACGAAAATGCATACCCCTAAGAATGGATGCACGTACATGCGCGTAGCCATCCAAACACGTCTGTTTCACTGAACGGGACGAGAACAAGATGCGCGGATGCTACCACAGGGTTAGGGGTATCATGCAGGCTATGAAATGCAATTTTAAATTATTTTACAAGACCTAAAATGTTATATGGTAAAATGCCAGTATGCAGTATACATGAGATGCACGTGTCTATGTAACATGTCAGGGTAATCTATAAATATGAATCAAACATGTTCAAGCAAGCGGGTCGGGTCGAATGCAATGTAAAATGTAAAATACCATTCGCACCCAAAACACGATAAATCAGGAAAATACCACAATTAAGGAAATACGAGAACTGAAATTGGTATAAATGAACTAGGGTGTTAAATTATACCCAACTACAAAAGAATTTCGTCCTCGAAATTCCAAGAATAAGAAAGGATAAACAATCAACAAACTACAAGAATAGATGTCGAAACTTCTGTCGGATTTCATCTTCTCGTTCCCAAGTGGGTTCTCCATGCAAGCGATTACTCCAAGAAACAAGCACAAGAGGGATAACTTTGTTCATAAGAACATTTTCTCTTCGATCCACAATTTACATCGGTCGCTCCTCAAAGGTTAAATCTTCTCGTACAGTCTGCTCCGAAAGATCCAATACATGTATTTCATCTCGAGCATACCTACGGGGTTGAGATACAAGAAACACGTCATGAACATTCTCCAAAGATTGCGGTAACACCAAACGATACGCCACTTCTCCAATACGCTCCAAAATCTTAAAAGGTCCAACGAATCGAGGACTAAACTTTCCTCTACTTCCGTAACGGATCCCCCTCTAGTCGGTGACATCTTCAAGAATACTAAATCACCCACAGCGAACTCTAGAGGTTCTCTTGACCTATCAGCCCAACTCTTCTGTCGGTCTTGTGCTGCCTTCACATGATTCCGGATAATGTTAACCTTCTCAACTGTTTGCACGACCAAATCTGGTCCCAACAATCTTCGTTCTCCAACATCGTCCCAACAAACAGGTGAACGATACTTGCAACCATATAATGCTTCGAATGGAGCCATCTGAATAGTCGCCTGAAAGTTGTTGTTGTACGAAACTCCACCAAGTATAGATGATCCTCCCATGAACCCTTGAAGTCTAACATGCAAGCTCTCAACATGTCTTCAAGAGTTTGGATCGTTCTCTCCGACTGGCCATCTGTTTGAGGATGATAAGCTGTGCTAAACTTCCATCGAGTCCCCAAACTTTCCTGTAAGCTCCTCCAGAAGTGTGATAGGAATCGGGTGTCATGGTCGTACACGTTGCTCACAGGTACTCCATGCAATCTCACAATCTCCTGCATGTACCATTCTGTTGACGCTTCCGTTGACTGACCAACTCGAAACGGTATGAAGTGAGCTGCCCTGGCCAATCGATCAACAATCACCCAAACTGCATTGTTGCCTTTTGGACTCCGCGGTAGAGCTGTCACGAAATCCATGGTCATATGTTCCCACTTCCACTGAGGAATCGGAAGTGGTTGCAATAAACCAGCAACCCTTGATGTTCAGCTTTAACTTGCTGACACACCAAGCACTTTGCCACAAAGCGGGCAATCTTCCGTTTCACGCCTTCCCACCAGAAATGCTGTCGTATATCTTGGTACATCTTCGTGCCTCCTGGATGTACGGATTATGTTGAACTGTGCGCCTCCTTCATAAGTTTTTCACGAATATCTCCCTTTGGCACACACAAGCGGCTACCATATCGCAACGAACCATCTTCATGGATCAATAAGTCTGTTCGAAGTCCAGCTTCAACCTGTTCTCGAAACTTTTGCAATCTAGGGTCCTGCAATTGCGCTGCTTTAATATTCTCGATCAACGACGACTGTACTTGCAGCTGCAACAACTGTCCCGAAGAATGCAGTAGCACAACTCCAAATCGAATCTCCGAAAGTCTTCAATAGGTTTCTTCTGTGCAGTTAACATCTGAATTGCTGGCCACCGACTAAGTGTATCCGGCACAACATTAACTTTCCCCGGATGGTATTCAAGATCAAGGTCGTCGTCAGCCATCAGCTCCAACCACCTACGCTGCCTCTTATTAAGCTTCTTTTGTGTGAACACATACTCCAGGATTTTGTGATCGGTGAATACTTCGACCCTTTCGCCCAGTAAATAGTGTGTCCAAATCTTCAAAACGAACATCACAACTGCTAGCTCCAAGTCAGGAGTTGGGTAGTCCTTCTCATGGGTCTTCAACTGTCTCGATGCGTAAGCTATAATCTTCTCATACTGCATCAAAACACATCCCAAACCATTCCTAGATGCGTTGCTGTGAATCACCAATCCTCCGGAACTGTCTGGCACGGTTAAACAAGAGCGGTTATCAACCTTTGCTTCAACACCTCAAAAGCTGATGCACACTTATCCGTCCGTACAAACGGTACCTCCTTGCGCGTAAGCTTGGTCAAGGCTCAGCCAAACGAGCAACATTCCCCACGAACCTTCTGTAGTATCCTGCAAGTCCAAGAAACTTCTGATCTTTACAACGTTCTTCGGAATCGTCCAGTCTTGAACTGCTGCAATCTTCCCTGGGTAAACGGCGATTCCATCTCCAGCTGCGACATGTCCCAAAACTTTACTTCTTCAAGCCAAAACTTGCACTTGCTCATCTTAGCATATAATCTTTCTTGCCTCAGTGTCTGCAGTGCGATCTTCAAGTGTTCTGCATGCTCTTTAATGCTCCTCGAGTAGACCAGAATATCCTCAGCGAACACCACTATAAACTGGTCCAAGAACGGTGAAGGATTCGGTTCATCAAGTCCATAAATATCGTCGGTGCATTCGTGACTCTGATTGGCATCACTAAATACTTTTAATGTCCATACCAAGTTCGGAACGCAGTCTTACAAATATCTTCTGATTTAACTCGGACCTGATGATATCCGGACCGCAAATCCAGCTTCGAGAATACCCTCACGCCACTAAGCTGCTCGAACAATTCGCCAATGCGAGGGATCGGGTACTTGTTCTTAATAGTCACCCGGTTTAATTGTCGATAATCGATGCACATCCTCCTTGTGCCATCTTTCTTCTTGACTAGAAGAACTGGAGCTCCCCAAGGTGAATTGCACGAATTCAACCCTTCTCTAACAATTCGGTAACCTGCATCTTTACTTCTTCCAACTCCACTGATGCCATTGGATAATATGCCTTTGAGATTGGCGCTGCACCAGGAATAAGATCAATCGCAAACTCCATATCTCGTTTGCGGTAACCCGAGATGTCCTCGAACACGTCCATGAACTCTCGTAATATAGCCGACGCTTCTTCCTTAATAACTTCCATCGACGAAAGAACACTGTTTGTCGGCCTAGCCCTAAATTCGACTGGCCCGACCGAACTACTTCCTCCATCAAAACAAACTCCGGATGTCTGGGAATCTGGAAGTTCGCTTTCCTTGCTCTACAATCACTGTGAGTGTGGAAGGTGCCAAGAAAAATCCATTCCCAAGACCACAACAAACAAGGAGTGCACCAGAATTGAATAATTCCAATGCGGAAAGATAAGAACAAGTAGGATACCAAGATGACTTCATCCGAAATCAAGATACTGAAGAGGATTAAGCATGGTAAATAGGGTTCAAGCTGGTAATAAAACAATAACTGGTAAGCAATGAAACCGAGAGAAGCAAGGTAGTATAACGATCATGGAATAAGGAAGTGAATCAAGACCAGGACTCCAAGTTACTTAAATAGAGTATCGCATTGTAACCATGCTGCAGTTCATGGGTACAATTACATAACTCCACTCAAGTCGCCCAAATCCTAGTATCAGAATTAAGAATAGGGAGAGACAATAGAAAACCAAAAGGGTTTCAAGTCGAGATGCAAAGTGGTTTGCATATCGTCAAGGCGAAGGATAAAAGAAGGATATGATTCAAGAATCACAATAATCAAGATGGCAGGACATGTTTCTAATCACGAGTATTCTGATTCGTGTATTGGGTCCAATACCCAACTACAAAAGAATCAAACCCGATTAACTTATATCCCATGGCTCTGATACCAAAAGAACCATGTCACGCCCCGCTTCCCAGAGTACGCTAAGATGGGTACGCGACATAGCCAACCATGCTACCCGTGGATAGGAAAAATCCCTCCACAGTCACATTACGGCTGTAGAGATATCAAGAACAGGAAAGTAAACTAAACTATCTAGTACATGTCCATGAGCCAGAATGAATGAGTCAAGAAATAATGATATGCGGAAGCAAAAGATACAATAATGAAACACCTGGAAAGTAAAACTACATACCGACAGGAACTTCACCGCTCGGTCTAACAGCGGAAATACTCCTGATCAGTTTGCAACAAAGGTAGAAGGATCTGGGCCATGCAAAACCCAGACGTCAGCGCGTCATAACATCAAGCAACAATATGTAAACAGGGTAGCAAGATATGAAAGTATAATCATAAATAGTAAAGCAGGTGTAAAGCAATCTAAATCAGGGCAGTGAAAGGTAGCGTGCAGTGAGTAAACTAAACTGGTCAGTTAGTTATCTACTCTCAAGTCTTTGAAATCAATTTGATGAATCATCGATGTAACTCAATAGTATTCCGTGCATGCCCAGACCACGGTCTAAGACTCTCGGGCTGAAACCGAGACGTGCCGCTAGGCACTAACAGGAAAAGGGTACAGACCAACGATGTCAGCAACATCGTCACGAGGCGGGCCTAGCCTCTAAAAACTGATCAGTATAAGCAAGCAACTGTCGAGTTACAAGTCAGGATTTCATCATTGATTTCCCCATACCCCCACGTTATAAGTGTCTAGTCAGGTATTTTAAGTAATCAAGAACTAATGCCAACTCAGGATCAGGTAGGTGCAGGTTTGTCTGGATAGACAACAGGAACGGTCCGTAAGGACTACATGTTAGGTTTGTTGGCATTAGACACAAGATCAGGTAACAGGTCAAGCCATGGTACATCAGGTCAGGTCAAGTAGTGTATTTAGGTGTCAGGTCATGTCAAGAGTGTACGGTACCATGTCCTATCAGGTAGGAAGTGCAACAGGTCATATCAGGAAGCACAAAATGTTATGTGGGTGCTCATAATCAACTAGCATAAGTATGGGTATACAAAACAAGCATGGGTACTAATAGCACAATAAAATGGAACATTGTAACGTGATATGCAATCAGGTACAGATTAAGGCATACGGATGCACAGTTATCGATTAGGGTTACATTTATAGTTCAATATTAATTAGGATGCAATTTATTAAACATGGAGTGTTAATATCACAGTATTATGTAGTAATGTGATCTATGGATGCAATTATATGTATCTTAAATGCGATGGATGCAAACGGGTATCCGAAAAGTTATAAAACTATAAAATGGTAATGTGGGATGTACAACTAAGCAATATTTGATATAAATATTGATATAATAATATTAATATGGATAGCATATTCAAAGCGATTAATAACTATAAAAGTGGTATTGATTAACCATGCACAAGAAAGTTCCGTTCAGAAATTCAGCGTCACCCTGATTTGTAAAATAGCTTAAAAATAACAAACGTTCTCCAAAAGGGACGTGTCTTATACCAAAATAAAGATAATTCAATAAGGTTTTCATTTTTATAAGTATAAGTATCTCAGGTTGTCCCTACAAAAAGCTATGAACATTCGAAGTTGAAAGTTTTCTGCTGGAATTTCCCTGGACAGCAGTTTAGAGACATATTCATTTGCATTTTACGTTATTTAAAAAATTTATTTTGTAAGTAAATATTTCATAGAGTTATAGTACTCTGAGTTAGCTTCGTAATGAACTAAAGAACGTATACTAATGATTTGTTTATGATTTATAATGAATTTTATAAGGTAAGGTGTACAGTAAATTTCAGATTTGTCGTATCCGCTTTGCGATGACGTTTCATGCGTAAACTATAATATTTTCAAATGTATAACATTATAAAATGCA
Source organism: Agapanthus africanus (assembly GCA_030015575.1). NCBI lineage: Eukaryota > Viridiplantae > Streptophyta > Magnoliopsida > Asparagales > Amaryllidaceae > Agapanthus > Agapanthus africanus. Next base: position 682,769,524 of record JASDDO010000031.1, on the reverse strand, counting down.
GATTATAAACTAATTAAAGATAATAATAAGAAATATTACGACGATATATATTTTAAATGATATGGATGCAGTATAATGTAAACTAGTATGTCACAAGATAAGTTTTCATGATCTAGATTTAAAATGATATAAACGGATGCAAACGGAACATCGAAATGTTATAAAATTAAACATTGGGTACTAGATTTAAACTATAGGTATGGTATTTATTTAAATAGGTATAAAATGAATTATATAGCATGTAGCAAGATTAACTTGCCTAGACGGAACAAGAACGGATGTGTACGGAACGTCCTTCGTCGGCGAAATGTCGTGACGCGCGCACGGTACACGGAACGGTTCCAAACAACGCACGAGGATGATCACGCAAGTTAGGTACGTTCAGTGGATCACTCGAATCGTCAGCGACGAGCACGGCTCCGGCGGTGATCACCGGAATCAAGAAACAAGATCAAGAAAAAGAAAGAAGAAAGAAGAAGAAATAAGTTAAGAAAAATTAAATAAATAAAATATTTATAAATATATATATATATGCAGAGGAGAGAGAGAGAGAAAGGAGTTGTTAGTTTGTTAGGAAATTAGATTTAAAATTTTAAAAGATTTTTAGATTTAAAATTTTAGATAAGAGGTTTCAGTTTGTTAAAGAAATCGTATGAAAATATTTAAAATAAATTTTAAAATTAAATAAATTAAATTTTGGCGGGATACCAAAATATTTCAAAACGCGGCCGGGTCGGGTCTAAAACTTCAGATTTAAAATACGAAAAATATGTGCGACTTTCAAAATTCAAAATGAATGCTCAGGTAACGAAAATGCATACCCCTAAGAACGGATGCACGTACATGCGCGTAGCCATCCAAACATGTCCGTTTCACTGAACGGGACGAGAACAAGATGCGCGGATGCTACCACGGGGTTAGGGGTGTCATGCAGGCTATGAAATGCAATTTTAAATTATTTTACATGACCTAAAATGTTATATGGTAAAATGCCAGTATGCAGTATACATGAGATGCACGTGTCTATGTAACAAGTCTGGTAATCTATAAATATGAATCAAACAGGTTCAAGTAAGCGGGTCGGGTCGAATGCAATGTAAAATAATATTCGCACCCAAAACACGATAAATCAGGAAAATACCACAATTAAGGAAATACGAGAACTGGAATTGGTATAAATGAACTAGGGTGTTACATTGGACGTACCATAGATAAGCGAGATCGATAGTCGACATGTCTAGGAGTCATTGGATTAGGCCAAATGATCCTCGTGTTACGAATTTTAGAGACGCCGGTTTGATTGGTATGTTGAACAAGCTCCGAACCGGCATACACCCTGATCATGACATTGTTCCTGAACTTAATGTCGGAGAGGAAGATATCCGTAGTCTCCTTGATGTAGAATCGGCAAAATATATGAAGTATATGAATGATGTAAATGTACCCCTTTTCGAAGGCGCAAACATCTCTAATTTGGGATGGATTGTCAAAATATTTCATTTCAAATTCCAGAATAATTGGACTAACAAATCTTTCGATCAGTTTCTTAAGGTGCAAAGGAAGACTTACCCTAAAGCGGTACTGTCAGAAAATTTCACAGAGACGAAGAAGACCTTGAATGATATGAGTTTCAGTTATGAGAAAATCGACTCGTGTCCGAACGATTGCATGTTATACTGGACAAAGGAGGATAAGAAGTTGGATAATTGTAGAACTTGTAACTTATCTATGTAGATCGTCCCTCGAAAGGATAACAGTGAAGACGAGTCTACACTCGATGCTCCTAGAAAGATTCCGGCAAAGGTTTTCCGATACTTCTCAATCAAGCAAAGACTTCGGTGTTTATTTCTGTCAACCAAAACTGTTGATAGCATGTCATAGCATGCAAATGGTCGCACTAAGGATGGAGTCCTGCAGCATCCAGCCGATAGTGAAGAGTGGAAACGCTTTGATTCCCTTTATAAAGATTTTGCTGCGCATCCCCGTAATATCAGGCTTGGTTTATCTGCAGATGGCATGGAGCCATTCAGCCACGGTGCAAATCACAGTATATGACCTGTTATACTTCTTGTTTATAATCTACCTCCATAGATGAGTATGAAGCATTCCTACACATAGATGCCCTTATTGATCCCTGGAACTATATCTCCTTCAAATAACATCGATGTATACTTGAGACTGTTGATTGAGGAACTTAAAGATTTGTGGGATCCAGGTATACAGGTAAACGGTGCCCACAGAAAGAAAACATTTACACTTCGTGCAGCACTCTTGTGTACAATCAACGATTTTCCAGCATACGCTATATTGTCTGGATGGAGCACTAAAAGTTACAAAGCTTGCCCGGTATGTTTAAAGAAAACCGTTTGTGATCCTAAAGTAGTGTAACACCCGAGCCCAATACTACTATTTTCTATTATTGGTTGAGCATTAGATATTACTCATTTCATTTATCTTGCTTGTTTGGGTCTTACTGTAAAATTTTATCTGGCTAAGTCATTCTGCATATACCAAATTTTAGCACCTAAAATAAAATTGAAAATATTCATCTTGGTCTACTTGACACCCTTAGCCTCGTGGTAGCGTCCGTGCATTGTATTCTCGTCCCGTTCAGTGAAACGGGCGAGTTTGGATGGCTACGTGCACGTGCGTGTGTCCGTTTTGGGAGTATGCTTTTTAATCATAAAACATTTCATTTTAAAATTTGGAACCCGCTTAAAATCCTATTATTTGAATTTCGAATTTTTAGACCCAACCCGGGCGCAATTTGGAAATGTTTTATTTGGCGCCAAAATCCCAAATTTTAATATTATTAAAACCATCGCATATATTTTTTCTAACTAACCTGATATCTTACTGTTCATTACCTATCTTTTAAATCTTTAAGTTAACCATATAATATTTTTTAAAATCTTTATATCCTTCTTAATTTATTCTCTCAGCCAATCGCAACCTCCCCTTTAACCCTGTGGGCCCCACTTTCTCTCTCTCTCTCTCTCTCCACTTTTTTCTCTCTCTCCCTCTCCCTCATATATTCTCTCGTACTTCTCTTTATCATTCTTTCTCTTCTTGCTTCATGTTCCGTTTTTCATTTTTTTTAACTGTTCTTTTGTTGCCGGAATTCCGTCGTGCCGGTGACGCTTCTCGACGTTCCAGTGAGGCACCCCGACCCGTGTGGTTCCTTTGTTCGTCGTTTGGGTTCATTCCGTGAACCGTGCACCCGTCGCGAGTTTTCCCCGCCGACGGTTAACGTTCCGTTTTCCCGATTCGCGACCCATCGAGGCAAGTTAATCTTGCTACATGCTATATACTTTTATAATCTTCATTTTATAATGTTATACATTTGAAAATCTTATAGTTTACACATGAAACGTCGTTGAAAAATCGGATATGACAAATCTGAAATTTACTGTACACCTTATCTTATAAAATTCATTATAAATCATAGAAAAATTATTAGTATACGTTCTTTAGTTCGTTACGAAGCTAATTCAGAATACTATAACTTTATGAAGTATTTACTGGCAAAATAAATTGTTTAAATAACGTAAAATGCAAATGAAAATGCCTGTAAACTGCTGTCCAGGGAAATTCCAGCAGCAAACTTTCAACTTCGAATATTCATAACTTTTTGTAGGGATAACCTGAGATGCTTATACTTATAAAACTGAAAACCTTATTGAATTATCTTTGTTTTGGTATAAGATACGTCTCTTTTGGAGAACATTTGTTATTTTTAAACTATTTTACAAATTAGGGTGACACTGAATTTCTGAACGGAACCTTCTTGTGCGTGGTTAATCAATACCACTTTTATAGTTATTAATCGCTTTGAATATGCTATCCATATTAATATTATTATATCAATATTTATATCACATATTGCTTAGTTGTGCATCCCACATTACCATTTTATAGTTTTATAACCTTTCGGATACCCGTTTGTATCCATCGCATTTAAGTTGCATATAATTGCATCCATGAAGTCTTAAACTTATTAACATGATTAAATGACTATAATTGTCTTACCGCATTCTTGTAATGTTGAAATCCTCTCTGTGACACAACTAATAACTGTACTGCAAACTGAGTGCATCTGCCTATTGCTTAATTCATTGCTTATATCATGTTGTTGATGACCATGCTTGATTCTATAACTGACTGTGAATTCACATATGATATTGTTCACAACTTGACCTGACTTACTACATGTATATGGATCTACCCGACATGGTACCGTATACTGTTTGACTTGACCCGTTACCTGATCGTGTGTCTAATGCCAACAAACCTAACATGTAGTCCTCATGGACCGTTCCTGTTGTCTATCCAGACAAACCTGTTTACCTGATCCTGTGTTGGCATTAGTTTCTTGATTACGGGATACCTGACTTGACTTACACATATAACTTGGGGGTATGGGGAAATCAGTATTGTAACCGAACGTAACTCCAAGGGCCATCCTATTGTTTGCCGTTTTTCCGGGCGTTACGGAATATCCTATTGTTTGCCGTTTTTTCGGGCGTTACGGAATACCTATTGTTTGCCATTTTTCCGGGCGTTACGGAATACCTATTGTTTGCCGTTTTTCCGGGCGTTACGGAATATCCTATTGTTTGCCGTTTTTCCGGGCGTTACGGAATACCTATTGTTTGCCGTCTTTCCGGGCGTTACGGAATAACTACCGACGAGTTACGATGAGGATTACCTTACCTGGTTTCAAAGACTTTAGAACAGAGAACCTGATAGCACAGTTTAGTTTACCCACTGCATACAACCCTGCACTGCTCTGATTCATATTATTGTTACTCTTGCTTATTTCATGTTCATATTCGCATTGCCTGTCTATTATGTTATTACTGGTTGACATGACGCGCTGACGTCTGGGTTTTGCATGGCCCAGATTCCGTACCGCTGTCGCCGACCGAGCAGGAGTACTTCAGCCAGCAGGCTGATTTGTGAGTTCTGTAGTGATTTGTTTATTTCTTGCATTTTATTTCCAGATGTGAGCCCGCATTATGGGACGTACTTTTCTATTATTGTATTGGATCATTTGCTTCCGCACTTATTTATCATTGACTCTTGTTATTCTGGATTTAGACATGTGTTAGATAGTTTATTTATCTTGTTCTTGATATCTCTACAGCCGTAATGTGACTGTGGATGGATACTTCCTACCCACAGGTAGCATGGTTGGCTATGTCACGTGCTCAATCTTGCGTACTCTGGGAAGTGGGGCGTGACATGGTTCTTTTGGTATCAGAGCCATAGGATAGTCGGGTTAATTCTTTTGTAGTTGGGTATTGTACCCAATACACGAATCAGAATACCCGTGTTTAGGAAACATGTCCTGCCACCTTGACCGTTTTACCATTCTTGAATCACATTCTTCCTGATTATATCTTTTACGACATGCAAACTTACTTTGCATGTCGACTCGAAAACCTGATTTCTTGTTATCCCTAGGACTTAGGCGACTTGGGTGGAGTTAAGTAATTGTGGCTATGATACCGCGGCATAGTTACAATGCGGTACTCTATTTAAGTATCTTGGAGTTCTAGCCTTGATCTATATTCAGAATCTATCATCATGCTAATGTTGGGTGTTTTGAGTTCAGGATTATGGCCGATAAGAATTTGAAGACGTACCAGAGTCGTGTGGACGAAGCCGCCATGCTTGGAGTGATAAGAGGAATGCTGGAGAATCAAAAGAGACAGACTGAGCTGATCCAGCAATAGCAGATTCGTTTCAGGAAGGTTTGCAGATCGTCCAGCAGTCTGTAAACAACGCTGGAGCTAAACCAGTTAACCGAGTAGGGACCGTGGCAGATTTCAGACGTTTGGGGTCCGTCTACATTCACTGGTTTGGAGGAGCCGTTGTCAGCCGAGCAGTGGCTAGTTGACACGGAGAATTTACTGATTGCGGCACAGATTCCAGTTGACAAAAGAGTTGATGTGGTGCGCATTCAGCTAGTGGATTACGCCCGAGAGTGGTGTCTTGTGGAAGAGACCCGCTTGCCTAAGCCGATCAGTTGGGAGAAGTGCTTCCCGCGGACTACACGGGAGGAAATGTAAGAGAAATTTATTGGGCTGAGCAGAATGGAGCACCCGTGGACGTGCATGCAGCAGAGTGGACGAGACTCAGCAGTCTCGCTGGACCTTTAGTCGCCAACGATGCAGACAGGGCAGGAAGGTCCATGCGCAGATTGGATGTGGACATCCAAAGGCAGACCGTCTCCCTGGGTTTGACCATTTTCTCACAGGTTCTTACGGCAGCTCAAGAACAGTAGAGCATATCGGGAAAATTGGGAGTTCACAGCAGACAGCGGTTGCGGTAAGGAAGCAGTTCTATCGGGCCAGTCGAGTTTAGGGCTAGGCCGACTAACAATGTTTTTGCAGCAATGGAAGTTGATAATAGTGAAGAGCCGGCGGTTGTTCACGATTTTATGGATGTGTTTGAAGATATATCGGGCTTGCCGCCGAAGCGAGACGTGGAGTTCGCAATTGACCTTATTCCTGGTGCAGCGCCAGTATCTAAAGCGTATTATCCAATGGCACCAGTAGAATTGGAAGAAGTTAAGAAACAAGTTACTGAATTGCTTGAGAAGGGTTGGATTCGAAGCAGCAACTCGTCTTGGGGAGCTCCAGTTCTTCTAGTAAAGAAGAAGGATGGCACGAGGAGGATGTGCATCGATTATCGAGAATTAAACCGGGTAACTATTAAGAACAAGTACCCGATCCCTCGCATTGGAGAACTTTTTGAGCAGCTTAGTGGCGCGAGGGTATTCTCAAAACTGGATTTGCGATCCGGATATCATCAGGTCCGAGTGAAAGCAGAGGATATTTGCAAGACGGCGTTTTGAACTCGGTATGGACATTACGAGTATCTAGTGATGCCCTTCGGAGTAACGAATGCGCCGGCAGTATTCATGGACTTGATGAACCGAATCTTTTCACCATTCTTGGACCAGTTTATTATGGTATTCATTGACGATATTCTGGTTTACTCGAAGAGTTTGGAGGAGCATGCTGAGCATTTGAAGATCGCACTGCAGACATTGAGACAGGAGAAATTGTATGCGAAGATGAGTAAGTGCGAATTTTGGCTGGAAGAAATGAAGTTTCTGGGGCATGTTGTGTCGAGCGATGGAATCGCCGTCGATCCCGAAAAGATTGCAGCAGTTCGAGATTGGCCTATTCCAAGGAATGTAGCTGAGATAAGAAGTTTCCTTGGATTAGCCGGATACTACAGGAGATTTGTGGAGAACTTCGCTCGTTTGGCAGAACCGTTGACCAAGCTTACGCGCAAGGAGGTACCTTTTGTATGGACGGATAAGTGTGCGTTGGCTTTTGAGACGTTGAAGCAGAAGTTGATAACCGCCCCTATCCTGACCGTACCAGACAATTCCGGAGGACTGGTGATTCATAGCGACGCATCTAGGAAAGGATTGGGATGTGTTTTGATGCAGCATGGGAAGGTTGTAGCATACGCATCGAAACAGTTGAAGACCCATGAGAAGAATTATCCAACTCATGACTTGGAGCTTGCGGCTGTGATTTTCGCTTTGAAGATTTGGAGACACTACCTTTTGGGGGAAAGAGTCGAAGTTTTTACAGATCATAAGAGCTTGAAGTATGTGTTTACACAGAAGGAGCTTAACATGAGGCAGCGTAGATGGTTGGAGCTGATGGCTGACTACGATCTTGATCTTAAGTACCATCCGGAGAAGGTTAATGTTGTGCCGGATGCGCTTAGTCGGTTACCAGCAATTCAGGTGTTAACTACACAGAGAGAGATCATTGCAGATTTCCGAAGATTTGACTTGGAAGTTGTGCTACCACATTCTACGGGACAGTTGATGCAGTTGCAAGTACAGTTGTCCTTGGTTGAGAAGATTAAAGCGGCACAATCGCAGGATCCTAGAATGCAGAAGTTTCGAGAGCAGGTTGAGGCTGGACTATGAACAGATTTACTGGTCTACGAAGATGGTTCATTGAGGTATGGTAGCCGTTTGTGTGTGCCAATGGGGGATGTTCGTGAAGAGCTTATGAAGGAGGCACACAGTTCAGCTTATTCTATACATCCAGGAGGTACAAAGATGTACCGAGATATTCGACAGCATTTCTGGTGGGAAGGCATGAAACGGGAGATTGCTCGCTTCGTGGCTAAGTGCTTGGTATGTCAGCAAGTCAAGGCTGAACACCAAAGGGTTGCTGGTTTGTTGCAACCACTTCCGATTCCTCAGTGGAAGTGGGAACATATAACCATGGATTTCGTGACGGCTTTACCGCGAAGTCCAAAGGGCAACAATGCAGTATGGGTGATTGTCGATCGATTGACCAAGGCAACTCACTTTATTCCTTTCCGGGTTGGTCAATCAACGGAGACTTTGGCAGAGCGGTACATGCAGGAGATTGTAAGATTGCATGGCGTACCGGTGAGCATCGTGTCTGATCGGGACACTCGGTTCTTATCACACTTCTGGAGGAGTTTACAGGAAAGTTTGGGGACTCGATTGAAGTTTAGCACAGCTTATCATCCTCAAACTGATGGTCAGTCGGAGAGAACGATCCAAACTCTTGATGATATATTGAGAGCATGCTTGTTGGACTTCAAGGGTTCGTGGGAGGATCATCTACACTTGGTGGAGTTTTCTTACAACAATAGTTTTCAGGCAACTATCCAGATGGCTCCGTTTGAAGCTTTGTATGGTCGTAAATGTCGTTCACCTATTTGTTGGGATGATGTCGGTGAACGAAAATTGTTGGGACCAGATTTGGTGATGCAGACAGTTGAGAAGGTTAACACTATCAGAAATCATATGAAGGCAGCACAAGACAGACAGAAGAGTTGGGCTGACACGTCGAGAAGACCTCTAGAATTCACCGTGGGTGATTTGGTGTTCTTGAAGATATCACCGACTAGAGGGGTGATTCGTTTTGGAAGTCGAGGAAAGCTTAGTCCTCGATTCGTTGGACCCTTGAGATCGAGGAGCGTGTTGGTGAGGTAGCATATCGTTTGGCGTTACCGCAGTCCTTGACAAATGTGCACGATATGTTTCACGTATCTCAACTCCGTAAGTATGTTCGAGATGAAACACACGTTTTGGATCATTCGGAGCTAACAGTACGAGAAGACTTGACTTTTGAGGAGCGACCGATTGAAATCGGGGATCGAAGGGAAAAGGTTCTTAAGAACAAGGTTATCCCCCTTGTGCTAGTCTCTTGGGGTAATCGATCGCATGGAGAATCCACTTGGGAGCGAGAAGACGAGATCCGGCAGAAGTTTCCTCACCTTTTCCTGTAGTTATCTATCTTGTATTCTTGGAATTTCGAGGACGAAATTCTTTTGTAGTTGGGTATAATGTAACACCGGAGCCCAATACTACTATTTTCTATTATTGGTTGAGTATTAGATATTACTCATTTCATTTATCTTGCTTGTTTGGGTCTTACTGTAAAATTTTATCTGGCTAAGTCATTCTGCATATAACAAATTTTAGCACCTAAAATAAAATTGAAAATATTCATCTTGGCCTACTTGACACCCTTAGCCTCGTGGTAGCGTCCGTGCATTGTATTCTCGTCCCGTTCGGTGAAACGGGCGAGTTTGGATGGCTACGTGCACGTGCGTGTGTCCGTTTTGGGAGTATGCTTTTTAATCATAAAACATTTCATTTTAAAATTTGGAACCCGCTTAAAATCCTATTATTTGAATTTCGAATTTTTAGACCCAACCCGGGCGCAATTTGGAAATGTTTTATTTGGCGCCAAAATCCCAAATTTTAATATTATTAAAACCATCGCATATATTTTTTCTAACTAACCTGATATCTTACTGTTCATTACCTATCTTTTAAATCTTTAAGTTAACCATATAATATTTTTTACAATCTTTATATCCTTCTTAATTTATTCTCTCAGCCAATCGCAACCTCCCCTTTAACCCTGTGGGCCCCACTTTCTCTCTCTCTCTCTCCACTTTTTTCTCTCTCTCCCTCTCCGTCATATATTCTCTCGTACTTCTCTTTATCATTCTTTCTCTTCTTGCTTCATATTCCGTTTTTCATTTTTTTTAACTGTTCTTTTGTTGCCGGAATTCCGTCGTGCCGGTGACGCTTCTCGACGTTCCAGTGAGGCACCCCGACCCGTGTGGTTCCTTTGTTCGTCGTTTGGGTTCATTCCGTGAACCGTGCGCCCGTCGCGAGTTTTCCCCGCCGACGGTTAACGTTCCGTTTTCCCGATTCGCGACCCATCGAGGCAAGTTAATCTTGCTACATGCTATATACTTTTATAATCTTCATTTTATAATGTTATACATTTGAAAATCTTATAGTTTACACATGAAACGTCGTTGAAAAATCGGATATGACAAATCTGAAATTTACTGTACACCTTATCTTATAAAATTCATTATAAATCATAGAAAAATCATTAGTATACGTTCTTTAGTTCGTTACGAAGCTAATTCAGAATACTATAACTCTATGAAGTATTTACTGGCAAAATAAATTTTTTAAATAACGTAAAATGCAAATGAAAATGCCTTTAAACTGCTGTCCAGGGAAATTCCAGCAGCAAACTTTCAACTTCGAATATTCATAACTTTTTGTAGGGATAACCTGAGATGCTTATACTTATAAAACTGAAAACCTTATTGAATTATCTTTGTTTTGGTATAAGATACGTCTCTTTTGGAGAACATTTGTTATTTTTAAGCTATTTTACAAATTAGGGTGACACTGAATTTCTGAACGGAGCCTTCTTGTGCGTGGTTAATCAATACCACTTTTATAGTTATTAATCGCTTTGAATATGCTATCCATATTAATATTATTATATCAATATTTATATCACATATTGCTTAGTTGTGCATCCCACATTACCATTTTATAGTTTTATAACCTTTCGGATACCCGTTTGCATCCATCGCATTTAAGTTGCATATAATTGCATCCATGAAGTCTTAAACTTATTAACATGATTAAATGACTATAATTGTCTTACCGCATTCTTGTAATGTTGAAATCCTCTCTGTGACACAACTAATAACTGTACTGCAAACTGAGTGCATCTGCCTATTGCTTAATTCATTGCTTATATCATGTTGTTGATGACCATGCTTGATTCTATAACTGACTGTGAATTCACATATGATATTGTTCACAACTTGACCTGACTTACTACATGTATATGGATCTACCCGACATGGTACCGTATACTGTTTGACTTGACCCGTTACCTGATCGTGTGTCTAATGCCAACAAACCTAACATGTAGTCCTCATGGACCGTTCCTGTTGTCTATCCAGACAAACCTGTTTACCTGATCCTCTGTTGGCATTAGTTTCTTGATTACGGGATACCTGACTTGACTTACACATATAACTTGGGGGTATGGGGAAATCAGTATTGTAACCAAACGTAACTCCAAGGGCCATCCTATTGTTTGCCGTTTTTCCGGGCGTTACGGAATATCCTCTTGTTTGCCGTTTTTCCGGGCGTTACGGAATATCCTATTGTTTGCCGTTTTTCCGGGCGTTACGGAATATCCTATTGTTTGCCGTTTTTCCGGGCGTTACGGAATACCTATTGTTTGCCGTTTTTCCGGGCGTTACGGAATATCCTATTGTTTGCCGTTTTTCCGGGCGTTACGGAATATCCTATTGTTTGCCGTTTTTCCGGGCGTTACGGAATACCTATTGTTTGCCGTTTTTCCGGACGTTACGGAATATCCTATTGTTTGCCGTTTTTTCGGGCGTTACGGAATACCTATTGTTTGCCGTCTTTCCGGGCGTTACGGAATAACTACCGACGAGTTACGATGAGGATTACCTTACCTGGTTTCAAAGACTTTAGAACAGAGAACCTGATAGCACAGTTTAGTTTACCCACTGCATACAACCCTGCACTGCTCTGATTCATATTATTGTTACTCTTGCTTATTTCATGTTCATATTCGCATGCCTGTCTATTATGTTATTACTGGTTGACATGACGCGCTGACGTCTAGATTTTGCATCGCCCAGATTCCGTACCGCTGTCGCCGACCGAGCAGGAGTACTTCAGCCAGCAGGCTGATTTGTGAGTTCTGTAGTGATTTGTTTATTTCTTGCATTTTATTTCCAGATGTGAGCCCGCATTATGGGACGTACTTTTCTATTATTGTATTGGATCATTTGCTTCCGCACTTATTTATCATTGACTCTTGTTATTCTGGATTTGGACATGTGTTAGATAGTTTATTTATCTTGTTCTTGATATCTCTACAGCCGTAATGTGACTGTGGATGGATACTTCCTACCCACAGGTAGAATGGTTGGCTATGTCACGTGCCCAATCTTGCGTACTCTGGGAAGTGGGGCGTGACAAGTAGGCTCACGTAAGATCAAGTGTTACACAGGTCACCGTCGATGGCTGGATATAAACCATCCATATTATCGTAATTGCAGCAAGTTCAATGGTAAACAAAGAGCATATGCGTGCCCTACCTGATCCGACGGTTTTGAAGTTGTAGGAGGCCACATAAGATTTCAATAATGTTGTTTTGGGGAGAACGACAGAATATACAATTCCACGGGTTGCTGGCAGTCACAGGAGGAAGAATCCCATTTTCAATGAGCTAGTATATTGGCGTGATCTCAATCTACGTCATAACTTAGACTTTATGCACATCGAGAAGAACATATGCGAGCTACTCCTTAACACCTTATTGAATGTGAAATCCAAATCTAAGGTTATACTTACGGTTCGACAGTGGTACATACAGGAAAGGTTGTGTCTTGAATTGCACCCTCGAGAAACGGGGAATGGTAGATGATCAATTCCTGCAGCGAAGTACATGATGTCCTCTAGTGGGAAGGGTGTTTTTCTAAGAGTTTTCGAGCAAGTAAGGGTTCCTAAAGGTTATTATGAAATCTCTCTAAGAGCGTGGATATGAAACATAAAAAAATTTCTCATCTTAAAAGTCACGACTGTTACGTGATCATGCAGCAATTACTCCCCGTTACAATTAGGGCGTTAAAGGATGAGAATGTTGTTTCGGTTGTTACGGATCTTTGTCATTACTTCCGAGATTTAAGCTCCAAAAAATATAGGGCGGATGATTTTAGAAATCTGGAGAACAAAGTACCTATCATTGTTTGTAGATTGGAGATATTATTTCTGTCTACACTTTTCACAATCATATATTATCTCACAGTTCATCTTGCAAGAGTGAGGCATTTATGTGGATCCGTTAATTATCGGTTGATGTATCCATTCGAGAGGTAAGTAATGATTAAGAGTTTAATATTTGAATTTAAATGTCAAATAATATTTATCAAAATTCATCAATTGAACTTACCAAATTAAAATGCACGGGTTTATGTTTAAGATAAAAAGATATATACGAAATAAAAAGTCGATTGCCGAAGGGTTTCTCACCGAGGTATGCATGAAATTTTGTTCTATGTACTTTGAGGGGACCTAGACTATATTCAACAGGCTGGGCCGTAATGAGGACGTCATGGTTCACGAGGAACAAGGAACAATATCAATCTTCGGTGGATGCGGGAATGTAATAGGTGCCATGAAACATGTTGCACTTCGTAGTATGGAGATTGACACAATACATAGATATATATTATTTAACTTTGACAAGGTCAACCTATTTCAAAAGTATATATATAGATTATTGCTTTTTTCTACTTATAAATATGAAATTATCTAACTACATTATTTGTTTCATACTTAGTTTATGGAGGCTCAATACAGACCACCGGCGGGTCGCCTACTACCGAGGCAAATCGATAATACTTTAAATCGATAATTTGTGACATGGTTTAACCATTTTGTAAGTTTATCACTGAAATATAATTCAGTTCACATCCGTTAAACTAAAAGCGATTTTTTTCTAATACTTATCATGCCTTATTAGGTTCATACAGTCGTAGATGCCAACATAACAGTAGATTTTAAATTACTTGCCTCTGAACCAGATCCATTGGTTGAGCGTCTTACTGGTCATATCGTTAGTGGATATAGATTTCATACACAAGATAGAGATGTACGTAGAAAGTTCCAAAACTGCGGTGGTTTTTGATATTAACCACAAGATGTTATGCACCATCTAGAATTATCAATCGAACCATGGGACAACTTGACTGCTACGGTGTGCTGCAAGATATAGTACATGTACGTTATGGTGCACATAGAGTTTTCCTATTCAAGTTTCTTTGGTTTGATACCAAGACAGATGGACGAGAATACAAAGTAGAAAACATATTACTTCTACTAAATTCTTCAAGACCCGCGTTCACGAATAAGCCTTATATATTAGCGAGTCAAGAACGTCGGTGTTTTTATGTGGAGGACCCTACAGATGTTCTATGGCATGTCGCTATCAGAACAAATCCACGAGACTATTTTAACATGGGAAATCCCGATGATGAAAATCTTGAAATTAGCTGCCCAAACATGCCAGTCGCACCATTACAAGACCTGACCCTCGATATCGACGACGTTAACCTTTCAAGGGCTGAAATTGATCCGAAGATTTTTGTAGAAGACAGATCATCAAGATCAACCGCCCGTAGATGAAAATGAACAATGCGTGTAGCAGACCAATTCATCGATTACTCCGAGCAAAATTCAGCGAGTGAGAGTAGCGCTACCGAAGATGATGATTAACATTAAATTTTAAATAACGTTTTGTAACATTCATAATCATATATTCAATTTAAAAGTTTAGTTTCTCGCATTTTTCTTTCATTTACAGCTATGTAATTTGCTTAACTGTTTAATTTGATTAACTGTTCATTTCATCTATAGCTATGTAATTTGCTTAACTGTTCATTTCATCTACAGCTGTGTAATTTTGCTTACATGTTTCTTGAAATTGTTACTGTATTTTTCTGTTGCATTAGTTCATTTCTCAGGATATGAGCTCCAGGTCTAACGGGGCTTGTGGACGTGGACAAACTGAGGAGGATGTGGGAGCCAGTTCCTCCAGTTACGCGGGCCGTGGCCGAGGACGTACTGAGGAGGACCCCGAAGCCAGTTCCTCTAGTTCTGCGGGTCGTGGCCATGGTAGGAGAGGCCCCACATAGGTGCATTATGTATGGGCTCGTCCTCGAGACGGCCCGAAGATCGATGTGCACTTTTCAGCGAACAGGGATTTCATTGAACCCGGGGCGAAAAAACTGAAGAAATTGTGTGCCTCGATCTGCAATAATGAGAAGCGCATGCCGCATTTGGTGCATGATGGAGCTAATTACATTACAGTGTACTGGACGTCGAGGGCTTTAGAGGACAATAAGTAAGTGGCGTTAGATGAGATCTTGGTAAGCTTATATAATTACTCATGCGTACGTTTATTACTTTCGCATATATATGTTTGACCCTAATTCTTTGTAGTTGCACTTCTTCATAGTATGGTGGATAGATAGCTCCGCCTTCCCTCTACACATGATCCAATGCCAATTATTTATATACTTTTCAGGGAGTTGGCATGATCAGAAACACTCCGTATGCAAAAAATGGTGGAATTCCGCCACCAATGAGGAGAAATGGGCGGTGAAGCCCCGCATTGGATTGACGAGTATTGGGCCGCTATGATCGATCACTTCAGGTCGTCCGAGTTTTTGGTTTGTATATTGCCGAAAACTTTAATAGCGTTAGATATTAATTCAATATTAGCATGACACCGGACAACATATCTAAATGAAAGGCGAGGAGCGAGCACGGATCAGTGGCGCAGAGGAACAACCGTGATCGATGGTTGGGCGGAGGGATGAAATCCTCCCAGTATGCAGTTGCTCATATAAGAACACTATGTTTTCTTAATTTGTCGGTTTTAATTTCTAAACTTGATATAAATTAAATTCATTGATCTAAATGACAGGCAAGGAAGACGAGAGAAATGCCCAGTTGCGTTGAGCTTTTTCATATGGGTTTTGCGCGTGACTCCAGCTGCTCAAGCTCACAGGAGGCGACTGAGCATTATGTAAGTATGCTCCTACGCAATTTTGTTATAAAATTTTAATTGTAATTGCAGTCAATATAACCTTTCGTTGTAAGAAAACCGTAAATCTAAGAGACCGACACCGAAACAAATATATAACCATAAATTTAACTCATTAATATATAAGAGACCGAAACCGAAACGAATTCTTGAACTTTGGTTCATATTATAATTTCTCACAGCAACGGATGAGTGGCGAGATTGAGCAGCGGTGAGTTGCATTTGTTGCGGCGCACCACTAAAAGCCTACAAACGTGGAGCTTCATATGATCAATGAGGAGGTCTTTCAGCTGCACAACCCGGACCGACACGGGAGACTTCATATGGGCGGCTAAGGTATGATGTCTACAGTAAATCACGTCCATCCCGGTCCGAGTTTGCATCCTCCTCACGCGCTTCCGGGGATATTCATTTAGGCACCCACGCCTGCTGCAGCTCCATCTCCCTCTCCGTCTACCCCGATGGTACACATGATCAACTTATTGATGCTTCTCCTAATTTTCATGATGAACTTAATATGGTAATGTCTCAAAATAGTTTCCTTGAAAATAAAATTTTGTTGTTCGAAAAGGAGAAAAAGAAATTTGTTTCGTTGATTGAATGTTTGAAAAGCGAAAAAGAGAAGTTGATTTTGTCTCGCAATTCTTTGTGGGATGAAAACGATAGTTTGATTAAAAATTTTACCAATGAAATTGATAATTTAAAATCTTCTAGTAGTTCATAAGAATTTGTGAGAAATGTTGTTTTGATTGATAGATTAGAAAAGGAGAAAAATGATTTTCTGGCACAAATTGATAAATTCGAGAAGGAGAAAATTGAGTTTCTTTCAAAAATTGATATTCAATCAAAAACTATTGATACTTTAAACACTGAAAATGAAAATTTGATTTTGTCATGTGATGTTTTAAGAAATGATCATGAAAATTTGGTTTTATCTTTTAAAACCGAAATTGATTCTTTAAAATTTTCCTGTATTTCTCAAAAAAAGTTGATCGAGAAAATTGCTTCCCTCAAGAAACAAAATAATGATTTAACAATTTCTTTTGCTTTGTTTTCAAAAAGAAAGGAAACGATTGATCCTTTATCAAGCAAATAGATAAAAAAATTTAAATAAAGAAGATATTAATCTTAAAACTTCAAAATTTTTCTTCATCTAAATTTGTCAACCACTATTCTAAATATAAATCCAGTTTCATAGGTATATCTAATCACACTTGTCACTATTGTGGTGCATATTGACACTTTGCATATTTTTGTGAGTTTAAATGAAATAAATGTTTATATACCAATTTGAAATGAGTCTCCAAAACTAACCCCATAAACCTAAGTTAGTTTGGGTACCAATATGCACACCCACAGTTTTTTTTTGTAGGAATTGTGAATTTAAAATCAGAAAGATTTCAGAAAATGTAAGCACAACTATACTGGTGTAACAAGATATGTAATCTAACATAATAAGGACATTGTTAGAAATAAGTGGGTGGGGGTGATTTTGTACATAGTTTTTCATTTTCATTTTAATTTCTTAAAAAAATTATTAGAAAATTTTGAAAATAAAAATAAAAGAGTGAAAATGTATACAAAAGAGAAAGAGAGTGATTTTAAATAAATAAGAAAAGGGATTTTAAATAGATCTAGTAATAAGTTGTCAAGAGTCCGTCCCTAAAAGACTAGTATCATGAAAGAGATACTTGATTTAAGAAGATATAAGTGGAACCTGTTTTTGAGTCCAAATATTTTAACATTGCACATCTTGAAACTTGGGATAGTAGAAGAGACATGTCACGCTCTTGTCTGTAATGCCCTAATACGAAAAATAATTATTAATATCACAAAAAAATGAACATTGTTTTTACAATCATCAAGATAGCATAAAAAAATTCAGCGAGAGTGCTTCATCACTTAGTGACTTAGACCAACTGGTTTATGATTATTTGTTGTGCCTTAAGTGTTGCAAGATTAGGATACTGCTATTTACGCCTAATAAGTGATCACATCCGGTAATCGGTTAGTTAGTGCCTCACGAAATATTAACGGTCGCATGAAAAATGTAGGAACAAATCTATCAATTTGATTCGCCAATTAAAAAGTAACAGGGAGCTAAAGGTAAGAGTATAGGAGTTTGAATTCAATTCTCCGAGTGTAGGGATGATTTTACACACACGTAGGGGTATATGATCATGTTTGGAAGCAAGATAGGTAGGAAAGATTGGAAGAATGATGAGAAAGTAATTTTTGGTATAGATCAAAGTTTATTGAGGCATGATTCATGACGACTGAAAATATAATGAGGTTTAAACTCTTATTTTTCGTATTTTTCTTATCTATTCCTATCTTTATATATAGTTTTCATTTTCTTATTTTTGTTTCCTTTATTTTCTTTTGTAGGAGTAGTAGGAGTAGGAGTAGGATTTAGCTAGATTGTAGTTTAATTTAGTTAGATTGTAGTTTAATTTAGTAGAGTTTGGAACCCTAGATTTGCTCGAGAACTAGCAAAAGATAAGTGTAGGGGTATTTGATAGGTGTAATTTATTGCATATTTTTCTAACCCATTTATCATTTTATTGTCGTATATTATGTTGTTCTGGATATCTTTTATGAATTACCTGCGTACAATGGAGACTTAAAGGAGTTATTCAGAAAATCAAAAGAATAATTTGCAAATTTGGAAAAAAATTGGGAATATCATTATAAATCAGCAAAGGTTGCAACAAATAGAGGTGAATCAATCATCACAGCAACAAATAGAGGTGAATAAATTATCACAACAACAAATCAGTTGGAGACACCAAATTAAGTCAAAAGCAACAAATCAACATGCCTAATTATATGCCAAATTTGGGAACAATTCGGATATTTTCGCAGCTACATAAAGACATCAAGATATTCACGATTTTATGATCTCAGAAATTATCTAAATTGACAATAAAACCACGGAAAAAATCTGGTGCCACGAAGCCAAAATTCGGCGGCGGATCAATGGCGAATTAAATAAATTAGGGCCGGTTCAGCGGTCAGTTTTGGGTCGTTTGATGAGATTTTTTAAGGGCGTGATCGTATTTCCATATAGATGAATATGAGATTTTCATAGTTTTTAACAAATTGATTCTCTTATATTTTTTATTACTTATTCTCCAAACTTTCTTAGCCCTATATAAACACATGTATAAGTTTTCATCATATGAACTTGATTTTAATAAGGATAATTGAAAATTTGAATGGATCTAGGGATAGGTGATACACCCAAAAACTAATTAGGATGATAAAAGTTTGACAAACTAGAACCCTAATTAGGGATGGTAAAGATATGATTTTTATTAAAATAAATTCAACCTAGGTCATTATTCTTAATAACCTAGAACTTAGTTTTTAATATGGTATCTAGCTGATCTTTTACAATTGATAGGCTATGTTAATTAAATTTTCATAACTTATGCTTTTATATTAAATAATAGAAAACATATTAGAAAAAGATCTAGAAAAGAAGTAGTATCACTTAAACCAACAATTGAAAGATAAGTAAAACAAAAATCCTAGATACTTTTCTTATAAAAAAAACCACCTTTTTAATTACTTGCTACTTAGTTTTAAATCAATTATTTTTTTAAACTTGCATTTAAAGTAGTTAACACAGCTCTTTGTGGGAACGATTCTCAAGTACAATTGCGATAAGCTGTAAACTTGCGGTTAAATTTGGAGACTATAAAAATCCATATCAAGTTTTTCGCGCCGTTGCCGGAGAGGTGTAGTTTAATTACATTTAAATTTAAGTTTTAGATTGTAGTTGTAGATTAAATTAGGTTTCTTTTAGTACATTTGATTCTGCAAAATTTCTGTTTAAAATTTTAGAAATCGAGACAAATTACTGGAAGAGAAGATCGAGATGAAAATGAGGCATATCTAGGTAAGATCTCGTTCTTCCCAAAATCTCGATTTGATTCTAACTAACAGATTTTTGCAAGATTCTTTGCGCAATAAAAAATAATAATTTAGATTTAGATTTTAGATTGTTTTAGATTGTTTTAGATTGGATTAGGGACAGCAACCCAAATCCAGATTAGGTGGGGATTGCATCTCTCTTCATGTTCCCTACAAATCATAACTGGGAATCTATATTGACCTACAGTAATTTAAAAAAATATCTAGAGCTCTACCCCTAAAGACAAATCGTGCTCAATAGAACAATATGAGATTGTAAGTAATCTAACGGTTATTCGATTCAATTTTGAGGAATCTAGTGACGTGTGACTAGTTGTGATTATTTAATCAAGGCTCGCTATTTTAGTGATTCGTATAGTGGAACCTTCCTACTTAACTGTTACAGATCTGGTTTCAAGGTTGTTAAAGAGCTGTTAGAGGATCTATCCCGCAATTTGTCTCTTGACAGTTAGGAGCGGGTCTAGTAACTTGACCCAGGTAACCCTAAATCTAGGTTGATTTTGCATATTCAATTGTGATTTGTTAGAATCTATAATTTAGTTTCTGCATCTTAGTTTTTGCATATAAAAAAACTTTTGCGTACGGTGTATGCACATGTGGGGACAAGATGAAACAAACCGTTTGACTTGTCTTGATTTTATAGATATTATGGCTGAAATCGTCCCCGCTACACCTACCGTACAAGATAGATGCTATCCTGTCCGCACATCATTGCCATTTTTCATAGTCTTATCGATTGCTGTCGGTGACTATGAAATTGAATCTACTTTCGTAAACTCACTTCCCAAATTCTATGTTCTAGAATCGGAAGACGCCTATGTCATTATTAGAGAATTTGAGGACTTATGCCAATTGTTCAAATTGAAGCAGTTTAATCAAGATACTGTAAAACTTAGACTAATACCATTTTCCCTCACTGATAAAACTAATCAATGGTTGTACAGTGTGTCGGCCAACACTACTCACACATGGGAGGAGTTTAGTAAAGTTTTCCTTAAAAAATGCTACCCACATTTTAAAACTGCTAAATTCAGAAATGAATTTAAGACATTGTCACAAAAACCGAGGGATTTTTTTTGGAAATATTTTGAATGTTTCAAAGACCTTCTCATTGAATGCCCACATCACAATATAGCTAAGTGGGAATTATGCTAGATCCAGATAGTGTATGATAGTATGGAGTCTAAACTTATGATAGAGTCGGTGTGTCAAGACGACTTTATGATGAAAAAGGAAGATGACGCATGGAAATTTCTAAAAGAATTATCTAATAAAACCATGCAATGGGAGAGTACTGGTAAGAGAGGTTCGACCACATCTAGAGGAGAGTTACACGCACTTCAAGCTATCATAGGGATGTAAGCCGAGCTAGCGGTAATAAGAAAATCAATAGAAAATCAATCAATTATAACTATCCCCGTCCAAAAAGTGAGCAGATCTTCTCCTTACCTAAACTGTCAAGAATCTTGCCACCTTTCTAAAGAATGTCCCTTCTAAGCGGTCTTCAAAAGTAAGAGACTGCCAATGCTGCATATCAAAATAATAGTAATAATATATATTCTCAAACCTACAATCAAGAATGGAGAAACCACCCTAATTTATAATGGAATTAAGGCAATATTAGCCAACAATTCCAAAATATAAGACAAGGTCATCCACCCAACCTAACCCAACACACAACAAGAGTATGAGGACAAGAATACTATACTTAATAAGGTTGAAAAGAAGCAGAAAAATATCGAAAAGCAAATTGGCCAGCTATTTGCAACATTGGGAGGAAAGAGATGGGCACCTTACCTAGCCAACCTATAATAAATCCAGAAGTTACACGTACAAATCCTGATCAAATAAATTCTATAACCACTTTGAGGTCGGGAAAATAGATTGATAACCGGGTTAGGATGCTCGATAATTCTGAAGAGACCCCGGCTGATGAGGAGCAGCAGAGTCTTAATCTACTTGTACAGCCGGCATACACTTCCACACCTAATTCTACATACCAACCATTTTCTATTAATAACACTCTCGAGTCTAGAGCACCATATCCAAAGTTTTTAAAGGCCAAGAAGTATGATGCTAAACTAACGAAGATGATGGAGACGTTTAAACAAGTTAAGGTCAACATCCCACTATTAGATGCAATTGACCAAATTACATGCTATGCTAAATTTCTTAAAGACCTTTGCACTAAAAGAGGCAAACACATTTGCTTAAGAAGATTTTTCTAGCCGGTAATATTAGTGACTCCCTACATAATACATTACCCATAAAGTACAAAGACCCTTATTGTCTAACAATTTCATGCATTATCGGAGGTAAGATTATTATTAGAGTTTTACTTGACCTAGACACTGGTGTGAACCTTCTTCTTTTTCGGTCTATGAACAGCTAGAGATAGATGAGTTTGAACCCAAAAAAAGTCACTTTATAGTTGGCAGATCGTTCAATTAAGAAGCCAAAGGAAGAGATTAAGGATATGTTAATCAAAGTAGGCGAATTTATATTCCCTATAGATTTCATCGTTCTAGAAACACAACATGTCTCCAACCCTAAAAATCAAATTCCGGTAATCTTACGACGACCATTCCAAGCTACCGCTAACGTTTTGATTAACTGTCGCAATGGTTCGGTGAAAATTTCATTTGGAAATATGACAGTTGATATAAATATTTTCAATTTAGGAAGCCAACCTAGTAATTCTTATGACTTGACTTGTGACATCAACGCTTTATTTGAATTGTCTAATGAGAAAATAAGTGACAATGATAAGTGTTTATTTGATTCTAAGGACTGGGATTCTTCATTCGATAGTATACATGATCAACTTATTAATACTTCTCCTAATTTTCATGATGAACTTAATATAGTAATATCTCGAAATAGTTTTCTTGAAAATAAAATTTTGTTGATCGAAAAGGAGAAAAGGGAACTGGTTTCGTTGATTGAATCATTGAAAAGCGAAAATGAGAAGTTGATTTTGTCTCGCAACTCTTTGAGGGAAGAAAATGATAGTTTGATTGAAATTTTACCAATGAAATTGATATTTTAAAATCTTCTAATAGTTCATAAGAATTTTTGAGAAATAATGTTTTGATTGATAGATTAGAAAAAGAGAAAAATAATTTTCTGGCAAAAATTGATAAATTCGAGAAGAGAAAATTGAGTGTTTTTTTTTTCAAAAAATGATATTCAATCAAAAACTATTGATACTTTAAACACTAAAAAAGAAAATTTGATTTTGTCATGTGATGTTTTGAGAAACGATCATGAAAATTTGGTTTCATCTTTTAAAAGCGAAATTAATTCTTTAAAATTGGCCTATATTTCTCAAGAAAAGCTAATCGAGGAAATTGCTTCCCTCAATAAACAAAATAATAATTTAACAGTTTGTTTTGCTAAGTTTTCAGAAAGAAAGGAAACGATTGATTCTTTACCAAGCAAAAGGAAGAAATTTTTAAATAAAGGAGATGCTAATCTTAAAACTTCAAAGATTCAAAAATGCTCTTCATCTAAATTTGTCAACCACTATTCTAAATATAAATCTAGTTCCATGGATACATCTAATCATACCTGTCACTATTGTGGTGCACATAGAAACTTTATATATTTTTGTGAGTTGAAAAAAATAAATGTGTATATACTAATTTAAAATGGGTCCCCAAAACTAACACCCATAAACCCAAGTTAGTTTGGGTACCAAAATGCAAACCCACGGTTTTTTTTGTAGGAATTTAAAATTTAAAACCGGGAAGATTTCGGAAAAGGTAAGCACGACTATACAGGTGTAATAAGGTATATAATCTAACACAATGAAGTCATTGTTAGAAATAAGTGTGAGGGGTGGTTTTGTACATAGTTTTTCAATTTCCTTTTAGTTTCTTTTAAAAAAAATATTAGAAAATTTTGAAACTAGAAATAAAAAGGTGAAAAATGTATATAAAAGAGAGAAAGAGATTTTAAGAAAAAGAGATGGTTAAATGGATATAGTAATAAGTTGTCATGAGCCCGTTCCCAAAAGACTTGTATCATGAAGAAGTTACTGGGTTTGAGAAAATGTAAGAAAAACCTATTTTTGAGTCCAAATATTTGAACGTTGATACCCTACTATATGCACATGCAAATATCTTGAAGTTTGGGATGGTAGAAGAAACTTGTCATGCTCTTGTCTGTAATGCCCTACTACGAAAAAAATTATTAATATCATAAAAAAATGAACAATGTCTTACAGTTATCATGGTAGCATAAAAAATTCAGCGAGGGTACTTCATCACCTAGTGATTTAGACCAACTGTTTTGGGATCATTTATTGTGCCTTAAGTATTGCAAGATTATGATACTGCCATTTACGTCTAAAAAGTGATCGCATTCGGTAATCGGTTGGTAAGTGCCTCATGAAATATTAGCAGTCACATGAAAAATGTAGGAAAAATCCTTCAATTTGATTCGCCAATTAAAAATTAATAGGGAGCTAAAGACAATAGTATGGGAGATTGAATTGAATTCTCCGTGTGTAGGGATTATTTTACACACACGTTAGGATATATGATCATGTTTGGAGGTAAGATAAGTAGGAAAGATTGGATGATTGATGAGGAAGTAATTTTCAGCATAGATCAAAGTCTATTGAGGCATGGTTCATGACAGTTGAAAATCCAGTGAGGTTTAAACTCATGTTTTTCGTATTTTTCTTATTTATTCCTAACTTTATATATAGTTTTCTGTTTCTTATTTTTGTTTCCTTTATTTTCATTTGTAAGAGTAGGAATAGGAGGAGAGCATTTAGCTAAATTGTAGTTTAGTTTAGTAGAGTTTAGAACCCTAGATTTGCTCGAGAACTAGCAAAATATAAGTGTGGGAGTATTCGATAGGTGTAATTTATTGCACATTTTTCTATTTATTTTCATATATTATACTGTTCCGAATATCTTTTGTGAATTATTACAGATAACATGGCTTAGATGCAAAAAGAAGAAAAATTGTGCTAAAATGAGGATTACGTGCGTACAATAGAGACTTAAGGGAGTTATTCATAAAATCAAAAGAATAATTTTCAAATTTGGAACAAATTTGAAAATATCATTACAAATCAGCAAAAGTTGCAACAAATAGAGGCGAATCAATTATCACAACAACAAATCAGTTGGAGACACCAAATCAAATCAAAAGCAATAAATCAACCTACCTAATTATATGCCAAATTTAGGAACAATTCAGAAATCTATGCAACTACAGAAAGACGGCGAGTTATTTAAGATTTTATGATCTCAAAAGTCATCTAAATTGACGATAAAACCACATAAAAAATCTGGAGCCACGAAACCAAAATTCGACGGCGGATCAGCGGCTAATCAAGTCAATTAGGGGCGGATCAGCTGTCGGTTTTGGGTCGTTCGATGATATTTTTATAGGCAAGATCGTCTTTCCACATATATTAATTTGAGATGTATGGTTTCGTCTTTCGAAGATTCTGAAGGTATGCAACAGTATCCAACAGAGCAATTAGATTCTCATTGATTAGATTTTCATAGCTGTTAGCAAGTTGATTCTTTTGTATGTTTTATTACTTATTCTCTATACTTCCTTAACTCTATATAAGCACCTGTATAGCCCTAGGATTTGATATCTCTCTCTCATATGCTTAAAAATTAGGATCTACTCTTGGAGAGGAAGCAATCAAGAATAATTGTAAGTACTTTTATTATGAATAAAGTTTTCCTTTGTTATAATATGAGTAACTAATCTATTTTTCTAGGGGTTGTATTTACGCAATTTCTATGGTTAGATGGTTTATCCCTTCTCTTTCTTGTGTTTAATGGTGAATTTATTTTAATATAATTCCTTTCTTTTAAATTATCATTATATGAACTAGATTTTAATAAGGATATTTGATAATATGAATGGATTTAGGGATAGGTGATACACCTAAAAACTAATTAGGATGATGCATGTTTGACAAACTATAACCCTAATTAGGTACGGTAAAAATATGATTTTTATTAAAATAAATCCAACCTATATCATTATTCTTAATAACCTAGAACTAAGTTTTAATATGGTATCTAGATAATCTTTTATAATTGATAGGCTATTGTTAATTAAGTTTTTGTAACATATGCTTTTATATTAAGTAATAGAAAATATATTAGAAAGAGATCTAGAAAAGAAGTAATATCTTTTAAACCAACTATTGAAAGATAAGCAAAACAAAACCCTACATTCTTTTCTTATAAATAAACCCACCTTTTTAATTCCTTGCTACTTAGTTTTAAATCAACTATCATTTTAAACTTGCATTTAAAATAGTTAACACACCTCTCTGTGGGAAGGATTCTTAAGTACAACTGCGATAAACTGTATACTTGCGATTAAATTTGGAGACCATAAAAATCCATATCACCTTGCATAACTCTAAGGAGCGCGGCATTGTCAGTCAGTGGAGTGGGTTGATTTTTTTTTGGCCGTAACTCTGAAGTCAAGGAAGAACGAAGAAGATTAGTGACGGAAACAAGAGTCAATAACAGCAAGAGATTCAAGAAAACAAGGGATTCAAGAAGTTGAATGATAAGGCAAGAATGTGGCATGACATGTTCTTATAATTCAGGGTTTCCAGATCAATGTATTGGGTACAGTACCCAACCAAAAATTGAACCAAGCCCAGCTAACGTAAACATGTGCTCTGATAACACAAAACCTTGTCACGCCCCGCTTCCCAAGATACAAAAATTTCAGGACATAACTCGGCCAGCCATACTACCTACAGTATGGAATCATCCTTCCGTGGTGACATTAATTCTTTCATACAATAATCAAGAAAAAATATAATATATCTAACACTATACATATGTCCAATGCTACAATAAACAATAGAAGAAATCAAGACAATAGCGTAAGAAAATAAATGGAATATCAAGTATCAATATATCTAAGGATAAATAACGAACAATAACCGTATTAGTCCCTTATGTTCTCACAAAAGAAATCCAAGAACAACGATTCAACCGGAAATAAACCTAAACCATAGATAAATAAATAAACAATAATACTCTTCAATGCTCGGCAATCTTCTCGAAATAATCTCGATCCTGGGTTGCTAAATTCATAAGATCTGGGCCAATCAAAACCTAGACGTCAGAGCATCATATGTAATATAATAGCATAAGGAATATAACCAAGATGAAATATATCATATACAGGAAATCAATATTAGGTGAGCATATTTAACATGAGCAATATAGGATGATATAAAAATAATGATATAATTAAGGAAATCATGTCAAGTGTAAATCCAAGATGTCCATATCTCTAAATTATCTATCCTAAAAGTATTTCAAACAATCAATGCAATCATTCAATAGTTCAGTCAGGGTCAAACCAATGACCTATGAAAGGAAATACAATATGATAATCAAGATATAAAGGAATGGACCATCGAATGATATTAGAGTATCATTCCAAGACACGAGTGTCTATTTCCACAACGATTGGACGAATAATGACAGTATCACTATTCTAAGGAACGAATGCCCCTATCAATATACCATCGAATGATATTGGCACATCATTCCAAGACATGAATGTCTATTTTCATAATGTACCATCAAATGATATTGGAACATCATTCCAAGAAATGAATGTCGCATCTCGTAATATACCATCGAATGATATTGGCAAATTATTCCAATACATGAATGTCTCTTCTCGCAATGTACCATCGAATGATGGTGCATCATTTCAAGACACGAATATCTCAATTCGCAACAAGGGGACGAACGATATCATATCTTCATTCCAAGACAGGAATGTCTATTTTCGGGTAATCAATATTTAATTGATGATTCTAGAATAGGCAGGTATCATGTCATGTCTAGTCAAGTTCATCAATTAAGTCTAATCACGTCAAGGGTATCATGAATACGCTAGCATTGGACAACTATTATATGGCATGAGTCCTAACATGGTAACTAGTAAACATATTCAAGCATAAATATAGGTAACAATCAGGTATTAGCATTAACGGGAAACATCATGATCAACGAATGCAATAACAAGTCAATATCCAATATGTTCATGATAAAAAAATAACATGGATACATGAAACAATCAGTACTCTGGGATGTCAGGCATAACATCATCAATCAGAATATACAATACAATCATAATACATGTCAAGTAGCGTGTTGCGCATGTGTAACGTATCTAGCATATCGTGTAACATATCAGTTTCATGTCAATTTAAGACGGCTCATGTAATGTTGAGACGGCTCAAGTGTATTAGAGATGGCTCATGTAAGGTTACGACGTCTCACAAGTGTTTATAATTATCATATGTTGTCTGGTTACATGAGACGGCTCATGATGATCTTGAGACGGCTCATGATGATCTTGAGCCGGCTTATACCTTATCTTGAGACAGCTTGACGTATTTTAAGACCGCTCGTTATATATCTGGAACGTGTATTTGTTCTTACCGTGTATGAGACGGCTCAGGGTTTTGTTGAGCCGACTCAAGGGCAATTTCTAATATGATCATATTTCTTATTTTGGTTTTCCATTTAAATTCCATACATGTGATAACATCATTCGATGGTACCCTGGTTGCGAAAAGAGACATTCATGTCTTGGAATGATGTGCCAACATCATTCGATGGTACATTGCGAGAAGAGACATTAATGTCTTGGAATGATGCGCCAACATCATTCGATGGTACATTGATAGGGGCATTCATGAGACGTCTCAAGCCTACAATCATAATTAGACGCTATTATTTATTATAACGTGTAATTATGATTTCATCTAATATAATGTCGAAAATCAAAACCTTGTCACGGCCACTTCCCAAGATATAAAAAAATTTCGGGACGTAACTCGGCAAGCCATGCTACCTACGGTAAGGAATAATCCTTCCATAGTTATATTAAGGTTGTCATGAAATAATCAAGAAAAAATATAAAATATTTAACGTTAAACATATGTCCAATGCCACAATAAATAATAGAAGAAATCAAGACAATAGCGGAAGTAAATAACTGGAATATTAGGTATCAATAGATCCAAGGATAAATAAAGAACAATAACAGTATTGGTTCCTAATGAGCTCACAAAATAAATATAAGAACAACGATTCAACCGGGAATAAACCTAAACCATAAATAACTAAATAAGAAATAACACTCCTCAATACTCGGCACTCTTCTCAAAGTAATCTCGATTCTGTGGTACTAAAGTCATAAGATCTGGGCCATGCAAAACCCATACGTCAGAGCGTCATATATAATATAATATCATAAAGAATATAACCGAGATAGAATATAATATATACAAGAAATCAATGTTAGATGAGCATATTTAACATGAGCGATACCGGATGATATAACAATCAGGATATAATTAAGGCAAGTATGTCAAGTGTAAATCCTAGATGTCCATATCTCTAAATTATTTATCTTATAAGTATTTAAAAACAATCAATGCAATCATTCAATGGTTCGGTCAAGGTCGAACCTATGACCTATGGAAGGCAATACAATATGATAACTATGATATACAAGAATGGACTATCGAATGATGTTAGCGCATCATTCCAAGACACGAGTGTCTATTTCAGCAACGAGCGGACGAATAATGACAGTATCACTATTCCAAGGAATGAATGCCTCTATCAATGTACCATCGAATGATGTTGGCACATCATTACAAGACATGAATGTCTCTTCTCATAATGTACCATCGAATGATGTTGGCGTATCATTCCATGATATAATTGTCTATTTTCACAATGTACCACCGAATGATGTTGGCGCATGTGTAATGTATCTAGCATACCGTATAACATATCAGGTTCAAAATCAGATTCATATCAATTTGAAACGACTTTTGTAATGTTGAGACGGCTCAGGTGTATTAGAGACGGCTCGTGTAAGGCTGAGATGTCTCACAAGTGCTTCAGAATAGTTATATGTTTTCTAGTTACATGAGATGGCTCATGATGGTATTGAGCCGGCTCATAACCTATCTTGATACGGCTCATGGTATATTAAGACGGCTCGGTATATATCTGGAACGTGTATTGGTTCTCTGTGTTTATAAGACGGCTCAGGGTTACGTTGTGCCGGCTCACGGCCAATTTCTGATATGATCAGATTTCTTATTTAGGGTTTCCATTTAAATTCCATACAAGCCATAAAAAATATGATCATAATAAATTCTCCAAGTTAATTTATATACTTGGAACACATAAAGGTTGTGTCTTTAACAATCAATGTATAGTGATATAACTATATCATGTTTATCTACATATCGTGATTCCGATCTTGATATATCGTTAACTAGGGTTACACATAAACAAAGATATGCAATGCAAAAATAATATTAATGTTATGCCAGATCTGATCTGGCCGTAACCAGCATGTAGCAAGCGTCTAGAAATACTTTCCTCGATTTATGATCTCGGTGGCGACGATGAAGGGCTCGGGTTGGATGCAACCGAGAAAGAGATGAAGCCGCGATGGATCTCGTCATCGCAATAGGAACGTGAAGATGATATCGATGACGATGATGATGGCGATGAAGATCCCCCCGATAGGACGAAGATTCGCGACTGCGACGAAGTCTTGATCAATGGCTAGGGTTGTTATATATCTGAAATGGCTCAACGTATTTTAAGACGGCTCATTATATATCTGAAACATGTATTGGTTCTCTGTGTGTATGAGACGGCTCAGGGTTATATTGAGCCGGCTCATGATCAATTTCTAATATGATCAGATTTCTTATTTAGGGTTTCCATTCAAATTCCGTACAGGAGATAACATCATTCGATGGTACCGTTGTTGCGAAAAGAGATATTCATGTCTTTGAATGATGTGTCGATATTATTCGATGGTATATTGAGAGAAAAGACATTCATGTCTTGGAATGATGCGTCAATATCATTCGATGGTACATTTTGATAGGGGCATTCGTGAGATGTCCCAACCTTACACGAGTCATCTCTAATACAATAATAATTAGTTGATATTATTTATTATAGCGTCTAATTATGAATTCATCTAATACAATGTCAAAAATCAAAACCTTGTCACGCCCCGATTCACAAGATACAAAAAAATTTCAGGACGTTACTCGGCCTGCCATGCTGCCTACGGTAAGGAACCATCCTTCCATAGTCACATTAAAGCTGTCATGCAATAATCAAGTAAAAATATAAAATATTTAACACTAAACATATGTTCAATGTCATAATAAACAATAGAAGAAATCAAGACAATAGTGGAAGCAAATAACTGGAATATCAAGTATCAATAAATCCAAGGATAAATAAGGAATAATAACAGTATTAGTCCCTTATAACCTCACAAAAGAAATCCAAGAACAATGATTCAACCGGAAATAAACCTAAACCATAAATAACTAAATAAGCAATAACACTCCTCAATGCTCAGCAATCTTCTCGAAATAATCTCAATCCTGCGGTACTAAAGTCACAAAATCTGAGCCATGCAAAACCCACCATAAATAACTAAATAAGCAATAACACTCATCAATGCTCAGCAATCTTCTCGAAATAATCTCAATCCTGCGGTACTAAAGTCACAAAATCTGAGCCATAAAAAACCCAGATGTTAGAGCGTCATATGTAATATAATATCATAAGAAATATAACCGAGATAGAATATATCATATACATGAAATCAATGTTAGAGGAACATATTTAACATGAGCAATATATGATGATATAACAATCAGGATATAATCAAGGTAATCATGTCAAGCGTAGATCCTAGATGTCCATATCTCTAAGTTATCTGTCCTACAAGTATTTGAAAACAATCATTCAATGGTTCAGTCAGAGTCGAACGTATAACCTATGGAAAGGCAATACAATGTGATAACCAGGATATACAAGAATGGACCATCGAATGATGTTAGCACATCATTCCAAGACACGAGTGTTTATTTCCGCAACGGGTGGACGAATAATGACAGTATCACTATTCCAAGGCATGAATGCCTCTATCAATGTACCATCGAATGATGTTGGCGCATCATTCCAAAACATGAATGTCTCTTCTCGTAATGTTCCATCGAATGATGTTTGCGCATCATTCTAAGACATGATTGTCTATTTTAGCAATGTACCATCGAATGATGTTGGCGCATGTGTAACGTATCTACCATATCGTATAACATATCAGGTTCAAATTCAGTTTCATGTCAGTTTGAGATGGCTCATGTAATGTTGAAACAGCTTAAGTGTATTAGAGACGACTTGTTTAAGGTTGAGTCATCTCACAAGTGCTTCAGAATAGTTATATGTTTTCTGATTACATAAGACGGCTCATATGGTATTGAGCTGGCTCATAGCCTGTCTTGAGACGACTCACGGTATTTTAAGACGGCTCGTGATATATCTGGAACATGTATCGGTTCTCTATATGTATGAAACGGCTCAGAGTAATGTTGAGCCGGCTTACGATCAATTTTTGATACGATCAGATTTCTTATTCAGGATTTCCATTTAAATTCCGTACAGGCGATAACAAATATGATCACAATAAATTCTCCAAGTTAATTTATACAGTTGGAACACATAAAGGTGGTTTCTTTAACAATCAATGTATAGTGATATAACAAGATCAAGTTTATCGACATATCATGATTCCGATATCGATATATCGTTAACTTGGGTTACACATAAACACAGATATAAATGCAATAATAATATTAATGTTACGCCAGATCTGATCTGGCCATAACCAGTATGTAGCAAGTATTTAGAAATACTTGCCTCAATTTATGATCCCAATGGCGATGATGAAGGCCTCGGCTTGGATGCAACCGAGAAAAAGATGAAGCCGCGATGGATCTCGTCATCACAGCCGGAACAGGAAGATGATATCGACGATGATGGTGGTGGTGATGAATATCCATCTGAGAGGACGAAGATTCGTGATGGCGACGAAGACTAGGTCGATTGCTAGGGTTAGGGTTTCGGTTAGATGAGATGAGAGGATGCTAGGGTTTTGATTGTGGCAATTTTGAACAATAGGGTTTCATGAAAACCAAAAAGGTTTAAATAGAATGGAAATAAACATGAGCCGGATATATCACAAATGCTAACCTTAGACGGCTCATACATCCTTGAGCCGGCTCATAAGTCTTCCCTAATCACTGTTTCCTCTCTGGCTCCATGAGACAGCTCAAGCTTGTTTGAGCCGGTTCAACCTTCTTAAGAAATAAACCTACATGTTTAATAATAATAACTTTATTCTAACAACTACCGTACCAAGGGTCTAGAGTGTTACATTATTGTCTCTTTTCGCAACAAGGGGACGAATGATACCAGCCCATCATTCCAAAACAAAAAATTCTATTTTCGGGTAATCAATCTCTAACTGCTGATTCTAAAATAGGCAGCTGACAGATCATGTCTAGTCAAGTTCAGTCAATTAAGTCTAGTCAAGTATATGGTATCATGAATACACTAATATCGGACAACTATTACATGGCATAAGTTCTAACATGATAGTGAACACGTTCAAGTATAAGTACAAGTAACAATCAAGCATTAGCATTAACGAGAAACATCATGATCAATAAATGCAATAAAAAATCAATATCCGACATGTTCACGATAACAAAATAATAAGGATACATGAAACAATCTGTACTCTTGCATGCCAAGCATAACATCATCAATCGGAATATATATTACAATCGTAATACATGTCAGGTAGCTTGTTGCATGGAGAATCTACTTGTTTCAAAAATCAAAACCTTATTAGGGCTCATCAAGTTACGTTGAGTAGATAACAAATATGATCACAATAAATTCTCCATGTTAATTTATATAATTAGAACACATAAAGGTGGTGTCTTTAACAATCAATGTATAGCGATATAATTATATCAAGTTTATCGACATATCGTGATTCCGATCTCGATATATCGATAACTAGGGTTATACATAAACACATATAAACAATGAAATAATAATATTAATGTTACACCAGATCTGATCTGACCGTAACTAGCATGTAGCAAACATCTAGAGATACTTGTCTCGATTTATGATCCCGATGGCGACGATGAAGGCCTCAGCTTAGATGCAACCGAGAAAGAGATGAAGCCACGATGGATCTCGTCATCACAGTAGGAACAGGAAGATGAAGATGAAGCAAAGCCCACGTAGATATTGACTTGGATGAGTTCTTGGTGACGACGATGATGATGCACGATGATCGAGTTGGGTACTTGGTTGATGAAGATGGCGGTGCACGACTGGGGTTTCTCGGTTTGGTGTTGAGAAAGGAGGCTAGGGTTTTAAGATTGGAAATATGAAATCAAAACTAGGGTTTGCATGAAGGTCATGGGTTTAAATAAGATATGTTATGAACATGGGGCCAGAAATATGCATGTCAGATTTTGAGCCGGCTCACATATACTTGAGTCGGCTCATAAATCTTTTCCAACGATCGATTCTCTCTGTCTCCATGAGATGGCTCAGGAATTCTTTGAGCCAGTTCGACCTTTCTCTTAAGAAAAAATAAATAGAGATAGAATACCCATCAACAGTTTATCCGAGCAAGTACTGTACACACGTTTTAAGGTGTTACATATAGCGACGGTGAGCAGAGGTGAGCAGCGGCTACGGCGGCGGCTTGTGGTGGTGGTGTTCTCAGTTATGAACGGTTATGAAGAAGAAGAGAGAAGAGGTGACTGCTCCACTTAGAGCGGGCGAGGATGGGGCAGACTCCAACGGTGAACTTGTTGACGTGGATGCCCTGGAGGGTGGTGGCGAGGAAGTGGCCGGACTCGTGGACAACGATGATCCCGGCAAGGATCGAGGAGGTGGAGATGACCGGCTCTAGGGTTTCGATCGAGGGGAGGAGGAGCTACACGCGTGGGTTCGATCTGCAACGGCGAAGGGTGGGGTGTCGAAAAATTGAACGGTGATGACCGGGATCAATCAATGGTTAGGGTTACACTACTACAATAAGGGGTTCCCCCTACGGATAAAGGCATCCGTCGGGGCAACATTTTATTGCCCCTACGAATTAATCCGTAGGTCCCCATGGTTGTCCCTACGGTGTCCTATGTTTTAATTTAAAAATATTAAAACGCAATTTACCCTACGGAGCCGCAAACAAAGGCCCTAAGGTTAAATCCGTAGGGGCATATATATGGGTTATTAATAAAAAAAAGCACAGAAAAGTCCTCGTTACAAAAAATTCCTCTCTCTCACTCGATCTCCCGCGCGCGCCTCTCATCGCCATCTCTCCCGCGCCTCGTCTCCACCGCCCTCCGCCCGCGGCCCGCCACCGCCCTCGATCTCCCAAAACTTCCTCGTCGCCACCGCCCGCGACTCGTCGCCGATTGCGTCGTTGACCACCGGTCTCCTCCATCGTCGGTCTAGCTACTTGTTAGTAAATCTCAAAATTTTACTTCTAATAATACTTTTATTTATAATTTTGATGATTAATGGGTTGCTACTTGGGCTAGAGTTCAGGGTTCAGGGTTCGGTTAGGGTGAGGGTTAGGGTTAGTGTTCAGTTTAGGGTAGGGTTAGGGTTAGGGTTAGGGTTCGGTTCAGTTAGGGTTAGGGTTAGGGGTAGGGGTAAGGGTAGGGTTCGGTTCAGTTAGGGTTAGGGTTGGGGTTAATTAGTTGGGGTTGGGGTTTGGGTTAGGGTTAGGGTCAATTAGTTGGGGTTAGGGTTAGGGTAATTAGTGTTAGGGTTAATTAGTTGGGATTGGGGTTAGGGTTAGGGTTAATTAGTTGGGGTTGGGGTTAGGGTTAGGGTTAATTTGTTAGTGATTAGTTTCATTTGTTAGCGGTTTTATTTTCCTCTGATCTATAGTTGAGTGCTATTACTGTACCCCTCCCCAACCCACACCCACCCATCAACTAGAACACCCCCTAAAGAAAAAAAGAAAATATAAAATAAAATCCGACAAAACCAATAAATTCTATGAAGCTGCTTTATTCGATCTCATTGTTGAGTACCCTTAGTCCACATCTTTGGATCCCACATCTCGTTTTGTTTAAGAAAGATGATTGCATTTCTTATTCTGCCTGCTTTTTTCTCTCTTTATTTTTTCAAAGAGGTGTTCAATATATATAGGGATTAAGGTCTGTACATTATTTTTTATTTACATAAGGTACGTTGGTAGGTTTTCTAGCTATGTAGCATGACTACAAAACAAAAGGCTCCACATAGTTACAATGCCTTCTTACAGGCTTTAACCTGGTTAAAAACGCTCGACAATGTATTGTCTATATAGCCGATATAACTATGTGCAAGAGAGGGCCATGAGATCTCAAATGATGTTAATGCTCAAAATTTTAGTTTCTTGTCATTTCTAACAATTTTTTTATAATAGGAGTCTTAAAGTAAGAATTTGTCCTGAAAATATAGACGAGTAAGCATGTTTAACAGGATTGAATTATGATAAGGAGTGGAGTTTTTATTTTCATTTCAGTTACCCCTTATCCTTTTAGCATGTTAATTTTTTCACCATTGGTGTATTCATGTGCCCTAATGAGATTCACTATAACACCTCTCTATAATTTTCTTCATTTTAGAGTCTGAAAATATATATTTTTTCCGACGACTGGCACAAAGGTTGAATATTAAGGATGTTATGTTACAGATTGTGAAAAACTAGATGACCAAACGAGTTTCTCTCATGTTATTTAAAATTTGCAGTGTATGGGGAACTCTCCCTTTAAACCGGTGAATAGCACACAATGGGTTTTGCACTATATGTGCTTTAGTATCCTACATGCGGGTACAAATATGGGACAGGCACAGGTCGATAGACCTTCAATACACAACCTTCCAAACGTTTAGGATACGATCTGGATCTGATTGTGTTCGCTAACCTTTTATTGATTCATATCAAGAAAATAACATTGTAGCTTAATCTAAATTAACTATCAAATAATTTCACTTGAATGATTTTCCTTCTAGATGTTTTCTTTTCAGTATATTAGAATTTGAGAAACGCTAATAGATTGTTTTTGTCTGTAAAACAATAGTTATTTGAACCATTGGTGCCCTTAATATATCTACATTCTCTTCCAGGACTCGGTCCTTTTAATCATCTACCTTCATCTACCCTTTCTTGGTCTTCTGTAATTATTTCCTCATAATATTTCTTTTGTTTAACTGTGGACATATATCCTTCCTTTTGGAATATTTGGTCAGTCTAAGATCTCTCCTATATTTTGAAGCCTTGTACGTAGTTACTTACTCTCATTCCTGAACTCCTATCAGTTTTTGGACCATTAACAATCAGCATCGCGTGGATTTTTTTCTCTTATTTCTGATCCTTATCTGATTTATTATCTAGACTGGACTGGACTAGACTAGACTAGACAACAAAGGTTATAACCTAAGTAGGTTTTGTTAATTGTTCCCGTGGATATGTCTAATGCGTCCACGAAACGAAAAAGGTTATCAGTAATGTTATATTATTACTTCACATTTTACGATATATACATATATAGCATGCATATGTAATGATTGTCTAATGCGTCCATGAACCGTTTTATTTAGATTTGATGACGATGACGGGAGCACCGAGGGGCGGCAGGAGCTCCAGCCGCGGCACCGGCAGAGGCAGAGCGGTTCTGCCGCCCGGAGAGCTGCGTAGGGAGCTTCAGAGGGCCGGTCTTGCACCCCGATCGGAGACCCCTTCGGATGCCTCCTTCCGTGTGGACTTTGCCATACCTTCAGGTATATTGCACGCATATTCATTTTGAATGTAATATTATAGATATACATGCATATTCATGTCAAAATTACTTACATAGTCAATATTTGATTGTCTAGCTGTTGGTGCATCCACGTCAGGGACAGAGGCCACTCCCGCACCTCCAGGTATGTTTATATATCATATAGTGAATGTATATTGATTTAGAATGCTATATCATAAATATACATACATTTTTTTTGCTTTTACGTACTTACATCTCAGGCTGTAGGTGGTGCCTCCACATCTCGGGCAGAGGCCACCACCGCACCTGCGGGTATGTTTATATATCCTATAGTGTAAACATGTTGATTTAGAATGTTATATTATTGATACACACATTCTTTTTGCAATTACTTATATAGTCAATGTTTGATTGTCTAATTATAGGTGGTGCGTTCACGTCTGGTGCAGGGGTCACTCCTGTCACTTTCATACCCTCCGCTCGGTCTGCAGGTTTGTATGAATAAATATAAAATATTTATTCATTTTACATATCCTTTAAGAATAAACATTAACCTCATGTAATTTTATCGATGTTTATTTTCTATTTGGAGATGCGTCCATGTCCAGGTCACCGGCTGTTCCTCACCGGAGGAACTATCGTCCCGCTCGTGCTGCTGCCCGGGCCTAGGCTCATGCTTTTGTCGCCGGAGGTATATATCACACTTCAATTTTTGTTAAACCTTGATTTCTTAATACCACTTTGTCTTAATATTGTTTGTCTTGATATTTCTTGTAGACGCAGGGCATCCCCATCCCGAGCAGGGGGCTCGTGGCCTGAATCAGTCCCACAGGCTGAGGCTCGACAGAGCTAGGAGGGAGGCAGCATTCCCCCTCTTCTTTACCCCTGATTATCGCTATACCGACGATTATGCCGAGAGATTCGGCCGGTATATGAAGGATGAGAGCCGCGTCGTGAAGAAGTATCCACTTCACGTTGAGTGGGGCGACCCGCACCGGCGCTTATTCGCTCTCTTCTGGGATCAGGCTCGGGTATTATTATATATTTTCATTTGATTTATCCAATATATTAATTATTAACACTTGCAATTTAATAACATTGTTTTTTTGTATTTGCAGCTGGATTACGATTTTCAGCCTGTACCCGACCCTGATCACCTGAGAGAGTGCTCGATTTTCACGCTCTGTACCATGGCCTGATGAAGAACATGCAATCAAAGGTTCGATACAATAGGAATGAGCTGAAGATCGACTGCTATTCCCTGTGGATGGCGACCTTCGAGGCAGAGAGAGCGGCCCTTCTACATACTCCGGCTTTTGCGAGAGTCGATGTAGATACATGGCCTTTCTTGTGCCAATATTTTGACTCTCAGCGCAAACAGGTTTGTATTTTAAATGTAATTCATTATTTAGTATATAATTTATTTTTTTGTGTTGTTTAATTAGAAAACTAAATCTGAATGTGTTGTGCAGAAACAGGCGGATCAAAATAAAGAGAATAGGAAGTCGGCGAAGAGGGGTCACCCCACTTATACAGGTGGCTCGATGAATATTACTCGTGGTATGGAGGCATCGGTAAATTACAATAGATCTACTGTGATATTATGTAATATTAAGAGTTATTTTATAATACATGTAAATTTTTTGTGAATTGCAGAGATCTCAGACCCTGGCGCAGGATGGTACACCGAGCGTGCTGACCGCGTATCTTGTCGTCCACGGCACCTCGACAGATCCCGCCACGGGCGAGCTTCGATACCCCAAAACCGCTACCCAGGAGTATTGCGTAAGTGTTAATATTTATTCAACCCCTATTTGAAATTTTTGTTTTGAAAAGTTCAAATTTAAATGATATACTTATATTTTACTGGTTAATGTGGGTGTAGGAGCGGGTGGTTGAGCAGGCGAAAGCATCGGTGATCGGTTTTACTGGACAGAACGATCCGATGCTGCTGACCCCAGTCTTAGACGCCGCACACGGAGGGAACCACGGAGGTTGGGAGAGAGGCCAGGGACTAGGTCCTAGCTGGGCCCATATGAGGTTGGACTCCACTCCGGCGGTTACTTCCACTATCTCCCGTGAGCGACGTCTAGAGCAAGATGTTGCCACCTTGAAGGCCAACGTCCAGGAGTTGAATTAGATGATGGTATATATACTACTTAATAGTAAAATATTATATCATATTTATAGATAGCAACATATCCAATATTAGTACGTAGCTGAGCTTATTTGGTTGTAGACTTAGGTTTGATTAATCATACATACATAGAACTGTCTAATTAAAATAAACTACAGTTTTCCAAACTAGATATCCAAACGAGGCATAAGTCCCTAAGTATTCATAGATTGGGGTTTCGCAATAACCTGACAATGATACGAATTCGACTAATACACAGTTCTTACTCGTTTATTACACACAAAACTGAACAGACGCGACAGGGTACTTCGGCTGAGGCTCCACATACATCTCCTTCAGCTGCGGCTTCACATGCATCTCCTTCGGCTGCGGCTCCGCAAGCCACTACCTCGGCTGCGGTTGCGCAGACCACTCCTACAGCTCCACAGCCTGCTCAGACTCCCGCACAATCCGCATTGGTCGAGTTGTTGACTCGGGGTTTATCCGAGGAGCAGATGCGCCAGATTACGGCGATTATCAGAGATGGATCTGGACTGAGCTAGGGTACCTTTTTGATTTTTATATTTTAAGCATGTATATACTTATATGATACATATTGTATATATTTTGGACGATATTGGTGGTGTTTGTGTGTTCACGATGATTTAGATTTATATAGTTTTCTGTTTGTTGATTTCTTTTATATATTATGCGTATTCATGTTGATTATCGTACTGCGGTATTTGGTTATATGATGTATATATTATTGTGCACAGGGCGGGAAAAATGCAGACAGCCTTTTTTTTAATAAAAAAAAACCTGATAATTTGTCCCTACGGATTAAGCCGTAGGAACAACAGTTGTACATACATATTTATCCGTAGGGCCAAACTTTGCTCCTGCATATTTATCCGTAAGGACAAAATATCAGGATACCTGATATTTTGCCCTTATAGAATCAGTAACGGATGTTAGACTTGCACATACGGATTAATACGTAGGGACATAAGGATGGACCTACGGAGGTATAAATATGGCCCTACGGATTAATACGTAGGGGGAACTATTTTATTTTATAAACCGATAAATTGAATAAATATTTTTTCCCTGCGGCTTACTCCGTAGGGACATACTTACCCACTCAGTAAGCCGTAGGGGCAATTATTAAACCGTAAGGGCGTGTTTAAGGCAAAGATTTGCACCTGCGGCGTTTGCATCTACGGTGACTTTTTGTGCCCCTACAAATATATCCGTAGGGGCAGTGGGTTGCTCCTACGGCTTTATCCATAGGGGCAAACCCTATTTGTAGTAGCGTTAGAGCTCTGTTACCATATTAGAAATTTTTGATTGGGAAAAGGAAAAATATTATTGATGGCTGATCAAGATACAATATATAATGTGACTCTCTATGTTTAGCTTAAAAGATTAAATCTCAATATTAAAAGATAAGATTAAATTCCAAGGATATAAGAAAGATTAATGAATATCTTAAGAGTAGTTTTTCGTTAAAGGGAAACCGAATTGTGGTTTTTTTTTGTAGGGTCAAATGGACGTTTTTTTTGTTGTTGTTGGTAAGTACCAGTTACTATATTTATTTTCTTTCCAACCCTAAACTTATTAATTACAGCATATTAATTGAAGGAGGAGGAGTGGCCAGCACTAGTGTAGACCATCAAATCAGAAAGATATTGAGTGTGACTTGAGTTTGGATTCTCTAACCACTTGAGTACTTTGCTTTGCTTAGATCAAAAGATTTGAGTCATTAAAGATACGATGCGACAAGTAATTAACAGTCTTTGTGCGCATAGTGCCTCCTCACAACATAATGCATGCAGAAATTGTCCCCCATCGTTATCCTCCTGTGTACAATACCCCGCACCCACCCTCGCTCTGTCTCTCTCATGCTTGTATGGATGAGGTCATATGCAGCTTCTTCTAGTCATTGATATGTCTTCAATTATTGCAATGATCACACAATCCCATGCATGACATCTTACGGTATATATAATCCTTTGGCAATTTACTTTCAAATAACTATATTTACGTTTTACATTAAAATCATTTTCTTCTTAGTAATTTTCTTTTTGTGCATATCATAAAATAAAATATGTACTATATGTCATTCAATGAACGGTATTGATCATCACCTAGTTGACAGATTGTTAGATTTTTGTTCTACTAGGAGAGTTTTTTTTTAAAGACTAGATAGGTTATTCAATGAGGTGCTCAAATCTGATATGTTGGGGATACCGAAAATATTTTGGGAGCGGGATAGACTTGATCAGGAGCGGATAGCATATCCTTACAGTTGGGGAAATCGATCTCCACAAACCAACGAGAACACACGATAGCTAATACGATATAATATGAAAAATAAACAAATAACACAAATGATATAACGTGGTTCGGCTATTTCGGTTTAGTCCACGGGGCAATCGTCTCACTGGGGCTTTCATTATAATTAGAAAATAACATACAAGAGGAATTCACTCTCACAACATTCTAATCACTTCTCTCCCTCTCCACGATAGTGGAGACACACACAAACCCAAAAAACACAGAACACAGCATTTGGCACTCAATTCCTAACTCCTCTCAATGGAAGCATATATATTGTTAATGATCTAACACTACCCATCATCCATGATAGCCCATACCAATGGATGGCCCGACTCATAAGGCCCGAGTCCAAGTCAGACTCTCTCTAGATGTGTGAACGGATACAAGACACGTCCTAACAATCTCCACCTTGGCTCGAATCCATGAGTCGAAACTCGATCGGAGATACA
Source organism: Agapanthus africanus (assembly GCA_030015575.1). Lineage (NCBI taxonomy): Eukaryota > Viridiplantae > Streptophyta > Magnoliopsida > Asparagales > Amaryllidaceae > Agapanthus > Agapanthus africanus. Next base: position 682,726,960 of record JASDDO010000031.1, on the reverse strand, counting down.
ACGTCCTCGCAATCCTCTCCACAGACATACACATGCACATACACTTGCTCCACCTGGCGGGAATAGCTCATACTGTCATCACTGCCTCAAATACGAGCATCATAATCAAACTAATATGTTCCACCTTGGTCCGATCGCCAAGACCCCAAACTGAGACAAAACCCGATGACGTATACACCATATGCCACATAATGTCTGCAAATTATCATGCGTCGAGGAAAATATGAGGCATCATACCTCGTCATGCATCATAGTGTCTCAATATGGCTGGAGAATTTATATCGACCAACAATAGGATACATCAATGCACCTCATCACATATCAACGTTGCAAAAAAACCAACAAAGAGAAATAACGGCTCGCAACAAAGAAACTGGCATAAACAAAATCCACCAAGAACCGCTCAAAAGATGCGTGACACAACCCGATCAAATCTTCATCATGGCTCGGAAGATAATGTGTCAACAAAATTTCGACGACGAGCAAATCACACTAAATGTGATAAACCAAATCGCAATAAATGCAATAATGCATACGATCGCGAAGCAAACAAACAAAGTATCCTGATATACGCCTGTTCGAACAATCGGCAATGAATGGAGTGAAATTTTCCTCGAAGCACCAAACTAAGTCGAATGGAATTATTCTTGTCACGCCCCGCTTCCCAGTGTACGGCGAAGTGGACGCGACGAGGCCCGCTACGTATATACTCAGAAGTATATACGCTAAGCGTAACTAAGCAATATAAAGTAAATCACAAGAGACGAATAATATAGAAATAACAACAACTTTTATTAATAACATTTTTTGTACAATGCAGGAAAAGAAAATACAACTGGAATGAAAAGCAATGCCTAAACAGTGGCATAACAGAAAATGAAATAAACTGGAAAGAACAAGGTACAATATCTAGAGCTCTGGATCTTCCTGGAACTGCTCCAAATCTTCACCGGTGGGCTCGATCTCAGCTTGGTCCAACGCACCTGACGACATCCAAAGAAGAAAGAAATAGAATGTCGTCAGCGAACAGGTCGCTCGGTAAGTCCCAAAAAATAAGAAGAATGAGAATGACAGAGTAACAGTATTTTCTAACTATTATATTATTAAATCTTATAGAACATTGTGTAACGCTGTTGTTTGTAGCTTGGTACAGAAGGATGCCAGTGTATACGAGGGGGATCTCTATATGCTAGAGATCAGGGCAAAAGGAAAGTACAAGGAACCGTTATGCCACGGTACAACAGCAATAGGATTCAGGTTAGGTGTCTTAATCTGACCACCTCGTACCACCTTTAACACCTTCCGTACCAATCTACCCCTTAAATCCCGTAGTGTTTTAACAGTATTGTAGTATTGGAATATGTAAATGAGTGACTGACCAAAACCATGATATCAGTAAACATGTTGTAACTGTATAATCAGGTAAATGGAATATCAGGATAATGGATGAATATCCATGGTTTGATTCAGTCAAAATGAATATATTGTTAAATAGATTCAGGGATTCATGTATTCAATTTGTATTGTAAAATAAAAGAATATAGATTGACTTGAATCATATTCAAGTCAGAAATAATCAGACTCTAACCCGAGTCAGACTAAAAGAAGGTAAGTTGAAGTTCGATCTTTGTTAGGGGCCTTATTGTAAATTATAAAACTTGAGGGAGTTTTATGTAAAAAGTACTTTTGTATAGTTTTCAAAATACACCTCAAGTATTTATTCTTCTTCTTTATTGTTATAATGAATGTGAATTTTATTTGTGTTATTCTAGTGAATATATCCTAATAAAAGTATTAATTGTTTTATCTGAAATTCATGGTATTTTAGTGTAACTTTTAATCTTGTAATTTTTAGAAAAATGTGGAAATTTCATATTATAATAAAATAGGTGTTTAAATGATAATTATATATATATATTAACACATGAATAATTTTTAAATGAATATTTTATTTTCAAAAATCTCATTTTCCTTAAATATCGTATTTTAAACCATTCGAGACCGAATGCTCCTTGCGGAGGTCTGAATCTCGCACTACTAGCCTGCGGGTGCACGATGAACCGTACTATCCCTAACAGGTTCCCAAAAAGTGGGTTGTAGCGGCGCTTTGCTTAGGTTTAACAAATACTTTTCATTTGGAAAAACGGTTTTATAAATATGGGGTATTTATTTGCAAAAGAGTACAGTTTTCCGTATTTTAGTTATTAGGGTTTCCTAAACCACCTAGCCTATTTCTAAGGTCTAAACGATGAGTCATTAGAAGCCTCAAATCGCCTCTTCACCGTCAATTGCGGCCAGGTAAGTGCCAGGTAAGTGGGAAGGAACCACGGTCGTGGGCCTAATTAAAAACCACTAGCCTTAGACACACTTGCCTAGTCACCACAAGACAGTTTAGATAAACGATCGATGTCCATGACCAATCGTGCTTTCATTTTATTAAAAGATTTTATCTAGAAATGTTTATAACTTAAAGCTTTCAATAAAGGTTATAAAGATTAGGGTATTTTAGCGAAAGGTCCTGTAATTTCGTATTCTGTGTTTTGATATTTATCAATTAGGGTTATATTGAGTGTGTGTAGAGATAGGTCATTACCTCGTGACTTATTTTAAGTTTTGGTGAAATTTAAAGGTAAAACATGACATATTAAGCTTAAAGGTATTACAGCGTAAGAATGCGGTATTTGAAAACGTTATCATTTCATGTGTGAAAATTCATTCAAATTGATTTCTACAAGTTTAGTGATCAAGATAAACCTATTTAGGAGTGAGGGAATTAATTAAACTAAGAAAAATGAACTTCATGGTATTTTTATGAAAAGAATACGGTTTTGCAAAGAAACTATCATTTCATGTGAAAAAGTTTGATTAAATTGGTTTATGGGTGATTAATAGTCAACAGAAATATGGGTAGATAATATGTATTAGGTGACAAGTGGAAATTTATAGAAAAACCGAATCGGAAATCGGTTTGTCCGATTTCCGTCGGGTTCCAAAAAGTCGTATTTTTACACTTATAGAAAAGAGAGATAGAAGGGATGGGACTTATGGTTTGGACAAGATAAGGAAGCTAAGGGGTTTGGTGGTTGTCGATTCGTCGAAAACGTCGCGAAGGTTCTGATCCGGTCGCCGGAATCCGTCGTCGATTTCGGCAGCGCTTCGCTTCTCGCTCTTCGTACCGAGTTCTCGAGAATTTGATAGAGTGGACTTAGAGTTGTGAGGTGAAATGGTAGAGGGTAGGGGTCTTTATATAGGGCTAGGCTAGGGTTAGGGTTTGGATTAAAAAATATTTTTAAAAAATGTAAAAATCATTAAAAATTCCTTAATTTTGGTCTTAAAAGAGATTTAATGGAATATCTGTAACAGTACAGAAAATTTAGACTATGCAGGTGAAAAGACCCAGTCAACACAAAAAAATTTCGTGTTGACGACTCGGCCGACCGGCCGAGTCCGGCCGACGGCGCCGGCCGATTCGGCCGAGTCAGGGCCGAGTCGGGTCTCGATGGGTGGGTCTTGGTCTGGGGGAGATTTTGGTATAGTTTATTTTTTATAATTCGCAATAAATTGTAAGTTATGGCTGTTTGACCTTTTGACTTCTAAAAAAAGTTAAAACAAAATGATATAAAAAATATGTGGGGCATGGGATTCGAACTCTGGTGGCTTGGTTCAGCAGTGCAAGGTATTATCAATGAGCTACAAGCTCCTTCTTGTAATTATTGTAAGGAATTAGATACTTAAATTGTTTCCAGTAACATCAATACTCCAAGTATACACTATAGTTAAAGCAAATTTTTGGTATACAAAATTGGAGTTGTTACAATCTACCCTCCTTACAAAAAATTTCGTCCTCGAAATTTACAACTTTTATTTAAGGACTAGTTTACAAAAAGGTGCGGATATCTTGCACGCTTCTCATCCTCCCTTTCCCATGTGGATTCTCCTGGAGTGTCTTTCCTCCACATTACTCGGACCAAATTAACTTCTTTGTTCCGAAGTGTCTTCACTTTCCTGTCCAGGATCTCCACAGGTTGTTGCTCGCAAGACAAATCGGGCTGTATCGTGAGCTCGGAATGATCAAGTACATGGCTGGGGTCACTCACATACCTTCTGAGTTGGGATATGTGGAACACATTATGCACTCCTTCCAATGAGGGTGGAAGCGCTAAACGATATGCCACCTCATCGACTCGTTCGAGTATATCGAACGGTCCAATGTATCTTGGACTCAACTTTCCCCGTCTTCCAAATCTGATCACTCCGCGGTTCGGAGAGATTTTCAGGAATACATGATCTCCTGGCTGGAACTCCAAGTGTCGTCTCTTCGCATCAGCCCAGTGTTTCTGTCTATCTTGGGCTATGTGCATTCTTTCCCTGATAGTACGAACCACATCAACGGTCGCTACTATCATCTCTGGTCCAAGGAGTTCCCTCTCTCCGATGTCGTCCCAACTTAATGGTGATCGACACTTCCTTCCATACAATGCTGCAAAAGGTGCCATTCCTATGCTTGCTTGGTAGCTGTTGTTGTACGCAAACTCCACAAGATGCAGGTGATCTTCCCACGATCCCTTGAAGTCGAGCATACATGCTCTGAGCATATCCTCCAAGATCTGAATAGTTCGTTCCGACTGACCATCTGTTTGTGGATGATAAGCCATGCTGAAGTTCAGACTTGTTCCCAAGCTAGCTTGCAGACTCTGCCAAAATTGCGATCGGAACCTGGTGTCACAATCGGAGACAATGCAAACCGGTACTCCATGAAGTCTCACAATTTCCTGTATGAGTTCATGGGTATCAGAGATAGTACATTATGAAGAGTTTAAATCTTAATTTAGATTATTACCTCCATGTACTTCTTCGCTAATGTCTCAGTTGATTGGCCAACTCAAAATGGGATGAAGTGAGCCGACTTTGTGAGTCGATCCACAATGACCCAAATCGCATCGTTACCCTTTGTGTTGCGAGGAAGAGCAGTTACAAAGTCCATCGTGATATGCTGCCACTTCCATTCCGGGATTGGTAATGGTTGAAGTAGTCCAGCTGTCCTGTGATGTTCAGCCTTTACTTGCTGACACACCAAATATTTTGCGACACTTCTGGCTACTTCACACTTCATTCCATGCCACCAATAATTCTGACGTAGATCTTTGTACATTTTGGTACCTCCAGGATGTACTGAATAGGGAGAGCTGTGAGCTTCTTTCATTAACTCTTCCCGAACAGGACCCTTTGGTACACACAATCTGCTGCCGTATCTCAAAGATCCGTCTTCATGGATGATGAAATCTGTTCTGAGTCCATTCTCCACTTGTTCTCTGATCTTTTGCAACTTAGCATCGCTGGCTTGAGCTTCCTTGATCTGGTTGACAATAGTTGATTGGACTTGTAGATTCATCAAATTTGAAACATCACCTGGCATGACTAGTTCAATCTCCATCTGATGTAGGTCTTGCTGAAGCTTCCACTGTGCGGTGAGATTCATTGCTAATGGTTGGCGACTAAGAGCATCGGTTACTACGTTCACCTTTTCTGGATGATATTGCAAGTTGATGTCAAAGTCCGCCATAAGTTCTAACCATCTTCTCTGCCGCATATTCAACTCCTTCTGAGTAAACACATACTTCAGACTTTTATGATCTGTGTAGATGTTCACTCGTTCACCAAGTAAGTAGTGGCGCCAAATTTTGAGAGCAAAAATGACGGCTGCCAACTCCAGATCATGCGTCGGATAATTGCGCTCATGAGTTTTCAGTTGTCTTGAAGCATAAGCCACAACCTTACCGTGCTGATGTAGAACACATCATAATCCCTTACCGGATGCATCACAATGTACTTCGAATCCTCCAGATTGATCCGGTATGACGAGAATAGGTGCAGATATCAGTCTTGACTTGAGTTCTACGAAATCTTGCTCGCATGCTTCTGACCACACAAATTCTTCATCTTTTCGTGTGAGCTTGGTCAGGGGTGTTGCTATCTTCGAAAAGCCTTCAATGAATCTTCTGTAATATCCAGTTAAGCCCAAGAAACTCCGTATATCCTTCACTGATTTTGGTGTAGGTCATTCGCTAACTGCTGAAACTTTTGCTGGATCCACAGAAATCCCTTCTCCTGATACGATGTGTCCAAGAAAACCAACATGTTTTAGCCAAAACTCGCACTTGTTGTATTTGGCATAAAACTTATGTTGTCGAAGTGTTTCCAGGACAATTCGTAAGTGTTCCGCATGCTCTTTCCGATTCTTAGAATATACCAGGATGTCGTCGATGAAGATGGCAACGAACCTGTCTAAATACTCCCGGAAAACTTGGTTCATAAGGTTCATGAAGATTGCTGGTGCATTGGTCACTCCAAATGGCATTACTAGAAATTCGTAATGTCCATAGCGAGTTCTGAAAGCTGTTTTGTGAATATCAGCCTCCTTGACCTTTACTTGATGATAACCTGAACGAAGATCTAGTTTAGAGAAGACACAAGATCCACTTAGCCGATCGAATAAATCATCGATGTGCGGGAGTGGATACTTGTTCTTTATAGTAACTTCGTTCAAGGCCCTATAGTCGATGCACATTCTGTATGAACCTTCCTTCTTCTTCACCAATAGTACAGGTGCTCCCCAACTTGAAGTGCTGGGACGAATCCATCATTTCGCCAGTAATTCGTCCAACTGTGTTCGAACTTCTTTCAATCCTTCCGGACTTAGTCTATACGGTGCTTTGATCACTGGTTGTGCTCCTGGTACTAAGTCAATACTGAATTCAAGAGCTCGATCGGGAGGCAACCCTGATATATCGTCAGGGAATACATCGCCGAACTCTCGAACTACCTCCGGTCTTGATTCTTCCTCTGCCTGAGCTGCTGCAACTACTGCTTCCCTTGGCTTCGCTTTGTAAGTACTTGGCTCCAGGGTGCGATCTCCACTCTTGAAATAGAAGATCGGATGTTCTGGAATCTCAAATACTACCCTAATTTGACGACAGTCGATGGTAGCATAAAAGGTTCCAAGCCAGTCCATTCCTAGAACCACATCGAAATTTGGTATGTCCAGTACTTTGAAGTCAGGGTAAAACTCTCGACTGCAGACGACGACTGGATACATGCTGTATCCCATAGTTGCTTTTAGAACACCATTTCCGGAACTGACGTTCCAGCTGGATACAAGCGGTGAGACTGGAATCGCATGGGTTCGGATAAACCGTTGCGACATAAAGCAGTGGGATGCTCCAGTATCAAACAGTGCAAGTGCAGGTAGTGAAGCTACTAGGATTGTACCTAAGGTATATGGGATAGGTTTTAGGTATAGGGAAAGTGTGTAGGTAAACAACACTAAAAGATAAGTTTGAGAAAGAAAGTTTACTAGTAATGACTTGGCCAGTGGCCTCAGCTTCTTCCACAGACATCATGAAAGCCTGGCGCTTCGGCACATTCCTCCTGGCCTGAGGAGCATTCCTCTGAACGTTCCTTTAAGCTTGATGAAACTATCGAGGAGGTGGTGCAGCTTGTGGTCCCCTGGGTGGTGCAGGCAGTGCAAGTCTGGGAGCAGGTGCCTGAAGAGCTGGTCGCTGCTGATAAGTATTTGCTGGCCTGGGTGCAGCAACTGAGTTCTGCCTCTGAGGACAAGATCCAATATCGTGAGTGGCTGAACCGCAGACTAAGCAGAGGCGGTTGGCTCGACGGCAGTCCTTCATCATATGTCCAGTTCTCTTGCAGTAGGTGCAAAAGGCTGGGCTAGGACGATGAGTTGGTACTCCGGGTCGCCTCGGCACGAAAGATGGTCTGGACGTGGCTCCACCTGCCATCTGGTTGGCAGGGCGTTTGACTCCTGCAGACTGAGGTCTGCCCCTCTCTTTTATGACTGCCTCATAACTGCGGGCAGCTTCTAGGGCTTCCTCATGAGTCAAAAACTTTCATGTGGCTAGAGCAGCCTTGATCTCTGTGTCCAAACCTTGCTGAAAACGACGGGCTCTGATCTCGTCCGTTGGTATCAGGTGTGCCGTGAATCTGTTTAAAAATTGTGTTAGCTGTGTAATATGTGATATTTTATAAAATTGAACTATTGTGACATATCTTACCGGCTCAACATAGTGAACTCAGCATCGTATTCATCTACCGATTTCTCCCACATTGATCCTTGCTGTAGATGAATAAACTGGTGCTCCATAGCGAACCTGGCAGTCACAGAGAAATATTTCACGTCAAACTTCTCGCGAAATGTCTTCCATTCAATCGGCTGCGCTAGACGGGTTTCTTCCGCCTTCCACCAATTGCGAGCATTATCCGTGAGCTGTAGCTTCGCTACACGGACCCAAGCGTGGTCTGGCACTTGAGCTGCTGCCAGATCGTCTTCGATGCTTTGTGCCCATTCTTCTGCTTCGAGAGGGCTTCCTTTACCAGAGAACTGCTTTGGGTGCAAAGCCCTGAATTGCTTTACTCCCGGTGCATCGTTATCAGGACGGCTCAATAGTTGTTGCTGTCCCTCGAGAAGACTGCGGATCGCATCAAATAGCATTGTTTGCTCAGTGGGTGGTGCCGGAACAACTGGTGTGAGAGGTAGTGCTGGAGGGGTGTTGTTGACGTTGGTGCTGGTGTTGTTCGGGGAATCCATAATCCTGAAGAAAATTTTGGATTAGGACAGAATCAAATACATGAAATGATAAGATTCAAGGAATAGAGATTTGCAAGATTCAAAGAACATGAATTGTAAAGAATGTTTTAGTTGCTGGTTCTTATGTTATATTGCTTAGGTTGTTCACGCAGACCAGAACTGCATGACAGGGATTCATACAGCTCTGACCTGCATGGGCCACCAACAAAACCTAAATGTAATGCACCACGCCACCCGACCAGGGGCCACTTCCTAGGAGGTCACCCATCCCAAGACTTCCCTGGCCCGAGCACGCTTAACTACGGAGTTCTCAAGCTCCTGTAGTTCCGGTTCACTTAAAAGGCGTCTCTGTAATTGAGGGTGGTATCATTATATTTATATTGCAGTTCGGTCCTCTTTCGGAATATGCTTTAAGGACCCGATCCCATTGTTCTGAAATGGCTCCCTCACTCAGATCACCAAGATGTCCGCAACAGACCGCACTGAGTGTGGACAGTGTGGACAGAGCAGACTGCTCTGGGGACAGAGCAGATCACCATGGGCCACTTCCCAGGAGGTCACCCATCACTCAAGCTCCTGTAGTTCCGGTTCACTTAAAAGGCGTCTCTGTAATTGAGGGTGGTGTCATTATATTTATATTGCAGTTCGGTCCTCTTTTGGAATATGCTTTAAGGACCCGATCCCATTGTTCTGAAATGGCTCCCTCACTCAGATCACCAAGATGTCCGCAACAGACCGCACTGAGTGTGGACAGTGTGGACAGAGCAGACTGCTCTGGGGACAGAGCAGATCACCATGGGCCACACTTCCCAGGAGGTCACCCATCCCAAGACTTCCCTGACCCGAGCACGCTTAACTACGGAGTTCTCAAGCTCCTGTAGTTCCGGTTCACTTAAAAGGCGCCTCTGTAATTGAGGGTGGTATCATTATATTTATATTGCAGTTCGGTCCTCTTTCGGAATGTGCTTTAAGGACCCGATCCCATTGTTCTGAAATGGCCTCCTCACTCAGATCACCAAGATGTCCACAACAGACCGCACTGAGTGTGGACAGAGCAGATCACCATGATGTCTTAAGACCGCACTGCTCTGGGGACAGAGCAGATCACCATGATGCCTTAAGACCGCACTGCTCTGGGGTATTACAATTCTCGAACCAATAGAAGGAAGTGAGACATGAACAACAAATCTCCACCCTGGCTCGCATCTGACGAACACCAAGATCAATACTAAAAGGAGATAGTGCCTCAACCAAAAAAATCTTCGAAGAGGAAATATGTCACATGATCAATGTGATAACCCAAAATCGCAAACGCGATAACACATGCGACATCAAAATAAAGTGAAGAACTCCACCTTCAAATCAAATCCGCATCGTAACAAATGTCTCGAAGAAATAACCAAGCAGACATGAAAATTAACATAAACCGATTCAAACTATACGTATCAAAATGAGGATATCTTCAATAAAAGGTAGAATACGGCCAATCCAACTCCGCCAATGCGTCCGGAGCATATGAAAACATAAGGACAGATCGACAAAATCGGCCACCATATGCACGATCTACAAACCCATCAACCTAAGCTGTCGATCTTATCCAAAACAACCCATTGGAATTTTAGCCACTGCACTAGATGTTGCTGTTCTGGACAGCACATAGAATCCTAATGCATTAGATATATCTCTTTCTCTGCCTATCCACGTGAGGAGCTAGCACCACTCTAAATTTTTTTTATCACGTGCTTTGTACGCACACCCCAATCTTTCAACTTCACATGAACATCTGCGCGACAGCGCCGCCATGGCCAACCTCCATCACCGGATCTCGCAGCCGCCGGCGTCGCACACTCGCGCCATCACCGAAGCCGCCACATGCATCCAAGCCCTCACCGTGGCCATCTAGCCGCCATGGCCATGCTCGACGGAATCCATCGCCGCCGACTTCATCCAACTACCATCTCGAGGGCCATCTAAGCTCAACTCCGGCGAACCTTTTGCGCCCAGATCCGGATTGATCGATCACAGCGGCTGTCCCATACAAGATCCGATCATAAGAGCATATATTCCGGCTTCACCTCGTCAGATTTACCCCGGACAACCATCAAATCCGAACCTAACAACCGGATCTATCACTTATTCAACAAATACCACTAACAATTGTGAACTCGGAATCCAAAACGAACACCTCTGCTCTGATACCACTTGTCTTCCTTGATTAGAAGACTAGTAAACCTCAGGTACAAAGATGTAAAGAGCATCTCCAAACATCTTAGTGATTTTCAGGGCACGGTGAATCAGTTGACTATTATGAATATAACGTTTGAAGATGAACTCAAAGCATTGTTGCTGCTCGGTTTCTTACGCAACGGTCGGGATATCTTAGTAGTTTTGTTAAGTGATTCGGCATCTGAGGATGCTCAAAATCGGGAACTTTCCAGATCATGACACGTGGCAGATGACGTGTATCGAGACACACGGAAACATGGTATGGACCAAGCATTGGAGGCGTCTCCCGGGCTATCGTCCCGCAACTTGAACCCGAACTCTGAGGATGCCCTGAACGTTCCTACGCTCGCCATGTAAACCGCCATTGGTTCGCCTCTGAGCCCTCCTACACGCCGAGCTCCTCGGCCCTTCGTCTCCGAGCTATAACGGAACTCGGTAGAGCCGTGGTAGGGTGGAAATCAAAGTACAGTGCGAGCACACACAAGACTCTATAATTATCTCGGGTCTAGAGACTAACCTGTACCAGTGTCACCTGAGAACTGCTATCCGATGATAGATATAATACCATATACGAGTTCTTGGTGAGTCCGCTCAGTGTACCCAGTCTTCACTGAGCACCCGTATACAATCTTTGATGTCAAACACCAATGGATATGAGATCATCCATCGTCCATCATATTGGTCAAGAAACGTATACGCTAGTCTATTATAGAATATCGATGCCCCGTCTCGATATACCCACGACTAGGAACATTTTAAGGATATACTTATAAACTACACATGTCTCACTAGTATGATCTGCATTATAATCTCAGTAGTCAAGAAAATATCTTAAGGGTTTTATCAACATGTACCAAATAAGTAATATGCATGATCAAGTGAACATGTCAAGATAAAGAACAATCAGATAGCATACTATCATGTCGAGCAAGAATGTCCTCTGAATATATATATATACACATATCGATATATCCACTATCAAATAACGGCCTCTAGACACTAAGGCCAATTATTGGCGTATCTCATACCCAACATCTCAAAAAGTCGCTCATGCTGCGGCTGAGGGATGGCCTTGGTGAGTAGATCCGCGGTGTTATTCTTTGTATCTACTCTCCGAATCTCGATCTCGCGGCGATCAACTATCTCCTGGATCAAATGATATCGCCTCAGAATGTGTCTGGACCGCTGATGGGACCTGGGCTCTTTGGCCAACGCCATAGCTCCATTATTATCACAATACAATTGTATTGAATCAATAACGGTTGGAACTACTCCTAGCTTCGATATGAACTTCCTCATCCAGACGGCTTCCTTGGCAGCATCATTTGCAGCAATATACTCAGCTTCTATCGTGGAGTCTATAACGGTATCTTGTTTGGAACTCTTCCAACATACCGCCCCTCCATTGAGGGTAAATACAAACCCTGAGATAGATTTGTTGTCATCATTATCACTCTGGAAGCTCGAATAAGTAAAGGCCTCCATTTGGAGATCCCCGTTACCATACACCGTTAACATTCTTTAGTCCTTCGTGAGTACTTAAGAATGTTCTTCACAGCTGTCCAGTGATCCTCCCCTGAGTTGGATTGATACCTGCTTACTACACCCAGTGCATAAGCTACATCAGGGCGAGTACATAACATCGCATACATTATAGATCCTAAGGCTGAAGCGTAGGGTATAATACTCATGCAAGCTCTCTCTTCATCGGTCTTTGGGCAAAAGTCCTTGGAGAGAGTGATTCCATGACAAGCGGGTAAGGCAACCCGCTTGGAGTCTTCCATACTAAACCTCTTTAGGATGGTGTTAATGTACTTGGTTTGGATCAATCCCAACAACCCCTTAGATCTATCTCTATAGATCTTCATGCCCAATATGTACGAGGTATCACCCAGGTCCTTCATGGAGAACCTTTGTGATAAGAACAGTTTGACCGATTGTAGCATAGGAACGTCGTTTCTTATCAGAAGAATGTCATCCACATACAATACGAGAAATGCGACAGTATTCCCTACAATCTTCTTATAAACACAAGGATTATATGGATTTTTGACGAAATCAAACTCTTTGATTGCATCATCAAAACAGATGTTCCAACTCCATGATGTCTTCTTTAATCCATAAATGGATTTAAGCAACCTACATACTTTCCCGCTGCTCCCACTATCAATGAAGCCCTATGGCTGATCCATATAAGCGCACTCTTCTAAATCACCATTTAGAAATGCAGTTTTAACGTCCATCTGCCAGATTTCATAGTCGTAGTGAGCAGCAATAGCAAGTAGGATCCGAATGGATTTAAGCATGGCTACAGGAGAAAAGGTTTCGTCATAGTCCAGTCCTGGTCTTTGACGAAATCCTTTCGCCACAAGTCTTGCCTTATAGGTCTCCACCTGCCCATCTACACAAATCTTTCTCTTAAAGATCTATTTGCACCCTACGGGTTTTATCCCAGAGGGTACAACATCCAAAGTCCACACTTTGTTGTTGTACATAGACTCTATTTCGGATCACATGGCATCCAGCCACTTCACAGAGTCACCACTCGTGATAGCTTGCTGAAAACTAGTAGGGTCATCATCATCCATGATGCAATCTTCTCCATCACCATCAATGAGGAAACCGTAGTATCTCTCCGGTGGGCGAGAAGTCCTACTAGATCTATGGAGTGGCCGAGATTCATAAGTTTCTGTTTCAACATCATGTTCAACCAAGTCGTCATTTGTAACCTGTGTCTCTAGACCTTCTTCTAGTTCTACCGAATTGCCATCAGTATCATTTGAAAAAAATCTCATTTTCTAAAAATGTGGCATACTGAGAAACAAACACTCTTTGTTCCTCCTTGTGGTAAAAAAAAATATCCAAATGAATGTTTTGGATATCCCACAAATATATACTTAACCGATTGTGTCTTGAGTTTGTCTGGATTCTACTTTTTGATAAAAGCCTGACAACCCCAAATCTTAACTCGTTTAAGAGATAGTTTCTTCCTATACCATATCTCATATGGAGTGGTAGACACAGTCTTGGTTGGAACCATGTTCAACAGATACGCTGCATTCTCTAATGCATGCCCCCAAAAGGAGAGAGGTAACTTAGCATCACTCATCATGGATCGCACCATATCTAATAGGGTACGATTCCGCCGCTCTGACACACCGTTGTGCTGTGGTGTGTAAGGGGGAGTGAGATGGGAGAGAATCCCATTCTCTTTTAGGAAGTCCGAAAACTGCGTACTGAGATACTCTCCACCTCGATCTAATCGAAGTTTCTTGATACTCAAAACTGTTTATTTTTCTACTTCAAGTTTTTACTCTTTGAGTTTCTTGAAAGTTTCAGATTTATGCTTTAATAAAAACACATGACCGAATCTTGAGAAATTATCGGTAAAAGTTATGAAGTAAGAAAAACCGCCTCTCGCATGTGTAGACATTGGCCTGCATACATCACTATGTATGAGGCCCAATAGTTCTGTAGCTCTTTCTCCGTGTCCAGTAAACGGAGTTTTGGTCATTTTACCTTTGATACAAGATTGACAAGTCGCATAAGATTTATATTTAAAAGGATTTAAATAGCCATCTTTATGAAGCTTGTTTAATCTTGTTTCGTTAATATGACCAAGTCTACAATGCCAAAGAAAAGCTTCATTTATATCTGAAAATTTTCTTTTATTTATGTGTTGTATGTTGAAAACTGTGTGTTGATTTAGGACATATATTCCGTTATTATGTGTACCATCACCAATCAACTCTTGATTCAGTTTAATGTTCATAATATTATTCTGCAATACAAAATGATATCCTTCAATGTTTAACAAAGAAACGGATATTATATTACAAAGCATACTGGGTACAATATAATATGGGTTCAAAACCAATATACAACCCGATGGCAACCCCAGGTGATACTCTCCCACTGATACTGCATGTACGTTGGAACCATTTCCAACTCGGAGAGTGTGATCACCGGTTTTCAAAACTCTGCTATTTCTCAGTCTATGCACACAATTGCAGATGTGTGAATCCGAACCGGTATCTAATACCCAGGAAGCAGAGTTTATGGAAAAACAGTTTTCAGTCACAAACACACCTGAAGCGGAAGCATCACCATGCTTCTTTTTCCTGAGATCAGCAATATACTCGACACAGTTTCGCTTCCAATGTCTCGACTTCTTGCAGTAGAAACATTCTCCTTTTCTTGACTTCTTAGCCTTGGATTTGTCTCTTCCTTGTGCTTTTTTGATTCCACCTCTCGGTTTGGTGGGTTTCTTTTTATTCCTTCCCTTGGCCTTAACTTTTGGGATGGAAGAGGAAGATTGCCCAACAATCAGAGAGGGAGTCTTTGCCTTGAGCGTGCTCTCCGCATTTCTCAACATATTGAGAAGTCCGGGTAGTGACTTCTCCATGTTATGCATGTTGATGTTTATTATGAATGGAGCAAAGGCAGGAGGAAGAGACTGTAGAACAATATCAACATACTGTTCGTTCTCCATTTTCCATCTAAGGCCCTCAAGCTCTTCAATAAGAGCTATCATCTTCAAAACATGTTCTCCTATTGGTGTGTCAGGAGCCATCCGCATCTGAAACAACTTTCGAGATGCTTCGTATCGAAGGGTACGAGATTGCTCCCCATACAACTCCTTTGTATGGAGAAAGATGGATTGTGCATCCATCTGCTCATACTGCTTTTGATGTGTAATATCCCATGTTTTGCGGATCTCCCTATCCGCAACAGAAGATTCAGGGCCTGAGATGGGAGGTGCCGAGGCAGTGAGGACATGTGATACCTTATCATATGTAAAGGCAATGTTTATGTTCCTCAACCAGTCTTTATAGTTGGGTCCTGTCAGTTTATTTTTCTCTAACAGATGCTTAGGTCCAGTCATGGGTATCTGCCATTAGGAGGGAGAAAATAATACACTCAGCGAAAGCTTTTGCAAATATCAGATTGGTTATTATCTTATCTAATCGATGTCTCCCACTGCTTTTATCAAATTTTCCTTCAAACTTTAAAAAGAAAATTAGCCAGGATTAATCACATTCTACAACTTCGCTAACCGTTCAGCCAGGCCAGTTTTGGTACTTTGAGGGAGGTTTCCCGTGCTTTCGCACAGACCTAATTAAAATAAATCTCGTATTCCCAGAGGCATAACCCTGTTGACACCTTTCTAGACACCTTATAGGTAAGCTAATTGTAAAGTGCAAAACTCTCCTGGGAGTAACTTTTCATCACGGTGGATCGGGATCCAACTATCATATAAAAGGCATGCAATCTCATTGCAAATTTCAACTTTTGAAACTCTCGATATGGTTTTTACCCCTAGCACTTATGACCTTAACTATGGTCAACATATTATAAGCACTAGTCAAATTCTACATGTTATTTCATGATTAATTAGACCCACTCATATGACTCTTAACTATATCAACATAATCATACGAATGTCCTAACAAGTCGCATCATATGCTTTGTAGAAAGACATCACTTAGCTACCGTAGACTACACCTTAACTATAGTCAAAATGCGTAGCACGAATACTAAGTACTTTACTTCCTAAAATGACGGAGGGTTGCGGATGGTTTTTAAGAAAACCTTTAACGTTTTGAACTTGATATCATTGCAGAATCAAATAGTTTTTAAAAGGAGTGGCTTAAGCTCCGCATTTTGAAACTTGCTTTTTCATAAAAAGGCTGAGTGAATTTCAAATCCGATTCTAAATCTTTTAGGTTTTTTTTCTTTACATTAATCTTATTAATGTAGTCCCATCATTTAAGTCCTTAAGCCATCACAGAAAAGAAACGAAAATAAAAAGTACGCTTATTCCATCCGCATTCCCCATGGGGTCCCGTCATGCACCGTTAGGTTACTTAACTAACGGCAGAGCGGGGCAGAACTAGCGCGGATGCAAAACATAAACAACGTTTATTATATATCATATATATAATATATACCATTCATCTCAACATATAAAGTGATCACATCATAGAATATCAGCAGCAGAAGCACATATATGAAAATATAGGATATACTAGGAGGTCCATATTTTGTATTTAGCCAACAATAGAAAATACGGATTCCACGGTCGCGATGAATAGCCAAGCCTACACCCCTAGACCCCTACGAGAGCGGCAAGTGACCCTACCAATTCTAGAGTTAGGAGACCCGGTCTCGACTCCTCGAGATGGCCTCCGACTGGATTCTAGAACTCGGTCACTTGTGCTCCCCACCTTGGGTCTATCCTAATGCGGAAAAGTAAATAATATATATCAATGGTGACATCATCCTCAACTCGGAAGTGCCCCAATAAAAGAATATTGCATACAATGAATTTTACATGAATGAAAAGAAAAACTCTCATCTCACATAAAAACCTCCGGCCATTAAATCACGACGATCTCATACATCATATCACAACAACACATAACATCACATGTCATCAACGTAAGTAAGTATGCATATCCCAATTGTCGTTGACGTATAGTAACGAAACCGGCGATACATCACATACTACACTTACGATCGCAGAAAAGAAATGTCAAACTAAAATATTTGGAATCGACACACCCCTTAGACATCATAAACCCGGAATATCTCATATTTCAGATTTCATGCCTAACATTGTAAATCATACATTTAGGTCTCATCTATGAAAACACCTTTTCAAAAGAAATCGGTAATTCAACAAAATTCCTGATTCCTACCGAGACCGAAATGTTAAATTTACAAGCAACTAATCAATTTTCAGAAAACTAATTAGTGTAGATTCCAAATATTTTATCACATTCATAAAAACTAGGCGATGTTAAACTTTTCAATCGATTGATCAACCACCCAAAATTCTTAGAGGACTCAACACTTGAGTTAGATTCAAAAAATTTCAGACAGTGCCATAAGCACATACGGACCAGCACAAGAAAGCACGCCCCAAGCCTCACCAACGGCGCCGTGGAACCGCCGCCAAAATCACCGTTCGGCCGTGGTTCCGCGGTTGTTAGGTCAAGTTAGGGATTCGTTTTTCTTGGGGGTCCACACAATACCCTGCACAATTTTCTGAACATTTTCAAACCCAAAAATTCCAACTTTTGAAAAATTTCCAGAGAGCAAACTTAAGGTGGTATTAGATGGTCGTTCGAACTTTTTAACTTCGTCTAGGTTACCTTAAACGATGTTAAAATACGACTACGAAACACTCCGAATTTTCATTACAGAAAGATAACATCACATGTAATCTTTAGCAAAAACAAGCAATACGTGAAACACCAAACCACAGAGATTGGAACACCAAAGAAAAACGAGGCCAAAACCCCTATACAAAACCGGTGGGGCCGGTTTTTTGATACATTTCGCCGGGTCAAACCCGGTGGTTTGGGCTCGTTTTCCTCTGGTGTTCATGTTACATCACATGCAACATTCTGCACTTGTTTAAAAAAATTTCAGACAACTTTTAAAATTTGATAGAAACTATGGATTTCGTTTCAAGGTTTCAGAGTTGTTTCGGTTTCGTAATTCTA
Organism: Agapanthus africanus; assembly: GCA_030015575.1. Taxonomy (NCBI): domain Eukaryota; kingdom Viridiplantae; phylum Streptophyta; class Magnoliopsida; order Asparagales; family Amaryllidaceae; genus Agapanthus; species Agapanthus africanus. The sequence continues at coordinate 682,708,621 of JASDDO010000031.1, read as the reverse complement.
TTAACATCGTCTAATTCTCTAGCTTGGCTCTGATACCACTGCTAGGATTGCTTAGCACCCTCATTAGGTTTTGAAAAGTATCAAATATGCTACATTAATATTTTAGGGAGCTAACCAAACCTAACTTAGAATCGAACTAGAGTATTAGGGTAACAAAAACAAGTTTCATAAACTAGCAAGTGTCTAACACTAAGAGGGGAGAAATACAACCTTTGTAGACCTCTCCTGCTTGACTCCTTGGATCAACTTGTAATTTGGATGGGTTCGCTTGAGTCCTTCGAAGTCCACGACGATCCACCACAGAGCCCCTTGGCACAAGCTCCAAGCTTCACTTGATCTAGGTGGAAGTGAAGCAAACAACCTACACTAGTGGGCCAGACTAATATAGATTGTGTTGGATTACCTTAACGCCCGAGCCATCGAACGTGGCGGTTTGCGGAACAAAATTTTTCTAAGGTTTCAAAAACAGCGCTAGGATAACCCAATAAACCCGGATCTTACCATAAACTTATCTAGCTAAACAAGTAATGCTATCTACTATGAAAGAAGTCTCACCAAACGATCCAAATCCTTCGGTCTTCTTTCCTCATCATATGCTCCTAGTGGTCACCTGTTCATATCATAATTTTGCATTATTATATTCCCCATTCTTATTCATTTTACAAATAAACAGGTGCTTTTGATCCATGTATGCTATATAGTTGTAGGTTACAGGTTCTCGGATCAAAACAGTGAAATTGATGAAAAGACGATACAAAAATGAGACTACGACCAACAAATGGAAGAATCTTGATCATGCCTACAGTTTGAAGAACAAATGAAGATCAATGGACAAGTTCACAAAGCACAAAGGCAGCGCAAGGTTCAAGACTTCGATATGAAGCAAACAATAAAAGTCCACGACATTATGCACTGTAGAAATCTGGAAGAACACTGGAAGACAATCTGATAAACCAAGTGAAGAAAAAAGAAGACAAATGCAACTGGAGAATTACCAAGAGAACACAGCCCAAGACACCACTATATGGCCGCGGATCCGTGGTCAAACATGGCTTTCGGCCGCAGTTCCGCGGCCATGATGAGCCCGTGTCGGTGCGTCGTTTGACGGTGTGGCGGTGCGTTGACTAGGCTTCTTAGGGGTAAATTTGTAAATGCAGATATATATCGAATGTAACCCTAGGGTTTCTATGATCTATAAATAGAAACCCTAAATCTCTTTTTGAGGTATGCCTCTTTTTATTGAAAAAATTCAGAATCTATTGTAATGCTTTGAAGAGTGCATCGAATAAAGTAAGTAGATTTTTTTACCTTGCCCTAGTTCTTAAATTCTTTTCTGCCCTAGTATAGATTTTATTATCTACCCTAGTTAATTAGCTTAGAACCTTTATTCATCTGCCGTAGCTTAGATAATTAGGTTATTGAATTGAAAACTCATAAAAAATGTCTTTTATCAATCCCCTAATGAGTGAGTAGTTCCTCACTTGTTAGGGTTAGGAATAGGAAAGGTTTGAGAGATGAAAATCTCTCACCCCTTTCTTGTCCATCGTATATTTTTTATATGACTCCATGCATACATACACATACCGCTCACTACGGCACCCTACCCCACGAGTTAACGGTGATACCGTAGTTTAAAAGACCGGTTGTGCATGTTTTCCATGGAGGTTAGGGTAAGAATTAAGAAAGGACGGACAAGGACCTAGAGGAAGAAACATCGTTTCTTTCCGATCGTCCTAATACCCTTTATTAATTATTACCAAAACACCAAAATAGATCTAAATTAGGGCATTGAAAGCGGTGAGAAATCTTAACTTTCCAAACTTAACCTAAACCTAACCCTAGCAAGGTTTTAATCCTAGTTTAAATCAACTTTAGTTTTTAGTGATAATCAATCCAACACCATTTGGAATTAACTCGTTAGAACAAATTGAGAATACACAAAATCCCTGTGGACCGACCCGTACTCACCGGCTAGCTACCAAGCGACGCCATTCTTGATTGCGGTAATTAATTCTTTGATCACTAAACATATCGTACAAATCAAATGGCGCCGTTGCTGGGGATTGCGTAGTATTTTCTTTTTTGCAATTTCGGGTTAATATAAAATCATAAAATTCATAAAAACTGAAAAATTAAAAAATATAAAAATTTTACCATCTTGTTATTTTTTGAAGGGTGTTTTGTTTGAATTGTGCAGGATCGACGAACGGATTCAGATCTGGAAAATTCCAGAGAGCGAAACAGAAAATAGCAGATATGAACAACAGAGGAGTACCACAACAAAGCAACAGAAGAAATTTGGAGGTCTGAGTCAACGAGTCAACCGTGTTTCCGCTGCGAAAAGCACACCTTGACCGCGCATCCGCGGCGCCCTTATGACGTCAACAAAGGAAATTTCCTCTGTAAGCTTCTTTCCTTCTTCTGAATCCCATTATCTCCTCTGTAAAAATTTTCCTGCAGGGTTCTTTGCGTAAAAACTTCTCCCCTTCTCCCATAACTTGATCTTGTGCAGGATTTTTTGCGCTGCTAAAAAATTTGTTTGCAAGTGTTTGATTGTGTTTACTGCTTTGCATATTTAAATTGACTTTAAGGGGCTTGAACACCAATCCAGATTGGGTGAGGATTTCATTACCCTTCCCAGGACCCCAAAAATCACATAAAGCATATTGCATTGACCATCAAGTTAATTAAAAAAGATTAGACTCAGCCCTAAGGACTTCGCTCTCAATAGGACAAAGGAATAGTTGTAGGCATCAACCGTTGATCTAAACCTGACTTTGTGGTGTCTAGGCTAGACACGTAGGGAAAGGTAACTTTAAAAGGCCCGTCTCACGGTGATTCGTGAGCGGATCACTCCTTTCTCTACTTGTGCTTACCTGGCCACAATTGGCGGTGAAGAGGTCTTCACATCTTGCCCTTTGGAACAGTTAGGAGCTGTCTAGCTGACCTAGGTAACCCTAGATCTAGGCTTGATTGTGCATTTTTGATTGATTGAACATGTGTCTAAGCCTTTTATTGAAAAATCTTTTTGCAAAAAAAAGCTCCTTATAAAAAAACACAAAAAGGAAAAATTTTACAAAAACTTGCAACTTGTCGCTAAGAAATCTGTGCACCCCACTTACACCCACTTCTTCTCATTGACGTTTTCTTACCCCTCCCCCCACTTTCTGTTTTTCACCTTTTTGACTACACTACCTCTTTAGTGTATGTCCGGTTGGACTAGGGACACTAGTGCCCGATTAGTCCGTGTCTCGTTAGTACCGACTGACGACGCTTTCGACTCTGAAGTCGAAACTCCTTTCACTTCTTTACCTTTACCTTCACATTCTTTGTCTTCTAAGGAGATGTCCGTATTTAATCCTAACAACCCCTTACCCGCGGGACTGATTCCACCTCCGCTAGGTGCGAATAACCCACAACACCCACCTGTTGAAGCGCCCCAACGAATCGCGCTCCAGGATCTTTTCTACCCTATCCGCACCGCTTTACCTACTTGTCTTTCACTCCCATCGGCAAATGGGGACAATTTTGAGATCAAACCCCACTTCATCAACATGTTGCCAAAATTTCACGGACTGGATTCCGAAGATGCCTATATCTTCATAAACAAATTCCAGAATGTTTGCGCAATGATGAAGACAACACAACTTTCTGATGATGCTATAAGGCTACGTGTCATTCCATTCACCTTATGCGACCTAGCCGAGAAATGGTTATATAGCACAGCATCACACTCGATTAAAAATTGGGAAGAGTTTGTTAAAGCTTTTCTAAAAAAAGTTTTATCCACATCACAAGACCGCGAGAATTCGCAATGAGATTATTCAATTTTCCCAGTTTCCTTCCGAACCCTTTTGGAAGTGTTTTGAAAGATTTAAAGGCCTACTTGTTCAATGCCCTCACCACGGTATCGAGAATTGGCAACTTTGCCAAACTTTATACGAAGGATTGAACCCAACAACGAAACAGTTGTTGGAAACCATTTGTCATGGTCACTTTCTAACAAAATCTAGCGAGGAAGCTTGGCAGTTTCTCGACGATCTTGCTAAACAAACACTTCAGTGGGAAAGCACTAAGACCACCTCATCTTCTTCAACAGGTCAGTCTAGGGTAGGCATACATCAATTAGATATGTCGATTGCAATGAAGGCTGAAATGGCTGCACTTACGAAAAAGCTAGAAGCAATTGAGACCAAAATTTCATCGCCTTCTCCTGCCCCTGCTTTGCCCCCACGAACTGTTTGCGCTTGTTGTTCGGATCCATCCCATCTTACTGAAGAGTGTCCTTACAATCCACCTGTTCAAGGACAAGATCAAGTCAATGCTGCCTTTCAGCAAAGACAAAGAAATGATCCATACTCTTCGACTTATAATCCTGGTTGGAGGAGCCACCCAAATTTTGCTTGGAATCAAAATCAACAATTCTAAGGAAACAACAACTTTCAAAGATCTCCTCCTCCACAACAACAAGCACCCCAACAAACTCAATACCAGCAACCTTTCCAACCACAACCTTACCCAAACCAAATGAACAATTTTGTGCCCAACAACTCTTATCCTCAAAACAATTTTGTTCAACCAAATAACGATAAGGTTATCTCGCTAGAAAGAAGTTTAGATGCGTTTCTAAAACAATCTACACAATCCACAGCAAGGTTGGAGACTTCCATTCAATCTTTGGTGCAAAACAGTGCTTCACATGATCAAAGCATCAAATCAATTGAGGCCCAAATTGCACAACTAAATGATGCATTGAGCGAGCGAGAAAAGGGAAAGCTTCCATCTCAACCATTGCCAAATCCTGGTCACACACACAACGCACATATTGCATATGAACAACAAAATCATAATGTAAATACTGTGACCACGTTGAGATCTGGAAGAGTGTTGCACAATAACGTGGATAATAGTGATGACACCCCTGCCGGTGCTTCTTCTTCATCTTCTTCTTCTTCATCATCATCTTCATCTTCTTCGTTAGAGCCTATTCTTCATTCTTCACAAGGCTCTACTTCTTCTAACTCGAACGGACCCACATCTCACTTCACGAACACACCAACACGGGGATCCGTTCCTACTCCGCAATCTACTCCACAGAAATTGGACTCAACAAACTTTCAAAATGTTCCCTTTCCAAACCGGTTGAGATCCAATAAACCAACTCCACAAATGGAGAAGATTGTAGAGTTGTTCAAACTGGTTAGTATAAACATACCTCTCTTGGATGCAATCCAACAAGTCCCTTCTTACGCGAAAACCTTAAAAGACTTATGCACCAAGAAGAGGAAGTCACAAGTACCAAAGAAAGTTTTTGTGGCTAGTGTTGTTAGTGATGCTCTTGTCCAATCTTTACCCCAAAAACATAAGGACCCCGACTGTCCTACAATTTCGATAACAATTGGGGATAAGAACATCAATAAAGCACTATTAGATCTTGGTGCTAGTGTCAATTTGCTACCCTATTTAGTATACGAACAATTAGGCGTTAGAGAGCTTAAACCCACTCATTGTACTCTCCAAATAGCCGACCGATCCATCACCCATCCTAGGGGTGAGTTAGAGGATGTGTTGATCAAAGTAGGGGACTTCATTTTTCCCGTTGATTTCATTATAATGGATACACAGCATGTAGCTAACCCCCGGAGTCAAATTCCGGTGATACTCGGTCGACCATTCCTTGCGACTTCTAATGCGGTGATCAATTGTCGAAATGGTTCGATGAACCTATCTTTTGGAAATATGACAATTGAACTCAATATTTTTAAGTTGGGGAATCAGCCCTCCAAGCCTAATGCTAGTATACTTGATGTTTGCTCGATCCATGAGATCACACAGGAGGACTGTGAGCTCGAAAAATTTCTGTTCGATCACAGCAGTTTTGACGCCTTAGTGCGTTCCTCCTAGAATCTGACACAGCTTTCACGCCGGAAAACGACTACGAGTGTTTCACTTTTTTGGAAGATTTTGAAGACTCACCACCCGAGTTGGAGTCCTTTGATTTTTCGGATGAGTTGGTTGAACCATCCGACTCGGTTGCCTACACTCGATTTGAACCGTTGTTGGAATCCTTCGAGTTCGAGACTGTTTCACCAATTACCATCAATTGTTTCACCTCCAAAACTCAAACTTAAGCTTTTGCCGTCTTACCTTAAATATGCTTACCTAGGTGAGAATGAGACCCTTCCCGTTATAATATCGGCCTCTCTAGCTCTCGAGCAAGAGAAAGCCCTTTTAATGGTCTTACAAATAACCGACAAGCTTTTGGCTGGACTATGGCGGATATCAAAGGGATTAGTCCCCTCATAGTTGAACATCATATACACATGATGGATGATGCCAAGCTAGTAAGGGATCCATAAAGACGCATCAACCCCATGATGAAAGAGGCTGTTAAGAAGGAGATTGTCAAATGTCTTGATAGTGGTATAATCTACCCTATCTCGGATAGCCAGTGGGTTAGCCCCATTCATGTTATCCCAAAGAAATCGGGTATAACGGTCATAACCAATGAGGCGAATGAGTTATTACCTACTCGCACCCAAACTGGATGGCGAGTTTGCATCGACTATAAAAAACTCAACGCCGCGACAAGGAAAGAAAACTTTCCTTTACCTTTTATTGACCAAATGCTAGAACGATTGGCTGGGCATGAATTTTACTGCTTTTTGGATGGCTATTCCGGCTATAATCAAGTCCCCATCGCCGAAAAGGATCAAGACAAGACCACATTTACTTGTCCTTTCGGTACTTTTGCTTACCGTCGCATGCCTTTTGGGTTATGCAATGCACCCGCTACTTTCCAGCGGTGTATGATGGGGATCTTTTCTGACATGGTGGAGAAATTTTTGGCGATTTTTATGATGATTTCTCCATTTTTGGTGACTCCTTCGATGAGTGTTTGCTACACTTGGACGTAGTTCTTACCCGCTGTAGGGATAAGAACCTCACTTTAAATTGGGAGAAGTACCACTTTATAGTACGAGAGGGTATTGTCTTAGGACATATCATCTCGCAAAATGGCATAGAGGTTGATAAAGCCAAGATTGAAGTCATTTCCAATCTTCCTCCTCCTAAATACGTCAAAAACATCCGAGCCTTCCTTGGCCATGCCGGTTTTTATAGACGGTTCATCAAGGATTTTAGCAAGATAGCTAGACCCTTAACTCTTTTATTGGCCAAGGACACCACTTTTGATTTTGACTCAACATGCATGAAAGCATTCGAGTCATTGAAACACTCACTCATTTCTGCGCCCATTCTTTCATCTCCCGACTGGACGCATCCATTTGAAATTATGTGCGACGCATCTGATTTCGCCATTGGTGCTGTTCTTGGACAGCACATTAATAAGACGCCGCACGTAATTTATTACGCTAGCCGAACATTAAATGAGACCCAATTGAATTACACAACAACAGAAAAAGAATTTTTAGTCATTGTGTTTGCACTTGAAAAATCCCGGCCCTATTTAATCGGCTCTCCAATGATTGTTTACACGGACCACTCAGCTCTCCGCCATCTTTTTGCGAAGAAGAATGCTAAATCACGGCTAATACGTTGGATCCTCATGCTACAAGAGTTTGACATTGTCATAAGGGACAAAAGAGGATGTGAAAATGTAGTTGCCGACCACCTTTCACGACTTCCTTCTTCGCCCACACTTGACATTCCTATTAAAGATGTTTTTCCCGATGAGCAACTCTTAACCGTGTCATGCGAACCTTGGTTCGCTGATATAGTAAACTATTTGGCCACTGGACTGATACCTAAAGATTGGTCGAAACAGGACAAACTCCGATTCCTGTCCCAAGTAAAACATTTTTACTGGGATGAACCGTATCTCTTTAAATACTGTTCCGACCAAATCATCCGTCGGTGTGTCCCCGAAAACGAGTTTAAGAGTGTGCTGTCTTTTTGCCACGATCAAGCGTGTGGCGGGCATTTTGGCCCCAAGAAGACAGCAGAGAAAATCTTGCAGGGTGGCTTCTACTGGCCACGACTCTTTAAAGATGCATACGAATACTACGAGACATGCTCCCGGTGCCAACACTTGGGCCGGATATCGCGGAGAAATGAAATGCCGCTCCAACCAATTTTGGTTGTTGATATCTTTGATGTTTGGGGAATAGACTTCATGGGACCATTTCCCAATTCCTTTGGGAATATGTATATTCTTTTGGCTGTTGACTATGTGTCAAAATGGGTCGAGACTGTGCCTAGCCGAACGAATGATAACAAGGTTGTTGTTCGATTTCTTAAAGAAAATATCTTTTCTCAGTTTAGGCACCCTCGAGCGATTATAAGTGATAATGGATCTCACTTCTGTAATAGGACTTTTGAATCCTTAATGTGCAAATACTCCATTACTCACAAATTGTCAACACCATATCATTCCCAAACTTGTGGGTAAGCCGAAGTTTTAAATCGGCAGATTAAACAAATTTTGTAGAAAATGGTTTCTAAAAACCGTAAAGATTGTTCACACAAACTGATTGATGCACTATGGGCATTCCGTACTGCTTACAAGACCGATCTTGGCATGTCTCCATACCGGCTTGTTTATGGGAAGGCTTGCCACCTCCCAGTTGAAATTGAGCACAAGGCATTTTGAGCGATTAAAGAGTTGAATTTATCGATCGGAGATGCGGGCAGTAATAGAAGGCTGCAGTTGAGTGAATTAAATGAGCTGCGGGATGAGGCCTACGAAAATGCGGTAATTGTTAAAAACCGAACGAAGGTGTTCCATGACAAACACCTTATGCATAAAACTTTTAAACCTGGCTAACAGGTTTTGCTATATGACACTCGGTTACACTTCCACCCCGGCAAGCTCAAATCTAGATGGAAAGGGCCGTTTTTGGTACGCACCGTATATTCCCACGGTGCGGTAGATCTTGAAAACCCGGAGGACGGTACTTTGTTTAAAGTAAACGGACATCGACTCAAACCGTTCCTCACTGCGGACCCATTGGAGGAGCTCCTGTTTTTGCAGGAGCCAATTTACACTGACCGATCTTCCTCCATTTTACCCCCAAATTTTTGATCATTTAGCCAAAACTTTATTTCACATAAGTTTGGGGGTATATATCATTTGTAAATATATAAATACAAAATAACATAAAAAATAAAAAAAAAATTGAAAATAAATTTTTTTTAAGGTATTTTTGTAAATTTACAGATTAAATAAATAAAATAAATTTTTTTATTTACAAATAAATTCCTCTTTTTAGAGGGGTTTATTTGCAAATATCCATAAATCTCCCCCTATATAAAGACCCCGACCCCTCTCTCTGATATTAACCCTAATTTTTACATCTCTAAAAAAAACCTTAGCCGCCGCCTCGAATTTCTGCAGCGAGATCCTTTCATCGCGCCGCCGATCCGCCGCCGAAGCCCCCTTCCTACCGCTGATCCGCCGCGCTACAGTGTCCTCGCCCCCTGAATTTTTCAGGGGAGGTTCGATCTTTCCAAACCCTCTCTGTTTTTATATTTGTAGATCTGTAGATCACCTAATGGCACACAGCATGCAACTTGAACGTGATTTTTCACAAGTATTTTCACACGAGGTGTACGATAGTTATTTTGCGAACGAAATAGCGCGTAGGGGTTGGAACTGTTTGATATACAATCACCCTAATGCTTATACACTACCGGAATTAGTCACTCGTTTTTACAAGTGTATGGAAGATGGGTGTCTCAACCAATTCGGGTTTATAAAATTACAGTGGGGTGAGAGGGAAATTATCATCGATAGGGACATTATAAACGAGGTCACATTAATCTCTCGCATACCCGATCATGACCAACCTTTACAATTTGAGAATTACATGCCCTTGATGGGCAATGATTGCTTAAGGGAGCCCCGAAAGGGGATCCAAACGAGAACCCTTTTTGCAAATGTTTTAACTGTGTGCTGGTGGGCACAAAATAATATTTTTGGAAGCTCTCACAACTCTACATTTTTTACACCCTCATTGCATATTATGCATACCCTCGTGACAAGAAACCCACGTTTCGACATGTGCACAGTTTTGCTAAACTCTATAGGTGCGGGCAAACGAGCCGCAAATTACCCTTGCCCCATGCTTGTTACACAACTATGTCGATATTTCCTCCCCGTAGAGGAGTTCGAATTTACATGCATGGAGGCATACCTGTCAGGCCTCTTATTGAGGGCGTTTCTACGTCCTATTCACGATTGACAGATGTATGGTCGAGGACTGAACCGGCGGAGCACGTGCCTGCCCACGCACCTAGCTCTTGCTCGACCGCGAGCGAAGGAGAAATGATCCCTCTAGAACATGCACATTTGATGCGGAGAGCTGTGAGGGGCATAGAGGAGTTGAGGGCGACATCGAGGGAGCACGATAGGCGGTTGACGGAGGTAGTGCAGGGGATTCGAACCCTGCTGGGTAGGGCTGAGCGTTCCCGTTCACGCTCGAGGGCGAGGCGTGGGGCCGAGCAGTGAGGGCACTGCTTATGATAAGTTTGGGGGAGTTGGTGGTTGTATATAGTTATCTTTTGCATTGCATATTTTTTTTAATTTTTGTATATATTTTTTTCTTTTTCTTTTGCATGTTTAAATTCTGCATTGCATCCTTATATAAAAATCATAAAAATTAAAAAAAAAAAATAAATAGGAAAATAAAAATCAAATAAAAACTGAAAAAATTTGAAAAATTATAAAAATTAAAACATTCAATTTTGGCCATAATTGACTTGAGTTTGACAAAAAGATTAACTAGCTAGAAACAACTAGATCTTAGACTTGGTAAATTAAAAAACCTAAAAAAATAACCATTCTTAAAATTTAATGGTAGAAAGTATATGTCTTTGTAGTTTATTTAAAAATAGGCAAAATTTCGAGTTCACTTCTTGGGCTAAATTAAAACAAGGGAAAGGTATTGATATTTTTATTCAAGTATAAGTCTGAAAAATAATTCCTAAGCTTAAGTCTAAATTCTGAAAATATATACCTTACAAATTGCACAAACACGAATCTTGAAACTTGGAATAATAGAAGAGACCTTGAAATGCTCTTGTCTAAAGTCCTTAGTACGAAGAAAAATAAAATAAAAATACAAGTGTGAATAAAGAGATAAAAAAAATGAACACTGGTTTTTTTAATTACTTAAGGCTGCATAAATAGAAAAAATATTTAGCGAGGGTGCTTTATCACCTAGTGCCTTAGACCAACTGGTTTGGGAGTCACTGCTAAAGCCTTAGGTGTTTAAAGACTAGGAATTATGTTTTAATGTGCAAACACATTTTGTAATCGGTCGTTGGTAGCTCAAGAAGTATTAACGGTCGCATGAAGAATGTGTGAGCAAATTTCATCTAAAAATTCATCAATTAAGAAGTACTTTGGACGATGGACAAGAGTATAATAGCTTGATTTGAATTTCCAAGTGTAGGGGTGATATACACACACACGTAGGGGTATGTGATTGGGGTTTAGATAAGAGATGTGAATGAAAAATAGGACTTATATCTTTAGTAGAGATGATAAAAATTCCTAAGTTGAGATGGAACCCTAGAAGGAAAACTCAAAATATGCTAAAAGCTAAGTAAATCTACAAAATATATATAATCTTAAGTTAAATGATAAGGAAGCGTGAAAAATATGGGTTGATAATTTCTGAGTTGAGGATAATAGAGTTTCTTGTTAGAAAACCTAATTGGAGAATAAAAGTCAATAGGACAAATTGATAGGATTTTGTGGGTAGTATCCGCTGAAAACCCTCATGAGACAACACTCCTCCTACTAGGGACACCTAGAGGTTTAACGGCTTGTTACACGAGCTCAGTGCAATCGCGTTTCCCTGCGAAAGTGAGGCTAGGTCTTTTTTCAAGAATAAAACTAGTTTTGCTTGAGGACGAGCAAAACATAAGTTTGGGGGTGTTTGTTCATATCATAATTTTGTATTATTATATTCCCCATTATTATTCATTTTACAAATAAACAGGTGCTTTTGATTCATGTCTGCTACATAGTTGCAGGTTACAGGTTCTCGGAACAAAACAGTGAAATTGATGAAAAGACAATACAAAAGTGAGACTACGACTAACAAATGGAAGAATCTTGATCATGCCTACAGTTTGAAGAACAAATGAAGATCAAGGGACAAGTTCACAAAGCACAAAGGCAGCGCAAAGTTCAAGACTTCGACACGAAGCAAACGATAAAAATCCACGACATTATGCACTGTGGAAATCTGGAAGAACACTGGAAGACAATCTGATAAACCAAGTGAAGAAACAAGAAGATAAATGCAACTGGAGAATTACCAAGAGAACAAAGCCCAAGACACCACTATATGGCCATGGATCCGCGGCCAAACATGGCTTTTGGCCGCGGTTCCGCGGCCATGATGAGCCCGTGTCGGTGCGTCGTTTGACGGTGTGGCGGTGCATTGACTAGGCTTCTTAGGGGTAAATTTGTAAATGCAGATATGTATCGAATATAACCCTAGGGTTTCTATGATCTATAAATAGAAACCCTAAACCTCTTTTTGATGTATGCCTCTTTTTATTGAAAAAATTCAGAATCTATTGTAATGCTTTGAAGAGTGCATCGAATAAAGTAAGTAGATTTTTTTTACCTTGCCCTAGTTCTTAAATTCTTTTCTGCCCTATTATAGATTTTATTATCTGCCCTACTTAATTAGCTTAGAACCTTTATTCATCTGCCGTAGCTTAGACAAATAGGTTATTGAATTGAAAACTCATAAAGAAAATGTCTTTTATCAATCCCCTAATGAGTGGGTAGTTCCTCACTTGTTAGGGTTAGGAATAGGAAAGGTTTGAGAGATGAAAATCTCTCACCCCTTTCTTGCCCATCGCATATATTTTATAGGACTCCATGCATACATACACACACCGCTCACTACGGCATCCTACCCCACGAGGTAACGGTGATACCGTAGTTTAAAAGACCGGTTGTGCATGTTTTCCATGGAGATCAGGGTAAGAATTAAGAAAGGACGGACAAGGACCTAGAGGAAGAAACATCGTTTCTTTCCGATCGTCCTAATACCCTTTATTAATTATTACCATAACACCAAAATAGATCTAAATTAGGGCATTGAAAGCGGTGAGAAATCTTAACTTTCCAAACTTAACCTAAACTTAACCCTAGCAAGGTTTTAATCCTAGTTTAAATTAACTTTAGTTTTTAGTGATAATCAATCCAACACCATTTGGAATTAACTCGTTAGAACAAATTGAGAATATACAAAATCCCTGTGAACCGACCCGTACTCACCGGCTAGCTACCAAGCGACGCCGTTCTTGATTGCGGTAATTAATTCTTTGATCACTAAACATATCGTACAAATCACCACCTTGAACATGCTTGATCTTCTTTTCCCGCTCCATCGGTTCTCCGGGATCGAGCATGTTCTCCGGTTCTCCTTTGTCGTAGATGATCCACCCGAGGGATATGATCCATGGCTCTAGCTCCTAACTAAGTGTCAATAGGAGCAACTAGAGAACTTGGGTTGCTAATCCAAGTTGTCTAGGATGTAGTGTGGAGTTCTATATGTTTTACTATCTCTATCTTGCCTCTTAACTTGTTTCTCAACTCATGAGAGGGTAGTGAAGAGGAAGATGATGAAGGTGGAGGAAACTCAAGAGGAGGGACGAGGGTGAAACAAAAATGGGAGCACAAGAATAATGAAGCATGCATGAGAGAGAAAATCCAATACTATGGTTTTGTGTATGAATTTTCATAATAAAAAACTAGCAACCATACTTCAATAGTTGATCCAAATGAATAAATAATTCATTTGTCAACTATTGAAGTCATGGCTCTCACCATTCCTCCCTCTCCTCCAATTTCCACATCATTTCCATTTATCAATAAATGGAAAATTTCATGATGAGGTATCCACCTTGTAGAAGGTAATCTGTAATAAAATACGGATTACAGTCCGTTGTATATACATACCTGCATTTGGATAAAAAAACGAATGCCCAAAGAGATAGAATAACACCAAGAACGTAATACTAGAATATACATATCGAAATACATATATGTAAATTATAAAATCAATACCTGATTTAATAATCCGGCTCAAAACCTGAGCCGGCTAGTATTACCAACTGTCCGATCGAAATTCCAGGCATAAAGTACATCAATCTATCGGAACTCTGCACGTATCCAATACGGCTACTACATCATTTCGCCTGAACCAGGAAAACCCTCTATGTGGGACTCTAAAGACTCGACAGTGCGCTGGCAGTGAGTTACTGGATAAATCCATAACCATAAGCACGTCAACGGCACTAGCTGTACGTAACGGCTACCCGGGTACCTGTCGAAAAGGAAGGACGACGAGCAAAATCATCCGGATCCCTACTGAGCCTATCTGTGACAATCTCCATACAGTCCGGTCTCTTCGTCTGAGAGTATCGCATACCGGGTCTAGGGGGTGGTAAACATCAGACCCTAATAACCTGGTAATTCATGCTGATGCGGCTCAGGACCAATCCGGGAAACTATTGATCAGCCTATCAGTAAATCCAACTGCCTTGGCCAAGGTCTTATGGTCCTGACCAATCGAACATAGTGCGATATCGACTCCCTATACCGGGAGAGACGAATCCCCGACAATCACTCACTGCCTCCATGTGGCTCGGAACTGTACCCAACCAAAACCTGTTTGCACGACTCAGTAGAGCCGTGGTAGGGTAGTGATCAAAGCACAGTGGGAACACACGAGAAAAATGCTGATCTCAGGTCTGAAGACTAACATGTTCTTATGTCACCTGAGAACTTCCACCTGACGATAGGTATAGTACCATCTGGAAGTTCTCGGCGAGTCCGTCCGGTGTACTCACCCCCAGTGAGTACCTGTATACAATCTTAGGTGCGAAAAACCAATGGTTGAGGGACCATACCATCGCCCCTCATCGGGGTCTAGAAACGTATACATTAGTCTACTCCGGAATATCGATGCCCAGTCTCGATACTTCCACGACTAGGGACCATTTAAGGATGTGTGTACCGACTACCCAGCTCGTACAAGTATGATCGCCATCACAACGCAGGTAGTCTAGCAATGATCCTACGTGCTTTATCAATATGTACAAAAGATATGTAATAGCAAGTAAAACATACACATGTTAAGATAAAGACAAACCAGATAACATACTATCATATCGAGCAAGACTGTCATATACATATATATGGCCAAGTATACATATGTATACATATACAATAATGGTGTCTGGGGCATACATATCCAACAATTACCCACTTGCACTAAGGCCATATATATCGGCGTATCGAGTACCCAATGTCTGCTCTAGGGCCAGTTGGCGTATCGAATACCCAACATCTCAAAAAGTCTCTCGAACTGTGCTTGAGGAAGGGCCTTGGTGAATGGATCCGCAGTGTTGTCTTTTGAGTCCACTCTCCGCACCTCGATCTTCTGGCGATCAATGATCTCCCTGATCAGGTGATACCGCCTCAAGATGTGCCTGGATTTCTGATGGGACCGTGGTTCCATTACTAAAGCCATAGCTCCATTGTTGTCGCAATACACAGGTATTGGGTTAACAATGGATGGAACTACCTGAAGTTCAGTAATGAACTTCTTAATCCATACGGCTTCTTTTGCGGCATCTTTGGCAGCAATGTATTCAACCTCCATCGTCCAGTCTGTGATGGTGTCCTGTTTATAACTCTTCCAACAGACCGCCCCTTCGTTGAGGGTAAACACAAAATCCGAGACAGACTTTTTGTCATCCTTGTCACTCTGGAAGCTCGAATCAATAAATAACTCCACCTGGAGGTCCCCATTACCGAATACCAGGAACAGTTCTTTAGCCCTTGTCAGGTACTTCAGAATGTTCTTTACAGCTGTCCAGTGGTTCTCACCTGGGTTAGACTGATACTGGCTCACCACACTAAGCGCGTAAGCTACATCTGGTCGGGTATATAGCATCTCATATATTATAGATCCTACTGCCGAAGCGTAGGGTATAGTGCTCATACGAACCCTCTCCTCATCAGTCTTGGGAGACATCTCTTTGGAGAGGGTGATTCCGTGCAATGAGGGTATGTTACCGCGCTTGGAATCTTCCATACTAAATCTCTTTAGTACAGTCTCTATGTACCTGGACTGTGAAAGTCCCAGTAATCTCTTGGATCTATCTCTGTAGATCTTAAGCCCCAGAATGTACGAGGCATTACCCAGGTCCTTCATGGAGAACATTTATGATAAGAATAGCTTGACCGATTGTAGCATAGGAATTCCATTTCCTATCAAAAGAATGTCGTCTACGTACAAGACTAGGAATACGATAGTTCGGCCTACAATCTTCTTATAAATACAAGGCTCATCCTCGTTCTTGATGAAGTCAAATCTCTTGACTGTTTCATCAAAATAGATGTTCCAGTTCCGCGATGTCTGCTTTAATCCATAAATGGATTTAAGCAACTTGCACACCTTTCCACTGCTCCCACTGTCTACGAAACCTTCCGGCTGATCCATATAAACGCACTCTTCTAAACTTCCGTTCAGAAAAGCCGTTTTTACGTCCATCTTCCAGATCTCATAGTCATGGAAGGCAGCTATGGCAAGTAGGATCCGAATGGATTTGAGCATAGCCACTGGAGAAAAGGTTTCATCATAGTCCACACTTGGTCTTTGACGAAAACCCTTTGCAACAAGTCTAGCCTTATAAGTTTCTACCTGCCCATCTACACCAAATTTCCTTTTGTAGATCCATTTGCATCCAACGGGTTTCACCCCAGGTGGAGGAATATCCAAGGTCCACACTTTATTGGTGTACACGGACTCCATTTCGGATCACATAGCATCCAGCCATTTATTAGAGTCCCTACTGATAATGGCCTGCCTGAAACTGGTAGGATCACCTTCTTCCAAGATGCAATCCTCTTGATCCCCATCTATGAGAAAACCGTAGTATCTCTCGGGCGGATGAGAAATCCTACCAGATCTGTGGATTAGCCGAGGTTCGTCTGGGACTATTGAATTTTTTGGTTCTACTAAATCTTCAGTTATAGTTTGTCCTTCTGGAATTTCTTCCAATTCTACCGTGCTCCCACTTAATTCTTTTGCAAGAAATTGCCACTCTAAAAATGTAGCGTGCTGAGCAACAAACACTTTCTGTTTCTCGGTGTGGTAGAACAGATATCCATTTGAATGCCTCGGATATCCTACAAACTTACATAAAACTAACCGTGCCTGAAGTTTGTCCGGATTCTGGTTATTCACATATACCGGACAACCCCATATCTTAACCCGTTTAAGACATGGCTTTCTACCACTCCATATTTCATATATAGTTTTAGGTACTGATTTAGACGGAACTTGATTCGACAAGTACGCTGTTGTTTCAAGCGCAAGTCCTCAGAATGAAAGAGGTAACTCAACACTACTCATCATGGAGCGAATCATGTCCAATAGGGTACGGTTTCTCCGCTCCGATACGCCATTGTGTTGTAGTGTATACGGAGGAGTAAGCTGAGAGAGAATACCATTCTCTTTTAGAAAGTCCCTGAATTCCGTGCTTAAGTACTCCCCTCCTCTATCAGATCGGAGGATCTTGATACTTTTACCAGTCTAGTTCTCTACTTCGTTTCTGAATTCTTTGAATTTCTCAAAAACTTCATATTTGTGTTTCATAAGATACACATACCCGAACCTAGAGAGATCTTCAATGAATGTGATGAAGTACGAGAACCCACCCCTTGCATGTATAGACATTGGACCACATACATTACTGTGTATGAGTCCCAAAAGCTCTGCTGCTCTTTCTCCGTGTCTGGTGAATGGAGATTTGGTCATCTTTCCTTTGAGACAAGATTGACAAGTTTCATAAGATGAAAATTCGAACATATCTAAAAGTCCATCTTTATGCAATTTACTCAGTCTTTTCTCTCCGATATGACCAAGTCTACAATGGCACAAGTAGGATTTGTTCACATCTGAACTCTTACTCTTGCTTGTGTTTTGTACACTGAGAACTGTGTTTTGATTAAGAACATAGATACCATTACACAGTGTACCTTCTGCAACCAATATCTGATTAAGGTAAATGTTCATGATATTTTTATCAAGAACAAACTTATATCCATCTTTATCAAGTAAAGAAACTGATATGATATTGCAAACCATAGAATGTACATAGTAGCAGTTGTTCAAAATTATAGTATTGCCATTTGGCAATGCTAGGTGATATTCACCGACGGCAGAAGTATCAACTTGTGCTCCGTTCCCTACTCTGAGGGACATATCACTAGGTCCAATCATCCTACTTTTTCTCAGTCCCCGTAATAAATTACAGATATGAGATCCTGATCCGGTATCTAGTACCCAGGAGGTAGGATTGACTGAAAAACGGTTTTCAATAACAAGAACACATGAAGAAGACGCATTAGCATGCTTCTTCTTCGATGGGGTTGTTTCCCCAATTAGAGCAAAATTCTGTTCAGAATTCAAACTTTGAATTAAAGCTGCGCTTTTAAAAGCGCTGTGCTACAACTACGCACCCCGTGTAAAGCGCATAGGCGCTAGTGCTAGATGCGCTGCGCTCCAAGTAGCGCACCATGGGCAGAGCGCATAAGCGCTAGCGCTGGAACTAAAATCTCCCCACCGTTAGATCAAAGATCTAATAATAATAAATCATTAATTAACCAGAATTAAATTCTGTTAAGGAAAGATTCCTCAAAATCTTTCCAAATAACAAAATTGTGCTCTGTAAATCAGAGCACCGTTGGATCAATGATCCAATGGTAAATAAAAATTACCAAATGACAGAATAAATTCCATATGGAAAGATTTTCAAATCTTGGTAAAAAGCCAAGAAGATTATCTTCTGTAAACCAGAAGCCCTTAAATCAAAAGATCCAACGATGGGAAATTCCCTAAATCAATTGGAGAAAAGATCTCCTTAACCGATTGAACAAACCATCTTGTCCTATATAAAGGCCCCCAGACTTCAAGTCTCAAAAGGAGGACCTCCCCATAAACTCTGAGAAAATCTCAAGAAGAAGAAGAAGCTTTCGGCAGAAGAAGACAATTCTTTTTCAAGGTAAAAAGAATATATAGACGAAATCGTCTCAATATAAACAGAAGTACTTACTTCTTTCACAGATCATAGACGCTAAGCGCATGAGCGCTTCATATCTGGCGCTGGTGCCAAGTGCGCCACATGTTTTTATGTGCGCTTGGACAGAACATAAACTGTTCTTGGAATAGGCATGGAGCTATGATAAATGCACAACATTCAACTAAAGACAAAACATTGTCAGAGACCAAACCAATGCTTAGCATTTTTTTAAGGGGATTGGACTCAAACAAACATACAGCAACTCCAAAAACAAATGTTGAACATTGTAATTGAATGGACTTAGCCCAAATTGGCCATAAGTCCTCAATTCAGATTAATTGAGTTCATATGCTCATAAATCACAGATCTTAGTCCCAATTGGACTACAGGTCTCTCAACCCACATCGGTTTAAGGGTACATTTCTGAACACCTCTGATATTTGTCATTGTAATCTTTCAACGTCTTCAGAGAGGTGACGGGTCCCAACAACCATACATTTCATGGACCGTGGGGTCCTTAAACTCACGGACTATGATGTCCTTAATCTTGACTGTGAGGTCTATATCCTTAACCTTGACTGTGAGGTCTTTAAACTCACGGACTATGATGTCCTTAACGTTGGACCGAGATGTCATTAAACTAACACTGGACCGTAATGTCCTTAAACTAATCGACCGCAATGTCCCTAAACTAAACAATAGAGTCCAAATGCTCTTTTGTTGGATCTAAATGAACCCATTAAGTTGATCTTAGTCTAAAATGAGACTAACGTTTCCTTAACGAACGTTTAAGTTGATCTTAGTCTCAAATGAGACTAACGTATCCTTAAACCCAACCCCCAAATCCAAATCTAAGAAGATACGGATTTGGACTAATCCACGCCCTACGGGTGACAACATAAATTAGTCTCCGTATATAATCCACGGGCAACCAAAAACAAAACAAACACCCACAACACGAAGTGACCATCTGGAGAAGGAGAAAGTGGTTAGCGCGATGCGGTAGCGTAATTAACTGAAGGGGCTTGCGTCTGCAGGGAAGAGCGTCCCCACAATAAAAAAAACTCCTCATCAACGAGGGGGAATCTGACTAAGTCTACTACATCGGCCGCATCCGTTTAAACCTTTGATACATGGTGCCATAAATCAACTTGGCATTTTCGAAGAGGTGAACGGATAGCACCAATTAGCATCTGCCCCAAGATTCAGGCAAGACGGACCCGCGCGGTCGCGTCTCCGATTTTCGGCGGGGAACATGGGTCATCAAGGGATTCATGCAATCCTCTTTTCTCTGCTCATACTTATGACTGCTGTTATAAGTTAGAGCCAAATTGACGTTCCCCAGCCCCGAATAAGAATTCGGATTTGATTAGGGCATGGAGTGGTTGCTATCTGGAGAGAGAGAAAAGAAACACCGAGCGTGCGCTCTTGCAATATTAGATTGGTTATTAATTTATCTAACCAGGATGGCTCTCACTGTTTCCTCGAATTCTTCTTCAAACCTTAAAAGAAGAGCTAGTCAGGATTAATCGCATGTCACAATACTTGCTTAACCTTTCAGCCAGACTAGTGTCGGTACTTCGAGAGAGGTTTTCCAATAATTTTGCGAAGTTCCTTAATTAGATAACCTCTTTTCCCTGAAGGCGTGGCCCCGCTAACACCGTTCTAGACACCTACTTGGTTTATAGCATAGATTGTTAAGTGAGATAATCTTCCGAGAGTAATCCTACTCATCAGTGGGATCGGGATCCAACTATCATTGCGTGATAAACTAGATGGAAGCCACTCTAGTCACCACACTCCAGAAGGTATGCAGCACTAGCAATTTTCCTGTATATTTGAAACTCCCGATGTGATTTTTTCCCTAAGCGGCTTCATGACCTTGACAGAGGTCAAAATGTCATAAGTCGCAAGTCAAGTTCAACCCGTCATTGTCCTGGATTGATTTAGACCCACCCGCACAAGTCCTTGACAGAGGTCAAAATGACCGTGCGACTGTCCTAAATAATCGCATCTATCTATGCAACATACAAGCATTGCTTAGCTACCATTCACTATGCCTTGACAGAGGTAAACATACACATCATGAATACTAAGTAATACTTGTAAGAAATAACGGAGGGCCACGGCTGGGTTTTTGGTGAAAAACCCGTTAATGTAATGAACTTGATATCGTTGAAGGAACCTGATAGCTTTGGAAAAAAAAGGAGTGGTTTAAGCTCCGCTTTTGAAAACTTGTGGTTTTGAAAAAACCGAGTAATCTATAGTATAGACTTTTGCTCAAGAGGTCACTCCCCGCGAAGGGATCTCGGCTCTTTCCTCCTGGAATGAGGTGCTGGATATTCATAACCGAATACCATTATGCAAAGCGAAAGAATATAACTACAGTTTTTTGAAATTTGTTCCAACATCTTTTAGGTTTTCTTATCTTGCATTAATCAAAATTAATGCGGTCCCATCATTTAACTTATCACATCAGAAAAGAACGAAAATATGATGTACGTATATGCCATCCGCATTCGCCACTGGGTCCCATCATCACCCGTTAGGTTACTTAACTAACAACAGAGCGGGGGCTGGACTAGCGCAGGTGCAAAACATATACAACATCTACTAGTATAAATTTAAGTATATATAACATTCGTCACAGGTATGATAATAAGCAACATCACATAATCACAACCAACAGTACAGAAAGGTGGATAATCTTGGAGCCCGGGGTTTCATCCGAGCCTCAAATAAAACCCGACGTCCCCGGTCGTGTGGATAGCCTGTGCAATGAAAACCCGGACCCCTACGAGCGCGGCAAGTTACCCACCAATCCCAGAAGTGAGGCAACCCCCTTCAACAAAGTGAATGGGCAACCCAGCACTTTACGGAATCCGGTAACTCGGTCGCCCCTCCGTGGGTCATCCTATACCCCCTACGAGTGCGGCGAATAGCCTGCCAATTCTAGAATGAAGCCCCCTCCGGCCCAATGACATGAGATGCGGGCTTGCTGCCTTCTAGAACCCGGCTATTCATGCACTCCACCACGGGGTAATGCTAGTACAGAAAATGAAAATAATATGTACAAATGGTGACATCGACCTCAACCCAGTCGTGCCCTAAAAATATACAACCCGGCAAAGACGGCAGTCTACATGTCGGACGCTCGCCCCGCAATATGAATATACAACTGAATTTTAACCGTACCACTAACATTGCACCACATGTTATCCACCATGACTATCCAACCACAATTACAGCACAAACACAAAACATCAACGCGAATGTCATGTTCGCAAACCCGTCTAAAAGAACATATAGCAATTAGGCGAATTATACCGATCAAATGACATTCACGGTCGCTGATGCTAAACTAAGTACTGATAATAACATGTATTTTAAAATTTCGATCGACTAAACTTTTCCAAATAGGCCTTAAGTGCTAATCCAATACTCAAACAATTCTGGGCCCATGAAGTAAACATCTCAGAAACCACAATTCCAACAACTAGAGCAACTGTAGAAATTTGGAGTAGTGAAGCCAAATTTTGGCCGCGGATCCGCCGCAAACATGCATGTTTGGTGACGCTTCCGCGGTGGAATTATGGCTTCATGCTCTCAAATTTCTTGAGCTGCTCTAGAAAACCCTGCACAATTTTTTAATATACTGAAAATGATTTTTAGACCACTTTAAAAATTCGACAGAAAACACAAGTTTGGAATTGCGGTTTTGAAAAATTCGGTCGATCGATATTTTAAACACGTTAAAACTAGCTACTATAGGTTTTATGGGGTGGCTCTGATACCATGTTGGGTTACCTTAACGCCCGAGCTATCGAACGCGGCGGTTTGCGGAACAAAAGTTTTCTAGGGTTTCAAAAATGGCTCTAGGATAACCCAATAAATCCGGATCTTACCATAAACATATCTAGCTAAACAAGTAGTGCTATCTACTATGAAAGAAGTCTCACCAAACGATCCAAGTCCTTCGGTCTTCTTTCCTCATCATATGCTCCTAGTGGCCACCTTGAACATGCTTGATATTCTTTTCCCGCTCCATCGGTTCTCCGGAATCGAGCTTGTTCTCCGGTCCTCCTTTGTCGTAGATGATCCACCTGAGGGATGTGATCCATGGCTCTACCTCCTAATTAAGTGTCAATAGAAGCAACTAGAGAACTTGGGTTGCTAATCCAAGTTGTCTAGGATATAGTGTGGAGTTCTATGTGTTTTACTATCTCTATCTTGCCTCTTCACTTGTTTCTCAACTCATGAGAGGGTAGTGAAGAGGAAGATGATGAAGGTGGAGGAAACTCAAGAAGAGGGATGAGGGTGAAGCAAAAATGGGAGCTCAAGAATAATGAAGCATGCATGAGAGAGAAAATCTAATACTATAGTTTTGTGTATGAATTTTCATAATAAAAAACTAGCAACCATACTTCAATAGTTGATCCAAATTAATAAATAATTCATTTGTCAACTATTGCAGTCATGGCTCTCACAATTCCTCCCTCTCCTCCAATTTCCACCTCATTTCAATTTATCAATAAATGGAAAAGTCCATGATGAGGTGTCCACCTTCTAGAAGGTAATCTGTAATAAAATACGGATTACAGTCCACTGTATAAACATACCTGCATTTGGATAAAAAAACGAATGCCCAAAGAGATAGAATAACACGAAGAACGTAATACTAGAATATACATATCGAAATACATATATATAAATTATCAAATCAATACCTAATTTAATAATCCGGCTCAAAATCCGAGCCGGCTAGTATTACCAACCGTCCGATCGAAAGTCCGGCTACAAAGTACATCAATCGATCGGAACCCTGCACGTATCCAATACGGCTACTACATCATTTCGCCTGTGTTTCCCCCAATCGGAGCAAAGCTCTGTTTGAATTTCAAAAATTCGAAAAATTGAAGCAACGCTTCAGATTTCTTGCGCTGCGCGCAGCGCGCCACGTATCAAAAGCAGACACGCCAGTGCTACGCCCAAGACAGCGCACCCAATCAGAGCAAGGCTCTATTGAAAATAAAAATAAAAAAATAAAGGAAGCAACACTTCAGATGATCTACGCTCAGTGCTGCGCGACACGTGTAAGCGAAGTTGCGCTGCGCTCTGCGCTGCGCGACACGTGTCAAGCGCATGTGCGCTTGCGCCAGTTGTGCCAGCATTTAAAACAGAAAAATTCTGGAAAGATCTTTCTGATCTTGTTAAAACAAGAAGATTCTCTTCTATAAAACAGAGCCCTTGGATCAAAGATCCAACGGTGGGGAAAAATCCCTAAATCACTCAGAGAAAGATCTCTTTAACTGATTTAACAAATCAATTGGCATTATATAAAGGCCCTTAGACTCCAAGTCTAAAAGAGACAGAGATAGAGATACAGAGACCTCCTCTAAAACTTTGAGAAGAATTCAGAGAGAAAGAAAAAAGGTAAAACCTTTGGAAGAAAAAGAAGAAGTTCTTCTAAAAAAGATCAAAGATCTAAGAACAAGATCAAGATCTTGAATAAAAAATAATAATAATAAAAAAGAAGTAATTTTACTTCTTTACTAGATCTTTCGATCTGTATAAAGGCATTGCCATTTGATGAACCATTGGTTCTTGAAAAACTTGAGGTAGAACCTCTTTAGAATCAAAAAGATTTTGTTCTTTGATCTAAAATAGATCAAGATGCGCTCGGCGCTTTTGAACAGTACCCTGCACTACTAATTTGAGCCTCTGCGCTCTTAAGTTGGCACAAGTCACCAGAACACGCCACGTGTCAACCCCATAATAATCTGCGCCTTACGCTCTAAAAACAGAGCACTGCTCTCTTGGTTTGGCGCAAGTCACCAGAGCGCGCCACGTGTCAGCAGCGCACTAGCGCAGCGCACTGCGCTAACAGACTTGCGCTCACCAGCGCGTGACACGTGTCACCCCCACATGAGTTTGCGCCTTGCGCTCCTCAATTGGCGCAAAGCGCCTGACAAGCCACGTGGGGCACTGTCAGAACATTAAATGCAAAGTAATATTAAAAGGGCAGAGCCCAATAAAAGGTCTATCAGACCAAAATAAAAAATGCTATGCATTATTAAAGGGCAGAGCCCAATTAAAGGTCTATCGGACCAAAATAAAAAATGCAATGCATTAATAAAAGGGCAGAGCCCAAATAAAGGCCTGACAGGCCAAATGCAAATAAAATGTTGGACATTTTCAACTGGACTTAACCCAATTCTGGCCGTAAGTTCTCAAATTAAATTGAACCGAGCACAACTGCTCTCTCAAATCAACTTACACCTGGTTCAAGGGTACATCTCTGAACTCCTCTGATATTTGTCGTTGTAATCCTTCAACGTCGTCAGAGAGGTGACGGGTCCCGACAACCACACATAATACGGACTGTGGGGTCCTTAAACTCATGGACTAATGCGTCCTTAAACCAACAATACGGACTGTGGGGTCCTTAAACTCATGGACTAATGCGTCCTTAAACCAACAATACGGACTATGGGGTCCTTAAACTCATAGACTAATGCGTCCTTAAACCACTATGCATCCTCAATATGGGAACAATGGACCACCATGTCCCTAAACTGGCGATGGACCACCATGTCCCTAAACTGGCGATGGACTACCATGTACCTAAACTGGTAATACGGACTGTGGGGTCCTTAAACTCATGGACTAATGCGTCCTTAAACCAACGTTTGTCCTCAAAATGGGAATGTTGGACCACCATGTTCCTAAACTGGCAATGGACCACCATGTCCCTAAACTGGCAATGGACCACTATGTCCCTAAACTAGAACAATAGAGCCCAAATGCTCTTTTGTCGGATCTAAACGATCCCGTTAAGTCGATCTTAGTCTCAAATTAGACTAACGTATCCTTAACTAACGTTTAAGTTGATCTTAGCCTCAAATATGGCTAACGTATCCTTAAACCAAAAGCCCAAACCCAAATCTAAGAAAATACGGATTTGGACTAATCTACGTCCTACGGGCGACGACATAAAATCAGTCTCCGTATACAATCCACAGGCAACCACAAACAAAACACCCACGACACGAAGTGGCCATCTGGAGAAGGAGAAAGTTTTTACCGCGATGCGGTAGTGTAATTAACTGCAGGGGCTTGCGCCTGCAGGGAAAAGCATCCCCACAATCAAAAACCCCTCAAGCGAGGGGGAATCTGACGAAGTCTGCTACATCGGCCGCATCCGTCTAAACCTTCGATACACGGTGCCATAAATCAACTTGGCATCTTCGGAGAGGCGGACGGATAAAACCAAATAGCATCTGCCCCAAATCTCAGGCAAGACGTCTCCGCGTCGCGCCGCCTTTCAGAGGGGAACAGATTCTGGCACGCCCGGTGGGACCTCTTCCTCTTTCCACTCCACACTTCGTGTGTCGTGATCGCGAACGAATCGCGATTTGCTGTGGTTGCCTGTGGATTTGAGGTACTAAGATTTGGTGTCTTGCTCCGTGTAGAGAGCAGAAGATCAATGGCTTCAAACTGCACTACCTGCAACTGTAACTCTCGCTTCGTCCTTGCTGGAGGAGTGACTTATGGGCACCAAGCGGCTTCCTTTTTCAAGATGCCAGTGGAGCAGGTAACTCAAGCCACCGCTGGACTATTCTTCGGGACCATGCTCCCACCGATGAGCTTCAATACCCCAATGAACCCCAAAGAAGTCGGTCTTCGATCGACTTACCACTGCCGTGGCCCCTCTCAACGGGTCGCCCAACTTCAATACGTCAGTTTTCAACAGACTGGGCCAGAATGTCTACAAGCCCGCGATACCTGAAGTTGCCATCCCAAAGCAAATAGCCATCCCGGCTCAAACAGACGAAATCATTGGAAAGGCTTCTCCTTCCAAGAAGTCAGTTTTTACAAGGATGGCCATTCCGGTTTCTGCTCCAGGCGAGGTCCTCAAAGCTGCTTCCCCTGCCCAGAGCTCTGTCTTTGAAAGATTAGACATTGCTTCTCAACGGGTGTCAGTCTTCGACAGGCTAGCACCAATAACAGCCTCTCTTCAAAGCAGGGGGCATGATGAAGTCACCCTTATAGCTGAAACAACTCCATCCGCACGACACACTCGACGTTGCCACTGGCGCCGAGTAAGGAAGGCTGGGGGCAACTCCCGCTCTAGGATAACTCCGCCAGCTCCGATGGTGGGGATCGATGCTGCTGTTCCAACCGAGAACAGCTTTGAACTGCTCAACAAGGTGCACAGAAACTCTCCCACTGCAGTGCTGAAGAGAACTCCTTCACCTGTGGGGAATGATACAGAGAAGAAGCTGGAGCAGCCCCCTCAGCGGCTGTCCTCTAAGATTTACAAAGTCTGGCGTCAAGTCTAAGACTCGGTTGTTGATCAAGACTACCTCCGCCGACAGAAAAAGATGAAGGTTCGGCAGGAGAAGGACTACTCTGTCAAGCCAGAAAAAGCAACATCCGACTGGGTACCCACTGCAACGGCTCCCTCAACGTCAATTACCCAAAAGAAAAGGAGGCCGCAAAAAGCCCCTGTGAACATGGCGAACCGTAAAAGCGCTGAGCACAGACACCCCACGTCAGGGAGCATGGTGGTCCATACTGTTTATATGGCTTCCCGAAAGGAGGAAGGTCATGCTTCGACGGGTCACCGACCGCTCACTCGATCCGTGACCAAAGCCCAGGAGCAACAACAGAAACTTCAGGAAATGATGACTGCGATGGCCGCGCTCACCGGGCCAAAAGAAAGCCCAGAAGCATTCTCAGATCAACGCTGGGAGCAAGAAACCGATGCCGAATTCCTTCGGAGAATACTAGAAAAGAAGGACAAAGAGGCTGCGAAACAAGCAGCCAACATAAAACGAATGGCCCTTCTGTTCCAGGACATGGTGGGTATGATGATCCAGCAGGATCATCCAGCCGAAGATCCTCCGATTGTCCTTGAAGATGAAAGAGGAGAAACGTCAAATCCACCGCCGGCTCTTTCAACAGCCAAGGAAGAGACTATTTCTAAAGCTGCCCTGGATGACTACATTGCTCAACAAATACGAGTCCACCAGGAAAATGAAGCGGCTGGTCAAGTCGTTAAAACGGGGCGACCATATCCGAGCTGGTATGACCAGATAAAATACCCGCCGGGCTACACGATCCCGAAATTCCATGTCTACAAGGGGACACGCAATCCCCATCAACATGTTGCCCAGTTCAGGGCTCTTTGTGGCAACACTGGCGGCGATGATAAGCTCTTGCTTCGTCAATTCGTCGGCAGCTTATCGGAGACGGCGTTTGAATGGTACTCCGAGCTTCCGAACGACTCCGTCAAAACTTTCGCTGAAATGGAGTTGTTGTTTACCCAGCGTTTCGCAAGCGCCAGCGAGCATACTCCAATAACAGCTTTGATCAATGCAAGAGTAAAGCCGAGCGAAACTTGGGTTCAATATGCAATCCGATGGCGGAACTTGTGGTCGAAGTGCGAACAGCGCATCGAAGAAGCACCAGCGGTGGGCTTGTTCGTGGGCACCTTAGATCCTCATGGAACTATTTCACAGTTCATGATGTTCTTTAAACCAACCACATTCCAGGCCTTGATTGACAAATTAGCTCAAATGGATCAGATGGGACATAAACCGTCTCCTCCAATGCCAGACTCTCGAAATGACAAGGGTAAAGGGAAGGCGACCTTCGTTGCGAACACCCAACAGCAGCTCAGTGCCCCAAAGCTAGCGGATCAGCTGGAAGAGAGACGGCGGTATTATAATGAGAAAATGAAGCGCCCTTACTCATTCCCGCGGGATAAAACGAAGAGGTTGTTCGAGCTGGCGATGCGCAATAGGCTTATCTATCTCCCGAATCCAAGGAGACCACCGCAACCCAGCGAGGTGAATAATCCTAATTATTGCCCTTATCACCAAACGGTAAGTCACCCGATCGAGGATTGCTTCGTCTTTAAGGGATGGATCGAGGATCAGTGCCTACAAGGCAAGTTTGCGCTGTCTGAAAAGTGGAAAGTAAACTTACCACAGCCGCACACTCCCAAGAAGACGGGCACGCCGGGGGAAACTTATTCTTTTGTTGAAGAAGCTCCGTGGGAGGTTGTGCTATCAGCCAAAACCAAAAGGATGCTGAATGATCTCAAAACATGCCCGGCGATCAGGTGGAAAAATCCACTGGAACCTGAGATCATCGAAGGGATGTTGAAGCCGCGCCTAACTCCAAAGATCGGTGGTGATGGCCCAAGCACTTGTACCCAGCCATCGAAATCTTCAAAGAAGAAGAAGAAAAGATCCAAAAAGCCCGTGAAACCTGGCGACAAGCGCACGGACTTACAGAAACAGATTGACGCGCTGGAGGAGTATAATCAGAAGGCACGGACTCCCATCACGCTCCAAGAGTTCTTCAGCCACGTCCTCAAGGACGAAAACGAGGGAGAAGACTCATCAGATGAATCTGAGGACTACGTAGCAAGTTGTCATGTGATCTCTCACTCATTGATAGATGATAAAGAGGCTCCTTGCACCGAGAAACCGGAGGCGGGTCCTGAACCAGAACTTCTGTGGCCGTTAGACGAGATGATCGATGCCTTCCTGAATGAAATTCGTCTGAAAAGTAAAGCCAATAAGGAGCGTGAGATGGCCATATTGGAAGGAGCCAAACGCCGGCGACTAGACGAAAGAGTCGAGACACTCCCGTCAAATCAAAAGACATTCGCTGCGGATAAAAACAAATTCAAGACGAGGAAAAGGTTTGCTAAACCCCTCGGCCCTCTCTTCAAGGAATCCATTTCTAAAACAAAAGAATTGAGGAGTTACGAGAACATTCAGCCGTGCAATTGCACGATACCCAGAAAAAATCTCGGACCCGCAAACAACGGATCGAACAAAAAGGATAAAGGAAAGGGAAAAACCGCCTTCGTCGCCAACACTCAACAACAATCAAGTGGCCCTGTTGGGGTAAAAATTTACATCCCGGTTTACCGAGTCAAAGTCAGGGTCAACCCCAAGCCAGGTGGGCCCAAGCTCAGGTCAAGCGGGCCCATGCCCAAGTCGAGCCCGCAGCTAGCCTCCCCATGCCAGCAACAAGATCATGTCATAAATAATTTTTATGTAATTTTTTATACATGAATGTATGCAAAATGGGCATAAAGCCAAATTTTTGTAAGCCCATGGCTTATGTGCAAAAATGAAATGCACATGAGCCATGGGATAGGTAAAAATGCCATTTTGTGAAGCCCAAGGGGATATATGTAAATATGTAAGCCTATAAAAGGCAACATGATGAATAAAAAAAATACATTTCATTCTCTCCACAAAATTTTTAGATCTGAGATCTTTTGTGCCTCTGCTCCTTCTCCAAGGTTCTAAACCTTCTCATTTCTTTTGAATTAAGTCAAGAGTTTTACTCTTTCTTTTCAAAAACTAAGAAGTCTTCCACCACAAAACCCACAAAGGGGAACTTGGATCTACCATTAGATCTCAGAAAGGAGAGATTTTTAGATCTCACATCTCTTGATCATCAAGATCCAGCCAACAGAGGAGGAAGAGGAAGAACCCCTTTCATCAACCAAAACATTTTAGGAGTTTAACTCCATATATTTACATATATAATAAATATTTCCTTTCTGAAGCATAGCTTCTATTTCTTAGGCTAAAAGCCTCTTTTTCTCGCCGGCGCTCAAGCGCAGAGCGCCCGCGTGCCGACACGTGGCGCGCTTGCGCTCAAGCGCAAGCGCCCGAGCGCAAGTCGCCCACGTGGCGCGCTTGCTCCCAAGCGCAAGCGCCCGAGCGCAAGTCGCCCCGGTGCCGACACGTGGCGCGCTTGCGCAAGCGCAAGCGCTCGAGCGCAAGTCGCCCCGGTGCCGACACGTGGCGCGCTTGCGCCCAAGCGTAAGCGCCCGAGCGCAAGTCGCCCCGGTGCCGACACGTGGCGCGCTTGCGCCCAAGCGCAAGCGCTCGAGCGCAAGTCGCCCCGGTGCCGACACGTGGCGTACTTGCGCCCAAGCGCAAGCGCTCGAGCGCAAGTCTCCCCCGTGTCGACACGTGGCATGCTTGCGCTCAAGCGCAGGCGCTCATGCGCAAGTCTCCCCCGTGCCGACACGTGGCGCGCTTGCGCCTGAGCGCACAGCACCTAGGCGCACAGCGCCCAAGGTGCTGCCCCCACGCATCCTTTGGATGCCTTTTCCCCCTCTTTTTTTTTCTTATGTATATACATACATATATATATACATATATATATATATATATACATATGTACATATATGCATACATATATGCACACACACATACACTACGACACTGTCCCTGTTAGAAAAAAAATTTCTAACGGGACGCTGCCCCGCACCCCGCAAGGGGGCTGCTAGCCCCCTTGACCCCCAGCCTGCTATCCGGGTAGCGGGACCCCCGTAAAAACTCTACGTGGATCCCGATATATCCAAAACCCCCCTTTCAAAACACAACACACGTACACTGCACATTGAGTTCGCATGACCAGTTTAACCCGTCAATCGGAGGTTCCCTCGCCCCAAAGGCGAGGGGTAATTAACGGCAGCTTAGTCCGCGGCTGCCGGAGATTCGGATCCCCACAATCATTAAACCCCGCCCCACCCTAGGCAGGAGGAATCTGTAGTACGCCTGGCCAGCGCGCGCGTATTCCCATCTCAATGGGGTGACGAAAAACACCCTACAGGCCCTAGACCGGTTCTTCGCCAAAACAACAAGCGGCAACCCCTCTACGAGAGGTTGAAACGTCCTTACTCATTTCCCCAGGATGAAACAAGGAGGCTGTTCGAGCTGGCGATGCGCAATAGGCTTATCAATCTCCCGATTCCAAGGAGACCACCGCAACCCAGCGAGATGAATAATCCCAATTATTGCCCTTATCACCAAACGGTAAGTCACCCGATCGAGGATTGCTTCGTCTTTAAGGGATGGATCGAGGATCAGTACCAATAGGGCAAGTTCACGTTGTCCGAAAACTGGAAGGTGAGCCCGCCACAACCATATGCTCCCAGAAAAATGGATATACTGGGGGCATCATGCTCATAGGGAAAGCCCCATAGACCGAAAAGTCGGTAAACTAGAGATTCGCCTCAAATACGGCGACGGTGGACCGCAATGTCCTAAAACTTGCAAATGACCGAAACGTCCTTAAACTAATGACGGACCACTATGTCCTAAAACTAGTTGTTGACCGAGATGTCGATAAACTACGGTGGATTGCAACATCCCAAAGCCGATATATAAAAAAAAGAATAATAAAAAAGAATAAAAATAAATAAATAAATAAAAAATGGTATGCTCAAAAGCAAAATGGGCACGGATGAAAACCCGAAAGGGCTCCGTGAGTAAAAACAGCAGGGCTACCGGCGAGTGTTTGCGAAAACCCGAAAGGGCGCAGCCTCGTTAAAAGACACGTACAGGGTCCTCTCGACCTTGTAAGGAGAAACTACCCGCGTGAGATCCTTACGACTCACAAGGGAGCAACACACTTAGAGATCCTCACGATCCCTAAGGAGAAATTACACTTGCGAGATCCTCACGACTCGTAAGGAGAACTCTCTTATGGGACCCTCACGGCTCATAAGATTTGAAAGTCTTAAGTTACAGAGACCTGAACCCGTTCTTAAGCAACCCCCACAACTTCCGATATTGCCCTACACATGGCTCAATACCGACCCTTGTATACAATTCACGGGTGCGAATAAACATTTTCCCAGCAAAGTCCCACCTGTGACTGGGGATATGTCCATATGGTGAACAACCCTTATAAGTCCTCTCGACTTATAAGGAGAAAATCCTTTTGTAAGATCCTTACGACTTACAGGGGAATATACACTTAGGAATCCTCACGATTCCTAAGGAGAAAACACACCTACGAGATCCTCACGACTCGCAGGGAGAAATACCTTTGTGAGACCCCTACGGCTCATGAAGTCAAAAGCCTTAGTCGACAGGATCCTAACCCTGTTTACTAAGCAACCTTTGTTCAACATCGACAGAGGCAAATGATGATTTGCCCCTGGCAATATCCCAGCCATAGCGATGCTGATGCCAAAATCGGTGTCTAATTCCTAGCTTGCAGCGAAAAGACAGCATGCCACACGTGCATATGAAATAGCCGAAATGATGGGGCAACTTGCAACAAAATCAGTAAGTAAAAATGTATGCATGCAAAATAGCCGAAATGATTAGGCAACTCGCAATCAAAAGCAGCGAGTAAAAATAAAATAAATAGACGAAATGATTGGGCAACTCGCAATAAAAAGCAGCGAGTGAAAATAAATAGCCGAAATGATTGGGCACCGCGAAAAATAGCCGAAATGATTGGGCAATCGCGACCTTCGCGATATAAAAGCTGAAATGATAGAGTATCGCGGAAAGAAATAAAATAAAAAAATATATAATGAAATTTATGCCCTACAGGAGATATCACAGCAATCCATGTATACAATCCAGGGGCGCAAACAAAGAAGGAATCACATCTTCCCTCCCCATGCTCCATCAGAAAATGGAGCCAAGTCTTAACGGCAAGTCATATAAAACTTGAAAGACAATCGGAGATCATTTTGCACCAGCGCGGAGTGGTCACCACCTCGACGTCCGTCTCAATACAACAGACGAGATGTCACGACAGCGTTCTTCATTCAACAGGATTCGGACGTGACAAAGCAAACGAAGCGAAGGCCAAATTCCTAGCTTCAGGGTCTTAATGGCAAGTCATATAAAGCCTGAACGACAAATCGGAGATCACCTCGCACCAGCGCGGAGTGGTCACCACCTCGACGTCCGTCTCAATACAACAGATGAGATGTCACGACAGCGTTCTTCCTCCAACAGGATTCGGACGTGACAAAGCAAATGAAGCGAAGGCCAAATTCTTAGCTTCAGGGTCTTAACGGCAAGTCATATAAATCCTGAAAGACAATCGGAGATCATCTCGCACCAGTGCGGAGTGGTCACCACCTCGGCGTTCGTCTCGACAGAGCAGACGCGACAATCAAATAATGGAGCCACGGCAAAATCCCTAGTTCCAAACCTCGACGGTTCACCAATAACCTAGAGACAACTGCGACATTCGTCTCGATATAGAGGACGCAATGCCAGCAAACGAAGCGAAGGCCAAATTCCTAGCTTCAGGGTCTTGACGGCAAGTCATGTAAAGCCTGAAAGACTATCGGAGATCATCGCACACCAGCGTGGAGTGATTATGACTCATCGGGGCTCTCCAAAATGAGCCTAACCTCAAGTGAAAACGGCATGGCAAAATTCCTAACGCTTGCTCTTCCGACGGTCAAACTGCCTAGGATGATTGCTTGAAAACGTCTTGTCCAGCCCCCGAAGGGATCAGAGACACGACATTCGCAAGGCTACTCGAACAGCAAGATTGCCTATCGAGGAATATATCAACCAACGCGATGGTACGACGGAAAAAACCTTAAGTACCACAGACCCTAACGGACCTTTGTCGCAAAGAGCAGAGGTTAACTGTGACGTTAGGATACTCTTACGAGAAATGTTCGATTCGTCTCCACTCGTGAGGAAATTAGTGTCTTTGCGAGAACTACTCGATATGTTTCGACTCGTGAGGAAAAGCCTTAGGCGGCAGGGATTAAAAAACCTGTTTCCTAAGCACTGGGACCCTGCAAAGTCGGTCCAAAATGGACTCTTGCATACTATTCACGGGTCACACTCTCCAAAATCGAATCTCGACAAGAAGGGAAACAACCGCTTACGGGTCCTCTCGACCCGTAAGAGGGAAAATTCTTTTATAAGATCCTTACGACTTATAAGAGAAAACACACTTAGGAATCCTCACGATTCCTAAGGAGAAAATACACCTATGAGATCCTCTCGATCCGTAGGAAGAAAAGTCTCTATGAGACCCTCACGGCTCATAGAGTTGAAAAGTCTTAGGCAGCAGATCTGAACTTGCCTCCTAAGCCATCACTATCTCTTGAAGAAGCCAAGACAGGATGCTCGCTCTATCATCTGTCGACCATGCTTACTAAGGTAACATGCGGATAATAAAAGAAAGAAGAAGGCAGAGAAATAACACCAGACATTTTTGAAGAATGTATATCTTTTATTCATAAATTTGATTGAGTACAAGATACATTGTGGTAAAGAATAAAGAAACATATGCATTTTATTTACAATTGCAAATGATACAAATGTTCACGGAAAAGGAAGCATCTTCAACAAATCTGCAAGCTGCTCTCGCACTTCCTTCACCGTCCTCTCCTGATCGGCTGCCATAGCCAACTCCGCCTCCACCTGGGGCCGCTGCCGCATGTAGGATGAAAGCTCCTCTTCGACTGCTTGCTGAGCTGCTTCGCGACCTTGGGCATCACGCTCTACGGTATCGAGCTTCCGCTTCAGTGCTAGCCCGTCAGAAATACTTTGCAGAAGACCCTCAAAGATAGCCTTCACCCGGGCAGCGTTTGCGTCGACCTCAGTACGCAATCGAGCAGACTCGTTTGAGGTCTCTTGGAACTCCTTCCGCCTTAAAGCCGCTTCTTGTTCCAGATAGCAGAAGTAAGAAGCGCTTTGCTTGATCCATGCCGCCCGTTGAGTACTCGTGGCCAAAACCTCGGGGGCAGGACGCATAAGCTCCAGTTGATGCAGGCGGGCCTCAATCTCCCTGCAGTGGTTAACCCAAGACGCGACGATGTCTTCGTTATGGAAGTTTATAAGTGTCGCCAGCATTAGGTTAACCTCCGCAACAAAATCTGCGGCAGGTGTAGGAGTCTCCACGTCAAGCTCCTCAATATAGTCGCTCACCATGCGCAGACTATTCACGGCACCTTTCGAGGACGGGCATCTGGAAAAGGGTCCGACCGGCATGATGACACGAGACTCGAAAGGGACCGGAACCGGAACGAAAGCTGCAAAACAAGTCACGATCAGGTGACAGACCTAAAATACAGGAGACCCGTAAGTAGTAAAATCTACCATACCGGCTGCAGTAGGTGGCAAAGCCGGGAGGACCGGTGGCGCAACTGATCTTTCATCTCCCCCTTCGATCTGCAGCACTGCAATCAGGGCAAGGAAAAGTCAGAAACAAGCCCATTATTGGAAAAAGAAAGAGTATTAGTGGAAAACTATACTCACCAGCGCCACTGGAGGAAGCGAGCTCCGACGGGAAGGAAAAATGTGGGTGCAGCACCTGGTAGAGGTGATCAAAAAGCACTCCTGCAAAGACGCAATAGTATGATATTAGTACATAAATTATGCAGCCGAAAGATAAAACTAATGGGTTACAAAGCCATACCTTCCAACATTAGCGACGGCGCAAGAGAAGGTGGAGAGATGGCCACTGTCAAGGCAGTAGCTGACGGCGCTCTCTCGAGCAAAGGGGCATCAACACTGGCCGCATCTGCGTTAGAAACAAGATAAGCCCTGTCAGGGAGGATTGCAAAATGAATAAAAGAAGGACGGTAACCCAAAATTTACCTGATGATGATCCAGCCGAAACAGCGGCGTCTCCCTCCATTGACATGAGTCCACCTCCCGTGGCCTCATCACCAGACTCTACGGGAGTCGTCGTCGTGCTCGCGAGGCCAGGAGACGGCAGAGGACCGCAGGCGGGGAGAGCAATAATCGGAGCATTGCCAGACTCTTGAGAAAGAGCGGCCGGCTCATCCTCAGGAATCATGCCCGTCTTACCCGCTACTCCCTTGGGCTCAGCGGTCGCGGCCGTCTCGTCCACCGTTGCCATGGGGTCGTTGGTCTCAGGCGCTCCATTCGCTGCTGCCCTAGGCTCGGTTATAGCAGCCGTCTCATTTGCCGCTACCTCGCGCTCGGCAGTGGTGGCCGTCTCGAGCATAGTAGGCGTGACTGTCTCATCAGCTACTAGCTCAGGCCCGGCGACTACGGCTACACCACCTACCGTCGCCTCGGGATCAGCTTCCACCTTCTCCACCGTCCCTTCAGGCTCGACGGTTTCCGCCGCCCCTTCGGTTGGACTTGGCCCTGCAGGACAAGATATATAAGAACCGATAGGTTTACAATTCTTGCAACAAAGTCTCGAAAGACACATTACCTGAGGTGGATCGATCGTTGGCCCCCCGAACTGCACGTGCCGCCTGTCTATGAGCGGTAGACAAGGCGACCGGGGGATCCTCGGAAGGAGAAGCAGCGGGAATAATGGTGCTTGGGCCCGCTCCTACAGCCAAAGCAGCTCTGCGCTCCTTCGCCTCACGCCTCAAGCGCTTCCTCTCTTCCCGGGCCGTCACGACGGACCTCTTAGAAGCTTCCAACAAGGCGGCGGCGGCCGCGTTTAGAGTTGCCTCCAGAGCCTTCAAGGCATCCCTTATCGGCTTTTTGAGTCGGGTCTCTCGCGGCAGCCCCGAAGAGGTCGGGACTTCAGTAGCTGGCTCGGGAAGAGTCTCCGCATTGGCTTGCGCGAAAGATCCCACGGCCCCTGCAAAAAGACAGAGAGAAGATTAGATTGGCTATAAAAAAAAGAATAAAGACTTCAGTAAGCCGAGACATACCAACGCCCGACAGAGCGCATTTCCTTTCCTCCTCCTGGAAAGTTTTGAGGGAAGCAGCGATAGCTTCTTCAGTGGTGACGCCTGTTAAAAAAAGGAGGAAAAAGCATTAGTCAAAGACAATAATAAAAGTATGAGGAAATAACAAAGAATGCAACTAATGATTATCTGATTGAGCAAGTTTAGCCAACCAAGCTTCAAGCCTTGCCGATCGCTCAGAAGCCGTGATGGCGGCCGCTAGATCGGTGTCTGCTGGATCTACGAAGACACCCTCGTTGCTCCCGTATTCGCTTAATCCTTCGGTGAGAGGGGCCCGAGGCTCTAATCCGAGGATGGCATCGAGAGAGATGATCGACTTCTTCTTCCTCTTCTGCACGCGAGCCCCGGGTGCACCCAAGATCAACTTGCGCTTTGCGGGCACCTTAGGACGGCGAGTCCCGATGTCCGGGCCCACGCCAGACTCGGGCGAAACTACGTTCACCGTCTCCACTGGAGCATGGGGCGCTGGGGGCGCGTCCACGGTATCACGAGGCGGCAATCCGTGCGGAGGGATCAATACGCGTGGTGGCTCATCTCCAGTACCTCTTAGCGG
This sequence comes from Agapanthus africanus, assembly GCA_030015575.1. Lineage (NCBI taxonomy): Eukaryota > Viridiplantae > Streptophyta > Magnoliopsida > Asparagales > Amaryllidaceae > Agapanthus > Agapanthus africanus. The sequence goes on along the minus strand of JASDDO010000031.1, from coordinate 682,670,483 downwards.
AGGAACGACAGGAATCCTTGGCTTCAGGGGAGCTTTGCGATCGCTGCCAGGGGGCACACCCTTGCGATCAACCAACAACCGCTTCTCTTCCCGGATGACGACACCCATCGCGTGCGCGTACCAAGCCATGTACACGTTGAGGGCCCGTGGAACGCAGCTCAGCTCGCTGATAAAGAAATGGGAGCCCGTGTTCAGCCGCATAAAATGGTGCAGCGCACTCCGTATCCCCTTCCCAGTGGTCGCGGGCTCTTCTAAAAATGCCCCCAGCAGGACCCCTTGGTTATAACTTAACTGCTGGGAGAAGCGATGGGGGTTGTACCTCATGAAGAGCGCCATGTCGTTTTGCCTGAACACCAGGAAGCCCGGCCGGATGGAGTATAGGTGAAGAATCTCCCGGGCTTTCAATACAGAGGCCCCGAATTTGAAGCCATCACGTAGCGCCAACACCACCTTGGAGGTTTCCGAGCCGATAGTCACGACTTTGTCCATAAAAGAAATCCTCGCTCCGACCAGGTGCGGACGAAGAAGCAACCCCCTAGCCTCCCGTGGAGACGGATTCACAATCGAGGCACCAATCAGCCGCATAACTCTTGGGAGCCTGCACTTCTCGAAAAACGAGGGGCTCTTATGAATGCCGAATACCCCGAGCACATGCATTTCCATCCACGAAGTGTAAGTAGTGCATCGGGAAATTGGCAGGTTGCACCCCGGGTTCGTTTGCGTCCGCTGCCACGCTGAGTCCATGGTATAAGTGGGCCAACCCGGCGATTCCGATCAACAACTGTAGGCCAGCCACCATCCGATGCGCTGGGTAGAAAACGGACGGCCTCATGAAGCGCGGGTGCATGGGGAGCGCGAAACAGCATAGCCACAATCCCAGAAACCTTAAAAAGAAGGTCTCCTCATCAATGCCCGGGGCGGCGATTTCTGATAAGGGCATGATGGCGGTGTCAGGGAGATAGAAATCCTTTTGATCGTCTTCCAATGCTGGTCGACGATCTAAGCCGAAGCCGAAGGGGTCGTCGAGCTTGGCGAACTTTTCACTCCGCTGCGATAGAATCTCCGGTCGAAGAAAGCGGGCAATGAAATCTGCAAAACTGACTCCCTGGACTCCCGATTCCAAGTAGAGACCTTCATATATATTCAGCACCTTCACCAGACTCGGAAACTGGTGCTGAATAGCATTCTCTGGTGTTAGGCCCATTACCAGTGGCTTGGTGGCGAAGACATACTCATCAGGAGGAAGCAGCTCCTCATAATGCTCCCCCCTCGTAGGCAAACCCGAGATTTCAGCGAACTCTTCCAGGGAAATGGAGACTTCCCTGTTCGACAGAAGGAAGGTATGGGTGGGGATGTTCCATTGTTCTATGAATGCCTTAACCCACCACGTCGGGGGAACAGGGTACTCGAACAATGAGACGTAGACTGCGGAGTACAGACCAATCTTCATCAGATGCGTCCTCTTCGCTGATAGGATATACCTGGCCCACTGCAAATATCCGGCCGGTTGTCGAAGGGTCAATCCAATATTGTAGGGTTGTCCCCAAGGGCGTGCCTCACCCTGACATATGCGCCGCCCCAAGATGTCCACGGCTGCCGGCGGCTGCACGGGAATGGCAGCAATCGAAGGTTGGAGAAGATCCTCCGAATTCCAGTTCACGACCTCCACGGCATACTTCACCGGGGGTTCATCCGCATAGGGGATCGACGAGATAGGCTCAGCCGGCATCGCGCAACCGAAACTTCGGTGACCCTTGATGATTTCACTGTACCACCTACCCCACAGGTGAAGGTTCTTGTGCTCGGGGTCATGATCCTTAATGAGAGCGAGCACCTCCCGGTCCACCGGCGCCTCAGGAAATCCACTCTCTGAGCGAACAAATGGGAAAGACAGATCAGCAGATATGATTGCCTGCAAAGAAAAATGAAATTCAGCCGTCAGTGTCATAATTTAATTTTAAAAGCCTGACGCTTGATACTACACTGCAATGCAGTGTAGGGGGGACCAAAGAGGGACCTACAAAATCCAGATGACAATGCATCAGTTAACAAGACAGCCCCATCATTGGATGGGACTGTCAATTAATGAGGAGATCCTCAAAAGAATATTCTCATTAATGAGAAATCCCTAGAGACTAGGAGAAAATCTCCCCTTTCAGAGCAAAGCTCTGTCACAGAGTGACACTTGTCAAACTCTGGTCTCAAGGGAATAAAATTGCTTAAAAGATTAAAAGAGCCTATCTCTGTGATAGTGATGGAAAAATCCATCAAAGGAAAATTAATTCTTAAAAATTAAAAACTAAAAAATTTTGGGATCTTAAAGATCCATGAAAACTCTTAAGAATTCTTCATTTTTAGATCAAAAGATCTATGTTTTGCGAAAGAGCAAAGCTCTATTCATGGGTTAAAAGACCCTGAAACAGATTCTTGAGAGCAAGGCTCTGTTGGTGAAACCCCAAAGGGGTTTTCTTTAGATCAAAAAATCTATGAGAGCAAGGCTCTATTAATTAAAATTAATTTAATTTAAGATTAATTTTTACCTAAAGTTTTTTCTAAAAAGTTCTAACTTTGGAAGCAAGAGGAAGGCTCTGAAGTTCTTGAAAGCAAGAGCAAGGCTCTGAAAATGAGAAATCTTAAAGATGATGATCATCTTTTGAGGACCAAGAGTCCTATTTATAGGCGCTTGTGCGCCCCATCAACTCTTGAGTTGATCCGACGGTTGGGATCTTGCCACCGCTGTACTCACGTGTGCGCCACGTGAGCTTAACGATGGGGGGGGGCATTTGTTTCCCCCAATCAGAGAAAAGCTCTGTTTGAATTTCAAAAATTCAAAAAATTGAAGCAACGCTTCAGATTCCTTGCGCTGCGCGCAGCGCGCCACGTGTCAAAAGCAGACACGCCAGCGCTGCGTCCAAGACAGCGCACCCAATCAGAGCAATGCTCTATTTAAAATAAAAATAAAAAAAATAAAGAAAGCAACGCTTTAGATGATCTGCGCTCAGTGCTGCACGACACGTGTCAGCGCAGTTGCGCTGCGCTCTGCGCTGCACGACACGTGTCAAGCGCAGGTGCGCTTGCGTCAGTTGCGCCAGCATTTAAAACAGAAAAATTCTGGAAAGATCTTTCTAATCTTGTTAAAACAAGAAGATTCTCTTCTGTAAAACAGAGCCCTTGGATCAAAAATCCAACGGTGGGGAAAAATCCCTAAATCACTCAGAGAAAGATCTCTTTAACTGATTTAACAAATCAATTGGCACTGTATAAAGGCCCCTAGACTCCAAGTCTAAAAGAGACAGAGATAGAGATACAGATACCTCCTCTAAAACTTTGAGAAGAATTCAGAGAGAAAGAAAAAAGGTAAAACCTTTGGAAAAAAAGAAGAAGTCCTTCTAAAAAAGATCAAAGATTTAAGAACAAGATCAAGATCTTGAATAAAAAATAATAATAATAAAAAAGAAGTAATTTTACTTCTTTACTAGATCTTTCGATCTATATAAAGGCATTACCTTTTGATGAACCACTGGTTCTTGAAAAACTTGAGGTAGAATCTCTTTAGAATCAAAAAGATTATGTTCTTTGATCTAAAATTGATCAAGATGCGCTCTGCACTTTTGAACAGTGCCTTGCACTACTAATTTGAGCCTCTGCGCTCTTGGGTTGGCGTAAGTCACCAGAACACGCCACGTGTCAACCCCAGAATAATCTGTGCCTTGCGCTCTAAAAACAGAGCACTGCTCTCTTGGTTTGGCGCAAGTCACCAGAGTGCGCCATGTGTCAGCAGCGCACTGGCGCAGCGCACTGCGCTAACAGACTTGCGCTCACCAGCGTGTGACACGTGTCACCCCCACATGAGTTTGCGCCTTGCACTCCTCAATTGGCACAAAGCGCCTGACAAGCCATGTGGGACACTGTCAGAACATTAAATGCAATGCATTATTAAAAGTGCAGAGCCCAATAAAAGGTCTATCAGACCAAAATAAAAAATGCTATGCATTATTAAAGGGCAGAGCCCAATTAAAGGTCTATCAGACCAAAATAAAAAATGCAATGCATTAATAAAAGGGCAGAGCCCAAATAAAGGCCTGACAGGCCAAATGCAAATAAAATGTTGGACATTTTCAACTGGACTTAACTCAATTCTGACCGTAAGTCCTCAAATTAAATTGAACCGAGCACAACTGCTCTCTCAAATCAACTTACACCCGGTTCAAGGGTACATCTCTGAACTCCTCTGATATTTGTCGTTGTAATCCTTCAACGTCGTCAGAGAGGTGATGGGTCCTGACAACCACACATAATGCGGACTGTGGGGTCCTTAAACTCATGGACTAATGTGTCCTTAAACCAACAATACGGACTGTGGGGTCCTTAAACTCATGGACTAATGCGTCCTTAAACTAATATGCATCCTCAATATGGGAACAATGGACCGCCATGTCCCTAAACTGGCGATGGACCACCATGTCCCTAAACTGGCGATGGGCCACCATGTCCCTAAACTGGTAATACAGACTGTGGGGTCCTTAAACTCATGGACTAATGCGTCCTTAAACCAACATTCGTCCTCAAAATGGGAATGTTGGACCACCATGTCCCTAAACTGGCAATGGACCACCATGTCCTTAAACTGGCAATGGACCACCATGTCCCTAAACAAGAACAATAGAGCCCAAATGCTCTTTTGTCGGATTTAAACGATCATGTTAAGTCGATCTTAGTCTCAAATTCGACTAACGTATCCTTAACAACGTTTAAGTTGATCTTAGCCTCAAATATGGATAACGTATCCTTAAACCAAAACCCCAAACCTAAATCTAAGAAAATACGGATTTGGACTAATCCACGTCCTACGGGCGACGATATAAATCAGTCTCTGTATACAATCCATGGGCAACCACAAACAAAACAAACACCCACGATACGAAGTGACCATCTGGAGAAGGAGAAAGTTGTTACCGCGATGCGGTTGCGTAATTAACTACATGGGCTTGCCCCTGCAGGGAAGAGCGTCCCCATAATCAAAAACCCCTCAAGCGAGGGGGAATCTGACGAAGTCTGCTACATCGGCCGCATCCATCGAAACCTTCGATACACGGTGCCATAAATCAACTTGGCATATTCGGAGAGGTGGACGGATAAAACCAAATAGCATCTGCCCCGAATCTCAGGCAAGACGTCTCCGCATCGCGCCGCCTTTCGGAGGGGAACAGCCTGAACCAGGGAAACCCTCTGTGTGGGACTCTAAAGACTTGACAGTACGCCGACAGTGAGTTACTGGATAAATCCATAACCATAAGCACGTCAACGGCACTAGCTGTACGTAACGGCTACTCAGGTACCTGTCGAAAAGAAAGGCCGACTATCCAGCTCCCATAAGTATGATCGCCATCACAACGCAGGTAGTCCAGCAATAATCCTACGGGCTTTATCAACATGTACAAAAGATATGCAGTAGCAAGTAAAACATACACATGTTAAGATAAAGATAAACCAGATAGCATATTATCATATCGAGCAAGACTGTCATGTACATATATATGTTCAAGCATCCATATGTATACATACACAATAATGGCCTCTAGGGTTGTAATCTCACTTAAAAACCTTTGCTTTTAATTTTCTTCACTCACTTTTGAAGAGCTAGAGTGCTTGGAGGAGGAAGAAGGAGGAGAATGGCTTAGCTTGAGCTCATGTGTGTGTTATCTCAATAATAATGAGAATAATCAAATATAAGAGAGAGTCACACTTACCCTTAACCATGGGAACAAAATATCTAGATATTTTTTATGTTGAGTTAAGAGACAAATAAGAAATGAAACCATGGTTATGACTAGTCAACTAAAGAAGTGTGTAGAAGCCAAAAGAAGACAACCATGAATCATTTCCCATTTTCTTTTCTCAATATTAAAAAATATACAAATAGTTTCCATGTGAGTCTTGCATAGCCATCACCAATGTATCATCAACAATGACACATGTATGCATGCATGTGTGCATTCATATCAATATATAGATGCATACATTCATGCATACATATAAAAGAAAAGGGTTTAATAAATGAGCTAATGGTCATTGATATTAAATCAATACTTGATTAAATAATCCGGTCATATCATTTACAACCCGACCAATAGAAAATGCCAGATTAAAATACGGTATCATATACGCGCATTTAATCAACCTCCCTTGCATATCCCCATATGCACCCCCACATCATTTCACCTGAGCTAGGAAACCCCTTTATGGGACTCTAAGACTCGTCAATACGCTAGCAGTAAATAGTGATCATATCACATACACACAAACCGTCAGTGGCACTAGCTGTACGTAACGGCTCCCAGGTAATGAGCGAACAGAACAAAATGGGCCTCCACGCGGTCTATCACCGTCTCGTACGTCTGTTCGTACCGGTTGAGATTGTAGAGGTACACATCGTCCCGGGAAATCATCTCGCTGATAAGCACACACAGACGTCCGGGCATTTTCAGAAACCCGTCGCTGAAAGAGACCAACACCCTTTCGCTATTTATAGCCCCAACAGAATTCCGAAAGGTCGAAGTTTGCGCGTGCGGAAGCGCGATTCATGGGGCCCTTTCAAAGTCCCCAATGCAGGGCTGCCGCGTGGCGACCATGCCTCCAAATGGCCAAATGGAAGTTGGAAAGATGCGCACTATGGGGAGCCACACCTTCCCACGCGTCTCTGCCACGTATTGCCTTCGACGGTCTCTCTCCCCATATTTTACGGGCCAAGGGAGACGGACCGACACCAAAGTAGCCTCGTCAAGAGGCCGCCGAGCAGCTTCCCTGCTCGGTCAATCCTTAGCGGGTAGCTCCTACTCATCTACGCTAAGGATCAAAATCCCTCATCAGGAGGCCACCAAGCAAATTCCGTGCTCAGTCAATCCCTGGCGGGTAGCTCCTACCCATTACACCAAGGATCGAAAGCCCTCATCAAGAGGCCCCCGAGCAGCTTCCCTGCTCGGTCAATCCTTGGCGGGTAGCTCCTACCCATTACGCCAAGGATCGAAAGCCCTCACCAAGAGACCACCGAGCAGCTTCCCTACTCGGTCAATCCTTGGCGGGTAGCTCCTACCCATTACGCCAAGGATCGAAAGCCCTCACCAAGAGGCCACCGAGCAGCTCCCCTGCTCGGTCAATCCCTGGTGGGTAGCTCCTACCCATCCACGCCAAGGATCAAAAGCCCTCACCAAGAGGCCACCGAGAAGCTCCCCTACTCGGTCAATCCTTGGTGAGTAGCTCCTATCCATCCACGCCAAGGATCAAAATCCCTTCTCAAGAGGCCACCGAGCAGCTTCCCTGCTCGGTCAATCCCTGGCGGGTAGCTCCTACCCATCCACCCCAAGGATCAAAAGCCCTCACCAAGAGGCCACCGAGCAACTCCCCTGCTCGGTCAATCCGTGGCGGGTACCTCCCACCCTTCCACGCCACGGATCGAAGCCCTCATCAAGAGGCTACCGAGCAGCTTCTATGCTCGGTCAATCCTCAGCGGGTAGCTCCTACCCATCTACGCTAAGGGTCGAAGCTCTCATCAAGAGGCCACCGAGCGGCTTCCCTGCTCGGTTAATCCTTAGCGGGTAGCTCCTACCCATCAACGCTAAGGATCAAAAGCCCTCACCAAGAGGCCACCGAGCAGCTTCCCTGCTTGGTAAATCCTTAGCGGGTGGATCCTATCCATAAACGCTCAGGATCAAAAGCCTTCATGAAGAGGCCACCGAGCATCTTCACTGCTCGGCTAACGCCGACTAATTCTAACTTGGCTGTTATTTAACATACGCTAAGAGAAGTGGCCGCCGGTCTGACTCAAAGGAATGAGCAAATCCTGACCTCCCTACACTGAAGGGTCTTCCGATGTATTCTAAGCGAACGATCGCCACTTCGACTCCGAGGGCTGGAGAGGACCGACCCTCTTGCACTTAGCGATTGACTGGTTTACACTCGACGGGCGATTGCCATCTAAAGACCGGTCATCGACCTACATCCTGAATCCCGGGACGAGGAAAACGCTAAAAAGCTCAAGTGACCAAACAAGAAAACATTGCCACGAAGAAAATTAAAAACAGATTTATTTACGATCTGAGGGTCTTTACAAGGTACTATAGGCTCCTCAGCCATACAAAAAGCACCCGGAGGCTTACAAAATTTATTTAAAAAAGAGAAAAAGGCAGGAATGCTCAGGCCTTAGGACCGGGGAGGATCTCGACCTGCCCAGCGCCGGCGTCTGGAGCCAGGGTGACGGCTTTAGGGTCGGCACCCCCACCAGGAGCCTTATCTCCAGCACTCCTACCGGCGGCCTCTTCCCCGACGGCACTCCCGGTGGTCTCCCCCTGCGGCTCATCCTCGGAGAGGGTGTACTGGAGCCGAAGCTCGCCATCAGCAAACCCCGGCATCAACGCCTTGACAGCGTTGAGGGCCTGGTGCCAAACGATGGCCGAGGTATCAGCAAGGTCGGCGTAGAATTGGTCCGACGTCTTATACCTCTCTACCGACTTCACAGCCCGGAGGTCGGCGAGGTTCACCTCTTCCTTCTCCGCCTCGTTTTCCCTCTTGCAGGCGTCCCGCAACTTCTTCATCGTTGTGATAAGCACCTTAGCCTCCTCCAACTTATTCTGGACGACCTTGTTGGATTCACTCAGAAGTCGAATGGACTCCTTGCATTTGGAGTTCGTCACCTCCTCGGTGACCACCCGGGTCTTGAGGGCGGTTATCCTCTCCTTTGCCTGCTGCAGCTCCAGGCATAGGTCCTCCTCCCGCGAGGACGACTCGCCCGCCTTCCGCATTGCCAGGGAAATCTCCTCGTGCTCCTTGTTGACGATGAGGGCGCAGTGCTGGAGGACCCGAGGAAAGTAAAGGACGGGTTAAAAGTATCTGATCCGAGAAAAAAATATTTGACGAAAACCTCAACGGAAAGCAGATACTGACCTGGACAGCCTCTTAAGCGATGGCGGCCACCTGGGCCTTATGGGTCCCCCGGGGTATTTTGCACCCGGCCGATCGTTCTATATCCGAAAGCAAGCTATCGGCGACGGAAAGCCCCGAGGGCACCTTGAAACAAACGTCCCCCTCTTGCACGAGGATCGAGGAAGCCGGAGATCGAGATACCGTCCTCTTATACCTCTTGAGCGGGACCCTCGGGAGGGGGGTCGGCTTCATCCTCCACCTCCCTCGCCCGGAGCTCTGGTTCCCGAGCGTGCTTATGGATCCCCCCGTGGCTGGTTTCCGGAGCTCGGGGCGCAGCGGAAGGCTTAGCCGGTGCGGCTGGCTTCGGGGCCGGGCTCGAACCGGGGCGGGATGAGCTAGTACCCCCGGTCTTCCTCCCCTTCTTTGCGGCTATGGCAGCCAAGAATTTGGATCGATCGATTTGTTCAGCTTGAAGGATAATACACAAAGGGAGTTAGTGACGCTGAAAAGAGCAAAAGAAAAATATTCAAGTCTAGACAGATCGTCCAAGCTCCTAACTTACCCACGAATCGAGCGGGGCTGAGCCCGGCCTAGCTAAAGGTCTACTCGGAAAGCAAAACGTCGGTCCGCTGGATCGTCTCCTACATGGACACCGCCCTCGCCTCGGGAGAGGACGAGGGGCAGTCGGCTCTATGCCACTATACGGGGATAGGCCAATCCTCACCCTCGGGTGGCCCGACGAATAAAAACTTCTCCTTCCATTCGTGAATGGAAGAAGGAACAACTACTACCCCCGACCCGGCCGTCCCTCCCTTGCATTTTTTAAAGGTAATGAAGGAAATGTACACCCGGCTCGGCTCGTCCTTAAGGATGCCGGGATGATTTTTGTAACAAAGAAAGGAAGTGAGAAGGGCCAAGCAGAAAGGGATTTCTTCAAGTCTCAACCGGACCAGGAACCCAAGGAGAATTCTCTATGAGTTCGGCACTAGCTGGTCCGGGGCAAGTTGGAAGCAACATAGTACCTCTCATACTTTGGGGGGAAAGGGCAGACGCATCCCAGCCCAGAATGCATCCAAGTATAAAGCAATCTCCTTGCCCTGTACTTGGTCCGCCCTTTCGTCCAGCCTATCTAAACGAAGCGAATTGCTAGAGGGAATGTAGAAACAAGCCTGAATTTCAGTGAGCTCGTCCACGTTTCTTAGGAGGGAGGGCGCATCGCAAGCGTTCCCGATGCGCGCTTTGGGGACCCTTGCCGTCGCCTGACGACGAGCAGCGTGGGTGGCCCTAACTCTATGAGGGGAATCCGACTCGGATGGGGCAGAGGAAGAAGCAGTAGAAGACTCCCTAGACTTTACCCTAACCATCTCAACAGACTCCCCAGAGAAAGACATCTAACCTGATTCAAAAGAAGGAGTCCTCTGAGGAAAGAGCGCGAGGGATCCGATCTAAAAGACGGAGCACCGAGCTATCTCTCGCAGCGGAAGGAAAATGATGGCGAAAGTATGGACCCTAGGGGATCCCACCCCTATTTATACTACTTAGGCGATGCATCCAAGGCTCAGATCGTTTCCCGCCTAAATGAAGCTTCGCGCCCGCCAGCTGTCGACACCCCACGTGTCAAACGACCATTGGAGACGTCCCTTCGGGCGCAGGCGACAGCGACATCCCGTCACGTCCACCAATCTGCGTCGGACACGTGGCCTGTGCCTCAACTGACGTACAAGCGAATCTGCACTCCCTCTTTAATCCACGATCTCCCCTCTGATCCGCTGATGTCATCGAAGATACGCCTAACCGCCTCGGAGATCCGCGCTGATAGGTTCTTGACTACAAGCTGAACCCGGGTGACCGATCAGACCACTCTCGACCCTACCCATAAATAAGTCGGGAAGAGAGTGGGGGGCTAATGATGATGCTCATAAGTGGGAACTCCCCGGATCATGACACGTGGTAGATGAAGTGTTCCGGGGCTCACGGAAACAGGGCAAGCACCACACATTGGAAGCGTCCCCCGGGCTATCGTCCCGAGTCAAGACCCGACCTCCGAGGAGTCCCTGAACACTCCTGTGCTTGGCATGTTAATAACCATTGGCTCGCCTCCGATCCCTCCTAACACGCTGATCTTCCTTGGCCTCCCGCTCGCCTCCGAGCTATCACAAAACCGAGCTTCCCGGCCTCCCGCTCGTCTTCGAGCCTCCCGTCGAGCTAATGGTTCCCGGTTCTACCGAGCAACCAAGAACGCAGAGTCCAAGCGCCTCCGCCACGGCTCCGCGTATCTCGCCAGAAGCGAGATATCCGCTGCCCCACAATCCCGCGTTCCACGCCGTCGTATCCCCCCATTAACGAGCGTATCTCGTCATTAGTGGGGGACCCCGTTATTCACGCAGGCGTAACGCCAGGGGCGTTACCGACGGCGGATATCTCGCACCAGCTCGCTCCAAGCGACCGCTATAAAAACCCCTCTCCCAGACGATCCAGGTAACACAATTTTAACCTAATAAGCCGCTACTCTGTTCAAATACCCCGGCTAACTTGATCATCAGAGGGTCCACGGTGGTACAACCACCCCGGGACTTTTTTTGCAGATAGCTCGGTTTCGCCTCAAAACAAGCCCACTGAGATCCACACGTTCAAGAAAGCAACTCTCAACACCAATCTCAGTCGTTCATCCACGCTCGCAACAGACCGACGGAGGACAACATCTGAGGGAGATCCTGACCTCCATCAATTTTACTTTGAAAAGAGATATATCATTCGTCTATGTAGATTTGATATCATGATTTTTATGCACGAGAAGATTAGGTCGGTTTAAGCATGCACTGTTTTGAGTTTCTATATCTCTAATGTATTTGCAAATTTGGTTTATTTGTTGATAAGAAAATTTTTGCCTTGGTTGTAAGTGTTTTTGCACAATCATTTTCGTTGCAATAATGCAACCACATGTTTACTTTTTGTACGACACGAATAAGTTGAGGGACTTCTCTGTAAATAGAAAAAAGTTAGGGGGAAGTTGGCCCACCTTTTTCCTACTATTTGATTTCTTTTGGGGAAAATGAAAAAGGGTGTATTTTGGTGAGACCAAGAAAATCCTCAATGATTCACGCATGACTACATGGGTCCCATGACACGTGTCACCGATAGTTACAGCTCAGAAAATTTCAAATTTTGAAAAAGAAAAACCCTACAAACTCGGCAGCCATAAATACTTTTGACTCAAATGATTCGAATACACATTTTACAGATAAAGATCCTATAAAAATCTCATTTGAAGCAAGAACTTAGAAGCGGCTTATTCAGCATCTCTGGTGTGACAAACAGGCGGTCGAGATTGAAAGGAAAAACCAACCCCTATTTTTAAGTCTATTATTTGTTTTCTTTCAATATCAACCGTCATGTATTACACTAGGGATTATGGATAAGCCGTTTCTATGTTTTTACTTTAAATGAGGATTCTACATGATCTTTACCCCTTTTAAACTATCCTTTTAAACTATTACTTTAGGGGGGGGGGGAATAGATTATATAGGTGCAATAAATTACTCCATCAATAATTTTACTAGTCCTTTTGCTTTCTTTCTTTTTTTATGTGCTTACTGATTTAATCTAGATGAGTACTTTACCCATCTTCGGTAGATATTAAATACATTACCGGGCTGCCGATTGACTACAAGATGGAGACAAAATCACAACTTTAAGACTTGCATCCATGTCTGTAGCCAATCACCAGTCTGATGGTCTCTCTCAAATTCACCGAGTTGATAGATAAAAAGTATTGTTTCTTAAGCCTATGATAGATATTTATTGTTCCGATTAGAGATTAACTTAGACTTCATATATAAATGCATTGTTTTTAGAAGTATGGAGCAGAACATATTTCAGGACATTCTAAAGGATGTGATGATGGAGAAGTTGAAATGATCATGTTATATGATAGTTTAAGCAAAAACTATATCTATAAATTTTGTGGTACAAAGTTATGTTGTCGCTTGTGGGATGCCAAAATCATGAAGCAGCATCCACAAAAATCAAAATTGACCATAATCGTGCTGCTGCTCATATCATTTCTTCTGCATCCAACAATCATCGCTCTTGAAACAAAGCAGCCATCGATCATCACCTATGATTGCAGCCCCAGTGACCGACCAATCTATTTGTCTCACTATTGTTCAATGCAAGAATTCAATGGCAATTAACAAACCCACCACCAAATATCCCCACAGCTTTGCAGGAAAAAAAATCAATGGAACAGATGAGGGACCCTACTATTATAACCTTTGGAGCATAAAATCCTAGAATTTTGGTTGGGATAGTAATTACAAGTAATGGATGTTTAAGAATAGGTTGGTGGAAAATAAAGGCGCTTGCAATTTATATGTTTATACTCCTTATGTGTGTCGTGAATTTAGTCGTCCGTTTCGGATTTACTTGTCAAGCCCTATCGAACCAGCCATGTTCGCATTACTTGCTGATCTCTTGGCGAGCTCTATAGTCTAGCATACGAAGATACGTAGTATATTGCAATTTGTGCAATACGATTACTTTTGTGACAACTTCTTATGACAGCGAGAAGTTGTCACCTTCTTTCTCCTTCTGCGCTTTATTGGTCTTTCCCCAACTTCTTGTAACAGAACTTGGTATCTTCAAACATAATTTTGTTATTCGATAATTTATCTTCTTTAAATAAACTTGCCCTTCATATTCTCTTCTTGTCAATAATTATCTCGTTCTTAGCTTTCTTGGTGCAGTCACCATCGAAAACCAAATTCTCCTTCCCTTTCGCTTTATATCTCGCCCTCTCTAGTTTTCTCGTTGCATAAACTACGAGATGGTATGTTTTTGTGAATTTTTAATGGTAAGGCTTCTATCCCATCACGTAGTTTTATGTCACGATGGAAACCGTTGCATATATAAATGATAGGTGAGGTCTAAGGCGTGTTTCGTTTTTTGAATGTAAGATTCTCAATGACAACATATAAATTTAAATGTTATCATCGAGTTTCATACACTTAATATAAGATTTTCGTATTATTTTGAAGTTTAAGGATCAATTCATATGTTTTAAAAAAAAAATTCATTGCAACTTATGATTTTGTTTTCAAGTTATTGTTTTGGTTTCAAATCAAGCTTAGGATTCAAATTCACAATTTTTATTGATAACATACCCCTAATTTAACAAGAAGCTTTAAGAAAAACCCCAAAGAGGCATTCTTTATGCAAAATCAACAAACGGTTGCAATGATGGGTTGCCTGAGTAGGGAGAACAATGATAATGTTTAATTAATTAAATTAATTAGATATGTATTTGACATGAGCTATATATATCAAGCTTTCAACACAAAGCTTTCAACACAAAGTAATGGACATGAGCTATATATATCACGCAAACTTACACACTTACAAACATACACATAAATACAAACTTGCATACACATACATGACTTGCTCACACACAAACATACACATATACACAACTTTCCAATCTTAAATCTTTTCACCAAACCGACCAAATTTCGCTCTCACAAATCAAAATAAATTCCAAATCTTGCAATAGAAATTACAACCCGTTTTTGAAGGCAAATCATAGCATCAAAATTAAGAAATGGCACTATGACCATTTTCTTTTGTTCATGAAAATCTAGTTTTAAAAACTTGTTCCTCCTAATGCAACCCTTTTTTCTTGTTTTAAAAACTAAACCCAACCAACAATACTCTCTTTGTAAATCAATAACAATACTATCAACGATTCTCACCACAATCCATCTCTTCATCAACAATTCTTACCACAATTCTCTCACCACAACCTTAACCACGTAAATAATCACATCCACCATTAACATCCTAACCACAATCAACCAATTCATTATCAACCAAATAAATAACAACACTCACCCTCACCACATAAGCAAATAAATAACCAATTCCTCATCATCCAAATAATTTAATTAAAGAAATTGTAATTTTGCATTTGAAAAAAATTCAAAATTGATACCAGACGGCTTACTTGAGTCTCAGAAGAGATGGTGGCGGGATCGTCGGGGAGGAGGAGGTCGTTGGAAAGGGAGGAGGCGGCTGCGGCTGCGGCTACAACACACACACAGAGAGAGAGAGTGGGGGTGGGGGGGTGGGGGGTTGGGGGGGGGGGTGGGGGGTTGAGTTTACGTTTGGAGGAAGGACGGGGAGGAGTTTACGTTTGGAGGGAGGACGGGGAGGCGTGCGCTTGGAGGAGGAGACATTTGCGACGGCGGTGACAGCTTGGAGGCGGAGAAGGAAGAGGAAGGAGTCGGCGGATTGGAAGGGGGGGGACGAGACGGGTCGACGACTGGGAGTGGAGGAAGAGGAGGGGGACGGGTGGGTGGCTCGGTGGCTGCGATGATTGGAGGAGGGGGTCGGAGGAGGAGGGAGAGGGATTTGGAGAGGGTAGTGGATTTGATCTGAACCCGAGACTTTTTGTTGTAATGGGTTATTCCGTCGGGTAATAGCCGAAGGAATATCCCAATATAACTTTTTAATGATTTCGACGTCTCTGATTTGTTATATTAAGGGTTTTTTCGTCGGATATTAGCCGAAACAACCATGTTTTTCTTATAGCGGTTCGCTCAGGAAGGGGGAAAAATTTGAGTTGTACTTAATCATTTGGAATTTAAATTTAATTTCATTAAAAAATCAAAGTTTGCAAACCATTCACTTTATACTTTATGTCATAGTGTCTTATTTTCATTTATTAAGCACAATGCCAAAAAAGTTGTCCAGCAACAATATTTGTAAAAGTTATTTCGCTTTGGAGGCGAATTAAATTGAAAATTTTCTTACTCATTTTCATTCTTATACCAGGATACCATACTTCTCGTGAACCCTAGCCCTACAGTTTACCTGTCTTTACTAATGAATAACTTTTTCGTTTTTGGTAAAACTTATATTTGAAATCATCCTTCAATAAAACTATTAGTTATGAACCGGATACGAAACAAGGGTTAATTGTTAAACAATATCTCAACGTTTCACCTACTTTACAGTTATATATCTTATTGATTTTTTCGCTGCACTAACATACCGCAACGTACAAACCGTTAATATCTTGCTTCCTTTGATTATCAATAAGATATATAAGTGCAAAGTAGGTGAAACATTAGGATATTATTTAGCAATTAACCCGCGAAACAATTGAGAAGAACGGTAGACAAAGAATGAAAACAAATCTTCTGATCAGTGAGAGGTTGTCTGTTGTTAAAAAAAGAACAGATCGCAGATATTTTAAGGGTATATAACCCTTTACATGTGCAAAATAGAGAAATGTGGCCTCAATCTAAGCCTTTATTTTATTTTTTGTGTGGATATTAGTCTTCATGGGCCAGTGTGGATTTGGCTTTCCATCAAGATCATGGGTTCGATATAAAAAATGGGCGAAAAAGAAAAAGGAAAAATGGCAACAAAACTCATGTCTAGTACTACTATAGTATCTAAAATCATTAAACACTGTGCTCTCCTCTTATTTATTGTTTTCATAAAGTTTTTGCTTCCCTTTTGTGGGTCACGTGTGTTTGTCAACCTGAGGCTTTGTCGGTCAAAACTCTTGCTCTTTCTCTCTCTCTCTCTCTCTCTACAAACTTGGTCTCTATAAAGTCCCTGTGCTCCCCTTTGGCTTTTTCTCCCATCCCTTTGAGCTTTCTAGAGAAAAAGAACCCATCTTTTTTTTTTTGGTTGCTTGGTTTTGTTTTTAGTTGAGGATTAATGGAGCTAGGATTGAGCTTGGGGCTTGGGAGGAGAGAGGAAGAAGAAGAAGAGGAAGAAATGGAGGAAGATGATAGGAGCTCTAGTGATTTGCAACTTACCCTTTTGCCCTTTGCCTCTGCTTCTTCTTCCTCCTCTAAGCTTGGGTTTCCTTGGCCCACTCAAAATAGTAAGCACCCACCCACTTGATTATTACCATTATCATTACTTTTTCTTAATGATCCTTTTAATTAAAGTACCCATTTTTTGGTTTTGGTTAAAAATCAAAAACTAGCCACCTTTATTGATTCATTCAAGGGGCTCACCAGAAAAATGAGAAATGGTGTTTTTTTTCTCTCTCTTCGTTTTTTGGTAAAATATTTGACCAAAATTTTCTTGTTTGATCATTTCCCTGTTTCAAAAATAAGTAAAGAGTTTTTTTTTGTGGAGTTATTTGAGATGGGGTTTTTGAGTAAATATTATCCTTTAGGAATTTGCATGGCAAAGAATTTTCTTGGGCTTGTAAAAATCACTGCTCTTGTATGGAAAAAGAAAAAAAAAACTCTCTTTTTAGCAATAGGAAAAAAAAGGAGCAAACTTTATGATGAAATCCTAATCAAAATCCAATCTTTTCACAAATTTCAGAGATTTCATCTCGTGGGGTTGATGTAAATCGCATGCCCTCATCGTTATCGGAGGCGGAGGAGAACAACGCTGGATCCCCAAACAGCACCGTCTCCTCCTTCAACGCCGGCGGGGGCGGCGGCGGCGACGGCGACGGCGAGAGAGCGTCGTCGAGGGCCAGCGATGAGGACGAGAATGGGAGCTCGAGGAAGAAGCTGAGGCTCTCTAAAGAGCAGTCGGCATTTTTAGAGGACAGCTTCAAAGAGCACAGCACTCTTAATCCCGTAGGCTTGCTTAAAACCTTTTGATTTTGTAAAAATATTTTTAGAAGGGGTTGCAATTTTGAGATTTGTTTTGGGTTTTTCTTGGAAAAAAATATTTGCAGAAGGAGAAGGTCGCTCTTGCAAAGCAGTTGAATCTGAGGCCAAGGCAAGTGGAGGTCTGGTTTCAGAATAGAAGAGCAAGGTAAATTTTTTCATTTTTTTTGATTAATTTTATTTTTATGGGTAGTTTATTATTGTGATCTAGATATTTTTCTTTGTTTTTTCTGCCCAATTTTTTTATGATCTGATATGAATATAAAAGATCATCGTGTCTCTGTATTGTCTTTTCATATATATGAGAAAAGGGTGAATTACACTAAAATGCCCTAAATTATCATTTTTTAAAACTAAAATACCTTAACCTTTTTATAATAAAATACTTTAAAGCGAAACTTTTGAGGGCACTTGAGGGGAAAAAATTCCCCAGCAAAACTTACTTTAAGGTATTTTATTGTAAGAAAAAAACCTTTATGCTATATAAGTGAGAAAACATAATAGTTGAGGATATTTTGGTGTAATCTACCCTATGAGAAAATAATGGAGGAGAATTGGCCTGGCTCTTACATCTTAATCTTTATCGTCTAAAACATAGATATATCAAAGTTCATATGATTTTATATGATTTTAGTATATTTTCCCTATTTTTATAGTTTTATGGTCAGGTGCTTTCTGGAAAATTTCAAATACACACATATTAATGAAAAAAAGGGCGATATCCTGCTATACAAGCAAAACCTTAAGGAGGTTTCCTACAATTTAGTAAAAAATAAATGGGTAATACTTTTCATATCCATGTGGTAAAGTCCACCGATACGCTACCGGACTTCTCATTAGCCAAGTGGGTGTAATTCTTTAGGTAACATACCTCGTACCCTGCCTATTATCCAATGAGAATTATGGTAGCCTATCTGGTATCTCAGCTGCCGCATGGGTATAAAAGAGCATTTTTTGATACTTTAGTATACAAAAATGGCACAATAAAGTTCATTATCACCTCATGGGGCTCCTTGGTTTTATTTGTCAACTCTCTAAATTAAGTTCACTCCACTCCTCTGGTCATCAACAGGACTAAACTAAAACAAACAGAAGTAGACTGTGAGTACCTAAAGCGATGCTGCGAAACCCTAACCGAAGAGAACCGTCGGTTACAGAAAGAGCTCTCGGAACTCCGAGCTCTCAAGACTCGGACGCATCCTTTCCTGATGCAGCTGCCCGCGACGACTCTTTCAATGTGCCCCTCTTGTGAACGAACCACAACCACCACCACAACTGCTGCTGCTCCGTCTGCCACTGCTGCTTCTAATTTGAACAAGGCCAATGCTGCTGCGAGCTTCGGGTCCTTGTTCGGGGGGTCGAAGCCGCGGTTTCACCCTTTCGCCCCTCGTCCTGCTACTTCTCCGGCTTCTTGAAGGATTGGTAGTTATGAATGTATATATGCCCCGTTTTAACGGGCGTTTAATATTTTAATGCTTAGCCGGTGTTATAGTTTTGGTTGTTATTAACAGATTGTGCTGAGTTTAATCTTAATATGGGGTTTTTTCGGGTTATCTGACTGTAAATTAATATGTTTATTTTGATGTTGATCTTTATCTTGAATGTTAAAAAATTTCCTGGCTTTCGTTTTGCTATAAATTTGTTTGTAGTTTCAAGAGGCAAATTTCAGAGAAATAGAACTGGCATATGAATCTATAACTAAATATAGTTTTGTGAGATATAACTGCTGCATGCATGCATTTATTTATTACTGAATATATAGTTTTGCTTGTGAAACAGGTAGTTTGATCGCTTGCAAACAGGTAGTTTTATTACTGAATATATTACTGAATATATTTTAAGGCAGATATTGATGTAGTTTTCAAGTTTGTATTTAAAACATGGCTATAAGAGGCACCTCAGTCCCCAAGAGGTCTAAGGTACTATATATAAAAAAAAACCCTCTGAGCTTTATGGGTGTTGCAGTCTTGACATTGTAGTTATAGATGTGCAGTGTCTCTACAAGCCCGGTTTACTCTCTTAAAACATTAATATCAATTGAAATATTCAGCAATCTTTTGTATTGCAGTTAATTATAAAAAAATAGACACATAATTAAATGACATGTTTTTTTTAATGAGAAGAAGATAACCAAGATGGAAGTGAAGCAAACAGCAACACATTAAAGAGTTTAGTTTGATAAACATTAAGTTACCCAACAAAAGCACTAAAATTATTTGAGCACTAATTCATATGGTACATTTAATGCTCCCTGGTCACATGTTATACATGAATTGTTGCTGGTTCTCATGCCTTACAGAATCCTATCCTTATCTGATTCATTCGAATTTATCAAGAGTAAAACTAGTTAAAATTATAACTATTATTATCAAGTATATATATATATATATATTTAACCAATAAGAATTATTGCATCCCAACTACATCGTAATTTTGAAAAATTAAGAGCCAGCCAATCTAAACCGTATCGTGTCCTAGTAGCGTATCAGGATCCATACAACTTGAGCAAGTTCTATCCAACAATATTCATGGTCAATTTGTCAAACTCAAGAAACTTCTCATGAAGTCTTAGAAAAGTTCTGCTATGCAAGCTCATGCATAGCTTTTGGATGGGCTTACTTTTATGCAAGGGAAGTACATCAAAAGGTTCTAAAAAGTCTTGCATGGTGCAAGCCCTTCTAGATTAGGTTTTTTTGAAGTCTAAGGTGTAGATAATAGGAAGCATCCTTTGATGTACTTTCAAGGGGGACTCATGAAAAATATGCAATGAACCTTATTTTTTGTTGTGTTGTTCGTACAATATATGCTACTTTAATTTGGAGAAATAAACGTGGAGATGATATTAGCAAAGAAAAATTTGGGTCTATCTTGGACTAATTTTACATTGACCTTATCGTTTTGTATGTTCACTAATTGCGAATGAAAGTTTCAATCTTTCAAGCTGAATGCATCATGTGCTTGGAATAGTGTTTTTCTTGGAAGTCTTGATTGCATAATAGGTCTGACTTGGTAGTAAATGGAGATGAATTGTGAATTGCGTTGTTCAGATTGTGTAAATATCTAGCTAGTCAAAATAATAATCATAGCATATTAAAAATAAATTTGGGCAGATTATTGCTAGCCATGATAGATTGTGCATCCTTGTGAAATCATTCATTAAATTAGTTTCGGGCAGTCTAAACATTGGTGCTAACAGGATAAGACCTTAGCCATCCATATAATTTATATTAAGTGGTACATGGAATAAAAAGAAATGCAATTGCTCTGGTCACTCTAGCATGCTTGGAACTCTAAACACATTTCTTTCATTTTATTATAATTTCTTCTTTTGGGTTTTACTCCATCTTTTATATATAGAGAGAGAATAATGGAGCAAAGATGCCATAGGAGAGAATTTCCTCCTATGGCGTTGAAAAAATATACCCTCCCTTGTTCTTTCCGACGATCGGCACCAACCATCTTCATCATTATCATCTAAGATGCAGGTACACCAAATTTCATGTGATTCTACAACGTTTTCACCGTTGATTTAGTGGGTTCAAAATTAACGGTTTACCGACAATAGAACTTTTTGCATTGCTAAATGAACGGAGAAAAGGTTGTAGAATCATTCCCTCGTATGGCATCTTTCCTCCATTATTCTCATACCTCCATATATATATATATATATATATATATATATAGAGAGAGAGAGAGAGAGAGAGAGAGAGAGAGGGGGGGGGGGTGTTATTAGCTAGCCTATTACATATCCTAATCCGTCAAATCAACGATCCGTTTCGGCCAATTATTCCACACATGGAGTAATCTCACTACTAGAAAACGTAAGTATTAGGGACGGTATATTAGCGTCCGTTCATTTTTGAATGGTCGCTAATAAAGTATTAGAGATCGTATATAATGTACGGTCACTAATACTCGGTCACTAATGCTATTAGCGACCGTTTAGTTTTTAATAGCGACCGTATTAAACGGTCGCTAATGAACTCTGCACATTTAGCCCGTGAGGAACTTCCTCTCTTCCCATTCATCCCCAAATTTTTTCCCTAACCCGCTAGCTCTCCTTTTGCAAGGTGATTTTCTCTTCCTTCTTCTCTGTCCAATTTTTTTTCAATTTTATTGTATAACTTTTTTTATGTATTGCTCTTGTTGTTGTAGGTGATCGGTATCGTCTTGGTTGTTCAAAATCTGACGAAAATGTTTGGTTTCCCCTCCCTAAAATTATTATTTTTTCAATTAGCTTATTATTTGTAATGTGGATTATGAAATTGTTGTGTAATTGTGATGCTAGATTATGAAATTGTGACGTGGTTGATAGGTTATGAATTTTTTGATTAAATGTGAATATTAGGGTTATAAATTTATCTTATTTTGATTGCACAATCTTAGGAAAAATTAAATGTGGTAGGGAAAATTTTGTTGGTTTTGAGATAATATGGAAAGTGAGGACTTGAAAATAAGTTAGGTGTTGGGTTTTAGAATGAGAAATGGAAGAATTTGTTTGATATTGGGCTGTAGAATTTGAAGAATCTATATAAACTAAAAAAAACCTAATTACAAATTATAAACCCTAATTACAAATTAAGGTATTGTAAAATATATAAATCCTAAAAAACCCTAATGACAACTTATAAACCCTGATTAATAAATTAAGATAATCTTAAGTTAAAAATATTAAAACCGTAATTAAAGACTGGAAAAACCTAACTATAAGAAACTCCAATGTTAACACTAGTTAAGATATAAAATTAATTAAATTAATTAAGAAACCTTAATTAAAATCAGATATTAGTGAACCGAGATCCTAATTAAAAACGATTAAATAAAAAGTTTTAAGGGAACCCTAAAATTTTGATTAGAAACTTAAGTAGGGTTTTATTTTATCATTTAATTAGTAAGTTTAAGATCGAAAGGTCTTAAACTTTGTTAGGATCGACCTATAGTTTCCCGTCTTACAATTTGTGTATATCAAATCTTTTTTCCGTCGAATATGATTACAAATGTTTGTGAGAGTTGAGCTTCCTGTTCAATTTTTTTAAACATATCTGTAGTATTCGACGAGAGAATTTGACATATAATAATTGTCGAATTTATCTAGTCTGGACATGTTACGAATGCAATAAGACTCAAATCTCATATCCTCATGTATTTTCGTCCATTTTGAGAAGTTTCGACGGTGCTTTCCACTTATTTCCCGTGTACATATTTATGTACAAATATGGGGAACAGGAGGAAAGTGCTGCCGAAATTCTCTAAATGGACGAAAAACAGGAGTATGTGAGATGTGAGTGTTGCATTCGTAATGAGAATTATGACCTTTATCCCTGACAGCCGTGAAACTAATTATTCATCCCGACCTTTTGCCCTGTGTACATGCGCCAATCTTAAATGGCTTTAGATGCATTGATACGTCCACATCATGAAATTTTATTTAAAACTTGAAAATTTATTTAATGATGAGTAGTAAACTCATAAGATATGTTAAACTCATATTATTTTCTGTGTGATAATTTTTCCGGATAAGTCGTTTATGCACATGGGGAAAAAAGATAGGTATAGTTTGAGAGACACCAGATTTAAAGATGATCTTAAAGTCTTTCTAGATTACATAGATAAGAACCTAAAGTTTAAACGAGACAGACTCTTGTTCTGTCCTTATAAGAAATGTAAGAATATAGCCCATTTTTGACGTGAAGTGATAGAAAAACATGTGTTTAAAGAGCGTTTTGAACCGAACTACATACATTGGAATTATCATGACGAGTGAATACGTAATGAGAAAAAGATGATGGATAATGAGACCGCAGGTTCGCAAGCTGAATTGCCGACGAGTGACAAGATAGATGACACACATGAGATGTTGGAAGATTTATTTGCAGGAGAGGAAATGAATGATGTTGAACCGTCTGAAGACACCAGTGAATTAGAAGAATTGCAGAAACTTCTGGAGAATAAAGAACAAGATCTGTATGAAGGCTATACGGAATTTAGTAGGCTGTCATTTGTAATAAGGCTTCTCTATCTGAAGATGATCAACGGGATGGCTAACGAGCACTTTGGCGTGCTTCTTGATCTCCTACGAATGGTAATTCCTGAAAGAAAGGAAAGCATTCCAGAGAATCATTACCAGGAAAAAAAAAAGATTGTTAAAACACTTGGTTTCTCATATGAGAAGATTGATGCATGTTCCAATTACTGAGTGCTATATCTCAAGGATTACGTGTCTCTCGATGAGTGTCCCACCTGCAACTTGTCTAGGTGGAAAAAATGTTAAGCGAAATTCAAACGCAGAAACGTCCAATGTCAGCAAAAAGAGCAAGAAAACTTCAGCCAAAGACCTTCGTTATTTCCCCCTGACTAAGAGGTTACAAAATTTATTTATTTCAAAAGATATGGCGAAGAGCATGCGATGGCATTCCGATCGTCGGATCGAAGACGAGAAGCTGAGGCATCCGGTTGATGTAGAAGCATAGAAGCAATTAGACAATATTGATTATTTTTGAAATGAGCCAAGGAATGTACGTCTAGGTTTGGCAACTGACAGTTTCATACCTTACGGACTCATGAGTTCTATTTGGTCCACATGGACGGTATTACTTATGCATTACAATCTGCCTCCCTAAATGTGCATGAAGCAACCGTATATGATTCATTCCTTATTAAATCCTGGAAAATATTCACTTGGCCAAAATATCGACGTCCATATGGAACCTTTAATTGAAGAGCTGATAGAACTCTGGGAACATGGAGTAGAGACATATGATGCGTACACCGAGGAGGAGTTTAGAATCCGAGTGGCTGTTATTTGGACAATCAACGATTTTCCAGCATACAACATGTTATCTGGATGGTTTACCTACGTGAAGCATGCATGTCCATCATGTGGTCTTGATTACAGTGTCCTACAGCTTAAGACACGTGGTAAGTTTTGCTACTGGTTTCATCGTAGGTGGCTATCGGCG
Source organism: Agapanthus africanus (assembly GCA_030015575.1). Taxonomy (NCBI): domain Eukaryota; kingdom Viridiplantae; phylum Streptophyta; class Magnoliopsida; order Asparagales; family Amaryllidaceae; genus Agapanthus; species Agapanthus africanus. The sequence goes on along the minus strand of JASDDO010000031.1, from coordinate 682,645,957 downwards.
AATCATCCGTATAGAAAGATGGCATATAAGTTTGATGGAATATTGGAAAAGGGTGAAACCCCAAAACAATTGTCAGGGATAGAAATTTTTGAGCAGATTTCATCGTTTTAATTCCATCAAGATTCTAATCGATTTAACTCAGATGATTTCTTAGCAATCCGAAAATAACGAATTGTTGAGTGTGTGGAAGAAAAAAAGTATATTATGGAATCTTCCTTACTGGAAACATCTGTTAATTCGACACAATATTGATGTCATGCATATAGAGAAGAATGTGTTGGGGTTTGCTAGCGTCCTGGCCATCTACCATGGCCGATGCGGAACAAAAATGGTGTTTAAAAAACTTGGCGCTAGAAAACTCGTCCTAGAATCGAACTATAAACTTAAAACCAGCTACAAAAGGTAGAAGTGTTATACCGAATGATTCATGTCCTTCGGTCTTCTACCCTCTTCTTTGGCTCCTTGAGCTGTCCTCGATCGAGCTTGGCTGCCGGTCTTCCTCCGTCGAAGATGATCTACCCGAGAGATGTAGCTCATGGCTCTAGCTCCACACTAAGAATCTAGTGAAATATCTAGGGACTCTATGTTGGTAATCTAGAGTGCCTAGGGATGTAGTGAGTTGCTCTAAGTGTGTATCTATCTCTCTTCTATCCTTGATTCTCAACATATGAGATGGTAGGGTAGAAGATGAAGAAGGAGGAGGAGGAGCTCAAGAAAGGTAGTGAAGAGAGAAGAAGCAAATGGCGAGAGTGTTTTTCCAAAACCAACGATGCAAGACTCAAGTGAAAAACTCAAGTGAAAAACAAGTGAGGAAAAACTCTAGAGAGAGAAAAACATCAAGCATGATTTTATAAAACACCTTTTCCAAATATAATATTGCAACCATATTTGAACAGTGAGCACAAATGAATTAACAATTCAACTGTCAACACTATTCAAGCATGGGTCTCACCATACTCTCTTCTTTAGCTTTACACCTCATTTCCATTTAATTTAATAAATGGATAAACCAAAATGAGTTGTCCACCTTCTAGAATGTTTTCCGTATAAATACGGATTACACTCAACTGTATATACATACAGGTATTCGTACCAAAATACGAATGCCCAAAGAGATAGAATAACACAAAGAACATAATACTAGAATATATATATCAAAATATATATACGTAAATTATTAAATCAATACATAATTTAATAATCCGGCTCAATCCCGAGCCGGCTAGTATTATCAACCGTCCGATCGAAAGTCTGGATAACTAGTACAATCATTCGATCGGAACCCTGCATGTATCAAAATACGTCTACTACATCATTTCGCCTGAACCAGGGAAACGCTCTGTGTGGGACTCTAAAAACTCGTCAATACGCTAGCAGTGGGTTTGACCATAAGCACGTCAGCGGCACTACCTGTACGTAATGGCTACCCAGGTATTGAGCAAAAGGAAGGCCGACGAGAAAACTCATCCGAACCCCTACTGAGCCTGTCTATGACAATCTTCATACAGTCCGGTCTGTTCGTCTAAGAGTATCGCATATCGGGCCTAGGGGGCGGATAAAGTCAGACCCCTAATAACACGATATTTCGTGTCGGTATGAAACCCATCACCTACTGAGAAACTATTGATCCAAAATAGTAATTCTCGTCTACCTTGGCCAAGGATTTCTGGTGATGGCCACCCATGCACAACGCGACATCATCCCCTAATACCGGGAGAGACGAATCCCCGACGATCCGCTCACTACCTCCATGTGGCTCGGGATTGTATTCAACTAAAACCTGTTTGCACGACTCATTTGATCCGTGGTAGGATAGTAATCAAAGCACAGTGGGAACTCACATGAGACAGATGACGATCTCAGGTCGACAAACTAAGCTGTACTCATGTCACCTAAGAACTGCTATCTGACAATAGGTATAATATCACCTAGCATGTTCCCGGCGAGTCCGTTTCCAGTGTAACTTATAACCAATGAGCACCTGTATACTATCTTAGGTGACCAACTGACACCAATGGCTTGTGAGACCGGCCACCGCCCCTCGTTGGGGTCTCGAAAAGAATACACTAGTCTACTCTGGAGTATCGATGCCCAGTCTCGATACTCTCTCGACTAAGGACATTTAAGGATATGCTTATAGACCACCCAGCTCCCACGTATATGATCTCCATCATAATGCTGGTAATCAAGCAAGAATCCTATGGACTCTATCAACATGTAATAGTGATCTGTAATACCGCATAATACATGTACATGATGATAGAGATAAACTAGATAGCATACTATCATTTTGAGTAAGACTGTTCTACCCGTATAGGTCCTCCCTCAATCATCACAATCGCGTGCCTGCGATTACAATAATTGACTTTAGGTCACTATATCCAACAATCTCCCACTTGCACTTAAGGCTAATTATTGCGATGTCGCATACTCACAGCCCGTGTGATACCGAACACCCAACTTCTTTACTAATCAGTCTCGCAAAGCCTGTTTGTGAAATTATTGCGTTTGAGAAAGAGCCTCAGTGAGTGGATCCTCTCGAATGTTTCTATCATTATCTCTTTATATATCAACTTCGCGGAGAAAGACCATCTCCCGAGATGAGTGATACATGTCTTAGAATTTGTCTGGATATCTGATGGGACCCAGTTCACAAATGAACTCTAAATCCAACAAACTTCTTAGACCGTATCTTCCACTAAATTTAATCAGTATCATGCCCCATGCCTTCCCCAGTATCCCTTTGGACTATCTGTCCAACATATTGCCTCTCAAAAAGAGGGAAAACTATAATTTTGACAGTCACTCTGTCATCCAGGTCATCTTGGAAGCCTGAAATGATAACCGCCTCCTGAAAGAGGCTGCCATTACCATATACCAAGAACATCCACTTATGTTCATAACTGCTTCCCAATATTTCTCCAGGATTAATATATAAGCTTATTGCAGCGAGTGCAAAAGAAATATCTGATGTGGTACTTGACATTTCATGATTAACTCAATTGCCTAAACAAGTGATATGCCAATCATGTAAATCTCTCTCCTCATCAGTCTAGAAGACATCTCTTTAGAGAGGGTGACTCCATCACCTGCGGGTACACCACCATGCCAGGAGTCGTCCATTCTAAAACCTTCATATTCCCATCGATACCCATATATGAAACTAAAAGCGCCACTTAGTCCCCGTCTATCGGTTAACATACGTGCGATGCTCGTCGTGACCTAGAACTATACGAAGGTTGTTAAATATCGGACAGTATAGCTCGATACTAACAACCGTCGTATAGTCTACGCGACGAGAAAATTCAATCGTATGGTAACCTATAGATTTGTCCCGTGTGGACAAGTTAAGAATGTATAAAGCAAACGCCTTCATTCACTTGTGTTTTCATCCGTTTCGAGATATTTCGTCGGTATCTTTCCGCTGGTTCTCCGTATACAAAGATAGATTAGTTGTTCATTTCAACGTTGTTTCACAGCTTTGAAATGATTATCTATTCTATTACAGTGTACTCGGAAAACAGCGGGGAGGTGCTGCCGAAATTTACTCGAAACGGTTGAAAGCACAAGTGATGGGCGTTCGCTCTATACATTCTTAATGGGATAGAAGCCTACCCCCGACAGCCGGAACACATACATACAAACGCATAATTAGAGAGCGATTCGAGATGTTTGGGTTAAAACCAATATATGATAATATGAAACCTTCATATTCCCATCGATACCCATATATGAAACTAAAAGCGCCACTTAGTCCCCGTCTATCGGTTAACATAACGTGCGATAATTTATTCTTTTCAACGACAAACGCACACACAAAGCATATACACGGATTTTCTCCTTTGTCAGTAACTATCCCGTTCTTATATTTCTCAATATAGTCAGCATAACCTACAATTTATATGTTATTCAGTCTAACATGGCCCATGAGTACGTCAGAGTTAAGGACTGGATGTATGTGGATTAGAAACAACGTATGCAACCTAAGTTTGTCGCAGGAGTTGCTGCTTTCCTTGAATTTGCACGAGCACATAATAAGATCATAATAGAGAAGATTCTCTGTCCGTGCGATAGATGTGGCAATAAGTACTGGCAGAAGGTAGAATTGGCAGAGCTTCATATTGTAAAACATGGGTTTACTAGACTTTATTCAACTTGGAAATATCACGGGGAAGGAGAAGAATGCAGTACTGCGGTAGAAGAAGAAGGAGAACACGATAATGCGGCAGGAGAAGAAGAAGAATTCGGTAATACGGCAGGATACGGAAATTTATTTCCATCAGAAGAAATGGAGGATATGGTAGAGGCTGCCCTAGGTGAATCTATTCGTACTGAAGATGACATTCCTTCCGGTCAAGGACCGCGTGCGGATAAATATGAAAATTTCATGAATGATGCTAGGAAACCAATTTATGAGAATGCGAAGTATTCCACCCTCTCATGGTTCGTCCAACTTTTCCAAATTAAGTGCATAAATGGATGGAGCAACAAGTCATTCACAATGCTTCTTTCGTTCTTGAAAGATTCTATGCCTCCGGGAAATAATGTGCCCGAAAGCTGGTACGAAGCCCAGAAAATGATGTCAGATTTGGGTCTAAAGTGCGAGAAGATTCAAGCATGTCCTAAAAATTGCGTGTTGTACCGGAAAGAGAATTCAGATTTGAAAGAGTGTCCAACATGCGGAGAGGCCAGGTATAAGCCGAAAGATTCTGATAAGAAGCCTGATATACCTGTGAAGATAGCACGATATTTTCCCATAACACAGAGGCTATTCAGATGCAAGAAAACAGCCGAGGCAATGATTTGGCATCACTGTGCTCCTCCAAGCGAAAATGGAAAAATGAGCCATCCAAGAGATTCACCGGCATGGAAGGATTTCGATAGGAGGAACGCAATATTCAGTAGCGATCCTCGCAATGTCCGGCTCAGACTGGCTGCCGATGGCTTCTGCCCATTCAACTATATGGCTGGAAGTCACAGTACATGGCCCGTTGTAATGATAATTTATAATCTGTCGCCTTGGTTGGCTATGGACCAATCATACTTTATGATGCCTCTTCTTATCGACGGACCAAACTCACCGGGGAACAATATCGACGTCTATCTCCGACCTCTGATCGAGGAGCTGAAAACTTTGTTCATTGATGGTGTAGAGACATATGATTCAAACACAAATACAACTTTCATATTGCGTGCGGCTTTAATGTGGACAATTAATGACTTTCCTGCGTATGGAATGCTATCAGGTTGTTCCGTACATGGTCAAAAAGCATGTCCTCATTGCCATGAACACACAACATCAAAATTTTTGAATTTTAGCAGGAAGGTTTGTTATTGCGGCCATCGACGTTTTCTGCCTCCAGACCACCCCTATAGGTTAGACACGGTTCACTTTGATGGTCATCAGGAGCTTCTTGGGCCTCCATCCCCATTGTCCGGAGAGGACGTGACTGCTAAATGGGATGGTTACAATAACGTGACCTTCGGGATGGATCCGACGAGACAGGTCAAACCACAATATTGGAACAAGTTAAGCATTTTCTTCGAGCTTCCGTATTGGTCTACAAATTCAGTGCGTCATTGTCTGGACGTCATGCATATAGAGAAGGGAGTATCAGAGCACATACTTAACTTGCTTCTGTGTAAAGACGGGAAATCGAAAGACAACATGAATGCCCGGATGGATCTACAAGAGTGGGGAATAAGAAGTGAACTGCACCCTAAACCGGTAGCGGGTAAACCGGGCAAGTTTGTACTTCCCAATGCCGCTTATCATATGTCACAACCGGAGAAGAAAAGATTCCTGCAGATGTTGCATGATTTGAAAGTCTCCACAGGTTTCTCAGGATCATTCAGTAAGAAAATAAAAATTGTGAAGGGCAAGATTGATGGGCTGAAAAGTCATGATCACCATGTTATCGTGGAGCACCTTCTTCCATTAGCCCTCAGGACTTCTCTCCCCGACTCGGTTGTTCTAGTAATCAACGACCTATGTTGTTTTTTCAGGGAGTTGTGTGCTAAAACACTGGAGGTTGCGACGCTGGATAAACTAGAAAATTCTATTGCGTTGATACTTTGCAAGTTTGAGCGTATTTTCCCACCGTCATTCTTCGATATCATAATACACTTGACGGTTCATCTTGCAACTGAGGCGAAGTTAGCCGGACCGGTACAATATCGATGGATGTATCCCGTCGAGAGGTACGTGTAATTTTTCGTTTCGCGCAATTTATAAATTTATTGTTGTCCTGTATGCCCGTGTTTATTTATTCAACATATTCTCATTAGGTACCTTTACACTCTTAAGAAGTATATACGCAATAAAAATCGACCAGAGGGTTCTATCATGCAAGGTTATCTTCTTGATGAAGCAACCACATTTTGTTCCCGCTATCTGGACGAGAACATTGAGACAAGGCTTAACCGACCACGAAGAATTCAAGATGGGCCATATGGTAAAGCCGAGTATAAGAGGGTAGACACTATGTTTATCAACAAGATATACCGGTTTATCTTGCTTAATTGCGCATTTCTTGAACAAATTAGAGAGTAAGTTCTTTTGGATTAATTGTTATATCTGTGTTTGTGTGTGTATGAAATGACATAATATTAATGTCACAATTATTTGTCGAAAACAGAACTCATTTTAACGAGGTACGTGAGGGGCATCCTGATTGAAACGAAGAGCGTTTGGAAAAATACCATCAGGATAATTTTTGTGATTGGGTCACAGAGCATGTAAGTTATTCGAATTACATTTTATTGCTATCAGTTTTAATCTAAACTTGTATCGTTATGTATTTATCGTAAAATTTGTTTTGTTAGATCCACGATCCGAACTTGTCTACATCATTTGAGAGTGATTCAAGATGTTTAGCTCAATTTCCTAGTATGGAGGTTGCATATTACAAAGGATTTGGTGTCCTTGGATACAAATTCGAAGTTAAGGACATAGAAACATCTAGAACCACTCAGAATAGTGGGATTGCGACGGTAGGATCGGACGGTGTGATTTACTATGGGTACTTAAATTGTATACTCGGCATCCACTATCCCGGACGATCAGAACCCTTTTATATATTCCACTGTACTTGGTACGATCCGCGAACCGATACAGACAGGTGGAGAAGCAGTCTTGGGACTTGGAAAGATGAATATGGATTGACCAGTGTGAACACACTTCGATTTTACGGTCAGGACGATCCGTTTATCTTTCTGAACCAAACGTTCCAAGTATACTACTCACAGTGTTTGAAGCATCCGGGGTGGAGTGTTGTATGCCGATGGAAACCTAGAGATGTCTACGATGTCCCAGAATACGAGGACAGCGATGAGGACGAAGAAGAGAGAAGGCTTAAAGTGCTCCGACCGTCTGTTTCGAAGGACGGGTTGTCTTCGACCGATCATGAAGTTACGTGGGTTAGAAATGACATCGACGATGAAATCCAAGTAGATATGTATGATGCGCCCACGAAACGAAAAAGGTTATCAATAATGTTATATTATTACTTCACATTTTACGCTCTAGATCATATATAGTCAATACTTTTAATGATTGTCTAATGCGTCCACGAACCGTTTATCTAGATTTGATGACGATGTCGGGAGCAGCGAGAGGCGGCAGGAGCTCCAGCCGCGGCAGAGGCAGAGGCAGAGCGGTTCTGCCGCCCGGAAAGCTCCGTAGGGAGCTTCAGAGGGCCGGTCTTGCACCCAGATCGGAGACCCCTTCGGATGTCTCCTTCCGTGTTGATTTGGCCACACCTCCAGGTATACTGTACGCATATCCATTTTGAATGTAATATTACAGATATTCATGCATGTTTATGTCAAAATTACTTATATTGTCAATGTTTGATTGTCTAGTTGTTGGTAATGCATCCACATCTGGGACAGAGGCCACCCCCGCTCCTCCAGGTATGTTTATATATCATATAGTGTATGTATATTGATTTAGAATGCTATATCATAAATACACACATTCCTTTTGCTCTTACTTAGCAATTTTTATTATTGTCTAGCTGTAGGTGGTGACACCACCGCACCTGCGGGTATATTTATATATCCTATAGTGCATGCATATTGATTTAGAACGTTATATTATTGATCTACACATTCTTTTTGCAATTACTTATATAATCTATTTTTAATTGTCTAATTATAGGTGGTGCGTCCACACCTTCCACAGAGGCCACTCCTGCCGCTTCCATACCCTCCGCATCGTCTGCAGGTTAGTATGAATAAATTTAAAATATTTATTCATTTTACATATGCTCTATAGAATAAATATGAACTTCATGGAAATTTAACGTCGATGTTTATTTTATAGTTGGAGGGGATGCGTCCGGGTCCGGGACCCCGGTTGTTCCTCACCGGAGGAACTATCGTCCCGCTCGTGCTGCTGCTCGGGCCCAGGCTCGTGCGCTAGTCACCGGAGGTATATATCACATTTGAATTTTTGTTTAACCTTGATTTCTTAATACAACTTTGTCTTATTATTGATTGTCTTGATATTTGGTGCAGACGCAGGGCCTCTCCATCCCCAGAGGGGGACTCGAGGCCTGAATCAGTCCCATAGGCTGAGGCCTGATAGAGCTAGGGGGGAGGCAGCATTCCCCCTATTTTTTACCCTTGACTATCGCTATACCGGTCCTCATGCCGAGAGGTTCGGCCGGTATTTGGGGGACGAGAGCCGGATCGTGAAGAACTATCCACTTCACGTTGAGTGGGGCGAGCAGCACCAGCGCTCATTCGCCCTCTTCTTTGATCAGGCTCGGGTATGTATTAATATATATTTTCATTTGATCTATCCAATATATTTATTATTAACACTTGCAATCTAATAACAATGTTTTTTTTGTATTTTCAGTTGGATTACGATTTTCAGCCTGTAGCCGACCCTGATCACCCGGGAAGGGTGCTCGACCTTCATGCTCTGTACAATGGCCTGATGAAGAACATGCAGGCCAAGGTCCGATACAACAGGAATGAGCTGAAGGCCGACTGCTACTCCCTGTGGATAGCGACCCCCGAGGCAGAGAGAGCGGCCCTCCTATCTACTCCGGCGTTTGCGAGAGTCGACGTAGAGACATGGCCTCTATTGTGCGCTTATTTCGACTCCGAACGCAAACAATTATGTATTTTAAATTTAATTCATTATTTATGATATAATTTATTTATTTGTGTTTCTTAATTAGAAAACTAAATGTTAATGCGTTGTGCAGAAACAGGCCGCTCAGAATACGGAGAACAGGAAGTCGGCGAAGAGGGGTCGCCCCACTTACACAGGTGGCTCGAGGAACATTACTCGAGCCATGGAGTTATCGGTAAATTAAGAGTTATTCTCTAATATTCTGCAATATTAAGAGTTATTCTCTAATATTTCTAATATTAAGAGTTACTTTCTAATATTGCAGACATCTCGGACCGTGGCGTCAGGTGGTACACCGAGCGTGCTGTCCGCATATCTTGCCGTCCACAGCACCTCGACAGATCCCGCCACGGGCGAGCTTCGATGTCCCGACGTCGCTACCCAGGAGTACTGCGTAAGTGTTAATATTTTTTCTACCCAAATTTGAAATTTTAGTTTTGGAAGGTTCAAGTTTAAATTTTATACTTATACTTTACTGCTTAATGTGGGTGTAGGAGCAGGTGGTTGAGCAGGCCCAGGCCTCGGGGATCGATTTTACCGGACAGAACGATCCGAGGCTACTGACCCCAGTTCTGGACGCCGCACACGGAGGGCATCACGGAGGTTGGGAGAGAGGCCGGGGATTGGGCCCTGGCAGGGCCCATATGAGGTTGGACTCCACCCCGGCGGTTACTTCCTCCGTCTCCAGTGACCGGCATGTCCATCAGGAACTGGATAGCTTGAGGGCCACCGTTCAGGAGTTGAAGGAGATGCTGGTATGTATACTACTTTACAGTAAAATATCATTTCATATTATATACATATCAACATATCCATAATTAGTACGTAGCTTGAGCTTATTTGGTTTTAGACTTAAGTTTGATTAATCATACATACATATGTAATTAAAATAAACAACGCTTTTCCAAACTAGATATCCAAACATGGTTTCGAAATAACTTAATAATGAAACGAATTCGAATAATACACAGTTCTTACACGCTTCTTACACACGTTATGTCCAGACGCGACAGGGTAGATCGATCGAGCCTCCACATGCATCTCCTTCGGCTGCGGCTCCGCAAGCCACTACATCGGCCGCGGTTCCGCAGACAGCTCCTGTAGCTCCACCGCCCACTCAGACTCCCGCATCCGCGGCTCCGCAAGCGACTACCTCGACGGCGGCTGCGCAGACCACATCGCCAGCTCCACATGCCGCTCAGACTCCCTTATTTATAGCATTGCAGAGTGTATTGACCGAGGAGCAGGCGCGCGTTATTCTAACGTTATTCAGAGGTGGAGCTGGACCGAACTAGGGTAGCTTTTTGGTTCTTATTTTTTGAAACATGTATTTATTTATATCACATTGTACTACATTTTGAAACGATATTGATATTGGTTTGTATTTATATCATATTCAGTTTTTGGGTTTCTTTTGTATATTATATATATGCGTGAGATGTGATTATGAATACTGCAATATATGATTTGATTGATGTATATAGTATTGTGCACAGGGCGGGAAAAAATCTAGCAGCCCATTTTAAAAAAAAAATACAGACAATATGTACCTACGGATTAAGCCGTAGGTATATACGTTGCCCCAACGGAGTTATCCGTAGGGGCAAATTATCAGGAAACCTGATATTTTCCCACCTGATCTCAGTGCAGGGTGTTGGGAGTGCCCCTACGGATATGTCCGTAGGGGCCACTATCTATCCCCTACGGATTTATCCGTAGGGGTAAAACATCAGGTTTCCTGATATTTCCCCCTTGATCTCAGTGCAGGGTGTTGGGAGTGCCCCTACGGATATGTCCGTAAGGGCCACTGCCTATCCCCTACGGAGTTATCCGTAAGGGTAGAACGAGGACCTACGGTTGTATCCATAGGTTCATACAATATATTCAAAAAAAGAATACATATATGATTTGATTACCCCTACGGAGTAATCCGTAGGGGCAATAACACCTACAGATATATCCGTAGGGCCAAGAATTTGCCCGTAGGGGCAAGTTCAGGGCCTCAACTTGCACCTGCGGCCTTTGCACCTACGGGGTATTTTTTCGCCCCTACGCAGATATCCGTAGGGGCAGTGGGTTGCCCCTACGGATAAATCCGTAGGGACAACCCTTATTTGTAGTAGTGGGGGGGGACGGGTTATTAGCTAGCCTATTACATATCCTAATCCGTCAAATCAACGATCCGTTTCGGCCAATTATTCCACACATGGAGTAATCTCACTACTAGAAAACGTAAGTATTAGGGACGGTATATTAGCGTCCGTTCATTTTTGAATGGTCGCTAATAAAGTATCAGAGATCGTATATAATGTACGGTCTCTAATACTCGGTCACTAATGCTATTAGCGACCGTTTAGTTTTTAATAGCGACCGTATTAAACGGTCGCTAATGAACTCTGCACATTTAGCCCGTGAGGAACTTCCTCTCTTCCCATTCATCCCCAAATTTTTTCCCTAACCCGCTAGCTCTCCTTTTGCAAGGTGATTTTCTCTTCCTTCTTTTCTGTCCAATTTTTTTTCAATTTTATTGTATAACTTTTTTTATGTATTGCTCTTGTTGTTGTAGGTGATCGGTATCGTCTTGGTTGTTCAAAATCTGACAAAAATGTTTGGTTTCCCCTCCCTAAAATTATTATTTTTTCAATTAGCTTATTATTTGTAATGTGGATTATGAAATTGTTGTGTAATTGTGATGCTAGATTATGAAATTGTGACGTGGATGATAGGTTATGAATTTTTTGATTAAATGTGAATATTAGGGTTATAAATTTATCTTATTTTGATTGCACAATCTTACGAAAAATTAAATGTGGTATGGAAAATTTTGTTGGTTTTGAGATAATATGGAAAGTGAGGACTTGAAAATAAGTTAGGTGTTGGGTTTTAGAATGAGAAATGGAAGAATTTGTTTGATATTGGGTTGTAGAATTTGAAGAATCTATATAAACTAAAAAAAACCTAATTACAAATTATAAACCCTAATTACAAATTAAGGTATTGTAAAATATATAAATCCTAAAAAACCCTAATGACAACTTATAAACCCTGATTAATAAATTAAGATAATCTTAAGTTAAAAATATTAAAACCGTAATTAGAGACTGGAAAAACCTAACTATAAGAAACTCCAATGTTAACACTAATTAAGATATAAAATTAATTAAACTAATTAAGAAACCTTAATTAAAATCAGATATTAGTGAACCGAGATCCTAATTAAAAACGATTAAATAAAAAGTTTTAAGGGAACCCTAAATTTTTGATTAGAAACTTAAGTAGGGTTTTATTTTATCATTTAATTAGTAAGTTTAAGATCGAAAGGTCTTAAACTTTGTTAGGATCGACCTATAGTTTCCCGTCTTACAATTTGTGTATATCAAATCTTTTTTCCGTCGAATATGATCACAAATGTTTGTGAGAGTTGAGCTTCCTGTTCAATTTTTTTAAACATATCTGTAGTATTCGACGAGAGAATTTGACATATAATAATTGTCGAATTTTTCTAGTCTGGACATGTTACGAATGCAATAAGACTCAAATCTCATATCCTCATGTATTTTCGTCCATTTTGAGAAGTTTCGACGGTGCTTTCCACTTATTTCCCGTGTACATATTTATGTACAAATATGGGGAACAGGAGGAAAGTGCTGCCGAAATTCTCTAAATGGACGAAAAACAGGAGGATGTGAGATGCGAGTGTTGCATTCGTAATGAGAATTATGACCTTTATCCCTGACAGCCGTGAAACTAATTATTCATCCCGACCTTTTGCCCTGTGTACTTGCGCCAATCTTAAATGGCTTTAGATGCATTGATACGTCCACATCATGAAATTTTATTTAAAACTTGAAAATTTATTTAATGATGAGTAGTAAACTCATAAGATATGTTAAACTCATATTATTATCTGTGTGATAATTTTTCCGGATAAGTCGTTTATGCACATGGGGAAAAAAGATAGGTATAGTTTGAGAGACACCAGATTTAAAGATGATCTTAAAGTATTTCTAGATTACATAGATAAGAACCTAAAGTTTAAACGAGACAGACTCTTGTTCTGTCCTTATAAGAAATGTAAGAATATAGCCCGTTTTTGACGTGAAGTGATAGAAAAACATGTGTTTAAAGAGCGTTTTGAACCGAACTACATACATTGGAATTATCATGACGAGTGAATACGTAATGAGAAAAAGATGATGGATAATGAGACCGCAGGTTCACAAGCTGAATTGCCGACGAGTGACAAGATAGATGACACACATGAGATGTTGGAAGATTTATTTGCAGGAGAGGAAATGAATGATGTTGAACCGTCTGAAGACACCAGTGAATTAGAAGAATTGCAGAAACTTCTGGAGAATAAAGAACAAGATCTGTATGAAGGCTATACGGAATTAGTAGGCTGTCATTTGTAATAAGGCTTCTCTATCTGAAGATGATCAACGGGATGGCTAACGAGCACTTTGGCGTGCTTCTTGATCTCCTACGAATGGTAATTCCTGAAAGAAAGGAAAGCATTCCAGAGAATCATTACCAGGAAAAAAAAAAGATTGTTAAAACACTTGGTTTCTCATATGAGAAGATTGATGCATGTTCCAATTACTGCGTGCTATATCTCAAGGATTACGTGTCTCTCGATGAATGTCCCACCTGCAACTTGTCTAGGTGGAAAAAATGTTAAGCGAAATTCAAACGCAGAAACGTCCAATGTCAGCAAAAAGAGCAAGAAAACTTCAGCCAAAGACCTTCGTTATTTCCCCCTGACTAAGAGGTTACAAAATTTATTTATTTCAAAAGATATGGCGAAGAGCATGCGATGGCATTCCGATCGTCGGATCAAAGACGAGAAGCTGAGGAATCCGGTTGATGTAGAAGCATAGAAGCAATTAGACAATATTGATTATTTTTGAAATGAGCCAAGGAATGTACGTCTAGGTTTGGCAACTGACATTTTCATACCTTACGGACTCATGAGTTCTATTTGGTCCACATGGACGGTATTACTTATGCATTACAATCTGCCTCCCTAAATGTGCATGAAGCAACAGTATATGATTCATTCCTTATTAATTCTTGGAAAATATTCACTTGGCCAAAATATCGACGTCCATATGGAACCTTTAATTGAAGAGCTGATAGAACTCTGGGAACATGGAGTAGAGACATATGATGCGTACACCGAGGAGGAGTTTAGAATCCGAGTGGCTGTTATTTGGACAATCAACGATTTTCCAGCATACAACATGTTATCTGGATGGTTTACCTACGTGAAGCATGCATGTCCATCATGTGGTCTTGATTACAGTGTCCTACAGCTTAAGACACGTGGTAAGTTTTGCTACTGGTTTCATCGTAGGTGGCTATCGGCGAATCATCCGTATAGAAAGATGGCATATAAGTTTGATGGAATATTGGAAAAGGGTGAAACACCAAAACAATTGTCAGGGATAGAAATTTTTGAGCAGATTTCATCGTTTTAATTCCATCAAGATTCTAATCGATTTAACTCAGATGATTTCTTAGCAATCCGAAAATAACGAATTGTTGAGTGTGTGGAAGAAAAAAAGTATATTATGGAATCTTCCTTACTTGAAACATCTGTTAATTCGACACAATATTGATGTCATGCATATAGAGAAGAATGTGTTGGGGTTTGCTAGCATCCTGGCCATCTACCATGGCCGATGCGGAACAAAAATGGTGTTTAAAAAACTTGGTGCTAGAAAACTCGTCCTAGAATCGAACTATAAACTTAAAACCAGCTACAAAAGGTAGAAGTGTTATACCGAATGATTCATGTCCTTCGGTCTTCTACCCTCTTCTTTGGCTCCTTGAGCTGTCCTCGATCGAGCTTGGCCGCCGGTCTTCCTCCGTCGAAGATGATCCACCCGAGAGATGTAGCTCATGGCTCTAGCTCCACACTAAGAATCTAGTGAAATATCTAGGGACTCTATGTTGGTAATCTAGAGTGCCTAGGGATGTAGTGAGTTGCTCTAAGTGTGTATCTATCTCTCTTCTATCCTTGATTCTCAACATATGAGATGGTAGGGTAGAAGATGAAGAAGGAGGAGGAGGAGCTCAAGAAAGGTAGTGAAGAGAGAAGAAGCAAATGGCGAGAGTGTTTTTCCAAAACCAACGATGCAAGACTCAAGTGAAAAACTCAAGTGAAAAACAAGTGAGGAAAAACTCTAGAGAGAGAAAAACATCAAGCATGATTTTATAAAACACCATTTCCAAATATAATATTGCAACCATATTTGAAAAGTGAGCACAAATGAATTAACAATTCAACTGTCAACACTATTCAAGCATGGGTCTCACCATACTCTCTTCTTTAGCTTTACACCTCATTTCCATTTAATTTAATAAATGGATAAACCAAAATGAGTTGTCCACCTTCTAGAATGTTTTCCGTATAAATACGGATTACACTCAACTGTATATACATACATGTATTCGTACCAAAATACGAATACCCAAAGAGATAGAATAACACAAAGAACATAATACTAGAATATATATATCGAAATATATATACGTAAATTATTAAATCAATACCTAATTTAATAATCCGGCTCAATCCCGAGCCGGCTAGTATTATCAACCGTCCGATCGAAAGTCTGGATAACTAGTACAATCATTCGATTGGAACCCTACATGTATCAAAATACGTCTACTACATCATTTCGCCTGAACCAGGGAAACGCTCTGTGTGGGACTCTAAAAACTCGTCAATACGCTAGCAGTGGGTTTGACCATAAGCACGTCAGCGGCACTACCTGTACGTAATGGCTACCCAGGTATTGAGCAAAAGGAAGGCCGACGAGAAAACTCATCCGAACCCCTACTGAGCCTGTCTATGACAATTTTCATACAGTCCGGTCTGTTCGTCTAAGAGTATCGCATATCGGGCCTAGGGGGCGGATAAAGTCAGACCCCTAATAACACGATATTTCGTGTCGGTATGAAGCCCATCACCTACTGAGAAACTACTGATCCAAAATAGTAATTCTCGTCTACCTTGGCCAAGGATTTCTGGTGATGGCCATCCATGCACAACGCGACATCATCCCCTAATACCGGGAGAGACGAATCCCCGACGATCCGCTCACTACCTCCATGTGGCTCGGGACTGTATTCAACTAAAACCTGTTTGCACGACTCATTTGAGCCGTGGTAGGATAGTAATCAAAGCACAATGGGAACTCACATGAGACAGATGACGATCTCAGGTCGACAAACTAAGCTGTACTCATGTCACCTAAGAACTGCTATCTGACAATAGGTATAATATCACCTAGCATGTTCCCGGCGAGTCCGTCCAGTGTAACTTATAACCAATGAGCACCTGTATACTATCTTAGGTGACCAACTGACACCAATGGCTTGTGAGACCGGCCACCGCCCCTCGTTGGGGTCTCGAAAAGCATACACTAGTCTACTCTGGAGTATCGATGCCCAGTCTCGATACTCTCTCGACTAAGGACATTTAAGGATATGCTTATAGACCACCCAGCTCCCACGTATATGATCTCCATCATAATGCTGGTAATCAAGCAAGAATCCTATGGACTCTATCAACATGTAATAGTGATCTGTAATACCGCATAATACATGTACATGATGATAGAGATAAACTAGATAGCATACTATCATTTTGAGTAAGACTGTTCTACCCGTATAGGTCCTCCCTCAATCATCACAATCGCGTGCCTGCGATTACAATAATTGACTTTAGGTCACTATATCCAACAATCTCCCACTTGCACTTAAGGCTAATTATTGCGATGTCGCATACTCACAGCCCGTGTGATACCGAACACCCAACTTCTTTACTAATCAGTCTCGCAAAGCCTGTTTGTGAAATTATTGCGTTTGAGAAAGAGCCTCAGTGAGTGGATCCTCTCGAATGTTTCTATCATTATCTCTTTATATATCAACTTCGCGGAGAAAGACCATCTCCCGAGATGAGTGATACATGTCTTAGAATTTGTCTGGATATCTGATGGGACCCAGTTCACAAATGAACTCTAAATCCAACAAACTTCTTAGACCGTATCTTCCACTAAATTTAATCAGTATCATGCGCCATGCCTTCCCCAGTATCCCCTTGGACTATCTGTCCAACATATTGCCTCTCAAAAAGAGGGAAAACTATAATTTTGACAGTCACTCTGTCATCCAGGGCATCTTGGAAGCCTGAAATGATAACCGCCTCCTGAAAGAGGCTGCCATTACCATATACTAAGAACATCCACTTATGTTCATAACTGCTTCCCAATATTTCTCCAGGATTAATATATAAGCTTATTGCAGCGAGTGCAAAAGAAATATCTGATGTGGTACTTGACATTTCATGATTAACTCAATTGCCTAAACAAGTGATATGCCAATCATGTAAATCTCTCTCCTCATCAGTCTAGAAGACATCTCTTTAGAGAGGGTGACTCCATCACCTGCGGGTACACCACCATGCCAGGAGTCGTCCATTCTAAAACACTTTAGAATAGTGTCAAGTACCCGACTTCGGACACTTCCCAAATCTAGATTTAAAACCATAGATCTAGTGACCAGAATCCCTGATATTTTATCCAGATCCTACGTGGAGAAATACCTTGTGGCAACCACAGTATAATTGATCATAGTATAGGAATATCACTTCATATCAGGAGCATGTCATCCAAATACCAGGATATCACTCCCTACTCCCTTCTTACCAGGTCCATCTATTGTTCTGATGAAATCAAACTCTATGACTGTCACATCAAAAATAGATGATCTATCTCCGCTATACTTTCTTTAGTCTATAAATAGACATAAGCTACTTGCCCACCATGCTTCTGCCGCTCCTACTGACTACAAAAACCCTCTGGCAGAGTCATATACACGCGCACGTCTAAAGTTAATTTAGAACGATGTTATACTTATCCACCTGCCAGATCTCATAGTCCAGGACAGTAGTAGTGGCAAGCTTGGGTCATCAAAATCTCCCTGTCACCGTCCTTGAGGAGACCAAAGTATCTCTCGGGTGGCTGAGGTTACCCACCAAATCTGTGGAGTGGCTAATGGATTGTCGAATCCAATTGAATTTTTAGGTTTTACTAAATTTTCAGTAATCGTTTGTGGTTCTGGAATCACTACCAGTTCTACCATACTCCCACTAATGTTTTCTGAAAAGAATTCATTTTACTAAAACGGGTGGCGAGTCAAGAACAATATAACTATTGATTTTCCAAATGGTAGAATGTTAACCCTCGTCAAAGCTCGATATAACCCACAAACTGCCATTACTGAAACGTGCTTGAGTTTATCCGGATTCTGGTTTTAAGCATAAGCCGGACAATTCCATATACCTTAACATCGTTAAGATATGAATTCATTCTATATCCAATATAGAAATAAGGGCACTAATTTAATTGGAACCGGATTCAAAATACATGCAGCTATTTCTAGTGCATATCGACTAAATGGAAGAAAGCCAAGCAACATTACTCATCAAGGAGCATACTCACGGATGAGTAACCTGAGAGAGAATCAAGTTCTCAAAACTATTATTTACGACGGAATACCTAGCACAAGTATCTACATCTTCTATCACCTTGAAGAATCCTGATATTTTCAACATATGGTTCTCTACTTTATTCTTATACCTATAACTTCTCAAAATTTGGACCCTGTATTTCAACGAAATACTTGTCTAAAATCAGAGAAGTCATAACTAAACGGAATATAGTACGAGTACCAACCTCTTTGTCCTAATGGACATCAGACAACATACAATATTTTGTATAAGTTCTCTGAGTGCAATAACTCAAACCTGTGCATCGTAGGTTGAAAATTGTGCTATGGTTAAGAAGAATTACACCGCTGTTGAATACAACTTACCTAACTATCAACTGATATAGGTAAATGTTATAGATATAATTTCAAAAAGTTATATCTTACTTTATAAATAAACGTACAGATATATCAGTTTGAAATTGGTGCATAACGGCGGATATTCAAAACCAAATATTTGCCGTTAGGCAAAACCCAGGTGATTTCCTCAAATATCACCAATTACAAAAAATTCCGATATATTGAGGATATATTCACCCAATTCCCAATATTCTACTCCCACTCAGCATCTGTAACGCAATACAGATGTGAGAATCAAGTCTGGTAAATACATACCCTGGGGTCAGAATCTAATTTGGAAAACAGTTTTCAATTAACATTGCACAGTGGAACTGAAACATGAAAATGTTTCGAAGGGATAGTCGGGTATTCCTCATAATGCCTCTTCCACTATCCAGATTCATGACAGTAACCGTATATTTCCTTGTCCTCACTCCAATCCCTTTATATGTATTTACTTCTTACCTTCTGTACACCATACTTAAGCTAATTGATTTTCTTCCTTCCCTACACTTCAGCACCTGCCTAAGATTTGGAAGAAGACTATCCAATAAGTGTAATAGGTGTACTCTCCTAATACTAGGTGCTCTCGTAACCTGAGAGAAGGTAAAAAGAAAAGACAATCGAATAATCCTATTCAATTTCTCCCGAACCGGAAACCATCCTCGAACTGAAACAAGTTCCTTCGAGTTCGTATGTAACTATACGATGACATATCCAAGCAATATGGATCTTCGTAGTGATATGGAGTGTTCTGGAGAAATGCAAAGGGGAAGTAGGAGTGGCAGGGATATACTCAGCTTCGTCGTGAATGATAGTCGTCGCAATTTCCGTTGCCCTCACTCTAATCCCTTTATATATATTTACTTATTACCTTCTATACAACACACTTAGGCTAATTGATTTTCTTCCTTCCTTACCTTTCGACACCTGCCTATAGTTTGGAAGAAGACTATCCAATAAGCGTAATAGGTGTACTCTCCTAATACTAAGAGCTCTCGCAACCTGAGAGAAGGTAAAGAGAAAAGACAATCGAATAATCCTATTCAATTTCTCCAGAACCAGAAACTATCCTCGAACTGAAACAAGTTCCTTCGAGTTCGTATGTAACTATACGATGGCATATCCAAGCAATATGGATCTTCGTAGTGATACAGAATGTTCTGGAGAAATGCAAAGGGAAAATAGGAGCGGCAGGAATACATGCGACTTAATGAAAATCCAAAAGCCAAAGTGTTTAAGAAGGTTCGGTTAACTTGGTTCATGAGTTTTAGTTTAGGGTCAGGTCATGGTCACTGCTAAAGAGAAAGAGAAAAGAAACACTCAGCATGCACTTGTTGGCTATAGTGCCCTCAAGTCAATTATTGGATCATAGGCACGTGATTGCAATGATTGAGGGAGGACCCATACCGGTAGAACAATCTTACTCGAGATGATAGTATGTTATCTGGTTTGTCTTTATCATCGTGTACATGCTTCAGGTGACACTACAGTTCACTATTATATGTTGATAGAGCCCATAGGATTCTTGTTTGACTACCAGCAGTATGATGGCGATCATATACGTGAGAGTTGGGTGGTCTATAAGCACATCCTTAAAGTGTCCCTAGTCGTGGGAGTTTCGAGACTGGGCATCGATACTCCAATAGTAGACTAGTGTATACGAATCGAGACCCCGACGAGGGGCAATGTCCGGTCTCACAAGCCATTGGTGTCAGTTGGTTCACCTAAGATAGTATACAGGTGCTCATTGGGTTATGAGTACACCGGACGGACTCGCCGGGAACATGCTAGTTGGTATTATACCTATTATCAGATAACAGTTCCTAGGTGACATGTGTACAGGTTAGTCTATCGACCTGAGATCGTCATTTGTCTCATGTGAGTTCCCACTGTGCTTTGATTACTACCCAACCACAGCTCAGAGAAGTCGTGCAAACAGGTTTTAGTTTGGTACAATCCCGAGCCACATGGAGGCAGTGAGAGGATCGTAAGGGGATTCGTCTCTCCCGGTATTGGGGGTTGAGGTCGCGGAGTGCACGGATGGCCATCACCAGAAATTCTCGGCCGAGATAGACGAGAATTACCGATCTAGGATCAATAGTTTCTCAGTTGGTGATAGGTTCACGCCGACACTAAATGTCACGTTATTAGGGATCTGACTTTATCCACCCCCCTAGACTCGACATGCGATAATCATAGATGAACGGACCGGACTGTACGGATATTGTCACTGTCAGGCTCAGTAGGGTTTCTGGATGAGTTCGCTCATCGGCCTCCCTTTTGCTCAATACCTAGGTAGCCGTTACGTACAGCTAGTGCCACTGACGTGCTTGTGGTTAAACCCACTGCCAGCTTATTGACGAGTCTTTAGAGTCCCACACAGAGGGTTTCCCTGGTTCGGGCGAAACGTTGTAGAGGCCGTATGGTTTTATGGCAGGGTTCGATCATATACGTGCACTTGTGCACGGATCATGATCGGACGGATCATACTAGCGGCCTTTGGTTTAAGCCGGATCCTAGTATTAGATAGTTAAATTATTTTCGTCTCGTTGTATTCGTATTCAGTCGGAATACGGATGCAGGTATGTATATACAGTTAATGGGTATTCTTGTAATTTGTTACAAGATTATTTTGAAGATGCCATTTCTTTTTATTGTATTAAACATTTAGGGTTTTTTTTATAAATGTTTAATAATTTGTGAGGTGTAAAGTCTGAGGCTAAGTTTTGGCTTGTGGCATTTATTGTGCCATGCTTATTTCTTTATTGTTTTTTTGTTGTGAGATATTTGTGATGGCATGGAAATAATTTTTTCTATGTTTTTCTTTACTTGATCATCACAAACACCTCGTAACACTTGCACAAAAAGAGAGGGAAGCCAAGCATATTTCTTTCTTCAAGTGTTGCCTTTTCTTTTGTTGCTAAAAACTTAAGCTCATACATAACACATCAATGGCTTCTTCTTCACCTCCACTCTATCCCTCTCATGTGTTAAGAATCCTAGAGTGTCTTGAGACAAAATGATCACACACTCTCTCTACATCATCTTGAGCACCTAGGTTGGTAAACCAGTTGTTCGAGTTGCTTCGGTTTGAAGCGGGAGCCCGTATTTAGGATCCCCGACGTGGACGTCTTCGACGAGGGAGACCGGAGAGCGAACTTGTTCGGGGCAGCCGCGAGGAGTTTGGGAAGAGGTTGAAGACCGAAGGACACGGATCGATCGATATAATCTCTTGAACTCCTTTTACAGATTTCTAATATAGGGTTAATGGCACGATCCGGGAATCGGGTTGCGTTAGCGCCAAGTTTCAAAAGTTTTTGTTCCGCATTTGTTCACGGATTGGTGGCCGGGGCGCTGCCGTATCCCAACATGGTATTAGAGTCAACCCATTAACCGTATACTAGTTGGTTTAGACAATTGTTCGCCGCCGAAAACAAAGACGGAATCGCGTAGGTCGTCTTGCCTGAATTTGCGGGCAGATGCTATTTGGTTTTATCCGTCCACCTCTCCGAAAATACCAAGTTGATTTATGACACCGTGCATCGGAGATTTGGACAATTGCGTCCAATGTAGCAGACTTCGTCAAATTCCCCCTCATTGTGAGGGGTTTTTGATTTTGGGGACGCTCTTCCCTGCAGGCGCAAGCCCCTGCAGTTAATTACGCTACCGCATCGCGGTAACCACTTTCTCCTTCTCCAGATGGTCACTTCGTATCGTGTGTGTTTGTTTTGTTTTTGATTGCCCGTGGATTGTATACGAAGACTAATTTATGTTGTCGCCCGTAGGGCGTGGATTAGTCCAAATCCGTATTTTCTTAGCTTTGGGTTTGGGTTGGGTTTAAGGATTGTTAATCTCATTTGAGACTAAGATCAACTTAAACATTTGTTAAGGATACGTTAGTCTAATTTTAGACTAAGATCTACTTAACAGGATCATTTAGATCCAACAAAAGAGCATTTGGGCTCTATTGTTTTAGTTTAGGGACATTGCGGTCCATAAGTTTAAGGACATCATGGTCCATAAGTTTAAGGACATCATAGTCCATAGTTTAAAGACGTCATAGTCTGTAAAATTTAAAAACATCATAGTCTATGAGTTTAAGGACCTCACAGTCCATAGTAGTTTAGAGACATCATAGTCTGTAAAGTTTAAGGATATCATATCCATGAGTTTAAGGACCCCACAATCCGTAAAGTTTAAGGACATCATAGTCCATGAGTTTAAGGACCCCACAGTCCGTGAAATGTCTGGTTGATGGGACCTGTCACCTCTCTGAAGACGTTGAAGGATTACAACGACAAATATCAGAGGAGTAAAGAGATGTACCCTTGAACCAAATGCCAGATTGAAAAGGAATGGGATGAACATTACTTTGAATGCCATCTGAGATCAATTTTGAAAGACCTGAACATAATCAGGGCTCGGTTAAAAACAAGGTTTTGGCTTTGGGAGACTTAGCTAACTTGGGCTAAGATTGGCCTATTATAGTGTTAAACACTAGGATATGTTCGGCGCTCACGTTCTCCCATGTGAGGACTTAAAGTATTGTTTAAGCACTGAGGATTTGAAGCGATCACGTGGGGTTACGTGAGGTGCTTGAAGTAGTGTTAAACACTGAAGATTTGAAGTGCTCACGTGGGGTCACGTGAGGCGTTTGAAGTAGTGTTAAACACTGAAGTTTGAAGTAGTGTTAAACACTGAAGATTTGAAACGCTCACTCGGGGGTCACGTGAGTCGCTTGAAGTAGTGTTAAACACTGAAGATTTGAAATGCTCACATGGGGTCACGTGAGTCGCTTGAAGTAGTGTTAAACACTGAAAGTTTGAGGCGCTCACGTGAGGTCACGTGAGGCGCCTGAGATTTGGCACAGCTTCTTTGAATTTGTTCCCTTTTTCTTTTTTGAGTGCTGAGCACTATTGGGTCACGTGGGATCATGTGAGGCCTCCCCAAAGACTGAAAGCTGTCTCTATTTTATTCTCTTTTGAAAGGTGCTAAGCACTATTAAGGGGTCACGTGATGTCACGTGAGACGCCCTAAAATAGAAACTGCTTTGGGTTTATTCCCCCTTTTTCTTCTGAAGGGCTTGTTCAGGGGCCACGTGGGAGCACGTGACCTGATCTCATTTGTTTTCTCTCGTTCAACACGGGTACTCACGTGGGAACACGTGATCATGCTTGGGTCCTAATCTTCTTTTTCTTTTCTACGTGCATGGAGATCTTTAGTTAACTCCCCTGTTTGATAAGAATTAAATTCTTATATAGGGTTGAACCCTAATTTTATTTAGAGGAATTAAATTCCTATATATTGTAAGAATTAAATTCTTTGAACTCAATTCTCCCCCTAGATTTCGAATCTGCATAACAAATCTTCCCGATGAGAATTAAATTCTCAAATTGTGGGGAGATCTGCTTCCGCAGATCTTCAACCAGAGGAAGAACTAAGTTCTTTTTAGAAGAGTTAAACTCTTATGAAGGTGAGGAAGAGATAAAATATTCTCTGTGTTTTTCTTCCTTCCCTTACCTAGGGTTTCTTTTTCTCTGAGGGGATCTTCCTCTCTCTGGAGAATTCAATTCTTTTCTTTCGGTTTACGAAGGGTTTTCTCTCTCTTCTTCTCCCTCTTTTTTTGTCTCTAAAACTTGGCTCATATTTATAGGAGAAAAAAAAGAATCAGTTTGTTCAGTCAATCTCTCATTAAGAGATTTTGATTGATTTTATAACCAACATGATCTTTTAGATCACTCGGTAAATTTTATTCACCGTTGGATTTTTAATCCAAAGACTTCTATTTCACATAAGATATTTCATTTGTTGTTCCTAGTAAATTTTAGGAAAATATTTCCTTGCACAGAATCTTCCTATAAATTGGTGATCTTTAATCACCCTTAGATTTTTAATCCAACGGTGCTCTACTTTACAGAGTGCAATATTTCTTGTTTGGAAAGATCTAGGGAAATATTTTTCCAATCAGGGCTTTTGATTCCTTTTAATTTAGAATTCAATTCTATTGATTCAGAGGGCTCAGGAGCTTATCACGTGTTGGCACGCGACCTCATCAATTAAGCATAAAGTTTCTAATTAGAATTTAATTCTATTTGTTCAGAGGGCTTAGGAACCCATTACGTGTTGGCACGTGACCCCACCAATTAAGCATCTCCAATTGTTTATTTCATTCAGCGCCTATAGACTTTGCTTATAAAAAGTCACGTGTCTGCACGTGAGGCCCGATCACGTGTGGGCACGTGATGCTCCACCTGGGGGCTTTCCTCGTTGCTTTATTCATATGTTTTATTCAGTTCCTATGAGGGAACAAATGCCCCCACAGCATTGTTCTCACGTGTTTGCATGTGAGTGTAACGCTGCCACCTTTATGGCCGTTGGATTTGCCTAGGGAACGGGGAAAATGAACTGTTTCCCATCATGTATTATAAATGCAGAGGTCTCATCCTCAACAGTGCCTCCGTTCCTTCATCTTCTTCCTTCTTCGTTTTCTTTGAGAATTAAATTCTCCTCCTCAGAGCTTAGTTCTCTGCCATTGCAAATCCAGAGTTAAACTCTGTCAAAAGAAACCCTTTTTCAGGTAACGCTTTGTTCATCAGAAAACTTTCCTTCTTTGAGAAAGCATCTGGATTTTAAATCCATTATGAGAGCTTTGTTCTCCTCAGAAACCCATCCACCAAAGATATGATCTTTGAGCAATAAACTTCCATATCTCGAACATTCCCTCTGATTTTGAGGATTCATGGGATTTTTGTCTCTCATTTATATTTTGTGAGTTTCTGGAATTTAATTCCATCATATAAAAGGAATTTAATTCCTAAAGCGAAGAGCTTAGCTCTGAAAAGACCAAGCGGACTTTTTGGGAATTTTATTCCCTGGTGTTCTTGAAAACCTTTTCATAGGGTTTTACCCTTATTCGCATGTTCATACCAGAATATTGCATTTAATATCGCCCATTCTTACGCTCGTTTTTTTATAGGTAGGTGATTTTAATCCGTGTTTGCTACATATTTACAGGCTATAGGTTCCTAGTTCAAAATAACGCAATTGATACAAAATCTCCACTGTTACGCCAAAATACAGAACATCTGTTGACAGCAGATAAAAGCCGGGTTCCGGTCATCCGTATCCGTCCAGTGCCGCGTACCGGTTCCAGAAACAAAACATATGACAGTGGTCATTCGTGTCTCGGACAAGCACAGAGCACGAGGGGGGCAGCACAAGAATCAATGGGTGCGCAGAGCTCGAGGGAGAAAAGATCAAAAGTATTATTTTTGATGCCATTTTGGACCGTTGCAGATCTAAAACAATTGTGGAAGAAATTTGCAATTTGGTACATGTAGAACAACATAAGATGGCAACACAAGGAAACCCAGAAAATTCGAGACCACAATTCCATAAAAGAGCGGCGGAACCGCCGCAAAATGTGGGTTTCCGCGGCGGATCCGCCGCGGTTTTGTGCCATCATCTGACCAAATTTTGGGGGTAGCTTTGTCATTTCATTTGGGGCCAGAATATTGCTCTAGGGTTTCAACTCTCCTCCTATAAATACCCCGGTTCTGAGCCATTTTAAGGGATCAATTCTTATGCCCACTTTTTGTTGGGATTTAGTTTAACTTCTTCTTCTTCTTCATTCTTTCCTCCATGAAAATTGTAGTGAGAGCTTTTTGAGTGGATGATGAAATGAAGATGAGGGTTATTTTGTATCATTCTTTTGCTTAGATTCCCCTTGAGATCCTTACTTTCTCTTGATCTTTCAATCTCTTCATTGAGCTTGAAGGTTTAAGGATTGGTATTTGATCTCAAGGGTTGTATCATTTTGGAAAGAATAAAGTCTCTTTTGTGCTTCATTTTGCCTTGGGCTTTTAGCTCTCTCTTGATCTTGCAACCTCTTAATTGAGCTTGCAAGTTTATGTTTGGGTTATTAAACCCATGGTGTGTAACTTGTTCCATGGTTCCTAGATCTTTTTCTCCATATTTTCTTTCTTGCTCTTTTACATTCATGCAATTTATTTCCTTACTTTACTTTCTTGCACTTTAAATTCCATGCACTTACTTACCTGTAATCTTTTCTTTTATTTGTTCTTTTGTTCTCTCTTTTTGGTTTGTTTTGTGAATGGTTGTTAATATGTTGTTGTTAAGAATAAATACAATATTGTAAGTTAATGTTTCTTTGATCATTTCCTTTTCCCGTTATTTTCCTTTGAACTCCGCCCAAACGTTACGCAAGCGCTCCGTTAGGCACCCTACCCTACCAAGGTAACGGTGATTCCTAACCGCGACCGGTTGTGTTCGGTTTGGCCGGAGACAAAGGCAAGAGACAAGAACGGAAGGACAATGGTCAATAAGCCGGATTCCATGAATACCGTGCTTAAATCCCCTAATCTACGTTGTTGCCGATTGCTCTAGCTTCAATTGGTCAAGACTCGGCTCAAAGGTTTTGAGTGCAGATTTCTTTATCTTACACTTTCGTATCTTTTTCTTAACAACTTTATACTTGCATATAAAACACATAGGTTAGATTTGGACATACATATACACATTCTTTATTGACTCGTCTAAAACTCGAACGGACATACAACCATCTCCCTGTGGATCAACCCGTGCTCAACCGGCTAGCTGCATAGCGACACCGTCCTGATCGCGGTTATAACTTTAGAACTTTGAACATCCGACACGCCAAAAGCGTGCGATCAAAGGGCGCCGTTGCCGGGGAGACGGTAACGTATTTTCTTTCTTGTTATTCGGGTTAATATTCTTTTTGTATATATATATATATATAAAATAAAATCTTTTTGTTATTTTTGATAATTTTTGTGTGCAAGTGTGTAGGCTAATCTGGAGCAAGTACAGTAATCAAATCAAGAAACAGAGATTTTTATTAGGGTGTACAGAGAAGGGCACGTGTATTGACCTAAGGTTCAGGCGCCAGCTCATCAAGTTGACCGCGGAACCGCGATCAAAGAGGGGATTCGGCGGCGGTTCCGCGGTTATATTGAGGCTTCTGAGCCCCAAATTTTTTCTTCCCTTTCTCTTTCCTCTATTTCCCTCTCTGAATTCCACTATACTGTATTTTCTGCAGGTATCTTTGCACAGAATTGCTCTGCCTCAAAATAAATTTTTGTTGTTTTAGATTTTTTTTTGTTTACCGCTTTGCATATATTAATACAGACATTAAGGGGCTTGAGCACCAATTAAGATTGGGTGGGGATTTCATCACCCTTCCTAAGACCCCACAAATCACTAATTGCATACGCATTACCTTGAGCTAATAAAAAATACTAGACTCAGCCCTAAGGACTTCGCGCTCCTAACCGTTTATCCTATCCTGACTTTGCGGTGTCCAGACAAGTGTGTCTAAGGTAAGTGGTTACTTAATTAGGACCACTACTTACGTAGTGGGGAGCCTCCCACTTACCTGGCATTTACCTGGCCGCAATTGGCGGAGAAGAGGCGGTTTGAGGTCCTATTCCTAGCCCTTTGGAACAGTTAGGAGCTGTCTAGCTGACCTAGAAGACCCTAGCTCTAGGTGTGTTTGTGCAGATTGTGATTGTGATTGTGCTTGTAAAAAGTTAGTCCCATAATTCCGTATTCTTTAAAAACAAACAATTTCAAAAACTCCAAAAAAAAACATTTTTTTATAAAAAAAAATATAAAAAATAAAAAAATAAAAAAATCCACATTCTTTCCTTCTTCTTCTCTTCATATCATGGGTACTCCACTTAGAAAAATTCTTGTCGAACTTTGGTACCCACAACCGGATATTACTTCTTACGGTTCTTTTTTTGGTCGAACTTCGAACGACCCCTTCATGCCCAAAATTTCTTTGAAAGATCGGATAAACGCGTCTAGGACGAATAACTGGACCCCACAATCCACTTCGTATCAACCATTTCAAACATTCACCCCTTCTTGCGTTGATACCCCTTTTGAAAGTCCAGTTGTAACCACACGACCTATGTCTCTTGCTGAACATATTGAACAATCCCGTAGTGGATCTTTCACTCCTTTCACCACTTCAAATTCTTGGGATCAACAATTTCATTCACCTTTTTATCCAAATGTTGATCCTACTCCTGTTCAACCATTCAATTCCTACCAGTCCTACCCGACTTTTGCACCTTCCCTAGACATTGCTTCTGAACCGCCATTTGGGAGTTTTCAGTATCCAAACAACTTTGAATCTTTTACCGAAACACCTTCACAACCTATGTCTAGTCTGGAACAGTCATTGGAAGACTTTAGGGTAGCGTTGTACCAACAGATGATGGATTTGAATGCGTCCATGACCGCCCTCATACAACCTAGTGACCCGGTAGCTAGTTTTCAACTAGCTCCAAATTTTCCAATGTATGAAGAGGCGGTAGGACAGCTTGAGAACTTGAGTGGAGAGAGTGAGCTGTATACCCTTCCAAATCGAACCTACCCATTGCAAATTGAAACCCACAACTCCGATTTTGAATGTCTATCTAGTGTTCCAAACGATTCATTGATTAAAGATAGAACAAATAATGAGTTGTGTGACTTTGTAGTGTTCGATTTGCCCGATTGTGAAGGGTCCCTTTCGAGTGAAACCACACCCAATCCTTTTGACCTCTACACCTCCACTCTAGAACCTGAATTGATTGATATCCATGCTTTTGTTGAGGTGTCTGAGAATATAGATTTTCACTTGATTGAGGATATTGACGCTGGGAATATTTTGGATGATGAACCCGTAGATTTGGCTGAGCTTTTCTCTCCAATTCATCATCCTGAGTCATTAAATGTTTTTCCCGAATCCCATATGCGTCTGGATTTTGAGGATAAATGCATGGATGTGCTGAATTTTGAGGAAAATTTTGAGGATAGTTTTGAGGATGAACCAGTTTTGCTTGATGAGTCGGATTTCCCAATTCATCCCGTCCCTGTCATTGACTGTGTACACCCTCCTGAACCCTTAATCGATAGCCTTCCTCAATCACTTCCCTCCATCCTTTCCATCGTTCCGACCTTGCAAGAAACCGTATTATTTTCATTTCTTATGTCTGGTTTACCAAGTTCGGCATACCCATGGTTTCTCACGAATCTTGAGGGATTTGACCCCATTTCTCGACGGGTTAATAGATTAACACAATCGCTTTTTACACATCGGTCATCACAAATTATGCTAATTTATTCGCTCCATTTCCACCCTCAAGTTCGTATTCCACTTCTTTCTCCCTTCCACCATTCTTCTTCTCATATACCGAGACCGTATACCACTTCTATCTCCATACGGTCTCGCGTATTCTCCATTTCTTTCCTCACCATATTCTTTCACCAACCAGCACACTACAGAGATAGAATTTTTGAATGGTTGGTGTTAACTTTTGGCCTGTGTAAGGCCTTGTATAGATTGATACTATTCTCTTTCCCCCCTGATCCTGAACTTCAATGCTTAACAGTGGAAACACTGTTTTACTTAAGTTTGGGGGGGGGAACCTTTTTGTATATATTTTTTGTTTTCCTTTTTTGTTTTGTATATAATTTGTTTTTAGGGAGCGCCGATAATTTTGACCCTCTTGGTGTAGCCTGACAGTGAGGGCACTGTCAAGTTTAAGGTATGCAAATGCAAAATATACAAATGAATGCGAAGGAAGAAAGCTTACCGAGCACACCCCTAAAACCTTCGCATTCATTTGTATATTTTGCATTTGCATACCTTATTAAAAACCCATAAAAATCGAATTTTTTTAAAAATATAAAAACTTTGTCGTCAAGTTAGCTAATAGGGTAACTTAGATTTTTATTCTGAAAGTTTAGTTGATATGTTAGAAATAACTAAATTCTAGGCTTAGGCATTGAAAATCCTAAAAATAACGCCCATTCTGCTTAACCTTGGTAGGTATACGTCCTTACAGTTTTTTTTGAGAAATAGATAATCTTGAGTTCAGTTCTTCAGTTAAGTCAAAATGAAGGGAAGTATTGAAGTTTTACTGAAGGATAAGTCTGAAAAATAGTTTCTTTTCTTGAGTTCAAATTTAGAAAGTATATACCCTACAAACTGCACTTACACGCACCTTGAAACTTAGGATAGTAGAGGATAATTAGAAATACTCTTGCCTGAAAACCTAGTATGAAAGAAAAAACGGTATTTAAAGCTAAACACCAAAAGAGCATTATTGGAAAATATATCCGGTCTTGAAAAAGAAAAAGAAAAAAAGAAAAAGAAAAATAGAATAAAGTCAAGACCTGGAAACTGCTATTTACGCTTTAAGTTCACACATTCAGTAATCGACTGTTAGTGCCTCAGGAAGCATTAATAGTCGCATGAAAGGTGTGTGAGCAAATCCGTTCATCCTTAATGAAAAGAAGTAGTATTAGGTATTAGGGCAAGGGTATTATAGCTTGAATTGAATTCTTGAGTGTAGGGATGAAAATATACACACACGTAGGGGTATACAATCGATATTTGGATAAGAGATAGAAATAAAGAATAAGACTTATGTTTTCTGTAAAGTTGATAAAAATCCCTGATTTAAGACCACACTGTTAGAAGGAAAACTCAGGAGAACCAACATCTTTCTAAACTTTTTTGGAACGTATAGGATCCAAGGTTAAATAGATAGGAGGTGTGAAAAATAAGGGTTGGATATTTCTAACTTAGGATGATAGAGTTTTTAACGTAAATACTAAACTGTAGGAGTAGAATCGATGTTAACTTATGACACTAGCTTGACGGGATTTTGTGGGTGTAATCCGCTGAAAACTCTCAGGAGACAACACTCCTCCTACTAGGGACACCTAGAGGTTTAACGTCTTGTTGCACGTGCTCAGTGCAATCGCGTTCCCTGCGAAAGTGCGGTTAGGACTTTTTTGTGAATAATTGGTTTTGCTCGGGACGAGCAAAAGTTAAGTTTGGGGGTATTTGTTCATACCAGAATATTGCATTTAATATCGCCCATTCTTACGCTCGTTTGTTTATAGGTAGGTGCTTTTAATCCGTGTTTGCTACATATTTACAGGCTACAGGTTTCTAGTCCAAAATAACGCAATTGATACAAAATCTCCACTGTTACGCCAAAATACAGAACATCTATTGACAACAGATAAAAGCCGGGTTACGGTCATCCGTATCCGTCCAGTGCCGCGTACCGGTTCCAGAGACAAAACATATGACAGTGGTCATTCGTGTCTCGAACAAGCACAGAGCACGAGGGGGCAGCACAAGAATCAATGGGTGCGCGGAGCTCGAGAGAGAAAAGGTCAAAAGTATTATTTTTGATGCCATTTTGGACCATTGCAGATCGGAAACAATTGTGGAAGAAATTTGCAATTTGGTACATCTAGAACAACATAAGATGGCAACACAAGGAAACCCAGAAAATTTGAGACTACAATTCTACAAAAGAGCGGCGGAACCGCCGCCAAATGTGGGTTTCTTCGGCGGATCCGCCGCTGTTTTGTGTCATCATCTGACCAAATTTTGGGGGTAGCTTTGTCATTTCATTTGGGGCCAGAATATTACTCTAGGGTTTCAACTCTCCTCCTATAAATACCCCGGTTCTGAGCCATTGTAAGGGATCAATTCTTATGCCCACTTTTTGTTAGGATTTAGTTTAACTTCTTCTTCTTCTTCATTCTTTCCTCCATGAAAATTGTAGTGAGATCTTTTTGAGTGGATGATGAAATGAAAATGAGGGTTATTTTGGATAATTCTTTTGCTTAGCTTCCCTTTGAGATCCTTGCATTCTCTTGATCTTTCAACCTCTTCATTGAGCTTGAAGGTTTAAGGGTTGGTATTTGATCTCAAGGGTTGTATCATTTTGGAAAGAATAAAGTCTCTTTTGTGCTTCATTTTGCCTTGGGCTTTTAGCTCTCTCTTGATCTTGCAACCTCTTAATTGAGCTTGCAAGTTTATGTTTGGGTTATTAAACCCATGGTGTGTAACTTGTTCCATGGTTCCTAGATCTCTTTCTTAATATTTTCTTTCTTGCACTTTTCTTTCTTGCTCTTTTACATTCATGCAATTTATTGCCCCATCATTTCGGCTATTTCATATGCATTTTTGGCTCGCTGATTTTTTCTCACGAGTATGGGACTTGGGATCTGATACCGATTTAGGCATCAGCATTGCTACAACTGGGATATTGCCAGGAGCGAATCATCATTTGCCTTTGTCGGTTCGAACAAAGGTGGCATAGCAAACATGGTTAAGATCCTGCCAACTAAGGCTTTTGACTTCATGAGCCGTAAGGGTCTCATAAAGGTCTTTCTCCCTACGAGTCGCGAGGATCTCATAAGTGCATTTTCTTCTTAAGAATCGTAAGGATTCCTAAGTGTATGTTCCCTTATAAGTCGTAAGGATCTTACAAGAGTATTTTCTCCTTATAAGTCGAGAGAACTTACAAGGGTCGTTCGCCATATGAAGATATCTCTCGTCAGTGGTGGGACTCTGTTGGGGAAGATGTTTGTTTGTGCCCGTGGATTGTATACAAGGGTCAGTATTGAACCGCTTGTAGGGCAACCTGTGGGTTTTGATGGCTTAAGAACAAGTTTAGATCCATCCATGTAACTTAAGGCTTTTGAATCTTATGAGCCGTGAGGGTCTCATAAGGGAATTCTCCTCACGAGTTGTGAGGATCTCGTAAGTGTAACTTCTCCTTAGGAATCGTGGTGATCCCTAAGTGTGTTTCTCCCTTGTGAGTCGTAAGGATCTCACGCATGCATTTTCATGCAGTCTCCCGTGCCAATCTCTTCTATTCCTGGACATCGTCTTCTTTATGATCTTCATCAAGGTCTTGTTGAAGGCCTCAGCTAGACCGTTAGCTTGGGGATTATAGACCGAAGAGTATCTCCAGTCTATATTATGTTGCTGCGCGAAGCGGCTGATTCTGTGACTTTTGTAGGCTGGCCCGTTATCAGAGATAATCCGTCGTGGAGTGCCGAACCGATAGATGACGTGTGTCTTGAAGAAGTGGAGAATATTCTTCTTCTTCACTTCTCTTAGCGGTATGGCTTCTGCCCACTTAGAGAAGTAATCGGTTGTCGCCAATATGAACCGATGTTCTCTGGATGATGCTGGTTCGATGGGCCCGATTATGTCAGTTCCCCACATTTCGAACGGCCAGCTAGCCACCGTTGGGTGTAGAAAATTTGGATGCTGGTGGATGAAGTCCCCGTGAATTTGGCACGAGTGGCACTGCTTCGCGTACTCGAGACAGTCTTGGATCATCGTGGGCCAATAGTAGCCCATCCTTTTGATCTTCAGCTTCATCTTTGGTCCGGCTTGATGAGAACCGCAGAGTCCGTCATGAGTTTCTTGGACGACTCTCTTTACTTCTTCCGGCCCTAGGCATCTTATCCATAGAGAGTCGAACGATCTCTTATACAGAGTATCATTGACGAAGGCGAAAGACAGAGCTCGTTTCATGAGCTGATGTCTTGAGGATGCATTTTCAGGTGTTCGTCGGGATTTGAAGTAGTCTATAAAGACTTCTCTCCAATCCTTAGCCTTTTTCTGGTCTTTTATTTGTAAGGCCGTTGGTTTGGTCGCTTCTTTTTCTTCAGGCAATTTCGGAGATATTTTCGCTGGTGCAAGAACCTGACGGCTTTGTACCACGATCCTTACATCATCGAGCTTTTCGTCAGCCAGTTCTTTAGAGAGTTTGGATAACGCATTCGCTTTGCTATTTTCCGCCCGCGGTATGCTTTCCAGGGCATAGGCAGGGAATTAAGTCAGCAATTGTTGTACTCTCTGACTGTACTTTACCAACTCTGGTTTGCACGTTTGATAGTCGTCGTTCACTTGACTAACGACCAGTTGGGAGTCTCCGTATATGAGGAGGTTTTCGATTCCCATATCGACAGCGATCTCAAGACCTGCTATCAAAGCTTCATATTCAGCTTCATTGTTTGTCCTCGGCTCTGTTAGGGAAAAGGAAAAGTGCATTATCCCTCCTTGCGGAGTCACGAAGATAAGGCCTACCCCAGATTTGATTATGGGGGAGCTGTGCTTTCGCTTCTTCATGGAAGATGCCTCATCGAAATAGAGTTCCCATCGGGTATCTCTCTCTCCTCTCTCCCTGTCGATCGTTTCGAATGAGTGCTCGTCTGGCAAATCGCAATCTAGGGGTGAATCGGCAGGTATCGGATGCTCAGCGAGAAAGTCGGCGATGGCCTGGCCTTTCACTTCCTTGAGGGAATTGTTTTATTCTCTTTTGAAAAGTGCTAAGCGCTATTAAGGGGTCACGTGATGTCATGTGAGACGCCCTTAAAATATAAACTGCCTTGGATTTATTCTCCCTTTTTCTTCTGAAGGGCTTGTTCAGGGGTCACGTGGGAGCACGTGACCTGATTTCAGTTGTTTTCTCTCGTTCAACACGGATGCTCACGTGGGAACATATGATCATGTTTGGGTACTGATCTCTTTTACATGCATGGAGAGTTAAATCCCTTGTTTAAGAATTAAATTCTTTTATAGGGTTAAACCCCAGTTTTATTTAGAGAAATTAAATTCCTCTGTATTTTGAAAGAATTAAATTCTTTAAACCCAATTCTCCCTCTAAGTTTTGGATCTGCATGGCAGAATCTCCCCGATGAGAATTAAATTCTCAACTTATGAGGAGATCTGCTTCTGCAGATCTTCAACCAGAGGAAGAACTGATTTCTTATTTAGAAGAGTTAAACTCTTGG
Organism: Agapanthus africanus; assembly: GCA_030015575.1. NCBI lineage: Eukaryota > Viridiplantae > Streptophyta > Magnoliopsida > Asparagales > Amaryllidaceae > Agapanthus > Agapanthus africanus. The sequence goes on along the minus strand of JASDDO010000031.1, from coordinate 682,610,256 downwards.
TTTGAGAATTAAATTCTCTTTTGTTTTGTGGAAGCTTATAGAATGATCTCCTTCCTTCTCTTACCTAGAGTTTCTTTCTTCTCAGAAGAGATCTTCTTCTCTATTTCTCTCTGTTGTCTCCCCTCTCTCTTTTCTTCTTGGCTCCTATTTGTAGGAGAAAGAAAAGAATCAGTTTGTTCAGCCAATCTCTCATTGAGAGATTTTGATTGATTTTATAACCAACAAGATCTTTTAGATCACTCGATGAATTTTATACACCATTGGATTTTTAATCCAAAAGATATTTTATTTGTTGTTCCTGGCAAATTTTAGGAAAATATTTTCTTGTATAGAATCTTTCTATAAATTGGTGATTTTTAATCACCATTGGATTTTTAATCCAACGGTGCTCCCTTTTACAGAGTGTAATCTTTTTTGTTTGGAAAGATCTAGGGAAATATTCTTCCAATTAGGGTTTTTGATTCCTTTTAATTAGAAATTAATTTTATTAGATCAGAAGGTTCAAGAGTCTATCACGTGTTGGCACGTGACCTTACCAATTAAGCATTTAATTAGAATTTAATTCTATTGGTTCAGAGGGCTCAGAAACCCATCACGTGCTGGCACGCGACCCCACTGATAAAGCATTTAATTAGAATTTAATTCTATTAGTTCCGAGGGTTCAGGAACCCATCACGTGTTGACACGTGACCCCACTGATTAAGTATTTCCAATTGTTTATTTCATTCGACGCCCATAGACTTTTCCTGTAAAAGGTCGCGTGCCTGCACGTGAGACCCGATCACGTGTGGGCACGTGATGCCCCCTTTGGGTGTTTTCCTTGTTGCTTTATTTGTATTTTATTCAGTTCCCTTGAAGGAACAAATGCTTTTAATTCCTTTTAATTAGAATTTAATTCTATTAATTCAGTGGGTTCAAGAGCCCTTCACGTTTGGGCACGTGACTTTATCAATTAGGCATTTAGGCGTGATAGAATCTGCCCATAAAAGGTCACATGTTTGCATGTGAGGCCCGGTCACGTGTGAGCACGTGATGCCCCATTTGGGGGTTTTCTTTGCTGCTTTATTTGTATTTTATTCAGTTCCCATAAGGGAACATGGATGATATGTTATCGAGAAATCCATCAAGAGGAGGGCCCATTTAGCGAGCGGTCCCGTTAGTATGGCTCTTGACATCAAATACTTGAGAGGATCCACTTTTGATATGAGATGGACCTCATGCGCCAAAGCATAGTGTCTGAGCTTCGTTATCGCGAAGATTAACGCCAGGCAGTGTTTCTCAATGGGGGGAGTAGTTGTTTTCTGCCCCCAGGAGAACTCGACTCAAATAGTAGAGGGCTCTCTCTTTCCCTTGGTCGTTCTCCTGTGCTCATAGTGCGCCTAAAGAACCTTCAAGGGCCGTTGTGTATAGGATAAGGGGATTTCCCTTGACTGGGGCGGTCAGCACCGGCGGATTCTGCAAGTATTATTTGATTTCGTCAAGTGCGTTTTGGCATTTACAATCCCAGACGAACGGGGTCCTCTTCTTCATTAGATGACTGTAGGGACGGCATTTTCCGGAAAGGTTAGCTATGAACCGTCGGATATATGCGAGCTTTCCTTGGAGAGATCGCAGTTGCTTGAGAGTTCTAGGTAGAGGCATTTCCATGATCGCCTTGATCTTTGATGGGTCTATCTCGATGCCCCGGTGTCGTACGATGAATCCTAGGAATTTGCCCGAGGAAACTCCGAACGCACATTTGAGAGGGTTCATCTTCAGGTTGTATTTCCGAAAGCGCTGAAACACTATCTTCAGATGCTCCCAGTGCTCCTCGTACGATTTTCTTTTCACTACAAGGTTGTCGATATAGCATTCGACGGTTTCTTGTATGAGGTCATCGAAAATCTTCGTCATGGCCCTCTGATAGGTAGCGCCGGCGTTCTTCTGACTGACAGGCATCACTTTGTAGCAGAATATACCCAAAGGGGTCCGGAAAGCTGTATGCTTCTTGTCTTCGGGGTGCATCTTTATTTGATTGTACCCTGATGAGCCGTCCATGAAGGAGAAGACTTCGTGAATGGACGTGTTGTCTATCATCAGCTCGGTAACCGGTACGGGAAAATCATCCTTCGGGAAAGCTTTGTTGAGGTCCCGAAAGTCCACACATATGTGTACCGTCCCATTTTTCTTCATCACTGGGATGATGTTGGCGATCCAGTTAGGGTACTGAACCTCTTGGATGAAACCGGAGTCGATTAGCCTCTTGACTTCGGCGTTGATGCTCATTTCAAGTTCGAGTCGCATTCTTCTCGGCGCTTGTTTGATTGGCTTGACGTCCGGAGAAATCGCCAATTTGTGGACGGCTATTTCTGGATCTAATCCCGGCATCTCAGAATAGTTCCACGTGAAGCAGTCTTTATACTGCATGAGCACGTCTTTTAGCGTAGCCACTTGCTTCTCAGACAGCAGCTCACTGACGAACGTAGGCCGCGGGTCATTTGCCGTCCCCAAGTCGATTTTTCTTAGGTTATCTGCAGTAGTATGGATTCCATCTTCCATCTCTTTTGGTGCTTGTGGAAATTCTGAGATCACCTCGTCATCATCATTTTCGAAGCACCAGGGGAAGTCAGCCATATCCTCGCATACTCCCTCTTCTGACATCGTTATCACGTGACAGGTGCGAGATCGCTTCTAAGACTGATGTTGATCCGGTTCTACTCTTGCTGTATACGTGGCTTTCGGTACATGCTTCTGTGGTGGGGTTACCCTCCAACCGTTGGATAAAGCGAACCTGCCTTACTGATACTGGTTTTCAACCCAATCTTTGAAGGTGAAGCAGTCTTCAAGAGGATGTCCTATCGCTCGGTGATTGGAGCAATAGTCTGGGTGATGAACCTCACTTGCTTGTTCGGGGTGCTTGGACTCCGGGAGGGTAATCATATGATGTTTCATGACAAGACCGAATATCTTCCTTGTCTTGTCTTGGGGAAAAGAATATGCTCGACTCATCTTCTTTATAAGAGACGGATCCCGGCTGTTCAATTTTCGATCGCGTGGCTTCTTGGACCCGCTTTGCTGCTGTCGAACGTTTTTTAAATTCTTCAGTTTGTTTTTGCCTCAGCGTCGGATCTTCCGTATGACGGGCTGGCGACGAAGGGCATCGTCATTCTCTGTCGCCTGCTGAAGGAGGCACTGCGTTCTGGCTTTCTCGTAAATGGCCATTTCACGGCTGTGGTCATCCCGAACCTTTTGACCCGCTTCCTTGATTAGCTTGTCCATCTGTTCTTCAAACGATGGACTCGGCATTTTCATGGCGGGACCTCGTTTTAGTTCAGGGTTAGCGTCTTCTAACAGAGCATCCCCTTCTTTATCAAAGTCATGTATAACGTAGCAGCCATAGAATCGTTCCCGTTTCTTGGATTGAACATATCCAAGCCCGATCGTTTCCATTCTCCCGTTGGGCAATTTTCGCTGAGTTCCATGGACGTTCCAGATCCTGTTTTAGAACTGAGTTTGTCGCGTGGTCTGCTTAAAGGGTACTCCTTGGCACCTTAACAACCCTTTTAATTCTTCTGTATAGTATCTGGGCAGACGGATGGGCTGGAGCCTGTTAAGTGCAGAATCGACATCATGCCAGATTTCATTCTCCACTTTGGTTTCCGTGGATCGATAGAAGAGGATCGCTTTTTCATCTTTTCGCCTGGGAGGGATGTAGAACGTCTACAGTTCTTGCACACTATAGGTATCAAGTGCGTTGAGCTCTTTGTAATGCTTTGCGGGACCATGGCGATTTGGAAACTCCGTTCATTGCCAGTGAAGGCTTGTATTGATGGCCGAACAGAAAATACTGCATTGACCTCATCTTCAGAGTCGCTGCCGAAGATCAACATAGGGGTAGACGGTCCGGGCTTGTTGTATTGGAGCAGCCCCGAATAGACCATCTCTTCCTCCTCCTCGGCATCGCTCCCAAAGCCTGGATCGTGGTGATAGCTTTTTGCTTGTCCTCCGGTTTATGACATCTTTCCATGTCTTCGAAGTCTGGTAAGAAATACTTTGCATCTTCGTACTTTTGGACTTCATTCACGGAGAATGGGTTCAGCTCCCCTGTCACGGTATACTCGAGACCATCCTTGAAATACTTCAGACACCGATGTTGTGTAAAAGGGATGATGTTACCAAGGCCTGCAGAGCAAAGCGTTGTAGTAAGTCTTGGCGTCAATGACGTGGAACTTGATGTCAGTGACGAGCAGCCCAAAGCGTAACGTCAATATCACAGACCCGAGCGTCCGTGATGATTGGGAGTTGAACCCGGAGATGGTGATTTTATCTCGAGCGAGGTGTTGAACGCTCATGCAGATTTCTTTAAACGTCCTCACATTTAGGAGGTTGACAGAGGACTCGTTATCAACTAGGATCTTCCTTATTTTGATGTCATGGCAGTATCCGGTGACATACAAGGGACGGTTATGCTCGCACGTCCCGAGGAGGAGATCTTCGTCGCCGAAAGTGACGTCAGCAGTGTGCACTTCTTCCGGCTCGTCCTTCATCTTTTCTTCGGCAAGGAAAGCTTGGAACTGCTCGGGCTCTCGTAGTTCCTTAATCAAAGAGTCTCTCGCCTCTTTAGACAGCAAAGGGCATCGAGAATGCTTAGCTATGAGGGTATCTTCCTCAGGTGTGCCAGAACGTTGTAATCCACCTTGTTTTTCTTTGGCGGGTCCTTGGCTGTCAGCTCTTTGACGACTTGATCAGCTAGGGCGATATCTTTGGGGACTTTTTCCTTCCCTTTATCTTTTTTGTTCAATCCCTGTTTGTGGGTCCGAAATTCTTTTCAGGTAACGTGCGATTACGCAGCTGAATGTTCTCGCCGGTCTTCATCTCTTTTGTTTCGGAGATGGATTCGTTGAAGAGAGGGCCGAGGGCTATTTTTTCATCGGAATCGCTCCCGAAGGTGAGAACTTGCGATTCCTTGGTATCAACCATGTGACAGTTGCCGGCAGTTCTTTTATGCTCATTAGTCATGCTTCTTTGCTCCCGATGAGTCTTACGCTTCAATCACCTGATGTATTTTCGGTGGGCAACATATCCCTGCCACCAGTTTTTAAAGGCATTGCACTCTTCGGTGCGGTGCGCAATCCTTCGATGGTATAAGCAGTAGCTAGGATGTACATCCGCTTCGTTAAGGTGTATCCCGCCAGGAGTGTTTCCTTTGGAGGATGGCAGCTTCATTCCCATTGACAGGGCTTTAGCAAACCGTTTTGTTTCCTTAAGCCTGCTTTTATCTGCCATAGGCATGCTTCGGTCTGGTTGGAGTGCTTCAACCCTTTTGTCCAGCCGCCGACGTTTGGCTTTTTCAAATATGGCTATTTCGCCCTCTCGATCAGCTTTGCTCTTTTGACAGGCCTTGTTCAACAACATGTCAATCATCTCGTCTGACGGTTCTATGAGTTCCGGTTCGGGATCTGCCCTCAGTTTCTCTATATCAGGAGCTTCTTCACCATCTATTGACAAGTGCGAGATCACGTGGCAGCTCGCCACATAGTTCTCAGGTTCATCTAACGAGTCTTCTCCGTCAGCGTCATCGGGTTCATTCTCGAGAACATACTTAAAGAATTCATCCAACGTGATTGGAGTCCGTGCCTTCTGGTTATATTCTGCCAGTGCATCGATGTATTTCTACAGACCTGTACGGCCATCTTCGAGTTGAACGGGCTTCTTGGCCTTCTTCTTTTTCTTCAAAGACTTTGGAGGCTTGGTCTGAATGTTTTTTCCACCTTCACCAACTTTTGACGTTGGGCGCGGCTTCAGCATCCCCTTAATAATCTCGGGATCCAACGAGTTCTTCCACCTGATCGACGGGCATGTTTGGAGATCCTTCAGCATTCTTTTCGTTTTTGTCGAAAGAACAACTTCCCATGGAGCTTCCTCTATAAATGAGCATGATGCCCCCGGCGTGTCCATCTTTTTCGGAGCGTGTGGTTGTGGCGGGTTTACCCTCCAGTTTTCAGACAACGCGAATTTGCCTTGCTGGTACTGGTCCTCAATCCAGTTTTTGAAGACAAAGCAATTTTTGATTGGATGGCTCATTATTCTATGGTAGGGGCAGTAGTTGGGACTGTTGACGTCACCGGGCTGCAGTGGGCGTTTCGGATCCGGTAGGGTGAGGAGCCTGTTGCGCACCGCCAACTCGAACAGTCTTCTCATTTTATCCTGAAGAAAAGAATAAAGGCGTTTTAGCCTTTCGTTGAAGAGTCGTTGTCTATCATTTTAGCGATCAGCTGGTTTTGGACCATTAGGCTGTTGTTGAGCATTGGAGACGAAGGTCGCTTTCCCCTTCCCCTTTTCGTTTCGAGGCTCCATTTTCGAAGAAGATAGTCTATGACCCATCTGATCCATTTGGGCCAGCTTGTCAATCGAGGTCTGAAAGGTAGTCGGCTTGAAAAACATCATGAACTGGGATATGGTCGCCTGCGGATCAAGAGTACCCACGAACATACCTACTGCAGGAGCTTCTTCGATGCGCTGCTCGCACTTCGACCATAGATTCCGCCACGGTATCGCGTACTGAACCCATGTTTCGCCTGGCTTCACCCTGGCGTTGATTAATGCCGTGATTGGGGTACGTTCGCTAGAGCTTGCGATTTTTTGTGTAAACAGCAACTCCATTTCTGCAAATGTTTTAACGGAGTTGTTCGGGAGCTCGGAGTACCATTCAAATGCTGTCTCCGACAAGCTGCCAACGAATTGGCGAAGAAGTAGCTTATCGTCACCTCCAGTGTTGCCGCACAGACCCTTGAACTGAGCAACGTGCTGGTGTGGATTCCCCGTCCCCTTATATACATGGAATTTAGGGATCGTGTATCCCAGTGGGTACTTTATTTGATCGTACCAACCCGGATAGGGTCGCCCAGTCTTGACGATTTGGCCGGCTGCTTCACTTTCTTGATGAGCTCGTATTTATTGAGCTATATAATCATCGAGTGCCGCTTTCGAGATCGTCTCCTCTTTGGCTGCTGATCGAACCGGAAGAGGGTTCAATGTCTTCCCTCTGTCTTCTTCAAGGATAATCGGGGGGTCTTCAGCTGTATTATCATCCCGACCATATCTTGGAATAAAAGTGCCATTTGTTTTATATTGGCCACTTGTTCCGCGGCCTCTTCGTCTTTCCTCTCGAGCATTATTCGGAGGAACTCGGCATCGGTTTCCTGTTCCTGACGCTGCTCCGACGATGTTTCCGGGCTTGCTTTTGGTCCGGTGAGTGCAGCCATAGTTATCAGCATTTCCTGGAGCTTTTGCTGTTGTTGCTCCTGAGCCTTTGTTACTGATCGGGTGAGCAGTCGGTGAGCCATAGAAGCACGGCTTTCCTCTTTTCCGGAAGCCATATAAACAGTGTGCACCACCATGCCCCCAGACTTAGGGCATTTAGGTTCAGCACCCTTTAGATTCGTCGCAGACGCAGGAATTTTCTCCGGCCTTCACCTTTTGTAGGCGGTCGAAGTTGAGGGGGCCGTTGCAGCGGGCACCCAAGTAAATGATACCTTCTGTGGTATGACAGGGTAGTCCTTCTCTTACCGAACTTTCATCTTCTTCAGTCGGCGGGAGTAGTCTTGGTTGATCACCGAGTCTTGGACCTGTCGCCAGACCTTGTGAATTTTTAAGGACATCCGCTGAGGTGGCTGCTCTGGCTTCACCTTTGTAACGTTCTCCATGGGTAGAGAAGACTTTTTCAGCATGGCAGTTGGCAAATTCCTGCACACCCTGTTAAGTGGTTCAAAGCCGATCCCAGTTGGAACAGCAGCATCAACTTCCATCGTCGGAGCTGGCGGAGTAAATCCAGAAGGGGAACTGCCCCCAGCTTTCCTCACTCGACGCCAGTGGCGACGTCGAGCATGTCTTGCAGATGGGACTGGCTCAGTTACGGGGGTAGTTTCATCATGCCCCCTGTTCTGGTGAAGGGTTGCTGTTGGTGCCAGCCTCTTGAAAACCGACGTCCGCTGAGAAGAAGCGCCAAACCTGTTGAAGATTGACCCTTGGGCAAGGGAAGAAACTTTGGTGATCTCGCCCGAAACTGGAGTCGGAGCGGACAGTCTAGCGAAGACCGATCCCTTAGCAGGAGAAGCCTCTTTGATGATTTCGTTTGTTGGAACAGGGATGGCTATCCGTTTCGGGATAACCCCCTCAGGAATCGCGGGGTTCTTCATGGGCCCATTGGAGTTTGGCCTAGTCTGTTAAAGACCAAGGCGTTGGACTTGGATGACCCGTTGAGAGGGGCCGTGGTAGTGGTAAGCCGATCAAAGACCGACTTCTTTGGGGCTTCTTGCAACAGCAGTGGGGCATTGAGGCTCATGGGTGGGAGCATGGTCCCAAAGAACAGCCCAGTGGTGGCTTGCGTCACCTGTTCCACTGGCATCTTGAAAACGGAGGCTACTTGAGGCCCATAAGTCACTCCTCCAGCAAGGACAGAGTGGGAGTTGTTGCAGTTGAAAGCCATTGATCTTCTGTTTTTTGCACGGAGCAAGACACCAAATCTTAGTACCTCGAATCCAGGGGCAACCATAGCAAACCGCGATTCATTCGAGAAACACGACACATGAAGTGTGGAGTGGAAAGAGGAAAAGGTCCTACCGGGCGTGCCAGAATCTGTTCGCAACCGAAAACAGAGACGAAACCGCGTAGGTCGTCTTGCCTGAATTTGGGGGCAGATGCTATTTGGTTTTATCCGTCCACCTCTCCGAAGATGCCAAGTTGATTTATGGCACCGTGCATTGGAGGTTGGATAGATGCGGCCGATGTAGCAGACTTCGTCAGATTCCCCTTCATTGTGAGGGGTTTTTGATTGTGAGGACGCTCTTCCCTGCAGGCGCAAGCCCCTGCAGTTAATTACGCTACTGCATCGCGGTAACCACTTTCTCCTTCTCCAGATGGTCACTTCATGTCGTGTGTGTTTGTTTTGTTTTTGGTTGCCCGTGGATTGTATACGGAGACTAATTTATGTTGTCGCCCGTAGGGCGTGGATTAGTCCAAATCCGTATTTTCTTAGATTTGGGTTTGGGTTGGGTTTAAGGATCGTTAATCTTATTTGAGACAAAGATCAACTTAAACATTTGTTAAGGATACGTTAGTCTAATTTTAGACTAAGATCTACTTAACAGGATCATTTAGATCCAACAAAAGAGCATTTGGGCTCTATTGTTTTAGTTTAGAGACATTGCGGTCCATAAGTTTAAGGACATCATAATCCATGGAGTTTAAGGACATCATAGTCCATAGTTTAAAGACGTCATAGTCTGTAAAGTTTAAAGACATCATAGTCTATGAGTTTAAGGACCTCACAGTCCATGGTAGTTTAGAGACATCATAGTCTGTAAAGTTTAAGGACATCATATTCCATGAGTTTAAGGACCCCACAGTCCGTAAAGTTTAAGGACATCATAGTCCATGAGTTTAAGGACCCCACAGTCCGTGGAATGTCTAGTTGACGGGACCCGTCACCTCTCTGAAAACGTTGAAGGATTACAACGACAAATATCGGAGGAGTGAAGAGATGTACCTTTGAACCAAATGCCAGATTGAGAAGGAATGGAATGAACATTATTTTGAATGCCATCTGAGATCAATTTTGAAAGACCTGAACATAATTAGGGCTCTGTTAAAAACAAGGTTTTGTCTTTGGGAGAGTTAGCTAACTTGGGCTAAGATTGACCTATCATAGTGTTAAACACTAGCATATGTTCGGCGCTCACGTGCTCCCACGTGAGGTCTTAAAGTATTGTTTAAGAACTGAGGATTTGAAGCGCTCACGTGGGTCACGTGAGGCGCTTGAAGTAAGGTTAAATACTGAAGATTTGAAGCGCTCATGTGGGGTCACGTGAGGCGTTTGAAGTAGTTTTAAACACTGAAGATTTGAAGCGCTCACATGGGGTCACGTGAGATGCTTGAAGTAGTGTTAAACACTGAAGATTTGAAATGCTCACGTGGGGTCACGTGAGTCGCTTGAAGTAGTGTTAAACGCTGAAAGTTTGAGGCGCTCACGTAAGGTCACGTGAGGCGCCTGAGATTTGGCACAGCTTCTTTGAATTTGTTCCCTTTTTCTTTTCTGAGTGCTGAGCACTATTGGGTCACGTGGGATCACGTGAGGCCTCCTCAAAGACTGAAAGCTGTCTCTGTTTTATTCTCTTTTGAAAATGCTAAGCACTATTAACAGGTCACGTGATGTCACGTGGGACGCCCTAAAATAGAAACTGCCTTGGGTTTCTTCTCCCTTTTTCTTCTGAAGGGCTTGTTCAGAGGTCACGTGGGAGTACGTGACCAGATCTCATTTGTTTTCTCTCGTTCAACACGGTGCTCATGTGGGAACACGTGATCATGTTTGGGTGCTAATCTTCTTTTTTTTCTACGTGCATGGAGATCTTGAGTTAAGTCCCTTGTTTGATAAGAATTAAATTCTTATATAGGGTTGAACCCTAATTTTTTTTAGAGGAATTAAATTCTTATATGTTTTAAGAATTAAATTCTTTGAACTCAATTCTCCCCCTAGGTTTCGAATCTGCATAACAAATCTCCCCGATGAGAATTAAATTCTCAACTTGTTGGGAGATCTGCTTCTGCTGATCTTCAACCAGAGAATGAACTATGTTCTTTTTAGAAGAGTTAAACGCTTATGAATGTGAGGAAGAGATAAAATATGCTCTGTGTTTTTCTTCCTTCCCTTACCAAAGGTTTCTTTTTCTCTGAGGGGATCGTCCTCTCTCTGGTGAATTCAATTCTTTTCTTTTGGCTTACGAAGGATTTTTCTCTCTCTTCTTCTCCCTCTTTTTTTGTCTCTAAAACCTGGCTCTTATTTATAAGAGAAAGAAAAGAATCAGTTTATTCAGTCAATCTCTCATTGAGAGATTTTGATTGATTTTATAACTAACATGATCTTTTAGATCACTCGGTGAATTTTATTCACCGTTGGATTTTTATTCCAAAGAATTCTATTTCACATAAGATATTTCATTTGTTGTTCCTGGCAAATTTTAGGAAAATATTTCCTTACACAGAATTTTCCTATAAATTGGTGATCTTTAATCACTCTTGGATTTTTAATCCAACGGTGCTCTACTTTACAGAGTGCAATCTTTCTGGTTTGGATAGATCTAGGGAAATATTTTTCCAATTAGGGCTTTTGATTCCTTTTAATTTAGAATATAATTCTATTGATTCAGAGGGCTCAGGAGCCCATCACGTGTTGGCATGTGACCTCACCAATTAAGCATAAAGATTCTAATTAGATTTAATTCTATTAGTTCAGAGGGCTTAGGAACCCATCACGTGTTGACGCGTGACCCCACCAATTAAGCATCTCCAATTGTTTATTTCATTCAGCGCCTATAGACTCTGCCTTTAAAAAGTCATGTGTCTGCACGTGAGGCCCGATCACGTGTGGACACGTGATGCTCCACCTGGGGGCTTTCCTCGTTGCTTTATTCATATGTTTTATTCAGTTCCCATGAGGGAACAACAATGTTAAACTATCAAAACCGAAACAACTACAATACACTGCCCTGCACATTGGAGTTTCTGTCGATTTCAATAGTGTCTTCAAATTTTTTTTAGCAACTGCAGCAGACTACTGAAATGACCACAAGAACACAGACAAAATACGAACAAATTCCCTCATACAAAAACCGAGCACATTGCTCATTTGGCCGTCCTGCTCGGCCATTCTGTGGAATTTGGTCTTCGTATTTGGATGTTGGTCTGGGCTCTGGAATGTTGGTTCAATGGCATTGTTTGTTTAGCCCAGTTTTGATATGGTTTTATCTAAGTTGTTTGGGGCTATTCGGGGTTATTTCGAACTCGATATTTTCTAACATTATTTAAAGTTTTACAGTACTTACATTACTATCTGCGACCATAAATGTCATTTGATCGGTATAACTTGTCTAATTGCTATAGTTCTTTTAGACGGGTTTGCGTACGTGACATTCACGTTGATGTTCTGTGTTGTGCTGTGTTGTTGCGGATTCGTTGTGGTCGATAGCTTTGGTGCAATGTTAGTATAATTCAGTTTTATTTATACATTTGATATCGCGGGGTGAGCTTCCGACATGTGGACTGCCGTCACTGCCTGTTTGTATATTATTTGCTCGGGGAACGACCGGGTTGAGGTCGATATCACCGTTGTACATATTTTCTTTCTGTAGTAGGATTACCCCGTGATGGAGTGCACGGATAGTCGGGTTCTAGAGGGCAACAGGTCCGCATCTCATGGTGTTGAGAAGAAGGGGGCCTACGGCAACAAGGTTTCGGGAGGCATCTACCATGCCAAATTAAAATTTTAGCCTTACTAGCTAACCCTAACCATGAATCGTATACTAGAAAATCCGACGAAAAGTAATATGTAAACACTTTACATCTAAGTGAATGCGAAATACAACCTTTGTAGACCGGGCCTTCACTTCTAAAGCTCCGTGTAGTAGTCCCTTCGCTGCGATCATCAAACTCCCGGACTCTATTGAGGGTTCACATGAAGAAATGAACGGACTTGCTCGATACCTTCGAAGCCAAAAATGATCTACGTCGAGGAGACTTAAGCTCATGCTAACTCTTCACCAATGGTGAGATTAGTGAAGCAAACACCCTAAACTAAATGGCAAGTAGTAGAGGATGATGAAGTAGGAAGTGGGCTCACTTTAGATTTATTTTTCTCACAAGGTTTCATCACTTATCAAAAATCAAGAGAGCTCAAAAATGAGGAAGAAGGAAAAGAAGTGATGACGAATGAGATGAGGTTAGAAATGCAACCATGGTTGGCATATGTCATGCACTAACCATTGTAGAGACTTAACCATAGTTATGAGTTAAGGTTGGGTTGAAAAATATCTTAAGCTAGACAAATAAGTGGACTTGGTCAATGGTTATCTAGTTTGTACAAAACAACAACCATGACAAATTCCAAATGTTTGAATTACTTAATAAATATAAACCCTAACTTAAACCCTAGCATGGTATGAGTCTCATACACACATGTTGCATGTGTAACCTAGCATGACACACTAATATATATCACATATATAATAAGTGTGCATAAAGAAAACAATACATTTAACATATATCACATATATATCAATGTATCATCAAGTGAGAAAAATGAATACTTAAGTGAGCTAATATTAGTTAATGTAATGTAATATATCAAATATATAATTACACATTAAATTATTAAATCAACACATGATTCAATAATCCGGCCATATCACATATAATCGACTAATATCAAATGTATCCTTATATCGAATCAACACTTGATCCGATAACCTGGCTATATCACATATAACCAATCGATACATATATCGCGAGAATAGAATGTGGTATCACATACGCGCATTAATCTCGGTCCCGCACATATCCCATATATGCTCCTACTCCGTTTCGCATGAACCAGGAAACCTCTGTATAGGACTCTAAAGACTCATCAATACGCCGGTAGTTGGTGATGATCATATCAAACACCCACAAGCCGCAAGTGGTCTTCTAAACGTAACGACCACCCGGGTATTGAGCGATCATAAGATCAACAAGCAAGCCTGCTCATACTCCTGAGAATCCAATCAGTAACACTACCGTACAGTCCGGTCTCCTCGTCTGATATGTCGCATATCTCGTCTAGGGGTGGTAAACGTCAGACCCCAGTAACTCGATAAGTCGTGTCGATATGAGGCTCATAATGGGTCGAGAAACTACTGATAACACTTACCAGTATATCTCGGAGTCATCCCTGGCCAGGGACTTTCTGTTATAGCCAATCGAGCACAGCGCAACATCAACTCCCTATACCGGAAGAGACGAATCCCCTCCTATCGCTCATTGCCTCCATGTGACTCGGGTCTATACCCAAAAACCACCGTTTTGCACGTTCTCTTGAACGTGGTAAGGTGGAAATCAAAGCACAGTGGGAATCACACAAGACTCTATGACGATCTCGGGTCGACAGACTACCCTGTACCAGTGTCACCTGAGAACTGCCATCTGACGTGAGGTATAATACCATCTGGGAGTTCTCGGCGATTCCGTCCAGTGTACCCAGTCTCCACTGAGCACCCGTATACCATCTCTGATGTCAAAAACCAATGGATATAAGATCATCCATCGCCCATCATATGGGTCGAGAAGCGTATACGCTAGTCTACTCTGGAGTATCGATGCCCTGTCTCGATACTCTCACGGCTAGGAACATTTGAAGATGTACTTACCGACTACTCTGTCCCCACTAGTATGATCTGCATCATAATCCTGGTAGTCAAGTACTCATCCTAAGGGCTTTATCAACATGTAATATAGAGATAATCAGTGTACCTTTTAAGATAAAGAGTAACTAGATAGCATACTATCATGTCGAGCAAGAAATTCCTCCCTATATATGTCCAAGCATCCACTACAATATACATATCATGTACAGTATGTTGGAGATAGTGCCCTCAGAGTCAATTATTGGATCACAGGCACGTGATTGCAATGATTGAGGAGAGGACATGTCCCAGTAGGACAGTCTTACTCGAGATGATAGTATGCTATCTGGTTTACCTTTATCATCGTGTACTGCTTTAGGTGACCTTACAGGTCACTATTGCACGTTGATAGAGCCCCTAGGATTCTTGCTTGACTACCGGCAGTATGAGGGCGATCATATACGTGGGAGCTGGTAGTCTATAAGCACATCCTTAAATGGTCCCTAGTCGTGGGAGTTTCGAGACAGGGCATCGATACTCCAGAGTAGACTAGTGTATACAGTCGAGACCCCGACGAGGGGCGGTGGCCGGTCTCACAAGCCACTGGTGTCAGTTGGTTCACCTAAGATGTATACAGGTGCTCATTGCGTTATGAGTACACCGGACAGGACTCGCCGGGAACCTGCTAGTTGGTCTTATACCAGACGTCAGATAGCAGTTCCCTGGTGACATGTGTACAGGTTAGTTCATCGACCTGAGATCGTCATTTGTCTCGTGTGAGTTCCCACTATGCTTTGATTACTACCCTACCACGGCTCAAAGGAGTCGTGCAAACAGGTTTTAGTTGGGTACAGTCCCGAGCCACATGGAGGCAGTGAGCGGATCTGCAGGGGTTCGTCTCTCCCGGTATTGGGGGTGAGGTCGCGCTGTGTCGAGGAGAGCCAGAACATGAAAAGTCCTTGGCCAAGGCAGGAGATTTGCTGGTAGGTATTCCAGTAGTATCTCAGGGTGTTCTGGGCTGCACTCCGACACGACTTGTACCGCTTTTGGGGGTCTGACTTTTACCAACCCCCTAGGCCCGCCATGCGATGCTCATAGACGAACGGACCGGACTGTACGGATATTGTCACTGACAGGCTCGGTAGGGTGTCAGGATGAGTTCGCTCATCGACGTCCCTTTTGGTCAATAGCTGGTGGCCCGTCACGTATTGGCTTATACCTCTGACGTGCTAGTGGTTAAATCCACAGCCATAGTATTGACGAGTCTTTAGAGTCCACCACACTCAGTTACTCAGTTTTCGGGCGAAACGCTGTAGAGGCCGTATGGAGATATGGCAGGGTTCGATCAGATACGTGCGGTATTGCACGGATCGTGATTGGACGGATTTTACTAGCCGGCTTTGGCTTAAGCCGGATCCTAGTATTAGATAGTGTAGTTTTGTCTCTTTGCATTTGTGTTCAGTGGGAATACAAATGCGGGCATGTATTTGCAGTAGTGGGGTTTTCCTGTAATTTATTACGGGATCAGTTTTCTGAAGTTGCCAGTTTGCATTCCGTTCCGGCCGGTTTTCCTTCATTCCTTCTCGGTCGGACTTTCTTGATGGAGGGTGTTAATTGCAAGTTTGCAATTAAAATTTAGTGGAGGGGTTTCTTGCATTATTGTAGCCTCTTCATGATGAGATTCCATTCTTGTCCATTTGATGGCTTTTCATTTGATGGTGCTTTGATTTGAAGAGAAAAGAAATGGTTGTGACCATTATCTTTTGAGATTATTCTTTTTCTTTTGATGATTCTATTTTTGGCTTCTTGATTCCATTATCTCCAAGGTGGAGAAGGGGGGCCGGCCACATCCAAGAGAGGAGAGAGGGAGAGTTCATTTTATTAGAGGGAATTGATTCATCTCATTCTATTCTCTTGCTTGCCAAAATTCCAAAGCCCTTTCCATGGTTCATTCTCATTCTTTACCTCCATCCTCCATGGCAACTTCAAACCCTCAAAGAGACAAAGGTTTCTACACTATTCTATAGCAAGTCTTGGACGCGTCGGCCAGCCAACTTCGCGCCCGAGTTGCCTCGGTCAAGAGGCGGGAGCCCGCAAAAGATTCCGGCTACGTGGTGCTTTTCCGACGAGCGAGGAGGTGACGAACTTTCCGCGGGAGATCGGAGTGGAGACGAAGACCGAAGGACACGGATCGCTTGGTATACTTCTCTACTCTTTTCTTGTTTGCTAGTTAGCTAGGTTAATGGCCCGATCCGGGTGAAAAGCGCGCGGTGGTGCCGTTTGCAAAGTTCGCAAAGTTTTTGTTTCCGCGTTTCCGGCGTCGGATTGACGGCCGGGGCGCCCCCGCGGGCTTACACAGTAATGGCCTCTAGGGCATACATAAAACTAACAATCTCCCACTTGCACTAGGGCCATATGTTGTAGTATCCAATACCCAACAATCAACAGTGGTTGTAGTATCTCATACTCAACCATCCCATAAAAGTCTCTCTTCGGAAAAAGGCCTTTGTGAGTGGATCCGCTGTGTTGTCCTCCGAGTCTACTCTCCTAATCTCGATCCCCTGAAGATCAACCATCTCCATGATCAGGTGATATTGCCTTAGAATATGTCTGGATCACTAATGGGACGGGGGTTCCTAGGCCAAAGCACAACTCTATTGTCATACAATGGTAGAAACAAAGTTCATCTCATGAACTTATATACACCCAGACTGCCTCTTTGGTAGCATCGTTGGTAGCGATGTATCCAGACTTTATCGTCTAGTTTGCCACGGTATCCAGCTTAGAACTTTTCCAACATACCATCCCTCCACTGAGGGTAAAGACAATGCCTGTGACTGACATTCAGTCTACCTTACCACCCTAGAAGTTATCCAGTGATTCTCCCCAGGATCGATTTATACCATCTCACTACACCTAGTGAGAATCCTAACATCCACTTAGATCTATCTCATAGATCCAAAACCCAGGATTTTAGGAGGTATCACCTTAATCCTTCATGGAGAATCTATATGATAAGAGGAGATTGACCGAGTGTAGCATAGGAAACTCCTTTCCTATCAAGAGTATGTTATCCACGTACATTACGAGGAAGACCACCTTACTTTCTACTACCTTTTTTGTATATACAAGGTTCATCTACCATTTTGATGAAGTCAAACACTTTGACTACCACATCAAAACAGATGTTCCAACTCCGCGATGCCTGCTTTAACCCGTAAAGCAACTTGCACACGTTTCCGCTGCTCCCACTTTCTACGAAGACCTCTGGCTGTGTACTTATAGACGCTTTGTTCTAAATCATTATCTAGAAAAGCAGTCATGACACCCAACCGCCAGATATCGTAGTCATGGTATGTAGCAATGACAAGTAGGATCCGGATGGACTTAAGCATAGGCATTAGAAAAGATTTCATCATTATCCACACCTGGTCAATGAAAAGAACCTTTTATAACAAGCCTAGCTTTGAAAGTCTCAACTTTTCCATGTACACCAAGTAATCTTCTCAAGATATACTTGCTCCAGATGGGGATTTAACCCTTCAGAAATAACAATCAAAATCCATACTTTGTTGGTGTATATGGATTCCATCTCAGATCGCTTAGCATCCAGCCATTCTCATAGAGTCCCCACTCCTAATGGCCTGCTCGAAATTAGTTGGGTCATTATCTCATGATGCAATCCTCACTCCCACTGTCATAGAGAAAACCAAAGTATCTCTCAAGTGGATGAGGAACCCTACTAGATCGGCGAGAGGCTGAGGTTCATTGGGAACTATTGAATCCTTCTGTTCGATCAAATCATTAGCTGCAGTTTGTATAGCTGGAACTCCTTCCAGTTCTACCTCATGTCCACAAATTTCATTACAATAAATTCTCTTTCCAAAAGGAGACATGCTGAGAAACAACACCTTTTGCTCCTCAATGTGGTAGAAGATATTCCCTTGCGAATGCTTGGGATATCCAACAAACTTCCACAGAATTGACCTGGCCTCGAGCTTGTCCGGATTTTGCTTTTGGCATAGGCCGAACAACCCTAAATCTTAACATCCTTAAGAGATGGGTTCTTTCCATACCATATCACATATGGAGTGGTAGGCACCTGATTTTATTGGAACCCTATTCAATAGGTATGCTGCTTCTCAAGTCCATAAACTCCAAAAGGAAATAGGCAACTCAGTAGTACTCATTATAGAGCACACCATATCAAATAGGGTGCGATTGCTCCGTCCCGATACACCGTTGTGCTGTGGTGTATACGGAGGAGTAATGCTGAGAGAGAATCTCATTCTCCTTTAGAATAGTCCAGGAATTCCGTGCTCAAGTATTCTCCTCCCTGATCACATCAAAGGACATAATACTTATACCCGTTTTGGTTCTCTACTTCTGACTTATATTCTATGAATTTCTCAAAAGCTTCAGACATGTGTTTCAACAGGAACATATGTGCGAATTTTGAGAGATCATCAGTGAATGTAATGAAGTACAAAGAACCATTCCTGGCATGTGTAGATAGGGGACCGACATACATCAACATGTATCAATCCCAAGAGTTCATCTAACTCTTTCTCTGTTTCCAGTAAACGGAGCTATGGTCATCTTATCTTTGTGACATGACTGGCAAGTTTCACAAGATATAAATTCAAACTGATTTAAATATGCATCTTTATGTAACTTAGCTAGTCGGGTCGCATTGATATGACCTAGTCTACAATGCCTCAAGAAGAATTCTTTCATTTCTGAACTCTTCCTCTTGAGTGTGTTCTGTACGTTAAGAACCGTGGTTTGATTTAGAACGTATATGCTTTTAGATAACGTGCCTGAACCGATCAACTCTTGATATAGGAAATGTTCAAAACATTATCCAACAATACAAAATTATATCCTTCTTTAGTAAATAAAGAGACTGATATGATGTTTTATATCAGGTTCGGTATCTAATAACATTCATTCAGAATCAATGTATTTGGTAATACAGGGTGATAACCGCCAACTACTTGGCTACAACTATTGCACCGTTTCTAACTCTTGAAACTTTATCACCCGCTCTCAGTTTTCTACCTATCTGTAGCCCATGTAATAGATTACATATGTGGGATCCTGATTCGGTATCTCATACCCAGGATGTAGATGATACTGAGAAATAGTTCTCGGTAATGAACACACCCAAAGAAGATGCATCATCATGAACTTTCTTCGTTTGGGCAGCACGGGAATCCTGGTAATCCCCTATTTGCTGCTCGGTCTTATAACAATTATAAGTTGGAGCGGGACCAACGTTCCCCAGCACAGTATAACAAGCGGGTTTGGTCAATACATCCATATTATTATCTTGATTAAGGCATGACATGGTCGCTACCTGGAGAGAGAGAGAAGAAAACACTTAGCGTATACTCTTGCAATATTAGATTGGTTATTAGTTTATCTAATCAGGATGGCTCCCACTGTTTTTATCAAATCTTCCTTCAAACCCTAAAAGGAAAGACTAGCCGGGATTAATTACACCCTACAAGTTCGCCAATTTTTCAGCCAGGCCAGTGCCGATACTTTGAGGGAGGTTCCCCGTGCTTTCGCACGGACCTAATTAAAATAAACCTCATTTTCCCAGGGGCGTAACCCCGTTGACACCTTTCTAAACACCTACTTGATCGACTAACTGTAAAGTGTAAAACTCTCTCAGGAGTAACAATTACTCGCAGTGGGTATCGAGATCCAACTATCTCATAGAAGGTATGCAATCTCATTGCAAATTTCAACACTTGAAATTCCCGATAATGGTTTTTACCCCTAGCGTTCTATGACCTTGACGGAGGCCAAACTACCCATAGTCTGCTAGTCAAGTTCAACCCGTCATTTTCTGATTGAACTAGACCCACCCGCACGACCCTTGATGGAGGCCAAACAACACCGTACGAATACCCTAATCCAATCGCATCATATGCTAACAGATAAGCACTAATCAGCTGCTGTACATTACGCCTTGACGAAGGCCAAACTACCGCAGCACAAATACTAAAATAGCACTTATCTGAAATGACGGAGAGCTACCCAGGGTTTTAAGAAAACCATGAGCGTAATGAACTTGATATCGTTGTAGAATCAAATGATTTAAATAGAGTGTTTTTGAGGCCTTTTCTAGATTTGCTAAAGAAGTCACTCCCGGTGAAGGGATCTCGGCTCTTTCTTCATCGAATAAGGTGCAGGATATTTCACAAATACCACTATGCAAAGAAAAAACTATAAAAGCAATCAAAAGACGAAATCGAGGGTTGTAGCATCTGCCAATTATTGCTAAAGAGGTCACTCCCGGTGAAGGGATCTCGGCTCTTTCCTTATCGAATAAGGTGCTGGATATTCTACAAGGAATACCGCTATGCAAAGCAAGAACTAGAGCTACCTTTTTTTTTTGAATATTCGATTCCACAACATCTTTAGGTTTATTTTCTTTCATTAATCTCATTAATGAAGTCCCATCATTTAAGTTACCTAACCATCACAGATAAATACAATGTACGCTTATGCCATCCGCATTCGCCTCGATGTCCCGTTATGCACCGTTAGGTTAGGTAACTAACGGCAGAGCGGGGCAGGACTAGCGCGGGTGTAAAACATAAGAAACGTCTATATAATATATCACATATACTATATACAGTATCTATCTCAACATATCAAATGATCACATCATAAATATCGCAGCAGAAATCAACATATGAAATATTGGATATACTAGGATTTCTGGGTTTTATTTTAAGCCTGTATAAAACACGGATTCCACGGTCATGATGAATAGCCAAACCCACATCCATAGACCCCTACGAGAGCGGCAAGCAACCCTAACAATTCTAGAGTTAGGAGACCCGGTCTTAACTCCTCGAGATGGTCTCCCACTGGACTCCAGAACCCGGTTACTTGTGCTCCCCGCCTTGGGTCTATCCTGATGCAGAAAAGTAAATAATATATAATGGTGACATCATCCTCAATCCGGAAGTGCCCCAATAAAAGAATATTACATACAATGAATTTTAAATGAATGAAAATGAAAAACTCTCATCTCACATAAAACCCCCGGCTATTCAATCACGACGATCCAATATAATATATCCCAGCAACACATAATATCACATGTCATCAACGTAAGTAAATATGCATATCCCAATTGTCATTGACGTATAGCAACGAAACCGGCGATACACCACATATTGCACTTATGGTCGCAGAAAAGAAAGTGAAAACTACAACAGTTGGAATCGCAACCACCTTAGACATCACATACCTAACCAAATGAATTCCTTAGACATCACATGCCTAACAATTATAAACCCCGCATTTTAGTCTCGATATCGAAAACACTTTTCAATAACAAGTCGGGCAATTCAACAAGATTCCCGACATCCTGATCGAATGCTCGTCGAAAACTTTAGCAAACTGCCGCACCCCCCGATGCCGTCGACGAAGTGCACTAAGGCGGAACACCGCAGCCGCGAGCACTCGAACGGATGCTTTTGGCGATAGGGTTCTCCTACAGTCACTTGGTCAGGGCTATGGGGCGTGGCTATCTAATAATGTTACCCGGTGAGTATCCGCATACGCTACGTGATTGCGACGGACTTTTGATCACATCAAAATCCCGTGGCAACCGATCAAATGAGACTAAATTGCTAGATTTATAAAATTCAAATTAGTTTTGATTCCAAGTATTGTATCCCATCACATGATACCCGGACGACGTTAAAATTTTTGATCGATTCATCAAAGTCCCACAATTTCCCGACAGTTCAACACTTGAGCACAGTTTTAATAATACCCAGAACATGCCAAAGTAACTATGCACCAGCCGTAGAAGGGCAGACCCAAGTCTCACTCATGTCGCCATGGAACTACGGCAAACCCTAGGGTATAACTGCGGTTCCGCAATCCAAAAAAGTTGAGTTAGGGTTACATTCTTCTACAGGGTTCATAGAATTACTTGCAAGTTTTTCCGAATATGTTAAACATGGAAAAATGGGTTTTTGACATTCGATCGAACATTTTAACTTCATCTAGATAACATGGAAATAACCCGAAACAATGTTAAAACTATGAATACGAAACACTCTGAATTGCTTATAGTGTAAGATCACATCACATGCAAAATTAGCAAAAACAAACAACACCTGAAACACCAAAACCAAGTCACCGGAACACAAAAATAAATTCTGGCAATTCTGGACCACAGTGGCCGGCCCCAACATGCATGATCTCGGCCAAAATCCAAGCATGCCCCCTGAAATTTTCATGGTGTTCTTGATATATCTCATACATCATTCTGCACATGTTTAAAAAAAAATTTGACAACATTTTAAATTCAACAGAAACTTCAATTTCGTGTTTCAAGTTTCGGAGTATTTCGGTTTCGTAATCTTAACAAAATCCGTCTAAATTTCTAGCATGGCTCTAATACCACTGTTGGGTTGCCTAGCACGACAGCAATGTTTCGGAAGGCATCTACCATGCCAAACTAAAATTTTAGCCATACTAGCTAACCCTAACCATGAATCGTATACTAGAAAATCCGACGAAAAGCAATATGTAAACTCTTTACATCTAAATGAATGCGGAATACAACCTTTGTAGACCGGTCCTTCACTTCTAAAGTTCCGTGTAGTAGTTCCTTCGCTGCGATCATCGAACTCCCGGACTCTAGTGAGGGTTCACATGAAGAAATACATGGACTTGCTCGATGCCTTCGAAGCCGAAGATGATCTACGTCGAGGAGACTCAATCTCATTCTACCTCTTCACTAATGGTGAGATTAGTGAAGCAAACACCCTAAACTAAATGGCAAGTAGTAGAGGATGATGAAGTAGGAAGTGGGCTCACTTTAGATTTATTTTTCTTACAAGGTTTCATCACTTATCAAAAATCAAGAAAGCTCAAAAATGAGGAAGATGAAGATGAAGTGATGAAGAAAGAGATGATGTTAGAAATGCAACCATGGTTGGCATATGTCATGCACCAACCATTGTAGAGACTTAACCATAGCTATGAGTAAAGGTTGGGTTGAAAAATATCTTAAGCTAGATAAACAAGTGGATTTGGTCAATGGTTATCTAGTTTGCACAAAACAACAACCATGACAAATTCCAAATATTTGAATTACTTAATAAATATAAACCCTAACTTAAACCCTAGCATGGTATGAGTCTCATACATACATGTTGCATGTGTAACCTAGCATGACACACTAATATATATCACATATATAATAAGTGTGCATAAAGAAAACAATACATTTAACATATATCATATATATATATCAATGTATCATCAAGTGAGAAAAATAAATACTTAAGTGAGCTAATATTAGTTAATGTAATGTAATATATCAAATATATAATTACACATTAAATTATTAAATCAACACTTGATTCAATAATCCGGCTATATCACATATAACCGACTAATATCAAATGTATCCTTATATCGAATCAACACTTGATCTGATAACCCGGCTATATCATATATAACCAATCGATACATATATCGCGAGAATAGAATGTGGTATCACATACGCGCATTAATCTCGGTCCCGCACATATCCCATATGTGCTCCTACTCAGTTTCGCATGAACCAAGAAACCTCTGTGTAGGAATCTAAAGACTCGTCAATACGCCGGCAGTAGGTGATGATCATATCAAACACCCACAAGCCGCAAGCAGTCTGCTAAACGTAACGGCCACCCGGGTATTGAGCGATCAGAAGATCAACAAGCAAGCCTGCTCATACTCCTGCGAATCCAATCAGTAACATTACCATACTATCCGGTCTCCTCGTCTGATATGTCGCATATCTCATCTAGGGATGATAAACGTCATACCCCAGTAACTCGATAAATCATGTCGATATAAGGCTCATAATGGGTCGAGAAACTACTGATAACACTTACCAGTATATCTCGGAGTCAGCCCTGGCCAGGGACTTCCTGTTATAGCCAATCGAGCACAACACAATATCAACTCCCTATACCGGGAGAGAAGAATCCCCTCCTATCGCTCATTGCCTCCATGTGATTCGGGATTGTACCCAAAAACTACTATTTTGCGCATTCTCTTGAACGTGGTAAGGTGGAAATCAAAGCACAGTGGGAATCACACAAGACTCTATAACGATCTCGGGTCGACAGACTACCCTGTACCAGTGTCACCTGAGAACTGCCATCTGACGTGAGGTATAATACTATCTGGGAGTTCTCGATGAGTCCGTCCAGTGTACCCAGTTTCCACTGAGCACCCGTATACCATCTCTGATGTCAAACACCAATGGATATGGGATCATCCATCGCCCATCATATGGGTCGAGAAGCGTATATGTGTAGGGTTCCTAGGCATTCTAAGGAGGTTTCACAAGGCATCAACCATGCCAAATTCAAAAATTTCCGGTGCCGAGAAACCCTAATGCGATCGTTGACTAGAGTTTAAGGCGAAAACGATAACTAGTTAACAACTTAACTAAGAGTGAACGGAAAATACAACCTTTGTAGATCCGGTCCTCCACCTCCAAAGCTCCGCGTTGACGTCCCTCCGCTACGATCATCGGATCCCGGACTCTAGCGATGGTTTCGTCGAAAAAATGATCGGGCTAGGTCGTCAACTTCGATGCCAAAGATGATCTACGTCGAGGCAACTCAAACTCAAGCTCCACCTTCACCAAGTCAAGAAACTTGTGAAGAAAACACCCTATACTGCATGGCAAGTGGTAGAGCATGAAGAAATAGGAAGTGGGTTCACTTTGGATTTTGATTTCTCACTTGGAATCATCACTTGACATTTTTGTAGAAAGCTTTTCTTCTCTTCACTTGAAGAAGAAGATGAAGAAGAAGAAAAATGAATTAATTACAAAAAGAAAAATGAAGTGATGGTTATCATAATGCAACCATGGGTTAGTGTTAACTCATGTAGAGAATGAACTAGGGTTAAGTAATTGGTTAGGGTTTAGGAACAAAACAAAATGGCATGACTTTTTCAAAGATGCTTTGAAGCTTCTTGAAGCTTCAAGACAAAATAACAAAAAGCCACCATTTAGTTTTGTCAAAAATAAATAAAGAAAGAAAATAAGACCTTAACCATTAACCTAAACCATGGTTTAAAATAAACACACACCCAAGTTTGCATGTATCATCAAACATGATACAAACTAGTGCACAAACATATATCATATATACAATGTGCACATTCAAGTGAGAAAATAATCTTAAGTGAACCAATACTAGTTAATGTAAAGTAATATATCAAATATATAATTATACATTAAATCATTAAATCAACACTTGATTTAACGATCCGGTCATATCGCATATAACCGACTAATATTAATAGTAACAACTGATCGAATCAACACTTGATCCGATAACCCGGCTATATGGCATATAACCGATCAATGTCACAAATCGCGAGAATCGAATACAGTATCACATACTGGTATTATTCTTGGTCCCGCACATATCTCATATGCGCTCCTATTTCATTTCGCTTGAGCCAGGAAACCTCTGTGTAGGACTCTAAAGACTCGTCAATACGCCGGCAACAGGTGATGATCATATCAAACACACACAAGCTGCAAGTGGTGTGCTAAACGTAACGGCCACCCGGGTATTGAGCGATCAGAAGATCGACAAGCAAGCCCACTCACACTCCCGTGAATCCAACCAGTAACACTTACCGTACAGTCCGGTCTGATCGTCTGATATGTCGCATATCTCGTCTAGGGATGGTAAACGTCAGACCCCAATAACTCTATAAGTCGTGTCGATATGAGGTCTATAACAGTTCGAGAAACTACCGGTAACACTTACCAGTAAATCTCAGCAACCCTGGCCAGGGATTTCCGGTTATAGCCAATCGAACACAGCGCAACATCAACTCCCTATACCGGGAGAGACGAATCCCCTCCTATCGCTCATTGCCTCCATGCGATTCGGGACTGTACCCAAAAGCCACCGTTTTGCACGCCCTCTTGGATGTGGTAAGGTGGAAATCAAAGCACAGTGGGAATCACATAAGACTCTATGACGATCTCGGGTCAACAGACTACTCTGTACCAATATCACCAGAGAACTGCCATCTGACGTAAGGTATAATACCATCTGGGAGTTCTCGGTGAGTCCGTCCAGTGTACCCAGTCTCCACTGAGCACCCGTATATCATCTCTGATGTCAAACACCAATGGATATGGGATCACCCATCGCCCATCTGTATGGGTCGAGAAGGTATACGCTAGTCTACTCCGGTATATCGATGCCCCGTCTCGATACACCCACGACTAGGGACCTTGAAGGATGTACTTATGGACTACCATGTCCCCACTAGTATGATCCGCATCATAGTCCAGGTAGTCAAGTACACATCCTAAGGGCTTTACCAACATGTAACAGAGAGACAATCAGTATACACGTTAAGGTAAAGAGTAACCAGATAGCATACTATCATGTCGAGCAAGAAAGTCCTCCCTATATATGTCCCAGCATCCACTACAATATACATCTTATGTACAGTAATGGCCTCTAGGGCATATATATAACTAACAATCTCCCACTTGCACTAGGGCCATCTGTAGCAGTGGTTGTAGTATCTCATACTCAACCATCCCATAAAAGTCTCTCTCTGGGAAAAAGGCCTTTTTGAGTGGATCCGCCGTGTTGTCCTCTGAGTCTACTCTCCTGACCTTGATTTCCTTGGAGATCAGCCATCTCCATGATCAGGTGATACTGCCTTGGAATATGTCTGGATCACTGATGTGACGGACATTCCTTGTCATAAGCCACAACTCCATTGTCACACAATAGGAGGAACTAAGTTCATCTCATGAACAAATATACATCCAGACTGCCTCTTTGGTAGCATCTTAAGTAGCGATGTATCCAGCCTTTATCGTCTAGTATGCCACGGTATCTAGCTTGGAACTCTTCCAACATACCATCCCTTTTCTGAGGGTAAAGATAATGCCTGTGACTGACATTCAGTCGTCCTTATCACCCTGGAACCCTTCCAGTGATTCTCCCCAGGACCAATTGCTACCATCTCACTACAACTAGTGAGTATCCTAACATCTAATTACTTGTATCTCATAGATCAAAATTCAGGATTTAGGAGGTATCACTTTGATCCTATATGGAGAATCCTTGTGATAAGCGGAGATTGACCAAGCGTAGCATAGGAAACTTCTTCCCTATCAAGAGTATGTCATCCACGTACTCTACGAGGATCACCTCCATACTCCCTACTACCTTTTTGTATATACAAGGTTTATCTACCATTTTGACGATGTCAAACTCTTTGATTAACTCATCAAAACAGATGTTCCAACTCCGCGATGCCTGCATTATCACATAAAACATCTTGCACACGTTTCCGCTGCTCCCACTGTCTACGAAGCCCTCTGACTGTGTACTTATAGACGCACTCTTCTAAAACATCATTTAGAAAAGCAGTCATGGCACCCAACCGCCAGATGTCGTAGTCATGGTATGTAGTCGTGGCAAGTAGGATCTGGATGGACTTAAGCATAGCAACTGGAAAAAGGTTTCATCATTATCCACGCCTGGTCGATGACGAAAAACCTTTAACAAGTCTAGCTTTGAAAGTCTCAACTTTTCCATCTACACCAAGTAATCTTCTCAAGATATACTTGCTCCTGATGGGGATTTAACCCTTCAAATATAGCAACCAAAGTCCATACTTTGTTGGTGTATAAGGATTCCATCTCAGATCGATAAACATCCAGCCATTCTTACAAAGTCTCACTCCTGATGGCCTGCTCGAAACTAGTTGGGTCATCATCTCTTGATGCAATCCTCGCTCCCACTGTCATAGAGAAACCGAAGTAATTCTCAGGTGGGTGAGAAACCCTACTAGATCGGCGGAGAGGCTGAGGTTCATTGGAATCTACTGAATCCTTTGGTTCTATCAAATCATCAGCTGCAGTTTGTATAGCTGGAACATTTCCAGTTCTACACAACAGACCTTGCCTCAAGCTTATCTGGATTTTGCTTTTTAGACATAGGCCGGACAACCCTAAATCTTAACAAACTTAAGATATGGACTCTTCCCTTTCCATATCACATATGAAGTGGTAGGCAACTGATTTGATTTGAACCCTATTCAATAGGTATGCAGCTTCTCAAGTGCATAACTCCCAAAAGGAAATAGGTAACTCAGTAGTACTCATCATAGAGCACACCTTATCATATAGGGTGTGTTTGCTCCGCCCCGATATACCATCGTGCTATGGTGTATACGGAGGAGTAATGCTGAGAGAGAATCTTATTCTTAGAATAGTCCAGGAATCCCGTGCTCAAGTATTCTCCTCCATGATCACATCAAAGGACATAATACTTATACCCGTTGTTGGTTCTCTACTTCTAACTTATATTCTGTGAATATCTCAAAAGATTCGGACTTGTGTTTCAACAGGAACATATGTCTGAATCTAAAGAGATCATCAGAGAATGTAATGAAGTACAAAGAACCGGTCTTGGCATGTGTAGACAGGGGACCTACATACATCAATATGTATCATCCCAAGAGTTCACTAACTCTTTCTCTGTTTCCAGTAAACAGAGCTATGGTCATCTTATCTCTGTGACATGACTGGCAAGTTTCACAAGATGTAAATTCAAACAGATTTAAATATGCATCTATGTGCAACTTAGCTAGTCGGGTCGCATTGATATGACCTAGTCTACAATACCTCAAGAAGGATCCGTTCATTTCTGAACTCTTCCTCTTGTGTGTGTTCCGTATACTAAGAACTGTAGTTTGATTTAGAACATCAATGCTTTTAGATAACGTGCCTGAACCGATCAACTTTTGATATAGGAAATGTTCAAAACATTATCCATCAAAACAAAATTATATCCTTTCTTTATTAATAAAGAGACTGATATGATTTTGTATATCAGGTTCGGTATCTAATAACATTCGTTCAAAATCAATATATTGGTAATACAGGGTGACAGTGACCAACAGACTTGGCTGCAACACTTGCACCGTTTTCTGTCTCATGAAACTTATCACCCGTTCTCAGTTCTCTACCTATTTGTAGCCCTATGTAACAGATTACATATCTGGGATCCTGATCCGGTATCAAATACCCAGGACGCAGAGGATACAGAGAAATAGTTCTTTGTAATGAACACACCCGAAGGAGATGCATCATATGCACTTTCCTCGTTTGGGCGGCACAGGAAATATGGTAATCCCCTAATTCCTGCTATGTCTTATAACAATTATAAGTTGGAGCGGGACCAACGTTCCCCAGCTCACTATAACAAGCGGGTTCGGTCAATATATCCATTTTATTATCTTGATTAAGGCATGACATGGTCGCTACCTGGAGAGAGAGAGAAGAAAACACTCTGCGTGCGCTCTTCCAAGATTAGATTGGTTATTTATTTTATCTAATCAGGATGGCTCCCACTGTTTTTATCAAATCTTCCTTCAAACCCTAAAAGGAAAGACTAGCCGGGATTAATTACACGCTACAAGTTCGCTAATCTTTTAGCCAGGCCAGTGTCGGTACTTTGAGGGAGGTTCCCCGTGCTTTCGCACGGACCTAATTACAGTAAACCTCGTTTTCCCAGAGGCATAACCCCGTTGACACCTTTCTAGACACCTACTTGATCGGCTAATTGTAATGTGTAAAACTCTCCCATGAGTAACAATTAATCGCAGTGGGTATCGGGATCTAACTATCTCATAGAAGGTATGCAATCTCATTGCAAATTTCAACACTTGAAATTCCCGATAATTTTGCCTCTAACCTCCTATGACCTTGACAAATGCCAACAAACCATAGGATGTTAGTCAAGTTCAACCCGTCATTTCCTGATTGAATTAAACCCACCCACACGACCCTTGACAAAGGCCAACAAGGTCGCACGACTACCCTAACCCAATCTGCATCATATGCATAAGCAGATAAGCACCAGTTAGCTACCGCACACTATGCCTTGACAAAGTCCAACAAACGCAGCACGAATACTAACTACTACTTATCTGAAATGACGGAGGGCTACAACAGGTTTTTCTGAAAACCTATTGCGTAATGAACTTGATATCGTTGTAGAATCAAATAATTTTAAAATGGAGTGTTTTTGAGGCTTTTCTAGTTTTGCTAAAGAGGTCACTCCCGGTGAAGGGATCGTCGGCCCTTTCCTCATCGAATAAGGTATAGGATATATCATATATACCACTGTGCAAAGCAAAAACTATATAAGCAATCAAAAGACAAACCGAGGGTTGTAGCATTTGCCAGTTATTGCTAAAGGAGTCACTCCCGGTGAAGGGATCTCGGTCCTTTCCCTATCGAATAAGGTGCAGGATGTTTTACAAGGAACACCGCGATGCAAAGCAAGAACTGTAGCTACCTGGTTTTGAAAATTCGATTCCACAACATCTTTTAGGTTTCTTTTCTTTCATTAATCATATTAATGAAGTCTCATCATTTAAGTTACCTAAACATCACAGATAAATACGACGTACACTTATGTAATCCGCATTCGCCTCGATGTCCCCTCGTGCACCGTT
Organism: Agapanthus africanus; assembly: GCA_030015575.1. NCBI lineage: Eukaryota > Viridiplantae > Streptophyta > Magnoliopsida > Asparagales > Amaryllidaceae > Agapanthus > Agapanthus africanus. The sequence continues at coordinate 682,579,504 of JASDDO010000031.1, read as the reverse complement.
AGGTTAGGTAACTAACGGCAGAGCGGGGCAGGGCTAGCACGGGTGTAAAACATAAGTAACGTCTATATAATATATCATATATACTATATACTGTATCTATCACAGAACATCACCTGATCACATCACAGATATCGCAGCAGAAGAAACATATGAAACATTGGATATACTAGGACGTCCGTGTTTTCAATACGAGCCAGTATAAAACACGGATTCCACGGTCGCGATGAATAGCCAAACCCACACCCCTAGAACCCTACGAGAGATGCAAGCAACCCTACCAATTCTAGAGTTAGGAGACCCGGACTCGACTCCTCGAGTTGGTCTCCCACTGGACTCTAAAACCCGGTTACTTGTGCCCTCCTCCTTGGGTCTATCCTAGTGCGGAAAAGTAAATAATATACAACAACGGTGACAACTTCCGCAACCTGGAAGTGCCCCAATAAAAGATATTACATACAAGTTTTTACATGAATGAAAAATGAAAAACACTCATCTCACATAAAAAAACCCGGCTATTCAAACACGACGATCCAATATAACATATCCAGCAACACATAACATCACATGTCATCAACGTAAGTAAACATGCGTATCCCAATTGTCGTTGACATATAGCAACGAAAACGGCGATATCACATTTTACACTTACGGTCACAGAAAAGAAAGTGTAAAACTACAACAGTTGGAATCCGCAAACTCTTTAGACATCGCATGTCTAATCAAATGAAATACTTAGACATCGCATGCCTAACAATTATAAACCCCGCATTTTAGTCTCATTATCGAAAACTCTTTTCAATATCAAGTCGGGCAATTCAGCAAGATTCCCGACATTCTGATCGAATGCTCATCGCAAACTTTAGTAGACGGCTGCACCCCCGACGCCGTTGACGAAGTGCACCAAGGCGGAACACCGCTGCCGCTAGCACCCGAACGGATGCTTTCGGCGACGGGGTTCTCCTATAGTCACTTGGTCGGGGCTAAGGGGCGCGGCTGTCTATTAAGTTTACCGGCGAATATCCGCGTACGCTACGTGATTGCGACGGACTTTTGATCATATCAAAATTCCGTGGCAACCGATCAAGTGAGACTAAACTGCTATGTTTATAACATCCAAATCAGTTATCTCATAACTACTTGTGGATTTCAAATATTGTATCCCATTCCAGATGAATAGAAAATGTTAAATTTTCCGATCGAACATTCAAACACCCAAGTTTTCCCGAAACAGCTCAACACATGAAACAAGTTTAAAAACATTCACTTCATGCCTCAGTACCAACGGTCCAGCCGTAGAAGGGTCAAGCCAACGCCTCACATGTGGCACGCCGTACTGCCCCAAACCCTAAGGTTCAAAGGGCAGTTCAAGACGGTCACATAATCGAGTTAAGGTTTGTTGTCTTCTAGAGGGTCCATCGCATTACTTGCACTACTTCGAACGTCATTAAACCACGGAAAGATCCAACACTTGGAAATTTCCCGGCAGGGGAAAAAGTGGGTATTTTTATCCGGTCGAACTTTTCAACATTTTCTAAAATTATCCGGAAAAACACATAGACAAAATTAGACAATCCGATCGAATCTACGAACTCCCAATACCACCCAGAAAACTCAACTGTTGAGTATCAATTAAAACTTCCCAGAATAAACAATGAACACCTACAGAGATAACTGTAGAAAATACGCTACCTAAACATCACAGACGGCCGCGGAACCGCCGCACCAAGTAGGGTTAGGCCGCGGTTCCGCGGCGCTACTGTAGCTTTAGGGTGTCGTTTTCTCCAGTTATTCTTAGAATTTCCTGCTCTATTTTCTGAGAATTTTTAATTAGGAAAAATCCACTGTTTTAAAAAATATACAGAGAAGGGTGAAATCTAGGGTTTCGGGGTTCGTTCGGATTTCTAACATCGTCTACACTTCGCATAAGGCTCCAGCTAGGCTCTGATACCACTGTTGGTCAGGCAGCCACCCCATCCAATAGGGTCATCGTGCCACCAACGGGTCCCTCAGCAGCTACTTTTTACGCATGCCCCCTCGCGAGGACTACAACCCGCCGGAACACCTTCTGGTCTCGGGACACCCTGGGGGTAAGAGCCTATGCTTCGGCACACCGTCACACAGTGAGAACCCCCCATAGGTCGACATCTAATGCCTAGTAGCTCTGATACCACAGTAGGGTTCCTAGGCACTCTAAGGAGGTTCCACAAGGCATCAACCATGCCAAATTCAAAAATTTCCGGTGCCGAGAAACCCTAATGCGATCGTTGACTAGAGTTTAAGGCGAAAACGATAACTAGTTAACAACTTAATTAAGAGTGAACGGAACCTTTGTAGATCCGGTCCTCCACCTCCATAGCTCCGCGTTGACGTCCCTCCTCTGCGATCATCGGATCTCGGACTCTAGCGATGGTTTCGTCGAAGAAATGATCGGGCTAGGTCGTCGACTTCGATGCCGAAGATGATCTACGTCGAGGCAACTCAAACTCAAGCTCCACCTTCACCAAGTCAAGAAACTTGTGAAGAAAACACCCTATATTGCATGGCAAGTGATAGAGGATGAAGAAATAGGAAGTGGGTTCACTTTGGATTTTGATTTCTCACTTGGAATCATCACTTGACATTTTTGTAGAAAGCTTTTCTTCTCTTCACTTGAAGAAGAAGATGAAGAAGAAGAAAAATGAATTAATTACAAAAAGAAAAATGAAGTGATGGTTATCATAATCAACCATGGGTTAGTGTTAACTTATGTAGAGAATGAACTAGGGTTAAGTAAATGGTTAGGGTTTAGGAACAAAACAAAATGGCATGACTTTTTCAAAGATGCTTTGAAGCTTCTTGAAGCTTCAAGCCAAAATAACAAAAAGCCACCATTTAGTTTTGTCAAAAATAAATAAAGAAAGAAAATAAGACCTTAACCATTAACCTAAACTATGGTTTAAAATAAACACACACCCAAGTTTGCATGTATCATCAAACATGATACAAACTAGTGCACAAACATATATCATATATACAATGTGCACATTCAAGTGAGAAAATAATCTTAAGTGAACCAATACTAGTTAATGTAAAGTAATATATCAAATATATAATTATACATTAAATCATTAAATCAACACTTGATTTAACGATCCGGTCATATCGCATATAACCGACTAATATTAATAGTAACAACTGATCGAATCAACACTTGATCCGATAACCCGGCTATATGGCATATAACCGATCAATGTCACAAATCACGAGAATCGAATACAGTATCACATACTGGTATTATTCTTGGTCCCGCACATATCTCATATGCGCTCCTATTTCATTTCGCTTGAGCCAGGAAACCTCTGTGTAGGACTCTAAAGACTCGTCAATACGCCAGCAGCAGGTGATGATCATATCAAACACCCACAAGCCGCAAGCGATCTGCTAAACGTAACGGCCACCCGGGTATTGAGCGATCAGAAGATCGACAAGCAAGCCCGCTCACACTCCTGTGAATCCAACCAGTAACACTTACCGTACAGTCCGGTCTGATCGTCTGATATGTCGCATATCTCGTCTAGGGGTGGTAAACGTCAGACCCCAATAACTCGATAAGTCGTGTCGATATGAGGTCTATAACAGTTCGAGAAACTACTGGTAACACTTACCAGTAAATCTAAGCAACCCTGTCCAGGGATTTCCGGTTATAGCCAATCGAACACAGCGCAACATCAACTCCCTATACCGGGAGAGACGAATCCCCTCCTATCACTCATTGCCTCCATGCGATTCGGGACTGTACCCAAAAGCCACCGTTTTGCACGCCCTCTTGGACGTGGTAAGGTGGAAATCAAAGCACAGTGGGAATCACACAAGACTCTATGACGATCTCGGGTCAACAGACTACTCTGTACCAGTGTCACCAGAGAACTGCCATCTGACGTAAGGTATAATACCATCTGGGAGTTCTCTGCGAGTCCGTCCAGTGTACCCAGTCTCCACTGAGCACCCGTATATCATCTCTGATGTCAAACACCAATGGATATGGGATCACCCATCGCCCATCTGTATTGGTCGAGAAGGTATACGCTAGTCTACTCTGGTATATCGATGCCCCGTCTCGATACACCCACGACTAGGGACCTTGAAGGATGTACTTATGGACTACCATGTCCCCACTAGTATGATCCGCATCATAGTCCAGGTAGTCAAGTACACATCCTAAGGGCTTTACCAACATGTAACAGAGAGACAATCAGTATACACGTTAAGGTAAAGAGTTACCAGATAGCATACTATCATGTCGAGCAAGAAAGTCCTCCCTATATATGTCCCAGCATCCACTACAATATACATCCTATGTACAGTAATGGCCTTTAGGGCATACATATAACTAACAATATGCTAGTCTACTCTGGAGTATCGATGCCCTGTCTCGATACTCCCACGAATAGGAACATTTGAAGGATGTACTTACCGACTACTCTGTCCCCACTAGTATGATATGCATCATAATCCTGGTAGTCAAGTACTCATCCTAAGGGCTTTATCAACATGTAATGTAGAGATAATCAATGTACATGTTAAGATAAAGAGTAACCAGATAGCATACTATCATATTGAGCAAGAAAGTCCTCCAAATATATGTCCAAGCATCCACTACAATATACATCGCATGTACAGTAATGGCCTCTAGGGCGTACATATAACTAACAATCTAACTATAGAATTGGCGGGCTCTTCGCCGCACTCATAGGGGGTACAGGTTGACCCAGGGAGGGGTGCTCAAGTTACCGGATTCCGTGAAGTGCTAGGTGGTCCATGCACTTTACTGAAGGGGGCTGCCTCGCTTCTGGTTTTGGCTGGTAAATTGCCGCGCTCATAGGGGTCTAGGTTTTCATCGCACAGGCTATCCACACGACCAGGGGAACGTCGGGTTTCACTTGCGGCTCTAAGGAAACCCGGGGCTCCCAGATTATCTGTATTCTTCTGTGATGCTTATTAATTTTCTGTGATGTTGCATTTATCACGCCTGTAGCGATTATTGTATATTGTTATATATATACCAGTAGATGTTGTATATGTTTTACACCCGCGCTAGTCCAGTCCCCGCTCTATTGTTAATTAAGTAACCTAACGGGTGATGACGAGACCCAGTGGCGAATGCGGATGGCATATAGGTACATTATATTTTCGTTCTTTTGTGATGTGATTAATTGATGGGACCGCGTTGATTCAGATCAATGGAAAGAAAATAGACCTATTCGATGTTGTTGGAACAATTTTTAAAAAAACTGTTATTATAAGGAAATTCTCTTTTGCTTTGCACAGAGGTATTCGGTTATGAATATCCAGCACCTCATCCTACGAGACAAGGGCCGAGATCCCTTCATCGGGAGTGACCCCTTGGGCAGAGGTTTGTGTCAGGGTAATAACTTCACTATAGTCGATTACTTTTTTCTTTGCATCGTGGTATTCAGTTAGGAATATCATGTACCTCATTCTACGAGGAAAGAGCCGAGATCCCTTCACCGAGAGTGACCTCTTTAGCAAAGGTTTTCGCCACTATATATTTATTAAAAGCTGTCCGGTTCCTTCAACGAGATCAAGTTCATCATGTTAAAGGTTTTTTGCCGAAAACCAACCGTAGCCCTCCCTCATTTCAGATTAGTATTGCTTATTATTCGCGCTACGTTTGTCGTTGCTATTCGCCGAGGCGTAGTGTGCGGTAGCTCTGTAATGTTTTTCTGTATATGGACATGTGGATTGGTTAGGATAGTCGTACGACTTTGTTGATTATTTGTCAAGGGTCGTGCAGGTGGGTTTAACGCAATCAAGATAATGATGGGTTGAACTTGACTAGGACCTTTTGATTTGTTGATTATTCGTCAATGTCACTTGAGTCCTAGGGGTAAAAACACACATCGAGAGTTTCTAAAGAAACTGAAACTTGCCAGGCATGCGCATACCTTCTGGAGTGTGGTGACTTGAGTGGATTCCATCAAGTTATCATGCAATGATAGTAGGATCCCGATTCCCACTGATGAGTTGGTTTACTCCTCCGGTGATCCCGACTAATTCTTCTTTCAGGTTTGGAGGGGAATTTGAGGATACAGTGGGAGACATCCTGATTAGATAAAGTGATTAACCATTTTGATCTGGGTTAGAGTGCACGGTGAGTGTTTCTTTTCTCTCTCTCTTTGACAGCGACCATGACCCGACCCTAGACTATAACTCAGTAACCAAGTTAACCGAACTTTCTTAAAACACTGGCCTTTGGATTGTCAGAGTTGCATACTTCATTGCCACTCCTACTTTTACCCTTTGCTTTTCTCCGGAACATTCCGTATCACTACGCAGATCCCATAGTCTTCTTCCAAATCATAGGCAGGTGCCGAAAGGTAGAGAATGAAGAAAACCAATTAGCCTAAGTGTGGTGTACAGAAGGTAATGAGTAAAGACAAATAAAGGGATTAGAAAGAGGGCAAAGTAAATTGCGACTGCTAGCATTCATGACCAAACTACGTATTTCATCGCCACTCCTACTTCACCTTTGGATTTCTCCAGAACACCCCGTATCACTATGAAAATCCACAGTTATTGGATAATCCATCGTATGGTTATATACGAACTCGAAAGAACTTGTTCCAGTACGAGGATGGATTCTGGTTCAGGAGAAATAGAATAAGGTTTATTCAGTTGTCTTTTATCATCACCTTCTCTCAGATTGCGAGTATTCCTAGGATTAGGAGAGTACACCTATTATGCTTATTGGATAGTCTACTTCTAAACCATAGGCCGGTGCCGAAGGTAGGGAAGGAAGAAAACCATTTAGCCTAAGTGTGGTGTACAGAAGGAAATGAGTAAAGACAAATAAAGGGATTTGGAGAGATGGCAAAGAAATATACAGTTACAGTCGTGAATCTGATAATGGAAGAGGCATTACTAGGAATACCTGGATACCCCTTCGAAATATTTTCATATTTCAGTTTCACTATGCGTTGTTAATAGAAAACTTATTTCCTAATTAAATCCTTGCTCCTGGTTATGTATTTACCAGGTTTGATTCTCACATCTGTATGGTTTTACAGATGATGAGTGGGAGTAAGTTATTGGGAATTAGGTGATCATCCTCATTATATCGGAATTCGTTGTAATTGGTGATATTTGAGGAAATCGCCTGGGTTTTTGCCGGACGGAAAATATTTGGTTTTGAATATCCGTTGTTATGTACCAATTTCAAACTGATATATCTGTAAGTTTATTTTATAAAGTGAGATATAACTTTTTGAAATTATGTCCATGACATTTACCTATATCAGTTGATGGTTAGGTAAGGAGCATTAAACAGCGGTGTAATTTTTCTTAACCATAGTACAGTTTTCGACCTACGACACACATGGTTTGAGTTATTAAACTCAGGTGACTTATACAAAGTATTGTATATTTTCCAGTGTCCATTAGGACAAAGGGGTTGGTCCTCGTACTATATTCTGTTTACTTGTGACTTCTCAAGTTTTAGACAAGTGTTTCGTAGAAATACAAGATCCAAGTTTTGAAAAGTTATAGGTATAAGAATGAAGTAGAGAACCACGTGTTCCAAGTATCGGGATTCTTCAAGGTGATCGAAAATGTAGATACTTGTGTTTGGTATTCAGTTGATAGTAATGGTTTTGAGAATTTGCTTCTCATTTAGGTTACTCATATTTGGATGCACTCCTAAGTTGAGGAATGCTGATCGGCCTCTCTCCATTTGGATGGCATGCTTTGGAGACAGCTGCATGATTTGAATTTGGTTCAAATAAGATCAGTGCCTATGTTTCTATATTGTATATAGAATGGTTCATATCTTAACGATGTTAAGGTATTTGGAGTTGTCCGGCTTATGCTTAAAACCAGACTCTGGATAACTCAAGGTACGTTTCTGTAATGGCAGTTTATGGGTTAACCCAGGCTATGACGAGTGTTAACTTTCTACCATCTGGAAGATCAATAGTGATATTGTTCTTAACTCGCTACAGTTTTAGTAAAATGGACTTTTTCAGAAAACAGTAGTGGGAGTATGGTAGAACTGGAAGAGATTCCAGAACCACAAACGATTACTGAAAATTTAATAGAACCTAAACATTCAATCAGGTTTGACATTCTATTAGCCACTCCGCAGATATGGTGGGTAACCTCAGCTACCCTAGAGGTACTTCGGTATCCTCAAGGATGGTGACAGGGAGGTTCTTGTTTACCCAAACTTGACACTACTGTTATTCCAGACTATGAGACCCGGAAGGAGGATGAGTATAGCGTTGTTCTAAACTAGCTTTAGAAGTGAACGTGTATATGACTCCGCCAGAGGGTTGTTGTAGTCAGTGGGAGCAGCGGAAGCATAGTGGACAAGTAGCTTATGTTTATTTATAGACTAAACCAGATATAGCGGAGATAGATCATCTATTTTTGATGTGACAGTCATAGGTTTTGACATCATCAGAATAGGAGATGGATCTATTAAGAAGGTAGTAGGGTGGTATGTCCTGGTATTTGGATGACATACACTTGTAGGAAGTGATATTCCTACACTACGATCAGTTATACTGTGGTTGTCATACAGTGGTTTCTCCACATAGGATTTGGATATTATATCTGGCATTCTGGTTACTAGATCTATGGTTTTAGATCTAGATTTGGATAGTTTCCCAATCTGGGTACTTAGACAGTATTCTAAAGGTGTTTTAGAATAGACGACTCCTGGCATGGTAGTGTACCTGCAGGTGATGGAGTCACCCTCTCCAAAGGTGTCTTACAGACTAAAGAGGAGAGGGATGCGCAAGATTGGCATATCACTTGCTTAGGCAATTGAGTCAATCATGAGATGTTAAGTACCACACCAGATGTTGTTTTTGCACTAGATGCAATAAGTTGATATATTAATCCAATCCCGGAGAAACGTTCGGAAGCAGTTTATGAACAAAAGTGGATGTTCTAGGGATTTGATAGCGGCAGCCTCCTTCGGGAGATGGTTATCATATCAGGCTTCCAAGGTGACTTGGATGACAGAGTGACTGTCAGAGTTATAGGTTTCCCTCTTTTGAGGGGCAGTAGTTTGGACAGGTGGTCCAAGCGGATACCGAGGAAGGCATGACGCAGGATACTGATTAAATTCAGTTGACGATACAGTCTAAGATGTATACTGGATTTGGAGTTCATTAGTGAACTGGTTCCCATCAGATATCCAGACATATTCTAAGACAGGTATTGCTCATTTCGGGAGATGTCTTTCTCCGCGAACTTGAGATAAAGAGAGACATAGAAAGAAACATTGGAGCGGATCTACTCACTGAGGCTATTTCTCGAATGCAATAGTTTCACAAACGGGCTTTGTGAAACTGATTAGTAGAGAAGTTGGGTGTTCGGTATCACACGGGCTGTAAGTATGCGATATCGCAATAATTAGCCTTAAGTGCAAGTGGGAGATTTTTTGCTATAGTGCCCTCAAGTAAATTATTGGATCACAGGCATGTGATTGCAATGATTGAGGGATGACCCATACCGGAAGAATCGTCTTACTCGAGATGATAGTATTCTATCTGGTTTGTCTTTATCATCGTGTACATGCTTCAGGTGACACTACAGTTCACTATTACATGTTGATAGAGCCCATAGGATTCTTGCTTGACTACCAGCAGTATGATGGTGATCATATACGTGAGAGTTGAGTGGTCTATAAGAACATTCTTAAAGTGTCCCTAGTTGTGGGAGTTTCGAGACCGGGTATCGATACTCCAATAGTAGACTAGTGTATACGGATCAAGACCTCAACGAGGGGCGGTGGTGGGTCTCACAAGCCATTGGTGTCAGTTGGTTCACCTAAGATAGTATACAGGTGCTCATTGGGTTATGAGTACGCCGGACGGACTCGCTGGGAACATGCTAGTTGGTAATATACCTATTGTCAGATAGCAGTTCCCAGGTGACATGTGTACAGGTTGGTCTATCGACCTGAGATCGTTATTTGTCTCATATGAATTCCCACTGTGCTTTGATTACTACCCAACCACGGCTGTGCTTTGATTACTACCCAACCACGGCTCAGAGGAGTTGTGCAAACAGGTTTTAGTTGGGTACAGTCCCGAGTCACATGGAGGCAGTGAGCGGATCGTCAGGGGATTCGTCTCTCCCGGTATTGGGGGTTGAGGTCGCGGAGTGCACGGATGGACATCACCAGAAATCCTCGGCCGGGGTAGACGAGAATTACCGATGTAGGATCGATAGTTTCTCAGTTGGTGATAGGTTTCATGCCGACGGTAAATGTCGCGTTATTAGGGGTCTAACTTTATCCACTCCCCTAGACTCAACATGCGATACTCATAGACGAACGGACCAGACTGTACGGATATTGTCACTGTCAGGATTAGTAGGATTTCTGGATGAGTTCGCTCGCCGGCCTCCCTTTCGCTCAATACCTGGATAGCCGTTATGTACAGCTAGTGCCACTGACGTGCTTGTGGTTAAACCCACTGCCAGCGTATTGACGAGTCTTTAGAGTCCCACACAGAGGGTTTCCCTGGTTCGGGCGAAACGTTGTAGAGGCCGTATGGTTTTATGGCAGGGTTCGATCATATACGTGCACTTGTGCACGGATCATGATCGGACGGATCATACTAGTGGGCTTTGGTTTAAGCCGAATCCTAGTATTAGATAGTTGGGTTGTTTTCATCTCGTTGTATTTGTATTCAGTCGGAATACGGATGCAGGTATGTATATACAGTTGAGGGGTATTCTTGTAATCCGTTACAAGATTATTTTGAAGATGCCATTTCATTTTATTGTATTAAACATTTAGGGTTTTTTATAAATGTTTAATAATTTGTGAGGTGTAAAGTGTGAGGCTAAGTTTTGGCTTGTGGCATTTATTGTGCCATGCTTATTTCTTTATTTTTTTTGTTCTGAGATATTTGTGATGGCATGGAGATATTTTTTGCTATGTTTTTCTTTACTTGATCATCACAAACACCTCATAACACTTGGACAAAAAGAGAGGGCAGCCAAGCACATTTCTTTCTTCAAGTGTTGCTTTTTCTTTTGTTGCTAAAAACTTAAGCTCACACTTAACACATCAATGGCTTCATCTTCACCTCCACTCTATCCCTCTCATGTGTTGAGAATCCTGGAGCGTCTTGAGACAAAATGATCACACTCTCTCTCTACATCATCTTGAGCACCTAGGTTGGCAAAATAGTTGTTCGAGTTGCTTCGGTTTGAAGCGGGGGCCCGTATTAAGGATCCCCCACGTGGATCGTCTTCGATGAGCGAGACCGGAAAGTGAACTTGTTCGGGGCAGCCGCGAGGAGCTTGGGAAGAGGTTAAAGACCGAAGGACACGGATCGATCAGTAAAATCTCTTAAACTCCTTTTACAGATTTCTAGTATAAGGTTAATGGCATGATCCAGGAATCGGGTTGCGTTAGCGCCAAGTTTCAAAAGTTTTTGTTCCACATTTGGCCACAGATTGGTGGCCGGGGTGCTGCCGTATCCCAACTGCACTCTAACCTAAATTAGATTGTTTAATCATTTTATCTAATCAGGATGGCTCCCACTGTTTCCTCGAATTCTCCTTCAAACCCTAAAAGGAGAATTTGTCGGGATCATCTGAAAATCACCCGAGGAGTAACACCTACTCATCAGTGGGAATCGGGATCCAACTATCATCGCATGATAACTTGATGGAAGCCACTCAAGTCACCACACTCCAGAAGGTATGCGCATGCCTGGTAAGTTTCCTGTATATTTGAAACTCCCGTTATGGTTTTTTCCCCTAATGGTTTATGACCTTGACAAAGGCTAACAAATCATAAACCACTAGTCAAGTTCAACCCGTCATTATCCTGGATTAATTTAGACCCACCCGTATAAATCCTTAACAAAGGCCAACAAGGCTATACGACTGTCCTAGATAATCGCATATCTATGCAATAGATAAGCAATATCTAGCTATCGTACACTACGCCTTGACAAAGGCCAACAAACACAACACGAATACTAGGTACCACTCATCCGAAATGACGGAGGGTTACAGCTGGTTTTTAGCGAAAAACCTTTAATTTAATGAACTTGATATCGTTGAAGGAACCGAGGGGTTTTATAAATATATAGTGGCGTAAATTTTTGCCAAAGAGGTCACTCCCTATGAAGGGATCTAGGCTCTTTTCCTCATCGGTGCTGGATATTCATAACTGAATACCACGATGCAAAGCAAAAGAATTGACTATAGTGAAGTTATTACAATGACGCAAACTTTTTCCCAAGAGGTCACTCCCCATAAAGGGATCTCGGTTCTTGCCTCGTTGAATGATGTGCTGGATATTCATGACCGAATACCGCTATGCAAAGCAAAAAGAAACGTCTGTAATAACAGTTTTTCAAAAATTGGTTCCAACAACATTATTTAGGTTTATTTTTCCTTGCATTAATCAAAATTAATGCAGTCCCATCAATTAATCCATATCACACCAGAAAAGAACGAAAATACAATGTACGTATATGCCATCCGCATTCGCCACGGGGCCCGTCATGGACCGTTGGGTTACTTAACTAATGGCAGAGCGGGGGATGGAATAGCGCGGATGCAAAACATATACAACATCTACTAGTATATATAAATATATATATAACATTCGTCCTAGGTATGATATAAGCAACATCACAGAAGAGTGATAAGCAACACAGAACAACGAATAATCTAGAAGCCCCGGGTTTTATTTGAGCCGCAAATGAAACCTAACGTTCCCCGGTCTTGTAGATAGCCTATGCAATGTATAATTAAGACCCCTATGAGTGCGGCAAGTTACCTTCCAATTCCAGAAGTGAGGCAACCCCAATCAACAAAGTGAATGGGCCACCCAGCACTTCACGGAATCCGGTAACTTGAGCACCCTACCGTGGGTCATCCTATACCCTCTACGAGTGCAGCGAATAGCCTGCCAATTCTAGAGTAAGGCCCTTCCGTCTCAGCGCTATGAGATGCGGGCCCGTTGCCCTCTAGAACCCGGTTACTCGAGCAGTCCACCGCGGGGTAATCCTAGTACATAAAAGATAAGTATATATACAATGGCGACATCGACTACAACCCGGTCGTTCCCCAATAAAAGAATATACAATCTGGCAGAGACGGCTGTCCAAATGTCGGACGCTCGCCCCGCAATATTGAATATACAAATTAATCTGAACTGTACTTCTACCATTGCACTATAGGTTATTCACTGCGACAATCCAACCACTATATCAGCACAGCACAGAATATCAATATAAATATCATGTTCGCAAACCCGTCTAGTTGAACATATAGCAACTAGTCGAGTTGTACCGCTCAATAATATTCACGGTTGCAGATATTAATATATGTACTGATAAACACGTATTCAAAATTTCGATCGACTAAAACTTTTTCATATTAGCCCCAAATGCAAACCAGCACTCAAACAAATCTGGGCCAAAAACATACATCCCAAAAATCATATTTCCATATAATAGAGTGCCAAAAAAAATTTGGCGCACAATAGCCACAAATCGACCGCGGAACCGCCGCCAATAGGAATATTTTGCAGCGGTTCCATGGCCATATAGTTGGCTCACGTGCCCAAATTTCTTGAGGTGCTTTTAAAATATCTGCACGTATTTTTAAGACAACCTGAATAATTTTTTGAACAAGTTTTAAAAACGACAGCAAGCATATCAAAATGGAATTGCGATTCGGAAAATTTGGTCGATCGATATTTTAACTTTGTGTAAACTAGCTAGTAAAGGTTTATGGGGTGGCTCTGATACCATGTTTGGGTTTGTTAGCGCCCTGGCCATCTACCGTGGCCGATGCAGAACAAAAATAGTGTTTAAAAAACTTGGCGCTAAAAAACTTGTCCTAGAATCGAACCCTAAACCTAAAACTAGCTACAAAAGATAAAAATGTTATACCGAATGATTCATGTCCTTCGGTCCTCTACCCTTTTTTTTGGCTTCTTGAGGCGTCCTCGATTGAGCTTAGCCATCGATCTTCCTCCGTCGAAGATGATTTACCCGAGAGATGTAGCTCATGGCTCTAGCTCCATACTAAGAATCTAGTGAAGCAACTAAAGACTCTAGGTTGCTAATCTAGAGTGCCTAGGGATGTAGTGAGTTGCTCTAAGTGTGTATCTATCTCTTTTCTACCCTTGATTCTCACATGAGATGGCAGGGTAGAAGATGAAAAAGAAGGAGGAGGAGATCAAGAAAGGTAGTGAAGAGAGAAGAAGCAAATGGTGAGAGTGTTTTTCCAAAACCAACCATGCAAGACTCAAGTGAAAATCTCAAGTGAAAAACAAGTGAGGAAAAACTCTTGAGAGAGAAAATATCAAGTATGGTTTTGTAAAACACCTTTTCCAAATATAATATTGCAACCATACTTGAATAGTGGGTACAAATGAATTAACAATTCAACTGTCACCGTCCTTGAGAAGACCGAAGTACTTCTCGGGTGGCTGAGATTACCCACCAAGTCTGCAGAGTGGCTAATGGATTGTCGAATTCAATTGAATTTTTAGGTTCTACTAAATTTTCAGCAATCATTTATGGTTCTGGAATCACTTCCAGTTCTACCATACTCCCACTAATGTTTTCTGAAAAGAATTCATTTTACTAAAACGGGTGGCGAGTCAAGAACAATATAACTATTGATTTTCCAAATGGTAGAATGTTAACCCTCGTCAAAGACCCGGATAACCCACAAACTGCCATTATTAAAACGTGCCTTGAGTTTATCCGAATTCTGGTTTTAAGCAAAAGCCGAACAACTCCATATATCTTAACATCGTTAAGATATGAATCCATTCTATATCTAATATAGAAACAAGGGCACTACTTTAATTGGAACCAGATTCAAAATACATGTAGTCATTTCCAGTACATATCGACTAAATGGAAGAAGGCCAAGCAGCATTACTCATCAAGGAATGTACTCATGGATGAGTAACCTGAGAGAGAATCAAGTTCTCAAAACTATTACTTACGACGGAATACCTAGCATAAGTATCTACATCTTCGATCACCTTGAAGAATCTTGATACTTGCAACATATGGTTCTCTACTTTATTCTTATACCTATAACTTCTTAAAATTTGGACCTTGTATTTCAACGAAATACTTGTCTAAAACTAGAGAAGTAATAAGTAAACGGAATATAGTACGAGTACCAACCCCTTTTCATAATGGACATCGGACAACATACAATATTTTTTATAAGTCCTCTGAGTTCAATAACTCAAACCCTGTGCGTCGTAGGTTGAAAACTGTGCTATGGTTAAGAAGAATTACACCGCTGTTGAATGCATCTTACCTAACCATCAACTGATATAGGTAAATATTATAGACATAATTTCAAAAAGTTATATCTCACTTTATAAATAAACGTACAGATATATCAGTTTGAAATTTGTGCATAACGACGGATATTCAAAACCAAATATTTGACGTTAGGCAAAACTCAGGTGATTTCCTCAAATATCACCAATTACAAAGAATTCCGATATATTGAGGATATATTCACCCAATTCCCAATATTCTACCCCCACTCAGCATCTGCAACACAATACAGATGTGAGAATCAAGTCTGGTAAATACATACCCTGGAGTCAGAATTTAATTGGGAAAACAGTTTTCAATTAACATTGCACAGTGAAACTGAAACATGAAAATGTTTCGAAAGGGTGGCCGGGTATTCCTCATAATGCCTCTTCCACTATCCAGATTCATGACATTAACCGTATATTTCCTTGCCCTCACCCAATCCCTTTATATTTCTTTACTTCTTACCTTCTGTACACCATACTTAGGCTAATTGATTTTCTTCCTTCCCTACCCTTCGGCACCAGCCTAAGTTTTGGAAGAAGAATATCCAATAAGCGTAATAGGGATACTCTCCTAATACTAGGAGCTCTCGCAACCGTATATCCTTAATAATCTTGAAATTACTGCCGATCACAGAAGTTATATAAATTAAAACTTTTAATCACGTCAATATTTTGAGTGTCTATATCTTTATATGCCTAAATAATTAACACCCTTATTCTTTTAGCCGACATATTGAAGAACTTACGAATGTGATTTCCGGAAAGGGTGCGAATTGGATGATTAATCAAGAACATAAGAAACACTTTCCACGGTGGTTCCGTAAACATGTACGTATGTCTTGTATATTTCACGTTTCACATGCATATATCACATATAGCTTATACATTTTATGTGTAAATGCATTGTAGATTGAAAATGACATAGCAAAATGGATGCAATTCCCGAATGTAATCGTGCGACAATCTAAAGATCCTAGTGCAAAAGTGAATCGATATGGTTCATATTGTAGTAATAATCTAAAATTTCTTACAACTGAGAAATTGACTACCCCAAACAATGTAATTTATTGTCCGTTTGAATAAACGTGCTTCTCAAATTCCTGTGATCAAACACTGCAGGGAGGAAAAAAGAATACTACAGTCAGCTGGAAAATATAATAGAGCTATTTTACGGGAGTAATGAGCAAGAAAGATTTGTTATATTCTAAATCTGTTGGTGCGCTTGCATCCAGATAGATGAGTACGTTTTTCAGCTTATCAATCTCAATAAAGAAATTTATCGAGATGATAAGTTCATGTTAGCTTTACAAGCATAGCAGTGTTTTTATGTCAAATATCATAATCGTGAAGAAACTTGGATTGGATTGCTGGCACCTCCTAAATCCTTATTCGATAGTTCTATCGACGAGATTGATCTTGATTAAGCAGATCCGGTTGACATATGAAAAACTTTGCAGTTGTAAACAATTGTAATCAATTGATATATATTATAAACTTTGCAGTTCTAAGAACTTATAATCGTTTGCATGTAAATGATATGTGAAAAACTTTGCAGTTGTAATCACTTGTAATGTATTGATTTGTTAGTTTAAAAATTTATGCATATTATATATTTTGTATCGTCATTACTCTTGCATGAAACAGATAGATCGAAAATGCATATTCAGAAAATTTGCCAAAGCATTTTCTTCAAAGAAAAGAGATCGACATATTTCCTCCTCGACACAGCCTGATCATGAGAGTAGATATATATATTATGAGTTTTAAATAATCATCGACCACTTTATTTTATTCAAATAACTATTGCATTGATTATAATAAATTAAAATGTGTAGGTATATCTGATCAGGAGGATGCATGTACATTAGTGCGGTATGATCTATATGCACACCTAGACGAGCAGCGAACATACTTGAGTAGAGAACCTGAAACATTCTCGGATCCCGTCACCGATGAGTGGATTCATGCATTGCCTCTTTCTCGTGATTTACAAAATGAAAAACCGTATCGATATAGGGACAATACGAAGGCGATGGCATGGTGGGCTGCTGCTCGACCTTAAATCGATATGATGATAGAGACAACAAACACGATTAATGATGAGGTACGGGCTGCGGGGGATAATCTGGCCCGTTTTGAACACCACGGAAGAGGTGTTGTAAATGAAATTACGAAATACGATATGCATGAAAAAAGGGCAATTCTGCAATGGGTAGATGGGAAGCCTGTAGGTCTGGGTATGTGAGCTACACATTTTCACGGTTATATCGGTATTCTTGTCCGCAACACCGACTTCTGAAATGTGGTCTTCACGTTTGCAGATAACCTCTGGGAAGCATATGTATGAACATGGCTCTCACTCTTGGTAATACATAACTCAACTATATTTCAACATTACATGCATACCTGTTATATATTATAAATTTATTAAATAATATATTTATTAGTCTGTATTACAGAAATATTTCGTCTTACAAAATGATGTGAATTGATAGCGTCAAAGATTGGAGAAAAAATTCAAACAGTCGGAGAAATTTACAGATGATTGGGAACGTTTTGCCGCTCTTCCCTCCATTATCCATAGAGAACAGTTTGTGTTTCTCCTATTGCATTGGGATACACCCGAAGCAAAGATAATTAAAAATATACTTAAATGATTTGAATACCGAATTTAGATTAAATTATATTTAGAGATATTATCTTCTGAATAAGCAGGAAGTATCAGAAATGAATAAGCAGAACCAAAGGAAAGCCACAGATGACTTTTATGGTGGATCGGTTCCTACTGATCAGTATAGGGCTACTTTGGTTAGCTTATTTTTAATTATATAAATGCTCGATTTTTCAATTTCATCGTTACATATCTTCACGTATAAATAAATCAAATACCCGTTACAGGAGAAGGATTAGAAAAAGCTGAGCCTCCCCGAGACTTGGGAGGCATTGCACATGAGCGAGAGCATGTCAGAAGAAAGTATGGATATAGCTACTCAACATGTAGTAAGCTTGTATTTTTCAATTCTCTTAAGTAAATTAATTACACTTGTTAACTTCATAAAGAAAAATAATTATTGTTTTATTTATCGAAGGAAGATTTTAAGAAGATGGATAGTAGCTATCGAAAATCAAATCCCGAATATCCGGACGACGATCCTCTTCCTAGAGAGGCCGAGGTATCTATTATAGAGCAGCTTTTCCCTCAGTCGAGAGGACACGGTCGTATTCCCCTATACGGTGGTCCCGTTAGCCTTTCGCTGTCCGGTTCCAGAACAACTACTTCAAGTTCGTCTACTGCTCACTTCAACCAACAATCGGCTGAGGCACAATGGATCAATGAGCTAGAAGAGTAGCTCAGGAGGAGGGATGAAGCAGATAAGAAGAGGGCGGAAGATGAAGCGGCTTGGAGAGCTCAAATGGAGGCGCGTTGGGAACAATTCTTACAACAATACATTCCGCCTCCGCAACCGTGGTCTGCAAAGGGTCCATTGCCGCTGTAGCCGGCATATTACCCTCTTTTGATGCAATGACCATATTACCCTCCCCCATCATAGGGAACGTCATACTATCCTTATCCTCCGCTTTCGCAATCACATGGAGGGTACTATCTTCGGCCTCCGCCTCCGCTCCAAGATCCTTATTACCCTAACCTTCTGCCATACCATAGGAACCGTATAATCCTGATCAGCCGATCCCACAGGGAGGGTTATTAGGTAACTTTTTTTCACAGGAGAACTTCGATGATGTGAATTGATATTATTCAAGGCGAGCTTCTGGTAGCGATGGTAGTGGTGGGAGTTATTGAGGTACGTATAGTTATTATTTACATAAATTTGAGCATACAATTAAACCGTGTTGAGTTTTGATGTTTAAAATTCATGTTGTGTATTCGTTGGATTCTTATAAATTAACAGGGAAAGGATTATATTTTGACGATGGAAGTGGCAGGAGTTAGTGAGGTACGCATATATATGTGTTAGTATAGCTAACATTGTTTCGAAAATTATGATTTGAGTTCATATATTTATTTATTTGTTTCGATTCATAGGGTTGAGTGAGCTGCGTTTGCGCTTGATTTAGAGATTTTTTTCGTATTGTTGGACATATATATAGCGTATGTATTGTGTTGTTCGTATTCAAAAAAATTTAGTTTATGTATGCTTGTTTATTAAGAATTTAGTTCATATATGTTTGATTGAGTTGTTGATATTGGTAGATATATCGTGAATAATGTTTATATGTTGGTTTGTATGTGTATGTGTTCGTATTTGTTGTTGATCTTGTTGGACATGTTATGGGTTGTGCACATATATTGATTTGTATAAGAAACACTATTGTGGCGTAATATATTGTGATTTTGTGTATTATTGTATTGAATATAGCATTTTTCTGTAAATTTTTTTTCAGGAAAATAGGTATTAGTGACTGTATTAGCTGCAGGAACGGTCGCTAATATCTTATCAGCGACTGTTCGCTGATATTTTGAAACGGATAAATTCGATGGGATGTCCACGTGTCTCCTAATTATCGACCAAAGAAAACGGTCTCTGATATATATATTATCGACCGTTCTTATTAGAGACCGTTCATGAACGGTCGCTAATAAACATTAGCGACCGTTTATGATGTTTTTGAGACCGTTCCATACGGTCTCTAATAGTGACTATATGTAATAGTGTCTATATGTGTGAAATTTTGATCGATATGATGCATAACAAGTGATGGATCAAGCATTTAAAAATTAGATGGTTGTTAAACACAATAAAAATGTCATATATTGGAGACATTTGATCGAAGACATAGATATTGTCAAAGTGATTAAAATTTTATACAAATAGATCATTCTATATGTAGAACAAGGTGGCCGGAGCGGATCATAGATTTGACGGTAGGATTGGGCTATATAATAGGCTAGCTGATGCTTTAATATCAGTTAGCCAGCTGATAACCCGTTTCCTCATATATATATATATATATATATATATATATATATATATATATATATATAATAGCTCTCTATTTTACGATATATAGCGTAGATTAGTCTATTCGCTACGTAGTATTGGAAAATAGTTTAAATACAAAGTAGGTCACGTTTTTCTTCAAATAACTTACGCATTTTAACAAATAATATACGTTAAGATTTCTGTATCAAATCCTAAAATATATGATGATGGTCTCATTGAAGATCAAAGCTCTATTTGAAATCATATTTAGTAGACATGTTTCTCAAATATAGGTTATTTGATTGATTTTTGATAACTTTAATACTATTATGAAGGATTGAAAATTTAGAAAGTATTGTCATATTGCTTATTGTTCTATGTTCTCATACTAATTTTATATTTTTATAATAATATAATTTATTGTAAATGAGATGATCATAGTAATTACTAATAATTAATAATCCATGTATTTTACGCTATGCGCAACGCTATTTGCATTTTTCCCAATTCAGCAGTGAAACGCTATGCTACATGTTATCTCTATTTTGAAAATTGATATATATATATATATATATATATATATATATATATATATATATTACGGATCCATTAGGGCATGTTCGCGTTTTAAATTCATGAACCTAAATAACAGCCGTTAGGTCTACCCTTTATTTTCAACGGCTCTTATTAAAACAAATTAATAAATCTATTAAATAATAAAGTAAATATTCTCTTACCTAATTTTTGGGATCCATGATTATATGATTCCAATCCTCATGATTCTAATTAATATTACTCAAAATATTTTTAATGAATTCAAAGATAAAATATCAAAATATCCAACAAATTCAATCCCCATGATTCTAAAACAATATTAGGTTAGAGAATATTTACTTTTCTATTTAATAAATTTATTATTAATTTTTAATCGAAGCCGTTGAAAGTAAATGGTAGATCCAACGGCTGTTATTCAGGTTCGTGAATTTAAAAACGTAAACCCGCCTTAACGAATCCGTACTCTCTCTCTCTCTCTATATATATATATATATATATATATATATATATATATATATATATAGGGGAGTAATCCATTCACTACTATAAAAGCGGGCAAAAGTAATGGGAAATTGATAGCGGTTGGAACCGTTACCAATTACTCGTAACAAGTATAATAAAATTGGTAGCGGTTGGAACCGTTACCAATTCCAATATATGGCAGACCCTACAAGCCCGTTGAGTTAAAACACCCTTTCCTCCCAAAATTTTCAATCGCTCCCAATACTTTTCCCCCAAAATCCTTGGATTGCCGCTGCCGTAGGACAATCCCCCGCCGCCTCTCCTCTCCTTCTAGCTGTTGCTACGCTTCCGTGGCCACTGTCTCGCCTCCATGAATACCGTGTTGCCTCTGTCGCCGCCGTTCGAGGTCAATTTCTTCACCGCTGGAACCCGCTGAAGGTCGTCGCTGTCGCTAAAGCAGGTCGTCGCCTCTGTAGTCGAGCCCCTGTCGAAGCCCTCGCCTTCGGTCGTCAAGAGGTAGGTATAATTTTTGTCACACCCCGCTTCCCAAAAGTATGGAAATGGTGACGTGCCAATGTCAGCAATCTAACTGTGTTGAGAGTGGTCTTTCTCGATACAGTTAAGTTAAGTGTATAAATAACATGCAAGCTATGTATAAAAATAGAAAAATAAAAGCAGAAGTATTTATTTCCATTAAATAGAATTTATTACATCCTAAAGTGCTGAAATGGAAAATCTAAATAGTTTGATTATATTGATGGAAAGTAAGCAAATCCCTAAACAAGTGGGCAACTGAAAGGAAAATAACTACTCCTAATAACTGATCGTGAGCTTCGCGCAGTCTTCATCAGTGAGCACCGCTCCTTCATCTTCAACCTAAATCTCATTCTCATTTAACGGATGTTCCAGTGATAGAGAAGGAAAAAGAAAGTCTGTCAGCGAGTTACACTCATGTAAAATTTTCTCAACAGAAATTAATCGTAATGAAAACAAGCGTGTGTAATTTATGATGTCATATGTGTGAAGAGATATAATGTATGTGTTGTAGCAATCAGGTAAAGTATGGTATACTGTGTAAGGTAACAACATGTTATATGTTTGTTTAGTTTTTTAGACAAGGGTACCGGGTTCTCGAGATTATTCCGTTGCACCACGGAAAAATAGTTGGGGAAAGTGAAATGCACTGTTTCGCTTTCCCGGATCTGATCGAGTAATAGGAGAATCCGAGTCCGTCTACCACCTTGCCTAATCAAACTACCCAGGCCCGTTTTGTTCAGTGTAAAGGTTTTACAAATTAGAATTAATGCGTATATCATTTAGGAATGGAATTTCCACATTAGTATGTCATCTATAATTTGGATTATTTGCCCTTAATGTAGGGTTAGTCTCCGTCCGAATATCGGGTTGGTAGTCTTCGCCTGAATATCGGGTTGGTAAGCGTCCGTATATTGGACTGTTCATATCATTCGTAATAGTATTCCATACCCAGGCTCCCTCATTCTAACCCTAGCCGTATCGTTGGTCATGTCGTGTGATGTATCAAAAGTTTGAATTCAAGTAGATGATATCTCAGTCGATATGGAATTCCACGGCCGTTGGTTATATCTTGTTCCATTATAGTTTGGAAAGTATACATAGTATTTTATAGAACCCTTAGTTTATAAAAGATTGTGGTATTTTCCGTAATTATTGTTTTTTTAAAAATCCATGGTATTTTAGGGAAAAATATTGTTTTATGAGGTGCCATGGTATTTTAGGGTAATTATCTTTTAATAAAGATTGTGACATTTTAATAAAAATATCTCTTTATAAAAGAGTATGGTATTTATATGGTATATTAACGAAAATTATCTTTTATTATAAATGTTATGGTATTTTAATAAAATAATTAGTTTACCAAGTTCATGGTATTTTAGTAAAAATTATGATTCAGAAAGATTTACGGCATTTTAATAAAAATATCACTTAGAAAAGTTTAGGGTATTTTAAGGAAAGTACTATTTTTCCAAAATTCGTGGTATTATAATGAAAATATAAATTCTTAGGAGTTGATTGTATTTTTGTGCAATAGTGATTTCAGTGAAAATATAGTTTTCCAAATTTACCATCAATTTTATTTAAAAATAAACAATATATAAAAATTTACTATGATTTTTTTCATGTTTTTAATAATTAGGGAAAAATTATCGATAATCTTTATTTAAAGCCGAAAAATAATTACATTTACTCATGTAAAAGTTGTCCCGGTCATGATAGTCTCCTAACGACTTAGTTTAATATGTCCAAGTATGGTATAGGTGTAGGCCATTACCTCGTGAATTTATCTTGAAGGATAACTGCTAAAAGTTCATTACTTAATTATGATAATTATATGGTTAAAATCAGCATAAGACGTTTAATTATATTTAACTAGTTACATTTCGTTAAAATACTTTAGGAAAATTTTCATAGCATCATA
This sequence comes from Agapanthus africanus, assembly GCA_030015575.1. Taxonomy (NCBI): domain Eukaryota; kingdom Viridiplantae; phylum Streptophyta; class Magnoliopsida; order Asparagales; family Amaryllidaceae; genus Agapanthus; species Agapanthus africanus. Next base: position 682,555,743 of record JASDDO010000031.1, on the reverse strand, counting down.
ATAGTCAAATGAAGATAATGGAGTGTCAAGTGTTAAGAGACCCTATCTAAAACGGGCTAGGAAAATGAAAGTCGGTGAGCGTCGGGTTGTATGAGAACATATATATCTTGAAGCCAAGAATTATTTAGCCTTTGGGACTGGAACCACTATATAGAGGACTAAAAAAGGAAGCTATAAATTTATTTATGGATTTTCATGTCAGGCAGATAATTTTCTGGAATTTTTACAAGCACATGGGTATTTATAGGGATTTTCTTGGATTAAAAATCCATATTTTTCCCCTATCCGCTATAGGAGTCGGCCCCACGAAGCCGACCAGATCCGCTCGTCCGCATACCCGATCCAACGAATCCCGTCGCTTCATGCTCGTGAGTTGGCGCAGGCCCCCGCTCGAGCTGACGCTGCTGATCTGGGTCGTTGGATATTTGATCCAACAGTCCAGATCAAAGGCGCCGATTATATATATTTTTTCTTTTTCTTTTATTTTAAAAAAACTGTTAGCAGCATTTGGGCCGTTGGTTTTCAGATCCGACGCCTAGATTCATTCCCGCTAGAAAATTATTAAATTCTTTTTTTATTTAAAAAATGTTTTTGGGCTTTAAAAATAGTTAAAAAATGGTTAAGTATATTTTAAAATTTTGGAAAAATTATAGAAAATATATTTTGATATTTTCTTCCATTTGCAACCAAATTTGGTTCAAAAATAACTCCCTTTGTCGGTTTTATAATTTTTTCCTTTAGATAAAAATTTATTTAAATTCTTAAAAATTTCCAAAAATTCCTAAAAATCATATCAATTCATTTTAATCATGGAGAAATATTTTTAAAGTGTTTTCTACCAATAGATGCAGTAAAATAATTGTTTTGAGATCTGGAAAATTATAAAACGTTTTTATTACGTATCTAGAGTACACGGTCGTTATAATCTACCTTGCTTAAAATAATTTCGTCCTCGAAATTTTGGAGGTAAGCAAAAATGTAGTTATATGGAAGAAGTTACAAATAGATGGGGATAACGTTCTCTTATCTCATCATCTCTCTTCCACCTGGTCTCGCCCGGAGAGTCTTTGCTCCACATAACACTAACTTGCTGGACCGTGTCCCACAACATTTTCACCTTCCGATCTAGGATCTCGACTAATTGTTGCTCGTAGGTTAGGTCGGTCTCTCTGGTGATCTTCAAAAGATCCACAACGTGACCAGGATCGCCAACATTTTTCATTAGCCGTGAGATGTGGAAAATGTCATGTACGCCTTTCAAGAAAGGTGGTAAGGTTAGGCGATATATAGTCTCACCAACTCGTTCAAGGATGTTGAAAGGGCCGATGAATTGCGGGTTAAGTTTTCTGAGTTTCCCAAAACATATCACTCCCTGGTTAGGAGAAATTTTCAAAAATACGTGATCTCCTGGTTGGAATTTTAGATGCTTCTTCTTCGTACCTGCCCAAAGTTTCTGTCAATCCTAAGCTATACGTAGATGTCCATTGATGGTTCTCACTACTCTTACGGTCTTGACAAGCATATATGGTCCTAGAAGTTCCTGATCTCCAACATCATCCTTGCTCAATGGAGACATGCACTTCTTCCCATATAATGCCGCGAAAGGCGCCATACCGATACTTGCCTGGTAGCTATTGTTATATGTGAACTCTACCAAGTGCAAGTGATCTTCCCAAGATCCCTTAAAATTCAACATATAGGCTTGGAGAATATTTTTGAGAATCTGAATAACTCTCTCGGATTGGCCATCGGTTTGAGTGTGATAGGCTGTACTGAAACTCGGGTTCATGCCAAGTCTCTCCTGTCACTCTGCCAGAAATAAGATTGGAAACATGTGTCTCGATGCATACATGTATTTCATGTAATCGGACAATCTCCTCTATATACTTCTTCGCTAGTCTTTCGGTTGACTGGACGACGCGAAAAGGAATGAAATGCGCAGACTTAGCAAGCCTGTCCACGATTACCCATACTACATCATTGCCTTTGATACTGCGAGGGAGTGCAGTCACGAAATCCATGGTGACGTTTTGCCACTTCCATTCGGGTATCAGTAAGGGTTGTAATAGACCGGCAGTTCAGTGGTGTTCAGCCTTCACCTGTTGACAAATCAAGCACTTAGACACACTCTTTACTACCTCCCTCTTCATACCATGCCACCAATAGTTTTGACGGAGGTCCTTGTACATCTTCGTTCCTCCTGGACGAATGGAGTATGGAGAACTGTGCGCCTTTTTCATCAATTCCTCTCTGATTTCTCCTGTAGGCACACAAATCCTGCTTCAATATCTTAGTGATCCTTCCTCGTGTATAACAAAATTGGTCCGCAAGTTTGCTTCTACCTGCTCTTGGATATTTTGTAATCTGGCATCGCCAATTTTGGCTTCTTTTATCTGATCCACCAATGTGGACCGAATTTTCATATTCATAAGTAATGAGGTACCCCTGGCATGATTACTTCCGTATCTAACTCGTTGAGGTCCTGCTGATTCCTCCAGTGTGTCGTCCAACTTAAAGCCATCGGTCTTCGACTCAAAATGTCAGGGAATACATTCACCTTCCCTGAATGATACTGTAGATTTATATCAAAATCTGCCATCAATTCCAGCTATCTCCTTTGCCTCAAGTTGAGCTCCTTCTGAGTGAAGATGTACTTCAACTCTCATGGTCGGTATAAATTTCCATTTCCCCCAATAAATAATTAATTGATCTCAAAACTATCTAGTAACCGCAATCAAGAACGGCGTCGCTTGGTAGCTAGTCGGTGAGTACGGGTCGGTCCACAGGGATGTTGTGAATTTCCTAATCGCTCTTACGAGTTAATTCCAAACGGTGTGAATGGATCAATTAAATCTAAAAACTAAATTAATCTAAATCTAAATCTTGCTAGGGTTAGGTTTAGTTTAAGTTTGGAAAGTCTATAAATCTAACCGCTTTCTATACCCATATGAAGATCTAATTAAGTGTTATGGTAATTATTAATAAAAGGGATTATAATCATCGGGAAGATGTTTTCTTCCTCTAGTTTCTTATCCTTCCTTTATCAATCCTTACACTAACCTCCATGGAAAACATCATAACCGGGCCTTTATACTACGGTATCACCGCTACCTCGAGGGATAGGAAACCGTAGGGAGCGGTATGTGCATGTATGCATAGAGTCCTATGAAAATATATGACGGGCAAGAAAGGGATGAGAGATTTTCATCTCTCAAACCTTCCCCAAATCTAACCCTAATAAGCGAGAAGACTACTCACTCATTAGGAAATTAAAATAAATTTATCTAGGGCAAAGAATAAAAGATTAACTAGGGCAAGGAATTAAATTTATCTAGGGCAAGAATAGAAAATTAACCTAGGACAGAAAATAAAGAACTTACAAAAAATGATGCTCTCCAAAAGAATACTGAAATTTATTAATGAAGGGAGGCATAAGAAAATACAATGATTTAGGCTTCTATTTATAGGAGATAGAAACCTTAGGTTACAATTGCTTCGCAAGTCTGCATTTACAAAATATCCCTAGGTTGAGTAGTCAGCGCCGCAGCAGAATTTTGGTAAAAAATCTTCAAGTATAGGCTCTTAATGGCCGCGGAACCGCGGCCTGGGTAGGGTTTGGGCCGCGGCTCCACGGCCCAATCAGAAGATTGTTGGCTGAAATTTTGGGGTATGCTTCTGGGCTTCTTGGGCTTTCTGATTCTTTGGTTCTTTTATTCATTTGGATTCTAGATCTTCTCCAGATCTTTCAGTGAAAACTTGTAGTGGTCTTCTAACCGTTCGCTTTGACATCTTAGACCTTGCATTGCCTTGTACATTGTGAACTGTTCTTCATCTAGGCTTGACTAAGATCCTTCCATTTGTTGGTCAAAAGTCCCTCTTTTGTATCGTCTTTTGTCTTTTTCACTGTTTTCGCTCCAAGAACCTGTAACCTGTACTATGTAGCAGATATGGGTCAAAAGTACCTGTTTTATTGTAAAATGCATAAGAATGTGGAATATAATAATGCAAGAATATGATATGAAGAAATATCCCCAAACTTATCTTTTGCTCGTCCTCGAGCAAACTTATTTTTTATTCTCGACAAAAAAACCTAACCGCACTTTCGCAGGGAAACGCGATTGCACTGAGCTCGTGCAACAAGCCGTTAAACCTCTAGGTATCCCTAGTAGGAGGAGTGTTGTCTCCTGAGGGTTTTCAGCGGATACTACCCAAAAAATCCTATCAATTCGGCCCATTGACTATAATTCTCCAATTAGGGTTTCTAACAAGGAACTCTATTATCTTCGACTTGCAAATTATCCACCCATATTCTTCACACTTCCTCATCATCTAACTTAAGATTATATATTTTCTGCAGACCTACTTAGCTTTCGGCATTTCTTAAGTTTTCCTTCTAGGGTTTCATCTCCACTTAGGAATTTCTATCAACTCTACTAAAGATACAAGTTCTATTCTTCACTCTTTTCTCTCATCTAAACTCTAATCACATATCCCCACGTGTGTGTATAAATCACCCTTACACTTGGAAATTCAAATCAAGCAATCATACCCTTATCCATTGTCCAAAGTACTTATTAGTAGGTGAATTTTTAATTGAATTTTGCTTACACATCCTTCATGCGACCATTAATACTTCTTGAGGTAACAACAACCGATTACAAGATATGGTTGCACTTTAAAGCATAATTCCTAGTCTTGCAACACCCAAGGCTTTTAGCAGTGACTCCCAAACCAGTTGGTCTAAGGCACTAGGTGATGAAGCACCCTCGCTAAATATTTTTCTATTTTTTTTTGCAGCCTCAAGTAATTACAGAAACCAGTGTTCATTTTTTTCTTTATTCACAATTTTTTTTTTCATTTTTTATCGTACTAAGGACTTTAGACAAGAGCATTTCAAGGTCTCCTCTACTATTCCAAGTTTCAAGGTGCGTGATTGTGCAGATTGTAGGGTATACATTTTCAGAATCTAAAATTAAGCTAGGAACTATTTTTCAAACATATATTTTAATAAAAATTGATGAACAAAAGTCTCAAGGTGCGTGATTGTGCGGATCCGCGGCCGAGTTGACTCGGTTCTGGACCGAGTTTGGTGCAGTGTTCTTCTGATATGGTTTTGGGATTTTTAAGATATTTTATTTCTGCCCAGGTTTTCCAGAATAGAAATTTGTATTTAGGTGGCTATAAATCCGTATTTTTTTTTATCGAACATCACTATACTTTGACTATTGGGTTATATCTGTGTTGTTTATATGTATTTAACGTCTGCTAATCGCTATACGTCGATTAGTGAGGGTTATACATATCTGTGATCTGTAATGCTTATTGGTTTGTGTATATGAACTCGGTAGATTGTCGCGGATGAATAGCTGGGGTGGATGTGAGATGAGAGTTTCTTTTTTCTTTCATTCATGTAATATGTAAATTGATGTAATATTATTTGTTTGGCCGCACAACCGGGTCGGGGTTGTAGCCGTCATTGTATAATTTCTTTTTACTGTTTTTGCTCCTAGGATAGACCCATGGTGGGGGGCATAAACTACCGGGTATCTCGAAGTGCCGAGTGGCATACTCACGTCGTTGAGGGAGGTTGCTTCGCTTTGGGTACTTGGCGGGTAGTTTGCCGCACCCGTAGGGGTCTTGGGTGGGGTATTGGCTATTCATCGCGACCGTGTAATCCGCTTTTCGTTGCAGGCTCGAACGAATCGCGGATTCCTAGTATATCCAAAGTGTTCATCTGTGATATGTAATGGCTATCATTGCTATATATTTATATATGATAACTATTTAGGTGTTGCTTATGTTTTGCATCCGCGCTAGTCCAGCCCCCGCTCTGTCGTTAGTTAAGTAACCTAACGGGTGATGACGGGGCCCCGTGGCGAATGCGGATGGCATAAGCGTACACCATATTTTGGTTGTTTTCTGCAATGGTAGGATTAAATGATGGGACGCATTAAAAGAACTAATGCAAGAAAATAAACCAAGTAAAAGTCGATTGGAACACTTTGAAAACCACTCGGTTCTTTTCAAAACTAAACTTTTAAACGCGGAGCTTGAACCACTCCTTTTAAAAGCTATCTCGTTTCATCGATTATATCAAGTTCACTACGTTCACGGTTTCGCCAAAACCATTCGTAGCCCTCCGTCATTCCACATGAATGGTCAAAAAGTATTCAAGCTATGTATTTTGGCCAAAGTCAAGGCACAGTGATTGGTAGCTATTGGGTATTCATGTGCAGCATAGGTAGATGCGTTGGTTTGGGACAGTCGTGCTGCCATTTTGGCCAAAGTCAAGGGTAGGTATGGGTGGGTCCAAATTAACCAGGAGAATGACGGGTAGAACTTGACATGTGACTTATGATATTTTGGCCAAAGTCAAGGTCATAAGAGCATGGGGCAAAAAATCCACATCGGGAGTTTCATAAGTACTGAAACTTGCTAGCGCTGCATACCATTTGGAGTGTGATGATTCTGGTAGGATTCCTTCGGTTTTATCACGCGATGATATTTGGATCCCGATCCTACTGTGAGTATATGCTACTCCTCGGGAAAGTTCTCACTTAACGATCAATGCTATAAACCTAGTAGGTGTCTTGAAAGGTGTTAGCGGGGCTACGCCCACAGGAAAAAGAGGTTACTTAATTAAGGAACTTCGCAAAAGCGTTGGAAAACCTCCCTCGAAGTACCGACACTGGCCTGGCTGAACGGTTAAGCAAGTATTGTACGGTGAGATTGATCCCGACTAATTCTTCCTTTATGCTTTGAGGAGGGATTCGAGAGACAGTGGGAGCCATCCTGTTTAGAAAAACTAAAAACTACTCTAAACTTGCAAGATCATCATGCTAAAGTGTTTCTTTTATCTCTCCTAATTGCAGCGACCATTCAACATGACCGGACTTAAGTTATTACTAGATAAAAACATACTGACAGGGCCAAACTACAAAGATTGGCTCAGGATTGTCAAGATGACAATCACTTACGACAAGTTGGGGTATATCCTTACCACCAAAGCTCCCCCTGTCCCAGGTCCCACCTCCAGCGTCGCGGATATAGAAGTCCGTAAGAGATGGGAGATTGATTGCGCGAAGGCCAAATGCCTCGTACTTGCCTCGATGGACAACGAACATCAGAGGAGGCACAAGAATATGGACCTAGAGTCCATATTTCTCCATACAAAAGAACTGTATGGAGAGCAGTCTCGTATCGCAAGATACGAAGTGTCGAAGAAGCTATTTTCGGCAAGATTGGCCATCAGATCATCGGTAGCGGAACACGTACTTAAGATGATTGGCTACATAGAGGAGCTCGCGGACCTCGGGACCACGTTGGAGAATGAACTCTATACTGATTTGATTCTCCAGTCCCTTCCTTCCACTTACGCCCAGTTTATCCTAAACTTCAACATGCAAGGAAAGGAGGCTGAACTTTCCGAACTTCTGAACATGTTGAGGAGTGCTGAGAGCACCCTACAGAAAGATAGGAAGACATCCACTTTGTTTGTGGGAGGATCTTCCTCTTCTAAGTCCAGGGCGAAAGCCAAGGGAAAGAAGAAGAAAGCCCCCGCCAAACCAATGGACGGTGTTAGTAAAGTGGATACGAAGGGAAAGGGAAAGGCAACAAAGGTAGCGGGAAAGCTGGTGGGGAAGGAAGAATGCTTCTACTGTCACAAAAGTGGACACTAAAAACAGGATTGCATGGCTTAGAAGGCCAGAACCCAGGATCTCAAGCGAGTTGCGGCTTCAGCTTCAGGTGTGTATGTTATTGAAAACTGTCTATCAATAAACTCTACTTCCTGGGTATTGGATACCGGATCAGGATCTCATATCTGTAATTCTTTGCAGGCGTTGAGAAGGCGTAGAGTTTTGAAGGTAGGTGATATGACCCTCAGAGTTGCAAACGGAGCTAGCATGGATGCTGAGGCCGTGGGGGACTATCACCTGGGATTGTCAGATAGACATTTTTTGGTTTTGCGTAGTTGTTATTTTGTACCAAATGCAACCTGTAATATCATTTCTGTATCTTTATTATCTAAAGAAGTTATGAATTTGCATTTGTAAGTAATGTAGTGAACATTCACCTTAATCAAGTTTTGATTGGGTCTGGTACATTAAACAACGGTATATACGTATTAAACCAACCACAGATTTTCAATGTCCAGAATACACACAAAAGAATGTCTCCAGAAATCAATAAAACTTTCTTATGGCATTGTAGACTGGGTCACATCAATGAGAGAAGGTTGACTAAGTTACATACCGAAGGATATTTGGATCCGTTCGAATATCAATCGTATGCAACTTGTCAATCTTGTCTCAAAGGAAAGATGACAAAGACTCCGTTCACTGGACACGGAGTAAGAGCGAGCGAGCTCTTGGGACTCGTACACAGCGACGTGTGCGGTCCAATGTCTACGCATGCACGAAGTGGTTATTCTTACTTCATTACTTTTACGGATGACTTTTCAAGGTACGGTTATGTCTTCTTAATGAAACATAAATCCGAGGCCTTTGAAAAATTCCAGGAATACAAGAATGAAGTAGAAAAACAAACAGGCAAAAGTATCAAGGCACTGAGATCTGATCGAGGTGGTGAATACTTGAGTGCCGAGTTCCTGGGTTACTTAAAAGAGAATGGAATTCTCTCTCAGCTTACTCCTCCATACACTCCGCAACATAACGGCGTATCGGAGAGACGGAACCGAACCCTATTGGATATGGTACGGTCCATGATGAGTAACGCTGAGTTGCCACGATCGTTCTGGGGATATGCGCTAGAATCAGCTGCATACCTTTTGAACCGAGTTCCAACTAAGACTGTGCCTACTACACCATATCAAATGTGGTGAGGGAAGAGACCCTATCTTAATCACATTAAGACATGGGGATGTCCAGCTTTTGTCAAAAAGCAGCATGCGGACAAGCTCGAGGTACACTCAGTACAGTGCAAGTTTGTGGGATATCCAAAGAACTCCAAGGGATATTTCTTCTATTGCGAAGAGGAACAAAAGGTTTTTGTTTCTCGCCATGCCCACTTTCTAGAACACCAGTTCATAGAAAAAGAAATAAGTGGGAGCGTAATAGAACTGGAAGAAATTCCAGAACCACGAGCTATTACTGAAAGCTTAGTAGAACCAAAGGGTTCGAAAGATCAGGACATTCCCACGCCACTCCGCAGGAGTAGTAGGCAGTATCATCCGCCCGAGAGATACTACGGTTTTCTCATAGACGGGGATAGAGAGGATTGCATCATAGATTGTGATGAGCCTACTAGCTTCCAGCAAGCCATTCAGAGCGTTGACTCGGTAAAATGGCTGGATGCAATGCGGACCGAAATGGAGTCCATGTACACCAACAAAGTATGGACGTTGGACATTGCTCCAGATGGGGTAAAACCCGTAGGATGCAAGTGGATCTTCAAAATGAAGATTGGTGTAGATGGACAGGTTGAGACCTATAAAGCTAGACTGGTTGCAAAGGGTTTTCGTCAGCGACCTGGTTTGGACTATGACGAAACCTTTTCTCCAGTAGCTATGCTGAAATCCATTCGGATCTTTCTTGCCATTGCTGCCTTCCACGATTATGAGATTTGGCAGATGGACGTAAAGACCGCTTTTCTAAATGGAAATTTAGAGAAGTGTGTCTATATGGACCAGCCAGAGGGTTTCATTCAGAGTGGGAGCAGCGGAAAGGTGTGCAAGTTGCTTAAGTCTATTTATGGACTAAAGCAGGCATCACGGAGTTGGAACATCTGTTTTGATGAGACGGTCAAGGAATTTGGCTTTATCAAAAATCCAGATGAACCATGCATCTATTGTAGATTTGTAGCGAGAATTGTAGTATTCCTCGTTTTATACGTGGATGACATTCTCTTAATAGGAAATGACATTCCTATGCTACAATCTGTCAAGGGGTTCTTGTCACACAGGTTCTCCATGAAAGACCTGGGTGATGCCTCATACATTCTGGGGATCCGGATCTACCGTGACAGATCCAAGAGGATTTTAGGACTATCACAGTCTAGGTACATCGACACCATACTGAAAAGATTCAGTATGGAAGATTCCAAGCGCGGTAATTTACCGGCTTGTCACGGGATCACCCTCTCCAAAGAGATGTCTCCCAAGACTGATTTGGAGAGGGATCGCATGTCTATTATACCCTACGCTTTTGCGGTAGGCTGTATAATGTATGCGATGTTGTGTACCAGACCAGATGTGGCTTATGCACTGAGTGTGGTAAGCAGGTATCAGTCAAACCCTGGGGAGAAACATTGGATAGCGGTAAAGAACATTCCCAAGTACCTGAGAAGGACTAAGGAGATGTTCTTGGTGTATGGCGGAAAAGACCTCCAGATTGAGGCCTTTGCTGACTCCAGCTTCCAGAGTGACAAGGATGATTCCAAGTCCATGTCGGGTTTTGTCTTTACCCTCAATGGAGGGGCGGTGTGTTGGAAGAGCTCCAAACAGGAAACCGTTGCTGACTCGACTATGGAAGCGGAATACATCATTGCATCTGATGCCACAAAAGAAGCTGTCTGGATGAGGAAGTTCTTGAAAGAACTTCAGGTGGTTCCGTCCATTGTTGATCCAATACCTCTGTATTGCGACAACAACGGGGCTATAGTTTTAGCGAAGGAACCCAGGTCCTATCAGAAATCCAGACACATCTTGAGGCGGTATCACCTGATCAGGGAGATCGTGGATCGCCAGGAGATCGAGATTCGGAGGGTTGCTTCAGAAGATAACACTGCAGATCCATTCACGAAGGCCTTACCCCAGACTCAGTTCGAGCGGCTGGTTGAGATGATAGGTCTTCGATACGCCAGTACATGGCCTTAGTGCAAGTGGGAGATTGTTAGTGTATATGCCCTAGAGGCCATTACTGTATCATACTAGTATGTATATTACTTGATGGAAGCTTGGGATATTCACAGTTGTATATACAATCTTGCTCGAAATGGTAGTATGCTACTTGGTTTGTCTCTGCTTTAATATGTGCATGTGTTTCTTTTAGCATATCGCTTATATACATATTAGTAGAGCCCTTAGGATCTTTGATTGATTACCAGCGTTGTGATGGCGCTCACACTCGTGGGGGCTGGGTAATCCATAAGCACATCCTTATACAGGTCCTTAGTCGTAGGACTATCGAGATAGGGCATCGATACTCCGGAGTAGACTAGCGTATGCGCTTCTCATCCCAGCGTGGGAGACGGTCTGTCCCACAGCCGTCAGTACGTCGTACTTGAGATAGTATGCGGGTGCTCATTAGGTTACGAGTACATAGGACATGACTCGTCGGGAACTGTTGGTTGGTATTATACCTATCGTCAGTTATCAGTTCCCAGGTGACATGAGTACAGCTTAGTCCGCTGACTTGACACTGTCACTTCGCCTCGAGTGTGTTCCCACTGTACTTTGATTACTGCCCTACCATGGCTTAAAGGAGTCGTGCAAACAGGTAGTAGTTGGGTGCAGTCCCGAAGCACTTGGAGGCAGTAACGGTTAGACAGGATTCGTCTCTCCCGGTATTGGGGGTTGACATTGCGCTGTGTCCAGGAGAGCCATTACACAAGTAGTCCCTGGCCAGGGCAAGCGAGATATACTGGTAGGTTTCCAGTGTTATCTCAGGGTGTTCTGGGCTACACTCCGACACGACTTGTACCGCTATTAGGGGACTGACGTTTACCGCCCCCCTAGGCCCGCCATGCGATGTATCAGACGAACAGACCGGACTGTACGGAGACTGTCACATACAGGCTCAGTAGGAGTTCAGATGGGGTCACCTCGTCAGTCTTCTTATCGGCATCTACCTGGGGACCGTTATGTACAGCTAGTGCCGCTTGCGGTCTATGGTTAAACCCACTGCCAGCGTAGTGTTGAGTCTTTAGAGTCCCACACAGAGAGTTATTCGCCTTTAGGCAAAATGAGTAGAGGTCGCATGGTTTTGTGACAGGGTTCGTTCACATCCGCGCACTTGTGCACGTTTGCTGTCCGGACAGCTTATACTAGCGGGCTTTGGTTTAAGCCAGATCCTAGTATATGATTTGAGATTGGTTTTATCTCATTGTATTCGTGTTCCTCGGATCACGAATATGGGTGCGTATGCACAGTTGACTGAGACAGAGGCAGAGGACTTTGATTAGGGTTAATGACCATTGTTATTTTGTTAACCCTAATGCTTATGTGTGTATTATGATTAATTGATATTAGTTATATATAATTGTGCATGGTTAGGGTTGTTGACATTTTGACCATACTTGACTTGTTGACCTTGGTTGACACTTTGACCATCATCATTCCATATAAAAGATGCTCTTTGATCCTTACAATTTGCATTAAATATGAAATGATAATGGTCAAGTCTTGATTAAACCATGACAATTGTCTTGCTAATTATCTATTTACATAATTGACACATATATGTGAGAATGGTTCTTTATTCTCATTCATTCTATCATATTGATTCTCTCTCCTCTTCTTCCTCTCTCTCAAGCTCTCCCCTCTCATGTGTTGAGAAACACTTGAGCTTGAGATAAACCTCTCCAAAGTAATCTCTACTCTCATCTAAGGTTCTAGGATTAGCACTTCTAGCACCTTAGTTACTTCTAGCTTGAAGCAAAGGTTGAGGCTCTCGGGTGGATCCTTCTTCGACTAGAGAAGGAGACAAGGTGATCTCTTTCTTCCACTCCAAGGAGCAAGGAGAGAAGGACATAAAGCCTAAGGTATAACCTTTCTTCCATGTAGCTAAATCTAGTTAGCTTTTAGTTAGTTTTTGTTTAGCAAAGATCCTCTTTTAGTTAGTCCATGTTGCCTAGTTCGATAAAAATCCGATTTTTATTCCGTTTTCCTCCTCCCCGCAAGCACCGGGGTGGGCAACGTGGACTTAAAGATTTGTTATTTGGAGGAGAAAAGATTTTTAAGCGCAACGAATCCTGCAGACAAAGTTACAGAAAATATATCAAGATTTATAGAGGAGAAAGAGGGAAACTTACAGAGCAATTTTCACGAACTGAAGACACCATGCAGTCGCGTTTCCTCGGTCTTAAGGTGGATCCCACCGCGGAAAGGCGGTCAGTTGACCGGTGTGGATCCCCAAAATTTGTCTGACTTTCTGTGTTGACCAGACGGCGACGGTTTCGCGGTCCGAGGTTGGTTCGCGCGGCGGAAGGGCGGCGTTACCTGCAGTTCAGTGGTCCAAATTTTTTTTCCTCCTTAACTGTTGTAATCTTCTGTTGTTAAGATCGTCGATTTGCTGTTTTGATTTCTGTAGATTTCCAGATCCGAATTTGTGTATAGATCCTGCAAAATTCTCACAAGAATACCTTTTCCAAAAATAACAGATGATATATTTTTATATTTTTTTCAGATTTTTATGATTTTTTAATTTGTATTAACCCGAAATTGCAAAAAGGAATTAACACGCCATCCCCGGCAATGGCGCCATTTGATTGATCTCAAAACTATCTAGTAACCGCAATCAAGAACGGCGTCGCTTAGTAGCTAGCCGGTGAGTACGGGTCGGTCCACAGAGATGTTGTGAATTTCCTAATCGCTCTTATGAGTTAATTCCAAACGGTGTGAATGGATCAATTAAATCTAAAAACTAAATTAATCTAAATCTAAATCTTGCTAGGGTTAGGTTTAGGTTAAGTTTGGAAAGTCTATAAATCTCACCGCTTTCTATACCCATATGAAGATCTAATTAGGTGTTATGGTAATTATTAATAAAAGGGATTAGAATCATCGGGAAGATGTTTTCTTCCTCTAGTTTCTTATCCTTCCTTTATCAATCCTTACCCTAACCTCCATGGAAAATATCACAACCGGGCCTTTATACTACGGTATCACCGCTACCTCGAAGGATAGGGTGCCGTAGGGAGCGGTATGTGCATGTATGCATAAAGCCCTATGAAAATATATGACGGGCAAGAAAGGGGTGAGAGATCTTCATCTCTCAAACCTTCCCCAAATCTAACCCTAACAAGCGAGGAGACTACTCACTCATTAGGGAATTAAAATACATTTATCTAGGGCAGAGAATAAAAGATTAACTAGGGCAAGGAATTAAATTTATCTAGGGCAAAAATAGAAAATTAACCTAGGGCAGAAAATAAAGAACTTACAAAAAATGATGCTCTCCAAAAGAATGCTGAAATTTATTAATGAAGGGAGGCATGAGAAAATACAATGATTTAGGCTTCTATTTATAAGAGATAGAAACCCTAAATTACAGTTGATTCGCACGTCTGCATTTACAAAAATATCCCTAAGTTGAGTAGTCAGCGCCGCAGCAGAATTTTGGTAAAAAATCTTCAAGTATAGGCTCTTAATGGCCGCGGAACCGCGGTCTGGGTAGGGTTTAGGCCGCGGTTCCGCGGCCCAATCAGAAGATTGTTGGCTGAAATTTTGGGGTATGCTTCTGGGATTTTTGGGCTTTCTGATTCTTTGGTTCTTTTATTCATTTGGATTCTAGATCTTCTCCAGATCTTTCAGTGAAAACTTATAGTGGTCTTCTAACCGTTCGCTTTGACATCTTGGACCTTGCATTGCCTTGTACATTGTGAACTGTTCTTCGTCTAGGCTTGACTAAGATCCTTCCATTTGTTGGTCAAAAGTCCCTCTTTTGTATCGCCTTTTGTCTTTTTCACTGTTTTCGCTCCAAGAACCTGTAACCTATACTATGTAGCAGACATGGGTCAAAAGTACCTGTTTTATTGTAAAATGCATAAGAATGGGGAATATAATAATGCAAGAATATGATATGAACAATAATGCCTCCAAATTTTCAGGGAAAAAATTCTCACGGAAAGCTCCAAATCATGGGTTGTGTAATTGCGTTCGTGAATCTTCAGCGGTCTCGGTGCATATGCCACTACTTTTCCATGCTGATACTTCACACCACCAAGTCCCTACCCTAAATCATCACAGTAGATATCCCGGTCTGTTAGGGATGGTAAGGACGGGTGCGATCATTACGATCTATCATTCTTAGAATAACTTCATATTTGAAATTTTCAAAGGAGTTGGCCATTACTGGGCATGAAAATCAATAACGCTGTCAGGAAACCTCTTTGCTCCATCTGTCGCTCGCGGTAGTTGATGTGTCCCCCAAAGGACAAAGTCTAGGACATGTTTAGACACCAAGAATCGGAAATGCGTAAAATCGGCGGTTGCTTCCGGAAAATTTTGGAAGTTGAAGAAAGTTTGTAGGTATTTCTACACTAAAGATGAAAGTATAAGGGGTATGCAGGAAAAACTTGAGAGATATAAGCATAATGGAAAATTTTCGAACTAAGGAATGAAAAAAGAATTATAGCGAGTCTAACTAAGTGTCGCATCAAAAGGACAATAAGGTACTAGAAGGGAAGATTTGAATGGGGAATGGGTACCATTGATAACTCGTCCTGTGGTCTCAACTTCTTCGACTGCCATAGTGAAGGCCTGGCGTTTGGGGAGATTGTACTGGGCTTACTGAAAAACACGCTTTTGCGAAGGCAAAGGTGGTCCCCAAGCTGGTGCACCTTGTCCGGTCGGCTTAGCAGCAGGAAGCGGTCGGTCTCCATATTGTGGTGCCCCTGATTGTTCGAAAAAAGGTATGTTCTATGTGTGCTGCAAATTACCGCAATGAATAACGGTGTTACAATAGCTAGTCGTTAGTGGGTATAGGTTGTCCACAGAAAAACGGTGAACTGCTTTTTTTGCTTTAGACGAGTTGATAGAAGAAATGTGGAATTGTTATTTTTTATTAGTAAGCAGGTTTGAAAAGTTTATAATAGAAGGGCTTGTAGGGTTTATAGGATTTAGTGGTTAATGGATGAAGTTTTAGAAAATAATTCATTTTATCTTTTAATTATTTAATAATAAAGAAATAGCAATGAATGTGGATTAGGGTTCTTGTAGGGATTATGGTTTCCCTCTACTGACTCTTGTCCTTCCATTGATCCCTATTCGCATCAAGCTCTTAACAAAACGATTATTAACGAATCTCAAATCATGTTCGTGACTATCATGAATTGATAGAGCGCCCAATAAGAGGGTTAATATTCATTTTGCTAAAGTTTATAAAAATTAAAACTTTAAAGAGAATTTAAGAGATATTGTTCATCCATTATTTTACCATATCCTACAAATTCTAACAAGAAAGAATTTACCCACTCATTGAGATAAATGAAGTAGAAGAAAGGTGGAAGAAAAAGGAACCCATAATTAAAATTAAAAATGCAGAAAGTAAATGCGGCAAGTAAAGGCGGAAAGTAAATACGACAAAATTAAAGAAAGAACTACCTTTTATTGATTAACTATTGCATTATAAAAGTTGCTAGCTGAAAAACCAAATTACAAAATCCTAGTTTTCTCTAGATCGCTTGGTTGGTAGATCAGTCGATTCTTCGATGGATAGTTTGATGATTATAGATAGATAGCTCTCGGTCCTTTATATAGGCTCTGGAACTTAAAAGCCTAGACGTCATATTGAAGTGTGTATAAAGACGATCAAGCCCCTGATTTTTTTCACCTTACGGCCACCAATAGACTGTGCAACCACCGCCTATTGCCTTCTTTGACCGCGGATCCGCCGCCCCTTGGTGGTTTTGAGCTTCTAAATTCTTCGTGCCTTCGTCTCTTGATATTTGGAGATCTTTCTGATAAAAATATTCTAAAAAATATATTTCTTAGTCTCTGCCGTTGCGAGATTCTTCAATTTTCTCCTAAAATTCGGCAGATTTGATTTGGTGAAGCGATTTTCTGTGGATCTTCTACTTGTTTTTTAGACCCGAACTGATCTATTATAATATCTGCACAATATCTCAAATTATCTTATTAGTAGCATTTGTTTTATTTGATATATTATTCTAACCAATTAAATGATATGATATCTTAAGAATATTGGTTAAGAATATTTGAAATGATATACATATTTTAATAATAAATAATCTCATGGATATTTTATTTAAATATGATATGCATATATTCCCCAATTGTATTAATTATAAATAAGAAATATTTGACAATAATATTTTTACTAATAAACCCACATATGTTCTTAATTTACAAATAACACATTTTAGTAACTAATAATAATAGGGAAAATGACCGTACAAATGTGCAATAAATATGAACGATCAAATACCCCCAAACTTATCTTTAATCGTCCCAAGCAAACTATTTTATTAAAAAGAAAAAGAAAAAACCTAGCACACTTTCGTAGGCAACACAATTGCACTTAGCTCGTGCAATAAGCCGTTAAATCTCTAAGTGACTCTAATAGGAAGAGTGTTGTCTCCTGAGGGTTTTCAGCGGATTACACCCACAAAATCTCAAAATAAAAGAAGACAAAAATTACATCCAAAGATAAGGAACATATTAAAGAGAAACTTGAAAATAAGAGTTTCAAACCATACTAGCTTTTTAGTTGTCATGAGCCCTATCTTAATGGACTTGAAAAGATTTCGGAAATCAGATCCTCCCTCAATAAAACACCGTCTTTGGTCTTCCTCCCTACCCTTCGTCTAAATATCGATCATATACCCCTACGCATGTGTAAAAGTCATCCCTACACTTGGAGAATTCAATTCAAACTATCATACCCTTTGTCCTTATTCTTTAGTACTTTTTAGTCGGTGATGTTTTAGATGGAGTTGCTCACACATTCTTCATGCGACCGTTAATATTTCTTGAGGTACTGACCAACCGATTACCGAATGTGCTCACTTATTAAGGCGTAATTAGCAATATTCTAGTCCTGCAATATCTAAGGTTTAGCAGTGACTCCTAAACCAGTTGGTCTAAGACACTAGGTGATAAGCCACCATCGTTATATATTTTTTATTCTGCCTTAAGTAAGTACAAAACCAGTGTTCATTTTTCTGCACCACTTATATTTTATTTTTTTTCATACTAAGGTTTCTAGACAAGAGTAATTCAAGATATTCTCTATTATCCTAAGTTTCAAGATATATGCAAGTGCATATAGTAGGGTATCAACGTTCAGAAGTTTGGACTCAAGAATTTTGGACAATTTTTCAGACTTATTTCTATCCGCAGATTAGTTATTTCTTTATCTTACTAACCCTTAGGATAACAGCTCATGACTATGTATTACTAGTTTCGTTTTAAAACATCTAATTTTATCGCATTTCTTAAATCTTTTCCTCTCTATCATATGTATTTTTCACTTTCTAACTTTTATTTTCAATTTTTTTTATATATAGTGCCTAGTGCCAAATGATATGTCAATAAATACAAACCTTCCCCTAAACCTGTTTGCAGTAGTGTCCTCACTGATATTGTTCTTCGAGCGCAAAAATCTGTAGACTTGGGTGGAGATAATGGGGTCAAATGTCAGTCAAATGGGAAGCCACTCCCAAACTTGTTCTTTAGCACGCACATATTTTTATTATTTTTTTTATTTTATTATACACACCTCCATTCATAAATAAAACAGTATTACCGAAACATGGAGGTGGGGTGGAGGAAAGTTAGTCATGATAAAACAGCTCCTGCAAGAACAAGAGCTCCTCCGATGGGTTAGCGGAAAAGTACGGTTTTAATCTATGCCTATTTAATTTGAAAATAGAACCGTTTTTAGCATTTTCTACATCCACTGCACTGTGCGGGTACACATACCGCACCACAAAAGGCTTACCAGCTTCCGATAGCTGCCTGTTTGGTCAAAATCGAAGTTAAGCTCTTTAATTACCCACATTGCTTTATGTTTGATCTCGACAGGATGGTGGCAAGCATTCTCAAACACCAATCGATTAGGAGATATGCCAAGATCGGTCTTATATGCGGTACGAAATGCCCAAAGAGCATCAGTGAGTTTAGTGGACCAATCTTTACGGTTCTTTGAAACCGTTTTCTCCAAAATTTGCTTGATCTATCTATTAGAGATCTCAGCTTGCCCGCTCTTTTGGGGATGATAGGGTATAGAAAGCTTGTGGTTGATTAAATATTTCCGCATCAATGTCTCGAAAGACCGATTGCAGAAATGCGTCTCATTGCTGCTAATTATAGCGCGAGGGTTCCCGAATCGAGAAAAGATACTTTCTTTAAAGAACTTAACAACAACCTCGTTGTTATTAGTACGACACGGTATTACTTCCACCCATTTAGAGACGTAATCAACCGCTAAGAGAATGTATAAGTTCCCAAAAGAGTCGGAAAACGGGCCCATGAAATCAATTCCCCATACATCAAATATCTCTACAACCAAAATTGGTTGGAGCGGCATCTCGTTTCTCCGTGAATCCGACCCATGTGTTGACACCGTGAACAAGTTTTGCAATAATCATATGCATCTTTGAATAACGTTGGCCAATAAAATCCACATTGCAAAACTTTCTCCGCCATTTTTCTTGGACCAAAATGATCGCCACATGCTTGATCATGGTAGAAGGACAATACACTCCTGAACTCATTATTAGGGACACATCGGCGAATGATCTGATCGGGACAATACTTAAACAAATAGGGTTCGTCCCAGTAAAAGTGTTTCTCCTGGGATAAAAATCCGTGATTTTCTTGATTTAACCATTCGCTGGGTATAAGTCCCGTTGCTAAATAATTCACAATATCAGCGAACCAAGGTTCGCTAGATAGGGTCAAGAGATGTTCATCCGGAAAAGAGTCATTTATTGGCATGGTCAACGTTGGTGAAGAAGAAAGTCGTGAAAGATGGTCGGCTACAACGTTTTCACATCCACGTTTTTTTTGTATTATGAGGTCAAATTCTTGTAATAAGAGAATCCAACATATTAGCCTGGATTTAGTATTCTTCTTCGATAAAAGATGTCGTAATGCGGAATAATCGGTGTGAACTACGACCGGAGAGCTAATTAGGCAGGGCTTGAATTTTTCTAATGCAAATACAACTGCCAAGAGTTCTTTCTCAGTGGTTGTATAATTCATTTAAGAATCGTTCAAGGTCCTAATCGCATAATAAATTACTTGTGGCATCTTATCGATGTGTTGTCTTAAAACTGCACCATTAACAAAATCGGATGTATCACACATAAGCTCAAAAGGGTGATTCCAGTCTGGAGATGATAGAACGGGAGCTGTAGTGAGGAAACGTTTAAGTGATTCAAAAGCAGCTATGCAATCCGAGTCGAAATGAAATGTTTTATTTTTTTTCCAAGAGAAGAGTTAAGGGTCTAGCAATCTTGCTAAAGTTCTTAATGAATCGTCTATAAAATCCGGCATGATCAAGAAAGGGTCGTATATTTTTGATGCATTTGGGAGGAGGAAGGTTGGAAATGACATCTATTTTATTTTTTTCTACCTCAATACCTTTTCGTGAAATGATATGCCCTAAAACAATACTTTTTTGAACCATGAAATGACATTTTTCCCAATTCAAAATTAGATTCTTATCCTTACAGCAGGTAAGAACAGCGTCTAGATGATGTAAGCATTCCTCAAAGGAATCCCCAAATATGGAGAAATCCTCTATAAATATCTCTAGAAAATTTTCGACCATGTCCGAGAATATCCCCATCATAACCGCTGAAATATAGCAGGAGTATTGCATAACCCAAATGACATGCGTCTATAAGCGAAAGTACTGAAAGGACAAGTAAAAGCCTTCTTATCTTAATCTTTTTCGGTGATGGGAATCTGATTATAGCTTGAGTATTTGTCTAAAAAACAATATTACTCATGCCCAGCTAAACGTTCTAACATATGGTCAATGAAGGGTAGAGAGAAGTGTTATTTTCTCGTCGCGGCATTGAGTTTTCTATAATCAATACATACCCGCCATCCAGTTTGGATGCGTATTTGAATTAACTCATTTGCCTCATTAATTATGATTGATGCTAGACTTTTAAAGGACTACGTGAATATGACTTACCCATTGGCTATCAGATATTGGGTAAATTATACCATTATCTAAGCATTTGATGATTTCTTGCTTTACCGCCTCTTTCATGACGAGATTCAACCGTCTTTGTAGGTCATGGGCTAGTTTGGCTTCATCCATCAAATGTATATGATGTTCAACAATCAAGGGACTAGTCACTTTGATGTCTGCCATTGTCTAATTAAAAACTTGCCGATTCGATCTCAATACAGATAGAAGAGCTCTTTCTTGCTTTAAGGCTAGAGATGCTGATATGATGACGGAAAAAAACTCTTTCTCATATAAATATGCATATTTAAGATAAGACGGCATCGGCTTGAGATCAAGTGTCGGCGAAGAGACGATAGAAGGTAGGGTAAAGCAATGATACTCGGACTCCATGAGAGGTTCATAGCTAGCATAAGAAATTGACTCGGATAACTCAACCGACTCGTTCGACAAGTCAAAGGATTCAGACTCGGGGGTTGACTTATAGACAGAAAGGTCCCGTGAATCAAGATCATCAAGGAAAGTGGACCCTTCGTATTTCCTATTCGTGTAAGGAGTAGCTGGATCAAATAATAACACACTAGTGGCGTCGAGATCATTATTGTAAAACTCCTCAAATGCGCAACTGTCGGAAGCTATCTCGTTGACGGAACATATATCAATCATATGAGCAGAAGATTCAGAGGGTTGACTTCCTACCCTGAAAATGTTAAGTTCATTTATCATCTTCCTAAAGGATAGGTTCATGGAACCATTACGACAACTGATTACCGCATTCGAGGTTGTGAGAAATAGTCGACCAAGAATCACCGGAATTTGGTTCCGTGGGTTCGCCACAGGTTGTGTATCTAAAACTATAGACTCCATAGGGAATATAAATTCCCTGACTTTGATCAATACATTCTCTAGCTCATCCCTAGGGTAGGTGATAGATCGATCGGCCATCTGAAGAGTGCACTGCGTAGGTTTCAACTCTCCTATGCCTAATTGCTCATAAACAGAATACGGGAGCAAGTTAACACCAGCACCTAGATCGAGTAGAGCGCGATTGATGTTTTTACCCTAAATAGATATAGAAATTGTAGGACAATCGGGGTCTTTATGTTTCTTGGGCAAATGTTGTGTAAGAGCATCACTCACATTGCTCGCTAAGAAAACCTTTTTAGATACTTGATTTTTCCTTTTCTTAGTGCACAAGTCCTTAAGAATTTTTGCATAGGATGGAACTTTTTAGATAGCATCTACGAGAGGAATATTAATGTTAACTTGCTTAAATATTTCCACAATCTTCTCCATCTGTGGACTTGGTTTGTTGGGCTTCAACCGGTTTGGAAAATGAGCCTTATTAACAGAGGTTGGGTCCAACACTTGTGGATTAGTTTGTGGGGATGGAATGGATCCTAAAATTGGATTTGGGATGGTCTGATATGGTAATTCATTCAAAGAAGTGGATCGAGAGTTCGAGCCCAGTGGAGAACGGAGAATGGGCTCGAAAGAAAATGTTTGATTATACGAAGTAGAAGTAGTAGCCGGGGTGCCATCGAGATCATCAACTTGTTCACCAATATGGTTGTTCAGCACTCTTCCTGATCTCAACGTAATTATGGCACTCACGTTATGATTTTGTTGGTTAAGAACAGTGTTCGCGTTTTGTGGGTGGCCGAGATTTGGTAAAGGTTGAGATGGAAGTTTCCCTTTCTCTCTTTCACTCATTGCGGCGTTTAGCTGTGCAATTTGTGCTTCGACAGATTTGATGCTTTCACCGTGGGAAGCAGTGTGTTGCACTAACGTTTGGATAGAAGAGATTAAATTAGCCGATGTTTGCGTGGATTGCTTAATAAATGCTTTTAAACTTCTTTCAAGTGCATAGATTTTATCGGTACCGGCAGGACGAACATTATTTTGTGGATGGAAAGAATTGTTATAAGAGGTAAAGTTGTTGGCCGGGTTTTGGAATGATTGCGGTTGAAAGGGCTGCTGAATTTGTTATGGTAGTTGTTCTTGCTGTGGGGGAAGCCTTTGATAATTATTTTGATTTTGGCTTTGAGTTTGGTTTTGGTTCCAAGAAAAATTAGGATGGTTCCTCCATCCATGGTTATACGTGGATGAATAAGAATCGTTTCTAGGTCGTTGCTGAAAAGCTGCATTAATTTGTTCTTGACCTTGAGACGGAGAATTCAAAAGACATTCTTCCGTTAAATGTGATGAGTCAAAACTGCAACCACACACGGTTTTGGGGAGCGCAACTTGGTTTAGAGAGGTTGAAGAGAATTTGCTTTCAATAGCTTCGAGCTTCTTTTGCATCGTAGCCATTTCAACTTTCATTGCGATGGAAGCGTCGAGATGATGGATACCTGCCCTAGACGAAGATGATATTGTTGGTCTTGTGCTCTCCCACTGTAATGTTTGTTCGATGAGATCTTCCGAAAATTCCCATGCTTCTTCGTCGGATTTTGACATGAAATGAAATTGACAAATGGTTTCTAGCATTTATTTTGTCGCTGGATTAACACCCTCATAAATAATTTGGCAAAGTTTCCATTTTTCGACTCCATGATGAGGGCATTGGATAAGGAGATCTTTAAATTTTTCAAAGCATTTCCAAAAGGGTTCGTTGGGAAGTTGGGCAAACTTGTTAATCTCACTCCTAATGACGGCAGTCTTATTATTAGGATAAGATTTCTTGAGCAATGCTTTAATAAATTCATCCCAATTGGTGATAGAATGTGAGGAGGTGCTATAAAGCCACTTCTCTGCGAGACCGCACAAGGTAAAAGGTAGAAGATGTAATCGCATAGCATCCCCTGAAAATTGGGTGGTGTTCATCATTGCACATACGTTTTTGAATTTGGTTATAAAAATGTATGTATCTTTAGATTCAAACCCGTGAAATTTGGGCAAAAAGTTGATGAAATGAGGTTTAATTTCAAAATTATCCCCATTGGCTGGTGGAAGAGATAGACACGCAGGAGGGGGTCCGCGTATGGGGTAGCATCGGTCTTGGAGAGCGATGGTGATGGATTCTGAATTTGCGCACTTATGGATGGTGGCATTGTGGTGTTGTTAAAACCCGGTGGAGGTCCGTTCATCTCGGGAGATGTGGTGGGTGGAGGAGAAAAAGAAGGTGAAGCAGTATCGACTTCGGAATCGACAGCAAAAACACGGACTAGACGTGCACTAGAATCCCGTGTCCAGCCGATCATGCACTAAGCGGGTTTAGGGCATGTGGCAGCGTGTGATACATGTGCGAACAATTTTAAGAAGGCTTTTTTTGACAAGAGTGATGGACATAAGGCTTGAATCAACCAATCATAAGATGTACAATTAGTCCCTAGAGCTAGGGTCACCTAGATGAAATCACTAGACCGCTCCTAAACTTCCAAAGGACAAGACGTAGGATCAATCCTCTATCACCTCATTATCAATCTTGCAGCCAGGTAAGTGCCAGGTAAGTGGGAGGTATCCGCTATACGAATCACCGAAATAGCGGACTTAATTAAGTAAACCACTTTCCTTAGCCACACTTGTCTTAGACACAACAAGAGAAATGCGGATAAGCAATAAATTATCCATGACCCTCTTTTGTCCTAATTGAGCGTAATTATCCTTAGAGGGTTGGTCTAGATATTTTTTTTATTAATGTCGGGTGATAGAATGCTCGTTTGTGATCTGCGGGGCCTAGGAAGGGGGATGAAATCCCCACTTAATCTAAATTTAGGTTTCTTTCCCTTTAATGTCCGTTTTAAATATGCAAAACAAACCGAAATAAAAAAACACGCAAAAAGATTTTTAGCGGCTCTATTTGCAAAGAATCCTGCAGGTAAAAACAATTTATTGGAGCGTTAGAGGAGAGAGGAAGACAATAGGATAATACCAGAAAAATTTAGGGGCTCAACTCCCCAAGGTAGCTGCACTTTCGCCGCCCAATGCCTCTTTTGGCCGCGGTTGCGCCGCCGTATGATGAGATCTCCCCTCCAAACTTATTCACAGCACTCCAATGCTCCTCTGGTTCAATTTGAAAGTCTCTGAATCTTTGTTGGTTCACTTCAATTACTCTAAATTTTCTTGCAAAATTCGCACAAGAATCATTAAAAATACAAGATGCGGTTTTGGTTCTCTTTTTATTTTTATTTTTTTCTGGTTTTTATAAGAAATCAACCCGAATAATAAGAAAAATATTACGACCGTTTCCCTGGCAACGATGCCATTTGATTGTTCGGAAAAAGGTGTGTGCAATGTGTGTTGTAAATTACCGCAATCAATAACGGTGTCGCAATATCTAGTCGCTAGTAAGTACGGGTCGTCCACAGGAAAATGGTGAACTGATTTTCTTGCTTTAGACGAGTTGATAGAAGAAATGTGGAATTGTTATCGTTTATTACTAAGAAGGTTTGAAAAGTTTATAATAGAAGAGCTTGTAGGGTTTATAGGATTTAGTAGTTAATATATGAAGTTTTAAAAAATAATTCCTTTTATCTTTTAATTATTTAATACAAGAGAAATAGCGATGAATGTGGATTATGATTCTTATAGGGAATTAGGGTTTCTCTTTACCGACCCTTGTCCTTCCATTGATCCCTATTCGTCTCAAGCCCTTAACAAAACGATTATTAACAAATCTCAAATCATGGTCGTGACTATCATGAATTGATAGCGCGCCTAATAAGAGGATTACTATTCATTTTGCTAAACTTTATAAAAATTAAAACTTTAAAGAGAATTTAAGAGATATTGTTCATCCATTATTTTACCATATCCTACAAACCCTTGTAAGCAAGAATTTACTCGCATATTGGGATAAACGAAATAGAAAAAAGGTGGAATAAAAAGGAACCCATAATTAAAATTAAAAATGCAGAATGTAATTGTGGAAAGTAAATGCGAATAAATTAAAGAGAGAACTACCTTTTATTAATTAACTATTGCATTACAAAATTTGCTCTCTGAAAAACCAAATTACAAAACCTTAGTTTTCTTTAGATCGCTTGGTTGGTAGATCAGTCGATTTTTTGATGGATAGTTCGATGATTATAGATAGATAGCTCTCGGTCCTTTATATAGGCTCTGGAACTTGAAATTCTAGACGTCATATTGAAGTGTATATAAAGACGATGAAGCCCCTGATTTTTTTCATCTTACGGCCACCAATACACTGCGTAACCGCCGCCTATTGCCTTCTTTAACCGTGGATCCGCCGTTCCTTGGTGGGTTTGAGCTTCCAAATTCTTTGCGCCTTCCTCTCTTAATATTTGAAGATCTTTCTGATAAAAATATTCTGAAAATATATCTCTTAGTCTCTGCCGTTGCGAGATTCTTCAATTTGCTCCTAAAATTCGGCAGATTTGATTTGGTGAATCAATTTGCTTTGGATCTCCTACTTTTTTTTCAGACCTGAATTGATCTACTATAATATTTGCACAATATCTCAAATCATCTTGTTAGTAGCATTTGTTTTATTTGAGATATTATTTTAACCAATTAAATGATATGATATCTTAAGAATATTGTTTAAGAATATTTGATATGTATGCATATTTTAATAACAAATAATCTCATGGATATTTTATTTAAATATGATATGCATATATTTCCCAATTATATTAATTATAAATTAAGAAACATATGACAATAATTATTTTACTAATAAACCCACATATGTTCTTAATTTACAAATAACACATTTTAATAACTAATAATAATTGGAAAAATGACCGTACAAATCTCATCTAACAGACGTTTCAGGGATAGAGAAGGAAAAAAGAAGTCCATCAACGAGTTACACTCGTGTAGGATTTTCTCAACAGAAAGTAATGGTAAAGAGAATAAGTGTGTGTGATGTATGTTGTCATATGTGTGAAGATGTATGATGTATGCGTTATAGGAATCAGATAAACTATGGCATACTGTGTAAGGTAATTACATATAATATGTTCGTTTAGTTTGTTAGACAAGAGTACCGGATTCTCGAGATTATTCCATTGCACCACGGAACAACAGTTAGGAAAAGTGAAATGTACTGTTCCACTTTCCCGGATCTGATCGAGTAATAGAGAAATCCAAGTCCGTATACTATCTTTGCCTAATCAAACCACCCATCCCCGTTTTATTCGGTGTAAAGTTTTTACGAATTAGAGTTAGTGCGTATATCATCTTGGCATGGAATTTCCACATTAGTATGTCATCCATAATTTGGATTATTCGCCCTTAATGTAGGGTTAGTCTCCGCTCGAATATTCGGTTGGTATTCTTCGCCCGAATATCGGGTTGGTAGGCATTCGTATATTAGACTGTTCATATCATTCGTAATAGCATTCCATATCCAGGTTCGCGTATTCTAATCCTAACTGTATCGTAGATCATATCGTGTGATATATCAAAAGTTTGAATTCAAGTAGATAATATCTTAGTCGATATGGACTTTCCACGGCCGTTGTTTATATCTTGTTCCATTATTGTTTGGAAAGTACACATAGTATTTTATAGAACCCTTTGTTTATAAAAGACTATAGTATTTTCCGTAATTATTGTTTATATAAAAAATCATGGTATTTTAGGGAAAAATATTGTTTTATGAAATTCCATGATATTTTAGGGTAATTATCTTTTAATAAAGATTGTGACATTTTAATAAAATTATCTCTTTATAAAAGAGTATGGTATTTATGAGGTATATTAACGGAAATTATCTTTTATTATAAATGTTTTGGTATTTTAATAAAATAATTAGTCTACCAAGTTCGTGGTATTTTAGTAAAAATTATGATTTAGAAAGGTTCGCGGTATTTTAATAAAAATATCACTTAGAAAAGTTTAGCTTATTTTAAAGAAAATAATATTTTTCTAAAGTTCGTAGTATTATAATGAAAATATAATTTCTTAAGAGTTGATGGTATTTTTGTGCAATTGAGATTTCATTGAAAATATGTTTTTCCAAGTTTACCATCAATTTTATTTAAAAATAACCAATATATAAAAATTTACTATGATTTTCCATGTTTTTAATAATTAGGGAAAAATTACCGATAACTTTTATTTAAAACCGAAGAATAATTATATTTATTCATGTAAAAGTTGTCCCGGTCATGATAGTCGCTTAACGGCTTAGTTTAATATGTCCAAACTTGGTATGGGGATAGGTCATTACCCCATGAATTTATCGCGAAGGATAATTGCTAAAAGTTTATTATTTAATTATGATAATTATATGGTAAAAATCGGTATAAAACGTTTAATTATATTTAACTAGTTACATTCATTTAAAATGCTCTGGGATAATTTTAATATCATCATAGTAGCCTAATGAAGATATCGGATGGTCAAGTGTTGAGAGATCCTACCAGAAACGAGCTAGAAAAATAAAAATCGGGGAGCGTCGGGTTGTACGAGAATAGATATATCTTAATGACAAGAATTATTTAGCCTTTGGGACTAGAACCAGTATGTAGAGGACTCAAATATAAATCTCTGAAAATATTTTGGGATTTATTTGTCAAGCAGATATTTTTCGGGGATTTTTACAATCTCATGGGTATTTATAGGGATTTTCTTGGATTAAAAATCCCCATTTTTTTCCAGCTGCTACCGGAGCCGGCTCCACGAAGCCGACCTGATTCGCTCGTCCATGTACCCGATCCAAAAACTCCAGTCGCTTCACACCGGTGAGCTGGCGTGGGCTCCCGCTCGAGCTAACGCTGCTGATCTGGGCCGCTGGATCTTTGATTCAACGGTCCAGATCAAAGGCGCCAATTATATATATATATATATATATATACACACACACACACACACACACACACACACTTTTCTTTTATTTAAAAAAACCTGTCTGCGGGATCTGGGCCATTGGTTTTCAGATCCGATGGCCCAGATTCATTCCCGCTCGAAAATTATTATAAATTCGTTTTTATGTAAAAATGTTTTAAAATTTGTTTTTGGGATTTAAAAATAGTTAAGAATATTTTAAAATTTTGAGAAAATTATAGAAAATATATTTTGATGTTTTCTTCCGTATGCAACCAAATTTGGTCCAAAAATAACTCGCTTTTTCGGTTTTAAAAACTTTTCCCTTCGATAAAAATTCTATTTAAATTCTTAAAAATTACCAAATATTTATTAAAATTCCTAAAAATCATATTAATTCATTTTGATCATGGAAAAATATTTTTAAATTGTTTTCTACCAATAGATGCAGTAAAATAATTGTTTTGACATTGGGAAAATTATAAAACGTTTTTATTACATATCTATAGTATATGGTCGTTACAATTTTAAATTTTTTGCTTTAATTTTCAATTTGTAATGGATCCAAAAACTTTTGTTGCTGTTGTTTGTTGTTGGTGCTATTGATGTTGTTGATCTTGTAATTGTTACTGTTGCTGTCTTGTTGTTGTTCTCGTTATTGTTGGGATGGGGGATATCGTTGGGGGTACATGCGGCACTCACTTCGACTCTGTCTTCTCTTCTTCCCTTCGGCGGCCAATCTCACCCCCCGTCATGGCCTCACCGACGGTGGTGGTAAATTAATTTCCCTTTTCGCCACCTTCAAGTTTCTTTCTTCTTCTTTTTCCTGTTTCAAATAAACTCATGGCCCTTGTTCACTTTGGGGATTTTTATGTGTATCTAATTCCTCAAAATCATTTTGGCAGATCATCATGGAGCTGCGAGGATTAACATATGGGAAGACCCAATGAGCCCATCCAAATGGAAGGAAGATCATGTAAGATTTTCACCCCTTTGATTTTTTCGCATTCATGTGCCTTAAAAAACATAGGCTTGGAATTATTTTTGATACAAGAGAAGACTTAATTAGACCATTTCCTTTTAGAGCATCCGTAATATGTATTAGCAAGATTGCATACTTGTTTTGAGACTTTCCTTTTAATGTGAGGCGTGGTAGTTGGTGACAGATATCTAAAGGTTAATGGAAGGAGGAGGGGAATTTTTTTTCCCTCCATATTGCATCAAAACGGTATCGGTTTAAACCGTCATCAAAAGTGGGTTATGGTAACGGTTCAAACTATTATCAAATTTATGATGACAGGGATTTTGGTAATTGTTTAAACAGTTACAAGACTTCTGGTGACAGGGTTTTTGGTAACGGTTGTCTAACGGTTCTAACCGTTACCAAATACATATTCTTTAGTAGTGATTGCAAAACGGTTCATGTTTTTATAAACGGATCCTCTCGATCTACGATATATTTTAACGATCCGATCCTTTCAATTTGATCGTCCTACCTTTACATATACGTGTATGAAAAAACAAAGAATTTAAAGACCTCTAGCCTATGCATCGAATGAATTTTATGTCACATTATTGAAAGACGTCCATTTTTGCACCCATCGATGGATGGGTTAGAGGTCTTTAAATCCTTGATTTTTCAAACACATATATTTGAGGGTAGGGTGATCAATTTGAACGGATCGGATCGTTAAAATATGCCGTGTATTGGGAGTTCTCGTTTTTTAAAAACGCGGACCGGTTTGCAATTGATCACTATATATAGGGGAGTGCTCCATTGCAAACCGGTCCGTGTTTTTTAAAAATGGGAACTCTCGATCCACAGTATATTTTAACGATCCTGTCCATTCAAGTTGATCACCCTACCCTCAAATATATGTTTAAGAAATAAAGGATTTAAAGACCTCTAGACTATACTTCGGATGGCGTTTATGTCGCATTATCGAAAGACGTTCATTTTTGCACCTATCGATGCATAGGCTAGAGGTCTTTAAATTTCTTGATTTTTCATACACATATATTTGAAGGTTGTGTGATAAACTTGAACAGATCGGATCATTAAAATATGTCATGGATCCAGAATTCCTGTTTTTAAAAAACGCGGACTGGTTTGCAATGGATCTCTCCCCTATATCTAGCCTATGCATCGATGAGTGCAAAAATGAACGTCTTTCGATAACACTACTATAATGAAGGGTTGCCCCTACGGATAGATGAATTCATAGGGGTAACTTTTTATCGTCCCTACGGTTTACTCCGTAGGGGCATTGTTTACCCTTATGGTGCCCACCGTAGGGACATAAATTAATTAAAAAAATATTAAAATGTAATCACTTTATTTGGCCTTACGGTGCCGCAAAATAAAGCCCTACGGATTGAACCGTAGGGGCAACAAGGGGTTATTTAAAAAAAATAAAGCTAAGTAATTTCCCACTGTCTCCTAAAATTTCCCACCAACCTTATCTCTTCCGCATCTCGTCCCTCGTCGTCGATCTCATCATCGACTTCCTCGCCCCTCATCATTGACTTCATCGTCGCCGATCAAGCTCGTCGGCGAGTTCCTCCTCCATCGCCGTCGATTGAGCTCGTCGTGGAGTTCCTTGTCGCCGCTAATCGACATCAAGGTCCTCGTCGCCGCTAATCGAGATCGAGTTCCTCGTCGCCGCCTCCACCTCTTCGAGATCCATCTTCCCGGTCTCCTCCACCTCGTCGAGCTCTTAGCCTCCATCTCCTTGAGCTCTTTGCCGCCGGCCGGTCTTTGGCAGCAAGGTGAATTTATATAATTTGAAATTGAATTTTCCTAATTAGTTATGTTTTTTTATTTCTGTAAATTAATTAGGAATTTAATTTATAATTTTATTTTTTTTGTTGTTATTGTTGTTGATTTTAGGGTTAGAGTAAGGGTTATAGGGCCGGGTTAATTAAGGGTTAATTTAGGTTAGGGTTTGGGTGATGATTAAGATTAGGGTTAATTTAGGTTAATTAGGTAAAATAGGATTAGGGTTTGGGTGATGATTAGGATTAGGGTTAATTAGATAAAATAGGGTTGGTGATGATTAGGGTTAGGGTTAATTAGATTAATTAGGGTTAATTTTGGTTTGGGTTAGGGTTAATTTGAGTTAGGGTTTGGGTGATGATTAGGGTTAGGGTTAATTTGGGTTAATTAGGTAAAATAGGGCTACGGTGTTTGTCACGCCCCGCTTCCCAGAGTACGCTAAGATAGGCACGTGACAGAGCCAACCATGTTACCTGTGGATAGGAAATATCCCTCCACAGTCACATTACGGCTGCAGAGATATCAAGAACAGTAATAAACTATCTAACACATGTCCATAAGCCAGAATAAACGAGTTATGAAATAAAATAATGCGAAAGCAAAAGATCCAATACAATAATAATCTGGAATGTACGTCCCATAATGCGGGCTCACATCAGGAATGAAATACTGAAGAAAACTAAACTAAACTAATAACAGGTCCTCACTGCTCGTCCTGTTGTTCAAAATACTCCTGGACTGCCTGCGATAAGGATAAGGGATCTGGGCCATGCAAAACCCAGATGTCAGTGCGTCATAATATCAATAATTCTATGCAAGCAGAATGTGATGAAATATGCAGGCATGAAGTATGAACAGTAACAAGTCATCAGTAGCAAGTAAACCGTAATATGAACATAGATCAGTGAACAGGATATAAACAGGTGAAGTGCAGTGAGTAATCTAGACTGTGCTATAAGGTTATCTACTCTAAAGTTATTCGAAATCAATTAATGTAATCCTCATCGTAATCCATCGGTCTATACCCCGTTCAACCCCACGGGACCACGGTAACAAGATATGATAGACTGTGAGTCTATGTCCCGTTCAACCCCACGGGACCACAGTAACATGATGTAATAGCCTTTGAGTTACGTTCGGCTACATTCTTGATTTCCCCATACCCTCAAGTTATGTGTGTGAGTCAGGTATTGATAAATCTAGAGCTAATGCCAACACAAGATCAAGCAGGTACAGGTTTGTCTGTATAGACAACAGGAAATGTCCGTAGGGACAACAGGTCAAGATTGTCGGCATTAGTAACAAAACCAGGTAACATGTCAAGCTGTGGTACATCAGGTCATGTCAGGTGGTGTACATGTATCAAGTCATGTCAAGTAGTGCACAAGTATCAAGTGGGTGCTCATAATCAAACTGTAATAAGTATGGGTGCACAAAATCAAGTATGGAGTATTAATATAACAATAAAATGAAATAATGTGACATGGTATGCAAATCGATATAAAATCAATGATATGGATGCACAATTATCGATTAGGGTTACATTTATAGTTCCAATACTAATTAGGATGCACTTTATTAAACATAGGGTGTTAATATCACAGTATTATGTATTAATGTGATTTATAGATGCAGTTATATATATTTTAAATGAGATGAATGCAACGGATATCCAAAAACAGTAAAACTATAAAATGGTAATATGGGATGTACAACTAAGCAATATGAGATGTAAATATTCTATTGGGTACAGTATATTGTAGTATAGTATGTAATAAGATAAGTTTGCATGCGCTAGATGTAAAGTAACACGTACGGATGCAGACGGATGTCGAAAAAACGGTAAAAGCAAACATGGGGTGCATAATTTGAAATACCAGTATTATATTTATTAAAATAGATATATATATAAAGTAATGTAGCATGTAGCAAGATAAACTTGCCTAGACGGATCAAGAAACGGATATGTACGGTACGTCCGACGTCGGCAAAATATCGCGATGCACGCACGGCACACGGAACGGGTCCAAGTAACGCACGAGGGTGATCACGCGAGTAAGGTACGTCATCTGATCGTCGGCGTCGATCCCGGCTCCAGCGAATGGACCGTGGTTGCAGAGAGGAGGTGATGGTGTCAACGGTGGTGAACGGAGCTCCGGTGAAGAGGGTTGGTTGTTAGGGTATGGGGTTGGTTCGGTTAGGTCTGGGGTTTGGGTGCAGGGAAGAGATATAGAGAAGAAGTGCAGAGGAGAGGGAGAGGAGGAGATGATGATGATGGCGGTGTGAAGCTGGGGTCGTCGGAGGTGAGGGAACGGTGACGAGGTGAGGGTTCTGTGGGTTTGAAGGTGCAGGAGGTGCTCGGGAATGGAGAGAGAATAAGAAGGAGATGTCGATGAAGAGGAGAAGGACGCTCGGTGATGTGAGGGTGAAGAGGCTATGGAGTTTTAGGGTTAAGGTTTGAGTTGGTGATGGGTTGAAGGAAGAAGGCTCGGGGTTAAAAAGGAAGATGAAGACGAGGTAGGGGGGATTTGTTGAGAGATGTGAGCGTAGCGCTCAGGGGGGTGACGCGATCCAATGTTACCGCGAGAGGAGAGAGAGTGAGAAGCGAGAGGAGAAAGATAAAGAGAGAGCGAGATGAGAGAGAGACGAGGAGAAAGAATTTGTTGTTTAGTGGGGGGGAGAGAGATGAGTGTTTGTTATCTCGTTAGGATTTTAATTTAGAAAATATTTTAGTTAGTTTATTAAAAGATTCTAACTGTTAAGAAATTTAAACGGTTAAATTAAATTTAATATTATATTAAATAAATTTGAATTTTGGCGGGATACAAAAATATTCCAAAACGCACCCGGGTCGGGTCTAAAAATTTAGTTTTAAAATATGAAAAATATATGCGACGACCAAATTTAAAAATGAATGCTCGGGTAATGAAAAAGCATGCCCCCAAGAATGGATGCACGTACGTGCGCGTAGCCATCCAAACACGTCCGTTTCACTGAACGGGACGAGAACAAGATGCGCGGATGCAACCACGGGGTTAGGGGTATCAGGTAGGCCATGTTATGTAATTTTAAATTATTTTACGTGACTTAAAATGTTATATGGTAAAAGATGCAATGCCAGATAAAATGCCAGTATGCAGTATTCATGAAAGTGCACATGTCTATGTAACAAGTCAGGATAATTTATAAATATGAATCAAACAAGTTTCAAGCAAGCGGGTCGGGTCGGATGCAATACTACTCTGAAATACCATTCGCACCCAAAACACGATAAATTAAGAAAATACCAAAATAAGCGAATACGAGAACTGGAACTGGTATAAATGAACTAGGGTGTTACAGTATTGATTAGGGTTAATTTTTTTAATTAGATTAATTTTGGGTTAATTAGGGATAATTTGAGTCAGGGTGATGAGTAGGGTTAATTTAGGTTAATTAGGTTAATTTGTGTTGGATATGTAAGCCCTAAAGGCCTTCAATGCATATGATGCAAGAGATATTTATGTACAGGACAATTTTGCTCGATATGATAGTATACTATTTGGTTTGTCTTTATTTTAACATATGATATGTTTTACTTAGTATTTCATATCTTGTATACATGTTGATAAAGCCCGTAGGATCTTTGCTTGACTACCAGCGTTGTGGTGACAATCATACTTGTGGGAGCTGGGTAGTCGATAATCACATTCTTAAAATGTCCCTAGTTGTAGGAGTATCGATACTGGGCATCGATACTCTAGAGTACACCGGTGCATACATATCTAGACCCTGATGAGGGGCGATGGATTGGTCTCACAGCCATTGGTGAGGTGCACCTAAGATTGTATACAGGTGTTCACTGGGGGTGAGTACATCGACGGACTCGCCGAGAACTGGCTAGATGGTATTATACCTAGCGTCAAATAGCAGTTTTCAGGTGTTATGAGTGCAGATAATCTGTCGACATGATGTCGTCATTAGTCTCGTGTGAGTTCCCACTGTGCTTTGATTACTACCCTACCATGGCTCTATTGAGTCATGCAAACAGGTTTTAATTGGGTACAGTCCCGAGCCACATGGAGGCAGTGAGCATCTGTTGAGGATTCGTCTCTCTCGGTATAGGAAGTCGATGTCGCGTTGTGATCGGTTGGCCAACACCATAAGTCCCTGGCTATGGCGGATTGAGAATTACTGATAGTTGGACCAGTAGATTCTCGGATGGTCTTGAGCCACACCGGCATGACTTGTCAGGTTATTAGGGGTCTGACGTTTTCCACCCCATAGACCCGGCATGCGATACTCTCAGACGAACAGACCGGACTGCACGGAGATTGTCATGGACAGGCTCAATAGGGGTTCGGATGAGTTCGCTCGTCGGCCTTTTTTTCGACAGATACTTGGGTAGCTATTACGTACAGCTAGTGCTAATGACGGACTTATGGTTAAACCCACTGACAACGTACTGTCGAGTCTTTAGAGTCCTACACAGGGGGTTTCCCTGGTTCGGGCGAAACGATGTAGAGGCCGTATGGTTTTACTTGCAGGGTTCCGATCATATACGTGTACTGGTTACACGGATATTGTTCGGACTAATAATACTAGTGGGCTTTGGTTTAAGCCGGATTCTAGTATTATATTATTGGATTATTATTATCTCATTGTATTCATATTTTTTACAGGAAGAATATGGGTATGTATATACGGTGAGAGCATTCTTGTAATTTCACAAGAGATGTTTCTAGAAGGGGACACCTCATTATTTCATTTATCTATTTTTGGAAATAGATTAATGGGGTGGAAAATGGAGATATTGTGGCATGGTTGAAGCATGGCGAATTCATTTGTTTATTCATTTGACTTTACTGTTCAAGCATGATTGCTTATTTTCTATTGAAAATATTGCATGCTTGATTATTGAATGACTTAGCCATTCCTCATTTGCCACTTCACTTGGTTCATTTTGTGTTTTCTCACTCTCTCTCCATTTTTACTCCTTTCCTTCTTCCCCAAACCCTAACTCTCACATGTGTTGTGAATCTTAGGGTTCTTGAGATAAAATACTCTAATCATCTCTCTACATCTCCTAAGCTATCTAGATTAGCAAACTAGATATCTTAGTTACCTCATTCTTGAGGTTGAAGTTTGAACCATAAACTCTCGGGTGGATCATCTTCGACACGAGGAGGTCGATGACCGATGTTGATTCAAGCCATCTAAGAGCTTAAGAAGAGAAGAAGAAGACCCGAAGGACTTGAACTCTAGAGGTATAAAACTCTTACCGAGTAGTTAGAACCTCTTTGTAGTTTTAGCTAGTTAGGGTTTCCGAAAGATCCAGGGGCTTAGGTCGATGTTGCAACTCTTGAAAAAAATCTTTTTTTGTGTATTCCGCCTCTCCGCAAACCCATGGGGTGTGTGACATCGACTTACACTGGTATCAGAGCCACTTAAACCTTAACTAGCTAGCTAACAAGTAGTTATAACTTCCATCGATGGAAAAATACTTGAAATCACATTTCCATATATATGCTTGTTGTCGATTTTTAAACCGTTCAAAAAATTATTTCATTGGCCTTAAAAATACATGCAGGCTTTTCTAAGAACCAGGAAAAATTTCGAGCTTGTAATCCACAAACATGATCACAGAACCGCGGCCAAACAACTAGTTTAGCCGCGGATCCGCGTCCGAGTCACGGCCGATTCGCTTTAAATTTTTTCTGTAGTTCTAGTCTTTGGAAATATGATTTATGGCATATTTGGTTTCTACCCAGATTTGTTTTTGTACTGGTTTGTGCATGGGGTAGACACGGAATGCTATTTTCGATCAAAATTCTAAGTTACCTGGCTAATTTGTGTTTCTATATTTGTATATGTGTTGCTAAATGTCTGCTAATTGCTATATGTCGATTAGTGAGGGTTGCACAAATCTGTATCTTGATGATGGTTTGTGTATACGAAGTATTGGATCATCGTGAATGAATAGCCCGGGGATGTGAGAAGAGTGTTATTTTCTTTCATTCATATAAATTTGTAAATTGATGTAATATTATTTTTGCGGGGCACATCCGGGTTGAGGTTGTAGCCACCGTTGTATTATTTCATTCATTTTTTCTTGCACCTAGGATAGACCTAAAGTGGGGTGCACAAACTATCAAATTCTTGAAGTGCCGAATGGCCTACTCATTTCATTGAGAGAGATTGCTTCACTTCGGAAATTTAGCGGGTAGTTTGCCGCACCCGTAGGGGTCTAGGATGGGGTTTAGCTATTTATCACGACCGTGGAATCCGTGTTTCGTTATAGGCTAAAACAAAACACGGAAATCCTATTATATCCAATATATTCATCTGTGTTTCTGTGATCTGAAATGCTTATTATTGCGTGAGACGAATGGCTATATATATTAAATATAATAAACGTTGCTTATACTTTGCACCCATGCTATTCCAGCATTAATATTGATTAATGCAATATGATAAGGATAATTGATGGGACCACATTAATATTGATTAATGCAAAGTAATAAACCTAAAATCTGATGTCGTTAGAACAATTAGAAAACCACTCGGTTTTCTTCAAAAAGCAATTTTTAAAAGCGGGGCTTAAACCACTCCTTTTCAAAAGCTATTCGGTTCCTTTGACTATATCAAGTTCATTACGTTAACGGTTTTCGCTAAAACCAGCCGTAGCTCTCCGTCATTTCAGATAAGTATCTACTAGTATTCATGCTATATGTTTTGACCTTCACCAAGGTATAATATTTCGTAGCTAGTGGGTGCTTATCTGTAGCATATATATATACATTAATCTAGGACATGCGTACAGCTGTTTTGGCCTTCATCAAGGGCTTGTACGAATGGGTCTAGATTAATCTGGAAAATGACGGGTTGAACTTGACTTGGAAAATGACGGGTTGAACTTGACTTGTGACTTATGATATTTTGACCTTCGTCAAGGTTATAAGCGCTCGGGGAAAAAATCACATCGGGAGTTTCAAACATACAGGAAACTTACTAGTGTTGCATACCTTCTGAAGTGTGGTGTTTTTGGTAGGCTTCCTTCAAAATCATCACACAATGATAGTTGGATCCTGATCCTACTGTGAGTATCCGCTACTCTTTGGGAGAATTTTTCACTTTACAATCAATGCTATAAATCAAGTAGGTACCTAAAACGGTGTTAGCGGGGTTATGCTTCCAGGGAAAGAGGTTATGTAATTAAGGAATTTCACGAAAGCGTTGGAAAACCTCTCTCGAAGTACCGACACTAGCCTGGCCGAAAGGTTAAGCAAGAATTGTGAGGTGCGTTTAATCCTAACTAATTCTTCTTTTAGGGTTTGAAGAAGAATTCGAGAAAACAGTGGAAGCCATCCTGTTTAGATAGACTAATAACCAATCTAAACTTGCAAGATCATATGCTGAGTGTTTCTTTTCTCTCTCTCCTAATTGCAGCGACCATGACGGGACTTAAGCTAATAGTAGATAAAAATAAACTCGCTAGGCCAAACAATAAAGACTGGCTGAGGAATGTCCATATGACCCTTACATATGATAAGGTCGCATACGTCCTCATGGCGAAAGCTCCCCCTGTTCCTGGTCCAGAATCCTCGGTCGCGGACATTAGGGTCCGTAAGCCCTGGGATCTTGATTGCGTGAAAACCAAGTGCATCGTGCTGGCCTCCATGGATAATCAACATTAGAGACGGCACGGGAAGATGGACCTTTCTTCCATCTTCCTCCATACAAAAAATTTATATGGAGAGCAATCTCGTATCGCAAGATATGAGACCTCAAAAAAATTGTTTCAAGCGAGGTTGGTTATCGGATCATCTGTTGTGGACCACGTCCTAAAGAAGATTTCTCTCATAGAAGATCTCGCGGACCTCGAAACTACTTTGGAGAACGAGTTGTATATTGACTTGATTCTACAGTCCTTTCCCTCCACCTATGCCCAATTCATATTGAATTTCAATATGCAAAATATGGAAGTTTCACTTCCTGAGCTCCTCAACATGCTGAGGATGGCAGAGGGCATCTTGAAGAAACCAAGGAAACACTCTCTCTGTTTATTGGGGAATCTTCTTCTCCTAAATCCAAGGCTAAGGCCAAGGGGGAGAAGAAGAAGTCCCCCACCAAACCGAGGGGAGGTGTGTGCAGAAGGTACTGGGAAAGGGAAAGGAAAAGATAAGGGGGGCAGCCACAAAAGAAGAATGCTTCTAGTGTCGGAAAAAGAGACATTGGAAGAAGGACTGCCGGTCCCTAAAGGCCAAGAATCAGGACAAGAAGCAAGTTGTGGCTTCGGCTTCAGGTGTGTTCGTGATTTAAAACTGTTTCTCTATAAAATCTACTTCCTAGGTATTGGATACTGGATCAGGATCTTACATCTGTAATTCATTGCAGGCGCTAAGAAGCCGTAGAGTTTTGAGGAAAAGTGATATGACCTTCAGGGTTAGCAACGGAGCCAGTGTGGATGCTGTTGCAGTAGGAGAATATCACCTAGGATTGGCGAGTGGACATATTTTGTTATTGCGTAACTGCTTTTGTGTACCCAGTATGATGTGTAATATTGTATCTGTATCTTTGTTATCAAATGAAAGATATAATTTTGCACTTGTAAGCAATGTAAAAAACATTCACCTAAATCATGAAATGGTTTGGTCGGATACACTGAATAACGGAATATACATTCTCAATCAACATCAAGTTTTCAACGTCCAAAACACACTAAAAAGAAAGGCTTCAGAATCAAACCAAGCATTCTTATGGTATTGTAGGCTTGGTCATATCAATGAAACACGACTGAGTAAGTTACATAAAGAAGGATACTTAGATCTGTTTGAGTATCAATCATATGCAACTTCTTAATCATGTATCAGAGGAAAAATGACAAAAAATCCATTCACTGGACACGGAGAAAGAGCTACTGAGCTCCTGGGACTCATACACAGCGACGTGTGTGGGCCAATGTCTACGCATGCAAGAAGTGGCTATTCCTACTTCATTACTTTCACGGATGATTTCTCAAGGTATGGACATGTATTCTTAATGAAACATAAATCCGAGACCTTTGAGAATTCCAAGAGTATAAGAATGAAGCAGAAAAGCAAACCGACAAAAGTATCAAGATGCTCCGATATGATCGGGGTGGTGAATACTTAAGTGTCGAGTTCCTGGAATATCTAAAAGAGAATGAAATTCTCTCTCAGCTTACTCCTCCATACACACTACAACACAACGGTGTATCAGAAAGACGGAATCACACCTTACTTGATATGGTATGTTTCATGATGAGTAATGCTGAGTTGCCGCCCTCTTTCTGGGGTTATGCACTAGAAACTGGTGCATACCTATTGAATAAGGTTCCAACTAAGTCTGTGCCTACCACTCCATATGAAATATGGAATGGGAAGAAACCCTGTCTTAAGTATCTAAAGATATGGGGTTGACCTGCTTTTGTCAAAAAAGTTCATCCGGACAAGCTCGAGGCACATTCAGTATTGTGAAGTTTGTGGGATACTCCAAGAATTCTAGGGGGTATTATTTCTATTACGCTGAGGAACAAAAGGTCGTTTTTTCTCATCATGCCCGCTTCATGGAAACTCAATTTCTTGAAAAGGAGATAAGTGGGAGCACAATAGAGCTGGAAGAAATTCCAGGACCATAAACTATTACTGAAAACTTAGTAGAACTTGAGATTTCAATGGAACCGGACGTACCTACGCCTCTCCGCAGATCTAGTAGGCAGTCTCATCCTCCCGAGAGATACTACGGTTTTCTCATAGATGAGGATCAAGAGGATTGCATAGTCGACAATGATGAGCCGACTAGTTTTCAACAAGCCATCACGAGTAAAGACTCGGTGAAGTGGCTGGATGCTATGCGATCCGAGATTGAATCCATGTACACAAACCAAGTATGGACATTGGATTTTGCTCCTACTAGAATAAAACCCGTAGGATACAAATGGCTCTTGAAAAAGAAGATTGGTGTAGATGGGCAGGTAGAAACCTACAAAGCTAGACTTGTTGCTAAAGGTTTTCGTCAAAGAACAGGACGAAACTTTTTCACCAGTGGCTATGCTTAAATCCATTCAGATCCTACTTGCCATTGCTGCCTTCCATGACTATGAAATCTGGCAGATGGATGTTAAAACCGCTTTTCTAAATGGAATTTTAGAAGAGTGTGTTTACATGGATCAACCATAGGGTTTCATAGACAGTGGGAGCAGCGAAAAGGTGTGCAAGTTGCTTAAATCCATTTATGGATTAAAGCAAATATCGCGGAGTTGGAACATCTGTTTTGATGAGACGGTCAGGGAATTTGACTTTATCAAAAGTGTAGATGAACCTTATATTTATAAAAAGATTGTAGGGAGAACTTTGATATTCCTTGTTTTATACGTGGATGCATTCTCCTGATAGAAAATGATATTCCTATGCTACAATCGGCCAAGCTGTTCTTGTAACAGAAGTTCTCTATGAATGTCCTGGGTGATGCCTCAAACATTCTGAGGATTAAGATCTATCGTGATAGATCTAAAAGAATGCTGGGACTTTCACAGTTAAGGTACATGGACACCGTACTAAAGAGATTTAGTATGGAAGATTCTAAGCGCAGTAATTTACCCTCTTGTCACGGAATCACCCTCTCCAAAGAGATATCTCCTAAGACTGATGAGGAGAGCGCTTGCATGAGCATAGTACCCTACGCTTCGGTGGTAGGGTCAATAATGTATGCGATGTTATGTACCGGACCAGATGTAGCTTATGCATTTAGCGTCGTAAGCAGGTATCAGTCCAACCCAGGTGAAAAACATTGGATAGCAGAAAGAACATTCTTAAGTACCTGAGAAGGACTAAGGATATGTTCTTAGTGTACGGTAATGGGGACCTCCAGATTGAGGCTTTTACCGACTTCCAAAGTGACAAGGATGACTCTAAATCTGTCTTGGGTTATGTGTTTACCTTCAATGGAGGGACGGTCTGTTGGAAGAGTTCCAAACAGGACACTGTAGAAGACTCGATGATGGAGGCCGAGTACATTGCTGCTAACGATGCCGCAAAAGAGGTAGTCTGGATGAGGAAGTTTGTTTCTGAACTTCAGGTTTTTCCATCCATTGCTAATCCAATACCTTTGTATTGCGATAACAACGGAGCCATGGCTTTGGCAAAGGAACCATGGTCCCATCAGAAATCCAGACATATCTTGAGGCGGTATCATTTGATCAGGGAGATCGAGGATTGCCAGAAGATCGAGGTACGGAGAGTAGATACAAAGGACAACATGGCAGATCCATTCACCAAGGCCATCCCTCAAGTCCAGTTCGAGATGTTGGGTATGCGGCATGCCAGCAACTGTCTTTAGGGCAGACGTTGGGTACTTAATATGCCAATTACAGGCCTTAGTGCAAGTGGGAGATTGTTGGATGTATGCCCTAGAGGCATTCATTGTATA
The DNA here is from genome assembly GCA_030015575.1 of Agapanthus africanus. NCBI lineage: Eukaryota > Viridiplantae > Streptophyta > Magnoliopsida > Asparagales > Amaryllidaceae > Agapanthus > Agapanthus africanus. Next base: position 682,512,951 of record JASDDO010000031.1, on the reverse strand, counting down.
GGATGCTACAGATATGTATGTATATAAAAATCTTTCTCGATATCATAGTATGCTTTTTGGTGTGTCTTTATCTTAATATGTGATGTGTTTTACTTAGTATTTCATATCTTGTATACATGTTGATAAAGCCCGTAGGATCCTTTCTTGACTACCAGCGTTGTGATGACAATCATACTTGTGGGAGCTGGGTAGTCGATAAGCACATCCTTAAAATGGCCCTAGTCATAGGAGTATCGAGACTGGCCATCGATACTCCAGAGTATAATAATTTATACATATCTAGACCCTGACAAGGGGCGATAGATTGGTCCTGCAGCCATTGGTGAGGTGCACCTAAGATTGTATACAGGTGCTCACTAGGGGTGAGTACATCGGACGGACTCGTCGAGAACTGGCTAGATGGTATTATACCTAGTGTCAGATAGCAGTTCTCTGGTGACATGAATGTGTTCACCGCCGAAAGACGGACCGAGACGTTGGGACGTCTGGCTTGAATTTTGGGGGCAGATGCTATTTGGACTTATCTATCCACCTCTCCGAAGATATCAAGTTGATTTATGGCACCATATAACGGAGGTTTGGACAGACGCGACCATTATAGAAGACTTCATCAGATTCCCCCTCGTTTGTGAGGGGTTTTTGATTGTGGGGATGCTCTTCCTTACAGGCGCAAGCCTTGCAGTTAATTACGTTATCGTGTGGTGATAACCACTTTCTCCTTCTCCGGCAGTTCACTTCATGTCGTGTGTGTTTTTGTTTGTTTTGGTTGCTCGTGGATTGTATACGGAGACTAGTTTATATCATCGCCCGTAAGGCGCGGATTAGTTCAAATCCGTATATCTTAGATTTGGGTTTGTTTTATTTAAGGGCCGTTAATCTAGTTTGAGATTAAGATCAACTTAAATATATATGAGCATTTAGGGCTCAATTTGATTTTGCTAAGGATACGTTAGTCTAATTTGAGACTAAGATCCACTTAACAACATTGTAGGATCATTTTTACTTAAGATCCAGCAAAAGAGCATTTGGGCTCAGCTGCAAGAAAACTTCAGAGACCTAGCCAATTTGGGCTTAGTCTGCTTAGTCTTTTCTTTTATTCAAAAGTGCTAAGCATTTATTTGGGATTTATTTTGTCAGCACTTTTCCTTTTATGTAAAAGTGCTAACCGCTTATTTTAAATTTGATGCCCACATGTATGTCATGTGAAGCACTCAGTCATGGGCACTGCCCAAAAAATGTTGAACACTTTAGTCATTTTGACTAAATGTGAAGCACTTCTTATGGCGTCCACGTGAGGTGCACATGCGGCGCTGCCTAATTAGTGCTGAGCACTCAGCCATTTTGGTTGTATATGAAGTGCTAAGCACTTTTTGTTTGGCGCCTACGTGATGTGCACGTGCGGCGTTGGGCGCTGCCCAATTAGTGCTGAGCACTCAGCCATTTTGGCTGTATATGAAGTCCTAAGTACATTTTATATGGCGCCCACGTGAGGAGTACGTGAAGCGCTGACCTTCTATTTTGGGCGCCCGCGTGTTTTTCATATAAGGCGCTAGGCGCTGTTAAAAAGGGGCGCCTATATGGAAAGCACGTGAGGCGTTAGTTTTTTTTATATGGAGATTTAATCTCTGTTGATATTTTCAGAGAGATTAAACCTCTGCCAATGGCATTTTGATCATTAACGCTCACATAAATCACTATTTTTTAGGATTTCGGGTTGAATTTTTAGAGAACTAAGTTCTTGATTTAAAGGAACTGAGTTCTTGGAGTATTATGAACTCCATTTTTTCCTTTGAATTTGTTCTTCCCTGAATATTTGATTCTCAAGAACAAGATCTTCCCGATGAGAACTAAATTCTCAACTTATGAGAGACTTATCTTATGGATCTCAGATCCAAAGAAAAAACTAAGTTCTTTTAAAAGGGTTAAACCCTTAGATGCGATAAAGATATTTTGGACTCTTTTCTTTACTGAAGGTTTCGAGAAGGAATGTTTTCTTCTTTGAGAATTGAATTCTCTGTTCTCTCGAGAGCTCACTGTATTTTTGCAGAAACTTTTGGAGGGTTTTCTCTATATGAGACTTGAAGTCTTGGGTCCTTTATATAGTGGAGGCAGATTATTAATTGGTTTTGAGAAAATCTCTCATTGAGAGATTCCAATTGATTTAATTGGTCTCAAAATTGATTTGGGGAATTTTACTCACCGTTGGATCTTTAATCCAAGGACTTCTGTTTTACAGAATATATTTTCTTGTTTTTAACAAGATTGGAAAAATATTTTCTCATATACAGAATCTTATTCCGTCAAGCGGTGATTTTAAATCACCACTGGATTTTTGATCCAAGAGTTCTCTGTTTTACAAAGAGCAATCTTCTTTGTTTGTAAAGATTGAGAACAAATATTCCTCGGAATAGAATTTAATTCTGTTGTTTGATGATTTATTATCACCATTGGATTTTTGATCCAATGGCTCTGTTTAACAGAGAATATACTAACTTTTGTTAGGGAAATGTAGAATTTAATTCTGTTGATATGAACTTGGGCGCTGGCGCTCACGTGTTATGCACGTGGGCGCCACTTAAGAATTTAATTCTAGCACATTGGCGCCTGCGTGAGGAGCACGTGCGTCACCATCTAAGAGTTTAACACTTATGTAATAAATTCTTCTGTGCTTTGCACATTGGCGTCCGCGTGAGGAGCACGTGCGGCGCCATCTAAGAGTTTAACACTTATGTAATAAATTCTTCTCTGCTTTGCACATTGGCGCCCACACGAGAAGCACGCGAGGCGCCACCATAGGGTTTAATCCTATAAGATTGGCTCTGGCGCTGGTGCCCTCGTAGAGAACACGTGAGGCGCTGCCTCATTAGGTTCCAACAGAGTTTTTCTTTTTTATTAGGTTAAATATTGGGGGAACAGAGTGCAGATAGTCTGTCGACCTGAGGTCATCATTTGTCTTGTGTGAGTTCCCACTGTGTTTTGATTACTACCCTACCACGGCTCTACTGAGTCGTGCAAATAGGTTTTAGTTGGGTACAGTCCCGAGCCATATGGAGGCTGTGAGCGACTGTTGGGGATTTTTCTCTCCCGGTATAGAGAGTCGATGTCGTGTTGTGATCGGTTGACCAACACCATAAGTCCCTGGCCAGGGCGGATTGAGAATTATTGATAGTTGGACTAGTAGATTCTCGGATAGTCCTGAGCCACACTAGCATGACTTGTCAGGTTATTAGGGGTCTGACATTTTCCACCTCGTAGACCCGGCATGCGATACTCTCAAACGAACAGATCGGAATGCACAGAGATTGTCACGGATAGGCTCAGTAAGGGTTCGGATGAGTTTGCTCGTCGGCCTTCTTTTCGACAGATACCTGGGTAGCAGTTACGTACACTAGTGCCACTGACGGACTTGTAGTTAAACCCACCGCCAGTGTACTGTCGAGTCTTTAGAGTTCCACACATAGGGTTTTCCAGGTGCAGACGAAACGATGTAGAGGCTGTATGGTTTTACATGCAGGATTCCTATCATATACGTGTACTAGCTACACGGATGTTGTTCAGACGGATAATACTAGTGGGCTTTGGTTTAAGCCGGATTATATTATTATATTATTGGATTATTATTATCTCATTGTATTCGTATTTTTTATAGTACGAATATGGGTATGTATATACGGTGAGGGCATTCTTGTAATTTCACAAGAGATGCTTCAGGAAGGGGCATCTCATTATTGCATTTATCTATTTTTGGAAATAGATTAATGAAGTGGAAAATGGAGATATCGTGGCATGATTGAAGCATGGCTAATTGATTTGTTTATTCATTTTACTTTACTATTCAAGCATGGTTGCTTATTTTCTATTGAAAATATTGCATGCTTGATTATTGAATGACTTAGCCATTCCTTATTTGCCTCTTCACTTGGTTCATTTTGTGTTTTCTCACTCTCTCTCTCCATTTTTAGTCTCCTACTTCCTCAAACTCTAACCCTCACATGTGTTGTGAATCATAGGGTTCTTAAGATAAAATACTGTAATCTTATCTCTACATCTCTTATGCTATCTAAATTAGCAAACTAGATACCTTAGTTACCTCATTCTTGAGGTTGAATCTTGAACCATAGACTCTCGGGTGGATCGTCTTCGACATGAGGAGGCCGACAACCGAGGTTGATTCAAGCCATCTAGGAGCTTATGCAGAAAAGAAGAAGACCCGAAGGACTTGAACTCTAGAGGTATAAAACTCTTACCGAGCAGTTAGAACCTCTTTTTATTTTTAGCTAGTTAGGGTTTCCAAAAGATCCTGGGTCTTAGGTCGATGTTGTAACTCTTGAAAAAATCGTTTTTTGTGTATTCCGCTTCCCCACGAACCCGTGGGGTGTGAGACATCGACTTAAAATTTGGGTTAATTACGGTTAGGGTTTAGGGTGCACTGGTTCCTTCAGTAGGATACACGATGATAACGTAAATGTAAAATTTTTCCGTAAACGTAAGAAAACCTTAGCCTAAACTAAAAACTTCAAACCCTTACAAACGAAACGTAAACGTAAAACCTATTCAAGTTAAATTTTCAATTTAAAACCAATATATGATACTCGATGATAATATAAAACTTTCATATTCTCATCGATAGTCATATGTGAAAATCAAAGCGCGACTCAGTCCCCGTCTATCGGTTAACATACGTCCGATATTCATCGTGACATAGAACTATACGAAGGTTGTTAAATATCGGACGGTATCATTCGGAGCTATTCATCGTCGTGTAGTCTATGTGACGAGAAAATTCAATCGTATGATAACCGATAGATTTGTCCAGTGTGGACAAGTTAGGAATGTATAAAGCAAACACCTGCATTCACTTGTGTTTTCATTCGTTTCGAGTTATTTCGTCGGTAATTTTTCGCTGGTTCTCCGTGTACAAACTTAGATTAGATGTTCATTTCAATGTTGTTTCATATTATTGAAATGATTAACTATTCTATTACAGTGTACTCAGAAAACAGCGGGGAGGTGCTGCCGAAATTTACTCGAAACAGATGAAAGCATAAGAGAATGGGTTTCTGCTCTATACATTTTTAATGAGATAGAAGCCTTACCCATGACAGCTGAAACACATACATACAATATGAATACACAACAAACGCACGCACAAAATATATACACACTAACAACCCTACACCTAAGCGAAATCATAAATTGAAATACACATACAAAGAATACAACTCATATTTGGGTATCTTCAAATCTAATTTTGTTAATCGATAATTTATTATTTTCAACGACAAACTTGCCTCTATGGATTTTCTTCTTTGTCAGTAACCATCTCGTTCTTATATTTCTCAATATAGTCACCATAACCTACAATTTATATGTTATACAGTCTAACATGACCCATGAGTACATCAGAGTTAAGGACTGGATGTACGTGGATTAGAAACAATGCATGCAATCTAAGTTTGTCGCAGGAGTTGCTGCTTTCATTGAATTTGCACGCGCATATGATAGGATCGTGTTTGAGAAGATTCTCTGTCCGTGCGATAGATGTTGGAATAAGTTCTGGCAGAAGGTAGAAATTATAGAGCTTCACATCGTTAAACATGGTTTTACTAAACTTTATACATGTCATGCCTCGCTTCCCAGAGTGCGCTAAGATCGGCACGTGACAGAGCCAACCATGCTACCTGTGGCTAGGAAACATTCCTCCACAGTCATATTATGGCTGTCTATAAGATATCAAGAACAGTAACATAAAATAAACTATCTAGTACATGTTCATATGCCAGAAAAAACGAGTTAAGAAATAATATATGCGGAAGCAATAAATCCAATAAGCAATAGCATCTGGAAAGTACGTCCCAAATACAGGCTCACATCAGGAAATGAAAATGCTGAAAGAAAACTAAACTAAACTAAATACCAAATTGCTCCTCACTGTTCGGCCTGTCGACTGAAATACTCCTGGTCGGCCTGCGAAAGAGATAAAGGATCTGGGCCATGCGAAACCCAGACGTCAGTGCGTCATAATATCAAACGATAAAATATAATCAGGAGGTAACAAGATATGCAAGCATGAGTATGAACAGTAATGAGTGTATAACAGTAACATGAATATGGAACAGTGAAGTGTATGTGCATGCAGTGAGTAATCTATGCTACTGGGTTAATTACTCTCAAGTCTTTGAAATCAATTTAATGAATCGTCGATGTAACTCAATAGTATCCCGTGCATGCTCGGGACCACGGTCAAGACTCTCGGGATGAATCCGAGACATGCCGCTAGGCAGTAAACAGGTAACATGTACAGATGATGATGTCAGCAATATCATCCCGGGGCTGGCCTAGCCCGTAAAACTGATCAGTATAAGCGTCGAACTGTTGAGTTATAAGTCAGATTTCATCATTGATTTCCCCTTACCCCCATGTTTATGTGTTCAAGTCATGTATTGATAAATCTAGAGCTAATGCCAACACAGGATCAAGCAGGTACAGATTTTGTCTGAAATAGACAACAGGATACGTCCATCGGGACGTCAAGTCAGGATTGTCGGCATTAGTAAGAAGATCAAGTAACAGGTCAAGAAGTGGTGTATCAGATCATGCCAGGTGGTGCATATATATCTAACGGATGCCCGTAAAATAAACTGTAGAAAGTACGGATGCACGATAAAAGTACGGATGCATAGTAAAACACGGATGCACAAATATTTATCAGGGATTACATCTACAACTTCATGACTACGCATGATGCACATTATCAAGCATGGGGTGCTAATATACCGGTAACATGATATAATATGACATGGCATGCAGCTAGATATATAATCAATAACACGGATATCGGAGAAACGGTAAAACTGTAACATGGATGTGAAATGCAATGAACAAGTAATAATTCTATACCTATGGATGTAAAATACGTTGCATAACCTGTAACGAGATAAAATTGCATGCGACTAGATATGTAATAAGCTGTACGGATGTGAACGGATATTGTAAAACTGTAACATAGGATGCACAGTGCAGTAAACATGTGATATTTTTATTCATATGGATGCAAATATAATAACATAGTATGTAGCAAGATAAACTTTCCTGAACGGATCGTACGACGGGGTGCGTACGCTGCGTCCGACATCGGGTAAACTTCGCAATGCATACACGACACACAGAACTGAACCAAGAAAAGAAGAATGCGACCACGCTGGCTGGGGATGTCCACTAGATTGCTCGGATCGTCAGCGACGAGCACGGCTCCGGTGGCGAGCGGGATCAAGAATCCAAGAAGAAGAAAGGAGAAGAAAAGGAAGAAGAAGAAGAAGAAGATGAAGGTGCTGCTCTGGGTTTTGATATTCAGGGGTCAGAGGTGAAGGCGAGGGGTGGGCGACGGCGATAGGTCGGAGCTCCGGCAAGGTGTGCAGGTGAGGCTAGGGGGTCAGGTTCATGGGTTCTTGAGGTGTGCAGGGTTCGTCGGGGGTTGGCCTGAGGTGTTTGGAGAGAGGGGAGAGAGGGGAGAGAGAGGAGAGGTGGTGGAGAGGGCGTGGAGGCGACGAGGTTTCGCCGGCGGCGAGGTTACTGGCAACGACGGGTGCAGCGACGAGCGTGGGTTCTTGGGTCGTAGGGTTGCAGTTGGGCGTCGGGGATGGAGGAGGAGAAGGTGATGGTCGAGATGTAGTGGTGAGGTGAGGTCGGGACGTTGTGGTGGTAACGGCAACGAGCAAGCGGTGCGGGCGTGGGTTTGAGCGAGAACGAGGCGGCGGAAAAATGAAAAGAAGAAGAAGAGAACGTAGGGTTCAGAAATAATAATAAAAAATATATATAAATATATATGCAGAAGAGAGAGAGAGAGAGAGAGAGAGAGTAGTCAAGAGAGAGAGAGAGGGGTCTGTAAAAAAATCTTTCTGAAAAAAATTTGAAACTAAATAATATATTCGAATATTTTTTTAACAGTAAAATAGTAAAGATAAAGTATTGATTGTAAGTGAGATTTTTGGGTAATACAAAAATAGTCCAAAACACGCCCAGGTCGGGTCTAAAATTATGGTTTGAAAATACGGTTAATATACGTGTTAACTAAAACCAAAATAGGATATCCGAGTAACGAAAATGCATACCCCCAAGAACGGATACACGTAGCGAGCACGTAGCTATCCAAACGAGTCTGTTTCACTGAACGGGACGAGAACACGATGTACGGATCCTACAACAGGGTTAGGGGTATGTTACAGGCCATGCAAAATGCTTTTAAAATATTTTATTTGACTTTATTTGTTATACTAAAAAAATGCAGATGCCAGAAATAATGCTAGTATGCAGTATAAACAATATTAAAAGTGCACGGATCCTCGTAACTAGCCGGGATAAATCATAAACAGGAATCAATACGGTTTCCAGCAAGAGGGTCGGGTCGGATGCGAATACAGATACCAATTACACTATTTATACCCAAACAACAATAAATCAAGAAATAGCCAAAAAGAAATACCCAAAATAGAACTGGTATAAATGAACTAGGATGTTACATTATACCTAACTACAAAAGAATTTCATCCTCGAAATTCACAAAACAAGAAAAACAAACAAACATGAAACTATGAGAAGAGGTGTGGAAACTTCTGTCGAATCTCGTCTTCTCGTTCCCAAGTCGATTCTCTGTGCGAGCGATTCCCCCATGAAACAAGTACGAGCGGGATAACCTTGTTCTTGAGGAACTTTTCTCTTCGATCATCAACGACGTCGGTCGTTCTTCATAAGTCAAATCCTCCTTTATAGTCAGCTCCGAATGATCTAGCACGTGTGTTTTATCTCGAACATACTTACGGAGTTGAGATACATAAAACACGTTATGAACACTCGCCAAAGATGGTGGTAAAGCCAATCGATAAGCCACTTCTCCAACACGCTCAATAATATTGAAAGGCCCCACGAATCGAGAACTAAGCTTGCCACGACTCCCAAAACGAATCATTCCTCTAGTCGGTGATATCTTCAAGAATACAAGATCGCCAACAACGAACTCTAAAGGTCTTCTCGATGTATCGGCCTAACTCTTTTGCCGATCCTGTGCTGCCCTCATGTGATTTCGGATAGTATTAACCTTCTCTACTGTTTGCATGATTAAATATGGTCCCAACAATCTTCGTTCTCCAATATCGTCCCAACAAACGGGTGAGCAACACTTGCAACCATACAATACTTCGAATGGAGTCATCTGAATAGTCGCCTGAAAGCTGTTATTGTAAGAAAACTCCACTGGGTGTAGATGATCCTCCCATGAGCCCTTGAAGTCTAACATGCAAGCTCTCAACATGTGCTCAAGAGTTTTGATCGTTCTTTCCGACTGACCATCTGTCTGGGGATGATAAGCAGTGCTAAACTTCAATCGTGTCCCCAAACTTTCCTGTAAGCTCCTCCAGAAGTGTGATAAGAATCGGGTATCATGATCGGAAACGATGCTCACAGGTACACCATGCAATCTCACAATTTTCTGCATGTACTGCTCTGCCAACGCTTCCATCGACTGACCAACTCGAAACGGTATGAAATAAGCTGCTTTGGTCAGCCGATCAACAATCACCCAAACTGCATTGTTGCCCTTTAGACTCCGCAGTAAAGCTATTACGAATCCATGGTTATATGTTCTCACTTCCACTGAGGAAACGGAAGTGGTTGCAGTAAACCGTCTACTCTTTGATGTTCAGCCTTAACTTGCTGACACACCAAGCACTTCACTACAAAGCGAGCAATCTCCCTTTTCATGCCTTCCCACCAGAAATGCTATTGTAGATCATGGTACATCTTCATGCCTCCTGGATGTACAGAATATGCGGAACTGTGCGCCTCCTTCATAATTTCTTCACGAATGTCTCCTTTCGGCACACACAAACGGCTACCATAACGTAACGAACCATCTTCATGAATTAACAAGACCGTTCCAAGTCCCGCTTCAACCTGTTCTCGAAACTTTTGCAATCTTGGGTCATGTGATTGCGCTGCTTTAATGACATCGATCAACGACGACTGTACTTGCGGCTGCATCAACTGTCCCGAAGAATGCTTTAGCACGACATCCAAATCGAATCTCCAAAAATCATCGATAAGCTCCTTCTATACAGTCAACATCCGAATTGCTGGCAACGACTAAGCGCATCCGGCGCTACATTAACTTTTCCCGGATGGTACTTGAGATCAAGATCATAGTCAGCCATCAGCTCCAACCATCTACGCTGCATCATGTTAAGCTCTTTCTGCGTGAACACATACTTTAAGATTTTTTGATCGGTGAATAATTCGAACCTTTCACCCAGTAAGTTGTGTCTCCAAATCTTTAAAGCGAAAATCATTGCTGCAAGCTCCAAATCATGAGTTGGGTAATTCTTCTCATGGGTCTTCAACTGTCTTGATGCGTAGGCTATAACCTTCCCATGCTGCATCAAAACACATCCCAAACCTTTCCCAGATGCGTCGTTGTGAATCACCAATTCTCCGGAACCGTCTGGTACGGTCAAAATAGGAGCGGTTATAAATCTTTGTTTCAACGCCTCAAAAGCTGACGCACAACTATCCGTCCATACGAACGGTACTTCCTTTCGCGTAAGCTTGGTCAACGGCTCAGCTAAACGAGCAAAATTCTCCACGAACCTTCTGTAATATCCGGCAAGTCCAAGAAAACTTCTGATCTCTGTTACGTTCTTCGAAATCGGCCAATCTTGACTGCTGCAATCTTCTCGAGATCAACGGCGATTCCATCTCCTGATACGATGTGCCCCAAAAACTTCACTTCTTCAAGCCAGAACTCGTACTTGCTCATCTTTGCATACAATCTTTCATGCCTCAATGTCTGCAGTGCGATCCTCAAGTGTTCTGCATGCTCTTCTAGGCTCCTCGAGTAGACCAAAATGTCATCGACAAACACCACAATAAACTGGTCCAAGAACGGTGAAAATATTCGGTTCATCAAGTCCATAAATATCACCGGTGTGTTCGTGACTCCGAATGGCATCACTAAATACTCGTAATGTCCATATCGAGTTCGGAACGCGGTCTTAAAAATATCCTCTGATTTAACTCAGACTTGATGATATCCGGATCGCAAATCCAGCTTCGAGAATACTCTCGCACCACTGAGTTACTCTAATAATTCGCCAATGTGAGGGATCGGGTACTTGTTCTTAATAGTCACCCGGTTTAATTCTCGATAATCGATGCACATCCTCCTTATGCTATTTTTCTTCTTGACTAGAAGAACTGGAGCTCTCTAGGGTGAATTACTGCTGCGAATCAACCCTTCTCTAGCAATTCAGTAACATGCTTCCTTACTTCTTACAACTCCACTGGTACCATCGGATAGTACGCCTTTGAGATTGGCGCTGCACCAGGAACAAGATCGATCGCGAACTCCACATCTCGTTTTGGCGGTAAACCCGAGATGTCCTCGAACACATCCATGAACTCTCGAACTACAGCTGGCGCTTCCTCCTTATCAACTTCCATCGATGAAAGAACACTGTTTTTCAGCCTAGCCCTAAACTCGACTGGCCTGACAGAGCTACTACCTCCAGCAAAAACAAACTCCGGATGTCCGGGAATCTGAAAAATCACCTTATTTTCCCTACAATTGATGTGAGCATGGAAAGTGCCGAGAAAATCCATTCCCAAGACAACATCATAACTGCCGGTATCGATCACCAAGAAATCTGCAAATAACTCCCGTCAGCAGATAACAACCGAACAATCCTTGCACTCGCTACTAGGTATGATCTTCTCATTCCCAGTGTGTATGTCCCAACAACAATACCGGGCCGTGCTTGAGATCGAGTGTGCAGTAATAAACTTGGACGACATACAACAATGAGATGCACCTGAAACGAATAATGCTAATGCGGGAAAATCATAAATGAGTAGGATACCCAAAATGACTTCATCTGAAACCAAGACACTGAAGAAAATTAGTAAGGTAAACAGGATTCAAGTTTACGATAAAACATAAACCGGTAAGCAGTGAAACCGAGAGAAGTAAGGTAATATAACGACCATAAATCGAGGAAATGAATCAAGACTTGGACTCCAAATTACTTAAATAGAGTACCGCATTATAACCATACTGCAGTTCATAGGTACAATCACTTAACTCCGTTTAAGTCGCCAAAATCCTAGTATCAGAATCGAAGGAATAGGAAAGGAGAAACAATAAGGAACCAAAAGGATTTCAAATTGAGATGCAAAGTCATTCCATCTCGTCAAGGTAAAGGGTCAAAAGAAAGATATGATTCAAGAATCACGATAACAATGTAGCAGGACATGTTCCTAAGTACGGGTTTTCTGATTCGTGTATTGGGTCCAATACCCAACTACAAAAGAATCAAACCCAACTGACCTAAAACATATGGCTCTGATACCAAACAAACCCTGTCACGCCCCGCTTCTCAGAGTGCGCTAAGATCGGCACGTGACAGAGCCAACCATCCTACCTGTGGCTAGGAAACATCCCTGTGGCTAGGAAAGATCCCTCCACAGTCATATTATGGCTGTCTATAAGATATCAAGAACAGTAACATAAAATAAACTATCTAGTACATGTTCATATGCCAGAATAAACAAGTTAAGAAATAATATATGCGGAAGCAATAAATCCAATAAGCAATAACATCTGGAAAGTACGTCCCAAATACGGGCTCACATCAGGAAATGAAAATGCTGCAAGAAAACTAAACTAAACTAAATACCAAATTGCTCCTCACTGTTCGGCCTGTCGACTGAAGTACTCCTGGTCGGCCTGCGAAAGAGATAAAGGATCTGGGCCATGCAAAACCCAGACGTCAGTGCGATATAATATCAAACGATAAAATATAATCAGGAGGTAACAAGATATGCAGGCATGAGTATGAACAGTAATGAGTGTATAACAGTAACATGAATATGGAAAAGTGAAGTGTATGTGCATGCAGTGGGTAATCTATGCTACTGGGTTAATTTCTCTCAAGTATTTGAAATCAATTTAATGAATCGTCGATGTAACTCAATAGTATCCCGTGCATGCCCGGGACCACGGTCAAGACTCTCGGGCTGAATCCGAGACGTGCCGCTAGGCAGTAAATTGGTAACATGTACAGACAAATGATGTCAGCAGCATCATCTTGGGGCTGGCCTAGCCTATAAAATTGATCAGTATAAGCGTCGAACTGTTGAGATACAAATTAGGTTTCATCATTGATTTCCCCTTACCCCCAAGTTTATGTGTTCAAGTCATGTATTGATAAATCTAGAGCTAATGTCAACACAGGATCAAGTAGGTACAGATTTTGTCTGAAATAGACAACAGGATACGTCCATCAGGACGTCAAGTCAGGATTGTCGGCATTAGTAAGAAGATCAAGTAACAGGTCAAGCAGTGGTGTATCAGATCATGCCAGGTGGTGCATATATATCGAACGGATGCCTGTAAAATAAACTGTAGCAAGTACGGATGCACGATAAAAGTACGGATGCACAGTAAAACACGGATGCACAAATATTTATCAGGGATTACATCTACAACTCCATGACTACGCATGATGCACATTATCAAGCATGGGGTGCTAATATACCGGTAATATGATATAATATGACATAGCATGCAATTAGATATATAATCAATAACACGGATACGAACGGATATCGGAGAAACTGTAAAACTGTAACATGGATGTGAAATGCAATGAACATGTAATAATTCTATACCTATGGATGTAAAATACATTACATAACCTATAACGAGATAAAATTGCATGCGACTAGATATGTAATAAGCTGTACGGATGTGAATGGATATTGTAAAACTGTAAAAATGTAATATAGTATGCACAATGCGGTAAACATGTGATATTTTTATTCATATGGATGCAAATATAATAACATAGCATGGAGTAAGATAAACTTGCCTGAACGGATCGCACGACGGGATGCGTACGCTGTGTCCGACGTCGGGTAAACGTCGCAATGCGCACACGGCGCACAGAACTGAACCAAGCAAAGCAAGAATGTGACCACGCTGGCTGGGGATGTCCACTGGGTTGCTCGGATCGTCAGCGACGAGCACGGCTCCGGTGGCGAGCGGGATCAAGAATCCATGAAGAAGAAAGGAGAAGAAAAAGAAGAAGAAGAAGAAGGGAAGAAGATGAAAGTGCTACTCTGGGTTTTGATATTCAGGGGTCAAAGGTGAAGACGAGGGGGTGGCGACGGCGATGGGTCGAAGCTCCGACAAGGTGTGCAGGTGAGGCTAGGGGGTCGGGTTCATGAGTTCTTGAGGTATGCAGGGTTCGTCGGGGGTTGTCCTGGGGTGTTTGGAGAGAGGGGAGAGAGAGGAGAGATGGTGGAGAGGGCATGGAGGCGACGAGGTTTCGCCGGCGACGAGGTTACAGGCGACGACGGGTGCAGCGACGAGCGTGGGTTCTTGGGTCGTGGGGTTGCAGTTGGGCGTCGGGGAAGGAGGAGGAAAAGGTGATGGTCGAGATGTGGTGGCGAGGTGAGGTCGGGACGTTGTGGTGGTAACGGCAACGAGCAAGCAGCGTGGGCTTAGGTTCGAGCGAGAACGAGGCGACGGAAAAATGAAAAGAAGAAGAAGAGAACGTAGTGTTCAGAAATAATAATAATAATATTAAGAGAGAGAGTGGTCACAAGAGAGAGGTCTGTAAAAAAATATTTCTAAAAAAAATTTAAAACTAAATAATATATTGGAATATTATTTTAACAGTAAAATAGTAAAGATAAAGTATTGATTGTAATTGAGATTTTTGGGTAATACAAAAATAGTCCAAAACACGCCCAGGTCGGGTCTAAAATTATGGTTTGAAAATACGGTTAATATACGTGTCAACCAAAACTAAAATAGGATATCCAGGTAACGAAAATGAATACCCCAAGAACGAATACATGTAGCGAGCACGTAGCTATCCAAACAAGTCCGTTTTACTGAACGGGACGAGAACACGATGTACGGATGCTACAACAGGGTTAGGGGTATGGTACAGGCTATACAAGATAGTTTTAAAATATTTTAAAAGTGCACGTAGCTATCGCAATCTCGCATATTACGATACGAAGCATCCAGAAATCTGTTTCAGATGCGAATGGCCCCTGGTACAGCAGTAGGAGACCATGTTCTGAAAATGATAGCTCTCATAGAAGAGCTTGAGGACCTTGGGTGGACAATGGACAATGAACAATATACGGATATTATTTTGCAGTCTTTCCCCTCCACTTTTGCTCAGTTCATAGTTAACTTCAACATGCACAACATAGAGAAGGAACTAGCTGAACTCCTTAATATGTTAAGGAGTACAGAGAGCACGCTAATGTCAGTAAAGACTCCCGTTTCGTATGTTGGTCCATCATCCTCCTCTCGCCCGAAGGCTAAGGCCAAGGGAAAGATGAAGAAGAAACCCACCAAACCTAAGGGTGGAGTCAAAAAGGTTAAGGGGAAAGACAAGTCCAAGGTTGGGAAATCGGGGAAAGGAGAATGTTTCCACTGCAAAAAGACGGGACAATAGAAGCGGAACTGTACTGAGTACCTTGAACTCAAGAAGAAGCATGGTGATGCTTCAGCTTCAGGTGTGTTCGTGATTGAAAACTGTTTTTCTATTAACTCTGCTTCCTGGGTATTGGATACCGGTTCAGCTTCTCATATTTGCAATTCTGTGCAGGCATTGAGAAATAGCAGAGTTTTGAAGACAGGTGATCATACTCTCCAAGTTGGAAATGGTTCCAATGTAAATGCAGTTTCATTAGGAAAGTATCACCTAGGGTTACCATCGGGTTGTATATTGGTTTTGAACCCATGTTATTTTGTGCCAAGTATTCTTTGTAATATTATATCCGTTTCTTTGTTAGACAATGAATGGTATCATTTTGCTGTGCAACACAATGTAATGAACATTAGACTTAATCAAGAGTTGATTGGTTGCGGTACACTAAATAACGGGATATACGTCCTTAATCAACACACAGTTTTCAAAATTCAACACACAAATAAAAGAAAATTTTCAGATATAAATGAAGCTTTTCTTTGGCATTGTTGACTTGGTCATATTAATGAAACAAGATTAAACAAGCTTCATAAAGATGGATATTTAAATTCTTTTGAGTATAAATTTTATGCAACTTGCCAGTCTTGTATCAAAGTTAAAATGACCAAAACTCCGTTTACTGGACACGGAGAAAGAGCTACTGAGCTCCTAGGCATCATACATAGTGATGTATGTGGGCCAATGTTTACACATGCAAGAGACGGTTTTTCTTACTTCATAACTTTTACTGATGATTTCTCAAGATTTGGTCATGTGTTTTTGATAAAACATAAATCTGAAGCTTTCGAGAAATTCAAGGAGTACAAACTTGAAGTAGAAAACCAAACAGGAATGAGAATCAAGATACTTCGATCAGATCGAGGTGGAGAGTACTTAAGTACCGAGTTCTTGAACTTCCTAAAAGAGAATGGGATTCTCTCTCAGCTCACTCCCCCTTACACACCACAGCATAACGGTGTGTCAGAGCGGAGGAATCGTACTCTATTAGATATGGTACGATCCATGATGAGTGATTCTGAGTTACCCCTCTCGTTTTAAGGGCATGCATTGGAAACTGCAGCTTTTCTGTTAAACAAAGTTCCAACCAAGACCGTGTCTACCACTCCATATGAGATATGGCATAGGAAGAGACCATCTCTTAAACGAGTTAAGATTTGGGGTTGTCCGGCTTTTGTCAAAAAGCAGAATCCAGACAAACTAGAGACACGATCGGTCAAATGTATATTTGTGGGATATCCAAAACATTCGTTTGGGTATCTTTTCTACCACAAGGAGGAACATAAGGTGTTTGTTTCTCAGTATGCCACATTTTTAGAAAATGAGATTTTTCCAAATGATACTGATGGCAATGTGGTAGATCTAGAAGAGGTTCTAGAAACACAAGTTACAAATGACGACTTGGCTGAAACTGATGTTATAACAGAATCTAATGAACCTCAGCCACTCCGTAGATCTGGTAGGACTTCTCACCCACCGGAGAGATACTACGGTTTTCTCATTGATGGTGATAGAGAAGATTGCATCATGGATGATGATGATCCTGCCAGTTTTCATCAAGCTATCACGAGTGACGACTCTGTGAAATGGCTGGATGCCATGAGATCTGAAATGGAGTCCATGTACACCAACAAAGAATGGACTTTAGAGGATGTACCCTCCGGGATAAAACCTGTAGGCTGCAAATGAATCTTTAAAAGAAAGATCGGTGTAGATGGACAGGTGGAGACCTATAAGGCAAGGTTGGTAGCGAAAGGTTTTCGTCAAAGACCAGATTTGGACTATGACGAGACTTTCTCTCCAGTAGCCATGCTTAAAACCATTCGGATCCTACTTGCTGTTGCTGCTCACTACGACTATGAAATCTGGCAGATGGACGTTAAAACTGCATTTCTAAATGGTGATTTAGATGAATGCGTTTATATGGATCAGCCAGAGGGCTTCACTGACAGTGGGAGCAGCGGAAAAGCATGTAAGTTGCTTAAATCCATTTATGGATTGAAGCAGGCATCACGGAGTTGGAACATCTGTTTTGATGATGTTATCAAAGAGTTTGATTTCATCAAAAATCCAGATGAACCTTGTGTTTATAAGAAGACTGTAGGGAGAAATGTCGCATTCCTCGTATTGTACGTGGATGACATAATTCTGATAGGAAATGGCATTCCTATGCTACAGTCGGTCAAATCATTCTTATCACAAAGGTTCTCCATGAAGGACCTGGGTGATGCCACATACATATTGGGCATACGGATCTATAGGGATAGATCCAAACGGTTGTTGGGATTGTCCCAAACCAAGTACATTAACACCATCCTAAAGTGGTTTAGTATGGAAGAATCCAAGCATGATGCCTTACCCGCTTGCCACGGAGTCACTCTCTCCAAGGACGATTGCCCAAAGTCTGATATAGAGAGAGCTCGCATGAGCATTATTCCCTATGCTTCGGCAGTAGGATCGATAATTTATGCGATATTATATACACGCCCTGATGTTGCTTATGCACTTAGTGTAGTAAGCAGGTATCGGTCAAACCCAGGGGAGAATCACTGTACTGCTGTGAAGAACATTATTAAGTACTTGCGAAGGACTAAAGAATTATTCTTGGTGTATGGTAACGGGGATCTCCAAATGGAGGTCTTTACCGATTCGAGCTTCCAGAGTGACAAGGATGACAGCAAGTCTATCTCAGGGTTTGCATTTACCCTCAATGGAGGGACGGTGAGTTGGAAGAGTTCCAAACAGGATACTGTTGCAGACTCAACGATGGAAGCTGAGTACATTGCTGTAAATGATGCTGCGAAGGAAGCCGTCTGAATAAGGAAGTTCATCTCGGAGCTAGGAGTAGTTCCAACCATTATCGATCCAATACCTTTGTATTGTGACAATAATGGGGCTATGGCGTTGGCCAAAGAGCCCAGGTCCCACCAGTAGTCCAGACACATCCTGAGGCGATATCATCTGATCCGGGAGATAGTTGATCTCCACGAGATCGAGATCAAGAGAGTAGATACAAAGGATAACACTGCGGATCAATTCACCAAGGCCTTCCCTCAGCCGCAGCATGAGCGACTTTTTGAGATGTTGGGTATGGGATACGCCAATAATTGGCCTTAGTGCAAGTGGGAGATTGTTGGATATATGTATGCCCTAGAGGCCATTATATGATATTGTATGTACTGATGTGTGTGTGTGTGCGCGCGCGCGCGCTATCTGGTTTCTCTTTATCATATGTTCACTTGATCATGTTTTTACTCATTTGGTACATGTTGATAAAACCCTAAGGATATTGGCTTGACTACTGGGATTATGATGTGGATCATACTAGTGGGACACCTGTAGTTTATAAGCATAACCTTGAAATGTTCCTAGTCGTAGGTATCGAAACAGGGCATCGATATTCCAGTGTAGACTAGCGTATACTATTATTGTTCCATATGATGGGCGATGGATGATCCCATATCCATCTGGTGTGCTGACACCGAAGATTGTATACGGGTGCTCAGTGAGACTCGGTACACTGAACGGACTCACCGAGGACTCCTATGTGGTATTATATCATACGTCGGATAGCAGTTCTCAGGTGACACTGGTACAGGTTAGTCTGTAGACCCGAGATCGCCATAGAGTCTTGTGTTTCCTCCCACTGTATTTTGATCTCCACCCTACTACGGCTCTATTGAGTCGTACAAACAGGTCGATTTTGGGTACAGTCCCGAGGCATATGGAGGCAATGAGCGATAGGAGGGGTTTCGTCTCTCCCGGTATTGGGGGTTGATGATGTGCTATGCACGATTGGCTATAACAGGAAGTCCCTGGCCAGGGCTGCTGAGATATCACTGATAAGTGTTATCAGTTAGTTTCTCGATCTGTTATAGACCATATACCGGCATGACTTATTGAGTTATTGGGGTCGACGATTCCATCCCTAGACTCAATATGCAGCATATCTGACAAAGAGACCGGACTGTACAGTAAGTGTTTCCTGTTGGATTGACGGGAGTTTTGACAGGTTCGCTTGTTCTTCTTCTGATCGCTCAATACCTGGGTGGCCGTTACGTTTAGCTGACCGCTTGCGGCTTGTAGGGGTTTGATATGATCATCACCTACTGCTGGCGTATTGACGAGTCTTAGAGTCCCACATAGAAGTTTCCTGGCTCAGGAGAAACGATGTGGTGTGCATATGAGATATGTGCGGGAGCTTGATTAAATACGTGTATATGATACCATATTTTAATCGGGTGTTTTATATTAGTCGGGTCGTATGAGATATGATCGGTTTATTAAATCAAGTGTTGATTTAATATTGACTTTTATCTCATTTATTTAAACACTTTTCTTATGATGGATGCATGCATGTATATGTACATGTTGATGTGCATACACACATACATACATGCATTTGTATCATGATTGATGATATAACAAAGATGGCAATGCAAGACTCACATGGTTCATATTTATATATATACATATTTTTGTTTTAAGTTAAAGATAATGAAAATTAACTTAATGACTCATTTCTTTACAAATGAGTCATTGTTTCTACACACTTCCATGGTTGACCATTGACTTAACCTTGGTTAATTTCCTTTGCTCTTTAACTCATCACAAAATATCTAGATATTTATATTAACCATGGTTTGTATTATGATATTTATCTCTCTCTTTCTCATTATTATTAGGAGATCATTATTCATCCAAAAGAAAATATTGCCATCTTCATCTTCCTCTCTCTAGCTCTCTCTTGAGTTCTAAAATTGAGTGAGGTTAAAAGAAAGAAAGGGTTTTAAGTGAGAACCCAAACCACTTCATCATCCTACACATCTCTATCTAGTTTGTGTGGGGTGTTTGCTTCAAGGATTTCTTAGATCAAGTGAAGCAAAAAGCTTTGAGCAAAGGACTTCGGGTGGATCGTCGTGGACTTGGAAGCGTTCAAGCGAGCCATTCCAAACCTTAGGAGATCTAAGGAGTTGCCCTAGGAGGTCTACAAAGCTTGTAGTCTCTCCACTTAGTGTTAGATAATATTTTATATGTGATACTATTAATTGTTACTCAATAATTCTAGTTCGATTCCTAGTTAAGTTTGCTTAGCACCTCTTAAAATCAAAGTTGTGGCATGTGTGATGCTTCCAAACCCTATACGAGGCACTAAGGAAACCCTACAGTGGTATCAGAGCCAAGCTAGAGTTTTGGAGTAACCTAGACGACGTTAAAAACCTCGAACGAACGAAATACGACGCCCGGGGGCGCTCTCTGGAAATTTTTCAAAATCGTGGATATTTTCACATTAAAAATACTTAAAAGATTCAGCAGGGTATTTTCTGGGCCCACAAGAAATACGAACCCCTAACTCCACTAAAGGACCGCGGAACCGCGGCATGAATGGTCATTCCGCGGCGGTTCCGCGGCGCCTTTGGTGTAGGTGGGGCTGTAATTTCTTGCGCTGGCCCGTATGTACTTTGTGCAGTTTCTGGTAATTTTTAAAACTGCTTAAGTGTTGAGCTTTCTGAGAAGTCTTTGGGTGTTTAATCGTTCGATCGAATGTTTTAACTGCGCCTAGTTTATTAGTATGTGATACAATAATTGGAATCTACAAATTTGTTTGTTGCGTGTAAATCTAGCAGTTCGGTCTCGGGAATAATCGGAAATATTGTTGAATTATCCGGCTTATTTTGATAAGGTGTTTTCATGGGTGAGACCTAAATGCGAGCTTTACATTGTTAGGCTTGGAATCTTGTATATGTGATATTCCGGGTTTGTGTTGTCTAAAGGCAGTTACGATTCCAATTGTTGTAGTTTTTCATTTTATTTCTCTGTGACCGTAAGTGTAGTATGTGGTGTATCGCCGGTTTCGTTGCTATACATCAACGACAATCGGGACACGCATACTTACTTACGTTGATGATATATGATATTATGAGTTGCTGAGATTTGATGTGCAGGATTGTCGTGATTAAATAGCCGGGGGTTTTATGTGAGACGAGAGTTTTCTTTTCATTCATGTAAAATTAAATTGTATGTAATATTCTTTTATTTGGGGCACTTCCGGGTTGAGGTTGATGTCACCAGTGTTGTATATTATTTACTTTTCCGCATTAGAATAGACCCAAGGAGGACGGCACAAGTGACCGGGTTCTAGGGTTCAGTGGGAGGCCATCTCGAGGAGTCGAGACCGGGTCTCCTAAACTCCAGAATCTGTATGGTCACTTGCCGCTCTCGTAGGGGTCTAAGGGTGTGGGCTTGGTTATTCATCGCGACCGTGGAATCCGTATTTTCTATTGCTGGCTAAATACAAAATACGGACCTCCTAGATATCCTATATTAAATATGCTTCTGCTGCTTATTTGATGTGATCATTTAATTTATATCTGAGACGAATGGAATATTATATATATTATATGTAATAGACGTTGCTTATGTTTTGCACCCGCGCTAGCCCCGTCGTGGTATGCCGTTAGTAAAATAACCTAACGGTGCATATCAGGACACTGTGGCGAATGCGAGTGGCATACGCGTACGTTATATTTTCGTTTCTTTCTGTGATGGCTTTAGGAATTAAATGATGGGACTATATTAATGAGATTAATGTAAAGATAAATGAACCTAAAAAGATGTTGTAGAATCGGATCGGATTTTGTTAAAATTACGAAACCGAAATACTCCGAAACTTGAAACACGAAAGTCTTGTTTCTGTCGAATTTAAAATGTTGTCTAAAATTTTTTTAAACAAGTACAGAGTGCTATATATGATATATCATGAACACAGTTAAAATTTCAGAAAGACTGCTCGGATTTTGGCCGATATGTGTGTACATGGGGCCGGCCACTTTGTGGTGAAATTGCATGAAATTTTCACTGTGTTCCAGTGACTTGGTTTTGATATTTCAGGTGTTGTTTGTTTTTGCTAATTTTGTATATGATGTAATCTTACACTATAAGCAATTCGGAGTGTTTCGTATTCGTAGTTTTAACAATGTTTCGGGTTATTCACATATTGTTTAGGCGAAGTTAAAAGGTTCGAACGATTGTCAAAAACCCAGTTTCCAAGTTTAATGTATTCGGAAAAATATGCAAGTGATTCTGTGGACCCTCTAGAAGAACGAAACCTTAAGTAGATTATGTGGCCGTCAGGATCCCTACTAAACCCTGGAGTTTATGGTAGTTCAGCGTTGTCACATGTGAGGCGTTAGTTTGACCCTTCTACAGCTGGTTCATAGGTACTGTGGCATCTTCTGGGTATTATTAAAACTGTACTCAAGTGTTGAGCTGTCGGGAAATTGTGGGACTTTAACGAATCGATCGAAAAGTTTAACGTCGTTTGGATATTATGTGATGGGATACAATATTTGGAATCCATAAATATAGTTATGAGATAAATAGTTTGAATTTTATAAATCTAGCAGTTTAGTCTCATTTGATCGGTTGCCACAGAATTTTGATGTGATCAAAAGTCCGTCGCAATCACGTAGCGTACGCGGATACTCGCCGGGTAACCTTATTACATAGCCACGCCCCATAGCCCCGACCAAGTGACTGTAGGAGAACCCCGTCGCCAAAAGCATCCGTTCGGGTGCTCGCGACAGCGGTGTTCCGCCTTTAGTGCACTTCGTCGACGGCATCGAGGGGTGCGGCCGTCTACTAAAGTTTCCGACGAGCATTCGATCAGGATGTCGGGAATCTTGTTGAATTGCCCGACTAGATATTGAAAAGTGTTTTCGAGATCGAGACTAAAATGCGGGGTTTATAATTGTTAGGCATGCAATGTCTAAGGAATTCATTTGGTTAGGCATGTGATATCTAAGGTGGTTGCGGATTCCAACTGTTGTAGTTTTTCACTTTCTTTTCTGCGACCGTAAGTGTAATATGTGGTGTATCGCCGGTTTCGGTGCTATATGTCAACGACAACTGGAATACGCATATTTACTTACGTTGATGACATGTGATGTTATGTGTTGCTGCGATATGTTATATTGGATCGTTGTGTTTTGAATAGCCGGGGGTTTTATGTGAGATGGTTTTTTTTTTATTTCCATTCATGTAAAATTCATTGTATGTAATATTCTTTTATTGGGGCACTTCCGGGTTGAGGATGATGTCACCATTGTATATTATTTACTTTTTCGCATTAGGATAGACCCAAGGCGGGGAGCATAAGTAACCGGGTTCTCGGGTCCAGTAGGAGACTATCTCGAGGAGTCGAGACCGGGTCTTCTAACTCTAGAATTGGTAGGGTTGCTTGCCGCTCTCGTAGGGGTCTATCGAGGCAAATGCGGATGACATAAGCGTACATTGTATTTATCTGTGATGTTTAGGTAGATTAAATGATAGGACTTCATTAATGAGATTAATGAAATAAAAGAAACCTAAAAATGTTGTGGAATCAAATTTTCAAAAACAGGTAGCTCTAGTTCTTGCTTTGCATAGCGGTGTTCCTTGTAGAACATCCAACACCTTATTCGATAAGGAAAGAGCCGAGATCCCTTCACCGGGAGTGACCTCTTTAGCAATAACTGGCAGATGCTACAACCCTCGGTTTTGTCTTTTGATTGATTTTCTAATTCTTGCTTTGCATAGTTGTATTTGTGAAATATCCTGCACCTTATTCGATAAGGAAAGAGCCGAGATCCCTTCATCAGGAGTGACCTCTTTAGCAAAACTAGTAAAAGCCTAAAAAACACTCCATTTAAAATCACTCGATTCTACGACGACATCAAGTTCATTACGCTCATGGTTTTCTTAAAAACCTGCATAGCCCTCCGTCATTTCAGATAAGTATTATTTAGATTCGTGCTACGATAGTTTGACTTTCGTCAAGGTGTAGTGTGCGGTAGCTGTTTACTTCTTATCTGCTGCATATGATGCGATTGGATTAGGGTATTCATACGGCGTTGTTTGGCTTTCGTCAAGGGTCATGCGGGTGGGTTTAATTCAATCAAGAAATGTATGGGTTGAACTTGACTAGCAAACTATGGGTTGTTTGGCATTCGTCAAGGTCATAGCACGTTAGAGGCAAAATATTATCGGGAATTTCAAGTGTTGAAATTTGCAATGAGATTGCATACCTCCTATGAGATAGTTGGATCCCGATACCCGCTGCGAGTAAGAGTTACTCTTAGGAGAGTTTTACACATTACGATTAGCCGATCAAGTAGGTGTCTAGAAAGGTGTTAACGGGGTTACACCTCTGGGAAAACGAGATTTATTTTAATTAGGTCCGTACGAAAGCACGGGGAACCTCCCTCAAAGTACCGACACTGGCCTGGTTGAAAGATTGGCGAACTTGTAGGGTGTAATTAATCCCGGCTAGTCTTTCCTTTTAGAGTTTGAAGGTAGATTTGACTAAAATAGTGGGAGCCATCATGATTAAATAAAATAATAACTAATCTAATTTTGCAAGAGCATACGCTGAGTGTTTATCTCTCTCTCTCTCTCTAGGTAGCGACCATGTCAAGCCTTAATCAAGATAATAATACGGATGTATTGACTGAACACGCTTGTTATACTGATCTAGGGAACGTTGGTCCCGCTCCAACATATAATTGTTATAAGACCGAGCAGGAAATAGGGGATTACCAGAATTCCCGTGCCGCCCAAACGAAAAAAGTGCATGCTGATGAATCATCTTCGGGTATGTTCATTACGAGAACCGTTTGTCAGTTTCTTTTACGTCTTGGGTATGAGATACCGGATCAGGATCCCACATATGTAATCTGTTACATGGCCCACAGATAGGTAGAAAACTGAGAATGGGTGATAAGTTTCAAGAGTTGGAAAAAGTGCAAGTGTTGCAGCCAAGTATGTTGGCAGTTATCACCCTGTATTACCAAATACATTGATTCTGAACGAATGTTATTAGATACCGAACCTGATATACAACATCATATCAGTCTCTTTATTAAAAAAAGAAGGATATAATTTTGTATTGTTGGATAATGTTTTGAACATTTCCTATATCAAGAGTTGATCGGTTCAGGCACGTTATCTAAAAGCATATACGTTCTAAATCAAACCACAGTTCTTTAACGTACAGAACACACACAAGAGAAAGAGTTCAGAAATGAACAAATCCTTCTTGAGGTATTGTAGACTAGGTCATATCAATGCGACCCGACTAGCAAAGTCATATTTAGATGCATATTTAAATCTGTTTGAATTTACATTTTGTGAAACTTGCCAGTCATGTCACAAAGATAAGATGACCATAGCTCCGTTTATTGGAAATAGAGAAAGAGTTAGTGAATCCTTGGGATTGATACATGATGATGTATGTAGATCCCCAGTCTACACGTGCCAGGACTGGTTCTTTGTACTTCATTATATTCACTGATGATCTCTCAAGATTCGGACATATGTTCCTGTTGAAACACAAGTCTGAAGTTTTTAAGAAATTCAAAGAATATAAGTTAGAAGTAGAGAACCGAAAAGGATATAAGTATTATGTCCTTTGATGAGATCAGGGAGGAGAATACTTGAGCACGGAATTCCTGGACTATTCTAAAGGAGAATGAGATTCTCTCTCAGCATTACTCCTCCGTATACACCATATCACGTTGGTATATCGGGGCGGAGCAATCGCACCCTATGTGATATGGTGTTCTCTATGATGAGTACTACTGAGTTGCCTATTTCCTTTTAGGGATTATGCACTTGAGAAGCTGCAGACCTATTGAATAGGGTTCCAACCAAATCAGGTGCCTACCACAAAATATGCGATATGGTATGGGAAGAGCCGATCTCTTAAGGATGTTAAGATTTGGTGGTTTTCCGGCCTATGTCTAAAAGCAAAATCTAGACAAGCTCGAGACAAGGTCAGTTCTGTAGAAGTTTGTTGGATATCCCAAGTATTCGCAAGGGAATATCTTCTACCCCACTAAGGAACAAAAAGTGTTTTATTTCTCAGTATGCCACCTTTTGGAAAGGGAATTTCTTGTGAAGAAATTAGTGGTCATGAGGTAGAACTGGAAGGAGTTCCAACTATTCAAACTACAGCTGATGATTTGGTAGAACCGGAGGATTCAATAGCTCCCGACGAACCTCAGCCTCTTCGCCGATCTAGTAGGGTTCCTCATCCACTTGAGAGATACTTCGGTTTCTCTATAACAGTTGGAGCGAGGATTGCATCATGAGATGATGACCCAACTAGTTTCGAGCAGGCCATCATGAGTGGTGACTCTACAAGAATGGCTGGATGCTAAGCGATCTGAGAAGGAATCTGTGTACGCCAACAAAGTATGGACTTTGGTTGCTTTATCTGAAGGGTTAAATCCCCATCAGGAGCAAGTATATCTTGAGAAAATCACTTGATGTACATGGAAAAGTTGAGACTTTCAAAGCTAAGACTTGTTGCAAAAGGTTCTCGTCATTGACCAGGTGTGGATAATGATGATAGGTTTTCTAGTCCCTATGCTTAAGTCCATCTGGATCCTACTTGATACTGCTACATACCATGAATTCGATATCTGGCAGTTGGGTATCATGACTGTTTTTCTAAATAGTGATTTAGAAGAGAGCATCTATAAATACACAGCCAGAGAGCTTCGTAGACGGTGGGAGCAGCGGAAATGTGTGCAAGTTTCTTTATGAGTTAAAACAGGTATCGCAGATTTGGAACATCTGTTTTGATGTGGTAGTCAAAGAGTTTGACTTCATCAAAATGGTAGATAAACCTTATATATACAAAAAGGTTGTAGGGAGTATGGTGGTGATCCTCGTATTGTACGTGGATGACATACTCTTGATAGGGAAGGTGTTTCCTATGCTACACTCGGTCAATCTCCTCTTATCACAAGGATTCTCCATATATGATCAAGGTGATACCTCCTAAATCCTGGGTTTTGGATCTATGAGATAGATCTAAGGGGATGTTAGGATTCTCACTAGGTGTAGTGAGGTGGTATCAATCGATCCTGGGGAGAATCACTGGATAGCTTCCAGGGTGGTAAGGTCGACTGAATGTCAGTCACATGCATTGTCTCTACCCTCAGTGGAGGGACGGTATGTTGGAAGAGTTACAAGCTAGATACCGTGACAAACTAGACGATAAATGCTGGATACATCTCTACCAAGGATGCTACCAAAGAGGTAGTCTGGATGTATATAAGTTCATGAGATGAACTTCGTTCGTACCATTGTGTGACAATGGAGTTGTGGCTTAGGCCTAGGAACCCCTGTCCCATCAGAGATCCAGACATATTCTTAGGCAGTATCACCTGATCATGAAGATGGATGATCTTCAGGAAGATCGAGGTTAGGAGAGTAGACACAGAGGACAACAACACGGATCCACTCACAAAGGCCTTTTTCCCAGGAGAGACTTTTATGGGATGGTTGAGTATGAGATATTTCAACCACTGCTGATTGTTGGGTATTGGATACTACAACAGATGACCCTAGTGCAAGTGGGAGATTGTTAGTGATATGTATGCCCTAGAGTCCATTACTGTACATACGATGTATATTGTAGTGGATGCTTGGACATATATAGGGAGGACTTTCTTGCACGACATGATAGTATGCTATCTGGTTGCTCTTTATCTTAACATATACTCTGATTGTCTCTATGTAACATGTTGATAAAGCCCTTAGGATGAGTACTTGACAACCAGGATTATGATGCAGATCATACTAGTGGGGACAGTGTAGTCGCTAAGTACATCCTTCATATGTTCCTATTCGAGGGTGTATCGAGACAGGGCATCGATATTCCAGAGTAGACTAGCGTATAGCTTCTCGACCCATGTAGATGGGCGATGAATGATCTCATATCCACTGGTGTTTGACATCAGAGATAGTATACGGGTGCTTAGTGGAGACTGGGTATACTGGACAGACTCGCCGAGAACTCCTAGATGTTATTATACCTATCGTCAGATAGCAGTTCTCTGGTGACACTGGTATAGGTTAGTCTGTAGACCCGAGATCGTCATAGAGTCTTGTGTGATTCCCACCGTGCTTTGATTTCCACCTTACCACGTTCAAGAGAACATGCAAAACGGTGGCTTTTGGGTATAGTCCCGAATCAGATGGAGGCAATGAGCGATAAGAGGGGTTTCGTCTCTCCCGGTATTGGGAGTTGATGTTGCGCTGTGCTAGATTGGCTATAACAGGAAGTCCCTGACCAGGGCTACTTCAGAGATATACTGTAAGTGTTATCAGTGGTTTCTCGACCCGTTATAAGCCACACATCAGCACGAATTATCGAGTTATTGGGGTCTGACATTTACCACCCCTAGACGAGATATGCGACATATCGGACGAAGAGACCGGACTGTAAAGCAGTGTTACCGATTGGATTCGCAGGAGTGCGAGCAGGCTTGCTTGTTGATCTTCTGATCGCTCAATACCCGGGTGGCCGTTACGTTTAGCAGACCGCTTGCGGCTTATGGGTGTTTGATATGATCATCACCTACTGCCGGCGTATTAACGAGTCTTTAGAGTCCTACACAGGGGTTTCCTGGCTCAAGCGAAACGGAGTAGAAGCACATATGTGATATGTGCGGGATCGAGATTAATACGATATGTGATACTGTATTCTCTTCTCACGTCATGTGAC
This sequence comes from Agapanthus africanus, assembly GCA_030015575.1. NCBI lineage: Eukaryota > Viridiplantae > Streptophyta > Magnoliopsida > Asparagales > Amaryllidaceae > Agapanthus > Agapanthus africanus. The sequence continues at coordinate 682,483,839 of JASDDO010000031.1, read as the reverse complement.
ATCGCTCGGTTATATGAGATATAGTCGGGTTATTAGATTAAGTGTTGATTCGATAAGTTGTTACATTTGATATTAGTCGGTTATATGTAATATAGCCGGATTATTAAATCAATTGTTGGTTTAATGATTTAATGTATAATTATATATTTGATATATTAAATTACATTAACTAATATTAATTCACTTAAGATTTCTTTTCTCACTTGGATTGTGCACATTGTATATATGCGATATATGCAAGTGTACATTATTTTGTGTCATGCTTAATGATACATGGATATGGGTGTGTGTATGACTTACACCATACTTGGTTTAATTTCTAGGGTTTTATTTATTTTGGTAATTAAAAAATTGTGGTATTTTGTCATGGATGAAAGCTTGTAGAAGCTTGTAGTTATCTTTGACCAAGTCCACTCTTTTGTTTTGCCTTAGATTTTTATTAACCCAACCAATTAAACCTAGTCATGGTTAACTCTCTACAAGGGTTAAGGGATGTCATATACTCATCATGGTTTATTTTCTAACCTCATGATTTATTTTTCATTCACTTGATAATTATCATGAGAGTTATCTTCTTCTTCTTCCAAAAAGCTTTCTAGCTTCAATGGAGATGTGAGAAAATGAGTGAGAAAATGAAATCTAAAGTGAGCCCACTTCCTACTTCATCATCCTCTACTACTTTCCATTTAGTATAGGGTGTTTGCTTCACTAATTGCACAATTAGTGAAGAGATAGCTTGGGTTAGTGTTTCCTCGACGTAGATCATCTTCAGCCTCGAAGCAAGCATGTTCATTTCTTCATGGGAGCCTCTCTAGAGTCCGGAGTTCACGATCGCAGCGAAGGGACTACTACACGGAGCTATTGAAGTGAAGGACCGGTCTACAAAGGTTGTATTTCTTACTCACTAGACTTGCAAAGTGTTTGCATTTACTTTTCTGTCGATTTATAGTTAACGATTCTTAGTTAGGGTTAGCTAGAACGGCAAATTTTAGAATTTGGCATGGACGATGCCTCCCGAAACCTTGCTGCCATCCTAGGTAACCCTGTAGTATTTATTTATTTAACATATTTTTCTTTAGGTGGCTCTACACTCTAAAAAAGTATATACGCAATAGAAATCGACCAGAGGGTTCTATCATGCAAGATTATCTTCTAGAAGAAGTAACCACATTTTGTTCCCGCTATCTAGACGAGAACATTGAGATGAAGCTTAATCAGCCTCGGAGAATTCAGGACAGGCCATATGGTAGAGCTGATTATAAGAGAGTAGACACTATGATTATCAACAAGATATATCGGTTTATCCTCCTCGATAGCGTATGTCTTGAAAAAATTAGAGAGTAAGTTTTTTTGGATTAATTGTTTAATTTGTGTTTGTGTGTGTATGAAATGATATAATATTAATGCCATAATTTATTATTGAGAACATAATTCATATTGATAAGGTACATGATGGGCATCCTGATTGGAATGATAAACGATTGGAAAAATATTATCAGGATAATTTTTACGATTGGGTTGCTGATCATGTAAGTTGTTCGAATAACATGTTATTGCTACCAGTCTTAATTTAAACTTATATCGTTATTTATTTACGATAAATTTTTTTTTCAGATCCACAATCCGAACTTGTTTGCTCAGCTCTGAGAATATTTCTTTTGAAATTTCTTTTTGGAATTGTATTCCCTTTTCTTATTTTCTTTTTATGGTTTTTCTTTCATATTTGAATCTGTTGTAGAACACGTTCTTAGAGGCCATTGGGAGCCTTAAACTCCACTGTTCAGTGAGATTTTTCATTAAATGAAAATCCTTTTGGATTCTCATAATGTGTGCATGTCTCATCACTGATGAGGCATCACCTTGATTTTGTAGGGGCCACTGTTTTTCTTCTAGATTGTAATGATTTTGGTATTTTGATTGCTAACTCTCTACTGCTTTTTCTTTTCAGATACTATGGCTTCTCATCTGTATGATCTTGAAGAGATTATCTCTTATGAGGAGATTCCCATCCAAGGCCGCTGTCAAGGCCAGAAGTTTACTGACGTCCAATGCACTGAGGTGATGTATCGCTTTGACGATTACAATGGTAGATTGGCCCCCTACCGTTCTGCTCTTTTAAAGATTGTCGTTGGGTCGATTTGGGAAGCACTTCTTGAGCTTGATGAGGCTATGCCGCTCGAGGCACTTGATGATGCTGAAGATAAAGTGCATTCAGTATATCTGCTGGGCATGATCTCAAAGAAGCGGAAAGATAATCTTGTCGCTGTTTTGCATTGCGTCTTCCAACAGAAGGCGATAATATCCGCGTACCAGAGGATGGACGACATCAGCGGGGATCCCGACGCTTGCATTCGTGAGAAAATGCATAAGAAGATGGTCAACAAGGTTAGAAGCACTTTACTCAAACTTGCCTCTAAGTTCATGAATCCGTATCCGGAATTCAGCGTCTTTCCATTGTAAATATTTTGATGATATTTGTTTCCTTCTTTTATCACCAATGTATAAATTTTTTCGAAGTATGAATGACACAGTTCCCCCTTTTCTTACGCTAATGTTCATATGTGCCTCCGTGAGGTGTTGTTATATATATGTGTGTGTGTGTGTGTGTGTGTGTGTGTGTGTGTGTGTGTAAAACTAGCGCCGGTGCTCATGTGTCATGTACGTGAGGCGCTGCTGATGGATTTAATCCTAAAAAGAATCAGCGCAGGCGCTTACGTGTCATGCACGTGGGCGCTGCTAATGGATTTAATCCTAAAAAGAATCAGTGCCGGTGCTCACGTGTCATGCACGTGAGGCGCCGCTGAAGGAATCACTTTACCTTCTAGCTCTGATTTTCATGGGTCAACTCTCTCTTTTCCCATGCCCTTTTTGTCAGGCATTGGAAATAGTTCCACCATGCACAACATTTTCTGTGCCTAAATTTGACTGCTTCTCTTTATATTCTGAACCAATGATCTTCTTTTTCTTCGCAAGGAGAGAACCATTTTTAACAGACCAAGAGTCATGGCTTGCAATCGTCCTCACGCTCGTCGGCAACCGTAGGAGGTACCTATCGAAAGAATTGTTCCTCATTTTGTTACACGATTAGTGGATCTCGTTCTCACAGATGACCAATGTGACACAGCGATGTTTGAGCTCCTGGCTCGTAAGGGCTCTCCTCTTCCTATCGGTTCAATTTGGCTCCGGATGCTCTTCTCGTATGTACTTGCTGACATTCCTCCTCATCCAGCGCAGATGACTCCGGCGATACTTGACGCGGCGGAGGAAAAAATCGAGTGCTTTCATGAGGCACATTTGATTACCTAGCCTCTGAGGGATCGTTCTGTTTAGTTGCTAAGCCAGATACGGACTCAGCGGGCCATCATGTCTGCCTTCGCTGATGGGCACGTCGCTGACCGATGGGGAGCAACTCCTCGTGAAGATCGCCACTTCAACATGGTGGAAAAGGCAGAGAGGGCTTTAGAAAATTTTATCCCTAGTTTTGTAAACCCTTGTACTTTTGATCCCATGTTCGGTGATCTGTTTCCTGCAGAATAAATTACTTATTTAAATCTGCTTCTTTATTTGTTGACCATTGAATGTTTTTTTCTCTAGTACATATCCATGTGGGCATCTTGCCTCTACACATATACTTTGCATTTTAATCTTAGATGTTTCTGATGCATGCATCTAGCTATAGGTGAACACTTGAATGATGTGAACATTTGTTCACGGTCGTGAGTGAAGTAATGCATAGCATATGGCCGGTTTCGAGCTGGCATACACAATTTTTATTAGAATTTTGATCTGAGAAGATAGCGAGCAGACACAAGCGTCATCATCTATTGTTAACTCAGATCTCGATCCTTAAGAAATGTAGTTCTAAACCCCAAGGCCTATGAGTTGCGCCTTTCTGTTTCTTGATGTCTTGATCTGGCGTGAAGTATTTTATGTACTCATTTTGGAGTTTGTAGTTTATTCACTCATCTCGGAGTCTCTAGTTTATGTACTCATTTCAGAATTTGTAGTTTATTTACTCGTTTCGTAGTTTCTAGTTTATATACTCATTTCGGAGTTTGTAGTTTATTCACTCGTTTCGGAGTTTTTATTTTATGTACTCATTTCGGAGTTTGTAGTTTATTCACTCATTTCGGAGTCTCTAGTTTATGTACTCATTTCGGAGTGTTATTAGTTTACCTCCCGTTTACCGTCGAAAGATGTGACCGTGACGTTAGGACGTCTGGCCAGAATTTTGGGGGCAGATGCTATTTGGTTTATCCGTCCACCTCTCCGAAGATACCAAGTTGATTTATGGCACCGTGTATCGGAGGTTTGGATGAATGCGGCCGTCGTAGCAGACTTCGTCAGATTCCCCTATGTCTGCGAGGGTTTTTGATTGTGGGGACGCTCTTCCCTGCAGGCGCAAGCCCCTGCAGTTAATTACGTTACCGTATAGCGATAACTACTTTCTCCTGCTCCAGATGTTCACTTCGTGTCGTGTGTATTTGTTTTGTTTTAAGTTGCCCGTGGATTGTATACGGAGACTAATTTATGTTGTCGCCCGTAGGGCGTGGATTTGTCCAAATCCGTATTTTCTTAGATTTTGGTTTGTTTTGATTTAAGGATCATTAATCTCGTTTGAGATTAAGATCAACTTAAATATTTGTTAAGGATACTTTAATCTGATATTGGACTAAGATCTACAGAACGGGGGTTCAGGATCATTTTTGATCCAACAAAAGAGGATTTGGGCTCTATCGTTTTAGTTTAAGGACGTCACGGTCCATTGGGTTTAAGGACATCATAGTCCATAGAGTTTAGTTTAGGGATGTTGCGGTCCATTGGGTTTAAGGACATCATAGTCTATAGGGTTTAAGGACATCATAGTCTATATAATTTAGTTTAGAGACGTTGTGGTCCATTGGGTTTAAGGACATCATAGTCCATGTAGGTTTAAGGACATCATAGTTCATCTTTAAGGACATCATAGTCCATAGAGTTTAGTTTAGGAACGTTGCGGTCCATTGGGTTTAAGAACATCATAGTCCATGTAGATTTAAGGACATCATAATCCATAGGGTTTAAGGACATCATAATCCATAGGGTTTAAGGACATCATAGTCCATAGAGTTTAGTTTAAGGACGTTGCGGTCCATTGAGTTTAAGGATATCATGGTCCATGTTTAAGGACATCATAGTCCACAGAATTTAGTTTAGGGACGTTGCGGTCCATTGGGTTTAAGGACATCATAGTCCATGTTTAAGGACGTCATAGTCCATAGAGTTTAGTTTAGGGACGTTGTGGTCCATTGGGTGTAAGGAAATCATAGTCCATGTTTAAGGACATCATAGTCCATAGAGTTTAGTTTAGGTACGTTGCGGTTCATTGGGTTTAAGGAAATCATAGTCCATGTAGGTTTAAGGACATCATAGTCTATAGAGTTTAGTTTAGGGACGTTGGGTCCATTGGGTTTAAGGACATCATAGTCCATATTGTTTTGGCTCATTGGTTTGGGGGTGCGCCAAGAGTTATTGGTTATTGGGGAATTAGATTCCTATATGTTCTAGTAAGAATTAAATTCTTTGAACTTAGTACTTTTCCCTAGGTTTGAATCTACATAACAGAATCTCCCCGATGAGAATTAAATTCTCAACTTGTGGGAAGATCTGCTTCTGCAGATCTCAACCAGAGGAAGAACTAAGTTCTTTCTAGAAGAGTTAAACTCTTGTGGAGGCAAAGAAGATATAAGATGTTCTCTGTGTTTCTTTTTTTTTTCTCTTACCTAGGGTTTCTCTTTCTTTTCTTTGAGGAGATCTTCTTTTTTCTAGATAATTAAATTCTCTTTTCTTTTAAACTTATCAGGGGGTTTCTCTCTCTTTTTTTTTATTTTTGAATTTGAAGTTTATGGGGGGAGGGGGTTCTTCTTTTTTAGACTTGAAGTCTTGGGGATTTTATATAGTGGATGCTGATTTGTTGATTTAGTTGAGGAAATCTCTCATTGAGAGATCTCTTAATTGATTTGGGGAATTTATCCACCATCGGATCTTTGATCCAAGGACTTCTATTTTAGAGAAGACATTTTTCTTGTTTTTAACAAGATTGGGAAAATATTTTCCCATACAGAACTTATTCTGTATCTTGGTGATTTTTAACCACCATTTGATCTTTGATCCAATGGTGCTCTGATTTACAGAGCACAATCTTTCTTATTTAGAAAGATTTGAGGAGTATTTTCTCAATCAGAATTTAATTTTGTATCTTGGTGATTTTTAATCACCATTGGATTTTTGATCCAACGGTGCTCTGATTTACAGAGCACAATCTTTCTTATTTAGAAAGATTGGGGAAAATATTTCCAAAATAGGGTTTTGATCCCTTTTATATAGAATTTAATTCTATCGGGTTAGAAGATATTAGGAATCCTCACGTGTAGCACGTGACCCAGTGGCACTAGGCCGGTTTGCCTATATGTAGCAGTCCCAAAGAAGAGCATCATGTGTTGGCACGTGATGCGCCTTCTGGCCTGCTATTTGTTTTATGAAGGCGCCAATATACTTTTTATATAGGCGCTCACGTATGGCACGTTAGGCCCAACATCAGTCTCATTTGTTTAGTGTAATGCTTATAATTTTGACTCCAAGACGCATCACGTATGGGCACGTGATGCTCCCTTTAGGGAATTTTACCATTGCTTTTTTATTTATTATTTATTTTGTCAAAAGGGAACAAATACCCCCACAGCGTTGTTCTCATGCGTCTTGCACGTTAGTGCAACGCTTCACCTTTACAGTCGTCGGATGGCCTAGGGGAACGGGGAGGTGAACCGCCATTTTCACGTCTTATAAATGCAAGGGTTTGGCTTTTGAGAAGCCGCTGTTCTTTCATCTTCTTTCTTTTTTTGTTTTCTTTGAGAATTTAATTCTCCTCTTCAGATCTTAGTTCTCTGCCATTGCAATTCCAGAGTTAAACTCTGTTGGAAAAAGAGACCCTTTTTAGGTAAAGATCTTGAATATCATAAAAACCCTTTTTATCAAAATTTCTGGATTTTATATCCACCATAAGACATGATCTTCAGATAGCAGACCTTAATGTCATGGAGTTTCTGGAATTTAATTCCATCACACAAATGGAATTTAATTCCTCACCAAAGAGCTTAGCTCTAAAGATCAAGAGGACCCTCTGGGATCTTCACTCCCAGGTGTTCTTGAGAATCTTTTTCAAGGGATTTTACCTTTATTTTCACCTATTTGACAGAGTTTGTAATGGGTGTCCTTTTGTGAGGATGTCCCAAGTCGTTTAAACTCCAATGTGCATTTATTGAGAATCGTTTTTTTCCACAATGATTACCTTGCCTCATAATTGGCGAGCCGCCATACTGGTTTTGTGGGGTCCATTATTTTTGCAATCCATGGTCCTATGGAATAAACTTCTTGTCGTTTTCTTCTGCTGTTTACCCACCCACACACACACATACATACATACATACATACATACATACGTATAAGTTGCATTAACAGTTTTTCTACCCTCTATTTCAGGAACAATGGCTTCTCTTCCCTACTTCCCTTATACTCGCTTAGACGCTGCTTTTCCACAATCACCGTCGGACGAAGAAGCAATGGCGATGATCAGGGCTCACGACAGAGACCGGATGAGTCTGCTCTTATTGGGTGTTTGGTACGGCCATATCATCCGGGGTCGCCGAAGTTTTACTTGCGAAGAGCCAGCAGAACCTCTTCGCTTTATATTGCCAATGGAACGCCCACAGACCGCTTACGCAGTGGAGGGGACTAATTGGACTCCTGCAGGTCGGCTTGAGCCCTCTACAACTGGTATACCCAACCAGCCCTTGCCGGCTATAGACATTCTAGGGCATCGCATTTGTCAAGGCGAGGCTCGACCTTGGGGGCAAGTTTATAAAGTAGGTGTTACCCCCCGGCACCCAGTAGGCTATCTAATTTGGGCCCGATACATTCTTTCCGCCCACCGCGCAAGGTTGCAGAAGGTTGGGCTGTATCAAACGGTATATGCGTCGCTATTCCATTATCAGGCTCCTCACGTCTGGTGGATCAAAGCCTTCTTAAACCAGTAGAATCTTCCTACCAACACCTTTCTGTTAGGGGGTCGTGAGGTATCTATCTCCTAGGAAGAATTCCGCGAGATCTCCGGATTGCCAATCAGAGGAAAGCATTTTGAAGAATTGGTGCCTCCCGATGAATATGTATTCTCCACCGTGCCAGCTATGCTTGACGGCCTGACGATCGAAAATGCCTTACGTCATAAGTACCCCAGTTTAATCAAGGCTTTGGGTATTTTTGACAAACTGTTCGCAAAGTCAGAGAGGAAGGGCGTCACTTTTGAGAGCTTTATTGCATGCTTTATCCGGGAAGACGCTCTATCCAAAGAGGCTCCAAAGTTTGCAAACATCGACGAACCTTTTGGGTTTGGGCTAGATAAACTGCCGGCCAACGAAGAAGATTTGCCGCAGTTTTACATTCCGACCACATCGGCCGTTCCCTTTACTGCAATTGCGGCCCCTAGCATAGACGAAGAGACCTTCTTCGTCGGCTTCATTAGCCTCTGGCTCAGTTGGTTTGCGATACCGACACACCGACGTTTCATGAGAGCCTCCGCCTTCTACCCTGCTCATCGCGAAGCTGAAGGGGCAAGGATGGTCGTTGGCATTGCAGGACTATCGCACCTCTATCATGGGTTAAGTGTTGCAGCCAACACTTCGATTCCAGGTGTAGATGTTGTGAATTTCCCCCTCCATTACTTCACATCGTGGATTGAAATGCATGTGCTGGGGGCATTCGCGGCGCATCGACGACCAGACTTCTATGATTCCTACACCTTCCCGCGGGTTATGAGATTGGTAAATGCTTCTGCTTCTGATCCAACTCAGCTAGGGGCCCTTCACGTTCTACTCAATCCATATGCAACCGAGGGTGATATGATGTTTAGTGATCGAGTTCTTTCTGCTCCTGAGAGGCCCGTCCAACAGCTATTCAATTTATCGAAAGGGGGAGAACCATCCTTAAAGCCTAAGGAAATTATGCACTTGTATTCGATTAGACCGGGTTATTTGGTGTTCTGTCGAAATGATACGGCTCTTTTCATGCAGTATAATCCGCACCGCTCTGCTCGGCAATTGGGCTATAACCAGGGTGTTCCCTTCGAGGCATTTTTGGTGGAGCCCAACTCGTCTCTGGGTGTTGTTCGTGACGTCATTCATCACTTTATGCGGCTGAACACTGGCTCCCTCTTCATGATCCCAGATCCCGATTATCTTCTAAGGTCTGTGGGATCCTTCGTGAGGTGGTATCGCCATCGGTCGGGTACTCTTTGAGTATAGAACTTCAGCTCCAACCCAAGTCAACAGCGCTTTGCTACGACCGCGGTCAGTCGTTCGCCATCTTTTAGGGGACATCGGTCCGGTACTTATTCCGAAAACCGCAGAAGCAGAATCGGCCCCTCGCACTGCTGGGATGCCAGTGTGCACTAGAGCTCAAGCAAAGGCCTCCGATGAAGCGCCAGCAGCAGTGCCATCGGTGGCGATGTCATCTACGGTGGTGTCGCCAAAAGGGGATACTGGAGGCGAAGTTGGCCAACGTCGCGCCAAAGCGCAGACGGGAAGGAAGCGATCTTCTTCTAGCGTTAGCTCCACCTCAAAAAGGAGGGTAGCTTGCTTGACCTTCTGCTGGAATCCGAGCCTATTGTTCAAGACGAACCAATATCGATGCAAGAGCCGGATGATGGTCTCATTTACCCTGGCTCGTCTGCTGAGGAAGCCGCGCAATTGGATGAAGCTTTAAGGCGTTCGCAGGATGAGACCGAGAATGTGCACATCCCGAAAAGGCCCTATCCCCCGGTTATCTTCTACGAAGATCCTCCATCACTACGGAGAGTACATATAGGTCCACTGCGACAGGAAGACAAGATAGCCCTCAAGCAGCCTATCTCAGCAGTTTCCGAAGATGAGCTTGCATTGAAGACCGGTGGCCATGAGTCTGCTTTCGAAGCTCGGCGGGCACATCTCCTCAGGAAGGAACGACGGCTTGAAAAATCTATAATAGAAGCGTCCTGGCGTATCGGTATGCATGTTTTCCTTATTTTCCTTTTGGCAAGTAGTTTGTATCGCTCTCATATCTTCTTATCTTTACGAAAACTTTGCAGGGACTTCAGCAACGACAAAGGATTTGAGCCCAAGTCGCGTTCTGGCTGTGGATTCTATAAATGTCTCCGATGAGGCACTAGTAGGTGCGGAGGAGATCGTTATAGCTGCTATTCCTGCCGTGGAGCTTCCGCTAGTAGCCTCTGTTTCCTTGGTGCGTGTTCTTCCAGAAGAGATGACCTTACTGACCTTAGATCTAATGAAACTTTCTGGTGACGGCTTGGAGATTGTAGAAAGGGTAGTTGAGACCGCCGTCCCTTCATTGGAGCCTGAAGTGGCGGTTGTTTCCCCTCAATTGGAAGCTGCCACACCAGCAAATGTCTTTGGCGATGTTCTCGAGGGCATGGAGGAGGCTGCCGAAGCTGCTATCCCTCCGGTTCAAGGCGGGTAGAGCATCGAAGGTAGTCTTCTATACTTTGTTTTAATAGTCTTTCCATTATCTGAACCTTTCTTTCCTTTCAGAACTACGAGAATTGGCGGCTTCTATTGTGGACCTATCTCCCAAGAAGTCCTTCCAGCGCTTACTTGACATAGCAGCCATACGGTCGACATCCCCGCAAAGCATCGTCCTTTCCTCCGGGCAAGCTCTGTGTTCTTTGACCCTTTTTCTTTATTATCACTTTTTTTACGATGATGCTAACATGTCCTCTGCAGTTCTGGAAGCTGATGATGAAGTGGAGATCCTTGATAGGCCTGGGGATCTTTCAAACCCCCTTTGCATGGCTGTGGGTAAGTAAAACTCTACGCTTGGTATTGTTTTGTTTATTCCATGTTTACTAGTTTTCCTGACTAGTCATAAACTTTGACAGCTTTGCCAGCTCCGGCTCCGTTAGAATCCCGAATCTCTATGCCACCGGGACCATATTCCCGACATGCGTCTGAAAGGATGGCGAGACAAAGAATTCACACCTTGTCGGCCCTTATTGAAGATCTTCGTGCTGGATGTTCTGTTACGGCCAAAGAATTTGTTGCCGAAGCCAATACTTCCTTGCCCTTCCTTGCTACTTATCATGATGAGACCTTGGTGCATATTTGGGTTGAGTATTGTCGCAGGGTGGAGGCTTAGTTACATAATCTCGAGTGTATATGCCTTCCTTCCGAGCTTTTAACTGCCAAGGTGAGCCTGCGGGGGTGGATTGAGCGGTGCGCCGCTAATTTTCAGTCTTGCGAAAAGAGGCTCAACCGGAAATTTTCGAAGAGAGGGCTAGCTTCAAATGCTCTAGGGAACTTCAAACTCAACTCACTGCTAAGACCACCTGTGCGTACGAACTTTAGCTGGTGCTTCAAGAAGCTATCACGGAAGTGGTAGCTATTGATGAAGCCGTTATCTTTACCCGCGAGATGGTTGAACCTTATAAAGTTGTTGAAAAGGAGCTTGAGAGTCAGCTCGCCTCGTATTAGGCTCAACAGTCTCAGGCGGAGACCCGTCTTGTAGCAATAACAAAGCTTGAAGCTGAGGCCCAGCGGAAGAATGATGAATTGATGAACTTATTGCACCGTCCGCCGGCTTGAAGATATATATTTTTTTTAAATTCTCCTTTTTGTATTTACTCCTGAATGGGGGTGTCTTTTGAATCTTTTATGAAATGTACCCTATATTCATTTGGATTCATTAATAAAAAAAATATTTTATTTCATATTAGCGTGTCCCTTTTAGCAAATGCGTTTTGTAGATAGTCTCTCTTGATCTTCTTGCAGGGCAGCGACGGCTTAGGAAACAGGTTCAGATCTGCCGCCTAAGACTTTTCAACTTCATGAGCCGTGAGGGTCTCATAAAGACTTTTCTTCCTACGAGTCGAGAGGATCTCGTAGATGTATTTTCTCCTTAGGAATCGTGAGGATTCTTAAGTGTGTATTTTCTCTCGAGAGTCGTAAGGATCTCACAAGAGAATTTTTTCCCTTTACAAGTCGAAAGGACTCGTAAGTGGTTGTTTCCCTCCTTGTCGAGAATCGACTTTGGAGAGTGTGGCCAGTGAATAATATGCAATGGCCCATCTTGGACTGACTTGCAGGGCCCCAGTACTTAGGAAACAGGTCCTTATCCCTATTGCCTAAGGCTTTTCCCTACGGTTCGAGACGAACCGAGGGATTATTGGTTGACTTGATTCCGAGACGGAGCATTGTTCCGGCGGGGAGGTCATTGGTTGACTTGTTTCCGAAACGGAGCGTTTTTCCGGCGGGGGGAGGTCATTAGCTGACTTGTTTCCGAGACGGAGCGTATTTCCGGTGGGGAGGTCATTAGTTGACTTTTTTCCAAGACGGAGCGTTGTTCCGGCGGGGAGGTCATTGGCTGACTTGTTTCCGAGACGGAGCGTTGTTCCGGCGGGGAGGTCATTGGCTGACTTGTTTCTGAGACGGAGCGTTGTTCCGGCGGGGAGGTCATTGGCTGACTTGTTTCCGAGACGGAGTCCGAGACGGAGCGTTGTTCCGGCGGGGAGGTCATTGGCTGACTTGTTTCTGAGACGGAGCGTTGTTCCGGCGGGGAGTTCATTGGCTAACTTGATCCGCTTTCTGCGGTGTCAAGAAGGAACGCCATGTTGATCTTCTAGGACGCAGATATTGCCGTCGAGATCTGACTCTCCCTCTGACAGAGTCTGTTGGGAAATGTGGTTCCTTTTTCATTTTATGCCTATTGATTGTATACAGAGGGCAGTATGGACTCGCCTGTAGGGCAAAAGTTTCATTCTTTTATTTTTTTATTTCCTTCCGCGATGCTCTACCATTTCAGCTTTTTATATCGCGAAAGTGGCGATTTCCCAATCATTTCGGCTATTTTTTGCGTTGTCCAATCATTTCGGCTATTTTTATTTTTACTCGCTGCTTTTTATTGCGAGTTGCCTAATCATTTCGGCTATTTTTCTTTTTACTCGCTGCTTTTTATTACGAGTTGCCCAATCATTTCGGCTATTTTTGTATGCATATATTTTACTTGCTGATTTTTTTGCAAGTTGCCCTATCATTTCAGCTATTTCATATGTATTTATAGATCGCTGACTTTTTGTTGCGAGTATGGAACTTGGGCTCTGATACCAATCTTAGCATCAGTATCGTCGCGACTGGAATATTGCCAGGAGCAAATCATCATTTGCTGTGAAAGGACTTGGATTTTGATACCGATTTAGGCATCAGCATCGCTACCACTGGGACATCGCTAGGAGCGAATCATCATTTGCCTTTGTCGATTCGAACAAAGGTGGCTTAGCAAACAAGGTTAGGATCCCGTCAACTAAAGCTTTTGACTTTATGAGCCGTAAGGGTCTCATAAAGGTGTTTCTCCCTACGAGTCGTGAGGATCTCGTAGGTGTAATTTCTCCTTAGGGGTCATGAGCACTCCTAAGTGTGTTTTCTCTTGAGAGTCGTAAGGATCTCGCAAGAGCATTTTCTCCTTGCAAGTCGAGAGGACCTACAAGTGTTATTCACTAGATGAGGACATTTTGCGCTATTGGTGGAACTTGGTGGGGGGGACGTTTATTTATGCCCGTGGATTGTATACAAGGGTCAATATTGAACCGTTTGTAGGGCAATCTGGGGAATGTGATGGCTTAAGAACAGGTTCAGGTCCCTGTAGCTTAAGGCTTTTGAATCCTATGAGCCGTGAGGGTTTCATAAGGGGATTCTTTTTATGAGTCGTGAGCATCTCGTAAGTGTAATTTCTCCTTAGGAATCATGTGGATCCCTATGTGTGTTGCTCCCTTGTGAGTCGTAAGGATCTCACGCAGGTATTTTCTTCTTACAAGGTCGAGAGGACCTTGCAAGTGTGCATGAATTTTTTTACGAGTCTGCTCCCCTTCGTGTTTTCACAAACTCACCGGTAGCCCTGCTGTTTTTACTCACGGGTCCCTTTCGGGTTTTCATCAATGCCCATTTTGCTTATGGACGTACCCTTTTTTTTGCCGCGTTAGCCTAAGAATGCTGCGGTTCATAGTAGTTTAAAGACGTTTCGGTCCGTAGCTAGTTTCATGACATTGCGGTCCATTTTTAGTTTAGGGACATTTCGGTCTGTAGCTAGTTTAAGGACATTACGGTCCACTATTAGTTTAGGGACATTTCGGTCTGTAGGCTAGTTTAAAGACATTGCGGTCCATTATTAGTTTATGAATGTTTTGGTCCGTAGCTAGTTTTAGAACATTATGGTCCATTGTTAGTTTAGGGACGTTTCTGTCCGTAGCTAGTTTCAGGACATTGCGGTCTATTGTTAGTTTAGGGACATTTCGGTCCGTGGTTTGTTTTCTGCGGTGAAGTTTTGCCGAATATCACTTCCAGAGTTTGGTACTAAGGAAGACAGCGAGCGGACACAAGCGTCGTCATCTATCATTAACCTGGGCTGTGACTCGTCAGGCATAGTATTTCTTAAAGAATCGGTCGTTTATTGGCCGAAAGGGTCTTTCGCCATGCATATCCATGAGCAAGTAAGCCCCACATTGGTAAACTTTGTCTATAATGTACGGGCCCTCATAGTTTGGCTCGAATTTCCCCCGTTTGGCACGATTGGGATCATAGGTCTCTTGACCACTAGCACGAGTACGCCTTGGCGGAATGTTCTCGGCCTAGTTAATCTTTCGTATGAGCGTGTCATTTTTGCTTTGTAAGCTTCTAGGTTTTGCTGCGTCATGAGACGAGTTTCATCGAGGGCGTCGAGCTCCTCAAGCCGAAGCTGAGCATTCTCTTCATCTGTTAGTTCGTAATGAACCGCCACTCGTAAAGAGGGTTGCTCTATCTCCAAGGGGAGTACCGCTTCCGTGCCGAATACCAATGCATACGGCGTTGTATTCATAACCGTTTTGAACATAGTTCAATACGCCCAGAGAGCTTCATGTAGTCTCTCGTTCCAGTCCTTTTTATTTTTGGACACCGTCTTCTTTATGATCTTTGTCAAGCTTTTGTTGAAAGCCTCAGCTAGACCATTAACTCGGGGATTATAGACCGGAGAGTATCTCCGGTCTATGTTATGCTGCTGTGCAAAGTGGCTGATTCTGTGACTTCTGTAGGCCGGCCCGTTATCGGAGATAATCCATCGTGGAGTGCCGACCGATAGATGACGTGTATCTTGAAGAAATGGAGGATGTTCTCCGTCTTCACTTCTCTTAGCTGTATAGCTTCTGCCCACTTCGAGAATTAATCAGTTGTCGCCAATATGAACCGATGTCCTTTGGATGACGCTGGTTCAATGGGCCCAATTATGTCGGTTCCCCATATTTCGAACGGCCAGCTAGCCACTATTTGGTGTAGCGGGTTTGGATGCTGGTGGATGAAGTCTCCATGAATTTGGCACGAGTGGCACTGCTTCGCGTATTCGAGGCAGTCCTGAATCATCGTGGGCCAATAGTAGCCCATTCTTTTGATCTTCGGCTTCATCTTTGGCCCGGCTTGATGAGAACCGCAGAGTCCGTCATGAGTTTCTTGGACGACTCTCCTTACTTCTTCCGGTCCCAGGCATCTCAGCCACAGAGAGTCGAACGATCTCTTATATAGAGTATCATTGATGAAAGCAAAAGACAGAGCTCGTTTCATGAGTTGATGTCTTGAGGATGCGCCTTCCGGCGTTTGACGGGATTTGAAGTAGTCTATACAGACTTCTCTCCAATCCTTAGCCTTTCCTTGGTCCTCTATTTGTAGGGCTGTTTGCTTGGTCGCTTCCTTTTCTTCAGACGAATCCGGAGATATTTCTGCTGGTGCAAGAATCCGACGACTTTGTACGTTGGTCCTTACGTCATCGAGGTTTTCGTCAGCCAGTTCTTTAGCGAGTTTGACTAATGTGTCCACTTTGCTATTTTTTGAATGCGGTATGCTTTCCATGGCATAGGAGGGAATTTAAGTTAGTAACTGTTGCACTCTCTCGCCGTACTTTACCAACTCTGGTTTGCACGTTTGATAGTCGTCGTTTACTTGACTAACGACCAGCTGGAAGTCTCCGTATATAAGGAGATTTTCGATTCCCATGTCAACAGAGATCTCAAGACCTGCTATCAAAGTCTCATATTCCGCTTCGTTGTTTGTTCTTGGCTCCGTTAAGGAAAAGAAAAAGCGCATTATCCCTCCTTGTGGAGTCACGAAGATGAGGCCTACCCCAGATTTGATTATGGGGGAACCGTGCTTTTGCTTCTTCATGGAAGATGCCCCATCGAAGTAGAGTTCCCATCGGGTATCACTCCCTCCTCTCTCCCCGTCGATCGTGTCAAACGCATGCTCGTCTGGAAATTCAAAATTTAGGGGTGAATCGGCAGGTATCGGATGCTCAACGAGGAAGTCGACGATGGCCTGGCCTTTCATTGCCTTGAGAGGACGGTATGTTATTGAGAATTCTATTAAGAGAAGGGCCCATTTAGCGAGCTGTCCTGTTAGTATGGCTCTTGACATCAAATATTTGTGAGAATCCACTTTTGATATGAGATGGACCTCATGCGCCAAAGCATAATGCCGAAGCTTCGTTATAGCGAAGATTAACGCCAGGCAGTGTTTTTCGATAGGGGAGTAGTTGTTTTCTGCCCCCAGGAGAACTCGACTCAAATAGTAGAGGGCTCTCTCCTTCCCTTGGTCGTTCTTCTGTGCCCATAGTGTGCCTAAGGAACCTTCAAGGGCGGTTGCGTATAGGATGAGGGGCTTTCCCTTGACCGGAGCAGTCAGTACCGGCGGATTCTGCAGGTATTGCTTGATTTTGTCCAGTACGCTTTGGCATTTATGATCCCAAACGAACGGGGTTCCCTTCTTCATTAGATGACTGCAGGGGCGGAATTTTTCGGAGAGGTTAGCTATGAACCGCCGGATATACGTGAGCTTTCCTTCGAGAGACCATAGTTGCTTGAGAGTTCTGGGCGAAGGCATTTCCATAATCGTCTTGATCTTTGACGGGTCTATTGATGCCTCGCTATCGTACGATGAATCCTAAGAATTTGCCTGAGGAAACTCCGAATGCGCATTTCAGAGAGTTCATCTTCAGGTTGTATTTCCGAAGGCGTTGAAACACTATCTTCGGATGCTCCCAGTGCTCCTCGTACGATTTGCTTTTCACCACGAGGTCGTCAATATAACATTCGACAATCTCGTGTATGAGGTCATCAAAGATTTTTACCATGGATCTCTGGTAGGTGGCGCCAGCGTTCTTCAGACCAAAGGGCATCACTTTGTAGCAGAATATGCCCAGCGGAGTCCGGAAAGCAGTGTGCTTTTGGTCTTCAGGATACATCTTGATTTGGTTGTACACTGAGGATCCATCCATGAAGGAGAAGACTTCATGGGTGGATGTGTTATCGATCATCAGCTCAATAACAGGTACTGGGAAGTCATCTTTCAGACAAGCTTTGTTGAGATCCCGAAAATCTACGCAGATGCGTACCGTCCAATTTTTCTTCATCATTGGGACAATGTTGGCGATCCAGTCAGGGTATTGAACTTCTTGGATGAAGCCGGAGTCGATTATCTTCTTGACTTCGACGTTGATACTCATTTCAAGTTCGAACCGCATTCTTCTTGGTGCTTGTTTGACTGGCTTGACGTCCGGAAATATCGCCAATTTATGCACATCTATTTCCGGATCTAGCCCCGGCATGTCAGAATAGTTCCATGCGAAGCAATCTTTATACTGCATAAGAACATCTTTTAGCGTAGCCACCTGCTCTTTAGACAGCAGCTCACTGACGAACGTTGGCCGCGGGTCGTTTGCCGTACCCAAGATGATTTTTTTCAGGTTGTCCGCCGTGGTGTGTATCCCATCTTCCAATTCTTTTGGCGCCGGTGGAAATTCTAAGATCACTTCATCTTCATCCTCATTTTCGAAGCACCAGGAGAAGTCATCCACATTCTCGCGCTCTCCTTCTTCTGACAGCGTTATCACGTGGCAGGTACGAGGTGGTTTCCAAGGCCGATGTTGATCTGGTTCTAGTCTCGCTATATATATTCCTTTTGGCACATGCTTTTGTAGTGGGGATACCCTCCAACTGTTGGATAGAGCGAATCTGCCAAGTTATTGGTCTTCGACCCCGTTTTTGAAGGTGAAGCAGTCTTCAAGAGGATGTCATATTGCTCGGTGATAGGAGCAATAATCCGGGTGATAGACCCCGTTTGCTTGATCGGGGTGCCGAGACTCCGGGAGTGTCATCATCTGATGTTTCATGACAAGGTCAAAGATTCTCCTTGTCTTGTCATGCCAAGTTATCCATCTTTTTCATAAAAGACGGACTTCGGCTGAACATTTCTCGATTGCGTGGCCTTTTGGATCCGTTTTGCCGCTGTCGAATGTTTTTTCCGTTCTTTAACTTGTTTTTGCCTCCGTGTCGGGCCTTTTTCTTGCCTAGGGAATGCATGGCGGGCTGACGGTGGAGGGCATTGTCATCCTCCGTAGCCTGCAGAAGGAGCTGTTGCGTCTTGGCATTTTCGTAAATGGCCATTTCGCGGCTGTGGTCGTTATGAACCTTTTGACTCACTTCCCTCACTAACTTGTCCATCTGTTCTTCAAGCGACGGACTCAGCATTTTTAAAGAGCATCCCCTTCTTCATCGAGGTCATTTATGACACGGCAGCCATGGAATTGCTCCCGTTTCTTGGACCGGACATATCCAAGCCCAATCGTTTCCATTTTTCCGTTGGGCAATTTTTGCTAAGTTCCGGGGATGTTCCAAATCCTGTTGTAGAACTAAGCTTGTTGGGGATTCTGTTTGAAAGGTACACCTTGGCATCTTAATAACATTCTCAATCCCTCCATGTAGTATCTAGGCAGACGGATGGGTTGGATCCCGTCGAGCGCAAAATTGGTACGATGCCAGACTTCTCTTTCGACTTTGGTCTCCGTAGATCGATAGAATAGGATCGCCTTTTCACCTCTTCTCCTGGGAGGGACGTAGAATATCTGCAACTCTTGCACCCTATATATCTCCAGCGCATCAAGCTCTCTGTAGTGCTGCCGCGGAACCATGGCGATTTGCAAACTCTGATCATCTCCAGCGAGGGCCTGCACTGATGGACGGACCGAGAACACTGTGTTAACTTCGTCTTCAGAGTCACTGCCAAATACCAGAATAGGGGTAGATGGTCCCAGCTTGTTGCATTGGGACGGTCCCGAATAGACTATCTCTTCTTCCTCCTCGGTATTGCTCCCGAAGACCGGAATAGTGGTGATGGCTTTTTACTTATTCTCTGGTTTATAGAATCTTTCCGTGTCTTCAAATTCTGGTAGGAAATACTTTGCATCTTCGTACTTTCAGACTTCATTTACGGAGAATGGGTTTAGTTCCCCTGTCACGATATACTCGAGACCATCTTTGAAATACTTCATACACTAATGTTGTGTAGAAGGGATGATGCTGTACTCGTGTAACCAATGCCTGCCGAGCAAAGCATTGTAGCAGGTCTTGGCGTTAATGACATGAAATTTGATGTCAGTGACGAGCAGCCCAAAGCGTAACATCAGTATTACAGACCCGAGCGTCCGTGATGACTGGGAGTCAAACCAGGAGATGGTGATTTTATCCCGAGCAAGGTGCTGAATGCTCATGCAGATTTCTTTTAGCACCCTCACATTTAGGAGGTTGACAGAGGACCCGTTATCAACTAAGATCTTCCCTATCTTGATATCATGGCAGTACCCGGTGACATACAGGGGACGGTTGTGCTCGCATGTTCCGAGGAGGAGATCTTCGTTGCCGAAAATGATGCCAGCTGTGTGCACTTCTTCCAGCTCGTCCTTCATCTTTTCTTCGTCAAGGAAAGTTTGAAACTGTTCGGGCTCTTGTAATGCCCTGATCAGAGAATCTCGTGCCTCTTTAGACAACAGAAGGGCATCCAAAATACTTAGCTGTGACGGTATCTTCCTCAAGTGTGCCAGGACAATGTAATCCACTTTTTTTTCTTAGGTGGGTCCTTAGCTGCAAGCTCTTTGACGACTCGGTCATCGAGGGCGATATCTTCAGGGACTTTTTCCTTCCCCTTATCTTTTTTTTTAATCCTTTGTTTGTAGGTCCGAGATTCTTTTCGGGCAACGTACGACTACGCAGTTGAATGTTTTCACCTATCTCTTCCTCTTTTTCTAAGGTGGATTCCATGAAGAGAGGGCCGAGGGCTATTTCTTCATCAGAATCGCTTCAGAAGGTGAGAACTTGCGATACTCTGAAATCAACCATGTAACAGTTGCTGGCAGTTCTTTTGTGCTCATCTGTCGTACTTCTCTGCTCCCGATGAGTTTTATGCTTCATCTGCTTGAAATATTGTAGGTGAGCAACGTATCCCTACCACCAATTTTTAAAGGCCATGCATTCTTTGGTAGGATGTCCTTTGATGGTATAAGCAGTAGTTAGGATATACATCCGCTTCCTCAAGGTGTATACGACCAGGAGTGTTTCCTTTGAAAGATGGCAGCTTCATTCCCATTGACAGGGCTTTAGCGAACCATTTCCTTGTTTTAAGCATGTTTTTGTCTGCCGCATGCGTGCTTCGATCTGGTTGGAGCGCTTTGCGACTCGTCTCTACCATGACTTCTTCAACTTGATGCCGATGCATGGCCCTTTCGAATATGGCCATTTCACGCTCTTGAGCAGCTTTGCTCTTCTGACGGGCTTCGTTCAGCTGCATGTCAATCATTTCGTCTGACGGTTCCAAGGATTTTGGCACCGATCCTGCCCCCAGCTCTTCTACATTATCTTCTGATGCCGAGTGAGCTTCTTCTTCATTTATTGGTGAATGAGAGATCATGTGACAACTTGCCACATAATCCTCGGGTTCTTCTGACGAGTCTTCTCCCTCATCATTTTCATTATCTCCACTCTCAAGGATATGGTTGAGAAACTCTTGGAGTGTGATCGGGGTTTGCGCCTTCTGGTTATATTCTTCCAGTGCCTCAATATGCCTTTGCAAATCCGTGCGTTTGTCATTAGACTGTGCGGGCTTTTTGGTCTCTTCTTCTTCTTCGAAGACTTCGACGGCTGGAAGTGGGTATTTTGCCCATCGCTACCAACTCTCGATATTAGGCGCGGCTTCAGCATCCCCTCAATGATCTGTGGCTCTAGCGGGCTTTTCCACCTAATCGCCGGATATGCTTGAAGATCTTTCAGCATTCTTTTAGTTTTAGCCAAAAGAACAACTTTCCATGGAGCTTCCTCTATAAATGAGCATGTTAGGAGCGTGCGGTTGTGGCGGGTTTACCCTCCAGTTTTCAGACAGCGCAAATTTGCCTTGTTAGTACTGGTCCTCAATCCAGTTTTTGAAGACGAAGAAATTTTCTATTGGGTAGCCCACTATTCGGTGGTAGGGGCAGTAATTGGGATTGTTGACGTCGCCTGGTTGCAGTGGGCATCTCGGATCCGGCAGAGTGATGAGCCTGTTGCGCACCGCCAGTTCGAACAGTATTTTCGTTTTATCTCGAGGGAATGAGTAAGGACGTCTCAGCTTTTCTCCGAGTGATCGTTGTTTATCGTTTTGGCGAGCAGCTGGTTTCGGATCACTCAGCTGCTGCCGAGCGTTGGCGATGAAGGTCTCTTTCCCTTTTCCCTTTTCATTTCGAAGCTCCGTTTTTTAGGAGGATGGTCTATGGCCCATCTGGTCTATTTGGGCCAACTTGTCGATCAAGGCTTGGAAAGTGGTCGGCTTGAAGAACATCATGAATTGGGATATAGTTGCCTACGGATCCAGGGTCCCCAAGAACATTCCCACGGCAGGAGCTTCTTCTATGCGTTGTTCGCATCTCGACCATAGGTTCCGCCACCGAATTGCATACTGAACCCAAGTCTCTCCTGGCTTCACCCCGGCATTGATCAATGCCGTGATTGGGGTGCTTTCGCTGGCGCTTGCAAAACGCTGGGTGAATAGCAACTCCATTTCTGTGAATGTTTTGATGGAGTCATTCGGAAGCTCCGAGTACCATTCAAATGCCGTCTCTGCGAAGCTGCCGACGAATTGGCGAAGCAGCAGTTTGTCGTCACCTCCAGTATTGCCGCATAGATACCTGAACTGAGCGACGTGCTGATGGTAATTGCCCATCCCCTTATACACATGAAATTTAGGGATCGTGTATCCAGGCGAGTACTTAATTTGATCGTACCAGCTTGGATAGGGTCGCCCAGTTCTGACGACTTAGCCAGTTGCTTCACTTTTCTGATGAGCTCGTATTTGTTGAGCTGTGTAGTCATCAAGCGCAGCTTTCGAGATCGTCTCCTCCCTGGCTGCTGATAAAGCCGGAAGAGGGTTTGATGTCTCCTCTCTATCGTCTTCAATGATTATTGGGGGATCTTCGGCTGGAGGGTCCGGCTGGATCATCATCCCCACCATATCTTGGAACAGAAGCGCCATTTATTTTATGTTAGCCGCTTGTTCCGTGGCTTCTTTATCTTTCTTTTCGAGCATTCTTCGGAGGAACTCGGCGTCGGCTTCCTTCTCCTGGCATTGATCCGACGATACTTCCGGACTTTCTTTCTGCCCAGTAAGTGCGGCCATCTTTGTCAGCATCTCCTGGAGTTTTTGCTGTTGCTCCTGAGCCATTGTTATGGACCGCGTAAGTGGTCGATGACCCCCAGAAGCACAGCTTTCCTCTTTTCCGGAACCCATATAGACGGTGTGCACTACCATGCCCCCAAACTTGGGGCGTTTGGATTCAGTGCCTTTGAGATTTGTCGTAGACACGGGAATCTTCTCCGGCCTTCTCCTTTTATGGGCGGTCGAAATTGAGGGGACTGTTGTAGATTTCCGTGGTACGACGGCAGGATGACCCTCCTGTTGTCGGGCCTTCATTTTCTTCGATCTGCGGGAGTAGTCTTTGTCGATTATAGAGTCTTGGATTCTTCGCCAGACCCTGTGGATTTTGGGGGACAGCCACTGAGAGGGCTGTTTCGGGTTTGCTTTTATAATGTTTTCCACGGGTAGAGGAGACCTTTTCAACATGGCAGTTGGATAGTTCTTGCGCGCCCTCTTGAGCGGCTCAAAGCTGTTCCCAGTTGAAACAGCAGCATCAACTTCCATCATTGGAGCTGGTGGGGTAAGTCCAGAAGGGGAATTGCCCCCAGCTTTCCTCACTCGGCGCCAGTGACGACGTCGAGCATGTCGTGTAGCCGGGATCACCTTTATCGTCAGAGTAGCTTCGTCATGCCCCCTGCTTATAGGAGAGGCTATTATTGGCGCCAGCCTGTCAAAGAATGACATCCGCTGGGAAGGAATGGTCAATCTGTCGAAGGCCGACTTTCGATTAGGGGAAGTAGTTTGGAAGACTTCATTCGCAGCAGGAGTTGGGATAGCCTTCTCCGGTATTGAGAGCCTCTTCGCGGGCCCATTTGAGCTTAGGCTCAGCCTGTCGAAGACTGAGATATCAGACTTGGACGACCCGTTGAGAGGGGCCGCGATAGTTGCAAGCCGATCAAAGACCGACTTCTTCAAAGCTTCCTGTGACGGCATCGAGACGCTGAAGCTTGTTGGCGGGATCATGGTCCCGAAGAACAACCCGGTAGTGGCCTGTGTCACTTATTCCACCATCATTGCAAAGATGGAGGCCACTTGGGGTCCATAAGTTACTCCTCCAGATGGGACGGCGTGGGAGTTGTTGTTGCAGTTGGTGCAGCTGGAAACCATTGATCTTCTTTTCTCTACACGAGAGCAAGACACCAAATCTTAGTACCTCGAATCCATAGGCAACCATAGTGGACCGCGATTTGTTCGTGAAACACGACACACGAAGTGTGGAGTGGAAAGAGAAAAAGGTCCCATCGGGCGTGCCAGAATCTGTTTACCGCCGAAAGACGCGACCGGGACGTTAGGAAGTCTGGACAGAATTTTGGGGGAAGATGCTATTTGGTTTTATTCTTCCACCTCTCCGAAGATACCAAGTTGATTTATGGCACCGTGTATCGGAGGTTTGGGTGAATGCGGCCTTCATAGAAGACTTCGTCAGATTCCCCCTTGTTTACGAGAGGTTTTTGATTGTGGGGACGCCCTTCCCAGCAGGCGCAAGCCCCTGCAGTTAATTACGTTACCGCGTAGTGATAACTACTTTCTCCTGCTCCAGATGTTCACTTCGTGTCATGTGTATTTGTTTTGTTTTAAGTTGCCCGTGGATTGTATACAGAGACTAATTTATGTTGTCGCCCGAAGGGCGTGGATTAGTCCAAATCCGTATTTTCTTAGATTTGGGTTTGTTTTGATTTAAGGATCGTTAACCTCGTTTGAGATTAAGATCAACTTAAATATTTATTAAGGATACGTTAATCCGATATTGGACTAAGATCTACATAACGGAGGTTCAGGATCATTTTTGATCCAGCAATAGAGTATTTGGGCTCTATCGTTTTAGTTTAAGGACGTCATGGTCCATTGGGTTTAAGAACATCATAGTCCATAGAGTTTAGTTTAAGGACATCATAGTCCATAGGGTTTAAGGACATCATAGTCCATAGAGTTTAGTTTAGGGACGTTGCGGTCCATTGGGTTTAAGGACATCATAGTCCATGTAGGTTTAAGGACATCATAGTCCATGTTTAAGGACATCATAGTCCATAGAGTTTAGTTTAGGAACGTTGCGGTCTATTGGGTTTAAGGACATCATAATCCATATAGGTTTAAGGACATCATAATCCATAGGGTTTAAGGACATCATAGTCCATAGAGTTTAGTTTAGGAACGTTGCGGTCCATTAGGTTTAAGGACATCATAGTCCATGTTTAAGGACATCATAGTCCATAGAGTTTAGTTTAGGGACATTGCGGTCCATTGGGTTGAAGGACATCATAGTCCATGTAGGTTTAAGGACATCATATTCCAGGTTTAAGGACATCATAGTCCAGAGAGCTTAGTTTAAGGACGTTGCGGTCCATTTGTTAGTGTATATGCCCTAGAGGATATTACTGTATCATACTAGTATGTATATTACTTAATGGAAGCTTGGGATATTCACCTTGTATTGACAATCTTGCTCAAAATGGTAGTATGCTACTTGGTTTGTTTCTGCTTTAATGTGTGCATGTGTTTCTTTTAGCATATCGCCTTTACACATTAGTGGAGCCCTTAGGATCTTTGCTTGATTACCAGCGTTGTGATGGCAGTCACACTCGTGGGGGCTGGGTAATCTATAAGCACATCCTTATGCAGGTCCCTAGTCGCAGGACTATCGAGACAGGGCATCGATACTCCGGAGTAGACTAGTGTATGCGCTTCTTATCCCAGCTTGGGAGACGGTCTGTCCCACAGCCGTCAGTACGTCGTACTTGAGTTAGTATGCGGGTGCTCGTTAGGTTACGAGTACACAGGACAGGACTCGTCGGGAACTGTTGGTTGGTATTATACCTATCGTCAGTTATCAGTTCCCAGGTGACATGAGTACAGCTTAGTCCGCTGACTTGACACTATCACTTCGCCTCGAGTGTGTTCCCACTGTACTTTGATTACTACTCTACCATGGCTCAAAGGAGTCGTGCAAACAGGTAGTTTTTGGGTGCAGTCCCGAAGCATTTGGAGGCAGTGACGGTTAGACAGGATTCGTCTCTCCCGGTATTGGGGGTTGACATCGCGCTGTGTCTAGGAGAGCCATTACACGAGTAGTCCCTGGCCAGGGCAAGCGAGATATACTGTTAGGTTTCCAGTGCTATCTCAGGGTGTTCTAGGCTACACTCCGACACGACTTGTACCGCTATTAGGGGACTGACGTTTACCGCCCCCTAGGCCCGCCATGCGATGTATCAGACGAACAGACCGGACTGTACAGAGATTGTCACATTCAGGCTCAGTAGGAATTCAGATGGGTTTCACCTCGTCCGTCTTCTTGTCGGCATCTACCTGGGGACCGTTACGCACAGCTAGTGCCGCTTGCGGTCTGTGGTTAAACCCACTACCAGCGTAGTGTCGAGTCTTTAGAGTCCCACACAGAAAGCTATTCGCCTTTAGGCAAAAGAGTAGAGGTCGCATGGTTTTGCGACAGGGTTCGGTCACATCCGTGCACTTGTGCACGTTCAGTGTCCGGACAGTTAGCACTAGCAGGCTTTGGTTTAAGCCAGATCCTAGTGTACGTTTTGGGATTGGTTTTATCTCGTTTGTATTCGTGTTCCTCGGAACGCGGATGCGGGTGTGTATGCACAGTTGACAGAGAGACAGAGGCAGAGGATTCTCATTGGGGTTGTTGACTGTTGACTGTTGACTGTTTACTGTTGACCATTGACTTTTGCTAAACCCTAATGAGAATAAGAAATATGATTAATGATAATATTAATTAAGTATTATTGTGTCATGGTTGAGATGAGTGGTTGACTTTGTTAACCTGTTGACTTTGTTGACCGGTTGACTATGTTGGACTAGTTGACCATCATCATTACAATGGCTATCATTTCATGGCAAAGACTTTTGCTTGCTTGCTTGTTTTTGCAAAATGAGTGCATGAAATGATATGGTCATTTGAATTGAACCATCACATAATACTCAATTACTATTATGAGTAATCATGGTTTTGGATTATGAGAGCTTGGATGGCAAAAGAGTTACTCATTTCCTCTCATTTCATTTCTCTCTCTTGCTTGAGCTCTCCCTCTTTCTCTCTCTCTAGCTCAAGGCAACACCCTCTCATGAGTTGAGAAACATTGTCTTAGAGATAAAAGAAAACCCAAATCACTTCTCAACTCATCCTAGTTCACAAGGTTTAGCAAACCTAGAGTTCTAGTTTCTTCAAGTTCGAAGAAGAAGCCAAAGGTAGAAGCTTTCAGGTGGATCCATCTTCGGCGCAAGGAGACGACGAGGTGAGGCCGATCCGTACACCGGAAAGAGTTGAAGACGAAGGAGTTCAAGAAAGGTATAACCCCCTAACCGAGTAGGTAAAACTCTTGTTAGGTTTTGTTAGTTAGTTGTTTAACAAAGATCCGTATTTTGAGTCCATGTTACCACCGTAAGAAAAATCGTTTTTCATCATTTCCGCAAGCCCGTAAGTACCGGGAGAGATAGCATGGACTTATAGTGGTATCAGAGCCCAGTTAAACACTATCTAACATGTTAGCAAAGTAACTAGAAATTCGATCGGAGAAAATGTCACGAAACGAACCCGAAAAATCAAGTTTCTGTCGATTCTGTATTCTGTTCAAAAATTAATAAATCATGCACCAAAAATCGACTCAGGCTTTTTATGAAACACCAAAGAAATTTGGTCCACTGAATCGGTCAACGCGCCGCGGATCCGCGGCCGAGTTGACTCGGCCGTGGTGCAAATTTCCTGCAGAGTGTTTCTGGGATTGTTTTTGGATTTTTAAAATATGATTATTGTGCCCAGATTTTACAGAAAGAAAAATTTGTGTTTAGGGCCTAAAAATCCGTATTTTGATCGAACTTCTAAAGACTAATGCTAACGGGTTTATATCTGTGATGTGTTATATGTATTGAACGTCCGCTAATCACTATACGTCGATTAGTGGGGGTTATACATATCTGTGATTTGTAATGTTGATGGTATGTGTATATGAATTCATTGGATTGTCGCGGGTGAATAGCCGGGGATTGTGAGATGGGAGTTTTCTTTTCTTTCAATTCATGTAAATTTGTAAATTGATGTAATATTATTTGTATGGCCGCACAACCGGGTCAGGGTTGTAGCCGTCATTGTATAATTTCTTTTTACTGTTTTTGCTCCTAGGATAGACCCATGGTGGGGTGCACAAACTACCGAATATCTCGAAGTGCCGAGTGGCCTACTCACGTCGTTGAGGGAGGTTGCTCCGCTTCGGATATTTGGCGGGTAGTTTGCCGCACCCGTAGGGGTCTTGGGTGGGGTATTGGCTATTCACCGCGACCGTGTAATCCGCTTTTCGTTAATGGCTCGTACGAATTGCGGATTCCTAGTATATCCAATGTGTTCATCTGTGATCTGAAATGGCTATCATTGCAATATATCTATATATGATAACTATTTAGGCGTTGCTTATGTTTTGCATCCGCGCTAGTCCAGCCCCCGCTCTGTCGTTAGTTAAGTAACCTAACGGGTAATGACGGGGCCCCGTGGCGAATGCGGATGGCATAAGCATACGTTATATTTTGGTTGTTTTCTGCAATGGTAGCATTAAATGATAGGACGCATTGGAATTAATGCAAGAAAAAATAAATCAAGTAAAAGTCGTAGGAACACTTTGAAAACCACTCGGTTCTTTTCAAAACCAAACTTTTAAATGCGGAGCACGAACCACTCCTTTTGAAAGCTATCTCGTTCCATCGATTATATCAAGTTCACTACGTTCACGGTTTCGCCAAAACCATTCGTAACCCTCCGTCGTTTCACATGAATGGTCAATAAGTATTCAAGCTATGTTTGTTGGCCAAAGTCAAGGCATAGTGATTGGTAGCTATTGGGTATTCATGTGCAGCATAGATAGATGTGTTGGTTTGGGGTAGTCGTTCTACCTTGTTGGCCAAACTCAAGGGTATGTACGGGTGGGCTCAAATTAACCTGGAGAATGACGGGTAGAACTTGACATGTGACTTATGATTTGTTGGCCAAAGTCAAGGTCATAAGAGCATGGGGCAAAAATCCACATCGGGAGTTTCAAAAGAACTGAAACTTGCTAGTGTTGCATACCATTTGGAGTGTGGTGATTCTGGTAGGATTCCTTCAGTTTTGTCACGCGATGATATTTGGATCCTGATCCGACTGTGAGTATATGCTACTCCTCAGGAAAATTTCTCACTTAACGATCAGTGCTATAAACCTAGTAGGTGTCTAGAAAGGTGTTAGCGGGGCTACGCCCCCAGGGAAAAGAGGTTCTTAAATTAAGGAACTTCGCGAGAGCGTTGGAAAACCTCCCTCGAAGTACCGACACTAGCCTGGCTGAACGGTTAAGCAAATATTGTACGGTGAGATTGATCCTGACTAATTCTTCCTTTATGGTTTGAGGAAGGATTCGAGAAACAGTGGGAGCCATCCTGTTTAAACAAATTAAAAACCACTCTAAACTTGTAAGAGCATCATGCAGAGTGTTTCTTCTCTCTCTCCTAATTGCAGCGACCAATCGACATGATCGGACTTAAGTTACTACTAGATAAAAACATACTGACAGGGCCAAACTACAAAGATTGGCTCAAGAATGTCAAAATGGCAATCACTTATGATAAGTTGGGGTATCTTCTTACCACCAAAGTTCCCCCTGTCCCAGGTCCCAAAACCAGCGTCGCGGATAGGGAAATCCGTAAGACCTGGGAAATCGATTGCGCGAATGCCAAGTGCCTCGTGCTTGCCTCTATGGACAATGAACATCAGAGGAGGCACGAGAATATGGACCTCGAATCCATATTTCTCCATACAAAAGAACTGTATGGAGAGCAATCTCGTATCGCCAGATACGAAGTGTCGAAAAAGCTGTTTTCGGCAAGGTTGGCCGTCGGACCATCGGTAGCGGAACACGTGCTTAAGATGATTGGCTTCATAGAGGAGCTCGTGGACCTTGGGACCACGTTGGAGAATGAGCTCTATACGGACTTGATTCTTCAGTCCCTTCCTTCCACTTACGCCCAGTTCATCCTGAATTTCAACTTGCAAGAAAAGGAAGTTGAACTTTCAGAGCTCCTCAACATGCTGAGGAGTGCAGAGGGCACCCTACAGAAAGGTAGGGAAACATCCACTTTGTTTGTAGGAGGATCTTCCTCTTCTAGGTCCAAGACGAAAGCCAAGGAAAAGAAGAAGAAAACCGCCGCCAAACCAAGGGGCGGTGTTAGTAAGGTGGATACGAAGGGAAAGGCAAAAGCAACAAAGAAAGTGGGGAAGCTTGTGGATAAGGAAGAATGCTTTTACTGTCATAAGAGTGGACACTGGAAGAAAGATTGCAGGGCTTGGAAGGCCAGAACACAGGATCTGAAGCAAGTTGCGGCTTCAGCTTCAGGTGTGTATGTTATTGAAAACTGTCTATCAATAAACTCTACTTCCTGGGTATTGGATACCGGATCAGGATCTCATATCTGTAATTCTTTGTAGGTGTTGAGAAACCGTAGGTTTTTGAAGGCAGGTGGCATGACCCTCAAAGTTGCAAACGGAGCTAGCATGGATGCTAAGGCCGTGGGAGACTATCACCTGGAAATGTCAGATGGACATGTTTTGGTTTTACGTAATTGCTTTTTTATACCCAACGCAACTTGTAATATCATTTTTGTATCTTTGACTTGTAAAGAAGGTTATGAATTTGCGTTTGTAAGTAATGTTGTAAACATTCACCTAAATCAAGTTCTGATTGGGTCAGGTACATTGAGCAATGGTATATACGTATTAAACCAACCACATATTTTCAATGTCCAGAATACACACAAAAGAATGTCTCCGGCAATAAGTCAGACTTTCTTATGGCATTGTAGACTGGGTCACATCAATGAGAGAAGGTTGAAGAAGTTACATACAGAAGGATATTTGAATCCGTTCGAATATCAATCGTATGCCACTTGTCAATCCTGTCTCAAAGGAAAGATGACAAAGACTCCGTTCACTGGACACGGAGTAAGAGCGAGCGAGCTCTTGGGACTCGTACACAGCGACGTGTGCGGTCCAATGTCTACGCATGCACGAAGCGGTTATTCTTACTTCATTACTTTTACGGATGACTTTTCAAGGTACGGTTATGTCTTCTTAATGAAACATAAATCCGAAGCCTTTGGAAAATTCCAGGAATATAAGAATGAAGTAGAAAAACAAACAGGCAAAAGTATCAAGACACTGAGATCGAATCGAGGTGGTGAATACTTGAGTGCCGAGTTCCTGGATTACTTAAAAGAGAATGGAATTCTCTCTCAGCTTACTCCTCCATACACTCCGCAGCATAACGGTGTATCGGAGAGACGGAACCGGACCCTATTGGATATGGTACGGTCCACGATGAGTAACGCTGAGTTACCACGATCATTCTGGGGATATGCACTAGAATCAGCTGCATACCTTTTGAACCGTGTTCCAACTAAGACTGTGCCTAATACACCATATCAGATGTGGTGTGGGAAGATACCTTATCTTAATCACATTAAGACATGGGGGAGTCCAGCTTTTGTCAAAAAGTAGCATGCGGACAAGCTCGAGACACGCTCAGTACAGTGCAAGTTTGTGGGATATCCAAAGAACTCCAAGGGATATTTCTTCTATTGCGAAGAGGAACAAAAGATTTTTGTTTCTCGACATGCCCACTTCTTGGAAACTGAGTTTTTGGAAAATCAGATAAGTGGGAGCGCATTAGAACTGGAAGAAATTCCACAACCACGAGCTATTACTGAAAGCTTAGTAGAACCAGAGGGTTCGAAAGATCATGACATTCCTACGCCGCTCCGCAGGAGTAGTAGGCAGTCTCATCCGCCCGAGAGATACTACGGTTTTCTCATAGACGGGGATAGAGAGGATTGCATCATTGATTATGATGAGCCGACTAGCTTCCAGCAGGCCATTCAGAGCGTTGACTCGGTAAAATGGCTGGATACAATGCGGACCGAAATGGAGTCCATGTACACCAACAAAGTATGGACGTTGGACATTGCTCCAGATGGGGTAAAACCCGTAGGATGCAAGTGGATCTTCAAAAGGAAGATTGGTGTATATGGACAGGTTGAGACCTATAAAGCTAGACTTGTTACAAAGGGTTTCCGTCAGTGACCTGGCTTGGACTATGACGAAACATTTTCTCCAGTGGTTATGCTGAAATCCATTCGGATCCTTCTTGCCATTGCTGCTTTCTACGATTATGAGATTTGGCAGATGGACGTAAAGACCGCTTTTCTAAATGGAAATTTAGAGGAGTGTGTCTATATGGACCAGCCAGAGGGTTTCATTCAGAGTGGGAGCAGCGGAAAGGTGTGCAAGTTGCTTAAGTCCATATATGGACTAAAGCAGGCATCGCGGAGTTGGAACATCTGATTTGATGAGACGGTCAAGGAATTTGGCTTTATCAAAAATCCAGATGAACCATGCATCTATAGTAGATTTGTAGCGAGAACTGTAGTATTCCTCGTTTTATACGTGGATGACATTCCCTTGATAGGAAATGACATTCCTATGCTACAATCTGTCAAAGGGTTCTTGTCACACAGGTTCTCCATGAAAGACCTGGGTGATGCCTCATACATTCCGGGGATCCGGATCTATCGTGACAGATCCAAGAGGATATTAGGACTCTCACAGTCCAGGTACATCGACACCATACTGAAAAGTTTTAGTATGGAAGATTCCAAGCGCGGTAATCTACCGGCTTGTCACGGGATCACCCTCTCCAAAGAGATGTCTCCCAAGACTGATTTGGAAAGGGATCGCATGTCTATTATACCCTACGCTTCTGTGGTAGGCTCTATAATGTATGCGATGTTGTGTACCAGACCAGATGTAGCTTATGCACTGAGTGTGGTAAGCCGGTATCAGTCAAACCCTGGGGAGAAATACTGGATAGCGATAAAGAACATTCTCAAGTACCTGAGAAGGACTAAGAAGATGTACTTGGTGTATGGCGGAAAAGACCTCCAGATCGAGGCCTTTGCTGAATCCAGCTTCCAGAGTGACAAGGATGATTCCAAGTCCATGTCGGGTTATGTCTTTACCCTCTATGGAGGGGCGATGTGTTGGAAGAGTTCCAAACAGGAAACCATTGCTGACTCGACGATGGAAGCGGAATATATCGCCACTGCAGATGCCGCAAAGGAAGCTGTCTGGATGAAGAAGTTCCTCACGGAGCTTCAGGTGGTTCCTACCATTGTTGATCCAATACCGCTGTATTGTGACAACAACGGAGCTATAGCTTTAGCGAAGGAACCCAGGTCCTATCAGAAGTCCAGGAACATCTTGAGGCGGTATCACCTGATCAGGGAGATCGTGGGTCGCCAGGAGATCGAGGTTCGGAGAGTTTCTACGGAAGATAACACTGCTGATCCACTCACGAAGGCCTTACCCCAGACTTAGTTCAAGCGGCTGATCGAGATGATAGGTCTTCGATACGCCAGTACATGGCCTTAGTGCAAGTGGGAGATTGTTAGTGTATATGCCCTAGAGGCCATTACTGTATCATACTAGTATGTATATTACTTAATGGAAGCTTGGGATATTCACCTTGTATTGACAATCTTGCTCAAAATGGTAGTATGCTACTTGGTTTGTTTCTGCTTTAATATATGCATGTGTTTCTTTTAGCATATCGCCTTTACACATTAGTGGAGCCCTTAGGATCTTTGCTTGATTACCAGCGTTGTGATGGCAGTCACACTCGTGGGGGCTGGGTAATCTATAAGCACATCCTTATGCAGATCCCTAGTCGCAGGACTATCGAGACAGGGCATCGATACTCCGGAGTAGACTAGCGTATGCGCTTCTTATCCCAGCTTGGGAGACAGTCTGTCCCACAGCTATCAGTACGTCGTACTTGAGATAGTATGCAGGTGCTCGTTAGGTTACGAGTACACTGGACAGGACTCGTCGGGAACTGTTGGTTGGTATTATACCTATTGTCAGTTATCAGTTCCCAGGTGACATGAGTACAGCTTAGTCCGCTGACTTGACAATATCACTTCGCCTCGAGTGTGTTCCCACTGTACTTTGATTACTACCCTACCACGGCTCAAAGGAGTCGTGCAAACAGGTAGTTTTTGGGTGCAGTCCCGAAGCACTTGGAGGCAGTGACGATTAGACAGGATTCGTCTCTCCCGGTATTGGGGGTTGAAATCACGCTGTGTCTAGGAGAGCCATTACACGAGTAGTCCCTGGCCAGGGCAAGCGAGATATACTGGTAGGTTTCCAGTGCTATCTCAGGGTGTTCTGGACTACACTCCGACTCGACTTGTACCGCTATTAGGGGACTGACGTTTACCGCCCCCTAGGCCCGCCATGCGATGTATCAGACGAACAGACCGGACTGTACAGAGATTGTCACATTCAGGCTCAGTAGGAGTTCAAATGGGTTTCACCTCGTCCGTCTTCGTATCGGCATCTACCTGGGGACCATTACACACAGCTAGTGCCACTTGCGGTCTGTGCTTAAACCCACTGCAAGCGTAGTGTCGAGTCTTTAGAGTCCCACACAGAAAGCTATTCGCCTTTAGGCAAAAGAGTAGAGGCGTATGGTTTTGCGACAGGTCGCATGGTTTTGCGACAGGGTTCGGTCACATCCGTGCACTTGTGCACGTTCAGTGTCCGGACAGTTAACACTAGTGGGCTTTGGTTTAAGTCAGATCCTAGTGTATGTTTTGGGATTGGTTTTATCTCATTTGTATTCGTGTTCCTCGGAACGCGGATGCGGGTGTGTATGCACAGTTGACAGAGAGACAGAGGCAGAGGATTCTCATTGGGGTTGTTGACTGTTGACTGTTCACTTTTGCTAAACCCTAATGAGAATAAGAAATATGATTAATGATAATATTAATTAAGTATTATTGTGTCATGGTTGAGATGAGGGGTTGACTTTGTTGACTTGTTGACTTGTTGACTTTGTTGACCGGTTGACTAGGTTGGACTAGTTGACCATCATCATTACAATGGCTATCATTTCATGGCAAAGACTTTTGCTTGCATGTTTGTTTTTGCAAAATGAGTGCATGAAATGATATGGCCATTTGACTTGAACCATCACATAATACTCAATTACTATTATGAGTAATCATGGTTTTGGATTATGAGAGCTTGGATGGCAAAAGAGTTACTCATTTTCTCTCATTTCATTTCTCTCTCTTGCATGAGCTCTCCCTCTTGCTCTTCCTCTTGCTCTCTCTCTAGCTCAAGACAACACCCTCTCATGAGTTGAGAAACATTGCCTTAGAGATAAAAGAAAACCCAAATCACTTCTCTACTCATCCTAGTTCATAAGATTTAGAAAACCTAGTGTTCTAGTTTCTTCAAGTTCGAAGAAGAAGCCAAAGGTAGAAGCTTTCAGGTGGATCCATCTTCAGCGCAAGGAGACGACGAGGTGAGGCCGATCCGTATACCGAAAAGAGTTGAAGACGAAGGAGTTCAAGAAAGGTATAACCCCCTAACCGAGTAAGTAAAACTCTTGTTAGGTTTTGTTAGTTAGTTGTTTAACAAAGATCCGTATTTTGAGTCCATGTTACCACCCTAAGAAAAATCATTTTTCATCATTTTCGCAAGCCCGTAAGTACCGGGAGAGGTAGCATGGACTTACACCATTGGGTTTAAGGACATCATAGTCCATGTTTAAGGACATCATAGTCCATAAAGTTTAGTTTAGGAACGTTGCGGTCCATTGGGTTTAAGGACATCATAGTCTATGTTGGTTTAAGGACATCATAGTCCATGTTTAAGAACATCATAGTCCATAGAGTTTAGTTTAGGGACGTTGCGGTCCATTGGGTTTAAGGACATCATAGTCCATATTGTTTTGGCTCATTGGTTTGGGGGTTTGCCAAGAGTTATTGGTTATTGGGACCCTCCACCTTTCTGAAAACGTTTAAGGATTACAACGACAGGTATCAGAGGTGTAGAGAGATGTACCCTTGAACCAAATCCCAAATCGAGGAGTTGTCAGTTCTGAGCATAAAGGCTCAGTTTTCTTGGAGATTTAATCTCAGGGGGACTGATTTGTGATAAATGTTGGTTCCTTATAGTGTTAAACACTAATATATGCTCAGCGCTCACGTGCCCCCACGTGCGGCCTTAAAACAGTGTTAAACACTGAAATCTGGGGCACTCACGTGTGGCACGTGAGGCGCTTGAAAGTTGACGTTGCTTCTTTGGCGTTATTCCCTTGTTCCTTTCATAAATGCTAAGACCTATTGGGGGTCACGTGGGATCACGTGAGGCGCCCCCAAAATGGGAACTATCTTGGGTTTATTCCCTTTTTCTTTTGGATATGCTAAGCACCTTTTACGGGGTCACGTGGGATCATATGAGGTGCCAAAAAGGTGGTAACTGTCTTTGGGTTTACACCCTTTTTCTTTTGGAAGTGCCAAGCACTTTTTAGGGGGTCACGTGGGATCACGTAAGGCGCCAAAAGGCGGTAACTGTCTTTGGAGTTTATACCCTTTCTCTTTTTTGTATAAGTGCTTATTCGGGAGTCGCGTGGAGACACGTGACCTGCTCTCAGTTGTTCACTTTTGTTCATCAAAGGTGCTCATGTGGGAGTACGTGATGTGCCATTATCATGTTGGGTGATAATCTTTCTACGTGAATGGAGATCTTGAGTTTTGAGACTTTCAAGGCCATTGTTTTATAAAATTTAAATTCTTGTATAGGGTTAAACCCTAGTTTTACTAGAGGAATTAGATTCCTATATGTTCTTGTAAGAATTAAATTCTTTGAACTTAGTTCTTTCCCCTAGGTTTGAATCTACATAACAGAATCTCCCCGATGAGAATTAAATTCTCAACTTGTGGGGAGATCTGCTACTGCAGATCTCAACCAGAGTAAGAACTAAGTTCTTTTTAGAAGAGTTAAACTCTTGTAGAGGCGAAGAAGAGATAAGATGTTCTCTGTGTTTCTTTTTTTTTTCTCTTGCCTAGGGTTTCTCTTTTTTTTCTTTGAGGAGATCTTCTTTTTTCTAGAGAATTAAATTCTCTTTTCTTTTAAACTTATCAGGGGTTTTTCTCTATGTTTTTTTTTTGAATTTTTGAATTTGAAGTTTATGGGGGGAGGGGAGGGGGGTTCTTCATTTTTAGACTTGAAGTCTTGGGGCCTTTATATAGTGGAGGCCGATTTGTTGATTTAGTTGAGGAAATCTCTCATTGAGAGATTTCTTAATTGATTTGGGGAATTTATCCACCGTCGGATCTTTGATCCAAGGACTTCTATTTTACAGAAGATATTTTTATTGTTTTTAACAAGATTGGGAAAATATTTTCCCATACAGAACTTATTCTGTATCTTGGTGATTTTTAACCATCATTGGATCTTTGATCTAACGGTGCTCTGATTTACAGAGCACAATCTTTCTTGTTTAGAAAGATTTGAGGAGTATTTCCTCAATCAGAATTTAATTCTGTACCTTGGTAATTTTTAATCACCGATGGATCTTTGATCTAACGGTGCTCTGATTTACAGAGCACAATCTTTCTTGTTTAGAAAGATTGGGGAAAATATTTCCAAAATAGGGTTCTGATCCCTTTTATATAGAATTAATTCTATCGGGTCAGAAGATAATAGCAATCCTCAAGTATAGCACGTGACCCAGTGGCGCTAGGCTGGTTTGCCTATATGCAGCAGTCCCAAAAAAGAGCATCACGTGTTGGCACGTGATGCGCCTTCTGGCATGCTATTTGTTTTATGAAGACGTCTATATACTTTGTATATAGGTGCTCACGTGTGGCACGTGAGGCCCAACTTCAGTCTCATTTGCTGAGTGTAATGCTTGTAATTTTGACTCCAAGACGCATCATGTGTGGGCACGTGATGCTCCCTTTGGGAAATTTTCTTATTGCTTTTTTATTTATTATTTATTTTTTCAAAAGGGAACACCTCCCTTGGGTTTAAAGGAAAACATGTCCTGACGTTGTATGTAGATAACCCCTATTCTTTACGACAGAGGTCCGTTAGGTTTGTGGTACTAGGGTTTTAGTTCGTGGTACCGTCGCATTGGCCGATGTATTCCTCGATATGCAGTCTTTAAGCCGCTATTCGAGTAGCCCCGCAACTGTCGTGTCTCTGATGCCTACGGGGGCTGGACAAGACGTCTTCAAGTAATCTCCTTACGTCATATTACCGTTGGAAGAGCAAACGTTAGGAATTTGCCATGACTCTTTTTACTTGAGGTTAGGCTCAATTTGGAGCCCCGATGAGTCATAACCACTCCGCTCTGGTATGGGATGATCTCCAATAGTCTTTTAGACTTTATATGAGTTGCCGTCGAGACCCGAAGCCGGGAATATTCCGTCGCTTCATTTTTTTGTTTTGACGATATTTCGCTGATTCTTTTGCTGAAATAGGGTAGATATCTATAGGACCTCTGTTCTGTATGTATTGCAATTGAAGTTCGGAGCTAGGAATATGCCATTGCTCGAATTTCATTTGATAGTTGCATCCGCATCCTGCTGAGATGAGGGGTAAACGCCGGGATAGTCTCTATGTTTTATATGTACCATTAAAACTTGGAGCTAAGATTTTGCCATTACTCCTTTTTTCTTCGACCCTTGGGTCTTTATTTTTCATTTTTTTTACGACAATGTTGTGTCTGCATCCTGCTGGAATGAGAAGAAACGCC
This sequence comes from Agapanthus africanus, assembly GCA_030015575.1. Taxonomy (NCBI): domain Eukaryota; kingdom Viridiplantae; phylum Streptophyta; class Magnoliopsida; order Asparagales; family Amaryllidaceae; genus Agapanthus; species Agapanthus africanus. Next base: position 682,445,609 of record JASDDO010000031.1, on the reverse strand, counting down.
GGGATAGTCTCTAGGTTGTATATGTATCGTCAAGACTTGGAGCTAGGATTTTGCTATTACTCCAGTTTCATTTGACCCTTGGGTCCTTATAGACGTCACATCTGCACCTTGTTGGACTAAGAAGGACGTCAAGTTGAAGCTAGGATTTTGCCATTGCTCCGTTTTGATTTGCCTCCTTGGAGCTTTGTTGACGTCACGTTTGCACCCTATTGGAATGAGAAGAACGTCGAGCTGATCTCTAGGCTGTAGATGTTGTCGTCGAGATCTGGCTCTCCCTTTGACGGAGCCTGGTGGGAAAATACAGTTCCCTTTGTTCCATTTATGCCCATAGATTGTATACAGAGATCAGTGTGGACCTACCTATAGGGCAGAAGATTTTTTTTTCCGCGATGCTCTATCTTTTCAGCTTTTCATATCACGAAAGTCGCGATTGCCCAATCATTTCGGCTATGTATTTATCGCGGTGCCCAATCATTTCGGCTATATATATATATACTTTTTTTATTTACTCGCTGCTTTTTATTGCAAGTCAGGAACTTGAGATCTGATACCAATCTTGGCATCAGCATCGCTGCAACTGGATATTTCCAGGAGCGAATCATCATTTGCCGTGAGAGGACATGGAGCTTGATACCTATTTAGGCATCAACATCTCTACCATTGGAATATTTTCAGGAGCGAATCATCATTTGCCGTGAGATGACTTGGAATTTGATACCTATTTAGGCATCAACATCGCTACCACTGGAATATTTTTAGGAGAGAATCATCATTTTCCGTAAGAGAACTTGGAATTTGATCCCTATTTAGGTATTAGCATCTCTACCACTAGAATATTTCCAGGAGCGAATCATCATTTGCCTTTGTCGATTTGAACAAGGATGTCTTAGTAAACAGGGTTAGGATCTTATCGACTAAGGCTTTTTGACTTTATGAGCCGTAAGAGTCTCATAAAAGTATTTCTCCCTACGAGTCGAGAGGATCTCATAGGTGTATTTTCTCCTTAGGAGTCGTGAGGATTCCTAAGTTTGTTTTCTTTTGTAAGTTGTAAGGATCTTACAAGAGTGTTTTCTCCTTGTAAGTCGAGAGGAATTATAAGTGTCGTTCACCATATGGGGACATTTCTCGCCATTGGTAGAACTTGGTAAAGGAATATTTATTCGCGCCCGTAGATTGTATAAAAGGGTCAATATGGACCGCCTATAGGGCAACTTGGGGGATATGACGGCCTAAGAACGGGTTTAGATCCCTGTAGCTTAAGGCGTCTGAATCCTATGAGCCGTGTGGGTCTCATAGGGAGGAATTCCCCTTATGAGCCATGAGGATCTCGCAAGTATTATTTTTATTTTTAATTTTTTTTTACGAGATTGAGCCCTTCCGGGTTTTCACAAGCTCGCCGGTAGTCCTGCTGTTTTTACTCACGGCGCCTTTTCAGGTTTTCATCCGTGCCTATTTCGCTTGTGGACATATCGTATTTTTTAACGATGGAATACCCAAGAGCAGTTTTGCCGCAGGTGCCCATCAATTTTTCGGTGGGACTTGGGGGTGGCTTCATCACTGGAGTAGCTGTGTAGCCAATGGGACTTGAGTTACAACTTTTGCCACTAGGACTTCGGTTGCAATATAGATCTCAAGAGAGCATATCGCCGTATTTGGGGTGATGCACTAGTTTAGGGACGTTCCGGTCTATTATCGCCATGTTTGAGGCGAATTTCTAGTTTAAGGACTTTTCGGTCCGTTTTCGCCGTTTTTGAGGCGGGTTGTTAGTTTAATGACTTCTCGGTCCGTTGTCATCGTTTTTGGGGCGGAAGAATAGTTTAAGAACTTCTCGGTTCGATATCGCCATGTTTGAAGCGGATAATTAGTTTAAGGACTTCTCAGTCCGTTGTCGCCATGTTTGAGGCGAAGTTCTAGTTTAGGGACATCACGGTCTATTATTCGTTTAGGGACATCTTGGTCCGATATCGCCATGTTTGAGACGAGGTTCTAGTTTAGGGACATCTCGGTTCGATACCGCCATGTTTGAGATGAGTAATTAGTGTAAGTACTTTTCGGACTTTCATCGCCATGTTTAAGATGACGGAGCTTCTTTGCATACTACTCTCAGAGTTCTGACTCAGGAAGATAGCGAGCGGACATGAGCATCGTCATCTATCATTGACTTAAGTTGTGACTCGTCAAGCATAGTATTTTTTAAGCAATCGGCCGTTTATTGGCCGGAAGGGTCTTTTGCCATGCATATCTATGTGTAGGTAGGATCCACCTTGGTAGACTTTGTCTATGATGTACGGGCCTTCATAGTTCGGCTCGAATTTCCTCCGTTTTGCACGATTGGGGATCATTGGTCTTTTGACGACTAGCATGAGTTCACCTTGGCAGAATGTTCTCGTCCTGGTCAGTTTTTCGTATGACTGCGTCATCCTTACCTTATAAGCTTCCAGATTTTGCTGTACTATAAGGCGAGTTTCGTAGGAAGCATCAAGCTCCTCAAGCCGAAGATGAGCGTTTTCTTCATCTGTCAGCTCGTATCGAACCGCTACACGTAGAGAAGGGAGTTCTATTTCCTGGAGAAGCACTGCTTCCGTGCCGAATACCAACGCGTATGATGTTGTATTCGTGGCCGTTTTGAACGTTGTTCGGTATGCCCAGAGAGCTTCATGCAGCCTTTCGTGCCGGTCTCTTTTGTTTCCGGACACTGTTTTCTTTATAATCTTTATCAAAGTCTTATTGAAGGCTTCGGCTGGACCGTTGGCATGAAGATTATAGACTAAAGAGTATCTCCAATCTATCTTATGCTGTTGCGCGAAGCGGCTGATTTTATGGCTTCTATAAGGTGGCCCATTATCCGAGATAATTCGTCGCGGAGTGCTGAACCGATAGATGACATGTGTTCTGAAGAAATGGAGAATATTCTCTGTCTTCACCTCCCTTATTGGTACTGCTTCTGCCCTCTTAGAAAAGTAGTCGGTCATTGCCAATATGAACCGATGTCCTTTGGACGATACTGGTTCAATGGGGCTAATTATATCGGTTCCCCACATTTCGAATGGCCAGCTAACCATTGTTAGGTGTAGCGGATTTGGATGTTGGTGGATGAAGTCTACGTGAATTTGGAACGAGTGACACTGCTTCGCATATTCGAGACAGTCCTGAATCATTGTGGGCCAATAGTAACCCATTCTTTTTATCTTCAGCTTCATCTTTGGCCCAGCTTAATGAGAACCACAGAGTCCGTCGTGAGTTTCTTGGACGACTCTCTTCGCTTCCTCCGGCCCCAAGCATCTTATCCACAGATAGTCGAATGTTCTCTTATATAGAGTGTCATTGACGAAGGCGAAAGACAGAGCTCGTTTCATGAGATGATGTCTAGAGGACGCATTTTTGGGCGTTCGTTGAGATTTGAAGTAGTCTATGAAGACTTCCCTCCAATCGTTAACCTTTTCTTTGTCCCTTATTTGAAGGGTTACTTGTTCGGTCGTTTCTTTTCTTTTGGGTGGCTTTATTAGGTCTTCCGAAGATATATCTGTTGGCGTGAGAATCCTTCGGCTTTACACAATGATCTTTACATCATTGAGGTCTTCATCTGCCAGTTCCTTAGCCAATTTGGCCAATGCATCCACCTTGTTGTTTTCTGCATGCGGTATACTCTCCAGGATGTAGAAGGGGATTTGTGTCAGCAGTCACTACACTCTTTCTCTATACTTTATCAGCTCTGGCTTGCACGTCTGATAGTCGCTATTTACTTGGCTAACGATCAGCTGGGAGTCTCCATATATGAGGAGGTCTTTGATTCCCATGTCGACAGCGATCTCGAGACCTGCTATCAATGCTTCATATTCAGCTTCGTTATTAGTCCTTGGCTCTATTAAGGAGAGGTTGTAATGAAATATTCCACCTTGCGGAGTCACGAAGATAAGGCCCATCCCGGCTTTGATTATGGGGGTGTTTTGCATTTTCCTCTTCATGGAAGATGCTCCGTCGAAGTAGAATTCCCATTGGGAATAATTTTCTTCCTTCTCTCCTTCTATTGTGTCGAACGCATGTTCATCCGGCAACTTGCAATTTAAGGGGGAGTCGGCTGGTATCGGATGCTCGACAAGAAAATCGGCAATGGCTTGGCCTTTTACTGCTTTGAGGGGTCGATACGTTATTGAGAACTCCATCAGGAGGAAGGCCCACTTGGAAAGCCTTCCCGTTAGTATGACCCTTGACATTAGATATTTGAGAGGATCCACCTTTGAATGAGATGGACCTCATATGCCAAGGCGTAATGTCTGAGCTTCGTTATCGCGAAGATCAGAACCAGGAAATGCTTTTCGATGGGGAAGTAGTTGTTTTCTTCCCCCAGGAGAACTCGACTCAAATAGTACAAATCTCTCTCCTTTCCCTAATCGTTCTCTTGTGCCCATAGCGCACCTAGAGAACCCTCGAGGGCTGTTGTATATAGGATAAGGGGTTTTCCCTTAACCGGAGCTGTCAACATCGGCGGATTTTGCAGGTATTGCTTGATTTCGTCTAGTGCATTTTGGCACTTTTGATCCCAGACGAAAGGGTTCCCCTTCTTCATTAGATGACTTTAGGGACGGCATTTTCCGGAGAGATTGGCTATGAACCGCCGGATATATGTGAGCTTTCCTTGAAGAGATCGCAACTGTTTGAGAGTTCTTGGTATGGGCATTTCCATAATCGCCTTGATCTTTGAAGGATCAATTTCGATACCCCGGTGCCGTATGATGAATCCTAGGAATTTTCCAGAGGAGACTCCAAATGCGTATTTTAGAGGATTCATCTTCAGATTATGCTTCCGATGACGTCAGAACACTATTTTTAGATGTTCCCAATGTTCCTCATGAGATCTGCTCTTTACCACAAGGTCGTCAATGTAGCATTCAACAATTTCATGGATGAGGTCATTGAAGATCTTTGTCATGGCCCTCTGGTAGGTAGCGCCAGCGTTCTTCAGACCGAAAGGCATCACTTTATAGCAGAATATACCCAGGGGAGTCCGGATGGCGGTATGCTTTTGGTCTTCCGGATGCATTTTTATTTGGTTATATCCTGAAGACCTATCCATGAAGGAGAAGACCTCATGGGTAGACGTGTTATCGATCATCAGCTCGGTAATAGGTACTGGGAAGTCATCCTTCGGGCAAACTTTGTTGAGGTCCCGAAAGTCCACGCAGATGCGCACCGTCCCATTTTTCTTCATCACTGGAACGATGTTAGCGATTCAGTCAGGGTATTGAACCTCTTGAATGAAGCCGGAGTCGATTAGTTTCATGACTTCAGCATTGATACTCATCTCAAGTTCGAGCCGTATTCTTCTTGGCACCTGTTTGACTGGCTTTATGTCCGGCGATATGGCCAGTTTATGCACTGCTACATTTGGATCTAAACCTGGCATTTCGAAATAGTTCCATACGAAGCAGTCTTTATATTGCATGGGCACTTCTTTTAACGTGGCTGCCTGTTTTTCAGATAGTACCTCACTGTCGAACGTTGGCCTAGAATCATTTTCCGTCCCTAAGTCAATTTTTCTTAGGTTGTCTGTCGTGGTGTATATCCCATCTTCCAGCTCTTTTGGGGCTAGTGGAAACTCTGAGATCACCTCGTTCTCATCTTCATTTGCGAAGCACCTGTAAAGGTCATCCACATTCTCGTGCCCTCCCTCCTTTGAGAGTGTTATCATGTGGCAAGTACAAGTTCGCTTCTATTTTTGATGTTGAGCTGGTCCTATCCTCTTGGTATAGGTCTTCTTTGGGTCATATTTTTGCGGAGGGGTTACCTTCCAGCTGTCAGATAAAGCGAACCTGCCTTGTTGATACTGGTTCTTTACCCAGTCTTTGAAGGCGAAGCAGTCTTCGAGGGGATGGCCTATTGCTCGATGGTAGGAGCAATAATCCGGGTGATGGATCTCGTTTATTTGTTCGGGGTGCCAAGACTCCGGGAGCGTCACCATCTGATACTTCATGATAAGGTTGAATATTTTTCTTGTCTTTTCTTAGGGGAAAGAGTATTCATGACCCATCTTCTTTATAAACGACGGGTTCCAATCGACCTTTTCTCAATTGCATTGCTTCTTGGATCCACTTTGTTGTTTTTGCAGGGTTCCCTATGTCACCGCTGGGTTTCAGGAGGCATCGACCATGCTATTTTAAAAAAATTGGCGCGCTAAAGAACTCTAACCTAAAATCTTAACTAGAGAATTAGACGAAACAAGAATGTAAACACCTTTACATCTAAGTGAACAAGGAATACAACCTTTGTAGACCGGTCCTTCACTTCAATAGATCCGTGTGGTAGTCCCTTTGCTCCATGTAGTGAACTTCCGGACTCTAGAAAGGCTCCACAAGACTCTACAAGGTTCATCTACCTTTTTGATGAAGTCAAACTCTTTGACTGCCACATCAAAACAGATGTTCCAACCCCGCGATGCGTGGTTTGATCCTGATAGACTTAAGCATAGGCACTGGAGAAAAGGTTTCATCATAAACCATACTAGGTTACATGACGAGAACCTTTTACTACAAGTCTAGCTTTGAAAGTCTCAACTTTTCCATTTACACCAAGAATCTTCTCAAGATCCATTTGCTCCTAATGGGTTTTACCCCTTCAGGTGCAACATTCAAAGTCATACTTTGTTAGTGTACATGGATTCCATCTTTGATCGCATAGCATCTAGCATTTTCACAGAGTCCCTACTCGTGATGGCCTGCCTGAACCTGGTTGGTTCATCATCTACCATGATGCAATCCTCGCTCCCACCGTCACCGAGGAAACCGTAGTATCTCTCAGGTGGATGAGGAACCCTACCAGATTCGCGGAGAGGCTGAGGTTCGTCGGAGACTATTGAATCCTTTGGTTTCACCAAATCATCAGCTGTTAGTTTGTCCAGCTGGAACTCCTTCCAGTTCTACCTCATGACCACTAATTTTTTCAGAAGAAGTTCCTTTTCTAAAAGGGTGGCATGCTGAGAAACAAAACACCTTTTGCTCCTCAGTGTGGCAGAATATATACCCTTGCGAATGTTCAGGATATCCAACAAACCTATACAGAACTGACCTTGCCTCGAGGTTGTCTGGATTTTGCTTTTCAACATAGGCCGGACAACCCATATCTTAACTCGTTTAAGATATGGTCTCTTCCCATTCCATATCTCATATGGAGTGGTAGGCACTAATTTGGATGGAACCCCATTCAAAAGGTATGCAGCTTCTCAAGTGCATAACTCCAAAAGGAAATAGGCAACTCAGCAGTACTCATCATAGAGCGCGCCGTATCTCATAGGGTGCGATACCTCCACCTCGATACACCGTTGTGCTGTGGTGTATACGAAGGAGTAAGCTGAGAGAGAATCCCATTCTCTGTTAGAAACTCCAGGAACTCCATGCGTAAGTATTCTCCTCCTCGATCACATCGAAGGACTTTAATACTTCTACCCATCTGGTTCTCAACTTCAAGTTTATATTCTATGAATTTCTCAAAAGTTTCAGACTTGTGTTTCAACATGAAAATATGTCCGAATCTCGAGAGATGATCAGTGAATATAATGAAGTACGAAGAACCAATCCTGATATTTGTAGACATAGGACCGTATAAATCATCATGTATCCATTCTAAGAGTTTAATAACTCTTTCTCTGTTTCTAGTAAACGGAGTGTTGGTCATTTTTCCTTTGAGACAAGACTGGCAAGTATCATAAGATGAAAATTCGAACAGATTCAAATATTCATCCTTATGTAACTTAGCTAGTCGTGTCGCATTGATATGACCTAGTCTACAATGCCAAAAGAAGGATTCGTTCATTTCTGAACTACTCTTCTTGTGTGTGTTCTAGATACTTTGAACTGTGGTTTGATTTAGAACGTATATGCTATTATATAACGTGCCTGATCCAATCAACTCTTTATTCAGGAAAATGTTCACAACATTATCCTTCAATCCAGAATTATATCATTCTTTAACTCAATAAAGAATTTGATATAATGTTGTATATCAGGTTCGGTATTTAATATTATTTGTTCAGAATCAATGTATTTACCTTTTAGTAATACAAGGTGATATTTGCCAACGTATTTTGCTGCAACAATTGCACCATTCTCTACCACTTAGACACATATCACCCAATCCAAGTTCTCTACCTTTCTATAGCCTATGTAACTCTTACATATGTGGGATCCTGATTCGTTATCTCATACTTAGGACATAGAGGATACTGAGAAACAGTTCTTGGTAATGAACACACCAGAAGAATATGCATCAACATGCTTTTTCCTCGATTGGGTCGCGTCGGAATCCGGATATTCTCCTATTTCCTGCTCGGACTTATAACAATTTATAAGATAGAGTGGAACCAACGTTCCCCAGTTAAGTATAATAAGCAGGTTCGGTTAATGCATCCATATTATTATCTTGATTAAGGCGTGACATGGTCGCTACCAGGAGAGAGAGAGAGAAGAAAACACTCTGCATATGCTCTTAGAAGATCAGATTGTTTATTATTTTATCTAATCAGGATGGCTCCTACTGTTTTTATCAAATCTTCCTTCAAACCCTAAAAGGTAAGACTAGCCGGGATTAATTACACTCTAAAAGTTCGTCAATCTTTCGTCCAGGCCAGTGTCGGCACTTTGAGGGAGGTTCGCCGTGCTTTCGCATGGACCTAATTAAAATAAACCTCATTTTCCCAGGGGCGTAACCCTGTTAACACCTTTCTAGACACCTACTTTGATCGGCTATTGTAATGTGTAAAACTCTCCCAGGAGTAACTCTTACTCGCAGTGGGTATCGGGATCCAACTATTTCATAGAAGGTATGCAATCTCATTGCAAATTTCAACACTTGAAATTCCCGATAATATTTTTCCCCTAGCGTCCTATGACCTTGACGAAAGCCAACAAACCATAGTCCGCTGGACAAGTTCAACCCGTACATTTCATGATTGAATTAAACCCACCCGCACGACCCTTGACGAAAGCCAACAAAGTCGCACGACTACCCTAATCCAATTGCATCACATGTTTTAGTAAATAAGCACTAGTTAGCTACCGCACACTACGCCTTGACGAAAGCCAACAAACGTAGCACGAATACTAAATACGACTTATTTGAAATGACAGAGAGCTACGACAGGTTTTTAAGAAAACCCTTTGCGTAATGAACTTGATGTCATTGTTGAATCGAGTGATTTTGAAAAGTAGCGTTTTTTAGGCTTTTACTAGTTTTGCTAAAGAGGTCACTCCCGGTGAAGGGATCTCGTCTCTTTCCTCATCGAATGAGGTGCTGGATATTTCAAAAATACCACTATGCAAAGCATGAACTAATAAAGCAATCAAAAGACAAAACCGAGTGGGTTGTAGCATCTGCCAGTTTCGCTAAAGAGGTCACTCCCGGTGAAGAGATCTCGGCTCTTGCCTTATCGAATAAGGTGCTGGATATTCTTCAAGGAATACCACTATGCAAAGCAAGACTAGAGCTACCAGTTTTTAAAACAAGATTCTACAACATTTTTAGGTTTCTTTTATTTCATTAATCTTATTAATGAAGTCCCATCAATTATGCTTCCTAAGCATCACAGAAGAAACGAAAGCAGCAATATTTATTATATATCATATATATAATATAAGCATTCGTCTCATCATATAAAGTGATCACATCACAGAATATCAGCAGCAGAAGAACACATATGAAATATTGGATATACTAGGAATTCCGTGTTTTAAATTAAGCCAATAAAAAATGCGGATTCCACGGTCGTAATGAATAGACAAACCCACATCCCTAGACCCCTACGAGAGCGGCAAGCAACCCTACCAATTCTAGAGTTAGGAGACCCGGTCTCGACTCCTCGAGATGGTCTCCCACTGGACCCTAGAATCCGGTTACTTGTGCTCCCCGTCTTGGGTCTATCCTAATGCGGAAAAGTAAATAATATACATCAATGGTGACATCATCCTCAACCCGGAAGTGCCCCAATAAAAGAATATTACATACAAGTTTTTACATGAATGAAAATGAAAAAACTCTCATCTCACATAAAAAAAACCCCGTCTATTCAAAACAAGACGATCCAATATAATATATCACAGCAACACATAACATCACATGTTATCAACGTAAGTAAATATGCGTATCCCAATTGTCATTGACATATAGCAACGAAACCGGCGATACACCACATATTATACTTACGGTCGCAGAAAAGAAAGTAAAAAACTACAACAATTGGAATCCGCAACCACCATAGACATCATAAACCCAATGTATCACATACTTTGGATTTCATGCCTTACCAAATGAATTCCTTAGACATCACATGCCTAACAATTATAAACCCCGCATTTTATTCTCGATATTGAAAACACTTTTTAATAACCAGTCGGGTAATTCAACAAGATTCCCGACAATCTGATCGAATACTCGTTGGAAACTTTAGTAGACGGCCGCACCCCTGATGCCATCGACGAAGTGCACTTAGGCGGAACACCGCGGCCTCGAGCACCCGAACGGATGCTTTTAGCGACGGGATTCTCCTACAGTCACTTGGTCGGGGCTATGGGGCGTGGCTATTTAGTAAGGTTACCCGGCGAATATCCGCGTACGTTACGTGATTGCGACGGACTTTTGATCCACATCAAAATTCCGTGGCAACCGATCAAATGAGACTGAATTGCTAGATTTATAAAATTCAAATTAGTTTTCATAAAACTAAATATTTTGGATTCCAAGTATTGTATCACAATCACAGATAGCTAGACAGTGTTAAACTTTTCGATCGAATCAACAAACACCCAAAATTTCCCAAAGAGTTCAACACTTGAGCACGGTTTAAAAAGTACCCAGAACATAACACTGCACCTATGGACCGACCGTAGAAGGGTCAACACATGCCTCACCTATGGCGCCGTGTAACTACCACAAATCCTAGGGTTTGGTGGCGGTTCCGACGGTCACAGAATTGGGTTAGGGTTTCGTTCTTCTAGAGGGTCCATAGAAAACACCTGCATGATTTTCTGAAGATTTTAAACTTGAAAAAATCCAACTCTTGGAAAATTTCCAGCGAGGAAGAAAATGGGTTATTGATATCCGTTCGAACTTTTTAACATCGTCTAAATAACCCGAAACGTTGTTAGAATTACGACTACGAAACACTCCGAATTGCCTTTACAGAAATATAACATCACATGCAATATCACTAAAAACAAGCAACACCTGAAATACCAAAACCCTGAGACTAGAACACCACCAAAAATTGAAGCCAGAAACCCACTAAAAATCCGGCGAGCTCGGATTTTAACTAGATGTCGCCGGCCAAATTCCGGCGAAGGAGGCTCAAATATTTGTGGTGTTCATGTTACATTTCATATAATATTCTGCAACTGCTTAAAAAAATTTTAGACACATTAAAAATTTCGACAGAAACTAGGTTATTGTTTCTAGTGTTTCGGAGTTGTTTCGGTTTCGTAATTCTACAAATATCGTCTAATTCTCTAGTTTGGTTTTGATACCAGTGCAGGGTTCCCTAGGTCGCCGCTGGGTTTCGGGAGGTATCGACCATGCTATTTTAAAAAAATTGGCACGCTAAAAAACCCTAACCTGATCTTAACTAGAGAATTAGACGAAACAAGAAGGTAAACACCTTTACATCTAAGTGAACAAGGAATACAACCTTTGTAGACCGGTCCTTCACTTCAATAGCTCCGTGTAGTAGTCCCTTCGCTCCATATAGTGAATTGTCGTACTCTAGAAAGGCTCCACAAGATGAAAGGAACAAGCTTGCTTGAAGTCTTCGAGGCCGAAGATGATCTACGTCGAGGAGACACCAACTCAAGCTACCTCTTCACTAATATGGAATTAGTGAAGCAAAAACCCTAAACTAAATGGATAATCTAGTAGAGGATGATGAAGTAGGAATTTTTCTCACTTTAGAAATTATTTTCTCACTCATTTTCTTCACGTCCCAAAAAGCTAGAGAGCTTGAGGAAGGAGATGAAGAAAGGAAACCATGGAAAAAGTCAAGCGTAGAATGGGAACCATGGGTGAGTTAATATCATATACTAACTCATGTAGAGACTAAACCATGACTAATCATAATGGCTGGGTTAATAAATATCTTAAGTAAAACAAAATTGGTGGACTTAGTCAATTATTCTACAATCTTCCACTAAGCATCAACCATGACTAAATTCCACTCAATTTTGAATTACTTTAAATAAATAAAACCCTTAATTATGTTAAGCATGGTGTGAGTCACATACACCCATGTCACATGTCTCATCTAGCATGACACACAAAAAATGTACATTAATATATATCACATATGTACTAAATGCACAAGTGAGAAAAAGAATTCTTAAGTGAGCTAATATTAGTTAATGTAAGTTAATATATCAAATATATAATTATACATTAAATTATTAAATCAACACTTGATTTAATAATCCGGTTATATCATATACAACCGACTAATATCAAATGTATCAACTTATCGAATCAACACTTGATTCGACAGCCCGGCTATATCACATATAACCGACCGATGTCACATATCGTGAGATTAGAATATGGTATCACATACACGTATTAATCTCGGTTCCGCACATATCACATATGTTCTCCTACTTCGTTTCGCCTGAGCCAAGAAACCTCTGTGTAGAACTCTAAAGACTCGTCAATATGCTGGCAGTAGGTGGTGATCATATAAGTCGCTCATAAGCGGCAAGCAGACTGCTAAACGTAACGGCCACCCAGGTATTGATCGATCAGAAGATCAACAAGTAAGCCTGCTCATACTCCTGCGAATCCAATAAGTAACACTACCGTACATTCCGGTCTCTTCGTCAGATATGTCGCATATCTCAGCGTGGGGGTGGTAAACGTCAGACCCCAATAGCCTGATAAGTCATGCCAATGTGAGGCTCATAACGGTTTGAGAAACTATTGATAACACTTACCAGTAAATCTCAGCAACCCTAGCCAGGAATTTCCTGTTATGGCCAATCAAGCATAGCGCAACATCAACCCCCAATACCGGGAGAGACAAAATCCCCTCCTATCGCTCATTGCCTCCATGTGACTCGGGACTGTACCCAAAAACCACCGTTTTTCATGATCTCTTGAATGTGGTAAGGTGGAAATCAAAGCACAGTGGGAATCACACAAGACTCTATGACGATCTCGGGTCGACAGACTAACCTGTACTAGTGTCACCAGAGAACTGCTATCTGACGATAGGTATAATACCATCTAGGAGTTCTCGGCGAGTCCGTTCAGTGTACCTGGTCTCCACTGAGCACCCGTATACTATCTCTGATGTCAAACACCAATGGATATGGGATCATCCATCGCCCATCATATGGGTCGAGAAGCGTATACGCTAGTCTACTCTGGAATATCGATGCCCTGTCTCGATACTCCCACGACTAGGAACAATTGAAGGATGTACTTACCGACTACCCTTGCCCCACTAATATGATCTGCATCATAATCCTGGTAGTCAAGTACTCATCCTAAGGGCTTTATCAACATGTAATAGAGAGACAATAAGTGTACATGTTAAGATAAAAAGCAACCAGATAGCATATTATCATATCGAGCAAGAAAGTCCTCCCTATATATGTCCAAGTATCCACTATAATACACAACACATGTATAATAATGGCCTCTAGGGCATACATATAACTGACAGTTTTTGGGTGTTGTTTGTGTCCTTTGCCCTGTTTTTGCCTTTATTTCAGGCTTTTTATCTATCGCGAGAACGTACAGCGGGCTAGGGATGAAGGGCATTGTAGTCTTCTTTCTCCACAGATTGCTGATTGAGACGCTGCGTCCTGGCCTTTTCATAAATGGCCATTTCGTAGCTGTGATTGTCTCGGCTCTTTTGACAAGCTTCTTTTATTAGCTTGTCTATTTGTTCTTCGAGTGGCGGACTTAACATTCTTAGAGCGGGATTTCACTCTGTTTCAACGTCACGGCCATTTGGAAGAGTGTTTTCCTCTTCGTTGAAGCTGTTTATGACGCGGCAGCTGTGGAAGTGCTCCCATTTCCTGGACCGAACGTATCCGAGCCTGGTTGTCTCTATCTTCCTGTTGGGCATATTTCGCTGAGTCTCAGGAATATCCTAAATCTTTTTGTAGAATTGGGCTTGCCGAACAGTTTTTTCGAGGGTTACACCTTGGTATCTAAACAACTTTTTCAATCCCTCCGCGCAGTATCTTGGCAGACGGATTGGTTGAATCCTGTCAAGTCCAAAATCAGCACCATGCTAGACTTCTTTTTCTACTTTGGTCTCTGTAGATTGGTAGAAGAGGATTGCCTTTTCACCTTTTCGCCTGGAAGGGACGTAGAAAGTCTGTAGCTCTTGTATGCTGTATGTACGGAGCGCATCAAGTTCCTTATAATGCCGAGGCAGAGCCATTGTGATTTGCAGACTCTGATCTGCTCCGGCGAGGGTTTGCACTGACGGGTGGATGAAGAACACTGCGTTGGCCTCATCCTCAGAGTCGCTGCCAAAGACCAGGACAGGAGTAGATGGTCTGGGCCTATTGTTTTCTTTTTGGTGTTGCCCCGAATAGACTATTTCTTCATCTTCCTCGGAATCGCTCCCAAAGATCGGGATAGTGGCGACGGACTTCTGTTTGTCCTCCAGCTTATGACACCTTTCCGTATCCTCGAAGTCTGGTAGGAAGTAATTTGTGTCTTCGTATTTTAGGATCTCGTTTACGGAGAACGGGTTTAGCTCCCACGTGACGGTGTATTCCAAGCCATCTTTGAAATACTTCATACACTAATGTTGTGTAGAAGGGATGACGTTGTAGATATAACCAAGGCCTGCCAAGCAAAGCATTATAGCAATTCTTGGCGTCAATGACTTGAAATTTGATGTCAGTGACGAGCAACCCGAAGCGCAACGTCAGTATTACGGACCCGAGCGTCCGTGACGACTGTGAGTCAAACCCGGAGATGGTAATTTTGTCTCAGGCCAGGTGCTGAACGTTCATGCAAATTTCCTTCAGCACCCTTACGTTGAGAAGGTTAACGGAGGATCCGTTGTCGACAAAGATTTCTTGATGTCGTGGCAGTACCCGGTGACGTATAACGGGAGATTATGTTCACACGTACCGAGGAGGAGATCTTCATCGCTGAATGTAATATCATCCATGTGGACCTCTACCAGCTCATCCTTCATCTTCTCTTCTGCGAGGAAAGTTTGGAACTGATCAGGCTCTTGTAATGCCTTGATCAGAGAATCCCGTGCCTCTTTGGACAGGAGGAGAGCATCCAATATTCTCAGTTGTGACGGTATTTTTCTCAGATGTGCTAAGACATTGTAATCCATCTTGTTTTTCTTAGGCGGGTCCCTTGTTGCAAGCTCTTTGACAAATGCATCATCGAAGGAAATTTCCTCAGGTATTTTTTCTTTTCCTTTTTCTCTTTTGCTCGAACCTTAGTTTATAGGCCCGAGGTTCTATTCAGGCAGCGTGCGATTACGCTGCTGAATGTTCTCGCGGTTCTTCTCCTCCTCTTCTTTTTCAGAGGTGGAGTCTTTGAAGAGAGGGCTGAGAGGTATTCTTCCTCAGAATCGCTCTCGAAAGTAAGAACTTGGGGTTTTCTCCCTTCCGAACTGGTATCAACTATATGACAGTTGCCAGTCGTTTTTTCATGCGCATTTGTCACACTATTTTTCCGTCGACGAGCTTCGCGCTTCATCCTCTTGAAGTGTTTTTGATGGGCGTATCCTTTCCACCACTTCTTGAAGGCACTGCATTCCTCGGTGGGGTGGATAGCCCTCCTATGATATAAGAAGTAGTTTGGATGTGAATCCTCTCCGTCGAAGCATATGACACTGGAAGTGTTTCCTACGAGAGGTGGCAGCTTCATTCCCATTGATAGGGCTTTGGCGAACCGCTTCTCTGTCTTGATCTTGCTCTTATTTATGGCAGGTGTGCTTTGGTTTGGTTGGAGCACTTTACGACTCATCCTTACCGCAGCTTCTTCATCCTGATGCTGACGCTGACACTTAGCCTTTTCATATATGGCTGTTTCACATTCTCGGTCAGTTATACTTTTTTGAAAGGCTTCGTTTAACAGCCTAACAATCGGGTCTTTTGGCAGTTCCGGAGATTTTAGCGTCAATCCTGACCCTAGTTTCTCCACATTGTTTTCTAATGCTGAGGAAGTTTCTTCATCATTTAACAACGAATGGGAGACCATGTGGCAACTTGCTATATAGTCTTCGATTTCTTCTGATGAGTCATTTTCTTCATCGTTTTCACTATCTTCGTTCTCAAGAATATACTTGAGGAACTCTTCGAGGGTGAACGGTGTCCGCGCCTTCTGGTTGTACTCCTCCAGCGCGTCGATATACTTTCGTAGGTCTGTGCGCTTGTCGTCATACTCGGCAGGCTGTACAGGCTTCTTGGTCTTCTTCTTTTTCTTCGAAGAATTTGAAGGCTCGACTTGGGGATTTTTCCCTTTGTCAACAATTTTCGGTATGGGATGCGGTTTCAGCATCTCTTCGATGATTTCAGGTTCAAGTAGGCTTTTTCACCTGACTTCTGTACATGCCTGTAGATCCTTTAGTATTCTTTTGGTTTTAGCTGAAAACGACTTCCTATGGAGTTTCTTCCACGAGCGAGCATGATGCCCCCGGAACATCCACCTTTTTGGGAGTGTGCTTCTGGGGTGGGCTTACCCTCCAGTTCTCAGACAGCGTGAACTTCCCCTGTTGATACTGGTCCTCGACCCAGTTCTTGAAGACATAGAAATTCTTAATTGGGTGGCTCACTATTCTATGATAGGAGCAGTAGTTGTGGTTGTTGACGTCGCCGGGTTGCGGTGGACGCCGTGGGTTTGGCAATGTGATGAGTTTATTGCGCACTGCCAACTCAAATAATCTCCTCGTCTTGTCGTGGGGAAACGAGTAAGCGCATCCTAGCCTTTCTTCCAGGAATATGTGTGGGTGCGCGTTGTTTTGGCGAGTAGCCAGTTTTGGGCCACTCGGTTGTTGTTGAGTATTGGCGATGAAGGCCGCTTTCCCTTTACCCTTGGCATTTCAAGGGTCCTTATTTGAGGAGGAACGCCCGTGGCCCATCTGGTCCATTTGGGCCAGTTTATTGATCAGAGCGTGGAAGGTGGTTTACTTGAAGAATGTCATGAACAGGGACACAGTCGTTTGAGGATCTAGGGTCTCGATGAACATGCCCACGGCGGGGGATTCTTTGATGCGTTGTTCACACTTTGACCATAGGTTCCACCACCGGATCTCACATTGGACCCAAGTTTCTTCTGGCCTTAACCTGGCATTGATTAATGCCGTGATCGGGGTGCGCTCGCTTGCGATGGCGAACCGCTGTATGAAAAGCGGTTCCATCTCTGTAAATGTTCTCACGGAGTCATTTGAGAGCTCCGAGTACTATTCAAAGGCCGTCTCTGACAGGCTGCCAACGAACTTGCGAAGCAACAGTTTGTCGTCGCCTCCAGTGTTGCCGCACAAAGCTCTGAACTGTGCGACGTGCTGGTGTAGGTTGCCTATCCCCTTGTACACATGGAACTTGGGGATCGTATATCCCGACGGGTATTTGATTTGGTCATACCAGGCTGGATACGGTCGCCCGGCTCTGACGATTTGGCCAGCAGCTTCACTAGCTTGATGAGATATTATTTTTTGAGCTATATAATCATCAAGAGCAGCCTTAGAAATCGTTTCCTCCTTGGCTGTTGATAAAGCCGGAAGAGGGTTTGATGTTTCATCTTTGATGATTATCGGTGGATCCTTGGCTGGGGGTTCTGGATGGATCATCATTCCAACCATATCCTGAAACAAGAGCGTCATCTCCTTTATGTTAGCGGCTTGTTCAGCGGCCTCTTTATCTTTTCTTTCAACCACCCTTCGCAGGAACTCTGTATCGGTCTCCTGCTCCTGGCGTTGTTCAGCTGCTGTGAACAGGCTTTCTTTCTGCACGGTAAGTGCTGCCATTTTGGTCAGCATTTCCTGGAGCTTTTGTTGTTGCTCTTAAGATTTTGTCAGCGACCGAGTTTGCGGTCGGTGACCTACGGAAGCACGACTTTATTCTTTCCCGGAAGCCATGTAGACCGTATGCACGATCGTTCCCCCAGACTTGGGGCGTTTGGGTCTATCGCCTTTGGAATTTACCGCCGGCGGTGGTATTTTCTCCGGCCTCATTCTTTTATGGGAGGTCGATGTTGAAGGAGTCGTTATGACAGGCACCTGTATAGAAGACGTCCCTCGCTGTATGACGGAGGGTTGTTCTTTCTCTTTCCGAGCCTTCGATTTTTTCGGCCGAAGAGAGTAATCTTTGTCGATCACAGATTCCTGGACTTTCCACCAGACCCTGTGAATTTGTAAGAAGAGCTGCTGATGGGGCTGCTCCGTCTTTGCCTGCACCGTGGCTTCTGCAGGCGGGGGTGATTTCTTTAGCACCGTCATCGGAGAGTTCTTGCGCACCCTATTGAGCAAATCAAAGTTGTTCCCGGTTGGAACAGTAGTGTCAATTTCCACCATTAGAGCTGGTGGAGTAAGTCCAGAGGGGGAGATGCCCCCAGCTTTTCTCACCCGACGCCAGTGGCGACGTCGAGCGTGTCTTGGAGACGGGACCGCCTCAGATTTAGAAGCGGTTTCTCCATGCCCCCGGGTTTGCTGAGGGGCTGCTGTTGGTGTCAACCTGTTGAAGAATGACGTCCCTGGCAGGGTTTGAGGAGGAACAACCAATCTTTCAAAGATCGATCTTCTGATGGAGGAAGCGCTTTTGACGGCTTCGCCTGTTGGAGGAGTTGGGAGGGCTATCCGTTTCGGGGCAGCCTCTTCAGGTATTACGATCTTCTTTGCGGGCCCGTTCGAGCATTTTCTCAGCCTGTTGAAGAATGAGACGTCAGATTTGGACGGCCCGTTGAGAGGGGCCGTTGTGGTTGCAAGTCGATCGAAGACCGACCTCTTGGGAGCTTCCTCCTGCGGCGCTGAGGCACCGAAACTCACTGGTGGGAACATGGTCCCGAAGAATAGTCCAGTAGTAGCTTGTGTTACTTGCCCTACCGGCATTGAAAAGATGGAGGCCGCGTTGGGCCCGTAAGTCACTCCTCCAGCTGGGGTGGACCGAGTGTTACTGTTGCATGTTGTGTAGTTGGAAGCCATTGATTTTTTTCTGCACAGGAGCAAGACACCAAATTTTAGTACCTCGAATCCAAGGGCAACCATAGCGAACCGCGATTTCGTTCACGAAACATGACACACGAAGTGTGGAGTGGAAAGTGGAAAAGGTCCCACCGGGCGTGCCAGAATCTGTTCACCGCCGAAAGACGGTGCGAAACGTTGGGACTTCTGGCTTGAATTTTTGAGGCAGATGCTATTTAGACTTATCCATCAACCTCTCCGAAAATACCAAGTTGATTTATGGCACCATATATCATAGGTTTGGACAGACGCGACCGTTGTAGAAGACTTCATCAGATTCCCCCTCGTTTGCAAGGGGTTTTTGATTGTGGGGACGCTCTTCCCTGCAGGCGCATGCCCCTACAGTTAATTACGTTACCGCGTTGCGATAAACATTTTCTCCTTCTCTGGCAGTTCACTTTGTGTCGTGTGTGTTTTTGTTTGTTTAGGTTGCCCGTGGATTGTATACGGAGACTAGTTTATGTCGTCGCCCGTAGGGCGCGGATTAGTCCAAATCCGTATATCTTAGATTTGGGTTTGTTTTATTTAAGGATCGTTAATCTAGTTTGAGATTAAGATCAAATTAAATATATATGAGCATTTGGGGCTTAATTTGTTTTTGCTAAGGATACGTTAGTCTAATTTGAGACTAAGATCCACTTAACAACATTTTAGAATCATTTTTACTTAAGAACCAGCAAAAGGGCATTTGGGCTCAGCTGCAAGAAAACATCAGAGACCTAGCCAATTTGGGTTTAGTCTTTTCTTTTATTCAAAAGTGCTAAGCATTTATTTAGACTTTATTTGGTCAGCCCTTTTTCTTTTATGTAAAAGTGCTAAGCGCTTATTTGAACTCTGATGCCCACATATATATTATGTGAAGCATTCAGTCATAAGCGCTGCCCAATAAATGTTGAACACTTAAGTCATTTTGACTAAATGTGAAGCACTTCTTATGGCATTCACGTGAGGTGCACGTGCGGCGCTGCCTAATTAGTGCTGAGCACTCAGCCATTTTGGCTGTATATGAAGTGCTAAGCACTTTTTGTATGGCGCCCACGTGAGATGCACGTGCAGCGCTGGGCGCTGCCCAATTAGTGCTGAGCACTCGGCCATTTTGGCTGTATATAAAGTGCTAAGCACTTTTTATATGGTACCCACGTGAGGAGCACGTGAGGCACTGGCCTTCTGTTTTGGATGCCTGCGTGTTTTTCACGTGAAGCGCTAGGTGCTATTAAAAAGGGGCGCCCACTTGGGAAGCAAGCGATGTGCTAGTTTTTTTTATATGGAGATTTAATCTCTGTTGATTTTTTCAGAGACGTTAAACCACTGCCAATGGCATTTTGATCATTAACGCTCACCAAAATCACTATTTTTGAAGATTTCGGGTTGAGTTTTTAGAGAACTATGTTCTTGATTTAAAGGAACTGAGTTCTTAGAGTATTATGGACTCCATTTTTTCTTTTTGAATTTGTTCTTCCCAGAATGTTTGATTCTCAAGAACAAGATCTTCCCGATGAGAACTAAATTCTCAACTTATGGAAGACTTGTCTTGTGGATCTCAGATCCAGAGAAAGAACTAAGTTATTTTAAAAGGTTTAAACCCTTAGATTTGATAGAGATATTTTGGTCTCTTTTTTTTTACCTAGGGTTTCGAGAAAGAAGGTTTTCTTCTTTGAGAATTTAATTCTCTGTTCTCTCGAGAGCTTACTGTATTTTTGTAGAAACTTATAGGGGGTTTTCTCTATATGAGACTTGAAGTCTCGGGTCATTTATACAGTGGAGGCAGATTATTAATTGGTTTTGAGAAAATCACTCATTGAGAGATTCCAATTGATTTAATTGGTCTCAAAATTGATTTGGGGAATTTTACCCACCGTTGGATCTTTGATCCAAGGACTTCTATTTTACAGAATATGTTTTCTTGTTTTTAACAAGATTGGGGATATATTTTCCCATATACAAAATTTTATTCCGTCAAGTGGTGATTTTTAATCACTATTGGATTTTTGATCCAAGGTTTCTCTGTTTTACAGGGAGAAATCTTCTTTGTTTGTAAAGATTGTGTAACAACTCCAATTTTTGTATACATAAAATTGATTTAAATTTGAAATATACTTGGAGTATTTAATGTTGCTGTTACCACTTTAAGTATTTATTTTTCCACAATAATTACAAGCAAGTGCTTGTAGCTCATTGGTAATACCTTGCATTGCTGAACCAATCCACCAAAGTTCAAATCCCATGCCCCACATTATTTTTAATATTTATTTTGTTTTAAAATTTTCTTCAATATTGTGTCTCTTCATCTTCTAAACCCCCATGTACACTTCAAATTCCTAGATCGGTTTCAGAGACCTTTGAAATCCCCATTTACTCCATTTTAATGATTTTTTTAATACATATTTACATTAAAACCTTTCATATACCCTATTTACTCCAATTTTTAATGATTTTATACATTTTTACATTAAAACCTTTCATATACCCTATTTACTCCAACTTTTAATGATTTTATACATTTTTACATTTTTATTTAAAAACCCTTCACCTACCCTACCCCTAGCCTACCCTATAAATACACCCCCTCCCCTCCACCCTCTTATCCCAAAAATCCTAAGCTCACTCTCTCAAAATTTTCCAAGAGTTGTGTACTTTGAAAACAAGTTCGCGGCGAAGCTCCGAAGAAATTCCGGCGGAAATTCCGGCGACATTTTGAGGAACAACTGGTGACGAAGTAACGCCTCGGCAACCCCTTTAGTCCCCCCTCACTCCTTTGCATAATCGAAAACCCGTAAGTCCCATTCTATCTCCCTTTCTAATTCTCAAAAATACGAAATTACGAAACCCGACGGAATCGGAACAAATCCGGTTTCCGATTCGGTTTTCTATAAAATTTCACTTCTAATCAATTCAAACATGTCTAAACATCTTTATCATGATTATTAAACTTGTAAAAATCAATTTGAATAAGTTTTCACACATGAAATGATAACCTTTTTAACTTACCGTATTTTTTCACTTTAATACCATCATGTTTCAATTTCATATTTAACCCGTTAACATTGCTATACCTTAAAATAGATCACAAGGTAATGACCTACCTCCTCACACACACATATGCAACCATAATACGCTATCTTGAAAACTCCTAATACGATAAAACAAGATTTTACATTAAAATACCATTTCCTTAATAAAACCTTTTATAAAAGTTTAGGTTTGATACATTTGTTTAAACAATATCTTTAATAGGAAAAATACGATAAGTTGTGGACATCGATCGTTTATCTAAACCTGACTTTGTGGTGTCTAGGCAAGTGTGTCTAAGGCAAGTGGTTACTTAATCAGGGCCACTACTTGTAGTGGAGAGCCTCCCACTTACCTGGCACTTACCTGGCCGCAATTGGCGGTGAAGAGGCGATTTGAGGCTTCTAACGACTTGTCGTTTAGACCATTTAGAAATAGGCTAGTTGGCTTAGGAAACCCTAGAATCTAAAATACGGAAAATTACAATTTGCAAACAAATACCCTTTTACTTTATAAAAACCGTTTTCTAAAGGATTAGTATTTTATAATCTTTGCAAAGCGCCGCTACAACCCACCTTTGGGAAACCCGTTAGGGATAGTACGGTTTTTCGTGCACCCTCAGGCTTAGTAGTGCGAGATTCAGACCTCCGCAAGGAGCATTCGGTCTCGAAAGGTTTAAAATACGACATCTTAAGAAAATGAGATTTTTGGAATATAAAATATTTATTAAAATTATTTTTTGAATAAACATATGTATATTTATCTTTTAAATACCTATTTTATTATAATATAAATTTTCCACCTTTTTCTAAAAATCACAATAATAAATTTTACACTAAAATACCATGAACTTCAAATAATCAATATTACAGATAAATACCTTTATCTATAAAATTAGGACATTTTCACTAGAAATGTCATAACATAAAATCCACCCTCATTACAACCCTAAAGACGAACAATAAATACTTGAGATGTATTTTGAAAAGTATATAAAAGTATTTTTACATAAAACCCCCTCAAGTTTTATAAATTGCCCTAATGACCCTAGCAATTATAAGACTTCAGTTCACATTTCTGATTGTCTGACTCGGGTTTGAGTCTGATTAATCTGACTTGAATATGATTCAAGTAAATCTATAAACTACAAGATTCCAATTCAAAATGAACACATGAATCCATGAATACAATTATCAATTTATACAATTTGACCGAACCGAACCATGGATATATATTCCTTTTACATGATTCTCAGTATTCTATTTACATGACTCTACGGTTACAACTGTTTCCTGATATCATGGTTTCGGTCAGTCAGTCAATCAATCTTACAATCAATACAATTTACAAGATAACAATACAAATAAGACATCGTGGGGTTTAAGAGGTAGATTGGTACGGAAGGTGTTAAAGGTGGCACGAGATGGTCAGACTTAACACACCTAACATGAATCCAGTTGCTGTTGTACCGTGGCATAAACGGTACCTTATACTATACGTGCCCCTAGTCTCTGGCATATAGAGACTCCCCTCGTATACACTGGCATCCTTTTGTACCAAGCTACAAACAACAGCGTTGACATAACATTACAACAATAGTTTACACTTTAAAATTGTATCTTCTTATTCTGTCTTTTTCTACTTCCCTCTTACCTTTGGGACATACCGAGCGACCTGTTCACTGACGACATTCTGTTTCTCTCTTCTTTGAATGTCGTCAGGTGATTTGGACCCGGCAGAGGTTGAGCCATCGCAAGAAGACTTGGAGCAGTTTACTGAAGACCCTGCACTGTAGTTTCATTGTACACTTTTCCTTTCTGTACTTTTCATTTCCTGTTATGCCACTGTTTAGGCATCTTTTTATTTCAGTTGTATTTCCTTCATGTATTGTGTTAATAAATAAAAGTTGATGTTCTTTTTATTTCTTGTCTCTTGTGTATTTATTTTATATTGCTTAGATACGCTTAGCATATGTACTTCTGAGTATATACGTAGCGGACATCGTCGCGTCTCTTTCGCCGTACACTGGAAAGCGGGGCGTGACAGATTGAGAACAATTATTCCTCAGAATAGATTTTAGTTCTGTTGTTTGATAATTTATCATCACCATTGGATCTTTGATCCAACGGCTCTGTTTAACAGAGAATATCCCAACTTTTATTAGGAAAATGTAGAATTTAATTCTACTGATATAAACTTGGGCGCTGGTGCTCACGTTTAATGCACGTGGGCGCCACTTAAGAATTTAATTCTTGCACATTAGCGCCTGTGTGAGGAGCACGTATGACGCCATCTAAGAGTTTAACTCTTATGTAATAAATTCTTCCGTGCTTTGCACATTGGCGCCCGCACGAGAAGCACGTGCGGCAACATCTGAGAGTTTAACTCTTATGTAATAAATTCTTCTTTGTTTTGCACATTGGCGCCTACGTGAGAAGCACGTGAGGCACCACCATGGGGTTTAATCCTATAAGATTGGCTCTGGCGCTGGCGCCCTCATGGAGAACATGTGATGTGCTGCCTCATTAGGTTCTAACAGAGCTTTGCTTTTTTATTAAGTTAAATATTGGGGGAACAGAGTGCAGATAGTCTGTCGACCTGAGTTCCTCATTTGTCTCATATGAGTTCCCATTTTGCTTTGATTACTACCCTACCACACCTCTACTTAGTCGTGCAAACGGGTTTTAGTTGGGTACAGTCCCGAGCTACATGGAGGCAGTGAGCGACTGTTGAGGATTCGTCTCTCCCGGTATAGGGAGTCGATGCCGCGCTGTGATCGGTTTGCCAACACCATAAGTCCCTGGCCAGGATGGATTGAGAAGTACCGGTAGTTGGACCAGTAGATTCTCGGATGGTTTCGAGCCACATCGGCATGACTTGTCAGGTTATTAGGGATCTGACATTTTCCACCCCCTAGACCCGACATGCGATACTCTCAGACGAACAGACCGGACTGCACGGAGATTGTCACGGACATGCTCAGTAGGAGTTCGGATGAGTTCTCTCGTCGGCCTTCTTTTCGACAGATACCTGGGTAGCCGTTACGTACAGCTAGTGCAACTGACGGACTTGTGGTTAAAACAACTGCCAGCGTACTGTCGAGTCTTTAGAGTCCCACACAGAGGGTTTTCCTAGTTCAGGCGAAACAATGTAGAGGCCGTATGGTTTTACGTGAAGGGTTCCGATCATATACGTGTACTGACTATACGGATTTTGTTCGGACGGATAATATTAGTGGGCTTTGGTTTAAGCCGGATTCTAGTATTATATTATTGGACTATTATTATCTCATTGTATTCATATTTTTTACAGTACGAATACGGGTATGTATATACGGTGAGGGCAATCTTGTAATTTCACAAGGGATGCTTCTAGAATGGGACACCTCATTATTGCATTTATCTATTTTTGGAAATAGATTAATGAGGTGGAAAATGGAGATATTGTGGCATGGTTGAAGTATGGCTAATTCATTTGACTTTACTATTCAAGCATGGTTGCTTATTTTCTATTGAAAATATTGCATGCTTGATTATTGAATGACTTGGCCATTCCTCAATTGCCTCTTCACTTGGTTCATTTTGTGTTTTCTCTCACTCTCTCTCCATTTTTACGCCTCTCCTTCTTCCTCAAACCCTAACCCTCACATGTGTTTTGAATCCTAGGGTTCTTGAGATAAAATACTCTAATCATCTCTCTACATCTCCTAAGCTATCTAAATTAGCAAACTAGATACCTTAGTTACCTCATTCTTGATGAGGCCAACGATCGAGGTTGATTCAAGCCATCTAGGAGCTTAAGAAGAGAAGAAGACCCGAAGGACTTGAACTCTAGACGTATAAAACTCTTACCGTGTAGTTAGAACCTCTTTGTATTTTTAGCTAGTTAGGGTTTCCGAAAGATCCTGGGGCTTAGGTCGATGTTGCAACTCTTGAAAAAATCGATTTTTGTGTATTCCGCCTCCCCGCAAACCCGTGGGGTGTGCGACATCGACTTACAATTTGGCTTAATCAGGGTTAGGGTTTAGGGTGCACTAGTTCCTTCAGTAGGATACTCGATGAGAACGTAAACATAAAATTTTTCCATAAACGTAAGAAAACTTTACCCTAAACTAAAAACATCAAACCCTTAAAAACGAAACATAAACGTAAAACCTATTCATGTTAAATTTTCAAGTTAAAAACAATATATGATACTCGATGATAATATGAAACTTTCATATTCTCATCGATAGTCATATATGAAAATCAAAGCGCGACTTAGTCCCCGTCTATCGGTTAACATACGTTCGATATTCATCATGACATAGAACTATACGAAGGTTGTTAAATATCGGACGGTATCGTTCTGTGCTAGAGGCCGTCGTGTAGTATATGTGATGAGAAGATTCAATCGTATAATAACTGATAGATTTGTCTAGTGTGGACAAGTTAGGAATGTATAAAGCAAACACCTGCATTCACTTGTGTTTTCATTCGTTTTAAGTTAATTCCTCGGTACTTTTCCGCTGGTTCTCCGTGTACAAAGATAGATTACATGTTCATTTCAACGTTGTTTCACATTATTGAAATGATTATCTATTCTATTACAGTGTACTCAGAGAAGAGCGGGGAGGTGCTGCCGAAATTTACTCGAAACGGATGAAAGCACAAGCGAATGGGTGTCTGCTCTATACATTCTTAATGGGATAAAAGCATTACCCCCGACAGCCGAAACACACACATACATTACGAATACACAACAAACGCACACACAAAGCACATACACACTAACAACCCTACTCCTAAGAGAAATCATAAATTGAAACACACATACACATAATACAACTCATATTTGGGTATCTTCAAATCTATCTTTGTTAATAGATAATTTATTCTTTTCAATGACAAACTTGCCTCTACGAATTTTCTTCTTTGTCAGTAACCATCTCATTCTTAGATTTCTCAATATAGTCACGATAACCTACAATTTAAATGTTATACAGTCTAACATGGCCCATCAGTACATCAGAGTTAAGAACTGGATGTACGTGGATTGGCAAAAACGCATGCAATCTAAGTTTGTCGCAGGAGTTGCTGCTTTCATTGAATTTGCACACGCACATGATAAGATCGTGTTAGAGAAGATTCTCTGTCCGTACAATAGATATGGGAATAGGTTCTGACAGAAAGTAGAAATCGTAGAGCTTCACATCGTTAAACATGGTTTTACTAGATTTTATAAAAATTGGCTATATCATAGGAAATGATAAGAAGAAGACGGTAATGCGGCAGAAGAAGAACGAGAAGATGGTAATACGGCAGAAAAAGAAGAAGAAGACAATAATTTATTTCCCGGAGAAGAAATAGAGGATATGGTAGAGGCTGTTGGCTATAGTACCCTCAAGTCAATTATTGAATCGCGGGCACGCGATTGCGATGATTGAGGGACGACCTATACAGATAGAACAGTCTTACTCAAAATGATAGTATGCTGTCTGGTTTGTCTTTATCATCATGTATATGCTTTATATGGTATTACAGATCACTATTACATGTTGATAGAGCCCATATGATTTTTGCTTGATTACCAGCATTATGATGGCGATCATATACGTGGGAGCTGGGTGGTCTACAAAAACATCCTTAAACGTCCCTAGTCATGGGAGTTTCGAGACTGGGCATCGATACTCCAGAGTAAACTAATGTATACTGATCGAGACCCCGACGAGGGGCGGTGGCCAGGTCTCACAAGCCATTGGTGTTAGTTTATTCACCTAAGATAGTATACAGGTGCTCATTGGGTTATGAGTACACTGGAAGGAATCGCAGGGAACATGCTAGTTGGTAGTATACCTTTTGTCAGATAGCAGTTCTCAGGTGACATGTGTGCAGGTTAGTATGTCGACCTGAGATCGTCATTTGTCTCGTGTGATTCCCACTGTACTTTGA
Organism: Agapanthus africanus; assembly: GCA_030015575.1. Lineage (NCBI taxonomy): Eukaryota > Viridiplantae > Streptophyta > Magnoliopsida > Asparagales > Amaryllidaceae > Agapanthus > Agapanthus africanus. The sequence goes on along the minus strand of JASDDO010000031.1, from coordinate 682,417,481 downwards.
TTACTACCCTACCATGGCTCAAAGGAGTTGTGCAAATAGGTTTTAGTTGGGTACAGTCCCGAGCCACATGGAGGAAGTGAGCGAATCGTCGGGGATTCTTCTCTCCCGGTATTGGGGGTTGATATCACGCAGTGTACGGGTGGCCATCACCAGAAATCCTTGGCCAAGCTAGTCGAGAATTACTGATTTGGATCAGTAGTTTCTCAGTGGGTGATGGGCTTCATACCGACACGAAATGTCGCGTTATTAGGGGTCTGACTTTATTCACCCCCTAGACTCGATATGCGATACTCTTAGAAGAACAGACCGGACTGGACGGATATTGTCACGGACAGGCTCAGTATGGGTTCGGATGAGTTTGCTCGTCGGCCTCCCTTTCGTTCAATACATGGGTAGTCGTTACATACAGCTGGTGCCGCTGACGTGCTTATGGTTAAACCCACTGCCAGCATATTGACGAGTCTTTAGAGTCCCACATAGAGGGTTTCCCTGCTTCGGCCGAAACGATGTAGAGGCCGTATGGTTTTACAGCAGGGTTCGATCATATACGTGCACTTGTGCACGTATCAGGATTTGGACAGATAATACTAGTGGCTTTGGTTTAAGCCAAATTCTAGTATTATATTGTTAGATTATTTTCTTCTCATTGTATTCGTATTTTTCGAAATACGGACACGGGTATGTATATACGGATGGGGGTATTCTTGTAATTTATTATAAGGTGCTTCTAGAAGATGCCATCTCATTTTGTTTTAACAATTTAGGATTAAATGGTTAATGAGGTGGAGAGGATGAGGTGTGGTTTGCATTTATTGTAGCATGGCTTAATAGTGACTCATGATTACTGTTCTAGCATACTTGTTTTTGTTTGTTGTATGATATTTTGGAGTCTTGAGATATTTTGTGTTGACTCAAGATATTTTGGAGACTTGAGATATTTATTGGATGGCTTCAATTATTACTCACAACAACACAAGACTTGGCCATTTTTTCTTGAGTTGTCTCTCACTCTCATCCTCAAGCTTCTTCTTCTACCTCCGCTCTTCAAGTCTCATGTGTTGAGAAACTTAGAGTGTTTGGAGACAAATCAATCCATCACTACACTCTACATCCTCCAGGCTATCTAGTTTAGCGAACTAGGTACCTTAGTTACCTCGGCTATTGAGGTAGGAGCTCGGAATACAAATCCTAGGTGGATCATCTTCAATGGAGGGAGACCAGAGATCAAGCTAGATCATGGTGGCCTCTAAGAGCCTGGGAAGGTGGTTGAAGACCGAAGGACATGGATCAATTCGGTATAACCATTCTTAACTCTCTCTTTATGTTTGCTAGCTTAGGGTTAATGGTCGATCCGTACTATCGGGCTGTGTTAGCGCCAGTTCAGAAAATTTTTGTTCCGCAATCGGCTACGGTTTGATGGCCAGGGTGCTACCATAACCCAACAGAGGCTGCCTTCGGTGATAGTATTCCTACCGAAGATGGCATTCCTTCCGGTCAAGGACCGCGTACGAATAAGTATGAAAAGTTCATGAATGATGCAAGAAGTCCAATATATGAGAATGCAAAGTATACCACCCTATCTTGGTTCGTCCAACTATTCCAGATTAAGTGCCTAAATGGATAGAGCAACAAGTCATTCATGATACTTCTGAATTTCCTGAAAGATTCTATGCCCCCAGGAAATAATATGCCCAACAGCTGGTACAAGTCCAGAAGATGATGTTTGATTTGGGTCTGAAGTGCGAGAAGATTCATGCATGTTCCAAATATTGCGTGTTGTACCGGAAAGAGAATTCAGATTTGAAAGAGTGTCCGACATACAGAGATACCAGGTTTAAGCCGAAAGAATCTGATAAGAAGCCCGATATACCTGCCAAGAGAGCACAATACTTTCCCATAACACAGAGACTGTAGAGGCTGTTCAGGTGCAAGAAAACAGCTGAGACAATGATTTGGCATCATCGTGCTGCTCCAAGCGAAGATGGAAAAATGGGTCATTCAAGAGATTCACCGTCATGGAAGGATTTTGATAGAAGGCACGAAATATTCAGTAGTGATCCTCGCAATGTCATGCTCAGACTGGCTAGTGATGGCTTTTGCCCAATCAACTATATGACTGGATGCCACATCACATGGTCCGTTGTAATGATAGTTTATAATATGTCGTCTTGGTTGGCTATGGATCAATCCTAATTTATGATGCCTCTTTTTATTGATGGACCAAACTCACCGGGAAAAATATCGACGTCTATCTCTGACCTCTGATCGATGAGTTAAAATCTTTATTCATTGATCGTGTAGAGACTTACGATGCAAACACAGATACAACCTTCACAATGCGTGCGGTTTTAATGTGGACAATTAATCACTTTCCTGCATATGGAATGCTATCAGGTTGGTCAGTACATGGTTAAAAATCATGCCCTTATTGCTATCAATATACAATATCGAAATGGTTGAATTTTAGCAGGAAGGTTTGTTATTGCGGTCATCGGCATTTTTTTGCCACTAGACCATCCCTACAGGTTAGACGCTGCTCACTTTAATGGTCATCAGAAGCTTCTTGGGCCTCCAGCCACATTGTCTGGAGAGGACGTGATTGCTCAGTGGGATGGTTACAATAATGTGACCTTCGGGATAGATCCGGCAAAACCGGTCAAACCACCATACTGGAACAAGTTAAGCATTTTCTAGGAGCTTCCATACTGGTCAACAAATTTAGTGTGTCATTGTCTGAACACCGTGCACATAGAGAAGGGAGTATCCGAGCACGTACTCAACTTCCTTCATTGTAAAAACGGAAAATCGAAAGACAACCTTCGTGCTCGGATGGATTTTCAGGACTGGGAAATTAAAAGTGAATTGCATCCTAAACCGATAGCAGGTAAACCAGGCAAGTTTATATTTCCCAATGTCGCGTATCATATGTCGCAACCGGAGAAAAAAAGTTCCTGCAGGTGTTGCATGATTTGAAAGTTCCCACAGGTTTCTCAGGATCATTTAGCGAGAAAATAAAAATTATGAAAGGTAAGATTGATGGGCTGAAAAGTCATGATCACCATATTATTATGGAACACCTTCTCCCATTAGCTCTCAGGACTTCCCTTTCCGAATCGTTTGGTCTAGTAATCAATGGCCTTTGTTGATTTTTTAGAGAATTGTGCGCTAAAACCTTTGATGTTGTGACGCTGGAGAATCTAGAAAATTCCATTTTATTGAAATTTTGCAAGTTTGAGCGTATTTTCCCACCGTCGTTCTTCGATATCATAATACACCTGACGGTCCATCTTGCTACCGAGGCTAAGTTTACCGGACCGGTACAATATTGATGGATGTATCCCGTCGAAAGGTACGTGGAATTTTTCGTTTCACACATTTTGTAAAATTATTTTTGTCCTATATGCCCGTATTTATTTATTTAACATATTTTTCTTTAGGTGGCTCTACACTCTAAAAAAGTATATACGCAATAGAAATCGATCAGAGGGTTCGATCATGCAAGATTATCTTCTAGATGAAATAACCATATTTTTTCCCGCTATCTGGAAGAGAACATTGAGACGAAGTTTAACCGGCCTTGGAGAATTCAGGACGGGCCATATAGTAAAGCTGATTATAAGAGAGTAGACACTATATTTATCAACAAGATATATCGGTTTATCTTTCTCAATAGCGTATGTCTTGAAGAAATTAAAGAGTAAGTTTTTTTTGGATTAACTGTTATATTTGTGTTTGTGTGTGTATGAAATGATATAATATTAATGTCATAATTTGTTGTTGAGAATAGAATTCATATTGATGAGGTACATGAGGAGCATCCTGATTGGAATGATGAACAATTGGAAAAATATCATCAGGATAATTTTTACGATTGGGTTGCAGATCATGTAAGTTGTTCGAATAACATGTTATTGCTACCATTCTTAATCTAAACATATATCGTTATGTATTTGCTGTAAAATTTGTTTTGTAAAATCCACGATCCGAACTTGTTTGCATCATTAGAGAGAGATTCAAAATGTTTAGCTCGGTTTCCTAGCATGGAGGTTGCATATTATAAACAATTTGGTGTCCTTGGATACAAATTTGAAGTTAAGGACGTAGAAACATATCAACCACTCAGAATAGTAGAATTGCGACGGTAGGATCGGATGATGTAATTTATTATGGATACTTAAATTGCATACTTAGCATCCAATATTCCAGACGATCAGAACCGTTTTATATATTTCAGTGTATTTGGTACGATACACGAACCGATACGGATAAGTGGAGAAACAATCTTGGGACTTGGAGAGATGAATATGGATTGATTAGTGTGAACACACTTCGATTTTACGGTCAGGACGATCCATTTATCTTTCCGAACCAAGCGTTCCAAGTATACTACTCACAGTGCTTGAAGCATCCGGAATGGAGTGTCGTATGTCGTTGGAAATCCAGGGATGTTTATGATGTCCTAGAATTTGAGGATCGTATGGACGATAGCAATGAGGATGAAGAAGAGAGAAGAGTTAGAGTGCTCCGAACGTCCGTTTCAAAAGACGGGTTGTCATCTGCTGATCATGAAGTTTCGTGGGTTAGAAATGATATCGATGTTGAAATCCAAGTAGATATGTTTAATGCATCTACGAAATGAAAAAGGTTATCAGTAATGTTGTATTATTACTTCACATTTCTACGATCTATACATATATTGCATGCTTATGTAATGATTGTACCCTTATCTAGGTCTGATGATGACGTCCGGAGCAGCGAGAAGCGGCAGGAGCACCAGCCGCGGCAGAGGCATAGGCAGAGCGGTTTTTCCGCCCAGGGAGCTGCGTAGGACGCTGCAGAGGGCTGGTATTGCACCCCGATCCGTATTCCCTTCGGATGACTCCTTCCGTGTGGACTTTGCCACACCTCCAGGTATATTGCACGCATATTCATTTTGAATGTAACATTATAGATATACACGCATATTTATTTTAAAATTACTTATATAGTCAATATTTAATTGTTTAGCTGTAGGTGGTGCGCCCATATCAGAGACAGAGGCCACTACCGCACCTGCAGATATGTTTATATATCCTATAATGCATGCATATTTATTTAGAATGTTATATTATAAATATACACACATTATTTTTGCTCTTACTTAGATAATCAATTTTTGATTGTCTAACTGTAGGTGGTGCCTCCACATCCCGGGCAGAGGCTACCACCGCACCTGCGGGTATGTTTATATATCATATATTGCTTGCATATTGATTTAGAATGTTATATTATAAATATACACATTCTTTTTGCAATTACTTATATAATCTATTTTTAATTGTCTAATTATAAGTGATGCATCCACATCTGAGGCCACTCCCGCCACTTCCGTACCCCCCGCTTAGTCTGCAGGTTAGTATGAATAAATATAAAATATGTATTTATTTTACATATCCTCTAAAAATAAACATGAACTTCATGTAATTTTATCGTCAATATTTATTTTCTAGTTGGAGGGGATGCGTCCACATCCGCATCACCGGCTATTCCTCACCGGAGGAATTATCGTCCCGCTCGTGCTACTGGCCGGGCCTAGGCTCGTGCTGTTGTCGCCGGAGGTATATATCACACCTTAATTTCCGTTAATTCATGATTTCTTAATACCGTTTTGTCTTAATATTTCTTTTCTTGATATTTCTTATAGATGCAGGGCAGCCCCATCCCGAGAGGGGGACTCAAGGGCCGAATCAGTCCCACAGGCTGAGACCCGATAGAGTTAGGGGGAGGCACCATTCCCCCTCTTCTTTACCCATGATTATCTCTATACTGGAGATTATACCGAGAGGTTTGGCCGGTATATGGGGGATGAGAGCTGCATCCAAAAGAAGTATCCACTTCACGTTGAGTGGGGCAATCAATACCGGCGCTCATTTGCCCTCTTCTGGGATCAGGATTGGGTATTAATATATATTTTCATTTGACTTATCCAATAAATTTATTATTATTCAACACTTGTAATTTAAATACATTATTATTTTTTATTTGCAGTTGGATTACGACTTTCAGCTTGTACCCGACCCTGATCACCTTGACAGAGTGCTCGATCTTCACGCTCTTTACCCGGGCCTCATGAAGAACATGCAATCTAAAGTCCGATATAATAGGAACGAGTTGAAGATCAATTGCTATTTGGTATGGCTGGCGACCCCCGAGGCAGAGAGAGTGGCTCTGCTACATACTCCGGTCTTTACCAAAGTCGACGTAGATACATGGCCTCTCTTGTGCCAATATTATGACTCTGCGGAAACAGATTTGTAATTTTAATGTAATTCATTATTTAGTATATAATTTTTTTTGTGTTGTTTAATTAGAAAACTAAATCTTATTGTGTTGTGCAGAAACATATCGATCAAAATAAGGAGAATAGGAAGTCGGCGAAAAGGGATCGCCCTACTTACACAGGTGGCTCGAGAGACATTATTCGTGCCATGGAGGTATCGGTAAATTACAATAGATCTATTTTGATATAATGAAATATTAAGAGTTATTTTATAATATATGTAAATTTTTGGCGAATTGCAGAGAGCTCAGATCCTTGCGCGGGGTGGTACATCGTGTGTATTGACCGCGTATCTTGTCGTCCACGACACCTCGACAGATCCCGCTATGGGCGATCTTCGATTCCCCGAAACCGCTACCCAGAAGTATTGCATAAGTGTTAATATTTATTCTAATTCGAATGAAATTTTTGTTTTGATAAGTTCAAATTTAAATGATATACTTATATTTTAATGGTTAATATAGGTGGTGGAGCGGGTGGTGGAGCAGGTATCGGGGATCGATTTTAGTGGAAAAACCAATCCGATGCTACTGACCCCAGTCCTAGACGCCACACACGGAGGGCACTACGGAGGTTGGGAGAGAGGCCGGGGACTGGGTCCTAACAGGGCCCATATGAGGTTGGTCTCCACTCCGACGGTTACTTCCCCTACCCCCCGTGAGCGACGTCTGGAGCATGATGTTGCCGTCTTGAAGACCACCATCGAGGAGTTGAAGGAGATATTGGTACGTATATTACTTAATAGTAAAATATTATATCATATTATAGATAGTAACATATGCAATATTAGTAGCCTGAGCTTATTTGATTGTAGACTTAGCTTTAATTAATCATACTTACATAAAACTATCTAATTAAATTAAACTACGGTTTTCCAAACTAGATATTCAAACTAGGCCTAGGTCCCTAAGTATTTTTGGATTGGGGTTTCGCAATAATCTGATAATGATACGAATTCGACTAAATTCTAATACACTGTTCTTACTCGTTTATTACACACAAAATTTTACAGATTCGACAGGCTATTTCGGCTGCGGCTCTACATGCATCTCCTTTGGTTGCGGCTCCTCAAGCCACTACCTCGGTTACGGTTACGCAGAGCACTCCTACAGCTCCACAGCTCGCTCAGACTCCCACACAGTCCGCTTCTTCATTAGTCGAGTTTTTGACGACTCAGGGTTGCACCAAGGAGCAGATGAGCCAGATTACGGCGATTATCAGAGGTGGAGGTGCTGGACCGAGATAGAGTAACTTTATTTATATTTTTGAGGATGTATGTACTTATATGATACATATTTTATATATTTTGGACGATATTGGTGGTTGTTTTCACGATGATTTAGATTGACATCGTATTCTGTTTATTTATTTGTTTTATATATTATGCGTGAGATGTCGATTATGAATATTTCTGTATTTGGTTATATGATATATATTATTGTGCACAGGACGGGAAAAAATCAGGAAGCCTCTTTTTAAATAAAAACCTGATATAATGTTCCTACGGATTACTCCGTAGGGGCAACTGTTGCACCTACGGATTAATCCGTAGGGGCAAATCTTGCCCCTACATATTTCTGTATAAGGATAAAATATCAGAATATTTGATATTTTGTCTTTATGGACTCAGTAACAGGGTAAAACTTACCCCTACGAATTAAGCCGTATGAGCATTTATCAGGACCTACGGATAAATCCGCAGGGGCATTTATCAGGCCATACGGATTATTCCGTAGGGACAAGTATTTTATTTTATAAACAAATAAATTAAATAAAGATTATGTCCCTATAGAATAATCCATAGAGATAAATGTCCCTACGGAGTAAGGCATTGGGGCAATTATTACTCCGTAGGGGTATGTTCAGGACGAAAACTTGCACCTGCGGTTTTGGGACCTACGGAGGAATTTTATGTCCCTACGGATATATCCGCAGGGGTAATGGTTTTCCTCTACGGCTAAATCCGTAGGGGCAAGCGATTACTGTAGTAGTGTATAAACGTTATCCGATGCATAGGCTATAGGTCTTTAAATTCCTTGATTTTTCATACACATATATTTAAATGTAAGGTGATCAACTTGAATGGATCAGATTGTTAAAATATGTCGTGGATCGGGAGTTTCCGTCTTTATATAACACGGACCGGTTTTCAATGGATCACTCCTTTCTTTATATATATATATATATAGAGAGAGAGAGAGAGAGAGAGGAAAGATGTCATAGGAGGGAATTTCCTCCTATGGCGTCGAAAAAGTACGCCCTTCATTGTATTTTCCGACGATCGGGACCCTCCATCTTCATCGTTATCATCTATGATGTGGATACGCCAAATTTCATGTGATTCTACAACTTTTGCACCGTTGATTTAGCAATGTAAAAAGTTCGATTGTCGGTAAACCATTAATTTTGAACCCACTAATTCAACGGTGAAAAGGTTGTAGAATCACATGAAATTGGGCGTACCCATATCTTTGATGATAACAATGAAGATGATGGGTGCCGATTATCAGAAAACACGACGGAGGGCATAATTTTTCGACGCCATAGGAGGAAATTCCCTCCTATGACATCTTTCCTCCATTATTCTCATATATATATAATGGAGGATATATATATATATATATATATATATATATATATATATATATATATATATATATTCCCGTAGTTAATTTACATGATGTGATCTATATATATTTATATATATAATTTCCATGATGTGATCTAATATATATATTAGATTAATGGTGGAAAGAGGCCATAGAAGGGGATTTCCTCCTATGGCGTGGAAAAAATACAACCTCCACCATTTTTTTCCGACGATCGGCACCCATCGTCATCATCGTTATCATCTAAGATGTGCGTACACCAAATTTCATGTGATTCCACAACTTTTTCACCGCTGATTTATTGGGTTCAAAATTAACGGTTTACCGACAATAGAACTTTTTACATTGCTAAATCAACGGTGAAAAAGTTGTAGAATCACATGAAATTTGGTGTACCCACATCTTAGATGATAACAATGAAGATGATGGGGGCCGATCGTCGAAAAAATTGGTGGATGCTGTATTTTTTCCCCGCCATAGGAGGAAATTTCCTCCTATGCCCTCTTTTCTCCATTATTCTCTCTCTCTCTCTCTCTCTCTCTCTCTCTCTCTCTCTATATATATATATATATATATATATATATATATGAGAATAATGGAGAAAAGATGCCATAGGAGGGAGCGTCGAAAAAATACCCTCTCCCTGGGTTTTTCGGACGATCGGCACTCACCATCTTCATTGTCATCATCTAAGATGTGGATACATCAAATTTCATGTGATTCTACAACTTTTTCACCGTTGATTTAGCAATGTAAAAAGTTCTTTTGTCGGTAAACCGTTAATTTTGAACCCACTAAATCAACGGTGAAAAAGTTGTAGAATCAGATGAAATTTGGTATACCCACATCTTAGATGATGACGATGAAGATGGTGGGTGCCGATCGTCGGAAAAAACTAGGAAGGGGGTGTTTTTCGACGCCATAGGAGGAAATCCCCTCCTATGGCCTCTTTCCTCCATTAATCTCTCTCTCTATATATATATATATAAATATATATTTCCGTAGTTAATTTACCTGATGTGATCTAATAATTTCGACATCTCTTGCACAAACTATTATAATAACATAAGGGACCATGAAGGTTAATTTATTTTCATGCTTGCAATCATATTTGAGGTACAAATTAAGATTGCATTAGATTTGATATGTATATATAATTGTTCTATACTAGCTGCAAGACATTAAATTAAGGAATCAAGGCAAATTTATATACAAACAAAATAATAAATATTATAATGTCATGTCAATCAAAATGTGGTGTCGAGTTTTCACATATAAATATATGCAACATAACTCTTTGATCTCGACAAAGGAGCATGCATATTTTTCAACAAAAAATAGATAAAGCAGGTGATGCGTCAATTTAACAACAAAAAAAATGCAAAATAGATATATATTAGTCAATAAGGGGACACTAATCTTAGGGTCAAAATAATATTGCATGACATGAGCCCCCTTAATTATAAATAATTATCACTGGCCCTAGTAATAATAAATTTTTGAGATATATATATATATATATATATATATATATATATATATATGAGAATAATGGAGGAAAGAGGCCTTAGGAGGCTTTTTCGTCAGGTGGCGTCTAAAATCTATATCTTCCGTAACTTTTTTTGAGCACCGGCACCCATCATCTTCATCTTTATCATCTAAGATATTGATACACCAAATTTCATTTGATTCCAACACCTTTAACGGTTTACCGACAATAGAACTTTTTACATTGCTAATTCAACGGTGAAAAAGTAATGGAATCACAAGAAATTTGGTGGATCCATATCTTGCATGATAAAGATGATGATGATGGTTGCCGATGGTCGAAAAAAGTTACGGAAGATATAGATTTTAGACGCTCCCTGACGAAAATGCCTCCTAGGGCCTCTTTCCTCCATTATTCTCTCTATATATAGAGAGAGAGATTAATGGAGGAAAGAGGCCATGGGAGGGGATTTCCTTCTATGGCGTGGAAAAAATACAACCTCCGCCATTTTTTCCGACGATCGGCAATCATCATCATCATCGTTATCATCTAAGATGTGCGTACACCAAATTTCATGTGATTCCGCAACTTTTTCACCGTTGATTTAGTGGGTTCAAAATTAACGGTTTACCGACAATAGAACTTTTTACATTGCTAAATCAACGGTGAAAAAGTTGTAGAATCATATGAAATTTGGTTTACCCACATCTTAGATGATAACGATGAAGATGATGGGGGCCGATCGTCGAAAAAATTGGTGGAGGTTGTATTTTTTCCACACCATAGGAGGAAATTTCCTCCTATGGCCTCTTTTCTCCATTATTCTCATACACACACACACATATATATATATATATATATATATATATATATATATATATATATATATATATATATTAGTCTTTGATTAAATTTTGACTGTATTAAATTTAGAGTTTTTTCTTTTCAGATGTAGGAGGATGTACCATGCAAGGAACTATACATCATGCATGCAAATGACATGATGGTTTTTAATACATGATAAGTTTAGAGCGCGCACTTCCAATAATTGGCAAACGTTGTACATGTGATATTTTACTTAGAAATGTAGGGTAGAAGGCATATACTTTTCTTTTATATCGGTCAAAAAGTAAATTTCCGGAAGCTCTTTTTAATGTTCATTACCGTTTATCTTGATCAACATATTTTAAAACATATACTACACACATAAAATTATATGGTTTCGATACTTCTTACACTTGTATTGAAGTGTTGCAAACGGATCATTTACCGATAATAAAAATATTGTTCATCACGAAATCAATGATGAACGAGTATAATAAAAAAAACATGGAAATCGGACTACATATTATTTTGGACATGAAGAACAAGATGTACGGAGCATATGGTTGGAAAACGTTTGTCAATAGTTCTTTCATACCAATATTTCCCTATTTTATTTGTATGCTTATTTGTTTATCATTTTTTTTTGTTTTGAAGATAACCTTGTGGGTTATATTTTAAAATATGGCTTTAATAGCTTAGAATGCATGGATATGGGTTAGGTTTTATTGATAGTAACATTATTCTTAATATTTCATGGTGCATTGATTTTTTGGTGCATTAGACGAATATTGACTGTACTGCATGTCCAAATTCTAGAGAGGATATTCATCATTAGTTGGTTACATGGCAGAAGAATTCTCCCATATACCCATATAGGACAGGAAAGAAATAGAAAGAGTGATGAGAAACAATATATTGTCTTTTCCTCTTACTAAAAATGTCTAAAACATCAAAAAATCTTGATCATGCATTGCTAATATCAGTTAAGAGAATAATGAATATTAGATGTATTGAAAAGTTTTCTATGATAAAAATCAAAATGTCGGCTTCACAAATTCTTTTTTTTTTCTGAGATCAGAATCAATCATCCAATATTAATGTTTAGTAAGGTTTTCATGCTTTTTTTCTACAGATGTAATGATGGAAGATGCTCTATTTTTTACTATAGAAAAACAGTTCATATTTACACAAGCTCGATGTAAGGACAAAGAACGTGAAAATTAGAAACAATCACTACTAAAATAAAGGGTTGCCCCTATGGATAGAAGAATTCGTAGGGGCAACATTTTATTGCCTCTACGGATTAATCCGTAGTGCCATCTGTTTGTCCCTACGGCTAAATCCGTATGGGCATAAATAAATTAAAAAATATTAAAATTCAATGTCTTTATTTGGCCTTACGCTGCAGCAAAAGAGAGCCCTACGGAATAATCCGTAGAGGCAAAAAAGAGTTATTTAAAAAAAATAAAGCTAAGAATTTTCCCACTGTCCCCAAAATTTCCCACCAACCCCCGCGCCCTCGTCCATCTTCGCCGACCCACTTTCGTCGTCGCCTTCCTCATCGCTAAGTTCCTCCTCCATCGCCGTCGATCGAGCTCGTCGTGGTGTTCTTCGTTGCCGCCAAGAGTCATCGTCGCCGTCTCCACCACTTCGAGCTTTGTCTTCCCGGCCTCCTCCACCTCGTCGAAACCTTGCTCTCCACCTTCTCGAGGAACTGCACAAGTCGGCAGAAGTGAGTATTCATTGATTTTAATTTATAATTTTTTTGTTTTAAATTGGTGTTATTGCTGTTGATTTTAGAGTTAGGGTTACCAGACGGGGATAAATGGGGGTTAATTTGGGTTAGGGTTAGGTTTTGGGTGATTATTAGGGTTAGGCTTAGGGTTATGGTTAATTAGGTAAAATAGGGTTAGGGTTATAGGACCGGATTAATTGGGAGTTAATTTGGGTTAGGGTTGGCTTTGGGTGATGATTGGGTTAGGGTTAATTAGGTAAAATAAGGTTAAGGTTAGGGTTTGGGTGATGGTTAAGGTTAGGGTTAATTTGGATAAATTAGGTTATATAGAGTTGGTGATGATTAGGATTGGGGTTAATTAGATTAATTAAGATAAATTTTGCTTTGGGCTAGGGTTAATTTGGGTTAGGGTCAATTTGGGTTAGGGTTTGGGTGATGATTAGGGTTAGGGTTAATTTGGTAAAATAGGGTTAATTTTGGTTTGGGTGACGGTTAGGGTTAATTTGGGTTAATTAGGTAAAATAGGGTTAATTTGGATTAGGGTGCTGATTAGGGTTAATTTGGTTTAATTAGCTTAATTTTGGGTTAATTATGGATAATTTGAGTTAGGATGACGATTAGGGTTAATTAGGTTAATTTGGGTTAATTAGGGTTAGGGTTTAAGGTGCATTGGTTCCTTCACTAGGATACTCGATGATAACGTAAACATAAAACTTTACCGTAAACATAAGAAAACCTTACCCTAAACTAAAAATTTCAAACACTTAAAAACGAAACGTAAACGTAAAACCTATTCAGGTTAAATGTTCGAGTTAAAAGCAATATATGATACTCGATGATAATATGAAACTTTCATATTCTCATCGATACTCATGTGTGAAAATCAAGGCCGACTTAGTCCCCGTCTACCGGTTAACATACGTTCAATATTCAGACGGTATAGTTCGGTGCTAACAACCGTCGTGTAGTCTATGTGACGAGAAGATTCAATCGTATGATAACCGATAGATTTTTCCAGTGTGGACAAGTTAGGAATGTATAAAGTAAACACCTGCATTCACTTGCATTTTCATTCGTTTCGAGTTATTTCGTCGGTACTTTTCTGCTGGTTCTCCGTGTACAAAGATAGATTAGATGTTCATTTCAACGTTGTTTCACAGCATTGAAATGATTATATATTCTATTACAGTGTACTCGGAGAACAGCGGGGTGGTGCTGCCAAAATTTACCCGAAACGGATGAAAGCACAAGCGAATGGGTGTCTGCTCTATACATTCTTAATGGGATAGAAGCCTTACCCCCGACAACCGAAACATACACATACAACACGAATACACAACAAATGTACACACAAAGCACATACACACTAACAACCCTACATCTAAGCGAAATCATAAATTGAAACACACATATACAGAATAGAACTCATACTTGGGTATCTTCAAATCTAACTTTGTTAATCGATAATTTATTCTTTTCAACGACAAACTTGCCTCTATGGATTTTCTTCTTTGTCAGTAACCATCCCGTTCTTAGATTTCTCAATACAGTCACCATAACCTACAATTTATATGTTATACAGTCTAACATGGCCCACGAGTACAACAGAGTTAAAGACTGGATGTACGTGGATTGGCAACAATGCATGCAATCTAAGTTCATCGCAGGAGTTGCTTCTTTCATTGAATTTGCACGTGCACATAATAAGTTCGTGCTAGAGAAGATTCTCTGTCCGTGCGATAGATGTGGGAATAAGTTCTGGCAGAAAGTAGAAATCATAGAGCTTCACATCGTTAAATATGGTTTTACTAGACTATATACAACTTGGTTATATCACGGGAAAGGACAAGAAGAAGACGGTAATGCGGCAGAAGAAGGAGAAGACGGTAATGCGGCAAAAGAAGAAGAAGACGACAACTTCTTTCCAGGAGAAGAAATGGAGGATATGGTAAAGGCCGCCCTTGGTGATAGTATTCTTATCGAAGATGACATTCTTTCCGGTCATGGACAGCGTGCGGATAAGTATGAAAAAGTTCATGAATGATGCTAGAAGACCAATTTATAAGAATGCAAAGTCTTCCACCTTATCATGATTCGTCCAACTTTTCCAGATTAAGTACCTAAATGGATGGAGCAATAAGTCATTCACGATACTTCTGAAGTTCCTGAAAGATTCTATGCCCCCGGGAAATAACGTGCCCGACAGCTGCTACGAAGCCCAGAAGATAATGTCTGATTTGGGTCTGAAGTGTGAGAAGATTCATGCATGTCCCAAAGATTGCGTGTTGTACCGAAAAGAGAATTCAGATTGGAAAGTGTGTCCAACATACGGAGAGGCCAGGTATAAGCCGAAAGAATCTGATAAGAAGCCCGATATACCTGTCAAGGTAGCATGATACTTTCCCATAACACAGAGGCTGCATAGGCTATTTAGGTGCAAGAAAACAGCCGAGGCAATGATTTGGCATCACCGTGGTGCTCCAAGCGAAGAAGGAAAAATGTGCCATCCAAGAGATTCACCGGC
The DNA here is from genome assembly GCA_030015575.1 of Agapanthus africanus. NCBI lineage: Eukaryota > Viridiplantae > Streptophyta > Magnoliopsida > Asparagales > Amaryllidaceae > Agapanthus > Agapanthus africanus. The sequence goes on along the minus strand of JASDDO010000031.1, from coordinate 682,401,980 downwards.
ATGGAAGGATTTTGATAGGAGGAACGAAATATTCAGTAGTGATCCTCGCAATTTCAGGCTCAAACTCGCTAGTGATGATTTCTGCCCATTCAACTATATGGCTGGAAGCCACTACACATGGCCCGTTGTAATGATAGTTTATAATTTGTCACCTTGGCTGTCTATGGATCAATCCTACTTTATGATACCTCTTCTTATTGACGGACCAAACTCACCGGGAAACAATATCGACGTCTATCTCCGATTTCTGATTGGTGAGTTAAAATCTTTATTCATTGATGGTGTAGAGACTTACGATGCAAACACAGACACAACCTTCACAATGCGTGCAGATTTAATGTGGACAATTAATGACTTTCCTGCGTATGGAATGCTATCGGGTTGGTCCGTACATGGTCACAAAGCATGCCCTTATTGCCATCAATATACAACATCGAAATGGTTGAATTTTAGCAGGAAGGTTTGTTATTGCGGTCATCGGCGTTTCCTACCACTAAACTATCTCTACAGGTTAGACACTGCTCACTTTAATGGTCATCAGTAGCTTCTTGGGCCTCCAGCCTCATTGTCCGGAGAGGACGTGACTGCTCAGTGGGATGGTTACAATAATGTGACCTTCGGGATAGATCCGGCAAAACATGTCAAACCACCCAACTGGAACAAGTTAAGCATTTTCTAAGAGCTTCTGTACTGATCAACAAATTTAGTGCGTCATTGTCTGGACATCATGCACATAGAGAAGGGATTATCCGAGCACGTACTCAACTTACTTCTTTGTAGAGACGGAAAATCAAAAGACAACCTCTATGCTCGGATGGATCTTCAGAAGTGGAAAATTAGAAGTGAATTGCATCCTAACCCGATAGCGGGTAAACCAGGCAAGTTTTTACTTCCCAATGCCGCGTATCATATGTCGCAACCGGAGAAGAAAAGGTTCCTGCAGGTGTTGCATGATTTGAAAGTTCCTACAGGTTTTTCAGGATCATTTAGAAAGAAGATAAAAATTGTGAAAGGCAAGATCGATGGGCTGAAAAGTCATGATCACCATGTTATTATGGAGCACCTTCTCTCATTAGCCTTCAGAGCTTCCCTTCCCGAATCGTTTGGTCTAGTAATCAATGACCTTTGTTGCTTTTTTAGATAATTGTGCGCTAAAACTTTGTATGTTGTGACGTTGGAGAATATAGAAAATTCTATTTCATTGATACTTTGCAAGGTTGAGCGTATTTTCCCACCGTCGTTCTTCGATATCATAATACACCTGACGGTTCATCTTGCAATCGAGGCTAAGTTAGCCGGACCAGTACAATATCGATGGATGTATCCGGTCGAAAGGTACGTGGAATTTTTCGTTTCACGCAATTTGTAAAATTATTATTGTCCTATATGTCGGTATTTATTTATTTAACATATTTTTCTTTAGGTACATCTACACTTTAAAAAAGTATATACGCAATAGAAATCGACCAGAGTGTTCTATCATATAAGGTTATCTTCTAGTTGAAGTAACCACATTTTGTTCCCGCTATCTGGACGAGAACATTGAGAAGAAACTTAACCGTCCTCGGAGAATTCAGGACGGGCCATATACTAAAACTGATTATAAGAGAGTAGACACTATGTTCATCAACAAGATATATCGGTTTATCCTCCTCAATAGCGTATGTCTTGAAGAAATTAAAGAATAAGTTTTTTTTGGATTAATTGTTATATTTGTGTTTGTGTTAGTATGAAATGATATAATATTAATATCATAATTTATTGTTGAGAACAGAATTCATATTAATGATGTACGTGTGGGGTATCCTGATTGGAATGATGAACGATAGAAAAAATATTATCAGGATAATTTTTGCGATTGGGTTGCAGATCATGTATGTTGTTCGAATAATATGTTATTTCTATCAGTCTTAATCTAAACTTATATCGTTATATATTTGCCGTAAAATTTGTTTTTTCAGATCCATGATCCGAACTTGTTTACATCATTAAAGAGAGATTCAAGATGTTTAACTCAGTTTACTTGAATGGAGATTGCATATTATAAAGGATTCGGTGTTCTTGGATACAAATTTGAAGTTATGGACATATAAATATCTCGAACCACTCAGAATAGTGGGATTCCGACGGTAGGATCGGATGGTGTGATTTTTTATGTATACTTAAATTGCATACTTGGCATCTAATATCCTGGATAATCAGAACCGTTTTATATATTTCAATATACTTGGTACGATACACGAACCGATATGGATAAGTGGAGAAATAATCTTGGGACTTGGAAAGATGAATATGGATTGACTAGTGTGAACACACTTCGATTTTACGGTCAGGACGATCCATTTATCTTTCCGAAGCAAACGTTCCAAGTGTACAACTCACAATGCTTATAGCATCCGGGATGGAGTGTCGTACGCCGTTGGAAACCCAGGGATGTTTACAATGTCCCAGAATACGAGGATCGTATGGAGGACAGTGATGAGGATGAAGAGAAGAGAAGACTTAGAGTGCTCTGACCGTCTGTTTCAAAAGACGGGTTGTCTTCGGCTGATCGTGAAGTTACGTGGATTCGAAATTATATCGATGATGAAATCCAAGTAGATATGTCTAATGCGTCCACGAAACGAAAACGGTTATCAGTAATGTTATATTATTACTTCACATTTCTACGACCTATACATATATTGCATGCATATGTAATGATTGTACTCTTATCTAGGTTTGATGACGACGACCGGAGCAGCGAGGGGCAGCAGGAGCACCAGCCGCGGCAGAGGCAGAGCGGTTCTGCTATTCAGAGAGCTGCGTAGGGAGCTTCAGAGGGCCGGTCTTGCACCCCAATCCGTATCCCCTTCAGATGACTCTTTCCGTGTGGATTTTGCCACACCTCCAGGTATATTGCACGCATATTAATTTTGAATGTAATATTATAGATATACACGTATATTTATTTCAAAATTACTTATATAGTCGATGTTTAATTGTCTAGGTGTTGGTGGTGCGTCCACTTCAGAGGCAGATGCCACTACCGCACCTATAGATATGTTTATATATCCTATAATGCATGCATATTGATTTAGAATGTTATATCATAAATACACACAAATTATTTTTGCTCTTACTTAGATAATCATTTTTTGATTGTCTAGCCATACGTGGTGCCTCCACATCTCGGGCATAGACCACCAACACACCTACGGGTATGTTTATATATCCTATATTGCATGCATATTGATTTAGAATGTTATATTATTAATATACACATTCTTTTTGCAATTACTTATATAATCTATTTTTAATTGTCTAATTATAGGTGGTGGTGCATCCACATCTGGCGCAGAGGCCACTCCCGCCACATCCGTGCCCTCCGCTTAGTCTGTAGGTCAGTATGAATAAATATAAAATATTTATTCATTTTACATATCCTCTAAGAATAAACATGAACTTCATGTAATTTTATCACCGATGTTTATTTTCTAGTTGGAGTGGACGCGTCCACGTCTGGATCACCGGCTGTTCTTCACTGGAGGAACTATCGTCCCGCTCGTACTGCTGCTGGGGCCCAGGCTTGTGTTGCTGTCGCCGGAGCTATATATTGCACTTTGTCTTAATATTGCTTGTATTGATATTTCTTGTAGATGCAGCACAGCCCCATCTCGAGAGGGGACTCGAGGGCCGAATCAGTCCCACAGGCTGAGACTCGATAGAGCTAGAGAGGAGGCACCATTCCCCCTCTTCTTTACCCCTAATTATTGCTATACCAGCGATTATGCCGAGATTTTCGGCAGGTATATAGGGGATGAGAGCCGCATCCAAAAGAATATCCACTTCATGTTGAGTGGGGCGATCAGCACTGGCGCTCATTTGTCCTCTTCTGGGATCAAGCTCGGGTATTAATATATATTTTTATTTGACTTATCCAATATATTTATTATTATTTAACACTTGCGGGCTAAATACATTATTTTTTTGTATTTGCAGCTGGATTACGACTTTCAGCTAGTACCCGACCCTGATCGTCCAAAGAGAGTGCTCGATCTTCACACTCTGTACCTGGGCCTGATGAAGAACATACAATCAAAGGTCTGATACAATAGGAACGAGCTGAAGATCAACTGCTATTTGGTATGGTTGGCGATCCCCGAGACTGAGAGAGCGGCTCTCCTATATATTCCGGCCTTTGCGAGGGTCAACGTAGATATATGGCCTCTCTTGTGCCAATATTACGACTCTCAGCGCAAACAAGTTTGTACTTTAAATATAATTCATTGTTTAGTATATAATTTTTTTTTTCTGTTACTTAATTAGAAAACTAAATTTGAATGCGTTGTGCAAAAACAGGCCAATCAAAATGAGGAGAATAGGAAGTCGGCGAAGAAGGGTCGCCCCACTTATACAGGTGGCTCGAGAAACATTACTCGTGCCATGGAGGCATCGGTAAATTAAAATAGATCTATTTTCATATAATGTAATATTAAGAGTTATTTTATAATATATTTTAATTTTTGGCAAATTGCAGAGAGCTCAGACCCTGGCGCAGGGTGGTACCCCGAGCGTGCTAACCGCGTATCTTGCCGTCCACAGCACTTCGACAGATCCCGCCACGGGCAAGCTTTGATTCTCCGACACCGCTACCCAGGAGTTTTGCGTAAGTGTTAATATTTATTTTAATTCGAATGAAATTTTTGTTTTGATAAGTTCAAATTTAAATGATATACTTATATTTTAATGTTTAATGTGGGTGTAGGAGCGGGTGGTGGAGCAGGCGGAGGCATCGGGGATCGATTTTAGTGGACAGACCGATCCGATGCTACTGACCCCAGTCCTAGACGCCGCACACGGAGGGCACCACGAAGGTTGGAAGAGAGGCCGGGGACTGGGTCCTAGCAGGGCCCATATGAGGTTGGTCTCCATTCCGGTGGTTACTTCCCCTATCCCCCATGAGCGACGTCTGGAGGACGATGTTGCCGTCTTGAAGACCACCATCGAGGAGTTGAAGAAGATTTTGGTACGTATACTACTTAATAGTAAAATATTATATCACATTATAGATAGTAACATATGCAATATTAGTAGCCTGAGCTTATTTGGTTGTATACATAGCTTTGATTAATAATACTTAGATAAAACTATTTAATTAAAATAAACTACGGTTTTCTAAACTAGATACCCAAACGAGGCCTAAGTCCCAAAGCATTCTTAGATTGGGGTTTCGCAATAACCTGATAATGATACGAATTCGACTAATATCTAATACACCGTTCTTACTCGTTTATTACACACAAAATTTAACAGATGCAACAGGCTACTTCAGCTGCGGCTCCGCAAGCCACTGCTTCAGTTGCGGTTGCGCGGACCACTCCTGCAGCTCCACAGCCCGCTCAGACTCCCGCACAGTCCTCTCCTTCATTAGTCGAGTTTTTGACGACTCAGGGGTGCACCGAGGAGCAGATGTGCCAGATTACGGTGTTTATCAGAGGTGGAGGAGCTGGACCGAGTTAGGGTAGCTTTTTTTATATTTTTGAGGATGTATGTACTTATATGATATATATTGTATATATTTTGGACGATATTGGTGGTTGTTTGTTTGTTCACGATGATTTAGATTGATATCGTATTCTGTTTGTTTATTTCTTTTATATATTATGCGTGAGATGTTGATCAAGAATATTTCTGTATTTGGTTATATGATGTATATATTATTGTGCACAGGGCGGAGAAAAAACAGGAAGCTCTTTTTTTTTAAAACTGATATTTTGTCCATACGGATTAATCCGTAGGACATCTAATGCACCTACGGATTAATCCATAGGTGCAAGGTTTGCCCCTACACAGTTAGCCGTAGGGAAAAAATATCAGGATACCTGATATTATGTCCCTATGGACTCAGTAAAAACTTGTCCCTACGAATTTATCCGTAGGGGCATTTATCAGGCCCTACGGATAAATCCGTAGGGAAATAAATCAAGCCCTACGGATAAATTCGTAGGGGCAAGTATTTTATTTTATAAACCAATAAATTAAATAAAGATTATTTCCCTACGGAGTAAGCCGTAGGGATAACTGCCGCCGTAGGGGTATGTTCAGGGCGAAGACTTGTACCTGCAGCTTTTGGACCTACGGTGGAGTTTTATGTCCCTACGGATATATCCGTAGGGGTAGCGGTTTGACCATACGGCTTAATCCGTAGGGGCAACCCATTATTGTAGTAGTGAATTTTTTATTCTAGAATCATCAAGAATTCTAAAAGATATATAGTTATTAGGGGTGTAATTCCGATGAAAGGTCTCTTTGATCTTTTCTGTCAAAGATTGATATTCACCGTTCATCACCTATAACAAATCAAGGCTTCAAAAGCCGATATTATTCACCTTATATTTGTAATGGATATACAAAATTAAGGAGAGATTTTGAAATGGAAATAAATAATATCAGCCATTAATGCTTTGATTTGTTATAGATGATAAACGGTGGATATCCATCTTTAACAGAAAAGCTTCAAAGATATCTTTCACTGGAACAACACCCAGTTTGGTAAAGGGTTGACTCTTTATTATTATTAGGTTAATAAGTACGATACATGTTGTTTACCCTGTGTGGCATTCATACTCCCTCAATTAATTTATTGGAATAAATACCCTATATGCTAATCGATCATAAATCTAATAAATGCTCAAAACTTGTGTAACAACTCCAATTCTTGTGTACATAAAATTGATTTAAAGTTAATGTATACTTGGGGTATTTACATTTTCTGTGAGTACTATAAGTATTTAATTTACTTTTGAACAGCAAGAAGGAGCTTGTACCTCACTGATAAGACTTTGCACTGCTGAACCAAAGCACCAGAGTTCAAATCCCATCAGCCACATTATTTTTTTAATTAGTTTTCTTTTAATCTTTTTAGAAGCCCAAGAGTCTACACATGCATAACTCGTAAAAACAAAGAGTCACACATAAAACAAACGACTCCACTGTGGTAACCAAGCGACGAGGGACACGTGGCGTCAAGACCCGATCTGACTCGGCCGAATAGGGCCGGTGGCGCGGCTGACTCGGCCGGCGCCGCTGGGTCGACTCGGCCGAAACCCTAGTTTTTTTTTCATTTTTTCTGCAACTCTTGGACTCCCTATAACCCCTGTATGGTTTAATTCCCCTGCACATTTACAGAACAATTTAAATCACACATTTAATCCATTTTAATACAATTTTTATCACACCCTTTCATCTACCCTAAAGCCTAATTTTTCTTATAAATACCACACCTAACTCAGCCCTCCTCACTTCCAAATCTCTGTCCAAACTCTCAAGAAAATTCCATAGACTTTGTGTGTGCAAGTGGAGTTAGCAAAGGGCGAAACTCCGGCGAACATCCGACGACGATTCGAGAAGATTCCGGCGACGAAACGACGCACCGGAGCCTCCCACTTCTTCCTTTTCCTATTCTCTCCACTACAATCCAGTAAGTCCCTTCTCCCCCTTCCCTTTACTATTCTAAAAACTTAGAATTCTAAAAACCGACGGAAGTGGACTTAATCCGACTTCCGATTCGGTTTTTCCTTAGAAATCATATTTTTCTTAAACACAATAATACCAAACTCTCACATCATGATCATTAAATATTAACAAAACATATTTGCAAGTTTCATATCAAAAGAATTTATATTTCAATTTTTATAGCACTTTTACAGGAAAATACCATATAGTTTTGTTTCGACATAAAACATCCTTACCCCTTGCTATACCTTTAGATAGTTCACGAGGTAATAACCTACCTCCTCATAACACTCATATTTAATATAGAACGATAACATTTGGGAATATAGATTTGGGAAAATACGATTTTACACAAAACTACCTCCGACTTATAAAAAACCGTTTTCTACAAGATGTGTATTTTTAACAAATCTTTGCAATGTGCCACTACAACCCATTTCGGGGAACCCGTTCGGGATGGTGCAGATTATCTCACATCCTCGAGCTTAGTAGTGCGAGATGCAGACCTTCGCAAGGAGTATACAGTCTCGAAAGATTTAAAATACAATTTTCTTTAGAAAATTTGATTTCTATTATAAATAAAACTTATATTTTTAATAAATAAATATATATATGTAATTAATATCAAAATATCTATTTTTAATATTTATAATATTCCATATTTCCAAAATTCAAGAAAAACATCTCAATTACAAGAAAATACCATACAATTTCAATATTACAAATAAATACCATATATTTTGAAATTTGGTTTTATTCACTAGAAATGTCACATTGATAAAATATACATCAATGAAAACTTTAAAGACGATAATAAAATACTTGAGGTGTATTTTGAAAATTATACAAAATTATTTTTACATAAAACCCCCTCAAGTTATAATAAATTACAATAAGGACCCTAGTAAACATAGATTTAAGCGGGACCAGTCTCTTGAGACTCAGGGAGCCGAAGATATAGGTGCTTGCCTATTTAAGGTAGACAAGTTAACAAATGGTGTTATCAACACGGTAATTGTCTTTGAAAAAGACACAAATCCTGTCGTCCATGTGCACGGGTTACCGATAACACCAAAACCTAATTCAGGACTTCAATTTCTTTTCTAATTATCTGACTCAGACTGAGTCTCATTATAATCAATCTGATTTGAATATGATTCAAGAAACTACAATTCAATATGAATCCACATATTCAATCTGTTCAATCTATCAATCTATACAACTTGACTAAACCGAACCATGGATATACATCTATCTACATGATTCTCCAGTTATATCCATTTATTGATATCATGATTTCGAAAAGTCATCCAGCTATACAATCCAAATTACAAGACAAAACAATTTACAATACAATACAATCAAGACATCGCGGGGTTTAAGGGGTAGATTGGTACGGAATGTGTTGGAAGTGGTACGAGACTGAAACCATTAAGACACCTAACCTGAATTCAATTGCCGTTGTACCGTGGCTAAACGGTTCCTTGTATTCCGTCCACCGTAGTGTCTGGTCTAACGAGACTCCTCTCATATACACTGGCCTCTTCTGTACCAAGCTACAAACAATAGCGTTAACACTAAATATAACATTATAACAATATACTCTCTATTCTGTCTATTCCATTTTTTTCTATTTACTGGACTTACCGAGCGATTGTTCGCTGACGACATTCCCTCTCTTTCTTCTTTGGAATGTTGTCAGGTGATTCGGACCTTCAGGAGATCGAGCCCACCAGTGAGGACTTGGATCAGCTAGTCTTCGACCCGGAGCTCTAGATACTTGTACATTTCATTTCAGTACTTTCCATTTCTGTTATACCATTGTTTAGACATTGCTTTTCATTCCATGTATTTACTTTACCATGTACTGTAAAAGAATGTTAATAAATAAAGTTGTTGTTCATTACATTTATCTCTTGTGTATATTTCTTTTATATTGTTTAGTTACGCTTAGCGTATTTACTTCTGAGTAAATATGTAGCGGCCTCGTCGCGTCCTCTGCCCGTATACTGGGAAGCGGGGCGTGACAGGTTTTGTTGGCGGCCCATGCAGGTCAGAGCTGTATGGAACCCTACAATGCAGTTCAGTTCTGCGTGGAAAACCTAAGCAATATAACACAAGAACCAGCAACTAAAAACATTCTTTATAATTCATCTTCCTTGAATCTTACAATTTCATATAATTTAAATCTGTCATAACTTAAATTTTTCATTAAAGGTTATGGATTCCCCGAACAACACCAGCACCAATGTCAACAACACACCTCCACCACTACCACTCACACCTTCCGTCGCTGCTCCGATCAACGAGCAGACGGTTCTTCTTGAGGCAATCCGCAGCCTCCTGGAAGGACAACAGCAGCAGACTGCTATCTTGATGAACTGACAAGAAGCAGAAGCACCTGGCGTGAAACAATTCAGGGCTTTGCACCCCAAACAGTTTGCAGGAAAATAGATCCCTCTAGAAGAAGAGGAATGGGCTCAGAGTCTTGAAGATGATCTGGCAGCGGCACAAGTGCCAGAGATAGCTTGGGTCCGTGATGCGAAATTACAGCTCACGGACAATGCACGGGTTTGGTGGAAGGAGGAAGAAAGGTGTCTTGATCAACCCATCGAATGGAAGACTTTCCGCGACATGTTCGACGCAAAGTACTTCCCAAAGACTGCCAGGTTCGACATGGAACATCATTTCATCCATCTGCAACAAGGTTCAATGTGGACCAAGTCAGTAGATGAATATGACGCTGAGTTCACCATGCTCAGTCGGTAAGATATTCCTCAATAATCCGATTTTTCAATAATTCACATACCACACAGCTAATACAATACTTCAACAGATTTGCGGCACACCTGATACCGACGGATGAGATCAGAGCCCGTCGATTTCAACAAGGGTTAGATCCGGAGATCCAGGCTGCATTAGCCACAAGAGATTTTCCGACTCATGAATCGGCACTAAAAGATGCCCGCCGTTATGAGGCAGTGGTTAAGATGAGAGGCAGATCTCAAGCTGCTGGAGTTAAGCGCCCTGCCAACCAGATGGAAGGAGGAGCCTCATCAAGGCCATCTTTTGTGCCAAGAAGACCGGGAGTACCAATCAACCGGCCCAGCCCATCCTTTTGTACCTACTACAAGAGAGCTGGACATCTGATGAAAGACTGGCGGCGAGCCAACCGTTTTTGCTTAGTCTGCGGCTCAGGTACTCATGATATTAGGTCTTGTCCCCGAAGACACAACCCAATTGCTGCACCCAGGTCAGCAATCACTTCTCAGCAGAGACCAGCCCTTCAGGCAACTGCTCCAAGACTCGCTCTCCCTGCTCCACCACCTAGAGGACCACCGACTGCACCTCCTCCTCGTCAATTCCATCAAGCTCAACGGAATATTCCGAGGAATGCTCCTCCGGCCAGGAGGAATGTACCACGGAGACAGGCTTTCACGATGACCGTGGAAGAAGCTGAGGCCACTGGCCAAGTCATCACTGGTAACCCTTTCTTCTCAATCTTTTCTTTCAGTCTTAATACCTACCTACATATTTTCTCTATACCTAAAACATATCCCATATACCTTAGGTACAATCTTAGTAGCCTCACTTCCTGCACTAGCACTATTCGATACTGGAGCATCTCATTGCTTTATGTCGCAACGGTTCGTCCGAACTCATGCGATTCCAGTCACACTGCTTGTATCCAGATGGAATGTCAGTTCAGGGAATGGCGTTCTAAAGGCAACAATGGGATACAACTTGTGTCCAATATTCGTCCGCAGCAGAGAATTCTATGCTGACTTCAAGGTGCTGGACATACCGAACTTCGATGTGGTTCTAGGTATGGATTGGATCGGAACATTTTATGCTACCAATGACTGTCGTCAAAGGAGAGTAGTATTCGAGATTCCAGACCATCCGGTCTTCTATTTCAAAATTGGAGACTGTACCCTGGAGCCAAGTACTTACAAGGAGAAACCAAAGAAGGCAGTGATTGCAGCGATTCAAGCGGAGGAAGGATCAAAGCCACAAGTGGTTCGAGAGTTCGACGATGTGTTTCCTGACGATATATCAAGTTTTCCTCTCGATCGAGCTCTTGAATTTAGCATTGATTTAGTACCAGGAGCACAAAAGGTGATCAAAGCACCTTATCGATTAAGTCCGGAAGGTTTGAAGGAAGTCCGAACTCAGTTGGATGAATTATTGGCGAAAGGATGGATTCGTCCCAGCACTTCAAGTTGGGGATCACCTGTACTGCTTGTGAAGAAGAAAGAAGGTTCATACAGAATGTGCATCGATTATAGAGCCTTGAACGAAGTAACGATAAAGAACAAGTATTCTCTATCGCGCATCGATGATTTATTCGATCTGCTAAGTGGATCTTGTGTTTTCTCTAAGCTAGATCTTCGCTCAGGTTATCATCAGGTGAAGGTCAAGGAAGCTGATATCCACAAAACGGTTTTCAGAACTCGTTATGGACATTACGAATTTCTTGTGATGCCATTTGGAGTGACCAACGCACCAGCAATATTCATGAACCTGATGAATCAAGTTTTCCGGGAGTACTTAGACATGTTTGTTTTCATCTTTATCGACGACATCCTGGTGTATTCTAAGAGTCGGAAAGAACATGCCGAGCACCTACGAATTGTCCTAGAAACTCTACGACAACATCAACTATATACCAAGTACAGCAAGTGCGAGTTTTGGCTAGATCATGTTGGTTTCCTCGGACACATTGTATCAGGCGAAGGAATCTCTATGGATCCAGCAAAAGTTTCAGCAGTAAACGAATGGCCGACACCAAAGTCAGTGAAGGACATTCGGAGTTTCTTGGGTTTAGCTGGATATTACAGAAGGTTCATTGAAAGCTTTTCGAAGATAGCAACACCCTTGACCAAGCTCACACATAAATATGAAGAATTTGTGTGGTCAGAAGCATGCGAACAAGCTTTCGTAGAACTCAAGTCAAGGTTGACATCAACGCTTATTCTCGTTATACCGGACCAATCTGGAGGTTTCGAAGTGCATTGTGATGCATCCGGTAAGAGATTAGGATGTGTTCTATATCAGCACGGTAAGGTTGTGGCTTATACTTCAAGACAGTTGAAGATTCATGAGCGCAATTATCCGACGCATGATTTGGAGTTGGCAGCCGTTATCTTTGCTCTTAAGATTTGGCGCCATTATCTTCTTGGTGAGCGAGTGAACATATACACAGATCACAAGAGTCTGAAATATGTGTTTACTCATAAGGAACTTAATATGCGGCAGAGATGATGGTTAGAACTCATGGCGGACTTTGACATCAACCTGCAATATCACCCAGGGAAGGTGAATGTGGTACCTGATACCCTTAGTCGCCAACCATTAGCAACAAATCTCACCTCTCAGTGGAAACTTCAACAGGAATTGCATCAGATGGAGATTGAAGTAGTCATGCCAGGTAACGCTTCAAGTTTGATGAATTTACAAGTTCAATCTAACCTTGTCAATCAGATCAAAGCAGCTCAAGCAAGTGATGCTAAGTTGCAAAATATCAGAGAACAAGTAGAGAATGGACTCAGAACAGACTTCATCATCCATGAAGACGGATCTTTGAGATACGGCAGCAGATTATGTGTACCAAAAGGTTCTGTTCGGGAATAGTTAATGAAAAAAGCTCATAGCTCTCCCTACTCAGTACACTCTGGAGGTACAAAGATGTACAAAGATCTATGTCAGAATTACTGGTGGTATGGAATGAAACGTGAAGTAGCCAGAAGCATCGCTAAATATTTGGTGTGTCAGCAAGTAAAGGCTGAACATCACAGGACTGCTGAATTACTTCAACCATTACCTATCCCAGAATGGAAGTGGCAACAAATCACAATGGATTTTGTGACTGCTCTTCCCTGCAGCACAAAGCGTAACGATGCGGTATGGGTTATTGTGGATCGACTCACAAAGTCGGCTCACTTCATCCCATTTCGAGTTGGCCAATCAACCAAGACATTAGAAAAGAAGTACATGGAGGTAAGAATCTAAGTACGATTTAAACTCTTAAAAAATGTACTATCTCTGATACCCATGAACTCATACAGGAAATTATGAGACTTCATGGAGTACCGGTCTGCATTGTCTCCGATCGTGAAACCAGGTTCCGATCGCAATTTTGGCAGAGTCTGCAAGCGAGCTTGGGAACAAGTCTGAACTTCAGCACGACTTATCATCCACAAACTGATGGTCAGTCTGAGCGAACTATTCAGACCTCGGAGGATATGCTTAGAGCGTGTATGCTTGACTTCGGAGGATCGTGGGAAGATCACCTACATCTTGTGGAGTTTTCATACAACAACAGCTACCAAGCAAGCATAGGAATGGTACCTTTTGCAGCACTCTATGGAAGGAAGTGTCGATCGCCATTAAGTTGAGACGACATCGGAGATAGAGAACTCCTTGGACCTGAAATGATAGTAGCAACCGTAGGTGTGGTACGTGCTATCAAGGAAAGAATGCGCATAGCCCAAGATCGACAGAAGCACTGGGCTGATGCGAAGTGACGTCACTTGGAGTTCCAGCCGGGAGATCATGTATTCTTAAAGATATCTTTGAACCGTGGAGTGATCCGATTTGGAAGACGGGGTAAGCTTAGTCCAAGATACATTGGGCCGTTCGACATACTCGAACGAGTCGGTGAAGTGGCTTATCGCTTAGCACTTCCATCTTCATTGGAAGGAGTGCATAACGTATTCAACATATCCCAACTCAGAAGGTATGTGAGTGACCCCAGCCATATTCTCGATCATTCCGAGCTCACTGTACAGCCCGACTTATCTTGTGAGCAACAACCTGTGGAGATCCTGGACAGGAAAGTGAAATCACTTCGGAATAAGGAAGTCAACTTGGTTCGAGTGATGTGGAGAAAAGACACTCCAGGAGAATCGACATGGGAAAGGGAAGATGAGATGCGTGCAAGATATCCTCACCTATTTGTAAACTAGTTCTTAAAATAAATTATAAATTTCGAGGACGAAATTTTTGTAAGGAGGGAAGACCTTAACAACTCCAATTCTTGTGTACATAAAATTGATTTAAAGTTAATGTATACTTGGGGTATTTACATTTCCTGTGAGTACTATAAGTATTTAATTTACTTTTGAACAGCAAGAAGGAGCTTGTAGCTCACTGGTAAGACCTTGCACTGCTGAACCAAAGCACCAGAGTTCAAATCCTATCAGCCACATTATTTTTTTTAATTTGTTTTCTTTTAATCTTTTTAGAAGCCCAAGAGTCTATACGTGTATAACTCGTAAAAACCAAGAGTCACACATAAAAAACGACTCCACTGTGGTAACCAAGCGACGAGGGACACGTGGCGTCAAGACCCGGTCTGACTCGGCCGAATCGGGCCGGCGGCGCGGTTGACTCGGCCGGCGCTGCCGGGTCAACTCGGCCGAAAGCCTAGTTTTTTTCATTTTTTCTACAACTCTTGGACTCCCAATAACCTCTGTATGGTTTAATTCCCCTGCACATTTACAGAACAATTTAAATCACACATTTAATCCATTTTAATACAATTTTTATCACACCCTTTCATCTACCCTAAACCCTAATTTTTCCTATAAATACCACACCTAACTCACCCCTCCTCACTTCTAAATCTCTGTCCAAACTCTCAAGAAAATTCTATAGACTTTGTGTGTGCAAGTGGAGTTAGCAAAGGGCGAAGCTCCGGCAAACTTCCGACGACGATTCGAGGAGATTTCGGTGACAAAACGACGCACCGGTGCCTCCCACTTCTTCCTTTTCCTCTTCTCTCCACTAAAATCCAGTAAGTCCCTTCTCCCCTTTCTCTTTACTATTTTAAAAACTTAGAATTCTAAAACCCGACGGAAGTGGAGTTAATCCGACTTCCGATTCGGTTTTTCCTTAAAAATCATATTTTTCTTAAAAACAATAATACCAAACTCTCACATCAACAACAACAAAAACTGAGCCTTTTATCCCAAGCATATGGGGTAGGCTACATGAACCAACATGAGAATCACGCCGGGTCCAGCACATGAATCCTCTGTCTCCACTCACTTCTATCGAACGATATACTTTCATTGAGTCCTTTGGCAACTATATCGTTTCGTATCACCTCCATCCATGTTTTCTTCGGTCTCCCTTTTGCCCTTTTGCCATTTGCCAATATCGAGAGTATCTATTCGATAGAAGTGCATAACGTATTCCACATATTGACAAGTTTCATATCAAAAGAATTTATATTTCAATTTTTATAGCACTTTTACAGAAAAATACCATACAGTTTAGTTTCGACATAAAACATCATTACCGCTTGCTATACCTTTAAATAGTTTACGAGGTAATGACCTACCTCCTCATAACACTCATATATAACATAGCATGATGACATTTGGGAATATAAATTTGAGAAAATACGATTTTACACAAAACTACCTCCGACTTATAAAAAACCGTTTTCTACAAGATGTGTATTTTTAACAAATCTTTGCAATGTGCCGCTACAACCCAGTTTGGGGAACCCGTTCGGGATGGTGCGGATTATCTCACATCCTCGGGCTTAGTAGTGCGAGATGCAGACCTCCGCAAGGAGCATACGGTCTCGAAAGATTTAAAATACATTTTTCTTTAGAAAATTTGATTTCTATTATAAATAAAACTTATAAATAAATAAATATATATATATGTAATTAATATCAAAATATCTATTTTTAATATTTATAATATTCCATATTTCCAAAATTCAAGAAAAAAATCTCTATTACAAGAAAATACCATACAATTTCAATATTACAAATAAATACCATATATTATGAAATTAGGTTTTATTCACTAGAAATGTCACATTGATAAAATATAAATCAATGAAAACTTTAAAGAATATAACAAAATATTTGAGGTGTATTTTGAAAATTATACAAAATTATTTTTACATAAAACCCCCTCAAGTTATATTAAATTACAATAAGGACCCTAGTGAACATAGGTTTAAGCGGAACCAGTCTCTTGAGTCTCAGGGAGCCGGAGATATGGGTGCTTGCCTATTTAAGGTAGAAAACTTAACAAACAATGTTATCAACACGGTAATCGTCTTTGAAAAAGACACAAATCCTGCTGTCCATATGCAGCGGTTACCGATAACACCAAAACCTAATCAAGGACTTCAATTTCTTTTCTAATTGTCTGACTCAGACTGAGTCTCATTGTAATTAATCTGACTTGAATATGATTCAAGTATGAAATTACAAAACTACAATTCAATATGAATCCACATATTCAATCTGTTCAATCTAACAATCTATACAACTTGACTGAACTGAACCATGGATATATATCCATCTACATGATTCTCCAATTATATCTATTTTACTAATATCATGGTTTCGGCAAGTCATCCAGCTATACAATCCAAATTACAAGACAAAACAATTTACAATACAATACAAATACAATCAAGACATCGCGGGGTTTAAGGGGTAGATTGGTACGGAATGTTGGATATAGTGCCCTCAGAGTCAATTATTGGATCACAGGCATGTGATTGCAAGTTGTATAATGAAATAAGCCATTAAATTCTCGAGGTGTTTTATGTAAAATATTATACTTTAAAATTCTCGAAAATGTTTTGATAGAAATCTTATTCAAAATGTCAAGGTGTTTTTTAATAAAAAAAATTAGAATATTTTAGTGAAAAACTTAACTTTAGGGTATCTTAGTAAAAACCTAGTCTTTTAAAAGTTAAGGGTATTTTCTTGAAAAATCTAATTTTGAAACCTTGTTTTCTTTTAAATAATTAGAAATGATAAACTATAGTTATTAACTCAATTAGCCTAATTTATCATCTTTCCTTTTTCTTTTAATTTTTTTAAGAAAATGTTTTAGATTTTAAAACCACTTTTCTTTCGAGATTGTTCCATGTGAAAAGCTCTGCGTCTCAATCTATTAGACCCAAGACATGCGATAATCCACACCATCCACAACAACCCTTCCTTAAAGAGGGTTGTAGAGCCGTAATTGCAAAGGAAGAGCTATAATTTAAGTTATTTTAAAACTCGAGGTATTTTAACGTAAAGCTAAACTTTTAGAACTATTGCTATGAATATGTGAGAGTGCTATAATTCAAAAGTGTGCGTGTGTGGGGTAGGTCACAAAAATATATATTTAACAATATCTAAAATTCATATTAGAACATGTAGGGTAGAAGTTACATGAAACGATACTTATGTATGTATGTATATATGTTGTTAAAGTCTAATTATGAAATACGGTCGCATGTTCTATCAACAATATATTTGTAATGATTCCATGCACTTGTTTTACAAATTTTCATGAAGTGGTTTATGATAGCATGGATGGTTTTGATATAATAAGTATATTTATTTAGGTGTGGAATTTGGCGACATGACAAGGGATGGATTCAAAAGAAGAAGAAGAGACTGGAGACTGACTTGCGGTGTGAATTGGTATAACAACCAATTCACCGTTAGTTAGGAACTAGATTGATCGTTTGCTTGGAAAGAAGATTTTGTTTCGTTGGTGTTGCGGTGTTTACGATGGTAACGGTATTAGGTGACGGCGACGTTGTTGAAGATGACGAGGAGAAGCTAGGGATGTTCGATGAGATAGTTTTGTAGCCGTGGTGGTTCTTGAACGAAGCTTCGACGTCGGGTGCTTAGAATGATCTTCAAGAGTTTTTGGGGAGGAATTTGAGATAATTTTCAGAGTAAAAATGAGCCGGGGTAGCCATGGGTATTTATAGGAGAAAGTATGGGGGTATAGTGAATTAAAATAAGACATTGAAATGATATAAAAGAGTGTTAATAGGGTATATGAAAGGTTTGGAGTTCACTGGTTTGAATGGGGTAGCTTAATGCATAGAAATGAATAGGTGGAAGCTCAAGAGACGCACATGCACAGGCGGGGATGTTTGGTGCAACATGGGCCGACCAAACATGGGTAGGGCCGGCTCCATGTCGACAAAAGGGGTTCGTTTCGGGTGTTCGGTTCAGTACAATTAGTCCATTTTCATATATCTTTTTCATTAAAACTTTTCTAAACTCCGTCAAATGCCCATGAAACTTTCAGGAACTCTAAAACGATAAAAAGAATTTAAATAAAATAAATGGGGATGCACGGATTTGAACACACAGGCTATGGAACAACAGTGGAGAATCTTAACCAATGAACTATAAGGAGTTTCTTGATTTTATTTAACAAGAATAGCTTATAACTCGTTAACAGAACAGAAATAAACTATTTTATTAATATTGGAATAATAAAAGTGTACGGGAACTTTAGGGTCGTTACATTCTACCCTCCTTAGAAAAATTTCGTCATCAAAATTTACACAAGGAGAATGTTGTAACAGAGTATGGAAACAAGGTTGGATAAAACAGTTGTGTTTCGTAGTTGCTCCACTAGTCGATACTCTAATCGACATGAATGTAACATTGGATGTAAAAGATGGCCAAAAGATGCAAGGAGAAACAGAATGAATTTTAGGAATTCAAGAAATCAAGTAGTGATCTTCAAGAAAATCTAATGAAGGAAGCGGGATAGGTTCATGAACGGTGAGTCGTTATAGTAACGGTCAAGAGGGAGGAGAATCAACGACATAACTCCAAGTCACTCAAGTAGAGTACCGCATTGTAAATATGTTGTAGTTCATAATTATAATCACATAACTCATTTAAGTCATCCAAATCCTACTATCTGAGTCAATGCGATAAGATTTAAGAAAATAGTAAGGAATCAAAAAGATAATATCAAACAGAGAAAGAGTTTACAGTTTCGTTCTTTACGTCGAGACACGATTATTAGGTAAAACAAGAAAGGATTTAAATGGATGAAATCATGGTGCAGACGTTACAATCTACCCTCCTTAAAAGAATTTCGTCCATGAAATTCACTTAAGGAGTACGTCATAATAAGATACGAAGAAAAAGTAAGGATAACATCGTCTTCGGGCTCCGTCGATAGATACTCTAACATACTGAGCAAATAGGCCTATGAGATACAAGTAGAAGGGGTGAATGAGAATCAAGGATTCAAAAGTCAAAAGATGATCATCAAGGAAGTCGGAAGTGAAGTCTAAGATGGATTAAGGGAATATGATAAGATTCAAAGGAGTTGAATTGTAAGGAATATAAAAGTTGTTGAATTTCATAATTCTTGTGATTAAATTGCTTACGACTTCATGCAGAACTGACCTGCATGGGCCACCAATAAAACCTGTCATGCCTCGCTTCCTAAAAGATGGGAGCATGCACGTGATGAGGACCGCGATTTTTTTTTTCGAGAAGATGGTTTCCCGGAATAAATACGCTAAGCGTTTATAAGCAACATAACAAGAAATTAACAAGTGAAACGAAAACTTCAACAACTTTATTTACATTCAAAAATTTCACATAGCTTTAGATATATGATAACTGAAAATAAAGTGCGATGAAAATGTCTAAATAAGTGGCATACTTGAAAGAAAAATACACTGTTGAAAAACTAAAAGTCTGTCTGTGCTGCAATCTGTTCGTAATCCTCCTAACACGGCTCGATCTTCTCAGTCTCTAGATCACCTGATGAACATTCCAAGGAAACAAAGAGATATATGGAATATCGTCAGCGAACTAGCGCTCGGTAAGTCCCCAAAAAGTTACGAATGTGAATATGATAAAGAAAAACATATATGTAGAATATGAATTGTAATGATGTAAAAGATAGGTAAAAGTGTCTTTTAAACATGAGCATGGTAATGTATCTTAAGCATCGTGTTATATAAAAGCATGACAATATATATAAACATGATTACTCTATTCTAACGTATTGTTTGTAGTTCGATAATGAAGATATGCGTGTATACGAGAGTCCGTCAAACCCACGGACCAACAGCACGTTTCGTTCAAGGCCCCATCAAACCCATGGGACAATGGCACACGAGATTCATGTTAGGTGATTTTTAGTAGCCTACTGTGCCACAACATACATTCTTTACCAAACTACTCCTTAACCCCGCATATTTTAGTTTATAGTTTAAGTTACAAGTCTTACCCGAATTCATGAATACATAAGAAGATAACAAGTTCAAGTTTCAAGCTGAGTTCAGGTAGTCGTGTCAAGTTCAAGTATACATGTCAAGTGTTCATATCAAGTCATTACGTATTCATGGTTCAGGTCAAGTCGAGTATAGCATGTAATGGTTTATTCACGTGATTCAAGCATGTGGTTCATGACATAGGACCAGTATGTTAACAAAAGCATTTCAGGTTACATTCAAGTATTAAAACCAATTTTTATATTGAGACGGTACGAATTGATTTGTGTAAAATAGTTAGGAAAGCGAATCACTTATTGTCGACGGCTACCTGAGGCTCGAGAGAGAATAGGTCGCTTAAACCATCCGCTTCCTAAATAGTAGTCTTAGAAATTCTAGGGTATTTATGTGAAAAGATGGTATTCTGAAACTTCATGGTAATTAAATTAATAAGCCATTAAATTCTCGAGATGTTTTATGTAAAATATTATACTTTAAAATTCTCGAGAATGTTTTGATAGAAATCTTATTTAAAATGTCAAGGTGTTTTTTAATAAAAAAATTAGGGTCTTTTAGTGAAAAACTTAACTTTAGGTATTTTAGTAAAAACCTAGTCTTTTAAAAGTTAAGAGTATTTTCTTGAAAATATAATTTTGAAACCTTCTTTTCTTTTAAATAATTAGAAATGATAAACTATGGTTATTAACTCCATTAGCCTAATTTATCATCTTTTCTTTTTATTTTAATTTTTTAAGAAAATGTTTTAGATTATAAGACCACTTTTCCTTCGAGACCGTGCCCCGTGAAAAGCTCCGCGTCTCTCTCTACTAGACCCAAAACGTGCGATAATCTGCACCATCTTCAACAGGGATCCTCTAAAGAGGGTTGTATAGGCGCAATTGTAAAGCAAGAGTTATAATTTAAGTTATTTTAAAACTCAAGGTATTTTAACATAAAAATAAACTTTTAGAACTATTGCTACGAATATGTGAGAGTGATATGATTCAAAAGTGTGCATGTGTGGGGTAGGTCATTACCCCATGAGCTATCACAAAAATATATATATTTATCAATATCTAAAATTCATATTAAAACATGCCGGGTAGAAGTTACATGAAACAATACTTGTGTATGTGTATGTGTATATGTTGTGTAACGATCCTAAATTTCGTGTACCGTCTCTTTTGTTTAATTAATAAAAAATATTGTTTTCAGTTATAATTATGAGTTATAAGTAATTCTTGTGAAATATATGCAAGAAACTTTTTATAGCTCATTGGTTAAGCCTCTACACTGTTGTCCCATAACCCGCGTGTTCAAATCCCATCAGCACCAATATTTTAATATTTTTCTTTTTTAATGTTTTGGAAACCCAAGATCAAACAGAGTTACAAAAAGTCTCAGAAGAAAATATGTATGTTGTTGAACTCACCAAAGCAACTCAAGCCTACTACCTAAGACCTGACCCCAGACTCCCTAACCTGGCCAAGTTTCGGCCGAGATCGGCGGCCCCCTTGACCACAAAAGTTTTCGTCTTTTGCAGGGGCAACTAAACAACTCCCCACTACCTGTTTTAATACTCCGAAACTCCCAGATCAATACAAAAACTCATCAGCGCTTGAATTACCCTATTTACACCCGTTAATCCTAACTTTAATTTTTTTTATTAATCATACCCCTTTTCCCTTCACTTATAAATACCTACCCTATTCTCTACTCCTCCCTTCTAAGATATTCTGAAATTTTCCACTAAAAATCCTCTCAAAAAGTTCCATCTCTCAAGTCCAAACCAAGTTCAAGGTTCGTTAAAGATCGTTCGTGACGTTGTTGATCTCGGGCGCATTCCTCCGCTTCATCATTGGCATCGGTTTTTCCAACCGAGGCTTACCCCTTCTCTACTATCCAATCTAGATAGCGCAGCATGTAATTCTCCCCCTCGATCTCGATCTCTCTCTCTTTTTATTCTCCTCTCACATCAACATGAAAATAATTGTAGAAAAAAAATTCTTTGGAAATTATGGTTGCAACTTGACATAACCTTTATCATGAAAACATCACTTATCTACCGTTATATCATCCTTGTGTGCCATGCCAAATCAACATGTTTTCATGAATTTAAAATGAGGTTACTGGTGTTAAATAATATTTAAAAAACGAAGTAACGGTTAAATACCGCGTCCTTATTTTAATCTTGATGGTATTTTATTGTTAATTTATTTAGATAATATCATGCACAGGGTAACGATCTACCCCACACGTACACATGTAAAACATAGCGCGAAACCATACTTATAACGTTTTTTCCGAAAGAAGCGTATTTCGCTAAAATGCTCTCAAGTAAAATACGGAATTTTTATCCTTTACAAATACGTCTCTGCAACTCTCGTTAAGAGAATCTTTTTATGAATGGTGCAGATTATCGCACATCTTGAGGATAGTAGAGTGAGATACAGAATTTCTCACGGAGAATTCGGTCTCGAAAGGAATAAAATACGGTTTTAAAAGAAAATAAACAAATTCTATAAAATTTAACATAAAAGAAAATATAATTTTTTTTATTAATTTTGGTTATAACTATTTTCTAAAATATTAAATAAAGCAAGTTTTTAAAATTAAAGTTTTTAAGAAAATACCCTCAAGTTTCCAAAAAAGATATATTTTTCATTAAAATACCACAAACTTTTAAAAGATAGGTTTATCACTAAAATAACATAAAATCAAAAATATACTTTTATTAAACTTTGAAATTATAATTAATATGTTTTTACCAAAAACCTCCCTCGAGATTTATTTTTTAAAAGCAAAGAATTTTATATAAAATCGCCCTAAAGTTTTTAAATGAACTAAAATACCTAGATGAACTAAGTTCTCTAAAATACCTAGACTATATAAACTAATATCTAAGATATTTAGATAACAATGGATTTAAGCAATATCTTTTCTTCAGGTCTCGGGGAGCTGGAGAAATTGAGTGCTTATCTAGTTTAGATAAACTAGTAATCGTCTAGCAATCATCCTTGAAAAAGGCACAAATGCTGTCAGTCATGTGCAGTGGTTGCTATCTTAAATCACATGAATATTGAATCATATATAATCAAAACCCATGATATCCTACATAAATTGACTTGAACACTTGAAACGTGACTTAAATCCGAACTTGATTTGAACTCGAATTTGACTTGAACCTGAACATGAATTCTTGAACTTGACATGAATTTTTTAACTTGAAATGAATCCTTTATTTGACCTAAACCATGAATACGACTTGACATGAACTTGACATGAATACTTGAACACAATTTAAACCTGAAATTATCTACTCTCTATATTCATGGATTCGGTCAATACCTATAAACTTAATCTATACATTAAAACACGCGGAGATAAGGGGTAGGTTGGTAAGTAAGGTATGCGTGTATACGAGAGTAGTCCAACTTACCCCGCGAACCAAAGGTACAAGAAATAACCTACCCGTTATCCTCGCGTATTTTAATGTATTGATTAAGTGTTGGATATGTATGCCCCAGAGGCTATTATTGTATATGTATACAAGTGGATGCTTGGACATATGCATGTACATGACAATCTTGCTCGATATGATAGTATGCTATTTGATTTGTATTTATCTTAACATATGCATATATTTTACTTTTTATTACATATTAATACATGTTGATAAAGCCCGTAGGATCATTGCTTGACTACCAGCGTTATGATGGCAATCATACATGTGGGGGTTGGGTAGTTCATAAGCACATCCTTAAATATACTTAATCGTAGGAGTATTAAGATAGGGCATCAATACTCCGGAATAGACTGGTGTATACGTTTCTAGACCCCGATGAGGGGCGATGGTTGGTCCCACAGCCATTGTTCTTTGGCACCTAAGATCGTATACAGGTGCTCACTAGGGGTGAGTACACTGGACGGACTCGCCGAGAACTGGCTAGATGGTATTATATCAATCGTTGGATAGCAGTTCTTTGGTGACATGAGTACAGATAGTCTGTCGACCTGAGGTCGTCATTTGTCTCTTGTGAGTTCCCACTGTGCTTTGATTACTACCCTACCACGACTTTACTGAGTCGTGCAAACATGTTTTATTTGGGTACAGTCCCGAGCCACATGGAGCTAGTGAGCGATTGTCGGGGATTTGTCTTTCCCGGTATAGGGAGTCGATGTCGCGCTTTTTTCGGTTCGCCAACACCATAAGTCCTTGTCTAAGGCGGATTGAGAATTACTGATAGGTAGATCAGTAGATTCTTGAATGGTCTTGAGCCACATCGGCACGACTTGTTAGGTTATTAAGGGTTTGATGTTTCAACCCCCTAGACCCGGCATGCGATGCTCTCAGATGAACAGACCAGACTGTATGGAGATTATTACGGATAGACTCAGTAGGAGTTCAGAAGAGTTTGCTCGTCGGCCTTCTTTTCGACAGGTACCTAGGTAGCCGTTATGTACAGCTAGTGCTGCTGACGTGCTTGTGGTTAAACCCACCGGCAGCGTACTGTCGAGTCTTTAGAGTCCCACACAGAGGGTTTCCCTAGTTCAGAAGAAACGATATAGAGGCCGTATAGTTTTACGTGCAATGTTTCGATCATATACGTGTACTAACTACACGGATTTTGTTCGGACGGATAATACTAGCGGGCTTAAGATTAAGCCACATTCTAGTATTATACTATTAGATTATTTTATCTCTTAGTAATCATATTTTTGTAGTATGAATACGAGTATGTATATACGGTGGGGGTATTCTAGTAATTTAACTAGAATGCTTCTAGAAGAAGGCATCTCATTTTGTTTTAAATCTATTTGTTTAAATAGATAGTGAGGTGGAGATGGGGTGTATTAAAACAAGGTTGAAGCATGGATATGTTCACACTTGATTGAGCAATCACTTTCAAACATATGCATACTTAGATGAGAAATAGCGTTCAAAGCATGTTGATTTATATACGCATGTGGAAGGTTAGAGCATGAAACGTGCACACATGCAGGATGCATATATGTTTAAACGATACAATCAGAGGAAGAACATGTGTTGTAAATGAAGCATTTGAGAATCAACGATAAAAAGAATGTATTTAAATAAACATTTTATTCTAGGGGGAAGAGATCACCAAACATGGGATCAAAACAACAAGGGTTTACAAAATAATAAATAAAGTTTTCTAAAGATCTCTCAACTTTCTCTACCATATCGAAGCGGCAATCTTCACGAAGAGTCGCCCCCATCGATCAATGTCGTGCTCATCGGCAAAAGCAGACATGATGGCCTGTTGAGCCCGTATCTGGCTCAGCAAATGAACAGAGCGATCTCTCATAGGCTTGGTAATAAAGCATGCCTCATGAACACAATCGATCTTGTCCTCTGCTGCGTCGAGCATCGCTAAAGTTATCTTCGCTGGATGAGGAGGAATATCATCGAGTACGGCCAGGAACATCATCTGGAGCCAAATAGAGTCGATGGGGAGAGGAGATCCCCTACGAGTCAGGAGCTCGAGCATCACCGTGTCCCAATGATCATCCGTAAGAGTGGGATTCTCCAAGCGTGCAGCAAAACGAGGATCAATAGGCACCTCCCATGACTGTCGAGGAGTAAGTGGGCGATTACAGGCCATGACTCTTGCTCTGTTAAAATGGTTTTTTCCTTGTGAAGGAGAAAAAGAACATTGCTTCACATTATAAAGAGAAAGCATTCAAGTCTCAGCACAGAAAATATTGTGGAACTATTTCGAAGCTCTGACTAAAAGAGGCGTTGGAAGGGAAAATGTTGACTCAGAAAAAATAATAATAGTTGAGACAACGCCTCACATGTTAAACACATGAGCACTTATATGCAAAGCATATAAGCGCTGAAAACAAATGTGTTAAACATGTGAAGCGCTGAGAATAAACAATCAAAATAGGGCCAAACTGGCCTCACATGTTAAACACGTGAGTTCTTATACGCAAAGCATATAAGCGCTGAGAATAAACAACCAAAAATGGCCAAATTGGCCTCACGTGAGTGCTTATATGCAAAGCATATAAGCGCTGAGAATAAACAATCAAAATATGGCCAAGCTGGCCTCACGTGTTAAACATATGAGCGCATATATGCAAAACATATAAGCGCTGAGAATAAACAACCAAAAGAGGGCAAATCAGCCTCACGTGTTAAACACGTAAGCACTCATATGCAAAGCATATAAGCTCTAAATATAAGTAGTTTAAAACCTATACCGGAGTCACGTGTTAAACACGTGAGAACATACTTTTTAGCTTCTCATAGAATTAAATTCTATATAGAGAACCGTCAGATCAAAGATCCAATAGTGATTATAAATCATCGAATATAGAATTAAATTCTATTAGGGGAAAATACCTGCTTGGTCTTTCTAAATGAGAAAGATATTTTTTGTTAAAGAGAAAGCTTTTGATCAAAGATCCAAGGAGATAGGAAACTATTTCCCTATATCTTTCTAAAAAGAGAAAGATGGGCTCTGTTAAATAGAGAACCCTTGGATTAAAAATCCAATGGTGATTAAAAATCATTATATAACAGAATTAAATTCTGTATATGGGGAAATATTTCCTTAATATTGTTAAAAATAAGAATATATATTTTGTAAAATAAAATTTCTATGGATCAAAGATCCAACGGTGGATAAAATCTCCCGAACAATTTTTGAGGCCAATTAAATCAATTGGTATCTCCTAAATGAGAGATTTTCTCAAACTAATTAACAAATTGCTACTCCTATATAAAGGATCCGAGACTTCAAGTCTCAGATCGAGAATCGACCTCATAATCTTCTCTGAAAAAACTGAGAATTTAATTCTCTTCGAGGAAGAAGATTCTCGCTCTCTCATACCCTACGTAAAGAAAATCAGAGATAAACATATCTCTTTTGCCTAACATAAATAAAAAGGAAAAACACGAGTTTAACCCTTCATAAAAAGAACTTAATTCTTTCTCTGGATCTGAGATCTGTAAGACAAATCTTCCCACAAGTTGAGAATTTAATTCTCATTGAAGATTCTGTTCTTCAGACTCAAAATCTAGGGAAAAAACTAGATAAAAAGAAAAAGAAAGAAAAGACACAGATTCCAAGAATTTAATTCCTTCAAAAATAGTAATAGGGTTTAACCCTACATAAAGAACATAGTTCTTATAAAAAAACAGAAGAACTTAGTTCTTAAATAATATCGATCCCAGATCTTCAAAACATAGATCTTGGTTATCATTAATGGCCAATACGTCATGAAACAGAAGTTAAATTTCTATAAAAGAGGTTAAATTTTTAAAGGAACCCAGTGTCTCACGTGAAACACACATGACCGCTCTCTAAAAGAAAAGAACTCAGCGTCTCACGTGCTTCCCACGTGAGCACCCAACAATAGGAGCTCAGCGCCTCACGTGCTTCCCACGTGAGCGCCCAAAAATATAAACTCAGCGCCTCATGTGTTTCCCACGTGAGCGCCCAGAGGTGAAGGCTCAGTGCCTCACGTGAAACACACGTGAGCACCATACAAAGTGCTTAGCATTATATATACCTGGTAAAAATGACTAAGTGTTTGGCACCGATTGGGCAGCACCCATGTCTGTACGCCTCACGTGCTTCCCATGTGAGCGCCAAAGCTACAAATAAGTGCTTAGCATTTCTGAATAAAGGGAGAAAGCCCAAGACCGAGTAAACAGAGCCACAAACAAGTGCTTAGCACTACTGAATAAAAGGAAAAAGACTGAGCAGACAAAGCCCAAATTGGCTAAGTCACTCTGAAGTTCTCTTAAAGATGAGCCCAAATGCTCTATTGTGGGATCTTAATAAAATTTAATGATCCTGAAAATATTGCTAAGTTGATCTTAGCGTTAAATAAGACTAACGTATCCTTAGTTAAAATAAATTGAGTCCAAACGCTCACATATATATATTTAAATTGATCTTAATCTCAAACCAGATTAACGATCTTTAAATGAAACCAAACATCCTTGAACTAAGGGAATACATATAACCTAAGTTCAATTCTCAAATCTAAAATATATGGATTTAAACTAATCCGTGACCTATGGGCGACGAAATAAATTAGTCTCCATATACAATCCATGGACAACCAAAATAAAACAAACATAACACGATACGAAGTGACCTACCGGAGCAAGAGAAAGTTGTTATCGCAACGTGATAACGTAATTAACTGCAGGGGCTTGTGCCTGCAGGGAAGAGCGTCCCCACAATAAAAAACCTCTCATAAATGAAGGGGAATCTGATGAAATCTGCTACAACGGTCATATCTGTCCAAATCTCCGATATACTGTGCCATAAATCAACTTGGTATTTTCAGAGAGGTGGATGGATATGTCCAAATAGCATCTTCTCCCAAATTCAGGGTAGACTTCTCCGCGTCTCAGTCCGGTTTTCAGCGGTAAACAGATTCTGGCACGCCCGGTGGGGCCTCTTCCCCATTCCACTCCACACTTCGTATGTCATGATCGCGAATAAAATCGCAGTTCGCTATGGTTGCCCTTGGGTTCAAGGTACCAAGACTTAGTGTCTCGTTCCTGTGCAGAAAAATCAATGGCTTTTCATTGCACGGCTTGCAACAACAGCTCCTTCTCTACCCCAGCTGGAGGAGTGATATATGGGCCTAACACGGCATCTATTTTCTCAATGCCAGTAGGGCAGGTCACAAAAGCCACTACCGGACTCTTCTTCGGGACCATGCTCCCATCTGTGAGCTTCGGTGCCTCAACGCCGCAAGAAGAAGCTCCTAGAATGTTGGTTTTCGATCGGATGGCAACCATGGTGGCTCCTATCAGCAAGCCGTCGAAATTTGATGTTTTAGTGATCAACATGTTGAATAAGAACTCGAGCGGGCGCGTAAAAAAGCTCATGATACCTGAGGGAGACACCCCAAAACGGATAGCCTTTTATGCTCCTACTACAAATGAAGTCAGCAAAAGTGCTTCCCCTCCCTGACGGTCGGTCTTCGAAAGATTGGCCAACTCCACCCCCAACCCCAACAAGGACGTCGGTCTACAACAGGCTGACGCAACCTAAACTCCTGAGCAACGTAAGGGGCATGACAAAAAAACCTCCAAAATTGAGGCAATTCCCACTCCAAGGCATGCTCGAAATCGCCATGGGCGCCGAGTGAGAGAAGCTGGGGGAAACTCCCCCTCTGGGCTCATCCCACTAGCTCATGTGGTGGATATCAACGTTGTTGTTCCAACTGGGAACAGTTTTGACCTGCTCAGGAGGGTACGCAAGAACTCCCCAATGGCGGTACTGAAGAAATCACCTCCGCCAGTAGAGGCCCTAATACAAAAATAGTCGGAGCAGACTCATCAATGGCTCTCCTTATAGATCCATAGAGTCTGGCGAAATGTCCAGGACTCTTTGCTTGACGCAGTTACTCTCGTCAACCCAAGAAATCTAATGGCTGACAAGAAAAAGACCACTTCTCTGCCATACAAAGGGGGACCATTTCTCAACAGGAGCCTGTCATAATGGCTCCTTCAGCTCCGACCTCCTATAAAAGAACGAGGCCAGAGAAAATTCTACTGCCAACGGCAAAATCCAATGGCGAAAGATCTAAACACCCCAAGTGCAGAGGCATAACAATACATACGGTCTACATGGCCTCAGGAAAAAAAGAAAGCCGTGCCTCGGTGAGTCATCGACCGCAAACTCGGTCGTTGACGAAGGTTCAGGAGCAATAGAAAAAGCTCCAAGAAATGCTGAGCAAAATGGCAGCGCTTACCGGACAAAATGAAGGTCCGGACAAAGAAGTCGAGCAACGTCAAAAGAAAAATACTGGCACAGAGTTATTGTGAAGAGTGATGGAAAGAAAAGATAAGGAAGCAGCAGAGCAAGCTACTAACATCAAGCAGATGGCTCTTCTATTTCAAGACATAGTGAGAATGATGATACAACCAGAACCCCCGGCTGAAGATCCGCTAATAGTTATTGAGGATGACAGAGGGGAAACATCAAATCCTCTTCCGGCCTTATCAGAGGCCAAGGAAGAAATCATCTCCAAGGCGGCCTTGGATGACTACATCACTCAGCAAATAAGAGCTCACCAGGCCAGTGAAGCCGCCAGCCAACTCGTCAGAACCGGGCGACCATATCCGGCTTGGTATGACCAAATCAAATACCTGCCGGGATATACAATCCCCAAGTTTCATGTCTACAAAGGAACGGGCAATCCCCACCAGCATGTCGCACAATTCAAAGCACTATGTGGCAATACTAGAGGCGACGACAAACTCTTGCTTCTCCAGCTTGTCAGAGACAGCCTTTAAATAGTACTCGTAACTTCTAAATGACTCCATGAAAACCTTCGCAGAAATGGAACTGCTTTTCACGCAATGGTTCGCCAGCGTGAGCGAACGCACTCCAATCATGGCGTTAATCAATGCCAGGGTAAATTCGGAAGAAACTTGGGTTAAATACGCGATCCGATGGCGGAACCTCTAGTCTAAGTGCGAACAACGCATTGAAGAGTCTCCTGCCGTGGGCATATTCATCGGGACCTTCGATCCTCAATCGACTCTGTCTCAGTTCATGGCATTCTTCAAACCCACCAGCTTTCAGGCGCTGATAGACAAGTTGGCCCAAATGGATCAGATGGGCCATGAGCCTTTCTTCTCAAATAAGGACCCTCGAAATAACAAGGGTAAAGAGAAAGCGACCTTCGTTGCCAATATGCAACAACAACCGAGTGGCCCAAAATCGGCTGCTCGCCAAAACAACGTGCATCCGTGCCCGTCCTTGGAAGAAAGGTTTGGACGTGCCTACTCGTTCCCTCATGACAAGACGAGAATACTATTTGAACTGGCAATACGTAATAACCTCATCATATTGCCAGACCCACGGCGTCCAGCGCAACCCGGCGACGTCAACAACCCCAATTACTGCTCCTATCACAGAATAGTGAGCCACCTAATTGAGAATTGCTACATTTTCAAAAATTGGGTTGAAGACCAGTACCAGCAGGGAAAGTTCGTGTTGTCTGATAACTGGAGGGTAAACCCGCCGCAACAACACGCTCGCAAAAAGCTGAACGCGCACGGGGCATCATTCTCTCTTGTGGAGGAAGCTCCGTGGGAAGTAGCTCTTTTAGAAAAAACTAAAAGAATGCTAAAGGATCTACATGCATGTCCGGCAATAAAGTAGAAAAGCCCACTTGCATATGAAATTATTGAAGAGATGTTGAAACCGCGTCCTACACTGAAAGTTGTTGACAAGAGGAAAAGCCCCCAAATCAAGCCTTTAAAGTCTTCCAAGAAAAAGAAGAAGACCAAGAAACCTGTGTAGCCTGCCGAGTATGACAACAAGCGCATAGATCAACAAAAGTACATAGATGCGCTAGAGGAGTATAACCAGAAGGCGCGGACACCAGTCACGCTCAAAGATTTCCTTAAGCATGTTCTTAAAGATGGAGAAAATGACAATGATGAGAGAAATGACTCATCAGAAGAAGCGGAAGACTATGTAGCAGGTTGCCACATGATCTCCTATTTTTCGTTATATGACTAAGAAACTCTCTCAGCGTCAGAGAACGACGTGGAGGAACTAAGGGCAGAATCGGCGCTAAAATCCCCAAAACTGCCAGAAGAAGACCCGATTGAGAGACTTTTAAATGATGACTTTACAGCTCCATCAGGCGGGTCCAAAGATGAAGCTGAAGATAAAAAGACTGAGCTACTATTGGCCCATGATGATTCAGGACTCTCTCGAATATTCGAAGCAGTGTCACTCGTGCCAAATTCATGGGGACTTCATACATCAGCACCCAAATCCTCTACACCTAATAGTGGCTTGCTGGCCGTTCGAAATGTGGGGAACCGATATAATTGCCCTTATCAAACCGGCATCATCCAAAGGACATCGGTTCATACTAGCAAGAACTGACTACTTCTCTAAGTGGGCAGAAGCAGTGTCGCTAAGGGAGATGAATACGGAGAATATCCTCCATTTCTTCAAGACCCATGTCATATACCGATTTAGGACTCCGCGACGGATAATCTCGAATAATGAGCTAGTTTACAGAAGTCATAAAATAAGCCGCTTCGCACAGCAGAATAAAATAGACCGAAGATACTCTTCAGTCTATAATTCTCAGGCTTATGGTCTAGCCGAAACATTCAACAAGACCTTGACCAAGATTATGAAAAAGACGGTGTCCAAAAACAAAAAGGACTGGCATGAAAGGCTGCTGTTTACCGTTGAAAACGGAAGATAGAACCGCGTAGGTCGTCTTGCATGAATTTGGGGGAAGATGCTATTTAGGTTTATCCTTCCACCTCTCCGAAGATGCCAAGTTAATTTATGGCATCGTGTATCGGAGGTTTAGACGGATGCGGCCGTTGTAGCAGACTTCGTCAGATTCTCCCTCATTGTGAGGGGTTTTTGATTGTGGGGACGCTCTTCCTTGCAGACGCAAGCCCCTGCAGTTAATTACGTTACTGCGTACCGATAACCACTTTCTCTTGCTCCAGAAGGTCACTTCGTGTCGTGTATATTTATTTTATTTTTGGTTGCCAGAATCTTAGATTTGGGTTTTTATTTAAGGATCGTTAATCTTGTTTGAGATTAAGATCAACTTAAATATT
The DNA here is from genome assembly GCA_030015575.1 of Agapanthus africanus. NCBI lineage: Eukaryota > Viridiplantae > Streptophyta > Magnoliopsida > Asparagales > Amaryllidaceae > Agapanthus > Agapanthus africanus. The sequence goes on along the minus strand of JASDDO010000031.1, from coordinate 682,368,852 downwards.
TGTTGAGGATACGTTAGTCTAATTTTAGACTAAGATCTACTCAACAGGATTTTGGGATCATTAAAATCCAACAAAAGAGCATTTAAGCTCTATTGTCTTTAGTTTAAGGACGTTTCGGTCCATTGTTAGTTTAAGGACGTTTCGGTCCGTAGCTAGTTTAAGGACGTTGCGGTCCATTAGGGTGTGCTCATTAGTCTGGGAATGCACCAAAGTGTTGTTGGTTGTCGGGACCCTCCACCTCTCTGAAGACGTTGAAGAATTACAACAGCATGTATCAGAGGTGTGGAGAGATGTACCCTTGAACCGAATTCTAGATTGAAGGGAGATCATGGTGGAGTGAACATCATTTTAGATACTGTTCATCACAGAAAATTGCATTTTAATACCCTCATTCATGATCTATTTTTTTATTTATCGGTACTATTAATCAATGTCTGCTCAGTAATTACAGTTTACAGGTGTTCGTGATAAAATACTGGAAACACATTCAAAATCACGGATATAACATTTGTGAGCCGAAACAACAACCGGAACTGGAAAACGACCGATATTCAAATAGTTTTTGCAAATAAACAAGTGTACACACATTTTGGTCCAACACATAGCAAGTGTGCACTAGCTCTTTGATGCATGGACTTAGAGAGGGGGCTGCCTAAAGCACAAATGAGGGTGATGTGCATTAAATGCAAAAAAATTTGATGTGATGCATTACTTCAAGTTCCCTCCAAATCTCTGAATGCAAACCAGGTTATTTTAGACAAATCAAACAGCACTAGGATGATATTGGAGTAGACACAAGACCACCACATCAATACGAGCCTCATTGCTCGGATTTTGGCCGGCCACACCCCCTAATATTCCGAGCTCGCCGGCCCCCCTTTCCCAATTTGTCCCCATCTTTTCCCAGTCCCTTCCTTGCAATCACATCATCTCATTCTTATTACTTGTTTAATCTTTTTTGGTTCCTATATAAGCCAGATCAGTGAGCAAGGGAAGGGGTCTCATATACCATACATTTTCTTAGTTTCTTTCGTTTTTGGTTTAGGCTTGAGAATGAGTGGGCCATCACTTGGTTTCTTTTTCTTCTTCCCTCTTGAAGCTTTCTCTTGAGAGCTTCATTATGGAGGTTGAACAAGTTACCAATATCTTGTACCTCTTCTTCAAGTGTTAATAATATTGTTGTTTCTTTTATTACTTGCTTTTCTTTTTATCATGCTTAACTAATCTCTTGGGTTGTGGTAATGGTAAGGAAGTGAGATGAAAGAATGTAACATTTCAGAAAATATAAAATATTATTTTTGAAATTTAATATTAAAATAATATTTTTCCCGAAAATTGCCCGATTTGGGAAATTGGGGTTTTCGAAAAAGGGTATAAATATATACCAATAATTGTTAAATAAATGGAAATTAAAATGATTTATTCATTTAATAATATAATTTTAGGATTTGGCATTTTTAAAATTTATTATGTGCAGTTTCGATAAAAACCCGATTAGTGCACTACTAATCGCGATTAAGCCAAATTTGCATTTTCTACAGTTTTTCGTGGCTAGTGCACCATGTCATATTGCTTTTGGTTACATGTTTTTTTCTTGTGATGGTTTGGGTATTTTGTGTATTGGTTTTAAAGTTTATAGGAGAAAAGAAAAGAAAAAGGGAATGGCAAAAGGGTAATTAGTGAGAGTGGGTGAGAATAAAAGAGAGAGGAGAGAGGGGGGGGGAGCAACAAATCCCTTCCCCATTTTTTTCTTTCATCTTCTTCTTCCTCTCTTCCCTCCACCATCAACCCCAAGATCCACCTCAAAAACTCCATCAAAACTCTAATTCCCTTTCACAAAATTTGATCCCCTCTACACCCTCTACATATTGGACCAAGAAAAGTGAGATTTCGACAACCTTGAGGAGCTAGGGTTTTTCTTGGGTTGCCCAAGTGAGGTAATTTTATCACCCTTAGCATAGTATTTCATTCACCTTACATTTCATGCAAGTTTAGAGGTGAAATTATGATGTTTAGTGAACCTTGGAAAACCGTAGTAAAGGGTTTGAGTGTTGTTTGAAATTGGGTGATGCTTAGTGGCTGTTAACTAGACTTGGGTGTTGTTTTAATGACCTGGACCAGAGCTTAGAAACCCAAACACGGATTTAGAAACCCCGACATCGGATGAATGTGTGATTTGTGAGAGTATTTTAGAATCTGGAGCAACCTGGGGACACTGGAAATGATTTTGCAATTACTGGGAGTCGTGAATGCACCTAGGAAGCTACCACTGAGACCCGAGCCCCTAACTCAAACCCCAGGCCGCAGATAAATTCAATCTGGCCGCAATTTGCGGCCAGGGTAAGTTGGAATTGGTTCATATTTGTTCTGGGGACCCTTTAGATGTAAACTAGACCCTCCATATATGTAGAATTGACCAATTTGGCTTAGGGTAAAATCTGGGAGCATATTGGGTTGTTTTTGTCTATGATTTCCGTATTTTGAAATGTTAATTATTGATATTTGGATTTGTATTGGGTTTTTGGATGTTTGTACATCGATAACAAGGGTTGTTTGATTGTTTTTGCACATGTAGGCCATATGTTATAACCTGTGAGCGCACCGTGTGCCGTATCGGTTTTCCGGATTCGATTTTAATACGCCTTGCGACTGTTGATTATTGTAGGTACCTTCGCATGGATTCCGAGGCGACGGAGCGTGGAGTCATCGACTTCGATGAACAAGAACCAAGGTGAGTGGATCTATATCCACGGGGGAAGTCGGGTGGATGGCGTATAGCACCCCTGCAAAGTTTTGGTGGAAACCGATTATAGAATATGGTTAAGGAAACCTAGATTAGAAAACTAGGGTTAGAATGAGATAGCTATGAAACCATATTAGAAACTAGAGGATAGTTAGAAGTGTTATGTTATGACTATCATAGGATGACGTTTAGCGATATTGCCGTTAGGGCATTGTAGGACTAGATAGTCGATGTTGATGCGTCATCCAAACCATACCCTTTTCTAAACCGAAGAATCGTATGCATTTTTTAAATATATACCTTGAGGGATGTTACGGATTCTCAAATGATATCTTTTCCTTAAAAAAACCGTAACCCCTATTTCCAAAACTACGATTCACTTCTTTAAAAATCTGATTGTATGGTTCGGGTGCGTATGTTAGATTAGATACTTATACTTAGTAGAGATAGAATGTTTATGTAAATTCAATTTGATGTGTGATATAAATGCGATGAAGGAATATAAGACGGATATGATGATCTGATGATATGTTGGTATACGGATGCGGGTCAATCGAGATGATTTATACCCTGCCGGTCCCCTGATATGAGGTTATTGCGGATGTGACCTGGGACATAGGTATATATATATATATAGAATGTTGTGAATCATGGATGATAGGCCGTATGTGATATTAGGTCGTACCCTCATTTGTCTTATAGAATGATATGATCCCTATTAGTTTAATGCCGCCGTACGATAATTTTTCGTGCGTGATGAGTTTGACTTGATGATTGATCCTTACCCTTGACTAGAGGTTGCCGTACGATGGATCATACCGTACGCGATGTTGTTAGGCTGGATGCCGATTGATAGATTCCCCGACTCGGTCATATTAGATACGTATACCCGTCAGCATTTGCATATGATTTACCTTATGCTGCATTCATATTATTTCCATTGCATTGCTTATACCTGTGCTAGTACACTTGCACCATTATCGATGATGCGTATGTTACACGTACACAGATTTGCCGGCTCACACACTTCATCATCGATAATTTTCATGTCACTACACAGTAGGATTGCTGCATCATGATATGACTCTTCGCATAACATGCTTACATATACATTGCTATACCCATACTTGCGCATATATACATTGTATATCCATATTGGTGCACATATACATTGATACATCTATAGTTGCAGATATATCCATTTGTATATCCATATTGGTACACATATACATTGATACATCCATACTTGCGGATATACACATTGTATATCCATATTGGTGCATATTTACATTGATACATCTATACTTGCTGATATACCCATTTGTATATCCATATTGGTGCACATATACATTGATACATCCATACTTGCGGATATACACATTATATATCCATATTGGTGCACATATACATTGATATATCTATATTTGCGCACATACACATTGTACATTCATATTGGTGCACACATACATTGGTACATCTATACTTGCGCATATACATATTGCACCTACATAGATAACTGGTTTTATTTGGAAATTGGGAACCGCATGTTATATTTTAAAAACTGGAATCATTTAAAAAGAGCGGTTTTCCCTTAATATGTCATATCACTGTTCCATGTTGCATGATATGTTGATATACTTATATTTCTGTTATATGTCGCATACATCATGCTTTACGCTTTTACGCATTGAGATATGCTGTTTTCATGAGATTTCTGGATTTGAGAACCGTGGCTATTTCAAAGAAAGCATATACTGTTTTAAAATAAAAACCGGTTTCTCTTGATATGATATTTCAGTGCGTCCACCATGTGTATTCTCGGTTCTGAGAGCAACATGTGAAACCCGATTCGAGAAAGCGGATGTGGCCGATTGCGGGTATATGGTGGACCCGGTATGGTACCCCGGGACGAGAATGGATTGCTGTGTAGTAGACGGTGAGCCTGGCAGAGGGACTACTACCTACCGGTGATAGTATTTGGGCTCGGCGGATATCCGGAAGATACCGACCGGAGTCGAGAGATGATATGGGCCGATCCGGACTGACGGGGCCCGTGGGCCGATCCGGACTGATGGAGCCCGATATATGAGGATTTACGTGCCGATGCTGGGCACGGTTTTCAGATGTTTTCGAGTGTCGATGCTAGGCACTCAGGTCCCATGATTTTGATGTGTCACGAGGGACACCGTTAATATATATATCCTCATACTTTCATGCACACTCCTTTATGATATTTACATGCATACAGACATTGAGTATATTGGGTGGACGAGATCCACATGCATACATACCTTGATTATGGCTGGACGAGATCCATATGCATGCATTGATTTATTACTGTTGGATGTTATCCGCATGCATATAGGTATTGACTACCTTGTTGGTACATATACAGACCCGGTCATCCTAGATATCATAGTATTACCTTTATGATATAGTTGACCTAGGAGTCGTTGTTTATTCGATTTCTATCTGTTGATATTTTTCTACTCACGAGTTATCAAATCACCCCCGTTGTGCCACAGTTCTTGCAGGTTGACCGCTTGGATCAGTAGCGGCTTCGCTGGCACACAGTTGCATTCGGGTGTTTTGCATTGGTAGGTGGGACATTTGTATCATTCCCATTCTTGTATCTACATTTCATTATTGTATCTACTTAACTCCATTAATCAAAATTTGTAAGTTGTATAAGTAACGAGACTTAGTGAGATTATGGTTGCGAGACTTAGAGCGAGGGGTTTTCGCTACTTGTGGTAATATGTCTTGCTTTTCTTTATCTTTTTGTGGTGAACTTCGCCGTTGGGCGTCGTATACTTATTTTTACTGTATTGTGTGGTTGTGATCCGCCGTTTGGCGAAGAGCTAACTCCCGCTTGGGGATGCCATTATTCTTATTATGTATTTGTCGTTTTGGATCAAAATATTCAAAGGAGGTGCTGCCAAAATTTTTAAAAGACGAAACATGTTTTCAAACTAGTAAATTTCACTTGCATCATTCATGTTCCTTTTCTATGCATTAAGAAAACTTGATTTCATATACCTTTATTTCAAAAACCTCACCTCCTTTATTTTTCTAAAAGGTTTAGATTTCTGGGTTTCAGCTTACTTGAATTCCGTTACGCCTTTAGACGTTGCGTGATTCAAGTGCTGGTTACGAGCTAATATTTCGGGTCGTGACAAAGTTGGTATCAGAGCGCTAGGTTTAACCTTGGTTCGAGTCTATGTTTGACTATGCGGAGTCTAGGGCGGGTATGTATTTTGGAACCTAGGCTTGACCTTACGGAACTTAGACTTGAACGGGGGGGATGGGTATTCGACCCGAACATTCATTTCGTAGGCTGACCTTATTTAATGGAGTAGGTAGCTTGAGTAGAGTGACGTACCGTACGTATGTTCCGCGGTATATTTACGATATGATACTCCACTTAAGAAACCTTAGGATGTACATATTTTTGAGACCAGTGATTCTCTTCGTATCCATGATTATACATCCATTGGAGATCCTTGATTTTATTTGTTTCGTGATCATATTTTCATTGATGTTGTTCCTTCTTATGATCATGTATCCATTCTGGATCTGTCGTTTCCTCTCATGCCGTGATCTGCTTTCTTCGATACTCGATTGAGGTTCCTGTCACCATAGTTTGAGCGCAGTTTGAGCTGCTGCTAGTGTTGGGGTCAGGGCGAGCTTGTCTGGTACGAGGGCTGACCATTATGTTTTCTGGTGACATGGGAACGTCTCGAGTTAGTATTTATGTCGTGGCCTCTTATGGAGGCGAGTGCTTGGTTTTACACCAGATGATCGGGCCATTGTTAGAGCTGCCAGTTGCGAAAGGACTGTTGATGTACAACATACCTTAAAGATTTTGATATCGCCAACCGTGCAGACAGGTGACCCAGCTGTTGCTGAGATGATGGGATGTCGCTTCCAGGGCTTATGAGCTGAGATCGCTGGAGCTTCCAGGCAGAAATGCGACAGATGATAGCTAGTCTACCCCGAGTTGAGAGACGAAGGTGATTCGTCAGATTGATGCGTCGATGCAGGCCCAGTTGAGTTGAAGATTTCCAGTGTGGAGAGAATCTTACTCAGACCTAGAGCAGACCGATCCATAGATGACCGACGATGTATCGCCTTTCCTGGAGGATTGAGACATTGTTTAGCATGCGGGCGAAGAATATTCACATGTTGTATAGGCGAAGGTAAAAGGTTCGAACGAGTGTCAGAAACCCATTTTTCCCAAGTTTAAAGTGTTCGGAGGAACATGCAGGTAATTCTTGGACCCTCTAGAAGAATGAAACCCTAACTCGACATGATGACCATGGAACCGCTTTGAACTTTAGGGTTTGTGGCAGTTTAGCGGTGCCATTAGTGAGGCTTGGGTTTGCCCTTCTACGGTTGGTCCAGAGGTACTATGGTATGTACCAGATATTTTAGACTGTGCTCAGGTGCTGAGCCTTCGGGAAATTTTGCGACCTTGATGACTCGATCGAAAAGTTTGACGCCGTCCGGACACCATGTGATAAGAGATCAGCAAGCTGACCAGTTTTGGATATAGGACCTCACCCAGAGGCGTTGTGAGTTGATCGAGGACGGGCGGGTATAGAGTATTCCTCCGAGGGTTGGGGCGAGTTTCCGAGGACGCGTTTGGCCAGATATTTTCTACAGAGCGATGAAGATACAGAGTACGCGATTTTGAGTCCGTGTGAGAGACTTCGGATTGACAGAGGCCGAGAACAGTTGCAGTGCGCAGATAGCATGGCGTGACGTCATAGTGGACGACGATAAAGATGAGTGGAACCAGAAGTTCGTGCGAGACGCTGACGAGCTGTTATTACTCCCCGTCGAGATCAGAGACCTGATATGCTTACAGAGGCGTTAGGATACGGCCAGTTTTCGAGGCAATTTGTGCTGAGAACGAAGATGTCCAGAAAAAGAGAAAGGATTATGTAAGAGTACCAGCTTCCGTACAGTTCGGCATAGGCAAGATCGGAAGAGACCTTGAGCAGGATTCCTTCCGGGACACTGCTGCAATGAGAATTGCACCCAGGATCAGATGTGTCACGTGTATTCAGAGAGACAGAGTCCGACGCCAGTGACGTGCTGCCTTATGAGTGGTCATGATGATTGACCAAGAGATGACCAGAGAAGTCCCAGAACGGAATCGTCCCCGTTAGCACACCTGATTGGGCCGATGAGCCGATGGATTGCGAGATAGGTAAATCCACAGAGAAGATAAGGACCCAGAGGCCGATGATGCCAGACCGTGAGCAGGAAGCAAGCGGATGTTCTTGTTCTGCCGGTTATTAGGCGCACCGATTTATTTTTCGACATTGTAGGAGTTGTATCTCGATGTCCTTTGTTGCGATTGGCGTTTGTGATCTGAGTATCATGCTTATATCGCTTGGATTTGAGTTTTGATAACGAGTTTCCTGATATTGATTTCGTGCACCATGGCTGCACCTACTGGGTATTTTCATATTTGCGCATAGTTTCGCAACTGATATATATATTTTATACACCGTTGTGTTGACTTGCGATTTGTGCATATCTATTGCTTTCGATGTCGATTTTGTACCTCCGTATCATGTGTTTATAATTTCATGGATTTCATACGGATGATTTGATTTTTGCACTCGGTATAACTTATATGTGCTTATAGTGCATTGATAAGTATTTTGTGCACCACAGTTGCACCTGACTTCATTTTGATGTCATTTGAGATACTTATTGTGATTTCATGCCTAGGGCATGCATATGATTTGATTTATGCTTTCGGTATAGTTTTCATGCACTTTTAGTGTTTGATTTGCTTTTGTGCACGTCGATGCACATGGTGGTGCGATTATATACCACGGTATACCTGATTTGGATTTGGATCGAAATGTTTTGTATACCGTCGATTCGATTTTGATACTCGATATCGTTTTGTGCACCTTGTGCACCTGATTGGATTCTTGTGCATATCAAATGCACCCGATATTGTTGTCGTGCACACCCTTTGCAGTGGACAGATGTTTTTGTGCACACCCGTTGCACATTAGTTTTGTTTTGTGCGTATTGTAGCACCTGTATTTGGATTTGCTTTCCATGCGCACCAGACGCATGTGATTATTGGATACGCCTTTTGAGGCTGATTTTGCTTTTGAGCACTTGTTTTCATGTTGGGCACTATGTTGTGTAGTAGCCAAACATGACTGATCTGAGGACAGTACCTGAGTACTTTGCATGCATTAAAATATTACCAAAAAGGGTTTTCAAGAGGAGCTATGGTCTCGCTATTTCCTACGTGTCCGTAAGCGACACGAATGTTTATAAAGCAAAACCTTTTGGGATATTTTGAAAACGACGGAACGTGTATTTAAGAAAACATATATGAACATATATTATTATTTTAAAATGAGCGTCCGTCGGTTATGCCGTGGGTTACGCATTCCCGCGGTGATTTAGAAAGGATTTTGCATGTATTTTATTCAGATTTTGAAAGCTTTCTAAAAATGCGTACTATACACGTATCATAGTATTTGGCTTGTGTATATTGAATTTCGGTATTGGATTTTCGAGATCCGTATCTCTATTGTAACTCCGAGGATATGCGTACAAATCTGATGATTTGCGTGACGCTTGACGGAGTTCGATTTTGATTTTTTTACTCATTTTCATGCGCACTTGGCGCGGTGTTATATCTGCGTTTTCCATGATTTCGGAGCCCCGTTGTTTTGAGCTGATTATTGAAATGTTTTAGATTTTGGGGGTTTAAATTTAAATTCAGGGACCAAATTTATTTAAGGGGGAAGACTGTAACATTTCAGAAAATATAAAATATTATTTTTGCAATTTAATATTAAAATAAAATTTTTCCCGAAAATTGCCCGATTTGCGAAATTGGGGTTTTCGAAAAAGGGTATAAATATATACCAATAATTGTTAAATAAATGGAAATTAAAATTATTTATTCATTTAATAATATAATTTTAGGATTTGGCATTTTTAAAATTTATTATATGTAGTTTCGATAAAAACCCGATTAGTGCACTACTAATCGCGATTAAGCCAAATCAGCATTTTCTACAGTTTTTCGTGGCTAGTGCACCATGTCATATTGCTTTTGGTTAAATGTTGTTTTCTTGTGATGGTTTGGGTATTTTGTGTATTGGTTTTAAATTTTATAGGAGAAAAGAAAAGAAAAAGGGAATGACAAAAAGGTAATTAGTGAGAGTGGGTGAGAATAAAAGAGAGAGGAGAGAGAGGGGCAGCCACAAATCCCTTCCTCATTTTTTTTCTTTCATCTTCTTCTTCCTCTCTTCCCTCCACCATCAACCCCAAGATCCACCTCAAAAAATCCATCAAAACCCTAATTCCCTTTCACAAAAATTGATCCCCTCTGCACCCTCTACACATTGGACCAAAAAAAGTGAGATTTCGACAACCTTGAGGAGCTAGGGTTTTTCTTGGGTTGCCCAAGTGATGTAATTTCATCACCCTTAGCATAGTATTTCATTCACCTTACCTTTCATGCAAGTTTAGAGGTGAAATTGTGATGTTTAGTGAACCTTGTAAAACCGTTGTAAAGGGTTTGAGTGTTGTTTGAAATTAGGTGATGCTTAGTGGCTGTTAACTAGACTTGGGTGCTGTTTTAATGACCTGGACCAGAGCTTAGAAACCCAAACACGGATTTAGAAACCCCAACATCGGATGAATGTGTGATTTGTGAGAGTATTTTGGAATCTGGAGCAACCCGGGGACACTAGAAATGATTTTGCAATTACTGGAGTCGTCCAGGCACCTAGGAAGCTACCACTGAGACCCGAGCCCCTAACTCAAACCCCATGCCGCAGATAAATTCAATCTGACCGTAATTTGCGGCCAGGGTAAGTTGGAATTGGTTCGTATTTGTTCTGAGGTCCCTTTAGATGTAAATTAGACCCTCCATATATGCAGAATTGACCAATTTGACCTAGGGTAAAATCTATGAGCATATTGGGGTGTTTTTGGCTATGATTTCCGTATTTTGAAATGTTAATTCTTAATATTTGGATCTGTATTGGGTTGTTGGATGTTTTTACATCGACAACAAGGGTTGTTTGATTGTTTTTTCACGTGTAGGCCATAGGTTCTAACCTATGAGCACACCGTGCGTTGTATCGGTTTTCCGGATTCGATTTTAATACGCCTTGCGACTGTTGATTATTATAGGTACCTTCGCGTGGATTCCGAGGTGACGGAGCATGGCGTCATCGAATTCGGCGAACAATAACCAAGGTGAGTGGATCTATATCCACAGGGGAAGTCAGGTGGATGGCATATAGCACCCCCGCAAAGTTTTGGTGGAAACCGATTATAGAATATGGTTAAGGAAACCTAGATTAGGAAATTAGGGTTAGAATGAGATAGCTATGAAACCATATTAGAAACTAGAGAATAGTTAGAAGTGTTATGTTACGACTATCATAGGATGACGTTTAGCGATATTGCCATTAGGGCATTGTAGGACTAGATAGTCGATGTTGATGCGTCATCCGAACCATACCCTTTTCTAAACCGAAGAATCGTATGCATTTTTTAAATATATACCTTGAGGGATGTTACGAATTTTCAAATGATCTTTTCCTTAAAAACACCGTAACCCCTATTTCCAAAACTACGATTCACTTCTTTAAAAATCTGATTGTATGGTTCGGGTGCGTATGTTAGATTAGATACTTATACTTAGTAGAGATAGAATGTTTATGTAAATTCGATTTGATGTGTGATATAAACGCAATGAAGGAATATAAGACGGATATGATGATCTGATGATATGTTGGTATACGGATGCGAGTCAATCGAGATGATTTATACCCTGCTGGTCCCTGATATGAGGTTATTGAGGATGTGACCTGGGACATAGGTGTGTGTATATATATATAGAATATTGTGAATCATGGATGATAGGCCGTATGTGATATTAGGCCGTACCCTCATTTGTCTTATAGGATGATAGGATCCCTATTAGTTTAATGCCGTCGTACGATGATTTTCCGTGCGTGATGAGTTTGACTTGATAATTGATCCTTACCCTTGAATAGTGGTTGCCGTACGATGGATCATACCGTACGCGATGTTGTTAGGCTGGATGCCGATTGATAGATTCCCCGACTCGGTCATATTAGATACGTATACCCGTCAGTATTTGCATATGATTTACCTTATGCTGCATTCATATTATTTCTATTGCATTGCTTATACCTGTGCTAGCACACTTGCACCATTATCGATGATGCGTATGTTACACGTACACAGATTTACCGGCTCACACACTTTATCATCGATAGTTGCCATGTCACTACACAGTAGAATTGCTGCATCATGATATGACTCTTCGCATAACATGCTTACATATACATTGCTATATCCATACTTGCGCATATATACATTGTATATCCATATTGGTGCACATATACATTGATACATCTATACTTGAGGATATACCCATTTGTATATCCATATTGGTGCACATATACATTGATACATCCATACTTGCGGATATACACATTGTATATCCATATTGGTGCATATATACATTGATACATCTATACTTGCGGATATACCCATTTATATATCTATATTGGTGCACATATACATTGATACATCCATACTTGCGGATATACACATTGTATATCCATATTGGTGCACATATATATTGACATATCCATATTTGCGCACATACACATTGTACATCTATATTGGTGCATACATACATTGGTACATCTATACTTGCGCATATACATATTGCACCTACATAGATAACTGGTTTTATTTGGAAATTGGGAACCGCATGTTATATTTTAAAAACTGGAATCATTGAAAAAGAGCGGATTTCCCTTAATATGTCATATCATTGTTCCATGTTGCATGATATGTTGATATGCTTACACTTCATTTATATGTCGCATACATTATGCTTTACGCTTTTAGGCATTGAGATATAATGTTTTCATGAGATTTCTGGATTTGAGAACCATGGCTATTTCAAAGAAAGCATATACTGTTTTAAAATAAAACCCGGTTTCTCTTGATATGATATTTCAATGCGTCCACCATGTGTTTTCTCGGTTCTAAGAGCGACATGTGAAACCCGTTTCGAGGAGGCGGATGAGGCCGATTGCGGGTACATGGTGGACCCGGTATGGTACCCCGGAGCGAGAACGGATCGATGTGTAGTAGACGGTGAGCCTGGAAGAGGGACTACTACCTACCGGTGATAGTATTTGGGCTCGGCGGATATCCGGAGGATACCGACCGGAGTCGAGAGATGATATGGGCCGATCCGGACCGACGGAGCCCGTGGGCCGATCCGGACTGACGGAGCCTGATATATGAGGATTTACGTGCCGATGCTGGGCACGGTTTTCATGATGTTTTCGAGTGTCGATACTAGGCACTCAGGTTCCATGATTTTGATGTGTCACGAGGGACGCCGTTGATATATATATTCTCATACTTTCATGCACACTCCTTTACGATATTTACGTGCATACAGACATTGAGTATATTGGGTGGACGAGATCCACATGCATACATACCTTGATTATGGCTCGACGAGATCCATATACATGCATTGATTTATTACTGTTGGATGTTATCCGCATGCATATAGGTATTGACTACCTTGTTGGCACATATACAGACCCGGTCACCCTAGATATCATAGTATTATCTTTTTGATATAGTTGACCTAGGAGTCGTTGTTTATTCGATTTCTATCTGTTGATATTTTCTACTCGTGAGTTGGCAACTCACCCCCGTTGTGCCACAGTTCTTGCAGGTTGACCGCTTGGATCAGTAGCGGCTTTCGTTGGCACACAGCTGCATTCAGGTGTTTTGCATTGGTAGGTGGGACATTTGTATCATTCACACTCTTGTATCTACATTTCATTATTTTATTTAGTTAACTCCATCAATCAAAATTTGTAAGTTGTATAAGTAATGAGAATTAGTGAGATTGTGGTTGCGAGACTTAGAGCGAGGGGTTTTCGCTACTTGTGATTAATATGTATTGCTTTTCTTTATCTTTTTGTGGTGAACTTCGCCGTTGGGCGTCGTATACTTATTTTTACTGTATTGCGTGGTTGTGATCCGCCATTTGGCGAAGTGCTAGCTCCCGCTTGGAGATGCCATTATTCTTATTATGTATTTGTGGTTTTGGATCAAAATATACAAAGGAGGTGCTGCCAAAATTTTTAAAAGACGAAACATGTTTTCAAACTAGTAAATTTCACTTGCATCATTCATGTTCCTTTTCTATTCATTAAGAAAACTTGATTTCATATACCTTTATTTCAAAAACATCACCTCCTTTATTTTTCTAAAAGGTTTAGATTTCTGGGTTTCAGCTTACTTGAATTCCGTTACGCCTTTAGACGTTGCGTGATTCAAGTGCTGGTCACGAGCTAATATTTCGGGTCGGGACAAAGTCTTTGCCTCCTCCTTCTCTTGTTAATGTTTAATGTGCTTATTTATATGATTCTAACTTAAAGATTGTTTATGTATTGATGTGATATGGTATTTTGAAACATGGTTACTTTGTAACCTCCTCATATACCATATTCACTCCCTTCCCCCATTTCAATGTTTAAGTTAAAATCAAGTTAGTGTTAAGGTTGCTAAGTTTGGATGTGGTATTTTGTGATTAAGTTACTTGACAAATCTCTTGGTTTCATATACCATATACCATCACAAACACTTAGCACACTTAACACTGAAATCATTTGCTCTTACTCACTACTTTGTGTTTTTGATGTTGTGGTATGCTTGCTAACCCCTGTGTTTAGTGTTGATACCCCAAACTTGGACATACAAACGGTAAGTGAACAAACGGACTCGTTTTGTGTTTTGCGGCGAAAATCGGAATTTGATGACTTGTGCTCCGCAACCGCCTTGACAAGTCATGCTTCATGCCGAGATCGACGTAAGGACGGGCAACTCATGATCAAGGGAAGCGTCGAAGGAATCGTCGCGATTCGATCTTCCGAGCCAAAACTACAACCACTTCTTTCTTAGCTTCTTTGCTTGCTTTTCTTGTTTTCGTATTCTTTCATTTTTATTGACAAAACTAACCATTCGTTATTTGTTGAACCTTAAATAACAAGACCTAATACACAATTTCCTGCGTATCGACCCGTACTTGCCGGCTTGCTACAACGCGTCGTGCACTTGCGGTTTATAAATATTAAAACGAGAACGATCTCGCGTGCGCAATCCATTTCCTTAAAATCATATCCGTTTCCAAAACATACGCGTTTGCACGCGTGGATGAATTCCCAACAAATACCATATGTTAGGAGATCATTAATCATCTTTGGAACTAATATTGATTTGGGGAGTCCTGAGCATAGGAAGGCTCGGTTGACTGGTGATCAAAAGGGTTTTGGCCTTGGGAGACTTGACTAATTTGGGCTGAGCTTGGCCTCTCATAGTGTTAAACACTAATATCTGCTCGGCGCTCACGTGCTCCCACGTGAGGCTCTAAAGCAGTGTTAAATACTGAAATTTAGAGCGCTCACGTGTGGCACGTGAGGCGCCTGAAAACTGGGCACTTTTTCTTTGGGTTTATTCTCTTGTTCTTTTATAAGTGCTAAGCACTATTGGAGGTCACGTGGGATCATGTGAGGTGCCCCAAAAATGGGAACTGTCTTTGATTTATTCCCTTTTCCTTTTATAAGTGCTAAGCACTATTAGGGGATCACGTGGGATCACGTAAGGCGCCCCAAAAATGGGAATTGTCTTTGATTTATTCCCTTTTTCTTATATAAGTGCTATGCACTATTAGGGGGTCACGTGAGATTACGCGACTCAATCTCAGTCGTTCTTTTTTGTTCATCAGGGGTGCTCACGTGGGAACACGTGATCTGTCGTTATAGCGTTGAACACTAATATGCATGGAGATCTGGATATGAGTTTTGAGAATTTCAGGTCCCTTATTTTTTATAAGAATTAAATTCTTTTATAGGGTTAAACCCTAGTTTTATCAGAGGAATTAAATTCCTATATCTTTTGGTAAGAATTAAATTCTTTGAACTTAGTTCTTTCCCCTAAGTTGTGAATCTGCATGACAGAATCTCCCCGATGAGAATTAAATTGTCAACTTGTGGGGAGATCTGCTTCTGCAGACCTCAACCAGAGGAAGAACTAATTTTTTTTAGAAGAGTTAAACTCTTGGAGTGGCGAAAAAGATATAAAATAATCTCTATGTCTTTCTTCTTACCTAGGGTTTCTTTTTCTAAAAGAGAGATCTTCTTCTTTTTTTTGGAGAATTGAATTCTTTTTTTTCTCGTTTTCTTTTTTTTCTCAAAGCTTACGGGGGGGGGGTCTCTCCTATCTGTCAGACTTGAATTCTTGGGTCCTTTATATAGTAGAGGCTAGTCTGTTGATTTAGTTAAAGAAATCTCTCGTTAAGAGATCCTGATTGATTTAGGGATTTTATCCATCGTCGGATATTTGATCCAAGGACTTTTGTTTTACAGAAGATATCTTTCTTCTTTTTAACAAGATTAGGGAAATATTTTCCCATACAGAATTTTTTTGTAGATAGGTGATTTTTAATCACCATTGGATTTTTAATCCAACGGTACTCTGTTTTACAGTGCGTAATCTTTATTGTTTAGAAAGATTTAAGGAAATATTTTCCAAATAGGGTTTCGATCCCTCTATTTAGAATTTAATTCTATCAGCTCAGAAGGTGTTTAAGACAACTCACGTGACCCCGCAGAGTTAAACTCATTCGCTTATGTGCAACAGCCTAAAAAGGGCATCACGTGCTGACACGTGAGCTTCTCTGGCCTGTTATTTGTTTTAAAAAAACACCTATATACTTTGTATATAGATGCTCACGTGCTTGCACGTGAGGCTCAATTTCAGCCTGTCAATTGTTTAAGCGCAGCGCCTATAATCTTTGTTCATAGGCGCTCACGTGTGGGCACATGATGCTCTATTGGTGGGAAATTTTCCCTTCGCTTTTTCTCTCTTTCTTTTCTTTTTTTTATAAGGGAACTGCTGCATGAAGCTCTCTAGGCATACCGAACAACGTTCAAGACGACAACAAATACAACACCATACACACTGGTGTTCAGCACGGAAGCAATACTCCTATTAGAAATAGAATCCCCCTCTCTACGAGTGGCGGTTCGATACGAGCTGACAGATGAAGAAAATGCTCATCTTAGGCTTGAGAAGCTCGACGCCCTTAACAAAACCCGCCTGATAGCTCAGCAGACCTGGAGGGTTATGAGGCAAGGATGACTCGGTCATATAAAAGATTGACCAGACCGAGAACATTCCGCCAAAGCGAACTCGTGCTGGTTGTCAAAAGTCCAATGATTCCCAATTGTGCAAAACGAGGGAAATTCGAGCCTATTTATGAAGGCACGTATATTATAGACAAAGTATACCAAGGTGGAGCCTGCCTGCTCATGGATATGCACGACGAAAGGCCATTACGGCCAATAAACGGCCGATTCCTCAAAACGTACTATGCTTGAAAAGTCTTGACTTAGGTCAATGATAGATGACGACACTTGTGTCCGCTCGCTATCTTCTTGAGTCAAAACTTTGAAATTAGTACTAAAAGATGTTCATCCCAAAACATGAGAATAATGTTCTGAAACGTTCCTAAACTAATAATGGACCAAAACGTTCCTAAACTAAATACTTGCCCCAAAATACGGCGATAATGAATCGTCAAGTCCTTAAAACTAACACGTTTAGTCCTATGGTAGATCCCTATATTGACCACCATATACAATCCATGGGCATAAACAATTCATAGCTCTCTCACGTCTTACATGATGTGGTCCTTCAGAAAAGATCATGGCCTATATCTAAGGGTGCGTTACCTTACGGGCCGCCTAAAAAATGGTATGTCCACAAGTAAAATGGACACAGGTGAAAACCCGAAAGGGCGTTGTGAGTAAAAACAGCAGTACTACTGGCGAGCTAGTGATAACATGAAAGGGCGTGACTCGCTTACAAAAAATAGTATGTCCATAAGCAAAATGAGCACGGATGAAAACCCAAAAGGGCGCCGCGAGTAAAAACAGCAGGACCACCGGCGAGCTAGTGAAAACTGTAAGTTGATTTCGCGCACCCTGCGGGTTCGCGGGGAGGAGGAATACGCAAAAAATGATTTTCTTCGCAACACCGACCTGAACCCAGGATCGACCATAAACCCTAGCTAGCTAAACTGTATGAGGTTAACTACTCAGATAGAAAGTTATACCTCACAGAACATGTCCTTCAGGTCTTCTTGCTGTCCTCCTCCTCGTCATAGGCTCCTCGGATCGTACACGGATTGGGCCTCCTCGTCGGTCCTCTCAAGTCAAAGACGATCCACCCGAGAGTCTATAGTCCGAGCTCCAACCTCAAAACCGAGGTAACTAAGGCACCTAGTTCACTAAACTAGATGTCCTAGATGATGTAGAGTGTGCTAATGGATTGTTTAGTCTCACTAAACCCTACGGCTCACAACACATGTGAAGAATTATGATTTAGTTTGAGGAAGAAGGAGATGGAGAAATCAAGAGAGAGAATGAGGAGAAGAAAAATGAGCTAACCTCATAAAATGAAGTATAGAGAATGGCTAAGTATATGATCACTTATTAGACCATGGAAATATCTCACAATATAAAATACCTCCCATGCTTCAATAGTGATCCCAAACTAAATAAAATAATCCAAGCCCATTCTTTACACCATGCCACATTAAGTCTCCTTTATTTTCCCTTTTCCACCTCATTAATCAATTTGGAAAATGGATAATACATATAATGAGGTGGCTCCTTCTAGAAGCATGCCATGCCAAATTACAAGAATGCCCCTCACCGTATATACATACCTGTATCCGTATTCCGAAAAATACGAATACACTGAGACGATAACAATCCAATAATACAATATTAGGATCCGGCTTAAACCAAAACCTACTAGTATTGTCCGCCTGATCAGCATCCGTGTACAGGTACACGTATGTGATCGAAGGTCTGCCGTAAAACCATACGGCATCTACATCTTTTTTTCGATGCAGGGAAACCCTCTGTGTGGGACTCTAAAGACTCGACACTACGCTGGCAGTGGGTTTAACCATAAGCCGTCAGCGGTACTAGCTGCACGTAACGGCTACTCAGGTATCTGTCGATAAGAAGGCCGATGAGCAAACTCATCTGAACTTTTACTGAGCCTATCTATGACAATCTCCGTACAGTTGTTCATCACAGAATACTGCATTTTATACCGCCCATTCTTACGCTCAGTTGTTTATAGGTAGGTGCTTTTAATCCGTGTTTGTTACATATTTGCAGGATACAGGTTCTCGGTTCTAAAACGGTGAAATTCATGGAAAACACGACAAAATCCGGGTTCCTGCCAACCACTGAGAAAACACGGTCTCCGCTCGTCATCCGTATGTTGCCAGATACCAGTTTAGGAAGACAAAATGTCAAATCATTGTCACCTTCATGCACAAGGCTCAATGGCAACAACAAGTTCCAAGAAATCTAAGCGGAGCTCGAGGCAATCATGACAAAAGCATCCACAAAAAGTCCACCTTTTCTCAACAGAAATTCTGGAAGAAATGTGAAAGTATTTTCAGAAAATATGTGTACCAGACAACAGGGGACAACAAACCAGGAAAAGTACCAAAACCCCACGACCCAACTCGCCAAGATGGCTGCGGATCCGCGGCCAACATGGGGTTCAGGCCGCGGATCCGCGGCCATACAGGAGCCTCATTTCGTCGTTTTTCTGGGGCATTTTGGGTACTTCATTTATGGGCTGATGGTTGCCCTAGACTTCCAGTTTCCCTCCTATAAATACAGCAGAACTGAGCTCAACCAAGGGTGATTTTTTTGTTCATCTTTCTTTTTTAGTTTTAGTTCTTTTTTCTTCTTCTTCATTCTTGTTCCATGAAAATTGTAGTGAGAGCTTTTCGAGTGGGAGATTAATGAAGATGAGGGTTTTGTATCATTCTCTTTTGTTTCTTCTTCCCCTTGAGATTCTTGCTTTCTCTTGATCATTCAACCTCTTCATTGAGCTTGAATGGTTAAGGGTTAGTTATTGATCTCAAGGGTCGTATTTTCTCACGGGACTAGTTCTTCACTTCACATGCGTTCTCTACCCTTCCCTTGATCTTGCAACCTCTTGATTGAGCTTGCAAGTTTAAGGGTTGGCTATTGATCACATGCTTGTCTTGAGTTCTAGTTTCTTGTTCTTTTTATCGCTTTTTATTTCTTGCTTATTATTATCTTGCTTTACTTTCTTGCAATTTCATTCCATGCACTTTAATTACTTGTAATCTTTTCTTTTCTTTGTTCTTTTCTTTTTGTTCTCTCTTTTTGGTTCTTTCTTGTGAATGAATGTAATTATCTTTGTTAAGAAGAAATACGGTATTATAAGTTAATGTTTCTTTGCCCATTTCCTTTTCCCGTATTTTCCATTGAACTCCGCCCAAACCATACGCAAGCGCTCCGTTAGGCACCCTACCCTAACAAGGTAACGGTGATTCCTAACTGCGACCGGTTGCGTTCGGTTTGGCCGGAGGCGAAAGCAAGAGACAAGAACGGAAGGACAAGGGTAAATAAGCCGGATTCCACGAATACCGCGCTTAAATCCCCTAATCCACGTTGTTGCCGATTGCTCTAGCTTCAATTGGTCAAGATTCGGCTCAAAGGTTTTGAGTACGGATTTCTTTAGCTTATAGTCTCGTATCTTTTTCTTAACAACTTTATACTTGCAGATAATACACATAGGTTAGACTGAACAATCATACAAATTCTTTACTGACTCGTCTAAAACAAGAAAGGACATACAACCATCTCCCTGTGGACCGACCCGTGCTCAACCGGCTAGCTGCAAAGCGACACCGTCCTGATCGCGGTTATACTTTAATTCTTTGAAAATCCGACACGCCAAAAGCGTGCGATCAAATGGCGCCGTTGCCGGGGAGACGGTAGCGTATTTTCTTTCTTGTTATTCGGGTTAATATTCTTTTTGTATATATTTATAAAAAAAAAAATCTTTTTGTTTTTATTGATAATTTTTTTGGGCAAGAGTGCAGATTTTTGCGTATTTGCAAACTGCAATTGTGGGGAGCAAAGTGCACATTCAAAGTTAAGGTGATTGCAAAGTACAGTGCCAAAGATCCGGGTAGTTTGACCCGCGCAAGCGAACCTTTCAAGCTTACCGGATTTGATTCAACGGGGGTTTCCTAACCCAAAAACTTAACAGTACGTACTTTCCTAACACCTTCTTCTCAAATTCGACGCTTCCAATATACTATTCTTTGCAGGATTCTTTGCAAGCTCGCTAGCAAACGCCAAAATTGACTAACCCGTATTTGTTGCAGTGCCGTGCTACAAAAAAAACAATTTTTTGATTCTTTATAGAATTTTTATTGAATTGTGCATTGCATACATTAATACGGACTTAAGGGCAAGCGAACCCCACAAGATACGGTAAAGGATTTCATCACCTTTTCCGTGGCCCACAAATCACGAACTTGCGCATAACGTTTACCCGCACAAATTTAAAAGAAACTAGACTTTAAGCCTTAAGGACTTCGCGCTCACTAGGAGAAGTTAATTGTGTTTAGAACCTCGCTTAACGGTATATTGTTTACGGGGTGTCTAGGAAAGTGTTAACGGCGAAACCGCCAAAAGAGAAAGGGTTATTTAATTAAGGAACTTCGCGAAAGCGTTGGACAACCTCCCCTTATCTCTGCACTTACCTGGCCTCGTGATCAGTGTATCTTGAGCCTGTTTCTCGACACGGTTTTACTTCGACAATTAAGTTCTGGAGCAGGTCTAGTTGACCTAGGTGAACCCTAGAACGATTAGGTGTGTGGTATTTTTATGTCGTGATTGTTTTTTGTCCATATTCCTTTTTGTGTATACTTCATTCTTTTGTTAATATTTTAAAAAAAAATTAAAAATTAAAAAAAATATATCACATTCTTTTTCCCCTCCTTTTCTCTGCCTTTCTTTCTTTCTCTCTTCATATCATGGGTACTCCACCTCGCAAAACTCTTGCCAAACTTTGGTACCCACAACCAGACATTACTTCTTACGGTTCTTGCTTTGGCCGAACATCGAACGACCCCTCCATGCCCAAAGTTTCACTGAAAGATCGCATAGCAGCGTCTAGGACAAACACTTGCACTCCTCATTCCACTTTGTATCAACCTTTTCAACCTCTCGCACCCGCTTATGTTGATACCCCTTCTGCAAGTCGTCCTTTGTCCATCGCTGAACGTATTGAACAATCCCGTAGCCGATCTTTCACTCCTTTCACCACTTCAAATTCTTGGGATCAACAATTTCATTCACCTTCTTATCCAAATGTTGATCCTGCTCCTGTCCAGCCATTCAATTCCTACCAGTCCTACCCAACTTTTACACCTTCCCTAGACATTGCTTCTCCACAGCCTTTTGGGAGTTTTCAGTATCCAAACAACTTTGAATCTTTTACTGAAACCCCTTCACAACCTATGTCTAGTCTAGAACAGTTGTTGGAAGACTTTAGGGTAGCGTCAAGCCAACAGATGATGGATTTGAATGCGTCCATGGCCGCCCTCATGCAACCTAGTGACCCGGTAGCTAGTTTTCAACTAGCTCCAACTTTTTCAATGTATGATGCGGCAGGACAGGCTGTGAATTTGAGTGGAGAGAGTGAGATGTACCCCCTTCCAAATAAAACCTACCCGTCCCAAATTGAATCCCACAACTCCTGTTTTGAAAGTCTATCGAGTATCCCACATGATTTATCAATTGAAGATAGAATGATGAATGAGTTGTGCGACTTCGTAGTGTTTGATTTGCCCGATTGTGAAGGGTCCCTTCCAAGTGAAACCATACCTAATCCTTTTGACCTCTACACCTATATCTTAGAACCAGAATCGATTAATATCCATGCTTTTGATGAGGTGTCAGAGAATTTTGATTTTCACTTGATTGAGGATATTGACGCTGGGGATATTTTGGATGATGAACCCATAGATTTGGCTGAGTTTGTCTCTTCAAATCATCATCCCGAGTCATTAAATGTTTTTCCCGAACCCCATATGCGTCTGGACTTTGAAGAGAAGAGCATGGATGTGCTAAATTTTGAGGAGAATATTGAGGATAGTTTTGAGGATAAACCAGTTTTGCTTGATGAGTCGGATTTTCCAATTCATCCTGTTCCTTCCACTGACTGTGTACACCCTCCTGAACCTTTAACCGATACCCTTCCTCAACCACTTCCCTCCATCCTTTCCATCGTCCCGACCTTGCAAGAACCCGTATCACTTACATTTCATATGTCTGGTTTACCAAGTTCGGCGTACCCATGGCTTCTTACGAATCTTGAGGGATTTGATCCAATCTCTCGACGGGTTAATAGATTAGCACAATCGCTGTTTACACATCGCTCATCACAAATTGTGCTAATCTATTCACTCCATTTGCACCCTCAAGTTCGTACTCCACTTCTTTTTCCCTTCCGCCATTCTTCTTCTGATATACCGAGACCGTATCCTGCTTCTATCTCCATACGGTCTCGCGTAGTCTCCATTTCTTACCTCCCCGCATTCTTTCACCAGCCACTGCTTTATCACGATAAGATCTTTGAATGGTTGGTGTTAACTTTTGGCCTGTGTAAGGCCTTGTATTGCCTGATACTGTTCTCTTTCCCCCCAAATCCTGAATTTCAACGCTTAACAGTGGAAACACTGTTTTACTTAAGTTTGGGGGGGACACCTTTTTTGTATATATTTTTTGTTTTCTTTGTTGTATATAATTTGTTTTTAGGGAGCGCCGGCAATTTTGACCCTCTTGGTTTAGCCTGACAGTGAGGGCACTGTCAAGTTTAAGTTTGGGGGTGTGCTCGGTAAGCTTTCTTCCTTCGCATTCATTTGTATATTTTGCATTTTGCATACCTTATTAAAAAAACCCATAAAAATCAGAAAATTTTCCAAAATATAAAAACTTTGTCGTCAAGTTAGCTAATAGGGTAACTTAGATTTTTATTCCGAAAAGTTTAGTTGATATGATAGAAATAACTAAATTCTAGGCTTAGGAATTGAAAACCCTAAAAATAACCCTCATTCTGTTTAAACTTGGTAAGTATACGTCCTTATAGTTTTTTTTAGAAATAGGTAATCTTGAGTTCAGTTTTTTGAGTTAAGTCAAGAAGAAGGGAAAGTATTGAAGCTTTACCGGAGGATAAGTCTGAAAAATAGTTTTTTTTTCTTGAGTTCAAATTTAGAGAGTATATACCCTACAAACTGCATTTACACGCACCTTGAAACTTGGGATAGTAGAGGATACCTAGAAATACTCTTGCCTGAAAGCCTGGTATGAAAGAAAAAACGGTATTTAAAGCTAAACACCAAAAGAGCATGTGAAAAATATATCCGGTCTTGAAAAAGAAAAAGAAAAAGAAAAAGAAAAAGAAAAAATAGAATAAAGTCAAGACCTGGAAACTGCTATTTACGCTTTAATGTTCACACATTCAGTAATCAGCCGTTAGTGCCTCAAGAAGTATTAATAGTCGCATGAAAGGTGTGTGAGCAAATCCGTCCATCCTTAATGAAAAGAAGTAGTATTAGGTATTAGGGCAAGGGTATTATAGCTTGAATTGAATTCTTGAGTGTAGGGGTGCAAATATACACACACGTAGGGGTATACAATCGATGTTTGAATAAAAGATTGAAATGAAGAATAAGACTTGTGTTTTCTGTAAAGTTGATAAAAATCCCTGATTTAAGGCCGCGCTTTAGAAGGAAAACTCAGGTGAACCGACATCTTTTTGGAACGTATATAATCTAAGGGTAAATAGATAGGAGGTGTGAAGAATAAGGGTTGGATATTTCTAACTTAGGATAATAGAGTTTCTAATGTAAATACTGAACTGTAGGAGTAGAATCTATGTTAACTTATGACACTAGCTTGACGGGATTTTGTGGGTAGTATCCGTTGAAAACCCTCAGGAGACAGCACTCCTCCTACTAGGGACACCTAGAGGTTTAACGGCTTGTTGCACATGCTCAGTGCAATCGCGTTCCCTGCGAAAGTGCGGTTAGGATTTTATTTTTTGTGAATAATTGGTTTTGCTCGGGACGAGCAAAAGTTAAGTTTGGGGATATTTGTTCATCACAGAATACTGCATTTTATACCGCCCATTCTTACGCTCGGTTGTTTATAGGTAGGTGCTTTTAATCCGTGTTTGTTACATATTTGCAGGATACAGGTTCTCGGTTCTAAAACGGTGAAATTCATGGAAAACACGACAAAATCCGGGTTCCTGCCAACCACTGAGAAAACACGGTCTCCGCTCGTCATCCGTATGTTGCCAGATACCAGTTTAGGAAGACAAAATGTCAAATCAATGTCACCTTCATGCATAAGGCTCAATGGCAACAACAAGTTCCAAGAAATCTACGCGGAGCTCGAGGCAATCATGACAAAAGCATCCACAAAAAGTCCACCTTTCCTCAACAGAAATTCTGGAAGAAATGTGAAAGTATTTTCAGAAAATATGTTTACCAGACAACAGGGGACAACAAACCAGGAAAAGTACCAAAACCCCACGACCCAACTCGCCAAGATGGCCGCGGATCCGCGGCCAACATGGGGTTCAGGCCGCGGATCCGCGGCCATACAGGAGCCTCATTTCGTCGTTTTTCTGGGGCATTTTGGGTACTTCATTTATGGGCTGATGGTTGCCCTAGACTTCCAGTTTCCCTCCTATAAATACAGCAGAACTGAGCTCAACCAAGGGTGATTTTTTTGTTCATCTTTCTTTTGTAGTTTTAGTTCTTTTTTCTTCTTCTTCATTCTTGTTCCATGAAAATTGTAGTGAGAGCTTTTCGAGTGGGAGATTAATGAAGATGAGGGTTTTGTATCATTCTCTTTTGTTTCTTCTTCCCCTTGAGATTCTTGCTTTCTCTTGATCATTCAACCTCTTCATTGAGCTTGAATGGTTAAGGGTTAGTTATTGATCTCAAGGGTAGTATTTTCTCACGGGACTAGTTCTTCACTTCACATGCGTTCTCTACCCTTCCCTTGATCTTGCAACCTCTTGATTGAGCTTGCAAGTTTAAGGGTTGGCTATTGATCACATGCTTGTCTTGAGTTCTAGTTTCTTGTTCTTTTTATCGCTTTTTATTTCTTGCTTATTATTATCTTGCTTTACTTTCTTGCAATTTCATTCCATGCACTTTAATTACTTGTAATCTTTTCTTTTCTTTGTTCTTTTCTTTTTGTTCTCTCTTTTTGGTTCTTTCTTGTGAATGAATGTAATTATCTTTGTTAAGAAGAAATACGGTATTATAAGTTAATGTTTCTTTGCCCATTTCCTTTTCCCGTATTTTCCATTGAACTCCGCCCAAACCATACGCAAGCGCTCCGTTAGGCACCCTACCCTAACAAGGTAACGGTGATTCCTAACTGCGACCGGTTGCGTTCAGTTTGGCCGGAGGCGAAAGCAAGAGACAAGAACGGAAGGACAAGGGTAAATAAGCCGGATTCCACGAATACCGCGCTTAAATCCCCTAATCCACATTGTTGCCGATTGCTCTAGCTTCAATTGGTCAAGATTCGGCTCAAAGGTTTTGAGTACGGATTTCTTTAGCTTATAATCTCGTATCTTTTTCTTAACAACTTTATACTTGCAGATAATACACATAGGTTAGACTGAACAATCATACAAATTCTTTATTGACTCGTCTAAAACAAGAAAGGACATACAACCATCTCCCTGTGGACCGACCCGTGCTTAACCGGCTAGCTGCAAAGCGACACCGTCCTGATCGCGGTTATACTTTAATTCTTTGAAAATCCGACACGCCAAAAGTGTGCGATCAACAGTCCGGTCTGTTTATCTAAGAGTATCGCATATCGGGCCTAGGGGCGGTAGCCGTCAGACCCCTAATAGCACAATAAGTCATGCCGGAGTGTAGCCCAAAACACCCTGAGAAACTACTGGAGTACCTACCAATAAATCTCGCTTGCCATGGCCAGGGATATTGTGTAATGGCTTTCCGAACACAGCGAGATATCAATCCCCAATACCGGGAGAGACGAATCCTATCTAACCGCCATTGCCTCCAAGTGATTCGGGACTGCACCCAACTACTACCTTTTTGCACGACTCCTTTGAGCCATGGCAGGGTAGTAATCTAAGAACAGTGGGAACATACTCAAGGAGAAGTAGCAGTGTCAAGTCGACGGACTAAGCTGTACTCATGTCACCTGGGAACTGCTATCCGACGATAGGTATAATACC
Organism: Agapanthus africanus; assembly: GCA_030015575.1. Lineage (NCBI taxonomy): Eukaryota > Viridiplantae > Streptophyta > Magnoliopsida > Asparagales > Amaryllidaceae > Agapanthus > Agapanthus africanus. Next base: position 682,341,818 of record JASDDO010000031.1, on the reverse strand, counting down.
CACCAGTAGCTCCCTACGAGTCATGTCCAGTGTACTCATAACCCAATGAGCACCTGCATACTATCTCCAGTACTGTGTACTAATGGCTGTGGGACAGACCATCTCCCATGCTGAGATGAGAAGCGTATACACTAGTCTATTCTTGAGTATCGATGCCCCGTCTCGATAATCCTACGACTATGGACCTATATAAGGATGTGCTTATAGACTACCCAGCCCCTACTAGTGTGACTGTCATTACAACGCTGATAATCAAGCAAAGATCCTAAGGGCTCTACCAATATGTATAAGTGATATGCTAAAAGAAACACATGTAGATATTGAGGTAGAAACAAACTAGGTAGCATACCACCATTTCGAGCAAGACTATTACTATATCCATGTATATCCCAAGCTTCCAATATGTAATATACAAACCAGTATGATACAATAATGGTCTCTAGGGCATATATCACTAACAATCTACCACTTGCACTATGGCCATTTATTGGCATATCACAGACCCATCATCTCGAATAGCCTCTCGAACCGTGTCTGAGGGATGATGTCACGCCCCGCTTCCCAGAGTACGCAAGATTTGGGCACGTGACATAGCCAACCATGCTACCTGTGGGTAGGAAGTATCCATCCACAGTCACATTACGGTTGTAAAGATATCAAGAACAGTAAAATAAACTAAACTAATACATGTCCAAATCCATAATAACAAGAATCAATAAACAATAAATGCGGAAGCTAATGATCCAATACAATGAATAAACAGTATGTCCCATAATGCGGGCTCACATCTGGAAATGAAATGACATAAATAAACTAAACTCTCAAGAACTCACAGTTCAGCCTGCTGGCTAAAGTACTCCTGCTCGGTCGACGTCGAGGGCACGGAATCTGGGCCATGCAAAACCCAGACGTCAGCGCGTCGTGATATCAAGTATATAGCATAAATATGGTAATAAACAATGCAAGCATGAACATGAATAAAGCAGCAATAAGAAGTAATAAACAGGGTAATGTGCAGTAGTGACTAAACTGTCCTATCAGGTTTTCTACTCTATAGTCTTTGAAACCAATTGATGAATCGTCGATGTAACTCAATAGTATCCCGTGCGTGCCCGGGACCACGGTCATAATTCTCGGGGCTGAATCCGAGACGTGCCGCTAAGCAGTAAAAGGTAGTAGGATAGATGAGTGATGTCAGCATCAACACTCCGGAGCTGGCCAAGCCCGTAAGACTGATCAGAACAATGTGTCGAACTGTTGAGTTACAAGTCGGTTTCACCTTTGATTTCCCCATACCCCCAAGCTATGTATGTCAGGTCAGGTATTCAGTAGTCAAGGACTAATGCCAACACAAGTCAAGTAAAGGTAGGTCTGTCTGGATCGACAGCAGGAATGGTTAGGTTTGTCGGCATTAGGCATGAGATCAGGTAACAGGTCAGGTTACTTTCAACAGGTAGAGTCGATATGTACAGGGTGTTGTGTCCGGTGTATCGGTACATGTGTCAGGTGTATCAAGATCGGTCAATATGTAATGCAATCAGGTATATGATGATAACATGTATAGTAACAAGTAATGAACAGTAGCATGAAACAGTAAGTAGCAATTATTATTCTATGTGAACACAGTGATGTTTGTATTTTCATATTAATCCGGTTCACGCACCTTTGAGGTGCAAAAGCCACAAGACGAGCAATATCGATAATATGCGTAATGGAGTTACAGTATTTGAACTAAGTATAATAATTGCCTCATGAGAGGCTTTAACACATGAAGTGAGGATGATCTAGCAATTTAGGCAAGGATGTGCCAGATTGGTTAATTAGTTAAGGCGTTGAATAAAAGCATACCGATTAACTACAAGTAACTACTACAGTGGTTTAACATTACGGATGATTGTAATTGTCACCAAGTCGTGTGGTTATAACAGATAACATAATTATTAAGTTTGTAGCATGTTAAAGCAAGTATTCGGATACTTGCCTCGGCGGTTCCGCAAACCGAAACACGGATGCGATGTCGGTAGAAACTGCGTTCTGGAAGCACGGGCCACGGATCGAGTCCCAACAGAGGTCACTGGAATCACACGGACCAGGGGGCTTCGCTGGAGCGTCGGGTTCGTCAAACGGCACGGTCGGGTTCCGGCAACAACCGAAAATCAAAGTTAGCAACAAGGAGGCGATACGCCAAAACGACCAGCGGGGTTGTACCAAAACGAAAAGAGAAGGAAACTTACAGGGATACACCAAGGGTGCGACCACGGCGGGTTCGACGGCACTGGAACGCCGGCGAGGCCGCGACGGTGGCTGCAGCAAAGGGAAGTGGCCTCGGGTGAGCAGGGTAGGGTGCTGCGGCGAGTTGGAGAGGGGTGTGGTCGGCTAGGGTGGTCGAGGGGGAAAGGAGGTTGCGCGGGAGACGTCGACGAGGGTCGTCGGCGCGGTTTCCGGCGACCTGGAGATGGTGCAGACGTTGGGTGAGGGTCGGGTTCACTGTTCCGGCGAGGGAGGAGGGGGTGACGGCGAGGTCTCGACGAGGAGGGTGCAAGGGAGTCGCGGGAGGCCTCGGCGGTCGGAGTCGACGTCGACGGCGAGGTCGCGAGGGATGGAGGCGTCGGGAGAAGGTTGCAGGCGCGGGAAGACGGCGGGCGAACGGGAGGAAGAGGGTAGGTGAGTGCGGTGGAGGTCGTGGTGGTGAGGGCGGCGACGGCGAGGTCGCGAGGCGGCCGGCGGTGAGATCTGCGTGAGCTAGGGTTAGGGTTTGCGTGGGGGTTTCTCGTGGATGGGAGGCGGCTGCATGGAAATATATATGGGAAGAGAGAGAGAGTGTTGAGATCGAGAGAGAGAGAAAGAGATTCGTGAGGATGAGAGAGAGAGAGAGAGAGAGAGAGACTGAGGGAAAGAGAGAGATTTGAGATAGATTGAGGGAGGAGAGAGAAAGAGATATGGAATGGGATAGGTGGGGCCCACGCACAATTTCAGCCCTCGTGATTGGCTGATCACGAGGTGGGGAAAAATTTGATGAGGATTTAGGAATTAACAGTTTGGAAAAATTTATATTCGTAGGTATAAATTAGTTATATAAATTAAATTGAAACGGGCCCTTTTTGGCGCGAAATGAAACATTTCCAAATCGCGCCCGGGTTGCGCCCAAATGCTCCAAATTCAAATTATAGGATTTTAAGCGGGTTCTAAATTTTGAGAATAGGTGTTTAGTGATTAAAATGCATGCCCCCAAGTCGGACACTTGCACGCGCGCGTAGTCGCCCAAACTTGCCCGTTTAGCCAAACGGAACGGAATCTCGACACGCGGACGCTACCACGCGACTAGTGGCGACGAGTAGGCCAACATGGACATCTTAAATTTCATTTTCGGAGTTAAAATTTGTTATGTGCCAAAATGACTTAACCGGGTAAAATTTAGCAATAAACACCAGAAAATCAGGAAAATTGGAAAGAGCGATAAATAACCCTCAACTAGTAATATACATAGTATTATTGGGCTCGGGTGTTACATCATACCCAACTACAAAAGAATTTCGTCCTCGAAATTCCAAGAATACAAGATAACTAACTACTGGAAAAGATGAGGGAATTTCTGCCGGATCTCGTCTTCTCGCTCCCAAGTAGATTCTCCATGCGATCGGTTACCCCAAGAAACTAGCACAAGAGGGATAACCTTATTCTTAAGAACCTTTTCTCTTCGATCCTTGATCTCGACTGGTCGCTCCTCAAAAGTCAGGTCTTCCCGAACGGTCAACTCCGAGTGATCCAAAACATGGGTCTCATCACGAACATACCTCCGTAGTTGAGACACATGAAACACATCATGAACTCCCGCTAATGACGATGGTAACACCAACCGGTACGATACCGCTCCGACACGCTCCAATATCTCGAAAGGTCCAACGAATCGGGGACTGAGCTTTCCCCGACTTCCAAAACGAATCACCCCTCTAGTCGGTGATATCTTCAGGAATACCAAATCGCCCACGGCGAACTCTAGAGGTCTTCTTGACGTGTCGGCCCAACTCTTCTGTCTGTCTTGAGCTGCCTTCATGTGCTTTCTGATTGTATTCACCTTCTCAACTGTCTGTACCACTAAATCTGGCCCTAGCAACCTTCGTTCACCCACATCATCCCAACATACAAGTGAACGGCACTTACGACCATACAATGCTTCGAACGGGGCCATCTGAATTGTCGCTTGGAAGCTATTGTTGTACGAAAACTCCACCAGGTGTAGATGATCTTCCCAAGAACCTTTAAAGTCTAACATGCAAGCCCTCAACATATCTTCAAGGGTCTGAATCGTTCTCTCTGATTGTCCATCAGTCTGGGGGTGATAAGCTGTGCTGAACTTCAATCGAGTCCCCAAACTATCTTGTAAACTCCTCCAAAAGTGTGACAAGAACCGAGTGTCCCGGTCGGACACGATGCTTACCGGTACTCCATGCAATCTGACAATCTCCTGCATGTACCGCTCTGCCAGAGTCTCTGTCGATTGACCAACCCGAAACGGAATAAAGTGAGCTGCCTTGGTCAACCGATCGACAATCACCCATACTGCATTGTTGCCCTTTGGACTCCGCGGTAAAGCCGTCACGAAATCCATGGTTATATGTTCCCACTTCCATTGAGGAATCGGAAGTGGTTGCAACAAACCAGCAACCCTTTGGTGTTCAGCCTTGACTTGCTGACACACCAAGCACTTAGCCACGAAGCGAGCGATTTCCCGTTTCATACCTTCCCACCAGAAATGCTGTCGAATATCTCGGTACATCTTGGTCCCTCCTGGATGTACAGAGTAAGCTGAACTGTGTGCCTCCTTCATAAGCTCTTCACGCACATCTCCTTTTGGCACACAAAGACGGCTACCATATCTCAACGAACCATCCTCATGGATCAGTAGATCGGTTCGTAGTCCGGCTCCAACCTGCTCTCGAAACTTTTGCAGTCTAGGATCCTGCGATTGCGCCGCTTTAATCTTCTCAACTAAGGACGATTGTACCTGTAACTGCATCAACTGTCCTGTAGCACGCGGTAGCACAACCTCCAAGTCAAATCTCCGAAACTCCTCAATGACCTCCCTCTGTGCAGTCAATAACTGAATTGCTGGTAACCGACTTAGCGCATCTGGCACGACGTTAACTTTTCCCGGATGGTACTTAAGATCAAGGTCGTAGTCGGCCATCAGCTCCAACCATCTGCGCTGCCTCATGTTCAACTCCTTCTGAGTGAACACATATTTCAAACTCTTGTGATCCGTAAAGACTTCAACTCTCTCGCCCAGAAGGTAGTGTCTCCAAATCTTCAGGGCGAAGATCACGGCTGCAAGCTCCAAGTCGTGAGTCGGATAGTTCTGTTCATGAGTCTTCAGCTGCCTCGATGCGTAAGCGACGACTTTCCCATTCTGCATCAGAACACATCCCAATCCCTTTCCAGATGCGTCGCTGTGAATCACCAGTCCCCCTGAATCATCCGGTACGGTTAGGATAGGGGCGGTTATCAACTTCTGCTTCAACGTCTCGAAGGCCAATGCACATCCATCTGTCCAAACAAACGGTACCTCCTTACGCGTAAGCTTGGTTAACGGCTCAGCTACACGAGCGAAGTTCTCCACAAATCTTCTGTAGTAACCGGCGAGTCCAAGGAAACTTCTTATCTCTGCAACATTCTTTGGAACAGGCCAATCTCGAACTGCTGCAATCTTCTCTGGATCAACGGCGATTCCATCGCCCGACACGACATGCCCCAGAAACTTCACTTCTTCCAACCAGAATTCGCACTTACTCATCTTCGCAAATAATTTCTCCCGTCTCAGCGTTTGCAGTGCGATCCTTAAGTGTTCAGCATGCTCCTCCGGACTCTTCGAGTACACCAGAATATCGTCAATGAATACCACAATAAACTGGTCCAAGAACGGTGAAAAGATCCTGTTCATCAAGTCCATAAATATTGCCGGCGCATTAGTCACTCCGAAGGGCATCACTAAATACTCGAAATGCCCATACCGAGTTCGAAACGCCGTCTTGCAAATGTCTTCTGCCTTCACTCGGACCTGATGATATCCTGATCGTAAGTCCAGTTTCGAGAATACCCTCGCGCCACTAAGCTGCTCAAAAAGTTCTCCAATGCGAGGGATCGGGTACTTGTTCTTAATAGTCACCCGGTTTAATTCTCGGTAATCGATGCACATTCTTCTCGTGCCATCTTTCTTCTTTACTAAAAGAACTGGAGCTCCCCAAGGTGAGTTGCTGCTTCGAATCCATCCCTTCTCGAGTAATTCACCCACTTGTTTTTTAACTTCTTCCAATTCCACCGGTGCCATTGGATAGTAAGATTTTGATACTGGCGCTGCACCAGGAATGAGGTCAATCGCAAACTCCACATCTCGCTTCGGCGGTAAGCCCGAAATATCTTCAAACACATCCATAAAGTCGCGGACAACTGCCGGCTCTTCATTTCTATCCGCAACCATAGCCGCAAGAACATTGTTCGTCGGCCTAGCCCTAAACTCGACTGGCCCGACAGAACTGCTTCCTCCGATGAAAGTAAACTCAGGGTGTCCGGGAATCTGGAAAATTACTTTCCTTGCCCTACAATCAATGTGTGCGTGGAAAGTGCCAAGAAAATCCATTCCCAAGACTACTTCATAACTGCCCGTATCAATCACCAAGAAATCCGCAAAAAGCTCCCGTCCACAAACAACAACAGTACAATCCCTACACTCCTTACTAGCTATGATTTTCCCATTCCCAGTGTGTATGTCCCAAAAACTAGACATGGTCGTGCAGGTGATCGAGTGTGTAGTTATAAACTTTGATGACATAAACAATGGGATGCTCCAAAATTAAGTAATGCCAAAGCGGGAAAACCATGAACGAGTAAATTACCTGAAACCACTTCTCCCGATGCCTTAGCTTCTTCAGCTGTCAACGTGAACGCTCGAGCCTGCTGTGGTCCTTGAGTAAGCGGTTCCTGTCCTTGGAACGGTCCTTGCGGAGGCTTCTGTGTATCATCCTTTGTGCGAGGCTTCGACGGACAAACATCAACAGCGTGATCTGCCGCTCCACATCTAAAACAGAGTCCCAGCCTCCTTCGACAATCCCTTCTCATGTGGCCCGGTAAATTGCAGTAGTTACAACTTATGCTCTTCCTTCGATCAGCGATCCCAGGCTTCTTCATTGGCGCTACGCTGCGCCTGTTCACCGGAATACTTCTACGTACGGAAGTGGGGTCCAGTGCAAATGATGGTTCCAGCTCGAGTTGTTCCTTTAGTTTCTCCAGCAATCCCCTTATCACTCTATGCCTGGCGGCTAAGACCGCATGCCCTGGGTCCATCTTCAAATTCTGATCGGCCATATTCCTGGAAATCAAAGTACCCAACATTAGCATGATGATAGTTTTCGAGTATAGATCAAGGCTAGAACTCCAAGATACTTAAATAGAGTGCTGCATTGTAGCTATGCCGCGGTATCATAGCCGCAATTACTTAACTCCACCCAAGTCGCCTAAGTCCTAGAGATAACAAGAAGTTAGGTTTTTGAGTTGACAAATGCAAAGTAAGTTTGCACGTCGACATGATCCGGAAGAATGATTCAAGGATAGTAAAACGGTCAAAGTGGCAGGACATGTTTCCTAATCACGGGTATTCTGATTCGTGTATCGGGTGCGATACCCAACTACAAAGAATCAACCCAATTAACCTATGTCTCTGATACCATAGAACCATGTCACGCCCCGCTTCCCAGAGTACGCAAGATTTGGGCACGTGACATAGCCAACCATGCTATCTGTGGGTAGGAAGTATCCATCCACAGTCACATTACGGTTGTAAAGATATCAAGAACAGTAAAATAAACTAAACTAATACATGTCCAAATCCATAATAACAAGAATCAATAAACAATAAATGCGGAAGCTAATGATCCAATACAATGAATAAACAGTATGTCCCATAATGCGGGCTCACATCTGGAAATGAAATGACATAAATAAACTAAACTCTCAAGAACTCACAGTTCAGCCTGCTGGCTGAAGTACTCCTGCTCGGTCGACGTCGAGGGCACGGAATCTGGGCCATGCAAAACCCAGACGTCAGCGCGTCGTGATATCAAGTATATAGCATAAATATGGTAATAAACAATGCAAGCATGAACATGAATAAAGCAGCAATAAGAAGTAATAAACAGGGTAATGTGCAGTAGTGACTAAACTGTCCTATCAGGTTTTCTACTCTATAGTCTTTGAAACCAATTGATGAATCGTCGATGTAACTCAATAGTATCCCGTGCGTGCCCGGGACCACGGTCATAATTCTCGGGGCTGAATCCGAGACGTGCCGCTAAGCAGTAAAAGGTAGTAGGATAGATGAGTGATGTCAGCATCAACACTCCGGAGCTGGCCAAGCCCGTAAGACTGATCAGAACAATGTGTCGAACTGTTGAGTTACAAGTCGGTTTCACCTTTGATTTCCCCATACCCCCAAGCTATGTATGTCAGGTCAGGTATTCAGTAGTCAAGGACTAATGCCAACACAAGTCAAGTAAAGGTAGGTCTGTCTGGATCGACAGCAGGAATGGTTAGGTTTGTCGGCATTAGGCATGAGATCAGGTAACAGGTCAGGTTACTTTCAACAGGTAGAGTCGATATGTACAGGGTGTTGTGTCCGGTGTATCGGTACATGTGTCAGGTGTATCAAGATCGGTCAATATGTAATGCAATCAGGTATATGATGATAACATGTATAGTAACAAGTAATGAACAGTAGCATGAAACAGTAAGTAGCAATTATTATTCTATGTGAACACAGTGATGTTTGTATTTTCATATTAATCCGGTTCACGCACCTTTGAGGTGCAAAAGCCACAAGACGAGCAATATCGATAATATGCGTAATGGAGTTACAGTATTTGAACTAAGTATAATAATTGCCTCATGAGAGGCTTTAACACATGAAGTGAGGATGATCTAGCAATTTAGGCAAGGATGTGCCAGATTGGTTAATTAGTTAAGGCGTTGAATAAAAGCATACCGATTAACTACAAGTAACTACTACAGTGGTTTAACATTACGGATGATTGTAATTGTCACCAAGTCGTGTGGTTATAACAGATAACATAATTATTAAGTTTGTAGCATGTTAAAGCAAGTATTCGGATACTTGCCTCGGCGGTTCCGCAAACCGAAACACGGATGCGATGTCGGTAGAAACTGCGTTCTGGAAGCACGGGCCACGGATCGAGTCCCAACAGAGGTCACTGGAATCACACGGACCAGGGGGCTTCGCTGGAGCGTCGGGTTCGTCAAACGGCACGGTCGGGTTCCGGCAACAACCGAAAATCAAAGTTAGCAACAAGGAGGCGATACGCCAAAACGACCAGCGGGGTTGTACCAAAACGAAAAGAGAAGGAAACTTACAGGGATACACCAAGGGTGCGACCACGGCGGGTTCGACGGCACTGGAACGCCGGCGAGGCCGCGACGGTGGCTGCAGCAAAGGGAAGTGGCCTCGGGTGAGCAGGGTAGGGTGCTGCGGCGAGTTGGAGAGGGGTGTGGTCGGCTAGGGTGGTCGAGGGGGAAAGGAGGTTGCGCGGGAGACGTCGACGAGGGTCGTCGGCGCGGTTTCCGGCGACCTGGAGATGGTGCAGACGTTGGGTGAGGGTCGGGTTCACTGTTCCGGCGAGGGAGGAGGGGGTGACGGCGAGGTCTCGACGAGGAGGGTGCAAGGGAGTCGCGGGAGGCCTCGGCGGTCGGAGTCGACGTCGACGGCGAGGTCGCGAGGGATGGAGGCGTCGGGAGAAGGTTGCAGGCGCGGGAAGACGGCGGGCGAACGGGAGGAAGAGGGTAGGTGAGTGCGGTGGAGGTCGTGGTGGTGAGGGCGGCGACGGCGAGGTCGCGAGGCGGCCGGCGGTGAGATCTGCGTGAGCTAGGGTTAGGGTTTGCGTGGGGGTTTCTCGTGGATGGGAGGCGGCTGCATGGAAATATATATGGGAAGAGAGAGAGAGTGTTGAGATCGAGAGAGAGAGAAAGAGATTCGTGAGGATGAGAGAGAGAGAGAGAGAGAGAGAGACTGAGGGAAAGAGAGAGATTTGAGATAGATTGAGGGAGGAGAGAGAAAGAGATATGGAATGGGATAGGTGGGGCCCACGCACAATTTCAGCCCTCGTGATTGGCTGATCACGAGGTGGGGAAAAATTTGATGAGGATTTAGGAATTAACAGTTTGGAAAAATTTATATTCGTAGGTATAAATTAGTTATATAAATTAAATTGAAACGGGCCCTTTTTGGCGCGAAATGAAACATTTCCAAATCGCGCCCGGGTTGCGCCCAAATGCTCCAAATTCAAATTATAGGATTTTAAGCGGGTTCTAAATTTTGAGAATAGGTGTTTAGTGATTAAAATGCATGCCCCCAAGTCGGACACTTGCACGCGCGCGTAGTCGCCCAAACTTGCCCGTTTAGCCAAACGGAACGGAATCTCGACACGCGGACGCTACCACGCGACTAGTGGCGACGAGTAGGCCAACATGGACATCTTAAATTTCATTTTCGGAGTTAAAATTTGTTATGTGCCAAAATGACTTAACCGGGTAAAATTTAGCAATAAACACCAGAAAATCAGGAAAATTGGAAAGAGCGATAAATAACCCTCAACTAGTAATATACATAGTATTATTGGGCTCGGGTGTTACATCATACCCAACTACAAAAGAATTTCGTCCTCGAAATTCCAAGAATACAAGATAACTAACTACTGGAAAAGATGAGGGAATTTCTGCCGGATCTCGTCTTCTCGCTCCCAAGTAGATTCTCCATGCGATCGGTTACCCCAAGAAACTAGCACAAGAGGGATAACCTTATTCTTAAGAACCTTTTCTCTTCGATCCTTGATCTCGACTGGTCGCTCCTCAAAAGTCAGGTCTTCCCGAACGGTCAACTCCGAGTGATCCAAAACATGGGTCTCATCACGAACATACCTCCGTAGTTGAGACACATGAAACACATCATGAACTCCCGCTAATGACGATGGTAACACCAACCGGTACGATACCGCTCCGACACGCTCCAATATCTCGAAAGGTCCAACGAATCGGGGACTGAGCTTTCCCCGACTTCCAAAACGAATCACCCCTCTAGTCGGTGATATCTTCAGGAATACCAAATCGCCCACGGCGAACTCTAGAGGTCTTCTTGACGTGTCGGCCCAACTCTTCTGTCTGTCTTGAGCTGCCTTCATGTGCTTTCTGATTGTATTCACCTTCTCAACTGTCTGTACCACTAAATCTGGCCCTAGCAACCTTCGTTCACCCACATCATCCCAACATACAAGTGAACGGCACTTACGACCATACAATGCTTCGAACGGGGCCATCTGAATTGTCGCTTGGAAGCTATTGTTGTACGAAAACTCCACCAGGTGTAGATGATCTTCCCAAGAACCTTTAAAGTCTAACATGCAAGCCCTCAACATATCTTCAAGGGTCTGAATCGTTCTCTCTGATTGTCCATCAGTCTGGGGGTGATAAGCTGTGCTGAACTTCAATCGAGTCCCCAAACTATCTTGTAAACTCCTCCAAAAGTGTGACAAGAACCGAGTGTCCCGGTCGGACACGATGCTTACCGGTACTCCATGCAATCTGACAATCTCCTGCATGTACCGCTCTGCCAGAGTCTCTGTCGATTGACCAACCCGAAACGGAATAAAGTGAGCTGCCTTGGTCAACCGATCGACAATCACCCATACTGCATTGTTGCCCTTTGGACTCCGCGGTAAAGCCGTCACGAAATCCATGGTTATATGTTCCCACTTCCATTGAGGAATCGGAAGTGGTTGCAACAAACCAGCAACCCTTTGGTGTTCAGCCTTGACTTGCTGACACACCAAGCACTTAGCCACGAAGCGAGCGATTTCCCGTTTCATACCTTCCCACCAGAAATGCTGTCGAATATCTCGGTACATCTTGGTCCCTCCTGGATGTACAGAGTAAGCTGAACTGTGTGCCTCCTTCATAAGCTCTTCACGCACATCTCCTTTTGGCACACAAAGACGGCTACCATATCTCAACGAACCATCCTCATGGATCAGTAGATCGGTTCGTAGTCCGGCTCCAACCTGCTCTCGAAACTTTTGCAGTCTAGGATCCTGCGATTGCGCCGCTTTAATCTTCTCAACTAAGGACGATTGTACCTGTAACTGCATCAACTGTCCTGTAGCACGCGGTAGCACAACCTCCAAGTCAAATCTCCGAAACTCCTCAATGACCTCCCTCTGTGCAGTCAATAACTGAATTGCTGGTAACCGACTTAGCGCATCTGGCACGACGTTAACTTTTCCCGGATGGTACTTAAGATCAAGGTCGTAGTCGGCCATCAGCTCCAACCATCTGCGCTGCCTCATGTTCAACTCCTTCTGAGTGAACACATATTTCAAACTCTTGTGATCCGTAAAGACTTCAACTCTCTCGCCCAGAAGGTAGTGTCTCCAAATCTTCAGGGCGAAGATCACGGCTGCAAGCTCCAAGTCGTGAGTCGGATAGTTCTGTTCATGAGTCTTCAGCTGCCTCGATGCGTAAGCGACGACTTTCCCATTCTGCATCAGAACACATCCCAATCCCTTTCCAGATGCGTCGCTGTGAATCACCAGTCCCCCTGAATCATCCGGTACGGTTAGGATAGGGGCGGTTATCAACTTCTGCTTCAACGTCTCGAAGGCCAATGCACATCCATCTGTCCAAACAAACGGTACCTCCTTACGCGTAAGCTTGGTTAACGGCTCAGCTACACGAGCGAAGTTCTCCACAAATCTTCTGTAGTAACCGGCGAGTCCAAGGAAACTTCTTATCTCTGCAACATTCTTTGGAACAGGCCAATCTCGAACTGCTGCAATCTTCTCTGGATCAACGGCGATTCCATCGCCCGACACGACATGCCCCAGAAACTTCACTTCTTCCAACCAGAATTCGCACTTACTCATCTTCGCAAATAATTTCTCCCGTCTCAGCGTTTGCAGTGCGATCCTTAAGTGTTCAGCATGCTCCTCCGGACTCTTCGAGTACACCAGAATATCGTCAATGAATACCACAATAAACTGGTCCAAGAACGGTGAAAAGATCCTGTTCATCAAGTCCATAAATATTGCCGGCGCATTAGTCACTCCGAAGGGCATCACTAAATACTCGAAATGCCCATACCGAGTTCGAAACGCCGTCTTGCAAATGTCTTCTGCCTTCACTCGGACCTGATGATATCCTGATCGTAAGTCCAGTTTCGAGAATACCCTCGCGCCACTAAGCTGCTCAAAAAGTTCTCCAATGCGAGGGATCGGGTACTTGTTCTTAATAGTCACCCGGTTTAATTCTCGGTAATCGATGCACATTCTTCTCGTGCCATCTTTCTTCTTTACTAAAAGAACTGGAGCTCCCCAAGGTGAGTTGCTGCTTCGAATCCATCCCTTCTCGAGTAATTCACCCACTTGTTTTTTAACTTCTTCCAATTCCACCGGTGCCATTGGATAGTAAGATTTTGATACTGGCGCTGCACCAGGAATGAGGTCAATCGCAAACTCCACATCTCGCTTCGGCGGTAAGCCCGAAATATCTTCAAACACATCCATAAAGTCGCGGACAACTGCCGGCTCTTCATTTCTATCCGCAACCATAGCCGCAAGAACATTGTTCGTCGGCCTAGCCCTAAACTCGACTGGCCCGACAGAACTGCTTCCTCCGATGAAAGTAAACTCAGGGTGTCCGGGAATCTGGAAAATTACTTTCCTTGCCCTACAATCAATGTGTGCGTGGAAAGTGCCAAGAAAATCCATTCCCAAGACTACTTCATAACTGCCCGTATCAATCACCAAGAAATCCGCAAAAAGCTCCCGTCCACAAACAACAACAGTACAATCCCTACACTCCTTACTAGCTATGATTTTCCCATTCCCAGTGTGTATGTCCCAAAAACTAGACATGGTCGTGCAGGTGATCGAGTGTGTAGTTATAAACTTTGATGACATAAACAATGGGATGCTCCAAAATTAAGTAATGCCAAAGCGGGAAAACCATGAACGAGTAAATTACCTGAAACCACTTCTCCCGATGCCTTAGCTTCTTCAGCTGTCAACGTGAACGCTCGAGCCTGCTGTGGTCCTTGAGTAAGCGGTTCCTGTCCTTGGAACGGTCCTTGCGGAGGCTTCTGTGTATCATCCTTTGTGCGAGGCTTCGACGGACAAACATCAACAGCGTGATCTGCCGCTCCACATCTAAAACAGAGTCCCAGCCTCCTTCGACAATCCCTTCTCATGTGGCCCGGTAAATTGCAGTAGTTACAACTTATGCTCTTCCTTCGATCAGCGATCCCAGGCTTCTTCATTGGCGCTACGCTGCGCCTGTTCACCGGAATACTTCTACGTACGGAAGTGGGGTCCAGTGCAAATGATGGTTCCAGCTCGAGTTGTTCCTTTAGTTTCTCCAGCAATCCCCTTATCACTCTATGCCTGGCGGCTAAGACCGCATGCCCTGGGTCCATCTTCAAATTCTGATCGGCCATATTCCTGGAAATCAAAGTACCCAACATTAGCATGATGATAGTTTTCGAGTATAGATCAAGGCTAGAACTCCAAGATACTTAAATAGAGTGCTGCATTGTAGCTATGCCGCGGTATCATAGCCGCAATTACTTAACTCCACCCAAGTCGCCTAAGTCCTAGAGATAACAAGAAGTTAGGTTTTTGAGTTGACAAATGCAAAGTAAGTTTGCACGTCGACATGATCCGGAAGAATGATTCAAGGATAGTAAAACGGTCAAAGTGGCAGGACATGTTTCCTAATCACGGGTATTCTGATTCGTGTATCGGGTGCGATACCCAACTACAAAGAATCAACCCAATTAACCTATGTCTCTGATACCATAGAACCATGTCACGCCCCGCTTCCCAGAGTACGCAAGATTTGGGCACGTGACATAGCCAACCATGCTATCTGTGGGTAGGAAGTATCCATCCACAGTCACATTACGGTTGTAAAGATATCAAGAACAGTAAAATAAACTAAACTAATACATGTCCAAATCCATAATAACAAGAATCAATAAACAATAAATGCGGAAGCTAATGATCCAATACAATGAATAAACAGTATGTCCCATAATGCGGGCTCACATCTGGAAATGAAATGACATAAATAAACTAAACTCTCAAGAACTCACAGTTCAGCCTGCTGGCTGAAGTACTCCTGCTCGGTCGACGTCGAGGGCACGGAATCTGGGCCATGCAAAACCCAGACGTCAGCGCGTCGTGATATCAAGTATATAGCATAAATATGGTAATAAACAATGCAAGCATGAACATGAATAAAGCAGCAATAAGAAGTAATAAACAGGGTAATGTGCAGTAGTGACTAAACTGTCCTATCAGGTTTTCTACTCTATAGTCTTTGAAACCAATTGATGAATCGTCGATGTAACTCAATAGTATCCCGTGCGTGCCCGGGACCACGGTCATAATTCTCGGGGCTGAATCCGAGAAGTGCCGCTAAGCAGTAAAAGGTAGTAGGATAGATGAGTGATGTCAGCATCAACACTCCGGAGCTGGCCAAGCCCGTAAGACTGATCAGAACAATGTGTCGAACTGTTGAGTTACAAGTCGGTTTCACCTTTGATTTCCCCATACCCCCAAGCTATGTATGTCAGGTCAGGTATTCAGTAGTCAAGGACTAATGCCAACACAAGTCAAGTAAAGGTAGGTCTGTCTGGATCGACAGCAGGAATGGTTAGGTTTGTCGGCATTAGGCATGAGATCAGGTAACAGGTCAGGTTACTTTCAACAGGTAGAGTCGATATGTACAGGGTGTTGTGTCCGGTGTATCGGTACATGTGTCAGGTGTATCAAGATCGGTCAATATGTAATGCAATCAGGTATATGATGATAACATGTATAGTAACAAGTAATGAACAGTAGCATGAAACAGTAAGTAGCAATTATTATTCTATGTGAACACAGTGATGTTTGTATTTTCATATTAATCCGGTTCACGCACCTTTGAGGTGCAAAAGCCACAAGACGAGCAATATCGATAATATGCGTAATGGAGTTACAGTATTTGAACTAAGTATAATAATTGCCTCATGAGAGGCTTTAACACATGAAGTGAGGATGATCTAGCAATTTAGGCAAGGATGTGCCAGATTGGTTAATTAGTTAAGGCGTTGAATAAAAGCATACCGATTAACTACAAGTAACTACTACAGTGGTTTAACATTACGGATGATTGTAATTGTCACCAAGTCGTGTGGTTATAACAGATAACATAATTATTAAGTTTGTAGCATGTTAAAGCAAGTATTCGGATACTTGCCTCGGCGGTTCCGCAAACCGAAACACGGATGCGATGTCGGTAGAAACTGCGTTCTGGAAGCACGGGCCACGGATCGAGTCCCAACAGAGGTCACTGGAATCACACGGACCAGGGGGCTTCGCTGGAGCGTCGGGTTCGTCAAACGGCACGGTCGGGTTCCGGCAACAACCGAAAATCAAAGTTAGCAACAAGGAGGCGATACGCCAAAACGACCAGCGGGGTTGTACCAAAACGAAAAGAGAAGGAAACTTACAGGGATACACCAAGGGTGCGACCACGGCGGGTTCGACGGCACTGGAACGCCGGCGAGGCCGCGACGGTGGCTGCAGCAAAGGGAAGTGGCCTCGGGTGAGCAGGGTAGGGTGCTGCGGCGAGTTGGAGAGGGGTGTGGTCGGCTAGGGTGGTCGAGGGGGAAAGGAGGTTGCGCGGGAGACGTCGACGAGGGTCGTCGGCGCGGTTTCCGGCGACCTGGAGATGGTGCAGACGTTGGGTGAGGGTCGGGTTCACTGTTCCGGCGAGGGAGGAGGGGGTGACGGCGAGGTCTCGACGAGGAGGGTGCAAGGGAGTCGCGGGAGGCCTCGGCGGTCGGAGTCGACGTCGACGGCGAGGTCGCGAGGGATGGAGGCGTCGGGAGAAGGTTGCAGGCGCGGGAAGACGGCGGGCGAACGGGAGGAAGAGGGTAGGTGAGTGCGGTGGAGGTCGTGGTGGTGAGGGCGGCGACGGCGAGGTCGCGAGGCGGCCGGCGGTGAGATCTGCGTGAGCTAGGGTTAGGGTTTGCGTGGGGGTTTCTCGTGGATGGGAGGCGGCTGCATGGAAATATATATGGGAAGAGAGAGAGAGTGTTGAGATCGAGAGAGAGAGAAAGAGATTCGTGAGGATGAGAGAGAGAGAGAGACTGAGGGAAAGAGAGAGATTTGAGATAGATTGAGGGAGGAGAGAGAAAGAGATATGGAATGGGATAGGTGGGGCCCACGCACAATTTCAGCCCTCGTGATTGGCTGATCACGAGGTGGGGAAAAATTTGATGAGGATTTAGGAATTAACAGTTTGGAAAAATTTATATTCGTAGGTATAAATTAGTTATATAAATTAAATTGAAACGGGCCCTTTTTGGCGCGAAATGAAACATTTCCAAATCGCGCCCGGGTTGCGCCCAAATGCTCCAAATTCAAATTATAGGATTTTAAGCGGGTTCTAAATTTTGAGAATAGGTGTTTAGTGATTAAAATGCATGCCCCCAAGTCGGACACTTGCACGCGCGCGTAGTCGCCCAAACTTGCCCGTTTAGCCAAACGGAACGGAATCTCGACACGCGGACGCTACCACGCGACTAGTGGCGACGAGTAGGCCAACATGGACATCTTAAATTTCATTTTCGGAGTTAAAATTTGTTATGTGCCAAAATGACTTAACCGGGTAAAATTTAGCAATAAACACCAGAAAATCAGGAAAATTGGAAAGAGCGATAAATAACCCTCAACTAGTAATATACATAGTATTATTGGGCTCGGGTGTTACAGATGACCTTTGTAAGTGGATCTGCAGTGTTGTTCTCCGTATCTACTCTCCGCACCTCGATCTCCTGGCGATCAACGATCTTCCTGATCAGGTGGTACCGCCTCAAGATATGTATGGACTTCTGATGGGACCTGGGTTCCTTCGCTAAAGCTATAGTGTCGTTGTTGTCATAATACAGAGGTATTGGATCTACAATTGACGGAACCAACTGAAGTTCTATTAGGAACTTCCTCATCTCGACTGCTTCTTTCACAGCGTCATAAACAGCGATATACTCCGCTTCCATCGTCGAGTCAGCAAAGGTGTCCTGCTTGGAGCTCTTCCAACAGACCGCCCCTCCATTGAGGGTAAAGACATAACCCGACATGGACTTGGAGTCATCCTTGTCACTCTGGAAGCTAGAGTCAGCAAAGGCCTCGATCTGGAGGTCTTTTCTGCCATACACTAAGAACATCTCCTTAGTCCTTTTCAGGTACTTGAGAATATTCTTTACTGCTATCCAGTGGTTCTCCCCTGGGTTTGAATGATACCGACTTACCACGCTAAGTGCGTAAGCAACATTTGGTCTGGTACACAATATTGCATACATTATAGAGCCTACCGCAGAAGCGTAGGGTATAATTGACACGCGAGCCCTTTCCAAATTAGTCTTGGGAGACATCTCTTTAGAGAGGGTGATTCCGTGACAAGCCGGTAGATTACAGCGCTTTGAATCTTCCATACTAAATCTCTTTAGTATGGTGTCGATATACCTGGACTGCGATAGTCCCAACATCCTCTTAGATCTATCACGATAGATCTGGATCATCAGAATATAGGAGGCATCACCTAGGTCTTTCATGGAGAACCTCTGTGAAAAGAATCCTTTGACTGATTGTAGCATAGGAATGTCATTTCTTATCAAGAGAATTTCATCCACATACAAGACGAGGAATACCACATCTCTCGCTACAATCTTACTATAGATGCATGGTTCATCCGGATTTTTGATAAAGTCGAACTCTGTGACCGTTTCATCAAAACAGATGTTCTAACTCCGCGATGCCTGCTTTAATCCATAAATGGACCTAAGCAACTTGCACACTTTCCTGCTGCTCCCACTCTGAATGAAACCCTCTGGCTGATCCATATAGACACACTCTTCCAAATGTCCATTCAGAAAAGTGGTCTTTACGTCCATCTGCCAAATTTCATAATCAGGAAAGACAGCAATGGAAAGAAGGATCTGAATGGATTTGAGCATAGCCACTGGAGAAAAGATTTCATCATAGTCCAAACCAGGACTTTGACGAAAACCTTTTGAAACAAGTCTAGCCTTATAGGTTTCAACATGTCCATCTACACCAATCTTCTTTCTGAAGATCCATTTGCAACCTACGGGTTTTACCCCTTCTGGAGTAATGTCCAAAGTCCATACTTTGTTGGTGTACATAGACTCCATCTCGGTCCGCATTGCATCCATCCATTTTACGGAGTTACCGTTCTGAATGGCTTGCTGGAAGCTAGTTGGCTCATCGTTGTCAATGATGCAATCCTCTCTATCCCCATCTATGAGAAAATTGTAGTATCTCTTGGGCGGATGAGACTGCCTGCTAGTCATGTGGAGTGGCGTGGGGATGTCATGTTCTTTCGAAACCTTCGGTTCTGCAACAACCCTAACTTTCTGTACTAACCTCCTGTACAATTTTTTCAAAAATACAGAAAGGGGTACTTTTTCCTGAGCACAAGTTATAAGCTTGTTTTGCATTTTAATAACAAGAAGGAGCTTGCAGCTCATTGGTAATACCTTGCACTGCTGAACCAAGCCACCAGAGTTCAAATCCCATACCCCACATTATTTTTAATATTATTTTCTTTTCAAACTTTTAGAATACCAAGAGTCTACACGTGCTAAACCCGTAAAACCCCACTACACCTGATAAACTAACTGGCCCAGAGGGATAATGAAGCGGCAAGGGACACTCCGGGCACCGGACTCGACCGGGATCGGCCGAGTCGGCCGGCGACTCGGCCGGACTCAGCCGGACCGCCGAGTCCCCAACACGAAAAAGTTGCTTTTTGGTCTCCCCTATACTCCTGCACACTGAACTTTCTTGGATCGGTTCCAGAGACTCCTTAAAACCCTAATTACTATGTTTTAATACATTTTATTACAATTTAATACAATTTTTCCTTTACAACCCTTCACCTAACCCTAACCCTAGCATTACCCTATAAATACAACCCTAGACACACACCCCTCACTCCAAAATTCTGATCAAAACTCTCAAGAAATCTATAGTGAAATTGTGTGCAATTTAAGTTAACAAAGGCGAAAGCTTCGGCGAAAATCCGACGACAACCCTAGGAGCTCCCAGCGACGAAACGACGTACCGGAACTTACGTTCACTTCCTCTTCCTTATCTCTAACATCTAAGCCAGTAAGTCCCACCTCCCTCTCTCCTTTACTATTGTAAAAAGTGCTTTTTATAAAACCCGATGGAATCGGAGTCAAACCGATTTCCGATTCGGTTCTTTCTAAAAATCCCACTTTTCTTAAACACAACCATATTAAACCATTACATGTTGACTATTAATCATTAACAAATATGTTGAACAAGTTTCATGACAATCTATATCATTTTGTAACTTTTATCGCTCTTTTTCAGTAAAATACCATGCAGTTTCATTTTGACATTAAATCATCACAATCTTGATATACCTTTAAGTTATATTACGAGGTAATGACCTACCTCCTTACAACACTCATATGAAATACAACACAATACTTTTTGGTAACATAGAATACGGGAAACGAACCTTTACATATAAATACCCTTTACTAATAAAACCATTTTTACATGATTTAGTATTTTTAAACAAATCTTTGCAAAGCGCCGCTACAACCCATTTGGGGAACCCAATCGGGATGGTGCGGATTATCGCATATTCTCGGGCTTAATAGTGCGAGATGCAGACCCCCGCAAAGGGCATTCGGTCTCAAAAGATTTACAAAATACAAAATCTTAAGAAAATGAGATTTCTAGAAATATAATATATATGAAAAATTATTTTTATATAAATATATATATATATATGTAAAATTAAAATATCTATTTTGTGATAATATAAATATTCCAACTTTTTCTAAAATCACAAGAAGCACTTTACATTAAAATACCATGAATTCCATACAAAGTGCAATATTACAAATTAATACCCTATATTATGAAATTAGGTTAATTTCACTAGAAACATCACATATATAAAATCTATATTTATTACAACTCTAAAAACGATAATTAAACACTTGTGGTAGATTTTGAAAGTTATACAAAATTATTTTTACATAAAACCCCCTCAAGTTCTATAAATTATCCTAAGGACCCTAGAAAAATAGGTTTAAGCGGGACCATTCTCTTGAGCCTCAGGGAGCCGGAGATATGGGTGCTTGCCTATCTAAGGTAGACAACTTAACAACGGTGTTATCAATACGGTAATCGTATTTGAAAAAGACACAAATCCTGTCGCCCATGTGCAGCGGTTACCGATAACATCAAAACAATCAGGACTTCAATTTCTTTTATAATTGTCTGACTCAGACTGAGTCTCATTAATAATCTAACTTGAATATGATTCAAGTACAATCTACAATCCAACATGAATCCATGAATACATATATTCAATCTATCTGTATTGACTGAACCGAACCATGGATATACTTCCATTTACATGATTCTCCAGTTACATCCATTTACTGATATCATGGTTTCGGCAAGTCATTTCTCTATACAAGATAATACAATACAAATAATACAATCAATACTTCACGGGGTTTAAGGGGTAGATTGGTACGGAAGGTGTTAGAAGCGGCACGAGACTGTAAGATTTAACACACCTAACCTGTATTCCGTTGCTGTTGTACCGTGGCATAAATGGTTCCTTGTACTACACATGTCTCTAGTCTCTGGCATATAGAGACTCCTCTCGTATACACTGGCATCTTTCTGTACCAAACTACAAACAACAGCGTTAATCAAATAATACAACTTTAAAAGCTACCTTCTCTTTCTGTCTATTCTATTTCTCCCTTATCTTTGGGACTTACCGAGCGATTGTTCGCTGATGACATTCCTTCTCTTTCTTATTTGGAATGTTGTCAGGTGATCTGGACACTCAGGAGATCGAGCCTACCAGTGAGGACTTGGACCTGCTTTCCTACGACCCGGAGCTCTAGCTTCATTGTACACACTTTTATTTCAATGCTTTTCATTTCTGTTATGCCACTGTTTAGGCATTGATTTCATTCAGTTGTATTTACTTTTCTATGTATTGTAAAAAGAATGTGAATAAATAAAATTGTTGTTTTGTTATATCTTGTCTCTTATGCATTAATTGAGAGAGTTTTTGTGTATGCGTTTAAAGTTTAAATTAAGAATATACCGCATTCAAGACGGTGTCGCTTGGTAGCTAGCCGGTTGAGTACGGGCCGGTCCACAGGGAGAAGGATTCCTTTTCTTTATGTTTTAACGAGTTAAGTCCAAAAAATTGGTGGTTTTGTTTTAAGATCTAAGAATGAGATAAAAGTTGATAAAAAACTTGCTAGGGTTAGGATTAGGTTAGTTCGAGATAGGGATTTTCTCGCTTCTATCAATACGTTAGTTATGAATAAAGGTGTTAGGGTAATCGGCAACAACGGGGATTAGCACGACTGGGAAGAAACTAAGTTTCTTCCTTTTGGTCCTTGTCCGTCCGTTCTTGGCTCTTAGCCCTAACCTCCAGTTAATTCAATCACACCCGGTCTAACTAGGGAATCACCACTATCACGTATGATAGGGTGCCGTAGTGAGTGTGTGGTTGATTTAAAAAGAGTCCTTTTAATAAAATTATATGGGCAAAGAAAGGAGTGAGAGAGATTTCCATCTCTCAAACCTTCCATATCCTAACCCTAACAAGTGAGGGATTACTCACTCATTAGGAAGTTAACAATGAAATTCATTATTTTTTATAATTTTTATATTAGAAAACTAAATTGCAGATATTAAAAGAACAGATAAAAATTACAAGAATTAAATTCAGATAATAAAAGAATGCGAGATAAAAATAAAAACTCTTACTTTATTGATGACCTCAAAAACGCATTACAATTGAATTTAGATCTAGAAAAAAGGAAAAGAGAGGCATCCTAAGAAATGCACCCTAGAAGAGGCACACTAAGAAAGGCCTTGAGCTCTCCTATTTATAGATAGGAAAAACCCAAGGTTTACATTCTAATCCATACATGAAATTACAAAACAACCCTAAAAACCGAGTCAAAGCACCGACACCCTACCGACACGTGCAGAGCACGGCCGCGGAACCGCGGCATAATAGTCTTTTTGGCCGTGGATCCGCTGCCGTTTGGTGGGCTCATGGGCCCAATTCTTTAGGGTTTCTTCAAGTTACTTTTATCTTCTGTTTTCTTCACTTGGTCTCTCAGAATCTTTTCTACTTTCTTCCAGATTTCCAACAGTGCAGAATTATGTGGACTTTTACCGTAAGTTTCGCGTTGAAGTCTTGAATCTTGTACCGCCTTTGTGCATTGAACTGTCTACTGATCTTCATTTTTTCCTTGAACTGGTAGGCGACATCATACGGATTCATCTATTGTTGGTCGTAGTCTCACTTTTGTAATGTCTTTTCATGAATTTCACTGAATTGTTCTGAGAATCTGCAACCTGCAACTATTTAGCAGACATGGATCAAAAGCACCTATTTATATGTAATGTGATTAAGAATAGACGGTATAAAAATGCAAAAATCCGATATGAACATGTATTTATATTTATATTGCTTAGATACGCTTAGCGTGTTTACTTCACAGTAAATACGTAGCGGCCAGTCGCACCCTCTGCCCGTACACCGGGAAGCGGGGCGTGACAGGTTCTACCATGCTTTCAGTAATAACTTTTGGTTTTGAAATTTCTTCCAGTTCTATTGCGCTCCCACCAGTTTCCTTTTCCAAAAATTGATTTTCCAAAATGTGGGCATAACGAGAAACAAAAACCTTATGTTCCTCTGCATAATAGGAAAGATATCCCCTGGAGTTCTTTGGGTATCCTACAAACTTACACAGAACTGAGCATGCCTCGAGCTTGTCCGTATGCTGCTTTTTCACAAAAGCTGGACATCCTCATATCTTCATATACTGAAGATATGGTTTCTTCCCACTCCACATCTGATATGGTGTGGTTAGCACAGTCTTGCTAGGAACCTTGTTCAAAAGATGTGCAGCTGATTCTAGTGCATAACCCCAGAAGGATCGCGGTAACTCAGCGTTACTCATCATGGAACGTACCATATCTAATAGGGTTCTGTTCTGCCTTTCCGATACACCATTGTGTTGTGGTGTGTATGGAGGAGTAAGCTAAGAAAGAATTCCATTCTTTTTTAAGTAATCCAGGAACTTGGCACTTAATTATTCACCATCTCGATCAGATCTCAGTGTCTTGATACTTTTTCATGTTTGTTTTTCCACTTCATTCTTATATTCTCAGAATATCTCAAAGGCCTCGAATTTATGTTTCATCAAGAATACATGTCCATACCAAGAGAAATCATCCGTAAAATTAATGAAATAGGAATAACCACTTCATGCATGTGTAGACATTGGACCACACACATCGCTGTGTATGAGTCCTAAGAGCTCGCTTGCTTGCTCGCTCTTACTCCGTGTCCAGTGAACGGAGTTTTTGTCATCTTTCTTTTGAGAAATGATTGACAAGTTGTATAAGACTGATATTCGAACGGATCCAAATATCCCTCTCTATGTAACTTTGTCAACCGTGTTTTATTGATGTGACCCAGTCTACAATGCCACAAGAAATCCTTATTTAATTCTGGAGACTTTCTTTTAAGTTGTTCTGGATGTTGAAAACCTGTGCTTGATTTAATTCGTATATACCATTATCTAGTGTACCTGACTCAATCAAATCTTGATTTAGGTGGATGTGGACCGCATTGCTTACAAATGTAAAATCATATCCTTCTTTAGAAATTAAAGATACAGATATGATATTACAAGCTAGACTGGGTACACACAAACAGTTACGTAAAATCAATATCTGCCTACTTGTCAATCCTAGGTGATATTACCCTACGGATCAGAGTCTATGCTCATTCCGTTAGCAACCCTGAGAGTCATATCACCTGCCCTGATAAATCTACGGTTTATCAAAGCCTGTAATGAATTACAGATATGAGATCCTGATCCGGTATCTAGTACCCAGAAAGTATAGTTAATTGAGAAACAGTTTTCAATCACAAACACACCCGAAGCCGAAGCCACAACGTACTTCGGATCCTGGATTCCCAAGTCCTGCATTCTTTCTGCCAATGCTCTTTCCCGTGACAATAGGAACAATCCTCCTTCCCTACTGTTAGCCATGAAACTTTTGCCCTGCCCTTTCTTTCTACCTTACTGACACCGCCTATCGGCTTGGTGGAGGCCTTCTTCTTCTTTCCCTTGGCTTTCGCCTTGGATATAGAAGAGGAAGATTCCCCAATAAGCAGAGCGGGAGTTCCCTGGTTTTATTTAGGGTGTAAGTAGAAGGTAAGGACTGTAGAATCAAGTTAGTATATAACTCGTTCTCCAACGTGGTCCCCAGGTCTGTGAGCTCTTTAATGTAGCTGATCATTGTAGGTACGTGGTCCCCTACAGATGACCCAACAACCAACCTCGCTTGAAACAATTCCTTCGAGGTCTCATATCTTACGATACGAGATTGCTCTCCATATAAATCTTTGTTATAGAGGAAGATAGAAGCTAAGTCCATCTTCTCGTGCTGCCTCTGGTGTTCACTATCCATTGAGGCCAACATGAGGCACTTGGCATTTGCACTATCTTTTTCCCTTGGCTTACGGATATCAAAATCCGCGACGGTGGTAACTGGACCTGGGACGGCGGGGGTATTAGTAGTAAGGAGGTGGCCCAGCTTGTTATAGGTAATGGAAATCTAAAAAAACCTTTGCCAATCAATATAATCTGGCTCAGTCAATTTATTATCTAGCTGTAACCTAAGTTTGGTCACCTGCTCGCTGTAATTAAGAGAGAGAGAGAACACATAGTATGATACTCTTGCAAGTTTAGATTGGTTATTAGTTTATCTAAACAGGATGGCTCCCACTGTATCTCAAATCCTTCCTCAAACCATAAAGAAGAATTAGTCAGGATTAATCTCACCCTATAATACTTGCTTAACCTTACAGCCAGGCTGGTGTTGGTACTTCGAGAGAGGTTTTCCAATGCTTTCGCGAAGTTCCTTAATTACATAACCTCTTTTCCCTGGAGGCGTAGCCCCGCTAACATTGTTCTAGACACCTACTTGGTTTATAGCATTGATCGTTTAGTGAAAAAATCTCCCGAGGAGTAGCGGATACTTATAGTAGGATCGGGATCCAAATATCATTGTGTGATAACCTTGAAAGAATCCTACCAAAATTATCACACTCCAAATGGTATGCAACACTAGCAAGTTTCAGTTTCTTTAGAAACTCTCGATATGGATTTTTGCCCCAAGCTCTTATGACTTTGACGAAGGCCAACATATCATAAGTCGCAAGTCAAGTTCTACCCGTCATTATCCAGGTTAATTTGAACCCACCCGTACATACCCTTGAGGAAGGCCAAAATAGTAGTATGACTGTCCCAAACCAACGCATCTATCCATGCAACAGATGAATATTCAGCAGCTACCAATCAATATGCCTTGGCGAAGGTCAAAATACATAGCTTGAATACCCAACTGAAATGACGGAGGGATACGAATGGTTTTGGCTAAACCGTGAACGTAATGAACTTGATATGATCGCAGGAACCATGATATCTTTTAAAGGAGTGGTTTAAGCTCCCCATTTAAAAGTTTGCTTTTTGAAAAAATCGAGTGATTTTAAAATTGTTCCAACGATTCAGCTTTGGTTTGTTTGCTCTGCATTAAACATATAATGCAGTCCCATCATTTACACCTATCATTGCAGAAAGAAACGAAAATACCACGTATGCTTATGCCATCCACATTCGCCACTGGGCCCCGTCTAACACCGTTAGATTACTTAACAAACTCCAGAGCGGGGGCTGGACTAGCGCGGGTGCAAAACATAAGCAGCGTCTATTATATAACATATATAATATATCCATTCGTCTCACGCAATAATAGGCATTCCAGATCATAGATGAACATATTGGATATACTAGGAATTCCGTGTTTCGTTTAAGCCTGTAACGAAAGACGGATTCCACGGTCATGATGAATAGCTAAACCCCACCCTAGAGCTCTACGGGTGCGGCAAACTACCCGCAAATTCCCGAAGTCAAGCAGCCTCCCTCAATAAAATGAGTAGGCCACTCGGCACTTCAAGAACCCAGTAGTTTGTGCACCCCACCTTGGGTCTATCCTAGGAGCAAAACAGTAAAAGAAATAATACAACGGTGGCTAAAAGCTCAACCCGGATGTGCCTCGCAAAAATAATATTACATCACTTTACAAATTAAAATCGAATGAAAGAAAAGAAAATACTCTTCTTACATTCCCCGGCTATTCATTCACGACGATCCAATACTCCATATTCACAAACCATCACAATACAGATATGTGCAACCCCCAACTAATCGACGTATAGAAATTAGCGGAGGTTTACGAACACATATATACATCACAAAGCTTGTAAAGTAACCTACGATGTTATAAAATCCGTGCGCAATTAGTGAACGAAACTAATTTTTCAAGACCATGAAAAACTGTCCACTAAAGTCACCAAAAAATCGTTTTAAGCCAATCCGGGAGTCGAAACGAACTCGAAACCCGTTCAAACCTTCGCAAAGGCAATGGGGCAAAAATTAACTGTCGATCTGGGGGCCTCAAGGGGTACCCAACCCCGGGGGCCACCATGAGGTGGCCCACAAGGGGAGGCAGACCCGAGAGCACCATTTTGTGGTGATCTCGAGTCACCACCCCGCAAGGCCACCTTGTGGTGGTCTTGGGGGGTGGGCTCGGCCTTTGGTCCCCCTGGGTATCCCCGGGGTGCCTATGCTCCACCCCGCGGGTTCTTGGTTCAAACTGTAAGCCTGTTGGGTGTGCAAACATTATAAAACAACTTTTTTGGTTCTTTTTTTGTCGGCAGTCCGTGCGCGACAAAAACGGCGGATTTTAAACATTGCTACTAGCTATCTAAGGCTTATGGGGAGGCTCTGATACCACTGTAAGTCGATTTAGCGCACCCCGCGGGTTCGTGGGGAGGCAGAATACACAAAAAAATGATTTTTACGGGCTTCGCAACACCGACCTGAACCCATGATCGACCATAAACCCTAGCTAGCTAAACTTTATGAGGTTAAATACTCGGATAGAAAGTTATACCTCATAGAACCATGTCCTTCGGGTCTTCTTGCTGTTCTCCTCCTCGTCATAGGCTCCTCGGATCGTACATGGATAGGGCCTCCTCGTCGTTCCTCTCAAGTCAAAGACGATCCACCCGAGAGTCTATAGTCCGAGCTCCAACCTCAAAACCGAGGTAACCAAGGCGCCTAGTTCGCTAAATTAGATGTCCTAGATGATGTAGAGAGTGCTAATGGATTGTTTAGTCTCACTAATCCCTATGGCTCACAACACATGTGAATAATTAGGGTTTAGTTTGAGGAAGAAAGAGATGGAGAAATCAAGAGAGAGAATGAGGAGAAGAAAAATGAGCTAACCTCATAAAATGATGTGTAGAGAATGGCTAAGTATATGATCACTTATTGGACCATGGAAATATCTCACGATATAAAATACCTCCCATGCTTCAATAGTGATCCCAAACCAAATAAAATAAACCAAGCCCATTCTTTACACCATGCCACATTAAGTTTCCTCTATTTTCCCTTTTCCACCTCATTAATCAATTTAGAAAATGGATAATACATATAATGAGGTGGCTCCTTCTAGAAGCATGCCATGCCAAATTAAAAGAACGCCCCTCACCATATATACATACCCGTATCCGTATTCCAAAAAATACGAATACACTAAGACAATAACAATCCAATAATACAATATTAGGATCCGGCTTAAACCAAAGCCCAGTAGTATTGTCCGCCCGATCCATGTACACGTACACGTATTTTATCGAAGCCCAGCCGTAAAACCATACGGCCTCTATATCTTTTGCCTGATGCAGGGAAACCCTCTGTGTAGGACTCTAAAGACTCGAAACTACGCTGGTAGTGGGTTTAACCACAAGCCGTCAACGGTACTAGCTGAACGTAACGGCTATCCAGGTATCTTTCGATAAGAAGGACAATGAGCAAACTCATCAAAACTCCTACTGAGCCTATCTGTGCAATCTTCGTACAGTCCGATCTGTTCGTCTAAGAGTATCGCATATCGGGCCTATGGGGGCGGTAGCCGTCAGTCCCCTAATAGCGCAATAAGTCGTGCCGGAGTGTATCCCAGAACACACTGAGAAACTACTGGAGTGCCTACCAGTAATCTCTCTTGCCCTGGACAGGGACTTTGTGTAATAGCTTTCCGAACACAGCGCGATATCAACCCCCAATACCGGGAGAGACGAATCCTATCTAACCGCCACTGCCTCTAAGTGCTTTGGGACTGTACCTATCTACTACCTATTTGCATGACTCTTTTGAGCTGTGGTAGGGTAGTAATCTAAGAACAGTGGGAACACACTCGAGGCGAAGTAGCAGTGTCAAGTCGACGGACTAAGCTGTACTCATGTCACCTGGGAACTGCTACCCGACGATAGGTATAATACCCACCAACAGCTCCCTACGAGTCCTGTCCAGTGTACTCATAAGTCAATGAGCACCTGCATACTATCTCCAGTACTGCGTACTAATGGATATGGGAAAGACCATCTCCCCTGCTGGGATGAGAAGCGTATACACTAGTCTACTCTGGAGTATCGATGCCCCGACTTGATAATCCTATGACTAGGGATCTGTATAAGGATGTGATTATAGACTACCCAGCCCTCACTAGTGTCACTGCCATCATAACGCTGGTAATCAAGTAAGGATCCTAAGGGCTCTACCAATATGCATAAGCGATATGGTAAAAGAAACACATGCACATATTGAAGTAGAAACAAACCAGGTAGCATACTACCATTTCGAGCAAGACTGTTACTATATCCGTGTATATCCCAAACTTTCAATATGTAATATACAAACCAGTATGATACAATAATAGCCTCTTGGGCATATATCACTAACAAAAACCCGAAAGTGCACAAACTCGCTTAAAAAAATGGTATGTCCATAAGTAAAATGGGCATGGATGAAAACTCGAAAGGGCACCGTGAGTAAAAACAGCAGGACTACCGGCGAGCTAGTGAAAACCCGAAAGGGCGTGAACTCGTTAAAAAAATTGCACTTGCAAAAGTCCTCATGACTTTGTAAGGAGAATGCACCCGCGTAAGATCCTTACGACTCACAAAGGAGCGACACATTTAGAAATCTATACGATTCTTGAGAAGAAAATGCACTTACGAGATCCTCACGACTCGTAAAGAGAATGTACCTTCTATAAAACCCCCATGGCTTATACAATTCAAAAGCTTTAGGTTATAGGGATCCAAACATGTTCTTAAGCCACCAAAACCCAATGGAATTTTTCTGCCCTGCAATGGGTCCAATATCGAAACTTGTATACAATCCACGGGCATAAATAAATATAATCCCCAAAAAGCCCTAACAATGGCAAGAATTATTCCCCTATGGTGAACGGTACTTGTAAGTCCTTTCGACTTACAAGGAAAAAACACTCTTGTAAGATCCTTATGACTTACAAGACAAAAAACATTTAGAAATCCCCACGATTCCTAAGGAGAAAACAAACCTATGATATCCTCATTACTCATAGGGAAAAATACCTTTATGAGACCCTTACGGCTCATAAAGTCAAAAATCCTTAATCGACAGGATCCTAACCCTATCTGCTAAGCCATCTTTGTCCAAATCAACAAAAACAATTGATGATTCGCTCCTGACAATATCCCGGTGGTAGCGATACCGATGCCTAAATAGGTATCAAATTTCAAGTCCTCTCACGGCAAATAATGATTTGCTCCTGGCAGTATTCCAGGAGTAGCGATGCTGATGCCAAGATTGGCATCAGATTCCAAATCTCCAACTCGCAAAAAAGAATCAACGATCAAAATATGCATATAAAAATAGCCGAAATGATGGGGTAACTCGCAATAAAAATCAGCGAGCAAAAAATATAAATGCATATAAAATAGCCGAAATGATTGGGCACCGCGAAAAATAGCCGAAATGATTGGGCAACCCGACTTTCGCGATATAAAAGCTGAAAAGATAGAGCATCACGGAATTATAAAAAAATATAATAAAATAATAAAAAAAATTGCCCTGCAAGTAGTTCCATACTGACTCTCGTACACAATCCATGAGCACAAATGAAAAGGAACCATATTTTCCCACCATGCTTCGTCAAAAAAAGAACCGAGTCTTGATGGCACATCTACAGCCTAGAGACTATTCGGACGTCCTTCTTACTACTGCAAAGAACAGACGCGGCATCAACAAGGACCCAAGGGTCAAATAAAAGTGGGGTAATATCAAAATCCTAGCCTTTTCTTGACGTTCTTCTCATTCCAGCAGGCTGCAAACGCAACGTCATCAAAAGGACCCAAGGACCAAAGCAAAAATGGAGTAATGGAAAAACCTTAGCTCCAAGTCTTGATGGTACATATACAACCTAAAGACTATTTGGACGTCTTTCTTACTCCAGCAAAGTACAGACGTGACGTCAACAA
This sequence comes from Agapanthus africanus, assembly GCA_030015575.1. NCBI lineage: Eukaryota > Viridiplantae > Streptophyta > Magnoliopsida > Asparagales > Amaryllidaceae > Agapanthus > Agapanthus africanus. The sequence goes on along the minus strand of JASDDO010000031.1, from coordinate 682,310,162 downwards.
GGACCCAAGGGTCAAATAGAAGTGGAGTGACGGCAAAATCCTAGCTCCATATCTCGATGGCAATATCTACAGCCTAGAGATCATCTCGACGTTCCTCCCCATTCCAGTAGGGTGCGGACGCAACTATAAAATGAAATTGGATCGATGGCATATTCCAAGCTTTAGACCTTGACTACGATATATACAGCATAGAGATCATACAGATGTCTACCTTACTTCAGTAAAGAATCAGTACGACACCAAAACAAAAAAATGAAGTGACGGTATATTCCTAGCTTCAGGTCTTGACGGCAACACATACAAAGCCTAAAGACCATTGGAGATCATCCCATTCTAGAAGGGTGCAGTTATGACTCATCGGGCTTCAAATTAAGCCTAACCTCAAGTAGAAAGTGCCACGGAAAATACCTAATGCTTGCTTTTCCGACGGTAAAATGGATACTACAATCTAAGAAGATTATTTGAAGACATCTTGTCCAGCCTCAGAAGGGTCAGAGAAACGACAGTCGCGGGGCTTCTCGAACAGCAACCTAAGAGATTGCATATTGAGAAATATATCAACCAACGTAACGGTACGATAGATTTAAACCCAGTACCACAAACATAACGGACTCCTGTCATAAAAGAGTAGGGTTTATCTAAATTTTACGTTAGGATACACCTGAGAGATCCTCTCGACTTGTCTTAACTCGTAGGAAGAAACATCTTTATGCGACCCTTATGGCTCATAAAGGTGAAAAGTCTTAGGCGACGGGGATATCAACTTGTTTCTTAAGCATTGTTGCCCTACAAAGAGGTCAAGACTGACTCTTGTATACTATCCATGGGCCACATTGGAAAAAATTGGTAGAATACGCCGCCATCAAAACAGAAAGGTGCAACTCACGGGCCTTAGGGCTTAGAATTACATTTCTTAAGGATTGAGATTTGAGGTTTACTTACAAACATACGCGTACTTGGATGAGAAATAGCATTGAAAGTATGCTGATTTATATACGCCTGTGGAAGGTTAGCGCATGACACGTGCACACGTGCAGACTGCATATATGTTTAAACGATACAATCAGAGAAAGAACATGTGTTGGAAATGAAGCATCGGCAGTCAACGATAAAAAGAACACATTTAAATAAAAAAATTATTCTACGGGGAAAAGATCACTAAACATGGGATTAAAACTACAAGGGTTTACAAAACATTAAATAAAGTTTTCTAAAGCCTTCTCAGCCTTCTCCACCATATCGAAGAGGCGATCCTCATGAAGAGTCGCTCCCCATCGATCAATACCGTACTCATTGGCGAAAACAGACATGATGGCCCGCTGAGCCCGTATCTGGCTCAGCAAATGAACGGAGTGATCCTTCAGAGGCTTGGTAATCAAGCATGCCTCATGAACACAGTCGATCTTGTCCTCCGTTGCGTCGAGTATCGCCGGAGTCATCTCCGCTGGATGAGGAGGAATATCATCGAGCACGGCTAGGAAGATCATCCGGAGCCAAATAGATCCGACGAGGAGAGGAGATCCTCTACGGGTCAGGAGCTCGTGCATCACCGTATCACAATGATCATCCGTAAGAGCAGGATTCGCTAAACGTGCAACAAAACAAGAAATAATTTCCTCGATAAGCACCTCCTATGACTGCCAAGGAGCAAGTGGACGATTATAGGCCATGACTCTCTGTTAAAATGGTTCTTTCCTTGTAAAGGAGAAGAAGAACATTGCTTCACATTATAAAGAGAAAGTATTCAAGTCTCGGCACAGAAAATATTGTGAAACTATTTCCAAGCTCTAACTAAAAGAAAGCGTTGGAAAAGAAAATGTCGACTCAAGAAAAAATGTAATAATTGAGACAGCTCCTCATGTATTAAACACGTGAGCGTTTATATGCAAAGTATATAAGCGCTGATAACAAATAAACAAAAGGACCAAACTGGCCTCACGTGTTAAACACGTGAACGATTATATGCAAAGTTTATAAGCGCTGAGAATAAACAATCAAAATAGGGCTAAACTAGCCTCACGTGTTAAACACGTAAGCCCTTATATGCAAAGCATATAAGCGCTGAGAATAAATAACCAAAAGAGGGCAAACTGGCCTCACGTGAGCGCTTATATGTAAAACATATAAGCGCCGAGAATAAACAATCAAAATAGGGCCAAACTGGCCTCACGTGTTAAACACGTGAGCGCTTATATACAAAACATATAAACGCTGAGAATAAACAACCAAAAGAGGGCAAACCAGCATCACGTGTTAAACATGTGAGCGCTCATATGCAAAGCATGTGAGCGCTAAATATAAGCAGATTAAAACCCACACCGGGGTCACGTGTTAAACACGTGAGAACATGCTTTTTAGCTTCTCATAGAATTAAATTCTATATAGAGAACTGTCAGATCAAAGATTCAATGGTGATTAAAAATCATCGAATATAGAATTAAATTCTATTGGCAAAAATATATCCCTTATCTTTCTAAATGAGAATAATATTTTCGGTTAAATATAAAGCTGTTGATCAAATATCCAATGAGATGGGAAAATATTTCCCTATATCTTTCTAAACAGAGAAAGATGAGCTCTGTTAAACAGAGAACCCTTGGATTAAAAATCCAATGGTGATTAAAAATCGCCATATGACAGAATTAAATTCTGTATATGGGAAAATATTTCTCTAATCTTATTAAAAACAAGAATATATATTCTGTAAAACAGAAATTCTCAGGATTTAAAATCCAACGGTGGATAAAATCCCCCGAACAATTTTTGAGGCCAATTAAATCAATTGGTTTCTCCCAAATGAGAAATTTTCTCAAACTAATTAACAATTTTCCACTCCTATATAAAGGATCTGAGACTTCAAGTCTCAGATCGAGAATCGACCCCATAACCTTCTCTAAAAAACTGAGAATTTACTTCTCCTCGAGGAAGAAGATTCTCGCTATATTAAATCTTAGGTAAAGAAAAGCAGAGATAAACATATCTCCTTTGTCTAACATAAATAAAAAGAAAAAATAAGGGTTTAACCCATCATAAAAAGAACTTAGTTCTTTCTCTGGTTCTGAGATCCGTAAGATAAATCTCCCCACAAGTTGAGAATTTAATTCTCATTTGGAGATTCTGTTTTTCAGACTCAAAATCTAGGGAAAAGAATTAGAGAGAAAATAAGAGAGAAAAGACAAAGATTTCAAGAATTTAATTCCTTCAAAAATAATTATAGGGTTTAACCCTATATAAAGAACTTAGTTCTTATAAAAAAACAGAAGAACTTATTTCTTAAATAACATCGATTCCAGATCTTCAAAACATAGATCTTGGTGATCATTAATGGCCAAAACGCCATGAAACAGAAGTTAAATTTCTATAAAAAGAGGTTAAATCTGTAAAGGAACCCAGTGTCTCACATGAAACACACGCAAGCGTTCTCTAAAAGAAAAGAACTCAGCGACTCACATGCTTCCCACATGAGCGCCAAACAAAAGGAGCTCAGCGCCTCATGTGCTTCCCATATGAGCGACCAAAAATATAAAATCAACGCCTCACGTGTTTCCTACTTGAGTGCACAGAGGTGAAGAATCAGTGGCTCACGCGAAACACACGTGAGCTCCATACAAAGTGCTAAGCACTATATATACCTGGTCAAAATGACTAAGTGTTTGGCACCGATTGGGCAGCACCCATGTCTGTACGCCTCACGTGCTTCCCATACAAGCACCTGAGCTACAAATAAGTTCATAACACTTCTGAATAAAGGGAGAAAGCCCAAGACTGAGCAAACAGAGCCATAAACAAGTGCTTAGCACTACTGAATAAAAGGAAAAAGACTGAGCAGACCAATCCCAAATTGGCTAATTCCATCTGAAGTTCTCTTGCAGCTGAGCCTAAATGCTCTGTTGTGGGATCTTAATAAAATTTAACCAACCTGAAAATACCGCTAAGTTGATCTTAGTCTCAAATAAGTCTAACGTATCCTTAGTTAAAATGAATTGAGCCCAGACGCTCACACACACACACACATATAAGTTGATCTTAATCTCAAACCAGATTAACGATCCTTAAATGAAACCGAAAATTCTTGAACTATGGAAATACATACAACCTAAGTTCAATCCCCAAATCTAAAATATACAGATTTAGACTAATTCACGCCCAACGGGCGACGACATAAATTAGTCTCCATATACAATCCACGGACAACCAAAATAAAACAAATATAACATGATACGAAGTGACCTATCGGAGCAGAAGAAAATTGTTATCACAACGCGATAACGTAATTAATTATAAGGGCTTGCGCCTCCAGGGAAGAGTATCTCCACAATCAAAAACCCCACACAAATGAGGGGGAATCTGATGAATTCCACTACAATGGTCACATCTGTCCAAACCTCCGATATACGGTGCCATAAATCAATTTGGTACCTTCAGAGAGGTGGATGGATATGTCTAAATAGCATCTGCCCCCAAATTCAGGCTAGACGTCTTCGCGTCTCAGTCCGGTCTTCGGCGGTAAACAGGCTACTTGATTTTATTTATTCATTTGTTCTAACTATTCAAGCATGGTTGCATTATTTCTATTGAAAATAATATGCTTGATATTTTGAAAGGCTTAGCCATTCTTCACTAGTTGCTTGATTCTACACTTAGCTTTCTCTTTTCTCATTTGATCATTTCTTCTTCCTCAAACCCTGACCCTCTCATGATTTGAGAAACCATGGGTTTATGAGATAATCCAATCCAATTAACACTCTACATATTCTAAGCTACCTAAATTAGCAAACGGTACTTTAGTTATCTCAAGTTTGAGGTTGGAACTTGAATTATAGACTCTCAGGTGGATTTTCTTCGACATGAGGAGGCCGACGACCAAGCTCGATCCCGACGGACGAGGAGCCTAAGAAGGAGATTAAGAAGACCTGAAAGACTTGTTCATATAGGTATAATCACTTTCACAGTAGATTGGTACATTTGCAGGTTTTGTTATCTAGGGCTTAAGTAGATCTTGGGATTAGTCGGTGTTGCCCGCTTAAAAATTGTTTTTTGAAAATTCCGCCTCTCTACGAACCTAATAGAGTGTGTGACATTGCCTAACATAGTATCAGAGCCACTCTATAAGTCTTAGATAGCTTGTAGCGACATTTGAAATCAGCCGTTTTTATTGCGCATGAAGTGCCGACAAAAACATTCCCTAAAATTGATGTTTCGGCACATTTGCACATCCCGTGGGCTCACGGTTTGAACTGAGAAGCCACAGGGTGAAGAATGGGCAGCCCGAGGAAACCTCGGGGAGGACTGAAAGTCAGGCCTACCCCCCAAGACCACTACGAGGCATCCTTGGTGGGTGGTAACCCGAGAGCACCCTAACTGGGTGCTCTCGGGTCTCGCTACCCTATGGGGCGACCTCGTGGTAGCCTCCGGGGGTGGGTACCCTCCTAGGCTCCCGAGTCGACAGTTAATTTTTCCCCCTTCTCCTCTGTGAAGATTCAGGTTTCGAGTTCGTTTCGACTTCTGGATTGGCTTAAAACGATTTTTTTGGGACTTTAGCTCACTGGATTTTCAAATCTTGGAAAATCGGTTTCATTTGCTAATTGTGCGTGGAATTCTAACGTCGTAGTTTTCTTTACTTGCTTCTGTGATGCGTATATGTGTTTTTTAATATCTTCTAATCGCTATACGTCGATTAGAAGGGGTTGCACGCATCTTGTTTTATTTGTGGTGTTACTTGTGATATCATTAAGATGTTTTTAACAGATTGTCATGATGGATAGCCTATAGTGCAATGTTTTTTGTACAGTTTTGATTCATTTATATATTCATTATTGCGGGGCGAGCGTCCGACATGTGGACTATCATTTCTTCCTGGTTGTATGTTCTTTTATTGGGGCACAGCCGGGTTAAGGTCGATGTCACCACTGTATATATTTTTTCTTCTCTATATTAGGATTACCCCGCGGCGGAGTGCTCAAGTAACCGGGTTCTAGATGACAACGGGCCTCCATCTCATGACGTTGAGACCAGAGTGTCTTACTCTAGAATTGGCGGGCTATTCGTCGCACTCGTAGGCGGTATAGGATGACCCACGGTAGAGTGCTCAAGTTACCGGATTCCGTGAAGTGTTGGGTTGTCTATTCACTTAGTTGATTAGGGTTGCCTCTCTTCTGGAATTGGCGGGTAACTTTCCGCACTCGTAGGGGTCTTGGTTATGCATTGTATAGGCTATCCGCACGACCGGAGAACGTCGGGTTTCATTTACGGCTCGAATGAAACCCGGGGCTCCAAGATTATCCGCTTTTTCATATTGCTTATCGCTTTTCTATGATGGTGCTTATATCATGTCTGGGACGAATGGTTATATATATATATATATATATATATATATATATATATATATATATATATTAGTAGATATTGTATATTTTTTGCATCCGCGCTAGTCCAGCCCCCGCTCTGTCGTTTGTTAAGTAACCTAACGGTGTATGAAGGGCCCCGTGGCGAATGTGGATGACATATACGTATATTGTATTTTCGTTTTTTCTGGTATGATAGGAATTAATTGATGGGACCGCATTAATTTTGATTAATGCAAGAAAAATAAACCTAAAAGATGTTGTCGGAATAAATTTCAAAAAACTATAGTCGTATTCTTTCTCTTTGCATAGTGGTATTCGTTTAGGAATATCTAGCATCTCATTCGAGGAGGAAAGAGTCTAGATTCCTTCACAAAGAGTGGCCTCTTGAGAAAAAGTTTATGTTACTATAGATTACTCGATTTTCTTCAAAACCACTAGTTTTCAAAAGCGGACCCTAAACCACTCCTTTTCGAAACCACTCGGTTCCTTCAACGATATCAAGTTCTTTATGTTAAAGGTTTTCGCCAAAAATCAGCCGTAGCTCTCCGTCATTTTCTACGAGTAGTACTCAGTATTCGTGCTATGTTTGTTGATTCCGTCAAGGCGTAGTGTACGGTAGCTAAGTGGTGTTTTTTGTATAGCATTAGATGCAATTGGTTAGGACAGTCGTGTGGGTTTAATGCAATCAAGATAATGATGGGATGAACTTGATTAGGACTCTTTGATTTGTTGACCCCGTCAAGGTCACTAGAGTCCTAAGGGCAAAAACCATATCGGGAGTTTCAAATATACCGAAAAATTTCTAGAGTTGCATACCTTCTAAAGTGTGGTGACTAAAGTGGCTTCCATCTAGGTTATCACACAATGATAGTTGGATTCCGATCTCACTGATGAGTAGGATTACTCTTGGGAGATATTTTCACTTCACAATTAGCTAACCTATTAGGTGTCTAGAAATGTGTTAATTGGACTACGCCTCTAGGGAAACAGGTTTTATTTTAATTAGGTCCATGCGAGAGCACAAGAAACCTCCCACGGAGTACCAACACCTATATGGCTGAACGGCTACCGAACTTGTAAGGTGTTAATGATCCCGACTAGTTCTCCTTTTTAAGGCTTGAAGGAGAATTCGGGGAAGAAGTACCAACATCCTATTTAGATAAAATAACCCCGTCTAGTTCCTGACTAGTTCTCCTTCGGAGTACCAACATGTTGTTTAGATAAAATAATAACCAATCTATACTTGCAAGAGTGCACGCTGAGTGTTTTCTTTTCTCTCTCTCTCCAGGTAATAATCATGTCACGCCTTAATCAAGATAACAAAATGTATGACTTGATCGACCCGGATTCTTATTCGAGGCTGGGGAACGTCGTTTCGGCTTTAACTTATGACAATTGTCACGAGTATGAGTAAGGGAAAGAGGATTACATGAATTTCTTGATGACCCTAACGAAGAAGAAGTATACTATTGCGTCTCCTTCAGGTGTTCTTGTTATTGAGAACTATTTTTCAATCTGTCCTACCACCTGGGTACTAGATACCGGATTAGGATATTCATTTAGTTCTTCCGATCGAAGCCATCCATATACTTGCTTTCCTTTCGTTTGGAGCCTCCATCTCTTAGGCTGTTAAGCGTAAGGTCTGCTTGGTCCAACTCTGATGGTCGACCGTGTGTGGCAGAGACAGCATCAGCTCGGCCTGTTGCCTGGGAAACCAGGAGAAAAGAAACCATCTCATATTTGTAATTTATTGTAGGGACTGAGAAAAATTAGGATGGTTTGACCTGCTGATATATCTCTCAGAGTAGGTAACGGAGCACAAGTTGATGCTGCTACCGTCGGTGAATATCAACTAGTATTACCAGGCGGCAATACTATGATTTTGAACAACTGCTACTATATACCTTCCATGCTTTGCAACATCATATCAGTTTCTTTACTTGATAAAGATGGATATAACTTTTTTCTAGATAGAAATATTATAAACATTTATCTTAATCGGGTATTGGTTATAGAAGGTACACTGTGTAATGGTATCTACGTTCTAAATCAAAACAAAATTTTCAACATACAAAACACACGCAAGAGGAAGAGTTCAAATACGAACGAAACCTACTTGTGGTATTGTAGACTTGGTCATATCAATGAGAAAAGACTAGCCAAGTTGCATAAAGATTGATTTCTGAATTCATTCAAATTTTCATCGTATGAAACTTGCCAGTCCTTTCTTAAAGGAAAGATGACCAAATCTCCATTCATCGGACACGGAAAAAGAGCTACAGAGCTTTTGGGAATCATACACAGTGATGTATGTGGTCCAATATCTATACATGCAAGGGATGGGTTCTCTTATTTCATTACATTCACTTATGATCTTTCTAGGTTCGGATATGTGTATGTTTTGAAACACAAATCTGAAGATTTTGAGAAATTTAAAGAATACAAAAATGAAGTAGAGAACCAGATAGACAAAAGTATCAAGATCTTCCGATCTGATAGAGGACGGGAGTACTTAAGCACGAAATTCCTTGACTATTTAAAAGAGAATGGTATTCTCTCTCAGCTTACTCCTCCGTATACACCACAGCATAACGGTGTGTCAGAACGGAGGAATCATACCCTATTGGATATGGTTTGCTCAATGATGAGTGATACTGAGTTACCTCTTTCATTCTGGGGTTATGCATTTCAGACAGAAGCATACCTACTGAATTATGTTCCAACCAAATTCGTGCCTAAGACTCCATATAAAATGTGGAGGGGAAGGAATTCATATCTTAAGAGATTTAAGATATGGGGTTATCCGGCCTATATGAAAACTCAAAAACCGGACAAACTTAAGGCACAATCAGTTCTTTGTAAGTTTGTAGGATAGCCTAAGAATTCCCCAGGATATCTGTTCTACCACACCAAAGAACAGAAAGTGTTTATTACTCGCCACACCATCTTTTTAGAGAAGGAATTTCTTGCAAAAGAAATTAGTGGGAGAACGGTAGAACTAGAAGAAATTCCATAAGGACAAACGGCAACTGATGATTTGGTAGAACCAGAGAATTCAATAAAACCAGACGATCCTCATCCACTCCGCAGATCTAGTAGGATTTCTCATTCGCCCGAGAGATACTATGGTTTTCTTATAGACAGGGATCTAGAGGATTGCATCTTGGAAGAAGATGATCCTAGTAGTTTCAAGCAAGCTATTACCAGTAGGGACTTTGATAAATGGCTGGGTATTATGCGATCCGAAATGGAATCCATGTACGCCAATAAAGTTTGGACCTTGGATATTGCTTCTCCTGTGGTAAAACCCATTGGATGCAAATAGATCTTCAATTGGTGTAGATAGACAGGTAAAAACCTATAAGGCTATACTTGTTGCAAAAGGTTTTCGTCAAAGACCCTGTATAGACTATCACGAAACCTTTTCTCTAGTGGCTATGCTCAAATCCATTCAGATCCTACTTACAATTGTTGCTTTCCATGACTATGAAATCTGGCAGATGGACGTAAAAACGGATTTTATGAATGGAAGTTTGGAAGAGTGCGTTTATATGGATCAGTCGGAGGGATTCGTAGACAGTGGGAGCAGCGAGAATGTGTGCAAGTTGCTTAAATCCATTTATAGATTAAATCTGGCATCGCGGAGCTGGAACATCAGTTTTGATGAAACAGTCAAGTAATTTGACTTCATCAAAAACAATGATGGGCCTTTTATATATAAGAAGATTGTAGAAAGAACTGTCGTATTCCTAATCTTGTACGTGGACGACATACTTTTGATAGGAAATGCATTCATATGTTATAATCGGTCAAGCTATTCTTGTTACAAAGTTTCTCCATGAAAGACATTGGTGATGCCTCCTACATTCTGGGGATTAAGATCTACAAAGATAAATCCAAGAGATTGTTGGAACTTTCACAGTCCAGCTACATAGAGGCCATACTAAACAGATTTAGTATGGAAGATTCCAAGCGTGGTAATATACCCGCATTGAACGGAATCACCCTCTGCAAAGAGATGTCTCCCAAGACTGATGAGGAGAGCGTTCGCATGAGCATTTTACCCTACACTTCGACGGTAGGATCTATAATATATGCGATGATATGTACCAGACCAGATGTAGATTACGCGCTTAGCGTGGTGAGACAGTATCAATCGAACTCAGGAGAGAACCACTGGACAGCGGTGAAGAACATTCTTAAGTATCTGAGAAGGACTAAGTAACTGTTCTTGGTGTACGGTAATGGGGACCTCCAGGTGCAGTCCTTTACCAACTCGAGCTTCCACAGTGACAAGGATGACAACGAGTCTATCTCGGGTTTTGTGTTTACCCTCAACGAAGGGGCGGTTTGTTGGAAGAGCTCCAAACAGGACACCGTCGCAGACTCAACGATGGAGGCTGAATACATTGCTGCCAATGATACCTCAAAAGAAGCGGTCTGGATAAAGAAGTTCATTACCAAACTTGAGGCGGTTTCGTCCATTGTTAATCCAATACCTTTGTATCGTGATAACAATAGGGTTATGGATTTAGCGAAGGAACCACGGTCCCATCAGAAATCCAGATACTTCTTGAGGCGGTATCACCTGATCGGGAAGATCGTTGATCGCCGGGAGATCGAGGTGCGGAGAGTAGACACAAATGAAAATACGACAGATCCATTCACCAAGGCCCTCCCTTAAGCACAGATCGAGAGACTATTTGAGATGTTGGGTATGCAATACGCCAACAACTGATCCTAGTGCCGACGTTGGGTACTCGATACGCCAATATATGGCCTTAGTGTAAGTAGGAGATTGCTGGATATGTATGCCCTAGAGGGCATTATTGTATATGTATACAAGTGGATGCTTGGACATATGTATATACAGGACAATCTTCCTCGATATGATAATATGCTATTTGATTTTTCTTTATCTTAACATGTGGATATGTTTTACTTGTTATTACGTATCGTTAATACATGTTGATAAAACCTGTAGGATCATTGCTTGACTACCAGTGTTATGATGGCAATCATACATGTGAAGGTCGGGTAGTCCATGAGCACATCCTTATATGTCCCTAGTCGTAAGAGTATCGAGACAGGGCATCGATACTCCGGAGTAGACTGGTGTATACATTTCTAGACCCCGACGAAGGGCGATGGTTAGTCCCACAGCCATTGGTCTTTGGCACCTAAGATCGTATACAGGTGCTCACTAAAGGTGAGTGCACTGAACGGACTCGCCGAGAACTGGTTAGATGGTATTATACCAATCGTCAGATAGTTGTTCTCTGGTGACATGAGTTCAGATAGTCTGTCTACCTGAGGTCGTCATTTTTCTTGTGTGAGTTCCCATTGTGTTTTGATTACTACCCTACCATGGCTTTATTGAGTCGTACAAACAGGTTTTAGCTGGGTACAGTCCTGAGCCATATGGAGGTAGTGAGTGATTGTCGGGGATTCGTCCCTCCCGGTATAGGGAGTTGATGTTGTGCTATATTCGGTTGACCAATACCATAAGTCCCTGTCCAGGGCGGATTGAGAATTACTAATAGGTAGATTGGTAGATTTTTGAATGGTCTTGAGCCACATCGGCACGAATTGTCAGGTTATTAGGGGTCTGACGTTTTCCACTCTCTAGACCCGGCATGCGATACTCTCAGACAAATAGACCGGACTGTGTGGAGATTGTCACGGATAGGTTCAGTTTGCTCGTCGGCCTTCTTTTCGACAGGTACCTGGGTAGCCGTTATGTACAACTAGTGCCGCTGGTATGATTGTGGTTAAACCTACTGGCAGCATACTGTCGAGTCTTTAGAGTCCTACAAAGAGGGTTTTCCTGGTTCAGACGAAACGATGTAGAGTCCGTATAGTTTTACGTGCAGGGTTTCGATCATATACGTGTACTAGCTATACGGATTTTGTTCGGACGGATAATACTAGCAGGCTTAAGATTAAGCCGCATTCTAGTATTATACTATTGGATCATTTTATCTCTTGGTATTCGTATTTTTGTAGTATGAATACGGATATGTATATACAGTGGGGGTATTCCAATAATTTCACTAGAATGGTTTTAGAAGAAGACACCTCATTTTGTTTTAAATCTATTTGTTTAAATAGATAATGAGGTGGAGGGATGAGGTGTATTAAAGCGTGGTTGAAACATGGCTACTTGATTTTATTTATTCATTTGTTCTAACTATTCAACCATGGTTGTATTATTTCTATTGGAAATAATATGCTTGATATTTTGAAAGAATTGGCCATTTTTCACTAGTTGCTTGATTCTACACTTAGCTTTCCTTTTCCTTATTTGCTCTCTTCTTCTTCCTCAATTCTTAACCCTCTCATCAGTTGAGAAACCATAGGTTTATGAGATAATACAATCCAATTAATACACTACATCTTCTAAGCTATCTAGATTAGCAAACTAGGTACTTTAGTTACCTCAAGTTTGAGATTGGAGCTTGAACTATAGACTCTCGGGTGGATAGTCTTCGATGTGAGGAGGCCGACGACCAAGCTTGATCCCAACGGACGAGGACCCTAAGAAGGAGATCAAGAAGATTCGAAGGACTTGTTCATATAGGTATAATCACTTTCACAGTAGATTAGTACCTTTGCAAGTTTTATTATGTAAGGCTTACGGAAGATCATGAGATTAGTCGGTGTTGCTCGCTTAAAAATTGTTTTTTGAAAATTATGTCTCTCTACGAACCTAGTAGAGTGTGCGACACCGCCTAACATTAAGTTTACAGGTCTTGACTGAATCCATGAATATACAGAGTGTACAAGTTTAGGTTCAAGTTATGTTCAAGTATTCATATCAAGTTCATGTCAATTCGTGTTCATGGTTCAGGTCAAGTAAAGGATTCATGTCAAGTTCAAGGATTCTTGTCAAGTTCAAGAATTCATGTTCAGCTTCAAATCAAATTCGAGTTCAAGTCAAGTTTAGGTTTAAGTTCAGGTTTAAATCAAGTTTCAAGTATTCAAGTCAAGTCATGTAGAATGTCATGGGTTTTGATTATATATGATTCGATATTCATGTGATTTAAGATGGAAACCAGTGCACATGGCCGTCAACATTTGTACCCTTTTCAAGGAAGATTGCTAGACGATTACTAGTTTATCTAAACTAGATAAACACTCACTTTCTCCGTCTCCCCAAGGTCTGGGGAAAAGATACCGTTTAAACCCATTGTTATCTAAATACCTTAAAAATTAGTTTATATAGTTTTGGTATTTTAGTTAACTTAGGTCATCTATGTAAAATATTTCATTTGAAAACTCGAGGGGGTTTTATGTAAAATACTTATTTTAAAAAAATAAACCTCTTTGGAGGCTTTTGGTAAAAATATATTAATTAGAATGTCAAGATTTAATAGAAGTATATTTTTGATTTTATGGTATTTTAGTGATAAACCTAGTTTTTAAAAGTTTATCGTATTTTAATGAAAAAACTATCCTTTTTTGGTAACTTGTGGGTATTTTCTTAAAAAAAATTAATTTTAAAAACTTGCTTAAATTGATATTTTAGAAAATAGTGATAACCCTAATTAACAATTTTTTTATATTTTCTTTTATGTTAAATTTTATAGAATTTGTTTATTTTCTTTTAAAACCGTATTTTATTTCTTTCGAGACCGAATTCTCCGTGAGGAATTTTGCATCTCACTCTACTATTCTCAGGATGTGCGATAATCCGCACCATCCATAAACGGTTTTCCCTAACGAGAGTTGTTAAGGCGTATTTGCAAGGGATAAAAATTCCTTATTTTACTTGAGAGTATTTTAGCGAAATACGTTTCTTTTGAAAAAAATGTTATAAATATGGAACCGTGCTATGTTTTCCATGTGTACATGTGGAATGGGTCGTTACCCCGTTCATGATATTTGTAACAACCTAGTTCATTTATACTAATTCCAGTCCCCGTATTTTATTATCTGTGGTATTTTCTTGATTTATCGTGTTTTAGGTGCGAATGGTATTTTACATTTTACATTGCATTCGACCCGATCCGCTTGCTTGAACTTATTTGATTCATATTTATAGACTACCCTGGCTTGTTACATAGACACGTGCAATGTAAACTGCATACTGGCATTTCATCTAGCATCGCATATTTTATCATATAAAATTTTAGGTCATGTAAAATAAATTATAATTGCATTTCATAGCTTGCATGATACCCCTAACCCCGTGGTAGCATCCGCGCATCTTGTTCTCGTCCCGTTCAGTGAAACGGACGTGTTTGGATAGCTATACGCATGTACGAGTATCCGTTCTTGGGGGTATGCATTTTCGTTACCTGAGCATCCGTTTTGAATTTTGAAAGTCGCATTTATTTTTCGTATTTTAAACCTGAATTTTTAGACCCGACTCGGGCGTGTTTTGGAATATTTTTGTATCCCGCCAAATTCAAATTTATTTAATTTAATATCTTTAAATTTTAAAATCAATCGTTTAAATTTTACCAACTAAAAATCTTTTTTCAAATTAAAATCTAAATCTAATAACAAACACTCTCTCTCTTTCTAACCCCGGCCCCACCTTTCTCTCTCCCTCTCTCAGCCTCTCTCTGTCTCTCTTCCTTTCTCTCTCTCTCCCACTAAATCGAATTTCCTTTCTCCTAACTATTCATTTCCCTCTCTCTCTCTCTCTCTCTCTCTCATCTCGATCTCTCTCTACCTCTTTCTCTCTCCCTCTCTCTCTCATCTCGATCTCTCTCTACCTCTTTCTTTCTCCCTCTCTCTCTCATCTCGGTTTCTCTCTATCTTTGTCTCTCTCATTCTCTCTTTCCCTTTCTCTTTCTCTCTCTCTCTCCCTATCTCTCTCTCTCTTCCTTTATAAATATAATTCTTTTTATTAAAACCCCATTCATTTCCCCACGTCCCCTCATTTTCTTTTTCTCTTCCTCCGCTGCCTCTCGTCGCGAGAACCCAAGCCCAGCCTCCTCCTTTGCCTCGTTGTCGTTGCCCCTCGTCCTCTTCTTCATCACCACGACCTCACATCTTCCTCCTCCACTTCCTTCCACTCTCTTCATTCCCCATATCCCGAAGACGCCTATCCCTGCACGCCCGCAACCTTCGAACCCGACCGAGCCTCGCCTCGCCTCGCCGTCGTCCACTCAACCCCGACGACCTCTCACCATTGACCCCCTTCACCCTCTTAGCCACCACATCCTCCTTCAACAGCCCTCAACCAATCACCGCATCCCTTCATCTTCGACCCAGCACTTCGACTCCCTCAGCCTCCGGCGTCTCCTGCCTCCGCATTCCACAACCGAGACCCGCCTTGTTCATCACCACCTCCTCCTCTTGCCTCCACCTTCTCTTTCTCCGCCTCCAACCATCACCTCAACCATCACCCACAACCCACTGGACACCCGAGCGCGACCCAACCTCACCGTCGGCAGAGCACCCCTCACCGTTGCCTTCATCATCTTCTTCTTCCCATCGAATTCAACCCCGCACCGAACAGCCATCGTCGTCTCAGCCGAACCCCATCGCCAGCAAACCTTGAACCTTACACCATCATCTTCATACTCGAACCTTTCTCCTTCTCTTCCTCTCCATCTCACCTGAAAGCCCTAGCCGTACCCATCTCCACCTCCTCGTCTCAACATCGAGAACCCAACCTTGCCTTCAAGCTTCACTGACCATTTCATCTTCTTCGTCTCGCCTCTACGACAACTCCAAAACCCTTGACATTCGACAGCCCTTTCGATGCGACTCTGAGACGAGAACCGAGGCTCCAATGATTGGACTGCATTTACGTGAAAGAAATTATCATTTCTCTGCCTCTTGATCTCCATTCCGTCAATGTTCGTTTGTGCGCGCAAAGTGTTCGACGAAATGCCCCAATAGAGATTTTCCGACGTTTTATCGCATTCTTGCTGCGTGCCGTGCATCTGTGGATCCCCGAAGCAAGTTAATCTTGCTACATGCTATTTAAATTATTTTATACCTATTTAATTGCATATTAAACCTGTTGTTTGAATCTAGTGTCCCATATTCCATTTTAACGTTTCGATGTTTCGTTTATATCATTTTAGATCTAGAACATGAAAACATATCTTATTGCATTTTAGATTACAATACACTGTACCAATATCCATATTTATATCACATAGTGCTTAGTTGTATACCCCACACTACCATTTTATAATTTGTAACTTTTCGAATACCCGTTTACATCCATCTCGTCGAGTATTTATACAATTGCGTCCATAGATCATATAATACATAATAGTGTGATATTAACATTCCATATTTGATAAAGTGTATTTTAATTAGTGGTGGAACTATAACCTTAACCCAAAACGATAACTGTGCATCCATATGTTTTAATCTGTACCTATTCACAATATTCCATTTTATTGTTCCATTGGTACCCCCACACATGTTTTTGTGTACCCATGCTTATTATAGTTTGATTATGAGCACCCACGCGACATTTGTGCACCCCTGACATGACTTGATATACCATTACTTGACACGACGTGTTACCGTGCACTTCTTGACATGACATGATACCTATACACTACCTGACTTGACCTGATGTACCATAGCTTTACCTGTTACCTGATCTTGTTACTAATGCCAACAACCTTGACATGTTGTCCCTACGGACATTTCCTGTTGTCTATCCAGACAAACCTGTACCTGCTTGATCCTGTGTTGGCATTAGCTCCAGATTTATTAATACCTGACTTGAACATATATAACTTGGGGGTATGGGGAAATCAATGATGAAACCTGACTTATAACTCGACGGTTCAATACCTTTATTGATCAGTCTTATGGGCTAGGCCAGCCCTGGGGTGATGCTGCTGACATCACTCGTCATTACCTACTACCTTTTACTGCCTTGCGGCACGTCTCAGATTCAGCCCGAGAGTCATAGACCGTGATCCCGGGCACGCACGGGATACTATTGAATTACATCGATGATTCATCAAATTGATTTCAAAGACTTAAGAGTAGTTAACCCAGTAGACCAGTTTAGATTACTCACTGCACATCATCTGTGCCTTACCCTTCACTGTCCTTATTTATGTTACTGTTATACCTTTATTATTGTTCATACTCGTCCCTGCATGTCTCGTTACCCTCTGATTATACTATTATTGATGTTATGACGCACTGACGTCTGGGTTTTGCATGGCCCAGATCCTCTACCTTTGTCGCAGGCTGATCAGGAGTACTGTCGCTGTTAGACCGAGCAGTGAGGATCCTGTTGGTATCCAGTTTTACTTTCCAGGTGTTTTATTTATTGGATCTTTTGCTTCCGCATATTATATTATTTCTTGACTCGTTTATTCTGGCTCATGGACATGTACTAGATAGTTTATTTACTTTCCTGTTCTTGATATCTCTACAGCCGTAATGTGACTGTAGAGGGATTTTTCCTATCCACAGGTAGCATGGTTGGCTCTGTCACGTGCCTATCTTAGCGCACTCTGAGAAGCGGGGCGTGACAATATTATCTAAATAGGTTAACAATAAACTACCATCAAGATTAAAATAAGAACGTGGTATTTATCCGAATATTATTTAACACTAGTAAACTGATTTTAAATTCATGAAAACATATCAATTTGGCATGGTACACAAGGATGATATAACGTTAGATAAGTGATGTTTTCATGATAACAGTTGTGTCAAGTTAGAACCATAATTTCCAAAGAATTGTTTTTTTAAAATTATTTTCATGTCGATGTGAGAGAAGAATAAAGAGAGAGAGAGAGAGGGAGGGAGGGAGGAAGACTTACGGGTTGCACTATCTTGATTGGATAGTAGAGAAGGGGTAAGATTCGGTTGGAAGAATCGAGACTGATGATGAAGCGGAGGAACGAGCTCTAGATCAACAACGCCACGAACGATCTTTAGCGGACCTTGAGCTAGGCTTGGACTTGAGAGATGGAACTTTTTGATAGGATTTGGAGTGGAAATTTCGGAATATCTTAGAAGGGATGAGTAAAGAATAGGGTACGTATTTATAAGTGAAGGGAAAAGGGGTATGATAAATAAAAATAGAATTAAAGTTGGGATTAAAGGGTGTAAATAGGGTATTCAAATGCTGGGGAGTTTCTGTATTGATTTGAGAGTTTTGGGGTATTAAAACAGGCAGTGGGGAGTCGATTAGTCGCCCGTGCAAAAGAAGAAGACTTTTGGGGTCAGGGGGTAGCCGATTTCGGCCGAAACTCGGCCAGGTTGGGGATTCTGGGTCGGGTCTTAGGTGGTAGGCTCGGGTCATTTTGGTGAGTCCAACAACATATATCTTTTCTTCTGACTTTCCGTAACTCCGTGTGATACTCGTACAAACTCTTGGGCTTCCAAAACGTTAAAAAAGAAAAAAAATAAAATATCGGTGCTGATAGGATTCAAACACGCGGGTTATACGACAGCAGTGTAGAGACTTAACCAATGAGTTATAAGGAGTTTCTTGTATTTAATTCATAAGAATTACTTATAACTCATAGTCAGAATTGAAAACAATATGTTTTATTAATTAAAACAAAATGGACTGTACATGGAATTTAGAGTCGTTACATGCTATCCACCTTGTTTTCAATTCTCAAGAAGAATGATGCAACCGAATAAAGAAACAAGATGGTTACGAGAAACATCGAGACGGCAATGAAAAGTTTATACATTCGTTTTCGTAGCGTCGAAATATGATAATTGGGAAAACAAGAAGAGATTCGATGGGATAGAATTCAAGAATGCAGTCGTTACATATTGTTAAAGTCTAACTATGAAATATGGTTGCATGTTCTATCAACAATATATTTTTAATGATTCCATACACTTGATCTACAAATTTTCATGAAGTGGTTTATGATAGCACGAATGGATTTGATATAATAAGAATATTTATTTGGGTGTGGAATTTGGCGGCATGACAAGGGGTGGATTCAAAAGAAGAAGAAGAAAAGGAAGGTGACTTACTTGCGGTGTGAATTGGTATAGCAACCAATTCACCGTCAGTTAGGAACTAGATTGATCATTTACGCGGTAAAAAGGCTTTGATACGTTGGTGTTGCGGTGTTTACGATGGCGACGGTGTTGGGTGACGACAACGTTGTTGATGATGACGAGGAGAAGTTAGGGAATGCCCGATGAGATAGTTTTGTAGCCGCGGTGGTTCTTAAACGGAGCTTCGACATCGGAAGCTTAAAATGATCTTCAAGAGTTTTTGGGAAGGAATTTGAGATAATTTTTTGAGTAGAAATGAGCTGGGATGGCCATGGGTATTTATAGGAAAAAGTATGGGGGTGTAGTGAATTAAAATGAGACATTAAAATAAGATATTAAAATAATATAAAAGAGTGTTAATAGGGTATATGAAAGGTTGGGAGTTCACTGGTTTGAATGGGCCAGTTTGATGCATAGAAATGACCAGGTGGAAGCTCAAGAGACGCATGTGGATAGGCGGGGGATGTTTGGTGCAACATGGGCCGACCAAACATGGGTAGGGACAGCTCCAAGTCAGACAAAGGGGTTGGGGTTTGTGTCGAGTGTTCGGTTCAGTACAAGTAGTCCATTTTCATATATCTTTTTCATTAAAACTTTTTGAAACTTCGTCAAATGCCCGTAAAACTTTCAAGAACTCTAAAACGATAAAAAGAATTTTAAATAAAATAAATAAAGATGCACGGATTCAAACACGCGGGCTATGGAACAGCGGTGGAGGGTTTTAACCAATGAACTAAAAGGAGTTTCCTACTTTTATTTAACAAGAATAATTTATAACTTGTTAAAAGAACAGAAATACACTCTTTTATTAATATTGAAATAATAAAAATGTACGGAAACTTCACGGGGACGTTACAAAAATTCTCAAATTCAATTCTAAATAAGTGAAATAATTGTCTATTTTTACTTTAGAACTTATTTGTGTTGTTTAGAGTTGTATTTGAGCATTTTTTTATGGTTTCGATCAACAACTAGAATTCAAGAGGTATACCGTACAGGATAAACAAGAGTGTTTTGTGCGGTTTACTCTTGTCATTTTTAACCAGAGGCACGGAAATAGGAATCCCCTTACAAGGAAAAGGAATGTCTTCACAAAGACCTCAGCAAAGGAAAATTGTCACAATTTTGGGATGATTATGCTCTCTTAGGCATGTTAAAAATACTCGAATCTAATTATCCGATCTGAACTTGATCCGATAAAAGCGACCCGATCCCGAACCGAACCCACTAAGTTTTTAATCGGGTTAACATGACCTAACCTCTTTAATAAACGGATTGAGTATGGGTCATGTATCATGACCCGCTTCGATCCGTTGACCCGAATACATTATCTAAAATCGTTCGTTTTCTATCTAGTTCCTTATTTTCTGACCTTTTCAGGTTCTATTTTCTGAATATATGCAAATTTATTCATGAGTGTCAAATTTGTAATGGTTAATTTATATTGATCATACATAAAACAAAAAAAGAAGTAATGAATGAACTTATGTCGGGTAGGGGAACCCGATTATGATCCGATCTGAACATTGAACGGGTTGGGTCGATCCGACCCGAATATTAAATAGATCAGGTATGAGTCTTTAAAATCTAACATGACTATTAATTGGTCGGATCAACCCGAACCCGATTTTGGACCGGTCAAAGGTGAACTGACCCAATTATGACCTAACCTGATCGACACGTTGCACACCCATATGCTCTCTATTGTGTAACTTGCAATGCACTCCTTTTTCAAAACTAATTAATCTGAAATTTACTTTCTTAATAATAAGGTCAAATAACGAATAAGCAGACATTATATTGAACAATTCAATCGCATCATTACCAGTACAAGTTGCTAAATATTACTATTTGCCAATTAATTAAATAAGTGATGATGCTCAATATCGGTGATCTTTCAGATCATGACACGTGGCAGATGACGTGTCCCAGAGAATGCAAGAAAGGACCTACAGTGGCCGACCATACCACTTCTATGCCCGTCCTACAACAAAGCTGGCTTGCCTCCGAGCCCCCAGCACAATTGGCATCCTCGGCCCCACAGCTCGTCTCCGGGCTACCGCACAACCAAGATATCTTGGCTCTCCGGCTCGTCCGCGAGCTCTCCCGCCGATGTCATCTTCCTCGGTCTCATCGACCGACCAATGGCACCGCTCACAGACACAACCGCCATCCCGCGAATCTCGACATGCGCGAGATATCCGCCGGCCACATCCCACGTTCCACGCCATCACGATCCCCCATTAACGAGCATGTCTCGTCATTAATGAGAGATCCCGCTCATCACGCGGGCGTGACGTCGGGAGCGTAACTGCCGGCGTGATTCTCACACCTGCCCTGCCAGCTGCCACCGCTATTTAAACCCCTTCTTCAGACTGTTCAAGTAAGCCATTTTTACTCCACTAAGCCGTTACTTTGCTCGGATTTCCTCTCTAACTTGATCGTCGGAGGGTCCTCGGTGGTACAACCACCCCGAGACTTCCTTGCAGGTAGCTCGGTGACAGCTAACCTCAAACCCATTGAGATCCATACGCTTCAGGAGCCTTCCTCCAGACCCAATCTCAGCCATCCATCGCCGCCATCAGCAGATCAACGGAAGGTAACATCTTGGCACGATCCAGGTCGCGTCAGCTGGCGCCATCTGTAGGAACTCGGAATTTTCCACAAAAACAAAAGTTCATCTTCCGATCCCAATCTAATAGCGAGCGTTCATCATGACGATCCAAGCACCAGCCGCCACCTGCCCCTCAACAAAGGCGCGGAAGAACCTCCTCCCCCGAATACCATCAACGCCCTTTCCGGCCGGATAGACCGACTCGCATCCTTCGTAGAGGCGCTCATCCGCGTCCAAACGGCAGGGTAAGATCCCCAGGTCGATGCTCCACCTCGTGAAGATTCTGCTCGCGTCGGCACCACCGACCACTGCCTTGCCCACATTTGGCGGCGGTTCCACCGCGGTTTTGTGGAATTGTGGTCTTGAATTTTCTGGGTTTCCTTGTGTTGCCATCTTATGTTGTTCTACATATACCAAATTGCAAATTGCCTTCACAATTTCTTTAGATCTGCACAGTCCAAACATAGCTACACTTTTGATTGATTTGACCTTTCTCCCTCGAGCTCCGCGCACCCATTGATTCTTGTGCTGCCCCTCTCATGCTCCGTGCTTGTCCCAGACACGAATGACCACTGTCATTTGTCTTGTCTCTGGAACCGGTACGCGGCACTGGACGGATACGGAAGACCGGAACCCGGCTTTTATCTGTTGACAACAGATGTTCTGTATTTTGGCGTAACTGTGGAGATTTTGTATCATTTGCGTTATTTTGGACTAGGAACCTGTAGCCTGTAAATATGTAGCAAACACGGATTAAAAGCACCTACCTATAAACAAACGAGCATAAGAATGGGCGGTAGTAAAAGCAATATTCTGGTGTGAACAAATACCCCCAAACTTAACTTTGCTCGTCCCGAGCAAAACCAATTATTCACAAAAAGGTCCTAACCGCATTTTCGCATGGAACGCGATTGCAATGAGCTCGTGCAATAAGCCGTTAAACCTCTAGGTGTCCCTAGTAGGAGGAGTGTTGTCTCCTGAGGGTTTTCAGCGGATTACACCCACAAAATCCCGTCAAGCTAGTGTCATAAGTTAACATCGATTCTACTCCTACAGTTTAGTATTTACGTTAGAAATTCTATCATCCTAAGTTAGAAATATCCAGCCCTAATGCTTCACACCTCCTTTCTATTTAACCTCAGATCCTATACGTTCCAAAAAAGTTTAGAAAGATGTTGGTATCTCCTGAGTTTTCCTTCTAAAGTGCGGTCTCAAATCAGGGATTTTTATCAACTTTACAGAAAACATAAGTCTTATCTTTTATTTCTATCTTTTATCCAAACATCGATTGTATACCCCTACGTGTGTATATTTGCACCACTACACTCAAGAATTCAATTCAAGCTATAATACCCTTGCCCTAATACCTAATACTACTTCTTTTCATTAAGGATGGACGGATTTGCTCACACACCTTTCATGCGACTATTAATGCTTCTTGAGGCACTAACGGCCGATTACTGAATGTGTGAACTTAAAGCGTAAATAGCAGTTTCCAGGTATTGACTTTATTTATTTTTCTTCGCTTTTTTTTCTTTTCTTTATTTTTCTTTTTCAAGACCGGATATATTTTTCAATGATGCTCTTTTGGTGTTTAGCTTTAAATACCGTTTTTTTCTTTCATACTAGGTTTTCAGGCAAGAGTATTTTTAGGTATCCTCTACTATCCCAAGTTTCAAGGTGCGTGTAAGTGCAGTTGTAGGGTATATACTTTCTAAATTTGGACTTAAGAATAGAAACTATTTTTCAGACTTATCCTTCAGTAAAGCCTCAATACTTTCCCCTCATCTTGACTTAACTCAAGAACTGAACTCAAGATTACCTACTTCTATAAAAAAAAAACTGTAAGGACGTATACTTACCAAAGTTAGACAGAATGAGGGTTATTTTTAGGGTTTTCAATTGCTAAGCCTAGAATTTAGTTATTTCTAGCATATCAACTAAACTTTCAAAATAAAAATCTAAGTTACCCTATTAGCTAACATGACGACAAAGTTTTTATATTTTTGGAATTTTTCGATTTTTTATGGGTTTTTTTTAGGGTATGCAAATGCAGAATATACAAATGAATGCGAAGGAAGAAAGCTTACCGAGCACACCCCCAAACTTAAACTTGACAGTGCCCTCACTGTCAAGGCTACACCAAGAGGGTCAAAATTGCCGGCGCTCCCTAAAAACAAATTATATACAAAACAAAAAAGGAAAACAAAAAATATATACAAAAAGTTTCCCCCCCCCCCAAACTTAAGTAAAACAGTGTTTCCACTGTTAAGCGATGAAGTTCAGGATCGGGGGGGAAAGAACAGTATCAAGCTATATAAGGCCTTACACAGGCCAAAAGTGAGCACAAACCATTCAAAGATTTTATCGCTATAATGTACAGGTTGGTGGAAGAAGGCGTAGAGGAAAGAGATGGAGAATACGCGAGACCGTATGGAGATAGAAGTGGTATACGGTCTCGGTATATAAGAAGAAGAATGGCGGAAGGGAGAAAGAAGTGGAATACGAACTTGAGGGTGAAAATGAAGTGAATAGATTAGCACAATATGTGATGAATGATGTGTAAAAAGTGATTGTGCTAATCTATCAACCCGTCGAGAAATGGGGTCAAATCCCTTAAGATTCGTGAGAAACTATGGGTACGCCGAACTTGGTATACCAGACACAAGAAGTGAAAATGATACGGTTTCTTGCAAGGTCGGAACGATGGAAATGATGGAGGGAAGTGATTGAGGAAGGGTATCAGGTAATGGTTCAGGAGGGTGTACACAGTCAATAACAGGGACAGAATGAATTGGAAAATCCGACTCATCAAGCAAAACTGGTTCATCCTCAAAAATATCCTCAAAATTTTCCTCAAGATTCAGCACATCCATGCATTAATCCTCAAAATCCAGACGCATATGGGGTTCGGGAAAAAACATTTAATAACTCGGGATGATGAATTGAAGAGAAAAACTCAGCCAAATCTACGGGTTCATCATCCAAAATATTCCCAGCGTCGATATCCTCAATCAAGTGAAAATCAATTTTCTCATACAGCTCATCAAAAGCATGGATTTCAATCAATTTTGGTTCTAAGATGGAGGTGTAGAGGTCAAAAGGATTGGGTGTGGTTTCACTTAGCAAGGTCCCTTCACAATCGGGTAAATCAAACACTGCAAAGTCGCACAACTCATTAAACATTCTATCTTCAATTGATAATTTATTTGGGACACTTGATAGACTTTCATCACAGGAGTTGTGGGATTCAATTTGTGGCGGGTAGGTTTGACTTGGAAGAGGGTAAAGCTCACTCTCACCACTCAAATTCTCAACATGTCCTATCGCTTCTTCATACATTGGAAAATGTGGAGCTAGTTGAAAACTAGCTACCTGGTCACTAGGTTGTATGAGGACGGCCATGGACGCATTCAAATCCATCATCTGTTGGTACGACGCTACCCTAAAGTCTTCCAATGACTGTTCCAGACTAGACATGGGTTGTGAAGGGTTTCGGTAAAAGATTCAAAGTTGTTTGGATACTGAAAACTCCTAAATGGCGGTTTAGAAGCAATGTCTAGGGAGGGTGTAAAAGTCGGGTAGGATTGATAGGAATCAAATGGTTGGACAGATGATGATCAACGTTATGATAAGAAGGTTGGAATGGTTGATCCAAAGAATTTGAAGCGGTGAAAGGAGTGAAAGATCGGCTACGAGATTGTTCAATATGTTCAGCGATGGTCAAAGAACGCCTTGCAAAAGGGGTATCAACATAAGAGGGTGGGGGAGGTTGAAAAGGTTGATACAAAATGGATTGCGGAGGGCAAGTGTTTGTCCTAGACGCGTCTATGCGATCTTTCAATGAGATTTTGGGCATGGAGGGGTCGTTCGAAGTTCGGCCAAAGCAAGAACCGTATGAGGTAATGTCTGGTTGTGGGTACCAAAGTTCGGCAAGAGTTTTTCTAGGTGGAGTACCCATGATATGAAGAGAAGAAAAAGGAGGAAAAAGAATGTGGATTTTTTTATTTTTATTTATTTATTTATTTATTATTAAAAGAAAAAAAAATTGTTTTTGGAGTTTTGAAATTGTTTGTTTTTGAAAGAATACGGAATTATGGAACTAAACTTTATACAAGCACAATCACAATCACAATATGCACAAACACACCTAGAGCTAGGCTCTTCAAAGTCCAACTAGACCGCTCCTAGACTTCCAAGCGTCAAGTTGCAGGATAACCCTCGAATCACCTCTTCACTGCCAATTGTGGCCAGGTAAGCACAAGTGAGGTAAGGAGGGTTCCGCTCACAAATCAACATGAGACGGGTCTTTTAAAATTACCTCCTCACTTGTCTAGCCTAGGCACCACAAAGTCAAGTTTAGATAAACGACCGATTCCCCGCAACCTTCACTTGTCCTAATTGAGCGCGACAGTCTTTATAGGTTTGGTCTAGATATTTTTTATTAGCTCAAGGTAATGCGTATGCAATTAGTGATTTGTGGGGTCTTAGGAAGGGTGATGAAATCCCCACCCAATCTGAATTGGTGTTATAGCCCCTTAAAGTCCGTATTAATATATGCAAAGCGCGTAAACAAAAAAAAATCTAAAACAACAAAAATTTATTTTGCGGCGGAGCAATTCTGTGCAAAGATACCTGCAGAAAATACAGTATAGTGGAATTCAGAGAGGGAACTAGAGGAAAGAGAAAGGGCAGAAAAAATTTGGGGCTCAGAAGCCTCAATATGACAGCGGAACCGCCGCCGAATCCCCTCTTTGACCGCGGTTCCACGGTCAAATTGATGAGCTAGCGCCCAAACCTTAGGTCAATACACGTGCCCTTCTTTGTACACCCTAATAAAATCCTTTATTTCTTGATTTGATTACTGTACTTGCTCCAGATTAGCCTGCACACTTGCACACAAAAATTATCAAAAATAACAAAAAGATTTTATTTTATATATATATATATATATACACACACACACACAAAAAGAATATTAACCCGAATAACAAGAAATAAAATACGTTACCGTCTCCCCGGTAACGGCGCCATTTGATCGCACGCTTTTGGCATGTCGGATGTTCAAAGTTCTAAAGTTATAACCGCGATCAGGACGGTGTCGCTATGCAGCTAGCCGGTTGAGCACGGGTCGGTCCACAGGAAGATGGTTTTATGTCCGTTCGAGTTTTAGACGAGTCAATAAAGAATGTGTATATGTATGTTCAAGTCTATCCTAAGTATTCGTATTTATGTTCAAGTAAGCTTGTTAATGTTAAGGTCGGTTAGTAGAGTTAGAATTAGTCTTGTGCTTATTTTTTGCCATTCTTAAAACGATGTTGGGATAATCGAAAGTAGCGGGGATTAGGAGGACATAGAAATGAGATTTGCGAATTTAAGCAAGCTTTCCAACGCTAAATCCATTCCTAGTGCCCCTTGTCCGTCCGCTAAATACGCTTGTTTCCAACCCTCGGCCAAACACCCGCAACCATGTATCCAATTAAGTCACAGCTACATGTCACGTTGTAGTGCGCTTAAAGGACTTCTCAACTTAGGTCGTGGCTACATGTCACGTATAACGCGCCTAAGCGAGGGGGTTGCGGTTGTTTGGTCGGGGTTCGTTTCAAGATGTTTGGCGAAGAGAAGCACAAGGGATTTCTCCGTCCCTCATACCACCTTCCTTAGCCTTAACAAGAGGGAAATTATTCACACATCAAAAAAGAAAAGAAAACAAAATAAGAAGAAAGAAATGAGAAAAATACGGTTTTACAAGTGAAGCAAGCTAACTATTGGGTCCTCACCTTAGCAAGGAACTCCGTCAAGTATCATCGCTTGAAAATACGGATAAAAGAAGAAAAGAAAAGAGAACAAGAAAAGAAATAACAACAACTAGTTAACAATAAATAATAAAGTTACACTAGAAATGAAATTACAATGCAATGAAATAAAAATACAAGATAAGAAAAATAACCCTCATCTTCATTTCATCATCCACTCAAAAATCTCTCACTACAATTTTCATGGAGGAAAGAATGAAGAAGAAGAAGAAGAAGCTAACCTAATGTTAGTTATATGTATGCCCTAGAAGCCATTACTGTACATACGATGTATATTGTAGTGGATGCTAGGACATATATAGGGAGGACTTTCTTGCTCGACATGATAGTATGCTATCTGGTTGTACTTTATCTTAACATGTACTCTGATTGTCTCTATGTTACATGTTGATAAAGCCCTTAGGATATGTACTCGACTACTGGGACTATGATGAGATCATACTAGTGGGGCCATGGTAGTCGACGAGTACATCCTATAACTGTTCCTAGTCGAGGGTGTATTGAGACAGGGCATCGATACACCAGAGTAGACTGGCGTATACGCATCTTGACCCATATGATGGGCGATGGATGATCCCATATCCATCGGTGTTTGACATCAAGGATGGTGTACGGGTGCTCAGTAGAGACTGGGTACACTGGACGGACTCGCCGAGAACTCCCAGATGGTATTATACCTCACGTCAGATGGCAGTTCTCCGGTGACACTGGTACAGAGTAGTCTGTTGACCCGAGATCGTCATAGAGTCTTGTGTGATTCCCACTGTGCTTTGATTTCCATCATACCACGTCCAAGAGGGCATGCAAAAAGGTGGCTTTTGGGTACAGTCCCGAATCACATGGAGGCAATGAGCGATAGGAGGGGATTCGTCTCTCCCGGTATAGGGAGTTGATGTTGTGCTGTGTTCGATTGGCTATTACCGGAAATCCCTGGCCAGGGTTGCTGAGATTTACTGGTAAGTGTTATCAGTAGTTTCTCGAACTGTTATAGACCTCATATCGACACGACTTATCGAGCTACTGGGGTCTGACGTTTACCACCCCTAGGCGAGATATGCAATATATCAGACGACGAGACCGGACTATACGGGAGTGTTACTGTTTGGATTCACAGGAGAATGTACAGGCTTGCTTGTTGATCTTCTGAGCGCTCAATACCTGGGTAGCTGTTACGTTTAGCTGACCGCTTGCAGCTTGTGGGTGTTTGATATGATCATCACCTACTGCCGGCGTATTGACGATTCTTTAGAGTCCTACACAGAGGTTTCTTGACTCAGGAAAAACGGAGTAGGGGCACATATGAGATATGTGCGGGACCGAGGATAATACGATATGAGATACCGTATTGTATTCTCGCGATATATGATATCAGCCGGGTCATCGGATCAAGTGTTGATTCGATGAATCGGTACGGATAAATATTAGTCGGTTATTTGCGATATAGCCAGATTGTCGGATCAAGTGTTGATTCGATAATTTAATGTATAATAATATATATGATATATTAAATTACATTAACTAATATTAGCTCACTAAAAGATTCTTTTTCTCACTCGGGTAATACATTGATATATATGCGATATATGTTAATTGTATTATTTTATTTGGTTACAATAAATATTATATATGTGATATATAATATTGTAACATGATATGATAACTAATGCAACATGTTTTGTGGAGTTTAAACATGATTAGGGTTTGGATTAGGGTTAAGTCTTCTAGTTGATTCTAGAAGCTTTTCATTTTGTCATGATAAAGATATTTGTGTGTTACTCATCTTTAACCTAACCCAAACCCTAACCCTTGTTAATTCTCTACATGAGTTTGCTTGACCATGGTTGCATTATTCATCATATTAATTCTTTTTCTATTCATCACAAAAGGATTCTATGAGATGGTTCATCTTCTTTCTTCTTCTTCTTTGCTTAAAAAGCTTTCTTGCTTCGATCAAAGTGATGAATAAATGTGAGAAAAAGATAAATAAAGAGAGCAAATATCCTACTTCATCATCCTCATCTTCTCTTGCCATTTAGATGAGGGTGTTCACATCATTTCATGAGTGTTAGCTTGTGTTAACGAAACTTCAAGATAGATCATCTTAGTATCGAAGATCGGAAGCAAAGGTTGCATCTTACTCTTCGTGGAACCTCTCGAGAGTCCGGAACCCGATGATCGCAGCGAAGGGACCACAACACGGAGCATATGAAGTGAAGGACCGGATCTACAAAGGTTGTAATTCCTCTCACTTAGTGTTAAAGTTGTTAACATGTTAGTTTTCGCCTAATCTCTAGTTTAAAGATCCGTATTCGGGTTGTTCGGCACGGCTAAATTTTTAATCGGGCATGGTTGATGCCTCGTAGACCCTTGTGCGCGTGCATAGCAACCCTACAGTGGTATCAGAGCCAAGCTAGAGCTTTAGGCGAAGTCTAGACGAAGTTTAAAGTCCGATCGAACCCGGAAAACCCGATATACCCTAGTTTCTGGAAATTTTTCAAAACTGTGGTTTTTTCCAAATTTAAAATATCCAAAAATTACAGCAGGGAATTGTAAGAAATACTGTGAAGCACGTGCGCCTGATTCCACCAAAGCACGGCGGAACCGCGGCACAAGCATGGCTTGTGCGGCGGTTCCGCGGCAAGATAGTCACTTCAGCATTTCAAATTTGCACAGTAATTCTTATCTTTTAGTGCTGTATTTTCTGGGAAGTTTTAATATTTATTCAACTGTTGAATTTTCGGGGTTGTATTGGGGATTCGATGATTCGATCGGGAACTTTAACTGCGTCTTTGTGTTTTGTCCGGATAACTTTTAGAAACTGTTAAAAAGTTCGAACGGATATCAATAACTCACTTTTTCCCCTGTCGGAAAATTTTTCAAAAGTTGGATTTTTCCTCGTGTTTAAGAACGTTCTAAGTCGTGCAAGTAACGCGGTGGACCCTCTAGAAGACAACAAACCTTAACTCGATTATGTGACCGTCTTGAACTGCCTTTTGAACCTAAAGGTTTAGGGCAGTACGGCGTGCCACATGTGAGGCGTTGGCTTGACCATTCTACGGCTGGACCATTGGTACTGTGGCACGTGATGGATGTTTTTAAACTGATTTCAAGTGTTGAGATATATTGGGGAAATCTTGTGTGTTTGATTGTTCGATCGGAAAGTTTAACATTTTCTGTTTTATCTGGAATGTGATACAATATTTGGAATCCACATAAAGTTATGAGATAACTAATTTGAATATTATAAATCTAGCAGTTCAGTCTCAGATGATCGGTTGCCACGGAATTTTGATGTGATCAAAAGTCCGTCGCAATCACGTAGCGTACGCGGATACTCGCCGGGTAAACTTAATAGACAGCCACGCCCCATAGCCCCGACCAAGTGACTGTAGGAGAACCCCGTCGCCGAAAGCATCCGTTCGGGTGCTCGCGGCAGCGGTGTTCCACCTTAGTGCACTTCGTCGACGGCATCTGGGGGTGCGGCCGTATACTAAAGTTTGCGACGAGCATTCGATTAGGTTGTCGGGAATCTTGTTGAATTGCCCGATTTGATATTGAAAAGAGTTTTCGATAATGAGACTAAAATGCGGGGTTTATAATTGTTAGGCATGCGATGTCTAAGGAATTCATTTGGTTAGGCATGCGATGTCTAAGGAGGTTGCGGATTCCAACTGTTGTAGTTTTTCACTTTCTTTTCTGTGACCGTAAGCGTAGTATGTGGTGTATCGCCGGCTTCGTTGCTATACATCAACGACAATCGGGATACGCATACTTGCTTACGTTGATGATGTGAGATATTATGTGTTACTGTGATATGTTATATTGGATCGTCGCGTTTTGAATAGCCGGGGGGTTTTATGTGAGATGAGAGTTTTTTCTTTTTCTTTCATGTAAAATTCATTTGTATGTAATATTCTTTTATTGGGGCACTTCCAGGTTGCGGAAGATGTCATCGTTGTATATTATTTACTTTTCCGCATTAGGTAGACCCAAGGCGGGGAGCACAAGTAACCGGGTTCTAGGGTCCAGTGGGAGACCATCTCGAGGAGTCGAGACCGGGTCTCCTAACCCTAGAATTGGCAATGTTACTTGCCGCTCTCGTAGGGGTCTAGGGATGTGGGTTTGGCTATTCATCGCGACCGTGGAATCCGTGTTTTATACAGGCTCGTATTGAAAACACGGACGTCCTAGTATATCCAATATTTCATATATGTTCTTCTGCTGCAATGTTCTGTGATGAGATCATATTACTGCCTGAGACGAATGTTTATATTTTATATATATATGAAATATATGTTATATTGCAGATTTCGTTTCAAAAGAGATGCTTGTGAAGCATAATAAAATGGGACTTCATTAATAAGATTAATGAAATAAAAGAAACCTAAGATGTTGTAGAAACTTGTTTAAAAAAAACTGGTAGCTACAGTTCTTGCTTTGCATCGCGGTGTTCCTTGTAGAACATCCTGCACCTAATTCGATAAGGAAATGACCGAGATCCCTTCACCGGGAGTGACTCCTTTATCAATAACTGGCAGATGTTACAACTCTCGATTTGTCTTTTGATTGCTTCTATAGTTTCTACTTTGCACAGTGATATATATGATATATCCCGCACCTCATTCGACGAGGAAAGGGCCGACGATCCCTTCACCGGGAGTGACCCCTTTAGCAAAACTAGAAAAGCCTAAAAAAACACTCCATTTAAAATCACTCGATTCTACAACGATATCAAGTTCATTACGCAAAGGTTTTCTTAAAAACCTGTCGTAGCCCTCCGTCATTTCAGATAAGTACTAGTTAGTATTCGTGCTACGTTTGTTGACTATGTTAAGGCGTAGTGTGCGGTAGCTGATTAGTGCTTATCTGTATAAGCATATGATGCGATTGGATTAGGGTAGTCGTGCGACTTTGTTGACTATGTTAAGGGTCGTGCGGGTGGGTTTAATTCAATCGGGAAATGACGGGTTGAACTTGACTAGCACTTATGATTTGTTGACTATGTTAAGGTCATATAGCTGCTAGGGGTAAAATATTATTGGGAATTTCAAGTGTTGAAATTTGCAATGAGATTGCATACCTTCTATGAGATAGTTGGATCCCGATACCCGCTGCGAGTAAGAGTTACTCCTGGGAGAGTTTTACACATTACAATTAACCGATCAAGTAGGTGTCTAGAAAGGTGTTAACGAGGTTACGTCTCTGGGAAAACGAGGTTTACTTTAATTAGGTTCGTGCGAAAGCACGGGGGACCTCCCTCAAAGTATCGACACTGGCCTGGCTAAAAGATTGGCGAACTTGTAGCGTGTAATTAATCCCGGCTAGTCTTTCCTTTTAGGGTTTGAAGGAAGATTTGATTAAAACAGTGGGAGACATTCTGATTAGATATATTAGATAACCAATCTAATCTTGCAAGAGTATACGCCGAGTGTTTTCTTCTCTCTCTCTCCAGGTAGCGACCATATCACGCCTTAATCAAGATAATAATACGGATATATTGACCGAATCCGCTGTTATACTGAGCTGGGGAACGTTGGTCCCGCTCCAACTTATAATTGTTATAAGACAGAGCAGGAAATATAGGGAATACCAGATTTCCCGTGCCGCCCAAACGAAGAAAGTGCATGCTGATGCATCTTTTTTGGGTGTGTTCATTACAGAGAACTGTTTCTCAGTATCCTTTACGTCCTGGGTATGTGATACCGGATCAGGATCCCGTATATGTAATCTGTTACATGGGCTACAGATAGGTAGAGAACCGAGAACGGGTGATTAGTTTCATGAGACAGAAAACGGTGCAAGTGTTGCAGCTAAGTCTGTTGGTCACTATCACCCTGTATTACCAGAATACATTGATTCTGAACAAATGTTATTAGATACCGAACCTGATATACAACATCATATCAGTCTCTTTATTAGTAAAGAAAGGATATAATTTTGTATTGATTGGATAATGTTTTGAACATTTCCTATATCAAGAGTTGATTGGTTCAGGCACGCTATCTAAAAGTATTGACGTTCTAAATCAAACTACAGTTCTTAGTATACGGAACACACACAAGAAGAAGAGTTCAGAAATGAACGAATCCTTCTTGAGGCATTGTAGACTGGGTCATATCAATGCGACCCGACTGGCTGAAGTTACATTTAGATGCATATTTAAATTAGTTTGAATTTACATCTTGTGAAACTTGCCGGTCATGTCACAAAGATAAGATGACCACAGCTCTGTTTATTGGAAACAGAGAAAGAGTTAGTGAACTCTTGGGATTGATACATGTTGATGTATGTAAGGTCCCCTGTCTACACATGCCAAGATCGGTTCTTTCTACTTCATTACATTCTCTGATAATCTCTCAAGATTCAGACATATGTTTCTGTTGAAACACAGGTCCGAACCTTTTGAGATATTCACAGAATATAAATTAGAAGTAGAGAACCAAAAT
Organism: Agapanthus africanus; assembly: GCA_030015575.1. Classification (NCBI taxonomy): domain Eukaryota; kingdom Viridiplantae; phylum Streptophyta; class Magnoliopsida; order Asparagales; family Amaryllidaceae; genus Agapanthus; species Agapanthus africanus. The sequence goes on along the minus strand of JASDDO010000031.1, from coordinate 682,275,967 downwards.
ACGGGTAAAAGTATTATGTCCTATGATGTGATCAAGGAGGAGAATACTTGAGCACGGAATTCCTGGACTATTCTAATGGAGAATGAGATTCTCTCTCAGCATTACTCCTCCGTATACACCATAGCACGATGGTATATCGGGGAAGAGCAATAGCACCCTATGTGATATGGTGTGCTCTATGATGAGTACTATTGAGTTTCCTATTTCCTTTTGGGAGTTATGCACTTGTGAAGCTGCATACCTATTGAATAAGGGTTCCAATCAAATCAGTTGCCTACCACTTCATATGTGATATGGAAAGGGAAGAGCCCATATCCTAAGTTAGTTAAGATTTGGGGTTGTCCGGCCTATGTCTAAAAGCAAAATCCGGACAAGCTCGAGGCAAGGTCTGTTATGTAGAACTGGAATGGTTCCAGCTATACAAACTGCAGCTGATGATTTGGTAGAACCAAAGGATTCAATAGTTTCCAACGAACCTCAGCCTCTCCGCCGATCTAGTAGGGTTCCTCACCCACCTGAGAGATACTTCGGTTTCTCTATGACAGTGGGAGCGAGGATTGCATCATGAGATGATGACCCAACTAGTTTTGAGCTGGCCATCAGGAGTGAGACTCTGTAAGAATGGCTGGATGCTTATCGATCTGAGATGGAATCCTTATACACCAACAAAGTATGGACTTTGGTTGCTTTATCTGAAGGGTTAAATCCCCATCAGGAGCGAGTATATCTTGAGAAGATTACTTGGTGTACATGGAAAAGTTGAGACTTTTAAAGCTATGCTTAAGTCCATCCAGATCCTACTTGCCACGGCTACATACCATGACTACGATATCTGGTGGTTGGGTGTCATGACTGCTTTTCTAAATGATGTTTTAGAAGAGAACGTCTATAAGTACACAGCCAGAGGGCTTCGTAGACAGTGGGAGCAGCGGAAACGTGTGCAAGATGTTTTATGTGATAAAGCAGGCATCGCGGAGTTGGAACATCTGTTTTGATGTGGTAGTCAAAGAGTTGGACTTCATCAAAATGGTAGATGAACCTTGTATATACAAAAGGGTAGTAGGGAGTATGGTGGTGATCCTCGTAGAGTACGTGGATGAAATACTCTTGATAGGGAAGGAGTTTCCTATGCTACGCTCGGTCAATCTCCGCTTGTCACGAAGATTCTCCATATAGGATCAAAATGATACCTCTTAAATCCTGGATTTTGGATCTATAAGATAGATCTAATTGGATGTTAGGATACTCACTAGTTGTAGTGAGATGGTATCAATCGATCTTGGGGAGAATCACTGGAAAGGTTCCAGGGTGATAAGGACGACTGAATGTCAGTCGCAGGCTTGTCTATACCCTCAGTGGAGGGACGGTATGTTGGAAGAGTTCCAAGCTAGATACCGTGACTTACTAGACGATTAAAGGCAAGATACATCGTTACCAAGGATGCTACCAAAGAGGCAGTCTGGATACATATAAGTTCATGAGATGAACTTCGTTCCTACCATTGTGTGACAATGGAGTTGTGGCTTTAGCCAAGGAACCCCCGTCCCAACAGAAATCCAGATATAATTCTTAGGCAGTATCACCTGATCATGGTGATGGTTGATCTCCAGGGAGATCGAGGTTAGGAGAGTAGACACAGAGGACAACAGCGCGAATCCACTCACAAAGGACTTTTTCCCAGTAGAGACTTTTATGGGATGGTTGAGTATGAGATACTTCAACCGCAGCTAATTGTTGGGTATGTGATACCACAACAGATGACCCTAGTGCAAGTGGGAGATTGTTAGTTATATGTATGCCCTAGAGGCCATTACTGTACATACGATGTATATTGTAGTGGATGCTAGGACATATATAGGGAGGACTTTCTTGCTCGACATGATAGTATGCTATCTGGTTGTACTTTATCTTAACATGTACTCTGATTTTCTCTATGTTACATGTTGATAAAGCCCTTAGGATATGTACTCGACTACTGGGACTATGATGAGATCATACTAGTGGGGCCATGGTAGTCGACGAGTACATCCTATAACTGTTCCTAGTCGAGGGTGTATTGAGACAGGGCATCGATACACCAGAGTAGACTAGCGTATACGCATCTTGACCCATATGATGGGCGATGGATGATCCCATATCCATCGGTGTTTGACATCAAGGATGGTGTACGGGTGCTCAGTAGAGACTGGGTACACTGGACGGACTCGCCGAGAACTTCCAGATGGTATTATACCTCACGTCAGATGGCAGTTCTCCGGTGACACTGGTACAGAGTAGTCTGTTGACCGGAGATCGTCATAGAGTCTTGTGTGATTCCCACTGTGCTTTGATTTCCATCATACCACGTCCAAGAGGGCGTGCAAAAAGGTGGCTTTTGGGTACAGTCCCGAATCACATGGAGGCAATGAGCAATAGGAGGGGATTCGTCTCTCCCGGTATAGGGAGTTGATGTTGTGCTGTGTTCGATTGGCTATAACCGGAAATCCCTGGCCAGGGTTGCTGAGATTTACTGGTAAGTGTTATCAGTAGTTTCTCGAACTGTTATAGACCTCATATCGACACGACTTATCGAGCTACTGGGGTCTGACGTTTACCACCCCTAGGCGAGATATGCAACATATCAGACGACGAGACCGGACTGTACGGGAGTGTTACTGTTTGGATTCACAGGAGAATGCACAGGCTTGCTTGTTGATCTTCTGAGCGCTCAATACCTGGGTAGCTGTTACGTTTAGCTGACCGCTTGCAGCTTGTGGGTGTTTGATATGATCATCACCTACTGCCGGCGTATTGACGATTCTTTAGAGTCCTACACAGAGGTTTCTTGACTCAGGCAAAACGGAGTAGGGGCACGTATGAGATATGTGCGGGACCGAGGATAATACGAAATGAGATACCGTATTGTATTCTCGCGATATATGATATCAGCCGGGTCATCGGATCAAGTGTTGATTCGATGAATCGGTACGGATAAATATTAGTCGGTTATATGCGATATAGCCGGATTGTCGGATCAAGTGTTGATTCGATAATTTAATGTATAATAATATATATGATATATTAAATTACATTAACTAATATTAGCTCACTAAAAGATTCTTTTTCTCACTCGGGTAATACATTGATATATATGCGATATATGTTAATTGTATTATTTTATTTGGTTACAATAAATATTATATATGTGATATATAATATTGTAACATGATATGATAACTAATGCAACATGTTTTGTGGAGTTTAAACATGATTAGGGTTTGGATTAGGGTTAAGTCTTCTAGTTGATTCTAGAAGCTTTTCATTTTGTCATGATAAAGATATTTGTGTGTTACTCATCTTTAACCTAACCCAAACCCTAACCCTTGTTAATTCTCTACATGAGTTTGCTTGACCATGGTTGCATTATTCATCATATTAATTCTTTTTCTATTCATCACAAAAGGATTCTATGAGATGGTTCATCTTCTTCCTTCTTCTTCTTTGCTTAAAAAGCTTTCTTGCTTTGATCAAAGTGATGAATAAATGTGAGAAAAAAATAAATAAAGAGAGCAAATATCCTACTTCATCATCCTCATCTTCCCTTGCCATTTAGATGAGGGTGTTCACATCATTTCATGAGTGTTAGCTTGTGTTAACGAAACTTCAAGGTAGATCATCTTAGTATTGAAAATCGGAAGCAAAGGCTGCATCTTACTCTTCGTGGAACCTCTCGAGAGTCTGGAACCCGATGATCGCAGCGAAAGGACCACAACACGGAGCATATGAAGTGAAGGACCGGATCTACAAAGGTTGTAATCCCTCTCACTTAGTGTTAAAGTTGTTAACATGTTAGTTTTCGCCTAATCTCTAGTTTAAAGATCCGTATTCGGGTTGTTCGGCACGGCTAATTTTTTAATCGGGCATGGTTGATGCCTCGTAGACCCTTGTGCGCGTGCATAGCAACCCTACACCTAAATCCTAACAAAAAGAGATGGAAAAGAAGACATGAAGAAGACCTTTGGCTTGGCACAAAACTGGGCTATTTATAGGCTGCGTGCTGAAACCTTAGGGCAACATTCTGGCCCCAAATGAAATGACAAAGCTACCCCCAAAATTTGGTCAGATGATGACACAAAACCGCGGCGGATCCGCCGCGGAAACCCACATTTGGCGGCGGTTCTACCGCGGTTTTGTGGAATTGTGGTCTTGAATTTTCTGGGTTTCCTTGTGTTGCCATCTTATGTTGTTCTACATGTCCCAAATTGCAAATTGCCTTCACAATTTCTTCAGATCTACACAGTCCAAACATAGCTACACTTTTGATTGATTTGACCTTTCTCCCTCGAGCTCCGCGCACCCATTGATTCTTGTGCTGCCCCTCTCGTGCTCCGTGCTTGTCCCAGACACGAATGACCACTGTCATTTGTCTTGTCTCTGGAACCGGTACGCGGCACTGGACGGATACGGAAGACCGGAACCCGGCTTTTATCTGTTGACAACAGATATTCTGTATTTTGGCGTAACTGTGGAGATTTTGTATCATTTGCGTTTTTTTGGACTAGGAACCTGTAGCCTGTAAATATGTAGCAAACACGGATTAAAAGCACCTACCTATAAACAAACGAGCATAAGACTAGGAACCTCGTCCACCAAGATCGGGGTGGTCGGGGTTCGCGGAACTGTTCGGGGAAACCGCTTGAGAAGCGACGACGGAGATCCGACCTCCATCTCCGAAGCCTGGGCCCCCTGTCCTCGAACCTCCTGCTTTCGGCTCGGCGCCTTGCTGGGCTCCGGGGCACGATCCACACTCGAGCGCTGCGGTAAGACGGCTGCTGGGGGAGCCGGGACCGACGCCGGACGAGAAGAGCTGGCGCCCACAGCCTTCGATCCTTTCATCGGCCTGTGCATGGCCGCTTGAAGATGGCTCATATCCATGGGTTCTGCACAAGACAAGACACAATGGAGTCAGCAACACAAACAGAAATGAAAATAAACGCAAGCCTAATAGATCGCCTACAAGCTCCTAACTTACCAACGAACTGGGCGGGGCTGAGCCTGGCCCAGCTAAGGGCCCGCTCAGAAAGCAGCACGTCAGCCCGAGGAATGGGCTCCCACTCCGCCACTCTCACCGCGTCAGGGTCATTGGACGGGCTTCCCCGCCAGCACCTATCCCTAGACCACTGAGTGGGCACGGGCCAGTCCTCACCTTCTGGAGGCTCGACAAAGAAAAACTTCTTCTTCCAATCGTGGATGGAAGAAGGCAAGGCGACGACTCCCGACCCGACTGCACTCCCCCGTCGTTTCCTAAAGGAGAAGTAAACCCACCTCGAGTCGCCCGCGCGAGTGCCGGGGTGACCTTTGTAAATGAGAGAGGAGGCAAGGATGGACAGACCGAAAGGGATCATCTGCAACTTCAAACGGACCAGGAACCCAAGGAGAATCCTCCATAAGTTCGGCACTAGCTGACCCGGGGCTAGCCTAAAGTAATTTAGCGCTCTAACAACCTCGGGAGAGAAGGGCAGGCGCATTCCGGCCCAAAAGGATTCCATGTACAAAGCAATCTCTTTACCCCGCACCTGATCCGCCCTCTCTCCTTCCTCGGCCAAACGTAGAGTATAGCCGGAAGGTATATGGAAACGAGCCTGAGCGGTAGCAAGCTCGTCCTCGTGCCTCACCAAGGATGCCACACCAGGGGCATCTGCCACCTCTGCTCTGGGATCCACCCCTGACGCGCGACCCCGGGAAGAAGATCCAACCCTAACTTCCCCGGGAGACTCCAACTCAGTAGAGGAATCCCTAGAACCTACCCCGACGACATCTACTGACTCCTCAAGGGAAGACATCTAACCTGATGGAGAAGTCCTTAGGAACGCAGAGATCCGACCTAAAGAGGAGAGCGCCGAGCTTATAAGATCAAGAACGAGGAAATATGAAGAGAGATGGGCCCTGAAGCGGACCCCACCTCTATTTATAGCCACCGACGTCTTCATCCAATAGCGACAGTCGGCTCCCGCCAAAAACAACTCTTCGCATTCAACGACCACGATCGCTCCACCTGTCGCACTAGCGCTGGCCGTACCCCATCAGACGTCAGAAGTCCGCGGCCCGTCGCGTCAGCCAACCTACGCCCTACACGTGGCCTGTAGCTTCAGCGAAAGTACGCACGATCCGGCGCACCTTCTTTAATGCAAAGATCTCGCCCTGATTCGCTGGCATCATCCAGAAAAAACAACAGATCACCCGGGGACACGCCCGACGATATCTTCGAAACGGAGCTCATCTTTGGTGACCCGGCAGACCACTCTCGACCCGACCCGTCAACTGGTCGGGACGAGGGTTGGGCCTAATGATGATGCTCGATATCGGTGATCTCCCAGATCATGACACGTGGCAGATGACGTGTCCCAGAGCATGCAAGAAAGGACCTACAGTGGCCGACCAGACCACTCCTATGCCCGTCCTAAAACAAAGCTGGCTCGCCTCCTCGCCCCCAGCACAATTGGCCTCCTCGGCCTCACAGCTCGTCTCCGGGCTACCGCAGAACCAAGATACCTCGGCTCTCCCGCTCGTCCATGAGCTCTCCCGCCGAGGTCATCTTCCTCGGTCTCATCGACCGACCAACGGCACCGCTCACAGGCACAACCGCCATCCCGCAAATCTCACCATGCGCGAAATATCCGCCGGCCACATCCCATGTTACACGCCATCACGATCCCCCATTAACGAGCCTGTTTCGCCATTAATGGGAGATCCCGCTCATCACACGGACGTGACGTCGGGAGCGTAACTGCCGGCGTGATTCTCGCGCCTGCCATGCCCGCTGCCACCGCTATTTAAACCCTTTCTTCAGACGGTTCAAGTAAGCCATTTGTACTCCACTAAGCCGTTACTCTGCTCGGATTTCCTCTCTAACTTGATCGTCGGAGGGTCCTCGGTGGTACAACCATCCCGGGACTTCCTTGCAGGTAGCTCGGTGACAACCAACCTCAAACCCATTGAGATCCACACGCTTCAGGAGCCTGCCTTCAGATCCAATCTCAGCCATCAATCACCGCCATCAGCAGATCAACGGAAGGTAACATCTTGGCGCGATCCAGATCGCGTCAACAAGCATAATGTCAACTTTATTAATCTAAACATGAAAAGAATCTTGTGCGGGGCACATCGTCCAGTTGTTGGCAAGAGGAGTTTGTGTGGGAAGACCTGGGATTTTCCATTTAATGCTTCAAAAAGGAACACACGGGCTCGGTGGGCTTCGTTGCGGTAAAAAAACACATGAACATAATCTTCAATATTAACATGGACTAATCATGAGGCAATGTATATCTAAATACAGACCATTAGAGATGCATGTCATTATTGTCACATTGTTAGGCAGCTGCTTCAATTATTATGCCGTTTGCTAACCAAAACCAAAAACAAAACAAAAATATTAGCAACAACACATCACATCACATATGATATATGTGGCTCTTATGATATAAATGAAAATGAAACATATGATATATGTGCCTTTGAAGTAATGTTAATTAATATTTGAAGAGGCGTAGCCCTAATGCTAACATGTGATGTTATCTTAAACAAATTGTTTTACGCCCTTTGACAGGTCAACGTCACTTCATCAAAACTTTGAACATAAAAGCAATTCATGTAATATTGATTGAATATTAATAAAGTTTTATAGTTACACTTAATGATTTATTATGTGTGTACTCTTATTTATTTATAATTGTTATAATATCGTTGGAAATTATATTGTTAGATCGTGCATTGTGATGTGTCACTTGCATAGAGATGTGATCTAATTTAGTAATTTTTTAAATCGGGTACTTAATCTACAACCAACATAGGATAGCTAGAGTTGTGACAGATTATCATGCATCGTGCTGACATATGAGATGTAGTGGTGTGTCTCAATCACTGAGAATGGAGATTCTTCATGTGTATGTCATGAGCATATATATTGATATATGTAGTACAAGATCTCGTTTGTTTTCTCTAGGATATGTCACCTATAAAGATGGAGAATTCAAATTGTTCCATAATTCTTTCGACTTGATGATATTGTAGTTTTCGATTTGTTGACAAGTAAGTTTTGATATGATGGTCAATTTTGTCGTCCAGACAGGAACACGAAAACTGAAATATTGGATTGCTTGAATGCATTTATGAAAACTATGAATATCTAGATAGAATCCGACATTCTCATATCAATAAGAATAAGTTTATTGTTCGTCAAATCCTGTACAGATATTTTTGAATTTTTTTTTTCAAAATTATATTATTATTATTATATTTATTTTTGAAATGAATTTATTGTGTTCATGGTAATTGAAGATTTGGTTTGAACGATTAGGTGATTTTATCCTGCTCAGTTAAAATACATAAAGAAAAGTAACTTGATATTGGAAGGGGTTGCGTGTAAATTAATATTAATTATAATCTCACATTAGGAAAAGCTTTTATGAACAATTAACGTGATAAAAGTTTGATTTTTAAATTAAAATTGTTAATTGATTAATTGTAAATTAATTGAGATTGATAATTGGTTCTTGATGTGAGACCCAATTGGTTTCACCGCAAAGGCTTAAGGTAGAAAAACAAACAAAAACAAAAAAGAGAAGAAGTAATATAACACAATATGTTGTGTTAGGGAGTTTAGTCCCACATTGGAAAATTAGAAAAAATGTATAGTATCACATCCCTATAAAAGGATGGTTATAGTAGACCATAAAAATCAAAAGAAAAAAGAAAAGAGAAAATATTTGATAATTATTTAAAACTTCTCCTCATAAGATAAAAGGGTTTCTGTCGACCTAGTTTTGGTTTGCCTTCTACGTAAGGTGGTGGACTTGATTGGAGTCTTCTGCAATTATGGTAGCTTCAAAACGTTATTATTTTGCCAATAGATATTTAGATCTGTAAAGATATATTTTTTATCATTTATAGTGATGAATTCTTGAAAATCATATGCATCGTTTCTACTGCTATACGTATATGATTTTCTTCAATTGATATCAAAGCACACAGTTGCTCTTGTAAGATTGGGATTTTAATTAAAATCCTAGTTTTGATAATAATTATAATTTCTTAGATATGAAATTATTAGATCTAAATTATTTGATAAGATTAAATAATTTAGATTAGATAATTTTTTTTTTCTTAGATCAATATAGATTATATTTGTTATGGAGAAAATCTATATAGCAAGATTTTTAGTTAAGTTTTTGAAACCAACTTTTGAATTTTGAAAGCAAAATCAAATAAAAAGAATACTGTTCACCGGAACCATGGTGGCCTCCGGCGAACCTGCCGGTCTGAGTGCCTGCGTGGGGCCCCGCTCCGCCGCCCCAAGGGGTCACAGCACGACGACGCAGCAAAAGCTGCTGCCTCTCTCTCAAAATCCCTTGTGGGTCGGGTTAAGTGAATCCACGTCCCATTATCCAAAACTCTAACATCCTGTGAGTCTGCATAAGAATCAGAGGATCCGAAAAATTATTTGCAGGTCCCTGAATGTAATTTATGGTGTTTCAGAACCTTTTTTTAAATGTGATTAAAAAGTTACAGAGATCCCTGAATAATTATTAAATTGTTTCAAGATCTTTATTATGTGAATATAAACTTAAATAATTATCTGTTAACTCTTGTAAATTAATGATATTACATGTTAGTCACAATACATGATATAAATTAATATGCAGTTCTTTTATGGAAAAGACTTAAGCTAATTTTGTAATTAGTTTGTTATGATGCTTCATATGATTGCATCAGTTGCATAAAATTTATACCTGATAAATTGTGAGAATAGAATATGTTTCAAAACTCTATAAATTATTATGGATTATTATGTGGATTTTCATTTATTTAATTACGAATTAAAATGATGACATCATAATAATAATTAAAATTATTTAATTAAACTTATAAATTAAATGTTCTCTCAATTAATTTTACAATAGTTGTCTACAAGTGTAGATAAATTTATAATTTATGAAATTTAGATATAAAGGATTTCCATTGTAGGGATGTATTTAAAACATATATTTTAACTTATTCGAAACCGGACATGATGGGATTTGTTAAACTATTTGCCTTACGTATGTCTTGCATAAAAATGCTAGATTCCTTATGTTTAACATGACCACTTGGCTACAATAGGAGGTGCAACCTATTTTATATTCGGAGTTAAAACGATGGGTCCACACTTGATTTATGATGCAGTAATATCGCTATAATAGTGGATCAATACTACATATCAATAAGCCGAATATAAAAGGAAAGTTATACTAATAATTCGATATGTTGGGTCATTTCTGATTTGTTCTTGTTTTATCTTGATAATCTGGAAAGGTACGAATGATTTTGGATTTCCTGTATACTAATAGATGTATGAAAGAAGCACTGATAGTGAAAACATTATTTAAATTAAACCCTAATAATGATTGTGCAACTATAAATATATGAATTACGTTACTTATAATGCTGTCCTCTTTTATGTGCAGATGGCTAAGAATAGTCCGTTTGTAAAATTACTTGATGACTATAAACTGATTGGATCGAATTATATCGATTGTAAAAAGATTTTGGTGATTGTTCTTACTGCTGAAAATCGGCTAAAATTGTTAAGGAAGATACATTGTAAAAGCTTCTTCCCGAAGCAACTACTGATGAGATCACCAGTTATCAAAATTGGTTTGACATGGATGAGCTTGCTAAATGCTATATCCTACCATTCAAAGGCAAGCCGATGGGAAGAAACCAATAAGAAAATCTTAGATTTTCTAAAAGCCTCGTACGAAGATAGAAATGGTACAGCTCGTCTAAATACTATGAGCAATTTGATGAACACTAAGATAGCTGAAAATACTCCAGTTCATACCTATGTTCATAAGATGACAGGGTACATCAATAAACTGGAAAGCTTAGAAGCTAATATTGACTATGAAACTAAAATTGTTGTTATTCTTGCTTCATTATCCTCTTCTATTAGTAAGTTCAAAGTGAATTTTAGCATGCAAGAGACAGATGTTAGCTTGTCTGAACTGAACAATATGTTGCAAAGAGTTGAGAATATTATAGAACAGGATAAGATTATAATGACTGATTCAGCCGGATCGTCCGGCAAGAAGAAAAGAAGTTTCCTTTTAAGAAAAAATTGCTAAATAAAAACAGGTTTCCAAGAATGCAAAAAGGGATCAGTCTGGTGATGAATGTCATTACTGTCATAAGAAAAGATTTTGGAAGAGAAATTGCAAAAATTATATCGCCTCCCTGAAGAAGGAGAAACTTTCGGAAGGTATGTTATCTCACTTCTTAGTAGAGACTAATATTATGAGTTATTCCTCTAATACTTGATGTATTGACTTAGATTCTTCTTCCTATGTTTGTAATTCCTTACAGGGGTACAAGGAAAAACAAAAGCTTAGAGATGAGGAGATTACTTTGACATGAGACATGGAGCCTTAGTTTCAGCAGTGTTTTGAAAAACTTATTATCTGCATTTAAATAAAGGGCATGTAATGGATATTAAAAAATTTCTTTATGTTCCACAAGTTAGGAGAAATTTGATTTCTGTTACGAAACTTGTAGTAGTGGTTACTCTATTTTATTAAGCAGTAAAACTTCTATTATATTTGGTGATTCTGTTGTTGCTCATTGTGTGATTGATAATGTAATATATTGTATTGATGCTGCCCATTATTCTTATATAAATATGATTGGTTCTGATAAATCTTCAAAATATAAGATAGATCAAAGTGATCCAACTTATTTTTGGCACTTGAGATTAGGTCATGTTAATATTGATTGAATCAACATGCTGTTAAAGGATGGTCCTTTAGATTTTCTAAAAATAGAAAATCTTCCAACTTGTGAGCATTACCTTAGAAGCAAAATGACCAAATTACCTTTCACAGGAAAGCATGCTAGAGCATTAGGTACCCTTGATATCATACATACAGATATATGTGAACCTTTAAGTGTTAAATCAAGGGATGGATATTCATATTTTGTGACATTTACAAATAACGCATTTAGATATAGTTATATTTACTTAATACGTCATAAATCTGAATGTTTTGAAAAGTTCAAAGAATATAAAGCCGAAGTTGAGAAAGAGCTTGATAGAAGTATCAAGGCCATCCGATCAGTTCATGGTGGAGAGTATTTATCGGATGAGTTTAAAAGGTTCTTAAAACAAAGTGGAATTATTTATAACTTGACACCACCCGGCACCCCACAACATAACAATGTTTTTGAAAGAAGGAACCGAACCTTATTAAATATGGTTAGATCAATGATTGGTCATTCAGAGGTTTCTCTATTTTTATAGGGTTTTGTATTAGAGACTGCGAATTATCTGTTAAATAAAGTTCCAACCAAATTTGTTTCTTCTACACCATATGAGATATGGAAAGGAAGAAAACCAAGTGTAAGACACTTGAAGATTTAGGGTTTTCCAACTTATGTTAGGAAAAAAATGATGGACAAATTGGAATTTAGAACAGATAAATGCTTATTTGTAGACTACCTTATGGATAATACTGGGTATTATGTTTATAATGCTAGTGATCATATAATCACCGTAAATAAAAACGTGTTCTTTATAAAAGATCAAATTGTTGATCAAGGAGGTGTTGCTCTTGATGAAGAGTCATATTTTCCATTAGGAGAATCCTCTTTTCCAGTGGAAGAAAATCCTAATTTGTTAGGAGATTCTACAAATTCAGTGGGAGGTACAAGTGTTAGTGGAGATAGCGATCAACCAATAGAAACTGTTGTTGTTGATGCACCTGTTGCAACATGGGGATCAACTAGGATCATTCATCCTCCTATAAAGTACATACTTGACGATGAAACATATTTGATAGAAAGTGTCGAGCAAGATGAGGATCCAAGGAATTACAGTAAATCCATGTCAGACGTGGATTCTAGTGAGTTGATGCCATGGAAGCAGAAATGGACTCCATGTATCATGACAAGATTTGGATTTTGGTAGATCTACCTAATGGGATCAAACTCATTGGATGCAAGTGGATATATAAAAGAAAACGTGGAGCTGATGGAAATTTAGAGACATTTAAAGCTCGCTTGGTGGCAAAAGGTTATACTCAAAAAGAATGAATTGATTATGAGGAAACCTTTTCTTCTGTTGTGATGTTTAATTCCATTAGAATCCTATTACCTATAGCGGCATATTATGACTATGAAATATGCCAAATGGATATGAAAACAGCCTTCTTGAATGGAGATCTTGAGGAAAATATTTACAAGCAACAAGTTGAAGGTTTTGTATGTAAGACTCAAGAAAATATGGTATGTAAATTAAACAAGTCAATATATGGACTTAAACAAGTTTCTAGGAGTTGGAATATTCGTTTTGATGAAAAGATTAAGGAATATAATTTCTTCCAAAATCCTGAAGAGCCTTGTGTGTATAAAAAGCAACAAAATAATTCTATCGTGTTCCTAATACTCTATGTAGATGACATACTACTCATTGGGAATGATATATGTTTGATGACATCTGTTAAATTGTGTCTTTCTGACAAGTTCTCTAAAAAAGATCTTGGTCAAATTTCCTATATCTTGGGTCTAAAACTTTATAGAGATAGAGTAAAGAGACATAGAATTGTAGCAACTACTTATATGGATAATATCCTTAAAAGTTTCAATATGCATGATTCCAAGAAAGGAATACTTCCTACTAGACATGGAATCTCACTCTATAAGGAAACGTGTCCTAAAACTGAGAATGAAATTGAGCGCTTCAAAAGCATACGATATACTTTGGCAGTTGGTAGTTTGATATATATTATGTTGTGTACTAGACCCGACATAGCTTTTCAGTGGGCCTTATAAGTAGGTTTCAGTCCAATCCTGATAAAGAACATTGGACTGTTGTAAAAGCCATATTTAAATATTTGCGTTGAACTAAAGACTATTTCTTAGTTTATGATGAAAATAACTTGGGTATTGAGAGATATACATATTCCGATTTCCAATCCGATCCTGATGATAGAAAGTCTACATCAGGATATATTTATGTCATTTGTGAGGATGCATTTAGCTGGAGAAGTATAAAGTAAGATGTCACTATAGATTCCACTACAGAGCTGAATATGTAGCCGCAAGCGAAGCTGCTAAGAAGGGAGTGTGGATAAATAAGTTTTTTCATGAGCTTAGTGTTATTCCTCCACATGTGTTTCATATCCCATTATTTTATGACAATAGTGGAGCTATTGGTCAAATGAAGCAATCAAGAGCACATCCGAAGTCTAAGCACATAGAAAGGAAATACCATATTATTAAAGAGATTAAAAAAAGGAAACATGTGGAAATTCAGAAGATGAACCAACAAGACAACATAGCCGACCCATTCACTAAACTGTTGTCTCAAAAGGTTTTTGACAAACACTTGAATAAGATGAGGTTAAAATTGTATTTGAATGGATGTGAGAACAAGTGAGAGATTGCTAGAGTAGTTATATGTGCCCTTAAACATCCATTCCAATTCATGTAATATTGGTTGAATATTAAAAAAGTTTTATAGCTGTACTTAATGATTTATTATATGAGTACTCTTATTTATTTATAATTGTTATAATATCCTTGAAAATTATATTGTTTGATTATGTACTGTGATATATCACTTGCATGGAGATGTGATCTAATTTAGTAATTTCTTAAATTGTGTACTTAACTTACAACTAGTATAGGATAGCAAGAGTTGTAAAATATTATCATGGATGACACTAACTTATGAGATATGGTGGTGATTCTCAATCACTGAGAATGGAGATTCTCCGGGTGTATGTCATGAGCTTATATATTGGTATATGTAGTACACGATCTCGTTTGATTTCTCTAAGATATGTCACCTATAGAGATGGAGAATTCAAACTGTTACATAATCTTTTTGACCTGATGATATTGTAGTTTTCAATTTGTTGATAAGTAAGTTTTGATATGATGGTCAATCTTATCATTCAGACAGGAACAAGAAACCTGAAATATTAGGTTGCTTGAATGCATTTAGGAAAACTATGGATATCGACATTCTCATATCGATGAGAATAAGTTTATTGTTCAATCCTATGTAAGCATCAAATCCTTTACAGGTATTTTTGAAATTGTTTTTTCAAAATTATATTATTATTATATTTATTTTCAAAAATGAATTTATTGTGTTCATGGGTAATTGAAAATTTGGTTTGAGCAATTAAGTGATTTTATCCTGCTCAGTTAAAAGACCTAAAGAAAAGTAACTTGATATTGGAAGGGGTTGCATGTAAATTAATGTTATTATTATCTCAGATTTGGAAGAGTTTTTATGAACAATTGGCGTGATAGGAGTTTGATTGTTAAATTAAAATTTTCAATTGATTAATTGCGAATTAATTGAGATTGACAATTGGTTCTCGATGTGAGACCCAATTGGTCTCACCGTAACGCTTTAAGGTAAAAGAGCAAAAAAAAAACAAAGAAGAGAAGAAGTAATATAACACAATATGTTGTGTGATTAGTCAAATATATTTCACATTTGTATGAACATTTTTCCTACTATTATTAATAAATAAAAGGTATTAATTGCAAATAAAGAACATATGTGGGTTTATTTATAAAAATTATTATCATATTTTTCTTCATTTATAATTAATATAATTAGGGAAAATATATGCATATAATATTTAAATGAAATATCAGTAATTAAAATATGCATATCATATCAAATATTCCTAATAAATATCCTTAAGATATTATATCATATAAATGGTTGGAATAATATCTCAAAAATACCAAATGCTACTAACATTTTGATTTGAGATATTGTGCAGGTATTAGCTCAGGTCTGAAATCTATATTGGAGATTCAAGTCAAATCGGGATATCGAAACCGAATCTGCCAAATTTTAGAAGCAAATCGAGAAATCTAGCAACTACAAAAACTCAGAGCAATATTTTCAGAATCTATATATCAAAGGAATCTCCAAATATCGACACAAAAAGCCAGAAAAAATCCAAAGTCCCAAATCCACCAGGAGGCGGCGGATCCGCGGTCAATCGTGGGTTTGGACGGCGGTTCCGCGGTCTGATGATGGCCATTGGATCTGGAATTTTGGGGGAGAAATCGTATCTACATCTAGTCACATATGGCATATAGGGTTTCTGGTTTTAGAAACTATATAAAGAATCGAGAGATGTTCATTCCAAATTCATCCAATAATTCAACAACTGAAGATCCCAAACTCAAAATTCAAGAGAGAGATCTACGAGAAAAACTAGGGTTCTTGTAATCTACTTTTGAAGAAGAAAAATTTGTAATGCAATAGTTGATTAATAAAGATAGTTTTGATTTTATTTCTTTTTGCATTTATTTACCGGATTTACTTTACGCGTTTACTTTTTCCGCATTACTTTTACGCATTACTTTTTCTGCATTACTTTCTGCACTTCTAATATGACTTCATTCATCTTCAACCTTTCTTCTAAATCGCTACTGATCATGAGCGAGTAATTTCTTACTTGCTAGGGTTTGTAGGATATGGTAGAATAATGGATGAAAAATCTATTAACTTCTTTTGACATTTTAATGTTTATAAAGTTTAGCAAAATAAATATTAACCCTCTTATCGGGTGCGCTATCAATTTATTGATAGTCACGACCACGATTCGAGGTTAGTTAAACACTTGTTTTATTAAAGGCTTGAGATTAATAGAGATCAATGGAAGGACAAGGGGCAGTAGTGGGAAACCCTAGTTCCCTCCAAGAACCCCTAATCCATATTCATCTCTATCACTCCAAGTTTTAAACTATTAAAAGATTAAAAGAGACATTTCTAAACATTCATCCATTAACTACTAAGTCCTATAAACCCTACAAGACCTTCTATTATAAATTTTATATCCATATTAAAATAAAACGAAAACAATCCCTCATCTCTTTTATTAACTCATCTAAAGCAAGAAAAGAAGTTCACGTTTCCCTACGGACGACCCGTACTCATCGTGGTTAGCTATTTGCGACACCGTCTTGATTGCGGTTATTTACAAAATACATTTACAAAACACTTTTCGCACGAACAATCAAATGGTGCCGTTGCCGGGGAAACAGTCGTAATTACTTTTCTTATTATTCGGGTTGATTTCTTATAAAAACCAGAAATATAAAAAATAAACAAGAACCAAAACCGCATCTTGTGCTTTTAACGATTATTGTGTGAGTTTTTGCAAGAACATCTGGAGTAATTGGAGCAAGCCAACAGAGATTCAGAGACTTTAAATTTGAACCAGAGGAGGAAAGGGGTGCTCTGAAGAAATTATAGCAGAAGAACACATCATACGGAGGCGGAACCATGGCCAAAGTGTGTTTCAGGCGGCGGAACCGCGGTCTCTTTGAAGAATTGGGCCCCCAATCTTCTGTGGTATTTTCCTATATCCTTTCTCTCCTCTAAATTTCCAATAATCTGATTTTAGCTGTAAGATTCTTTGCAAAAAGCGCCGCTAAAATATCTTTTTGCGTGTTTTTATTTCGGTTTCTTTGCATACTTAAACCGGACATTAAGGGGCAATAAACCCAAATTCAGATTAGGTGGGGATTTTATCACCCTTCCTACGCCCCACAAATCACAAACGAGCATACTATCACCCTACATTAATAAAAAATATTTAGACCAAGCCCCTAAGGACATTCGCGCTCAATAAGGACAAAGAAGGGTCGTGGGTAATCTATTGCTTATCCGCATTTCTCTTGTGATGTCTAGGAAAATAGTTACTTAATTAGGCCCGCTATTTCGGTGATTCGTATAGCGGATACCTCCCACTTATCTGGTCGTAAGATTGATAAGGAGGTGGTAGAGGATTGATCCTATATCCTGTCCTTCGGAAGTCTAGGGTCTAGTGACTTGACTTAGGTGACCCTGGCTTTAGGGATTGATTGTGCATTTTGTGATTGGTTGAGTCAAGCCTCACGTTCGTCCTTTTTTCAAAACAAGTATTCTTAAAATCGTTCGCACACATATCACACGCTTCCACGTGCAATAAACCAGCTTAGTGCATGATCGGATGGACACGAGATTTTAGTACCTTTCTAGTCTGCGATTTTGCTGTCAACTCCGAAGTAGATACTTCTTCATCTTCTATTTTTCTTCCACCTACCATATCTCCCGAGATGGACGGATCTCTATCAGGTTTTAACAACACAACGTTACACCACCCGTAGGTGCGCAAAACCCCTACGCATCACTCTGCAAGATAGATACTATTTCGTACGCGGACCCCTTCCTACGTGTCTGTCTCTTCCACCAGCCAATGGGGATAATTTCGAAATTAAACCCCACTTCATCAACTTGTTGCCCAAATTTCACGGGCTTGAATATGAAGATGCATACATTTTTATAACCAAATTCGAAAATGTATGTGCAATGATGAGCACCACCCAACTTTCAGGAGATGCTATGTGATTATGTATTCTCCATTTTATCTTGTGCAATCTCGCAGAAAAGTGGCTTTATAGCACCGCCGCACATTCTATCTCTATATGGGATGAATTCATTAAAGCATTTCTTAAGAAATTTTATCCTCATCACAAAACCGCCTGTATTCGGAGCGAGATTAACCATTTTGCCCAACTTCCCAACGAACCCTTTTGGAAATGCTTTGAATGGTTTAAAGACCTAATTGTCCAATGCCCTCATCACGGAATTGACAGATGGAAATTATGCAAAATTATGTATGAGAGTATTTATCCAGCTACGGAACAAACGCTACAAACCATCTGTCAATGTCATTTCATGTCAAAAGACGACGGCGAAGCATGGCAATTTCTGGAAGATCTTGCTGAAAAAACATTACAGTGGGAGAGCACTAGACCAACTACACTGCCTTCATTTAGGGCAGGTATCCATCAGCTCGACGTTTCCATCGCAGTGAAAGCCGAAATGGCTGCGATGCGAAAGAAACTCGATGCTATGAAAAACAAATTCTCTTCAGCCTCCCTAAACAATGTTACTCTCCCCAAAACCGTTTGACTTATCATATATAATGGAAGAATGTCCTTTGAATTCTCCATCTCATGGTCAAGAACAAACTAATGTTGCTTTTCAGCAACGACCTAGAAACGATCCTTATTCCTCCACATATAATCATGGATGGAGGAATCATCCTAATTTTTCTTGGAACCAAAACCAAACTCAAACTCAAACTCAAAATCAGTTCCCAAGCCAAAATAACTATCAAAGGTTTCCCCCACAGCAACAACAGCCACCACAACAAATTCAACATCCCTTTTAACCGCAACCTTTCCAAAATCCGGCCAACAATTTTGCCCCTCATAATAATTCTTTCCAACCACAGAATACTATTCCAACGGCCGGCACCGATAAAATCTTTGCACTCGAAAGAAACTTAGAATTTTTTTTTAAACAATCCCCAGAAACTTCAGCCAATTTAACGTCTTCCATCCAAACGCTAGTACAACACACTGCTTCACATGGTGAAAGCATAAAATCTATTGAAGCACAAATTGCACAGTTAAATGCCGTGAAGAGTGAGAGAGAAAGGGAAACTTCCATCGCAACCTCTACCAAATCCCGGCCACTCACAAAGCGCTAACATCGTCTTTAACAAAAAAAATCATAATGTGAGTGCCGTAACTACATTGAGATCAGGAAGAGTGCCGAATAACCAGGTTGGTGAACAAGTTGATGATTCAGATGATACCCCGGCTACTACTTCTACTCCTATTTCGTCTAAACCAACAAATTCTTCTGAGCCTATTCTCCGTTCTTCACTAGACTCAAACCCTCAGCCCACTTCCTTGAATGAATTGCCATCTGAGACCATCCCAATTCCAATTTTGGGATCCATTCCATCCACACAAACTTCTCCACAAGTGTTGGACCCAACCCCTATTGATAAAGCTCCTTTTCCAAACCGGTTGAGGCCCAACAAACCAAGTACACAAATAGAGAAGATTGTGAAATTTTTTAAGCAAGTTAACATAAATATTCCTCTCTTAGATGCTATCCAACAAGTTCCATCCTATACGAAAATTATAAAGGACTTGTGCACTAGGAAAAGGAAAACTCAAGTGCCTAAAAAGGTTTTCTTAACGAGCAATGTGAGCAATACTCTTAACCAACATTTGCCCAAGAAACGTAAGGACCCTGGTTGTCTTACAATTTATATAACTATTGGGGGTAAAAATATCAATCGCGCTCTACTCGATCTAGGTGCTAGTGTTAACTTTCTCCCGTATTTTGTTTATGAGCAATTAGGCATAGCAGAGTTGAAATCTACACACTGCACTCTCCAGATGGCTGATCAATCTATCACCCACCCTAGGGGTGAGGTAGAGAACGTGTTGATAAAAGTCGGGAAATTTATTTTCCCTGTGGACTTTATAGTTTTAGATACATAGCCTATGGCGAACCCACGGAACCAAATCCCGGTGATTCTTGGTCAACCTTTTCTAGCAACTTCCAATGCAGTTATCAATTGCCGTAACGGTTCTATTAACCTATCCTTTTGGAAGATGACAATTGAACTTAACATTTTCAGGATAGGAATTCAACCCTCCGAACCTTCTGCTCATATAATTAATGTGTTCTGTCAACGAGATAGCTTCCGACAGTGGCGAATTTGAGGAGCTTTAAGATAATGATCTCGACGCCACTAGTATGTTATTGTTTGATCCAGCTGTTTATATAAGTGAAGACCCTTCTATCGACAAGTCCACCCCTGAGTCCGAATCCTTTGACTTTTCGCAAAAGTTAGTCAAGCTTCCCGAGTCAATCTCTTACGCTAGCTACGAACCTCTTATGGAGTCCGAGTATCATCTCCTTACCCTACCTTCTATCGTCTCTCCGCCGACACTAATCTCAAGCCGCTGCCATCTCATCTTAAATATGCATATTTATGTGAGAATGAGTCTTTACCTGTTATCATATCAGCTTCTCTAGTTTTTAGAGCAAGAGAGAACTCTTTTGTCGGTCTTGAGATCAAATCGGCAAGCTTTTGGTTGGACAATGGCAGACATTAAAGGGATTAGTCTCTTGATTGTTGAACATCATATATATTTGATGGATGAAGCCAAACCAGCCCAAGACCCATAAAGATGGTTGAATCCCGTCATGAAGGAGGCGGTAAAGAAAGAAATCGTCAAATGCTTAGATAATAGTATAATTTACCTAATATGTGATAGCCGATAGGTAAGTACTATTCATGTGGTCCCTAAAAAGTCTGGCATCATGGTCATAACTAATGAGGCTAATGAGTTGATCCAAACACGCACCCAAACTGGGTGGCGAGTATGTATTGATTATAGAAAACTCAATTCCGCGACGAGGATAGATCATTTCCCTCTACCTTTCATTGACCAGATGTTGGAACGTTTAGCCGGGCATGAGTACTACTGTTTTTTGGATGGATACTCAGGCTATAACCAGATTCCCATCGCCGAAAAGGATCAAGATAAGACAACCTTTACTTGTCCTTTCGGTACCTTTGCTTATAGACGCATGCCCTTTGGGTTATGTAATGCTCCCGCTACATTTCAGCGGTGTATGATGGGGATATTCTCGGACATGGTCGAGAATTTTCTGGAGATATTTATGGACGATTTCTCCATATTTTGGGACTCGTTTGAGAAATGTTTACGTCATCTTGACGCTGTTCTTACCCATTGTAAGGATAAGAATTTAATTTTGAATTGGGAAAAATGTCATTTCATGGTTTAAGAAGGTATTGTCTTAGGGAATATCATTTTATGAAAAGGTATTGAGGTAGACAAAGCTAAAATAGATTTCATTTCCATTCTTCCTCCTCCTAAATGCGTCAAAGATATACGATCTTTTCTTGGTCTTGTCGGATTTTATAGACGATTTATTAAAGACTTTAGCAAAATTGCTAGAATCTTAACTCTTCTCTTGGCCAAGAATACAACATTTCACTTCGACTCGGATTGCGTGGATGCTTTTGATTCATTTAAACGTTCCCTTACTACAGCCCCAATTCTATCATCTCCGGACTGGAATCACCCTTTTGAACTTATGTGTGATACATCCGATTTTGCTATTGGTGCAGTCTTAGGGCATCATATTGATAAGATGCCACATGTAATTTATTATGCAAGTAGGACCCTGAACGATACCAAAATGAATTATACAACTACAGAGAAAGAACTCTTGGCAGTTGTATTTGCATTAGAAAAATTCAGGCCCTACTTAATTGGCTCTCCAGTTGTAATTTACACCGATCATTCCGCTTTAAGGCATCTTTTATCAAAGAAGGATGCTAAGTCTAGACTAATACGTTGGATCCTTCTGTTACAAGAATTTGATCTTGTAATACGAGACAAGAGTGGATGTGAAAACGTTGTAGCCGACCATCTTTCACGACTTTCTTCTTCGCCAACGTTGATCTTGTCAATAAACGATTCCTTTTCAGACGAACAGCTCTTGACCATATCCTGCGAATCTTGGTTCGCGGATATTGTGAATTATTTAGCAACGGGAGTTCTACCTAGCGAATGGTCAAAACAAGACAATCACTGATTTCTATCCCAAGTAAAACACTTTTACTGGGATGAACCTTATTTGTTTAAGTATTGTCCCGATCAAATTATTCATCGATGTGTCCCTAATAATGAATTCATGAGCGTATTGTCTTTCTTCCATGATCAGGCATGTGGCGGTCACTTTGGTCCAAGGAAAACGGCGGAGAAAGTTTTGCAATGTGGATTTTATTGGACAGCGTTATTTCAAAATGCATATGATTTTTGCAGATTGATTTTCGAGCGGAAACGCGATACGTTTTATGATATGCGTTCTACTCCGTTCTCTACTTACCGCAATCAAGTCGATTTCGCTTGTAACTAGCTGGTTGAACACGGGTCGATCCACAGGGAGATGGTTGTATGTCCGTTCGTGTCTTAGACGAGTCAATAAAGAATGTATATGTATTGGTCCAAATCTATCCTAAGTATTTGTATTTAAGTTCAAGTAAGCTTGTTAGGGTTAAAGTTGGTTAGTAGAGTTAGGATTAGTCTTGTACTTTTCTTTTGTCATTCTTAAAATGAAGTTGGGATAATAGAAAGTAGCGGGGATTTGGAGGACATAGGAATGGGATTTGCGAGTTTAAGCAAGGTTTACAACGCTAAATCCATTCCTAGTGCCCCTTTTGCTTCCGCTACGTGCGCTTATTTCCAACCCTAGACCAAACACCCGCAACCATGTATCCAATTAAGTCACAACTACATGTCATGTTGTAGTGTGCCTAAAGGACTTCTCGACTTAGGTCGTGGATATTTGTCACGTATAGCGCGCCTAAGTGAAGGGGTTGCGTTTGTTTAGTCTAGGCTCGTTTCAAGATATTTGGCGAAGAGAAGCACAAGGGATTTTTCCGTCTCTCATACTAACCCTCCTTAACCCCTAACAAGTTTGGAATTTATTCACAAATTTAAATAAAAAGAAAAAGAAAACAAGAAGGAAGAAAAGAAAGAAAGGAAAAGTTCGGTTTTACAAAATGGTAGCAAGCTAACTACTTGGGCCCTCACCTTAGCAAGAGACTCCGTCGAGTATCATGGCTTGAAAATACGGATAAAAAGAGAAGAAAAAAGCAACAAGAAAAAACAACAAATACTTAACAACAATAAATAAAATTACGCTAAGAATTAAAAATGCAATGCATGGAAATAAAAATACAAGATAAGAAAAATAACCCTCATCTTCATTAAACTTCCACTTAAGAGCTCTCACTACACTTTAATTGAGGAAAGATGATGAAGAAGAAGAACTATAATCTAAACTACACTAAAATCTAACTAAAATGAAGCATCCTACAATGGCTCAAATCTGGGCTATTTATAGGCAGAGAACTGAAACACTATGGCCAAATTCTGACCCCCAATGTAATTACCAAAATAACCCCAAACTTTTATCTGACTCCGAGTCAACTCGGCCGCGTAAATGGCCTATTGGCCATAGTTCTGCGGCACTTTAGAGGAGTTGATTTGTCGTTTTTTGTAAGGTTTCTTGTGTTTCTTTTTTCGTGTGTTTGACAGGTCCCAAATTACAAATTGATTCCATAATTTCTTCAGATCTTCAACAGTCCAAAATGGCTTCACTTTTAATTCTTTTGACCATTATCTCTCTCGAGCTCCGCGCACCTATTGAATCTTGTGCTACCCCTCTCGTGCTTTATGCTTGTCTGAGACACGAATGACCACTGTTATTTGTCTTGTCTCTTGAACTGGTAAGCGGCACTGGACGGATGCGGATGACCGGAACCCGCTTTTATCTGTCTGTGGCAGATGTTCTGGATTTTGGCGTAAATGTAGAGACTTTGTATGATTTGCGTTATTTTTTACTAAGAACCTGTAACCTGTAAATATGTAGCAAACACGAATTAAAAGCACCTTCCTATAAACAAACGAGCAGAAGAATGAGCAGTATTAAATGCAATATTCTGGTATGAACACAGAACTTGTTCACGGTGTCAGCACATGGGTCGGATTTCACGGAGAAATAAGATGCTGCTCCAACCTATCTTGGTTGTGGAGATATTTGATGTATGGGAATTGATTTTATGGGCCCATTTCCTAACTCTTTTAGGAATTTAGACATTTTATTAGCGGTTGATCATGTTTCTAAATGGGTGGAAGCGATACCGTGTCATACTAATGAAAATAAGTTTGTTGTTAAGTTCATTAAAGAAAATATCTTTTCGCGATTCGGACACCCTCGCGCTATAATTAGCGACAATGGGACGCATTTCTGTAATTGGTATTTCAAGGAATTGATGCGGAAATATTCAATCAACCATAAGCTTTCTACGCCCTATTATCCCCAAACGAGTGGGCAAGCTGAGATTTCCAATAGACAAATCAAACAAATTTTGTAGAAAACGGTTTCTAAGAACCTTAAAAGTTGGTCTATCAAATTGATGGATGCTCTTTGGGCATTTCAAACTGCATATAAAACCGACCTTGGCATGTCTCCTTATCAACTAGTGTTTGGGAATGCTTGCCACCATCCTGTCGAGATCGAACCTAAAGCAATATGGGCTATTAAAGAGCTTAATTGTGATTTTGATCAAGCCGACAGCTATCGGAAGCTGCAATTAAATGAGCTAAGTGAACTTCGCGATGAAGCCTATGATAATGCAGTTATAGTAAAGAACCGGACAAAGGTGTTCCGCGACAAAAACCTTTTGAGAAAAACTTTCAAACCGGGACAACAAGTCCTTCTTTACGATTCCCGTCTTCATCTTCATCCGGGTAAGCTAAGATCTCGTTGGAAATGACCTTTTGTAGCACGGTATGTGTACCCGCACGGCTCAGTGAATGTAGAAAATGTTAAAAACGATTCTGTTTACCGCCAGAAACCGGGAAAGACTGGACGTCTTTCCTGAATCTGGGGGCAGATGCTATTTGGTGCTATCCGTCCACCTCTCCGAAGATGCCAAGTTGATTTATGGTACCGTGTATCGAAGTTTTAAACGGATGCGACCGATGTAGCAGACTTCGTCAGATCCCCCTCGTTTGAGGGTTTTTTTTATTGTGGGGACGCTCTTCCCTGCAGGCACAAGCCCCTGCAGTTAATTACGCTACCGCATCGCGGTAACAACTTTCTCCTTCTCCAGATGGTCACTTCGTGTCGTGGGTGTTTGTTTTTGTTTGTGGTTGCCCGTGGATTGTATACGGAAACTAAGTTATGTTGTCGCCCGTAGGGCGTGGATTAGTCCAAATCCGTATTTTCTTAGATTTGGGTTTGGGGGTTTGGGTTTAAGGATACGTTAGTCTCATTTGAGACTAAGATCAACTTAAACGTTTGTTAAGGATACGTTAGTCTCATTTTAGACTAAGATCAACTTAACGGGATCGTTTAGATCCGACAAAAGAGCAATTGGGCTCTATTGTTTAGTTTAATGACATTGCGGTCGATTTCCAGTTTAGGGACATAGTGGTCCATTACCAGTTTAAGGACATAGTGGTCCAATACCAGTTTAAGGAAATAGTGGTCAGTAAAATGTATGGCTGTCGGGACCCATCACCTCTCTGAAGACGTTGAAGGATTACAACGACAAATATCAGAGGAGTTCAGAGATATACCCTTGAACCAATGAGTTGGTTGAAAGAGAAGATGTGCTCAGTTCAAGATGATTTGAGGACTTATGGCCAGTTTGGGCTAAGTCCAATTATGTTTGAAATATTGGCCCTTTGGGCCATTAGACATTTTTCTGGGTTCAGCCCCTCATCATTCAGCAGTGCTAAACAGAGGTTTGAGGGCTCTGACAACATTTTTTCTTTGATTTCCTCAATTTTGAGATTCATTTGGAGGAGGGACTTTTACCTCTGGAAAATTAGCCAATTTGGCTAAAATTAGTGTTAAACACTAGAGAACAACAGTGTTAAACACTGGAGGTAGAACTCTCAAATTAGTGTTAAACACTGAAAGACAATCAGTGTTAAACACTGGAAATATAATCTTCAATTTAGTGTTAAACACTAGATTCAATCAGTGTTAAACACTGGAAATATAATCCCCAAATTAGTGTTAAACACTAAAGAAAGAGGGGTCACGTGTGGACACGTGAGAGCGCCAAAAGGTGGGACCAGATCTCTTTTCTTCGTTCTGCAATTAAGTGTTAAACACTTTTTCATCTTTTGAGCATCGCGTATTGACACGTGATGGAGATCCATGCACTGCTCATTAAAGTACTTTCTAAGGGGTCACGTGGGGACACGTGAGAGCGTCCAAAGCCTTCATTTTCTTTGCTTTTCCTTTCTGTGTTTTTGTATGTCACGTGGAAGCACGTGAGGCATTGCCTTAGGATTAATTCCTTCCTATTTTGGAGGATCTTTTCTGGGGTCACGTGAGGACACGTGACCCAAGTTCTTTGCATGCACAGAGATCTCTTTAGTCCCTTTATTTTATTTCGAGAATTAAATTCTCTGCAGGGTTAAATCCTGATTATAATTTTGCAGGAATTAAATTCTGTTAATCTGAGAGAATTAAATTCTCAATTAGGGTTAAACCCTAGTTTTTCCCATTTTGAAGGAATTAAATTCCTATAGTTTTAAGAGAATTAAATTCTCAGATAGGGTTTAAACCCTGATTTCATCATGAAGGAATTAAATTCCTGTGAGTTTGGGAGAATTGAATTCTCATATAGGGTTAAACCCTAATTTTGTTTTGGGAGAATTAAATTCTCTAAACTCAATTCCCTCTTTAAGTTTTGGATCTGCATGGCAGGATCTCAACCCGATGAGAATTAAATTCTCATCTTATGGGGAGATGTGCTCTGTGCAGATCTTCAATAAGAGCAAGAACTAAGTTCTTTTACAGAAGAGTTAAACTCTTAGATTTTGAGAATTAAATTTTCTGTTTGAAGTTTTGATCCCCTTTCTTTTCTCACCTAGGGTTTTCTTTCTTGAGAATTAAATTCTCCTCTCTTTTTTCTCTCTGTTGCTGTTATCTCCCCAAAAAAAAGTAGTTCCTTATCTTCTTTTCTTGGCTCCTATTTATAGGAGAAAGAAAAGAATCAATTTGTTTTGTCAATCTTTTATTGATAGATTTTAATTGATTTCATAATTAATATGATCCTTTAGATCACACAATGAGTTTTATTCACCGTTGGATTTTAAATCCAAACATATTCTGTTTGTTATTTTCGGTGAGATTTAGGGGAAATCTTTCCTTGTCTAAGATTTTTTCCATAAATTGGTGATTTTTAATCACCCTTGGATTTTTAATCTAACGGTCCCCATAATCCTTTTCCATTTGGAAAGATTTAGAAGCTTTTAGAATTTAATTCTATTAAACTGTAAGGCTTTCGAAGCCAGTCACGTGCTGACACGTGACCCTTGGTCACGTGTGAGCACGTGACCGCCAATTGAGTCCTTTTCTCAGCATTTATTTACGCTTCAGTTTCAACCATCACGTGTCAACACGTGACCATTGGTCATGTATGAGCACGTGATACCTCATTGAGGTATTTCCTTCAGCCATTTGTTTTTATTTCTGTTTTAACTATCACGTGTCAACACGTGACCATTGGTCACGTGTGAGCACGTGAACCCCAATTGGGTCCTTCTTCAACCGTTTGTTTTTATTTCTGTTTTAACTATCACGTGTCAACACGTGACCATTGATCACGTGTGAGCACGTGATACCTCATTGAGGTAATTCCTGATTTTTAATCAGGGAACAGTGCATAGCATATTTGCTCATAACTTTTGATCCCGGATGAATTCTGAAGCCCATAATATATCAAATCGAAGGATTTTTCGAGATGCTTTCGATACCATCAGAATTTAAGAGTTCCTCCTTCAGGAGTTTATCCAAATACAGGACGGAAGATACTGGTTCGCATTTCCTTGAGCGTATCGCTGCCATTTGATACTTTAGACTCTTTTGCGCAGAAATTTTTGGCGGGAACAAATTCCCCCCACTACTTTGCCCACGTAAGTATATACGTGTGTGAAGCAGTGCAGAGTAATGCATAGCGTATGACCAGTTTCGGGTTGGTATATAACTTTCAGAATCTTGATCTGAGAAGCTAACGAGCGGACACAAGCGTCGTCATTTATCATTGACTCAAATCTCGACTCTTAAGAGATATAGTTCCAAACTCTCAACTCCATGAGCCTCACCCTTCTATTTCTTTATGTCTTACTCTGGCGTGAAGTAGTTTATACGCTCATGAGTAACTTCTGCATTTCAGTGGCATGTAGCTTTGGCAAGTGTGGCTCATAGATGGTCCATCTTGACCTCTTTGCAGGGCTGTGATGGCTTAGGAGATAGGGGTAGGATCTGCCACCTAAGACTTTTCAACTTTACGAGCTGTGAGGGTCTCATAAAGACTTTTCTCCCTACGAGTCGTGAGGATCTCGTAGGTGTCTTTTCTCCTTAGGAGTCGTGAGGATTCCTAAGTGTGTTTTCTCTTGAGAGTCGTAAGGATCTCACAAGAGAATTTTCCCTCTTATAAGTCGAGAGGACTCATAAGTGGTTGTTTCCCTCTTTGTCGATGTTCGACTTCGGAGAGTGTGACCCGTGAATAGTATGCAAGAGTCCATCTTGGACTGACTTGTAGGGCCCAGTGCTTAGGAAACAGGTTTTTTAATCCCCATTGCCTAAGGCTTTGCCTTACGAGTCGAGAAGAATCGAGAAGTTCTCGCAAGGATGTCCTAACGTCACAGTTAACCTCTGCTCTTTATGACAAAGGTCCGTTAGGGTCTGTAGTACTAGGATTTTGTCCGTCGTACCGTCGCGTTGGCTGATATATTTCTCGATAGGCAATCTTGCTGTTCGAGCAGCCTTGCGACTGTCGTGTCTCTAATCCCTTCGGGGGCTGGACAAGACGTCTTCAAGCAATCTTCCTAGGCAGTTTGACCTTCAGAAGAGCAAGCGTTAGCAATTTTGCCATGCCGCTTTTTACTTGAGGTTAGGCTCATTTTGGAGAGCCCCGATGAGTCATAACCACTCCGCGCTGGTGTGGGATGATCTCCGTTAGTCTTTCAGGTTTTATATGAGTTGCCGTCAAGAACCTGAAGCTAGGAATTTGGCCTTCGCTTCGTTTTGCTGGCATTGCGTCTGCTGTAATGAGACGAATGTCGCAGTTGTCTCTAGGTTGTTGGTGAACCGTCGAGGTTTGGAACTAGGGATTTTTCCGTGGCTCCATTTTTGTTGTCGCGTCTGCATCTTGTTGGAGAAAGAACGCTGTGGTGACATCTCGTCTGCTGTATCGAGACGAACGTCGAGGTGATGACCACTCCATGTGGGAAGATCTCCGGTAGTCTTTCAGGTTTTATTTGAGTTACCGTCAAGACCTTGAAGCTAGGAATTTGGCCTTTGCTTCGTTTTCTTTGGCGTGTCCGAATCCTGTTGGAGGAAGGACGCTGCAGTGACATCTCGTCTGCTGTATCGAGACGAACGTCGTGGTGGTGACCGCTCCGCGCTGATGTGGGATGATCTCCGATAGTCTTTCAGGTTTTATTTGAGTTGCCTTCAAGACACTGAAGCTAGGAATTTGGCCTACGCTTCGTTTGCTTTGGCGCGTCCGAATCCTGTTGGAGGAAGAACGCTGTGGTGACATCACGTCTACTGTATCAAGACGAACGCCGAGGTGGTGACCATTCCGTGCTGATGTGGGATGATATCCGATAGTCTTTCAGGTTTTATATGAGTTGCCTTCAAGACCCTGAAGCTAGGAATTTGGTTTTCGCTTCGTTTGCTTTGGCGTGTCCGAATC
The DNA here is from genome assembly GCA_030015575.1 of Agapanthus africanus. Taxonomy (NCBI): domain Eukaryota; kingdom Viridiplantae; phylum Streptophyta; class Magnoliopsida; order Asparagales; family Amaryllidaceae; genus Agapanthus; species Agapanthus africanus. Next base: position 682,245,737 of record JASDDO010000031.1, on the reverse strand, counting down.
CTGTTGGAGGAAGGACGCTGTAGTGACACCTCGTCTGCTGTATCGAGACGAACGTCGTGGTGGTGACCGCTCCGCGCTGATGTGTGATGATCTCCGATAGTCTTTCAGGTTTTATTTGAGTTGCCTTCAAGACCCTGAAGCTAGGAATTTGGTCTTCGCTTCGTTTGCTTTGGCGCGTCCGAATCCTGTTAGAGGAAGAACGCTGTGGTGACATCGCGTCTACTGTATCGAGACGAACGCCGTGGTGGTGACCGCTCCACGCTGATGTGGGATGATCTCCGATAGTCTTTCAGGTTTTATTTGAGTTGCCTTCAAGACCCTGAAGCTAGGAATTTGGCCTTCGCTTCGTTTGCTTTAGCGTGTCCGAATCCTGTTGGAGGAAGGACGCTGTGGTGACATTGCGTCTACTGTATCGAGACGAACATCGTGGTAGTGACCGCTTCGCGTTGATGTGGGATGATCTCCGATAGTTTTTCAGGTTTTATTTGAGTTGCCTTCAAGACCCTGAAGCTAGGAATTTGGCCTTCGCTTCGTTTGCTTTGGCGCGTCTGAATCCTGTTGGAGGAAGAACGCTGTGGTGACATCGCGTCTACTGTATCGAGACGAACGCCATGGTGGAGCTGGGATTTCGCCGTCGCTCCGCTTTGTTTCGACCGTGAGGTCTTTTGTTGACGTTGCTTCTGCATCCTGTTGGACTGCGAAGGAACGCCATTGGTGATCTCTAAGTTGTCGATATTGACGTCGAGACCTTGAAGCTAGAGATCTTCCTTTTCTTCGTTTGTTGATATTGTGTCTGCAATATTGCGACAAATGTCGAGGTTTTCTCTAGGTTGTTTATGAACCGTCGAGATTTGGCTTCGCTTTCTGGTGGAGCCTGTTGGGAAGGTATGGTTCCCTCTTTGTTGGTGTATGTTCAGTTGATAAAACTGCACATTTGTTATTACATTCTTCCTACTATTTCTATACTAAAAAGGTCTTTATTATAATATATCATACATATGAGGATTTATCTGTAAAAATACTATTTTTCATGTGTTTATATATTATAATTAGCATTTGGTAGGAAAATGTATGCAAAAAATGTCATTGACCAAATATTAAGAAAACAAACTCTACTAAATATCATTTGAGTTGTTGTGCAGAATTTTCAGGACTAAAATCAAGGAAATCAAGTTGTTAAAGCAAACCTGCCTAATTAAGAAAGCAAAACTTAGAAATCAAGTCTGGCAGCAACTACGAGAAGATTTCCAAGTTCCAAAGGTTCGATCGCCACATGTCACAAAGATCAAGCCACAGAAAAATGATCCAACGATCCCTCTTTTTGGCTGCGGATCCGCGACCAAACCCCCCTATTGGTCGTGGATCCGCCGCGGTTTGGAAGACTTAGGAGATGGGATTTTCTCTGTTGGATACTAACTACTTGATTCCAAATTAGGAAGCTAATTTTCTGGCTTTGGGACTATAAATAAAGACCGAGAGCCTCTTGGAAAAATCATCAAGTCGACGCGATCACGAAGTCCAAGACGGCTCACGCATCCAGACTGATCATCAACGGTTCGTCTACCTCCTTAGAAGAGATCGAGAAGCAACTAGTACTTGTAATCATTTTCTAAGGAATCAAAGTGTAATGAATATTGTTGATTAATAAAGGTAGCTTTATTTTTCTTATTCTATTTCTTCGTAGTTTAATTATGCATTTTCTCTCCATCTCTTTTTCTCCCAACATGCACGAGTAATTCTCCGCTTGTTAGGGTTCGTAGGATTAGGGTAGGCTAATGGATGATGAAAATTCCTAAACTCTTTTTAAGTCCTATAAATTTTATAAACTTTATCAAAAGAATCATTAATATCCTAATCGGGCGCGCTACCAATTCATTGTTAGCCGTGACCGCGATTAGAGATTAGATTAATGATTGTTTTGGTAAAGGCTAGATATGAACGGAGTTCCGTGTCGAGATAGGGGTTAAGAGTGAGATTCCTTTTCCCTCCAGAAACCCTAATCTACACGCATCACTGTCGTTCTAGTTTTAAATCTATTAATGGATAGAAAGAGTAATTTTTAATTAATCATCCATAACTACTAAATCCTAATGAACCCTACAAGCTCTCTTCTTATATAAACTCACATTCATAAATAATCTAGATCTATATTTTGCATTAGTGCTTAAAGTAGATCTAGAAACCATTCTACAATAATCTTTATCCCTCCTCTCTTTTCAACACATCTAAAGTAAGGATAAAAGGCTCCACGTTTCCCAGAGGACGACCCGTACTCATCTCGGTCTAGTTACAAGCGACACCGTTATTGATTGCGGTTAACTACAAACACAATTTTTCGTATCAATCAAATTGCGCCGTTGCTGGGGAAACGTGCGTAATTTTTTATTCTTACTATTTGTGTTGAATTCTTATACGATCTATATCATAATTAAAACAAAACTGCAAATTGTATATTTAACGATTATTGTGTGAATTTTGCGAGGAAATCTGGAGTCACAGACTTGAGGAAACAGAAGACAGAGACATTCATCAAGATCCAGAGGAGTACAGGAGGCCACAGAGCAAACTTTCACCACCTGATCCCTCTACCCAGCGGCGGAACCGCGGCAAAGGAGCTCTTTTGGCGGCGGAAGCGCGGCGGGAGAGAGGAGTTAGGGGTCCTAACTTCTCCGGTATCTTTCTCAACTCTTTCTCTCTCCTCTGAAATCCAATAAAATATCTTTTCTGCTGGATTCTTTGCAAAATATCGCCTCTCAAAAATCTTTTTGCAAAGTTTTATGATTGGTTTTGTTTTGCATATTTTAATACGGACTTTAAGGGGAAAAGACCAAATCAGATTAGGTGGGGATTTCATCACCCTTCCTAAGCCCCAAAAATCACAAACCGAGTATCCGCATAACCCTATATTAATTTAAAAAATATCTAGACCAGACTCTAAGGACTGTCGTGCTCAATAAGGACAGAGAAAGGTCGTGGGTAATCTATCGCTTATCCGCATTACTTTTGTGGTGTCTAGGCAAGTGTGTCTAAGGCGAGTGGTTACTTAATTGGGACCACTACTTTCGTAGTGGGGAGCCTCCCACTCACCTGGCACTTACCTGGCTACAAGGATAGTAAAGAGGCGGTAGAGGATTGATCCTACGGCTTGTCCTTTGGAAGTCTAGGAGCGGTTTAGAGACTGGACCTAGGTAACCATAGTTCTAGGGCTGTTTGTGCATTTTTGTGTGATTTGACTAAATCCGTCATTTTTCAAAACAAACCAATTATTTTCTCCCCTTTTTACCCCCTCCCTCTTCTTCTCTTCTTATAATGGGTGACCTAAACAGAAGAACACTTGTTGAGCTTTGCTGTCCACAACCAGATATCTTTTGTTTTCGTAAACCCTTCGGTATACCGTCCGGCTCTTCCATGTCCTTAAGAGATCATATAGAACAAGCAGGAAGAAACAGTTGGCCACCTCAGTCTAGGTCTTATCAACCGTATCCTAATCCTACACCTGTTTCAGTTGATACCCAGAGTGAGGAAGCCCCTAGACGAATGTCCATTGCTGAGCACATAGCTAGGGCTAGAGGCCAAAGTTTCAACCCGGACCAATATCAACCATCACCTCCACTTTCTAAAGAAGAGTTTGATAGCCAACCGACCAACCCATATCAATATTCTTCTTATCACAATGTTGACCCTACTCCCACCCAATTTTCGCAACCATTCTATTCCTATCAATCCAATCCGACTTTTCCACCTTCTCTAGACAGTTCTTCTAATCAGTCATTTGGGAGTTTTAATTATCCATAAGAATTTCAATCTTATACTGAAACCCCTTATCAACCCAAGACTAGTCTGGAGCAGACATTAGAAAAATTTCTGGAATTGTCGAACCAAATTAGGAAGGAAACAACAGAGTGGATGCAAGAAAAGAATTTCAAACCTGCCCAAAAATTTTCAGTATATGATTCGGGCATAGGACAGAATGAGAATTTGGGTAGTGAGACAGAACTGTACACCCTTCCTAATCAAACCTCCCCATTCCAAACTGAAATCCACAACTCCAGTTTCATAGATTCATCAAGTACACCAAATAGAATGTCTGATAAGTTGTGTGACTTTGTAGTATTTGATTTACCCGATTGTGAAGGGTTCATTTCAAGTGAAACCATACCCAACCCTTGTGATCTCTACACCTCCACTCTTAAACCAAAACTGATTGAAAACCATACTTTTGATGACGTGTTTGAGAATTTTAATCTTCACTTGAATGAGGTGATTGACGTTGGGGATACATTAATTGATGAACCCGAAATTTTGAATGATTTTGTCCCACCAATTCATCAAATCCTTTCACTTCCTTGTGGTCATCATCTTGAGCCTTTAATTCTTCCCGAACCCCAAATATGTCTTGAAGTTGATGATAAAGGTATACCCGAAGAAATACAGCCTCCATCTTCCACATCTGGTACAGCAACACTCGACACACCAATTTGTTTACCCATTTCACCTTCTATTTTCTCCGGTTCTTCTTCTGTTACTATAGTTTCAGTGAGTTTTGATGAATCAAAATCCGTTAATTCAAGTTCAATAATACCAGAAATTCAACTTGATTTGGAAATTTTTGAAAATGAGGTGGATGAGTTTTTCGAGTCCTCTACCTCAATGATTTTTGATGAATGAAGTAGGATAAATTTTGGCACAAAACTCTTTGACAGCAAAATGTTCAATCACACCATTGATAAAAGTTTTGAAGAACTTTTTGCTGACGAACTTGAATTTTTAAACAATACGGATTTTGTGATTGATCAATCTCCACCTATAGAGGTTGAACTGTCACCATTCCTTCTTCCTAATCATTCACATTCATCCTCATTCTTTCTTTTCTCTAATTTCAAATTCAAACCCTTTCCAGACCACCTTTTATTCCTTCCCCATTTTTTCTTGACTCGATACAACACATTCTTCCACCGACCTATACTCTATACTGTTAAAATCTTTGAATGGTTGGTGTTAACTTTTGGTTTTTGTAAAATCTTACTTTGACCAAATGACTCACCCCCTCTTAAAATGCTCATATTGTCTAACTCATGTTTGAGGGGGGGTATATTTTTGGCTCTTGAACATAACTTTTGTCCTCAAATTTGTGAGCCAAAAATAAGTTTGGGGGATGATTTTTCACTTTCATATATTCTTGCCCCCATTAATAATATCCTCCCAAGCTTACAGGTTTTTGTGATCCAGCAGATAGCAACAGTGAGGACACTGTTGAAAACAGGTTTGGGGGAGGTTTGTGCTTATTTACACATCAATTTGCATCATATTTTGCATAAGCACAACATTTTCAAAAATTTTAAATTTTTTTCTTTTATAACAAAAGAGTAGAAAGTGAACAATTACATCCAAAAGATTGGAATAGTTTAAGAAAACCAAGAAAATTAGAAGTTTTCTTAAACGAACTGGAAATAAGTAGTTATAAGCCGTTGTCCCAAGGGTTAGTAAGATGAAGGAAGTCACTAATCTGAGAATAAAAATAAGTCTGAAAAATAGTTTCTATTATAGAAGCCAAACATTTGAATGTTGATACCCTACTATATGCACTTACACACGTCTTGAAACTTGGGATAGTAGAGGATACCTTGAAATGCTCTTGTCTAAAAGCCAAAGTATGAAGGAAATGAAAAAAACTGATTAAAATGGTGAAGAAAAAAATGAACACTGGTTTTGTTATCGCCAAGGCAGCAATAAAAAAATATAGCAAGGGTGCTTCATCACCTAGTGCCTTAGACCAACTGGTTTGGGAGTCACTGCTAAGCCTTAGGTGGTGCAAGACGAGGAAAATACTATCACCTAATCAGTAAGCACATAAGTAATCGGTCGGTTAGTACATCAAGAAGTATTAACGGTCGCATGAAAATGTGTGAGCACATCCTTAAATATTCATCAAATTAAAAAGTACTGAGGTAGATGGACAAGAGTATGATAGCTTGAATTGAATTCTCCGAGTGTAGGGATGTTCATTACACACACGTAGGGTTATATGATCGATGTTTGGATGAAAGGTAGGAATGAAAAATAAAGACGATGTTTTATTGAGGGATAATGTGATTTCTAACATTTTTTCATGACTATTAAGATAGGGCTCATAACAACTGAAAAGCTAGTGTAGTTGGAAACTCTTATTTTCAAAGTCTTTCTTTTATGTTTCTTATTTTTATATGTAAATTTCACCATCTCTCTTTTATTATAGGATTTTGTGGGTGTAATCCGCTGAAAACCCTCAGGAGACAACACTCCTCCTACTAGGGACACCTAGAGGTTTAACGGCTTGTTGCACGTGCTCAGTGCAATCGTGTTTGCCTACGAAAGTGTGCTTAGTTTTCTTCTTTCTTTTTCTCCTTCTCTTGAATAAACTAGTTTGCTTGAGACGATCAAAGATAAGTTTGGGGGTATTTGTTCAGTTGATAAAACTGCACATTTGTTATTACATTCTTCCTACTATTTCTATACTGAAAAAGGTCTTTATTATAATATATCATACATATGAGGGTTTATCTGTAAAAATACTATTTTTCATGTGTTTATATATTATAATTAGCATTTGGTAGGAAAATGTATGCAAAAAATGTCATTGACCAAATCTTAAGAAAACAAACTCTACTAAATATCATTTGAGTTGTTGTGCAGAATTTTCAGGACTAAAATCAAGGAAATCAAGTTGTTAAAGCAAACCTGCCTAATTAAGAAAGCAAAACTTAGAAATCAAGTCTGGCAGCAACTACGAGAAGATTCCAAGTTCTAAAGGTTCCAGAGATCGCCACATGTCACAAAGATCAAGCCACAGAAAAATGATCCAACGATCCCTCTTTTTGGCCGCTGATCCGCGGCCAAACCCCCCTATTGGTCGCGGATCCGCCACGGTTTGGAAGACTTAGGAGATGGGATTTTCTCTGTTGGATACTAACTACTTGCTTCCAAATTAGGAAGCTAATTTTCTGGCTTTGGGACTATAAATAAAGACCGAGAGCCTCTTGGAAAAATCATCAAGTCGACGCGATCACGAAGTCCAAGACGGCTCACGCATCCAGACTGATCATCAACGGTTCGTCTACCTCCTTAGAAGAGATCGAGAAGCAACTAGTACTTGTAATCATTTTCTAAGGAATCAAAGTGTAATAAATATTGTTGATTAATAAAGGTAGCTTTCTTTTTCTTATTCTATTTCTTCATAGTTTAATTATGCATTTTCTCTCCATCTCTTTTTCTCCCAACATGCACGAGTAATTCTCCGCTTGTTAGGGTTCGTAGGATTATGGTAGGCTAATGGATGATGAAAATTCCTAAACTCTTTTTAAGTCCTATAAAGTTTATAAACTTTATCAAAAGAATCATTAACATCCTAATCGGGCGCGCTGCCAATTCATTGTTAGCCGCGACCGCGATTAGAGATTAGATTAATGATTGTTTTGGTAAAGGCTAGATATGAACGGAGTTCCGGGTCGAGATAGGGGTTAAGAGTGGGATTCCTTTTCCCTCCAGAAACCCTAATCTACACGCATCACTGTCGTTCTAGTTTTAAATCTATTAATGGATAGAAAGAGTAATTTTTAATTAATCATCCATAACTACTAAATCCTAATGAACCCTACAAGCCCTCTTCTTATATAAACTCATATTCATAAATAATCTAGATCTATATTTTGCATTAGTGCTTAACGTAGATTTAGAAACCATTCTACAATACTCTTTATCCCTCCTCTCTTTTTCAACACATCTAAAGTAAGGATAAAAGGTTCCACGTTTCCCAAAGGACGACCCGTACTCATCTCGGTCTAGCTACAAGCGACACCGTTATTGATTTCGGTTAACTACAAACACAATTTTTCGTATCAATCAGTGCCCCTGGATTGTATACAGGGATCGATGTGATTTCACCTATAGGGCAAAAAGTTTCATTCTTTCATTATTTTTTTATTCTTTCCGCGATGCTCTATCATTTCAGCTTTTTACATCGCGAAAATCGCGATTGCCCAATCATTTTGGCTATTTTTCGCGGTGCCCCAATCACTTCGGCTATTTTTCTTTTTACTCGCTGCTTTTTATTGCGAGTTGCCCAATCATTTCGGCTGTTTTTTTATGCATACATTTTTACTTGCTGATTTTGTTGCAAGTTGCCCCATCATTTCGGCTATTTCATATGCATTTTTTTTGGCTCGCTGAAATTTTTTTTCGCGAGTAGGGGATTTGGGATCTGATACCAATCTTAGCATCAGTATCGCTGCGACTGGAATATTGCCAGGAGCGAATCATCATTTGCCATAAAAGGACTTGGAATTTGATACCGTTTTAGGCATCAGTATCGCTACCACTGGGATATTACCAGGAACGAATCATCATTTGCCTCTGTCGATGTCGAACAAAGGTGGCTTAGCAAACAGGTTTAGGATCCCATCGACTAAGGCTTTTGTCTTTATGAGCCGTAAGGGTCTCATAAAGGTGTTTCTCCCTACGAGTCGTGGGGATCTCGTAGGTGCTTTTTCTCCTTAGGAATCGTGAGGATTCCTAAGTATGTGTTCTCTTATAAGTCGTAAGGATCTTACAAGAGTGTTTTCTCCTTGCAAGTCGAGAGGACCTACAAGTGTTTGTTCATCGTGTGAGCATATCCCTAGTCGCTGGTAGGACTCTGTTAGGGAAATGTTCATTCGTGCCCGTGGATTGTATACAATGGTCAATATTGAACCGCTTGTAGGGAAGCATTGAGGTTGTGATGGGGGTTCTTAAGAACAGGTTCAGGTCCCTGTAACTTAAGACTTTTGAATCTTATGAGCCGTAAGGGTCTCATAAGAGGGTTCTCCTTACGAGTCGTGAGGATCTCGCAAGTGTAATTTCTCCTTAGGAGTCGTGGGGATTCCTAAGTGTGTTGCTTCCTTTGTGAGTTGTAAGGATCTCACGCGGGTGGTTTCTCCTCACAAGGTCGAGAAGACCTTGCAAGTGTCCTTTAACGAGGTTACGCCCTTTCGGGTTTTCACAAACACTCGCCGGTAGCCCTGCTGTTTTTACTCACAGAGCCCTTTCAGGTTTTCATCCGTGCCCATTTTGCTTATGGACATACCGTTTTTTCTTTTTTTTTTACGAGTCTGCGCCCTTTCGGGTTTTCACAAACATCGCCGTAGTCCTGCTGTTTTTACTCACGATGCCCTTTCGGGTTTTCATCCGTGCCCATCTCTCTTGTGGACATACCATTTTTTTTACCACGTCAGCATGAAGATGCCGCAGGTTGGGAGTAGTTTAACGACGTTTCGGTTATTTTCAAGTTTTAGGACATTGCGGTCCACCGTTAGTTTAGAGACGTTTCGGTCCGTAGCCAGTTTTAGGACACAGTGGTCCACCGTCGCCGTATTTGAGGCAAATCTCTAGTTTACTGTCTTTTCGGTCTATGGGGCTTTCCCTATGAATGAGCATGATGCCCCCGGCATGTCCACCTTTTTAGGGGCATGTGGTTGTGGCGGGCTCACCTTTCAGTTTTCGGACAGCGCGAACTTGCCTGTTGGTATTGGTCTTCAACCCAGTTTTTGAAGACGTAGCAATTTTCGATCGGATGGCCCAATACTTGGTGGTAAGGGCAGTAATTAGGATTATTGACATCATTCAGTTGTAGCTGGTGTTTCAGCTCCGGTTGAGTGATAAGCCCGTTGCGCACTGCTAGTTCGAACAGCCTCCTTGTTTCATCCCTGGGAAATGAGCAAGGACGTTTCAACTTTTCATAGAGGGGTTGCCCTTGTTGCTTTGGCGAACAACCGGTCTAGGGTCACTCGATTGTTGTTGAGCGTTGGCGACGAAGGCCGTTTTTTTCTTCCCTTTATCTTTTTTGTTCAATCCCCTGTTTGCGGGTCCGAGATTCTTTCCGGGTAGCGTGCGACTGCACGGCTGAATGTTCTCGCAACTCCTCAATTCTTTCGTTTTAGATATGGATTCCTTGAAGAAAGGGTCGAGGGCTACTTTTTCGTCGGAGTCGCTCCGGAAGGTGAGAACTCGCGATCCCCCGGGATCAACCCTATGACAATTGCCGGCAATTCTTTTACGCTCATCTGTCGCATTTTTCCGTTGTCTACGAGCTTCACGCTTTGTCCTGTTGAAGTATTGCTTGTGAGCGACATATCTTTGCCACCAACGCTTAAAGGAGTTGCAGTCTTCAGTAGGATATGCGATCTTCTGATGATATAAGCAGAAGTTAGGATGTACGTCCGTTTCATCAAGATGTATACCACCGGGAGAATTTTCTCTGAAAGAGGGCAGTCTCATCCCCATCGATATGGCTTTGGCGAATCGTTTCCTTGTCTTGATCCTGCTTTCATTTGCGGCGGATGTACTTTGATCTGGTGGGAGTGTTTCGACACTTTTGTCCAGTCGCCGGCGTTTGGCCTTTTCAAATATGGCCATCTCACGCTCCTGATCGGCTTTACTTTTCAGATGAATTTCATTCAGGAAGGCGTCGATCATTTCGTCTGACGGCCATAGAGGTATTGGTTCAGGACCTGCCCCCCATCTCTCGGTGCATGGAGCTCCTTTATCGTCTATCGACGAGCGAGAGATCACATGGCAGCTTGCTACATAATCCTCAGGTTCATCCGACGAGTCTTTGTCATCATCTCCGTCCTTAAGGACGTGGCTGAGGAATTCTCGGAGTGTGACCGGGGTCCGCGCCTTCTGATTATATTCTTCCAGTGTGTCACATGTTTTTGCAGATCCGTGCGCTTGTCTTCCAACTTCACGGGCTTTTGGGTCTTCTCCTTCTTCTTCGAAGACTTTGACGGCTGGGTGCGCGAGCTTTGGCTATCACCACCAATCTTTGGAGTTGGGCACGGCTTCAGCATTCCTTCGACGATCTGGGGTTCCAGCGGATTCTTCCACTTGATCGCCGGACATGTCTGGAGATCATTCAGCATCCTTTTGGTTTTGGCCGAAAGAACGACCTCCCATGGAGCTTCCTCAACAAAAGAGCACGATGCCCCCGGTGTGTCCGTCTTCTTAGGAGCGTGCGGTTGTGGTGGGTTTACCTTCCACTTCTCAGAAAGCGTAAACTTGCCTTTTAGGTACCGGTCCTCAATCCATCCTTTGAAAACGAAGCAAACTTCGATTGGATGGCTTACTGCTTGATGGTAAGGACAGTAATTAGGGTTGTCGAGATCGCCTGGCTGCAACGGACGTTTTGGACTCGGCAGATTTATGAGCCTGTTGCGCACTGCCAGCTCAAACAGTCTCCTTGTTTTATTCTAGGGAAACGAGTAAGGACGTCACAGTCTCTCCTCGAGGGATGGGCATGGACGCACGTTGTTTTGGCGAACAACCGGCTTTAAGTTACTCGGCCGTTGTTGAGTATTGGAAACGAAGGTTGCTTTCCCTTTGCCCTTTTCATTCCAAGGCTCTGTCTTTGAAGAGGAAGGCCTATGGCCAATCTGGTCCATTTGGTCCAGCTTGTCAATCAAGGTCTGGAAAGTGGTCGGCTTGAAGAACATCATGAATTGAGAAATGGTCGCCCGATGGTCGAGGGTTCCTATGAATATGCCTACGGCTGGAGCTTCCTCTATGCGCTTTTCGCATTTTGACCACAGGTTCCTGTTTCCTGATTTAAAATCAGAAAAAAAAAGCTTATGGGAAAAGCTTCAGAAGGAGGGGCCACGTGCTTACACGTGACCAGCAGTCACGTGTTGACACGTGACATATAAAAGCAGTGGAAAAAGGGCTCATTGATTCCCTGATCAAGTCAGAGAAAAGGTTCCCTAATCAAGTCAAGAAAAAGGGCTTCAGATGAGGTCACGTGTTGGCACGTGACGCTCAAAGGAGAGGACTCGTGCTACAGTTGAGTCAAGGAAAGGGGCTCCTAACAGGGGGTCACGTGTTCACACGTGACCAATGGTCACGTGTTAACACGTGATGGCTAAAACAACAACCAGAAGACAGCGCAGAAAGAAAGAGGATTCTTCATTCCAAAGAGGGTCACGTGTCTACACGTGACCATGGGTCACGTGGTCACACGTGGCCGGCTTTCAAAGCCCATTTTTGACGACAGAATTAAATTCTGAAGGAAATTTGAATCTTTCCAAAGGAAAGTGATTATCTGGGACCAATCAAATTAAAGATTCAGAGATGATTAAATATCATCTATCTATGGAAAAATCTCGGGTTTGGAAAGATTTCCCCCTTAAATCTAACCAAAATAACAAAGGTGAATCTCTGGATTTAAAATCCAATGGTGAATAAAATTCACCTAATAATCCAAAGGTCCAGAACGAATGAAGGATGCAAATCAAATCTCTCAATAAAGATTCATCGAAAACTGATTGATTCGGCTGCTTCTTCTATAAATAGGAGCCAAGACACACAATATACATACATACGCAGAGAAAAAAAAAGGAGAGAGCCTCGATACTTTAAGGAATTTGGAGCTTCTGCAAAAGAAAACCCTAGGTAAGAAAGGGAAGGCTTTTTGAAAGAAGGAGGATTTAATTCTCAACAGAGTTTAACTCTGATATATAAAACAGAAGAACTTATTTCTTCTCTCTTTGATAGAGGATCTGCAAAGCGCACACCTCCCCTTTAGATTGAGAATTTAATTCTCAATGGGTTGAGATCCTGCCATGCAGATCCAAAACATAGAGAGGGAATGCAAGCATGAGAATTTAATTCTCGCAGAACTATAGGAATTCAATTCCTTTAAAATATCCCGATTAGGGCTTGACCCTGTATCATGGGAATTTAATTCCTTCAGAACAAAGAGAAACAGGGTTTAACCCTAATTAAGAACCTAGTTCTGTTGAAACAGCGGGAATTTAATTCCCTTAATCATAATTCAACAAAGAATGGGAGTTCAATTCCTTAAAAGCTTTTATTAGGGTTTAACCCTATTCAGTTCTTCACATATATAAGGAATTCAATTCCTACAGAAAATTCAGAGTTCGACTCTTCAAAAGAAACTAGGAATTTAATTCCTTTGAAATTATTGTCAGGGTTCAACCCTACGAGGAATTTAATTCCTGAAAGGGATTAACAGATCTTCTAACAACCACAGAAAAGAAGAGTCACATGTCACCACGTGACCCCCCCAAAAGATCTACAGAAAACCCTTTGAGGCAGTGCCTCACGTGACCCACGTGACCCTCGGCAGAAGCGTTAACATATAAGCATTTGAATACCCGTCACGTGAGGGCACGTGACACTCTGAAAAATGCGATAATCTCAACAGAATCAATGAAGGGAGGGCGCTCTCACGTGTTGCCACGTGACCCCTCTTGCCTTAGTGTTTAACACTAAATCGAAACTCCAGAATCCAGTGTTAAAACAACTGTTGGGCCTTAGTGTTCAACACTAATCAAAAAAAACTTTACTTGCAGTGTTCAACACTGACTACCTTAGTGTTTAACACTAATTTGAGGGCTCAGTTGCCAGTGCTTGATACCGATCTGTTTTAGTGTTTAACACTAATTTGAAAGCCTTGTTGCTGGTGTTTAACACCAACTATCTTTTAGTGTTAAACACTAACTTGTCAATCTCATTCCCAGTGTTCAACACTGATTGGTCTTTAGTGTTTAACACTAGGCTTTGGCCCGATTGGCTAAAGGGATAGAGGCAAAGCCTCTCCCTCAATGGACCAACAAGAAGCCAATATTCCAGACCTGACTGGACTTAGCCCAAGCTGGCCATAAGTCCTCAATTCGTGATTAACTGGGCCAGTGGGCTCATAACATAATTAATCAGTCTTGACCCCAAATTGGGCCAGGGACTACTCAAGCCATTCCGGTTCTAGGGTACATCTCTTCACTCCTTTGATACTTGGCATTGTAATCCCTCAATGTCTTCAAAGAGGTGACGGGTCCCGATGACCACTCATGATATGGACTGTGGGGTCCTTAAACCCATGTCTAATGCAAAATTCCTGGTTACGTGGAACGCGGATAACGTCACTCTTTGACCCCGTGGAAAACGTCCAGAGCGGATCCTGGTCCTCGCAGAGCACGGCAGTGAACCCGTGTGAAGCATCCAGAGCGGAGCCTAGTCCTCGCCTAACGCGGCAGTGAACCCGTGTGAAGCATCTAGTGCAAAATTCCTGGTTACGTGAAACGCGGATAACGTCACTCCTTGACCCCGCGGAAAACGCCCAGAGCGGAGCCTGGTCCTCGCCAAGCACGGCAGTGAACCCGTGTGAAGCATCCAGAGCACATACCGGACTGTGGAGTCCTTAAACCCATGGACTATGAAGTCCTTAACCTTGACCGAGATGTCTTAAAACTAACAATGGACCGCAATGTCCTTAAACTACCCACGGACCGCAATGTCCTTAAACTACCCACGGACCGCAATGTCCCTAAACTAGAACAATAGAGCCCCCCTATATGCTCTTTTGTCGGATCTAAACGGTCCCGTTTAAGTTGATCTTAGCCTCAAAGATGGCTAACGAATCCTTAAACCTTCAAGCAGACTGGACTACGAATCCCCCCAATGAACTCTGGCTCGAGGGTACATCTCTGAACCCCTCTGACACCCGTCGTTGTAATCCTTCAACGTCGTCAGAGAGGTGACAGGTCCCGACGGCCACACACATACGATGGACCACTATGTCCCTAAAACTGGAACAATGGAGTCCAAACGCTCCTTTGTCGGATCTAAACGATCCCGTTAAGTTGATCTTAGTCTCAAACTAGACTAATGTATCCTTAACAAATGTTTGAGTTGATCTTAGCCTCAAGCGTGGCTAACGTATCCTCAAACCAAACCCCCAAACCCAAATCTAAGATAACTCGGATTTGGACTAGTCCACGCCCTACGGGCGACAACATAACTCAGTCTCCGTAAACGATCCACGGGCAATAAAACATAAAACAAAAACACACGACACGAAGTGACCATCTGGAGAAGGAGAAAGTTGTTACCGCGATGCGGTAGCGTAATTAACTGCAGGGGCTTGCGCCTGCAGGGAAGAGCGTCCCCACAATCAAAAACCCCTCAAACGAGGGGGAATCTGACGAAGTCTGCTACATCGGCCGCATCCGTTTAAACCACCGATACACGGTGCCATAAATCAACTTGGCATCCTCGGAGAGGTGGACGGATAGCACCTATTGGCATCTGCCCCGAATCTCAGGCGAGACGTCCCCACGTCCCGCGTGTCTTTCGGAGGGGAACAGATTCTGGCACGCCCGGTGGGACCTTTTCCTCTTTCCACTCCACACTTCGTGTGTCGTGATTCGCGAACCAATCGCGGTTCGCTAATAGTTGCCCTTGGGTTTCAAGATACTAAGAATTGGCGTCTTGCTTATTGCAGAAAGCAAAGGATCGATGGCTTCTACTTCTGCGAAATTCTCCAACTGCTCGAACTGCAATTACGACCAACGCTTTACCTCGCCAGGAGGTATAGCCTATGGACCCCAAGCTGCTTCGTTGTTCACAATGCCGGTGGACCAGGTGACTCAAGCCACTACCGGATTGTTCTTTGGGACTATACTCCCACCATCAAGCTTCGCGGCGCCGGTGATGACAAAGGAAGCTCTCAAGAAGTCGGTCTTTGACCGTCTTGCCCCTGCCGCGGCTCCTCTCAACGAGTCGCCCAATGTCAACGCCTCGGTCTTCTCTAGATTGGGCCAGAAATCCTGCGAACTCATCACGGGACCTATGATCTCAGAGAAGGCTGCTTCTAAGAAAGCGGCTGCTCCTGCCTCCGAAATCGCCAAGGCGGCTTCTCCAGCCAAGAAGTCGATCTTCACAAGATTAACGGCTTCAGCTCCCGCTCCTGCTGCACAAAGGACATCGGTCTTTGACAGGCTAACACCAGCAGCGACCCCCCACCTACACAGGGGGCAAGACGAAGCCAATCTCACCGCTGAACCAGCACCGTCCGCTCGACGCGCTCGACGTCGTCATTGGCGCCGAATAAGGAAGGCTGGGGGCAACTCCCCCTCCGGATTGACTCCACCAGCCCCGGTGGCAGAAGTTAATGCTGCTGTTCCAACTGGGAACAGCTTCGAGATGCTAAATAAGGTGCGAAGGAATTCCCCTACTGCAGTGCTAAAGAGGTCTCCTCCCTCATTAAAAAAGGTTGTGGAAATAGAATCAGAACAGCCCTGATCTCCTCAACAGCTGTCTTCCAAAATCTATAAGGTTTGGCGGCAGGCCCGAGACTCGATCGTCGATCCAAACTTCTCCCGCCAGCACAAGAAGCTAAAAATCCAACCGGAGGCCGGTCATCAGGCTGGACCCCAAAAGGCTATCTGGATGCCCACCTCAACGGCCCCCTCAACCTCCATGGCTCATAAAAGGAGGAGGCCAGAGAAGACCCCCCAACGTGCAACGACGGCTAAAAGCACTGAGCCCAGACGCCCTAAGTCTGGGGGCATGATGGTCCACACCGTATACATGGCCTCTGGAAAGGAGGAGAGCCGCACTTCTACAGGCCACCGACCACTTACCCGATCCATGACGAAAGCCCAGGAGCAACAGCAAAAGCTCCAAGAAATGATGAATGCTATGGCCGCACTTACCGGGCCAAAAGAAAGCCCAGAAACGTCCTCAGACGCACGCCAGGAGGAGGAAACCGACGCTGAATTCCTTCGCCGGATACTGGAGAAAAAGGACAAAGAGGCTGCTGAACAAGCAGCCAACATACAACGTATGGGCCTTCTCTTTCAAGATATGATAGGAATGATGATCCAGCAGGACTTGCCCGCCGAAGATCCCCCAATCGTTCTTGAAGACGACCGAGGAGAAACGTCGAATCCACTGCCGGCCCTCTCAACGGCCAAGGAGGAAGCAATCTCTAAGGCGGACTTGGCTGACTACATAGCCCAGCAAATCCGGGTCCATCATGCGACTGAGGCAGCTGGTCAAGTCGTGAAAACGGGGCGGCCGTATCCAAGCTGGTACGACCAAATCAAATACCCGCAAGGCTATACGATACCAAAATTCCATGTATACAAGGGGACCGGCAATCCCCATCAACATGTCGCCCAGTTCCGGGCCCTCTGCGGTAACACCGGCGGGGATAATAAACTGTTACTCCGTCAGTTCGTTGGCAGCTTATCAGAAACAGCGTTCGAATGGTATTCGGAACTCCCGAACGATTCCATCAAAACGTTCGCTGAAATGGAGTTGTTATTCACTCAGCGGTTCGCAAGTGCCAGCGAGCGCACTCCAATAACTGCATTAATTAACGCCAGGGTAAAACCAGGCGAAACCTGGGTCCAGTATGCTATACGCTGGCGGAATTTGTGGTCGAGATGCGAGCAACGCATTGAGGAGGCACCCGCAGTGGGCATGTTCGTGGGAACCCTAGACCCCCACGCAACTATTTCCCAGTTCATGATGTTCTTTAAGCCAACCACATTCCAGGCTTTAATCGACAAGTTGGCTCAGATGGACCAGATGGGTCATAGACCACCTCCCCCGAAGTCGGAACCTCGGAATGACAAGAGTAAAGGAAGGGCAACCTTTGTCGCGAATTCCCTACAGCAACCTAACGCCCCGAAGCCGGCAGATCAATTGGAAGAAAGACGCCGGTATTATAATGAAAAGATGAAGCGTCCCTACTCGTTCCCACGAGACAAGACGAAATGGTTATTCGAGCTGGCAATACGCAACAGACTTATAAACCTACCAAATCCAAGGCGACCGCCACAACCCACCGAGGTGAATAACCCTAACTATTGCCCTTACCATCAAACGGTAAGTCATCCGATTGAAGATTGCTTCGTCTTCAAAGGATGGATTGAAGATCAATACCTCCAGGGGAAGTTTGTACTGTCCGAAAAGTGGAAGGTGAACCCACCACAACCGCATACTCCTAAGAAAGCAGATACACCGGGGGCAACCTGCTCCTTTATTGAAGAAGCTCCATGGGGGGTCGTACTATCAACTAAAACCAAAAGAATGCTGAGAGACCTTCATGCGTGCCCTGCGATCGAATGGAAGGACCCTCTTGAACCTCAAATTATCGAAGGGATGTTGAAGCCCCGCCCAACTACGAAGACTCGCGATGAGGGCCCAAATACTCACGCCCAGCCGTCAAAAGCTTCGAAGAAAAAGAAGAAGAAATCCAAGAAGCCCGCGAAGCTTGGAGACGAGCGCACGAAATTGCAAAAGCAGATCGACGCGCTGGAAGAATACAATCAAAAGACGCGAACCCCTGTCACACTGCAAGAGTTCCTCAACCACATCTTTCAAGAGGAAGATGATGAAGAGAGCTCATCGGATGAATCCGAAGAGTATATGGCGAGTTGTAACATAATCTCCCACTCGTTTACCGATGATGAGAAAACTCCTGACACTAAGAAGCTGGAGGCAGAGCCTGAACTAGAGCGTGCGTGGCCGACAAATGAAATGATCAATGCCTTTCTAGACGAGATTCGGCTAAAGAGTAAAGCGGATCAGGAGCGTGAGATGGCAGCGTCAGAAGGAACCAAATGCAGGCGACTGAACGGAAGAGTTGAACTACCCCCGCCAGAGCGAATGGCATCCGAAGTAGACAAGAAGATATTCAAGACGAGGAAAAGGTTTGCCAAAGCCGTGTCAATGGGGATGAAGTTACCACCCTCGAAAGGAAACACACACGATGGGGTGGAGAGGCATCCTGATTATTGCGCATATCATCGGAAAATCTCACACCCCACAGAGGAGTGCGACGCCTTTAAGATATGGTGGCAAGGGTATGTCGCTCGTCGGCAACATTTCAAGCGCATGAAACGCAAGAACCGTCGGGAGCGAAGAAGTACTGTCGATGGGCACAACAGAACTACTGGCAACTGTTATATGGCTCACGCCGGGGGGTCACAAGTTCTCACCTTTGGGAGTGACTCTGATGAAGAAATGGCTCTGGACCCTCTCTTTAAAGAATCCGTGTTAGGGAAAGAGGAGGAATCAGAGGCCTGCGAGAACATTCAGCTGCGCAATCGCACACTCCCAGAAAAGAATCTCGGGCCCGTGAGCAGAAAAGATAAGGGAAAGGAAAAGGTCATTGAAGATATCACTTTAGATGGCCAAGTCACGAAAGAACTAACTACCAGAGACCCTCCTAAGAAGGGTAAGGTGGACTATAACATCCTCGCGCACTTAAGGAAGCTGCCTTCTCAGCTTAGCATCCTTGATGCCCTCCTATTATCAAAAGAATCGCGAGACTCACTAATTAAGGCGTTGCAAGAACCTGAACAATTCCAAGCCTTCCTCGCCACTGAAAAGATGAAGGACGAACTGGAGGAAGTGCATACGGCCGACGTCACTTTCGGTGATGAAGACCTCCTTCTCGGGACGTGCGACCATAACCGTCCCCTATATGTCTCCGGATACTGCCATGATATCAAGATAGGCAAGATCCTGGTGGATAATGGATCCTCCGTCAATCTCCTTAATGTTCGGGTGTTGAAGGAAATCT
The DNA here is from genome assembly GCA_030015575.1 of Agapanthus africanus. Lineage (NCBI taxonomy): Eukaryota > Viridiplantae > Streptophyta > Magnoliopsida > Asparagales > Amaryllidaceae > Agapanthus > Agapanthus africanus. The sequence continues at coordinate 682,226,338 of JASDDO010000031.1, read as the reverse complement.
GCATGAGTGTGCAACACCTCGCTCGTGACAAAATTACTATCTCCGGTTTCGATTCATAATCGTCACGGACTCTCGGATCTGTAATACTAACATTACGCTTTGGAATTCTCGTCACAGACATCAAATTTCATGTCATTGACGCCAAAACCTGCTACAACGCCTTGCTCGGTCGTCCTTGGCTACACGAATACAACATCGTCCCTTCTACACAACATCAGTGTATGAAGTACTTTAAGGATGGTTTCGAGTATACCGTAACAGGAGAGTTAAATCCATTCTCCGTGAACGAAGTCCGCAAATACGAAGATGCGAAATACTTTTTGCCAGACTTCGAAGATACAGAAAGGTGTCGCGACCCGGAGAACAAAGCAGCCGCCACCATCCCTGTTTTCGGAAGCGATACCGAAGAAGAGGAAGAGGTAGTTTATACAGGGCCATCTCAGCGTAACAACCTGGGGACGCCCGCCCCCATACTGGTCTTCGGAAGTGATTCAGAGGATGAAGTTAATGCTGTGTTCTCCAATCGGCTGTCAATACAAACACCTCCTGGCGATGACCATAGCTTGCAAATCACCATGGTACCGCGAGAACACTACAAGGATCTCGACACACTGCAAGCTCATAATGTGCAGGACCTGCAAACATTCTACATCCCTCCCAGGCAAAGGGGTGAGAAGGTGATCCTATTCTACCGATCTTCAGAGTCGAAAATAGAGAAAGAGATCTGGCATGGCGCGGATGCTACATACGACAGACTCCAACCCATCCGTCTGCCCAGATACTATACAAATGGAAGGAGTACCCTTAAAACAGACTGTTCGGCAGGCTCGGTTCTACAACAAGATTTGGGATGTCCCTGGGACCCAACGCAAATTGCCCAACGGGAAAATGGAAACACTTGGGCTTGGATACGCGAGAACCGGAAAACGGGAGCGGGCCCACAGCAGCTACGCTATATATACCTTTGATGAAGAAGAGGACGCCCTGTCAGGAGATGCCGACCCCTCATCAAAACTAGACCCCGCGATTGAAGCGCCAAGTCCGTCGTTTGAAGAACGAATGGGCAAGCCTATCAGGAAAGTGGGTCAGAAAGCTCGGGAAGACCACAGCCGCGAAATGGCCATCTACGAGAAGGCCAGGACGCAACGTCTATTTCAACAGACTGCAAAAGACAAAGATGTTCATCCTTGTCAACCCATCATGCGAAAGGCCCGATGCGGAGACGGAAATAAGTCAAGGAACGGAAAGAAGAGCCGACAACAACGACGTAGGATTAGAGGGTTACAGGTACTGCGCGGCTCGGATTCGTCCCTCATGGAAAAGACGAGTCGAGCGTACTCCTTCCCCCGAGACAAGACGGAAAAGTTACTCAAGCTCGCTTTAAAACATCAAATGATCGCGCTTCCAGAATCTAGACACCCTGAGCAAGCTAACAAGGCTTCTCGTCTGAGCTATTGCTCTTATCACCGAGCCATAGGACATCCTACCGAAGACTGCTTCACCTTCAAGAACTGGGTCGAGGACCAGTACCGACGTGGCAGATTCGCTTTATCCAACAGCTGGAGGGTAACGCCGCCACGAAAGCACGAGCCCAAGGCCGCAAGAGCAGAACCGGATCCATCTCAGTCTCGGGAGCGGATTCGCACCTGTCATACAATTACGATATTAAAAGAAGAGCCCGAGAACATAGATGACCTTCCCCGATGCTTTGAAAACAGCGATGATGAGGTGATCTCAGAATTTCCGCCCGCTCCGAAAGAACTGGAAGACGGTATACATACTACTGCAGATAACCTCAGGAAGATTGAGTTGGGATCGGCAGAGGACCCGCGACCGACATTCGTCAGCGAGTTGCTCTCTGAAGAAAGGGTGGCTGCGTTAAAGAACGTGCTTCTACGGCATAAAGACTGCTTCGCGTGGAACTACTCCGAGATGCCAGGATTAGATCCGGAGGTTGCCGTGCATAAATTAGCAATATCCCCAGATATCAAGCCAGTCAAGCAGGCGCCAAGAAGGATGCGACTCGAGCTAGAGATGAGCATCAACGCCGAAGTCAAGAAGCTGATCGATTCTGGATTTATTCAAGAAGTTCAATATCCCGACTGGATCGCCAATATCGTCCCGGTAATGAAGAAGAATGGGACGGTACGCATATGCGTGGATTTCAGGGATCTCAATAAAGCCTGTCCAAAGGATGATTTCCCAGTATCGGTAACCGAGCTAATGATAGATAACACGTCCACTCACGAGGTTTTCTCCTTTATGGACGGTTCGTCAGGATACAATCAGATAAAGATGCATCCCGAAGACCAGAAGCACACCGCTTTCCGGACCCCTTTGGGTATATTTTGCTACAGGGTTATGCCCTTTAGTCTAAAGAACGCTGGCGCTACCTATCAAAGGGCCATGACAAAGATCTTCGATGACCTCATACATGACATCGTTGAGTGCTATATCGATGACCTCGTAGTAAAGAGCATGTCATACGAAGAGCATTTAAAGCATCTGGAGACTGTGTTTCAACGCCTCCGGCAGTATAATTTGAAAATGAATCCCCTCAAATGCGCGTTTGGAGTCTCCTCGGGCAAATTCCTGGGATTCATCGTTCGACACCGAGGTATTGAAATAGATCCGTCAAAGATTAAAGCGATCATGGAAATGCCTCCACCAAGAACCCTCAAACAGTTGCGGTCTCTCCAAGGGAAGCTCGCATACATCCGGCGATTTATCGCAAATCTTTCAGGCAAATGCCCCCCCTACAGTCACCTGATGAAGAAGGGAACCCCATTCGCCTGGGATCAAAAATGCCAAGGTGCACTAGACGAGATCAAGCAGTACCTGCAGAACCCGCCGGTATTGGCTGCGCCGGTCAAGGGAAAACCCCTCATTCTTTATACAACCGCCCTCGAAGGTTCCTTGGGCGCATTATGGGCGTAAGAGAACGATCAGGGGAAAGAGAGAGCACTCTACTACTTAAGTCGAGTTCTACTGGGGGCGGAAAGCAATTACTCTCCCATTGAAAAACATTGCTTGGCATTAATCTTCGCGATAACAAAGCTCAGGCACTATGCGTTGGCACACGAAGTCTGCCTCATCTCGAAGGTGGACCCTCTTAAATATCTGATGTCAAAATCCATATTGACGGGACGACTCGCTAAATGGGCCCTGCTCTTGATGGAGTTCTCGATAATCTATCAACCTCTCAAGGCAGTGAAAGGCCAGGCCATTGCTGACTTCCTCGCTGAGCACCCGATACCGGCCGATTCTCCTCTGAATTGTGATTTGCCAGACGAGCATGCATTTGATGCGATTAGCGGCGGAAGCACCCGATGGGAACTCTATTTCGATGGAGCATCCTCCGTAAAGAAACAGAAACAAGGTATCCCAATGATCAAATCGGGGATAGGCCTCATCTTTGCAACTCCACAAGGAGGGATAATGCGCTTCGCCTTCTCCTTAACAGAGCCGAGGAAAAACAATGAGGCTGAATATGAAGCTCTGATAGCAGGCCTCGAAATCGCCATCGACATGGGAATTGAAGACCTCCTTATATACGGGGATTCTCAGCTAGTTGTTAGTCAAGTAAATGGTGACTACCAAACGTGCAAGCCGGAGTTGGTAAAGTACGGCGAAAAGGTGCAACAACTGTTGGCCCAAATTCCCTCCTATATTTTAGAGAACATACCGCGCGCGGGGAACAGCAAAGCAGACGCGTTGGCCAAACTTGCTAAAGAACTGGCTGACGAGAACCTCGATGATGTCAGAATCGTGGTACAAAGCCGTCGAGTGCTCACCCCGGCAGAAATACCTCCGGAATTATATAAAGAGGGAGCGACTGAGCAGACGACCCTACAAATAAAAGACCAGGAGAAGGCCGAGGACTGGAGGGAAGTCTTCATAGACTACTTTAAGTCCCGCCGAATGCCCAAAGAAGCGTCCTCAAGACATCAGCTCATGAAACGAGCCCTATCTTTCGCTCTCGTCAACAATACTCTATACAAGAGATCGTTTGATTCTCTATGGCTGAGATGCTTAGGATCTGACGAAGCAGAAAGAGTCATTCAGGAAGTTCATGACGGACTTTGCGGTTCTCACCAAGCAGGCCCGAAGATGAAGTTAAAGATTAAACGAATGGGCTACTACTGGCCCACGATGATCCAGGACTGCCTCGAGTATGCGAAGCAATGCCATTCATGCTAGATTCATGGAGACTTCATCCACCAACATCCGAATCCACTACACCCAACGGTGGCCAGCTGGCCATTCGAGATGTGGGGGACTGACATAGTCGGCCCCATTGAGCCAGCATCATCTCGGGGACATCGTTTTATCCTGGCGACAACTGATTACTTCTCCAAATGGGCAGAAGCAGTACCACTGAGGGAAGTGAAGACAGAGAATATCCTCCATTTCTTCAAGACGCACGTCATCTATCGGTTTGGAACCCCACGGCGGATTATCTCCGATAACGGGCCAGCCTACAGAAGCCATAAGATTAGTCGCTTCGCGCAGCAGCACAATATAGACTGGAGGTATTCTTCAGTTTACAACCCACGAGCTAACGGTCTGGCCGAGGCCTTCAATAAGACCTTGACGAAGATCATAAAAAAGACCGTTTCCCGGAATAAGAGAGACTGGCACGAGAGGCTGCAAGAAGCCCTGTGGGCTTATCGAACTGCATTCAAGACGACCACGAACACAACGCCGTACGCGTTGGTATTTGGGACGGAAGCGGTACTCCCCCTCGAGATAGAGTTACCCTCTCTGCGAGTGGTAGTCCACCATGAGCTGACGGACGAAGAAAATGCCCACCTTCGGCTTGAGGAGCTTGATGCCCTCGACGAAACCCGACTCATAGCGCAACAACATCTGGAAGCCTACAAAGCAAAGATGACGCGCTCGTACGAAAGATTGACCAGGCCGAGGACATTCCGCCAAGGCGAACTTGTGCTAGTGGTCAAGAGACCTATGATCCCCAATCGTGCCAAACGGGGAAAATTTGAGCCAAACTACGAAGGCCCTTACATCATAGACAAGGTCTACCAGGGTGGAGCCTATCTACTCATGGACATGCACGGTGAAAGACCTTTCAGGCCAATAAACGGCCGTTTCTTAAAGAAATACTACGCTTAATAAGCCATAGCCTGGGTCAATGATGGATGACGACGACTATGTCCGCTCGCTATCTTCCCAGGCTCAGACCTTACAAGCAGCAGCCGGCCTTCCCGTAACGACGGACCGAAACGTCCTTAAACTAACGACGGACCGAAATGTCCTTAAACTAACGACGGACCGAAACGTCCTTAAACTAAAGACGGACCGAAACGTCCTTAAACTAAAGACGGACCGAAACGTCCTTAAACTAACGACGGACCGAAACGTCCTTAAACTAACGACGGACTGAAACGTCCCTAAAACTACTACCGCAGCATCGTCAGGCTGACGAGATAAGAAAGAAAAAATAAAAAAAAATATATGAAAAAGAATAAAAGAAAAACGGTATGTCCATAAGCAAAATGGGCACGGATGAAAACCCGACAGGGCTCCGTGAGTAAAAACAGCAGGACTACCGGCGAGTGTTTGTGAAAACCCGAAAGGGCGCAACCTCGGTAAAAGACACTTATAGGGTCCTCTCGACCTTGTAAGGAGAAACCACCCGCGTGAGATCCTTACGACTCACAAAGGAGCAACACACTTAGGGATCCTCACGATTCCTAAGAAGAAAATACACTTACGAGATCCTCACGACTCGTAAGGAGAACTCTCTTATGGGACCCTCACGGCTCATAAGACTTGAAAGTCTTAAGTTACAGAAACCTAAACCTGTTCTTAAGCAAATCCTCCACAACCCTCGATGTTGCCCTACAAAGGACTCAATACTGACCCTTGTATACAATCCACGGGCGCGAATAAACATTTCCCCAGCAAAGTCCAACCCTTGTAGGTCCTCTCGATCCATAAGGAGAAAGCCCTCTTGTAGGATCCTTACGACTTACAGAGGAGCACACAATTAGGAATCCTCACGATCCCTAAGGAGAAAATACACCTGCAAGATCCTCACGACTTGCAGGGAGAAACACCTTTGTGAGACCCCTACGGCTCATGAAGTCAAAGCCTTGGTCGACAGGACCCTTAACCCTGTTTGCTGAGCCACCTTTGTTCATCATCGACAAAGGCAGATGATGATTCGCTCCTGGCAACGTTCCAGTTGTAGCGGTGCTGATGCAGAAATCGGTATCTAAAATCCAAGCTTGCAGCGAAAAAGCTAGCAAGCCACACATGCATAGGAAATAGCCGAAATGATGGGGCGACTTGCAATAAAAAGCAGCAAGTAAAAATGTATGCATGACAAAATATCCGAAATGATGGGGCAATCGCGACCTTCGCGATATAAAAGCTGAAATGATAGAGCATCGCGGAAAAAGAAATAAAATAAAAGTGAAATCCTCGCCCTACAGGTGATGTTACATCTAACCCTGTATACAATCCAGGGGCGCAATCAAAGAAGGGATCATACTCCTCCCCCGAGTTTCATCATAAGGAGAAGCCAAATCTCGGCGGTTCACAGATAGCCTAGTGATCACCACCGCGGCATTCGTCTCGATACAGCAGACGCGATACCAGCAAACGAAGCGAAGGCCAAATTCCTAGCTTCAACGTCTTGACGACGCAACATCACCGAAAGGAGTCACGGCAAAATCCCTGGTTCCAAACCTCGACGGTTCACCAGCAACCTAGAGACAACCACGACATTCGTCTCGATACAGAGGACGCAATGCCAGCAAACGAAGCGAAGGCCAAATTCCTAGCTACATGGTCTTGACAGCAAGTCATATAAAGCCTGAAAGACAATCGGAGATCATCCTACACCAGCGCGGAGTGGTCACCACCCTGACGTTCGTTTCGATACAGCAGATGAAATGTCACCCCAGCGTTCTTCCCCCAGCAGGATTCGGACGCGACAAAGCAAACGAAGCGAAGGCCAAATTCCTAGCTTCAACGTCTTGACGGTAAGTCATATAAAACCGGAAAGACATTCAGAGATCGTCTCATACCAACATGGAGTGATCACCACCTCGACGTTCGTCTCGACACAGCAGACACAACATCAAGCGAAACGGAACAACGACAACCCCAAGTTCCATGGCTCGGCGATACATATCACCAAGAGTCAAACCTCCATCCCGTGAAATGCGGATACAATCAACAAACTTCCTGGTTACGTGGAAAGCGGATAATGTCACTCTTTGACCCCGTGGAAAACGTCCAGAGCGGATCCTGGTCCTCGCAGAGCACGGCAGTGAACCCGTGTGAAGCATCCAGAGCGGAGCCTAGTCCTCGCAGAGCACGGCAACGAACCCGTGTGAAGCATCTAGTGCAAACTTCCTGGTTATGTGGAAAGCGGATAATGTCACTCTTTTACCCCGTGGAAAACGTCCAGAGCGGATCCTGGTCCTCGCAGAGCACGACAGTGAACCCGTGTGAAGCACCCAGAGTGGAGCCTAGTCCTCGCAGAGCACGGCAACGAACCCGTGTGAAGCATCTAGTGCAAACTTCCTGGTTACGTGGAAAGCGGATAATGTCACTCTTTGACCCCGTGGAAAACGTCCAGAGCGGATCCTGGTCCTCGCAGAGCACGGCAGTGAACCCGTGTGAAGCATCCAGAGCGGAGCCTAGTCCTCGCCGAGCACGGCAGTGAACCCGTGTGAAGCATCTAGTGCAAACTTCCTGGTTACGTGGAAAGCGGATAATGTCACTCTTTGACCCCGTGGAAAACGTCCAGAGCGGATCCTGGTCCTCGCAGAGCACGGCAGTGAACCCGTGTGAAGCATCCAGAGCGGAGCCTAGTCCTCGCCTAACGCGGCAGTGAACCCGTGTGAAGCATCTAGTGCAAAATTCCTGGTCACATGGAACGCGGATAATGTCACTCTTTGACCCCGTGGAAAACGTCCAGAGCGGATCCTGGTCCTCGCAGAGCACGGCAGTGAACCCGTGTGAAGCATCCAGAGCGGAGCCTAGTCCTCGCCGAGCACGACAGTGAACCCATGTGAAGCATCTAGTGCAAAATTCCTGGTTACGTGGAACGTGGATAACGTCACTCTTTGACCCCGCGGAAAACGCCCAGAGCGGAGCCTGGTCCTCGCCAAGCACGGCAGTGAACCCTTGTGAAGCATCCAGAGGAAACACCGGACTGTGGAGTCCCTAAATCCATGGACTATGACGTCCTTAACCTCGACCGCGATGTCTTAAAACTAACGATCAACCACCCCTATTCCTTACAGATTTTCGCCTCGGTTTAAGGGTACATCTCTTCACTCCTTTGATACCTGGCGTTGTAATTCCTCAACGTCTTCAAAGAGGTGACGGGTCCTTGCAACCAAACACCGGACTGTGGAGTCCCTAAATCCACGGACTATGAGGTCCTTAACCTTGACCGTGATGTCTTAAAACTAACATCGGACTGTGGAGTCCCTAAATCCATGAACTATGAGGTCCTTAACCTTGACCGCGATGTCTTAAAACTAACAGCGGACTGTGGAGTCCTTAAATCCACGGACTATGAGGTCCTCAACCTTGAATGCGACGTCTTTAAACTACAATATCTGGAGAAACCCCTGACTCCGTAAAACACGGACAAGGGTAACCGCATCCAGCACTTACAAGTCCTCACGACCGGGAGGAAAACTCTTTATGAGACCCTCGTGGCTCGTAAAATGCAGAAGTCTTAGGAAGCAGATCTTAACCCTGAATCCTGAGCCATCGCTGTCCTGCAAGGAGATCAAGATAGAATATCCGCAGAATGCATTCAATAAAAAGGGGACACACCATTGAAAGGAAAATTGTATCTTTTATTCATAAGCCAAAATGGATACAAAGCGCGATTCATGAAAGAAACAAAAAGAAAGATACTCTCATGAGTATGTACAAAAAAAAAGAAAAGATACAAGTCCTCAAGACGGCAGGCGATGCAGTAATTTTACCAGCTCATCATTCTGTTGCTGAGCCACGGCTTCATGACGCAAGATCTCCAGAAGACGAGCCTCCGCCTGAGCTTGCTGAGCCTGATACGAAGCGAGCTAAGCTTCGAGCTCTTTCTCGGTGGCTTTATGAGCCTCGACCCTCTCACGAGTAAACGTGGCAGCTTTATCGAGAGCCACCACCTCTTTTATGGACTCCTGAAGCACCCGCCAGAGTTCATACGCTTTGTTGGCCTTGGCAGTAAGACTCGCCTGAAGCTCGCTCAGCGACCAAGCCCCTTCTTCTCGCACGACAATATGTTTACCACGTGTCGCCCTGTCAGGCCATGTAAGCTCACTTTCGTGACCACAACCTTGGAAAGAGGACATACACGCTTAAGATCACATAAATGGGCTTCCGGTCGACAGCGATAATCGACCTGAAACGCGTTCACATCACCTGGTATGAAAAGCAATGAGAAAATTTCCAATGTTTATCCTATCGAGCATGTGTTCGCGATTATATGAGCATCCGAAAAAGAAATAAAATTCAAGGCATTAATTTGCATGCGACATGATGACAATGTTGATAATTAGAGGAAGCTTTCATAAGAAGAACACAATGTTTATTCATGCAAGCGAAAACACGCATACGAGTACCCAGCCTACATGAGGGTTCAGCATAAAGCATACAAAAGAGAGGACTAATTTAAATACACTACGCTAAAGGAAAAAGTCACCAAACACCGGATCAATGGCACGAGGGTTAACAAAGCAAAGAACAAAATTCTCCATCTCCCTCTCCGCTCTCTCCAGCACATCGAAGCGACGATTCTCGCGAGAAGTCGCTCCCCATCGGTTGGCGCCATGCTCGTCCGCGAAAGCAAACATAATAGCCCATCGGGCCTTTATCTCGCTCAGCAGATGAATTGAGTAGTCCTTCAAGGCCTGAGTAATCAGGCACGCTTCATGAAAGCCCTCGAGCTTCTCTTCCGCCGCATCAAGCATCGCCAGAGTCATCTCTGCTGGATGAGGAGGGATGTCGGCAAGCACGGCCGCGAGAATCATCTAGAGCCAGAGGGAACCCATCGGGAGGGTAGACCCTCTACGGATCGAGAGCTCGTGCATGGCCGAGTCACATTCGTTGTCAGAAAGGAGGGGGTCCACCAACCGAGCAGCAAAGCGGGGGATCATCTCCTCAAGAGGAACTTCCCACGGCTGCCGACGAGCATGAGGGCGATTACAAGCCATGGCACTCGTTTCTCCCTCAAGAAAAAAAAATACATATATGATATGAATCTCTCTGTGAAAGGAAAAGAAGGCTATAGCCTCATATATAATGAAATGCATTAAGTACTGTGCGCGGAAAATCTTGCATGGTGAAATTATTTCCAAGGCCTAAAAAAGGAAAGGCACCGAAAATCAAGGAGATGGAACTATTTCCAAGGCCCTTTTTCTGCACCTAACATTGTGCACTGAAAATATGGCATGAGGAAAATCTTGCGAACAGCCACATCAAGGGATCCCACATGTAGAACACGTGAGGCCTAAACCTGATGTGCATTTAAAAGGAAAATATGGAGTGGTACCCTGCATGTTGAAAAGCACAAACAACAATAGTAGCAAAATAATAAAATCTCAGAGAAAAAGCATGCAAACATACAAGGACACAACAAAACTTATCATCCAGACTTCAAGAAGGCGATACAAAATAAAAAGAAAAACTTTTACAATGGTAAGGCTTCAGACGCGGGGCATGGGTTGAGAAACTCGAAATTAACTTTATTCAAGATCTTCCAAGCATTTCGAACCTCCCGAGTATGCTTTCTCTCACGGTCACAAGCATCGGGGTCCCCGCGGATGTCCTCTACCCTCCGGTAAGCGCCAAGTATGGCTGATTGCTGAAAAATCTGATGAAGGAGATCAATGAGATTATCCCGCCTTCTCTTTGAGATCAAGCCCATAAGGTACACCGAATGCACCTTATCCTCGGCAGTGTCCAAGGCCCCGAGCGGTATGCCGGCGCAAAAGAGAGGAAGTGCCTCCCGGATCGCCAGCACGATCAGCCTCAGAAGAGAAGAGCGACGGGGAAGTAGCCTATGGTTGTACTCGTCGAAGCGGCTCATGATCTCGGCACACTGAGCATCGGTGAACTCCTGGTTCTGACTGCGGCCCAGCGCACGAATATTCCCATAGGAAATGATCTCGTCAAGACTATACAGATGGGCGTCCATGATACCTGAAATAAAAGTCACGAGACATCATTACAAAGCCCCCATCACATTAATTGCAGGAAGAACCACCTAGGGCCAGGAGACCTCAGGAAGCCTCCATACGAAGAAACTGAGTTCTTCATAGGAATTAAATTCCTTATTAGGAAAAAGGGAATTAAATTCCCAGGAATATTTTTGATGGAATTAAATTCCATGGAGTTGAAACGCCATCATCATCTCCCCAAAGATCACCTAAACCCTAAGAGATCTACAGTTCGAAAGTTAGGTGGTTTCCTGTTCTTATGGAAAAACTTCAAGAAAAATGGGTTCTTTGTGAAACCCTTAACGCGGATTTAAAATCCAAAGAGTTCTTTTAAAGACGAAGGCGCTTTGGCCGTTCAACGTTATTACCTGAGGAGAAGGGATCCGTCAACAGAGTTAAACTCTGGGAAATGTTCAAGACAGAGAACTAAGCTCCGGAAGCGAGAATTAAATTCTCAAAGAGGAAGTTCTCAGAAAAGAAGATGAGCAAAGTGAAGGCTCCTATGAAGAGACAGCGGTATTTATAGAAGACAATGGAAACGTTTCATCTCCCCGGATCCCTAGCGGAATCCAACGGTCGCAAGAGCTGACAGCGTTGCACTCACGTGCAGACACGTGAGAACAACGCTGTGGGGGCATTTGTTTCCTGATTTAAAATCAGAAAAAAAGCTTATGGGAAAAGCTTCAGAAGGAGGGGCCACGTGCTTACACGTGACCAGCAGTCACGTGTTGACACGTGACATATAAAAGCAGTGGAAAAGGGCTCATTGATTCCCTGATCAAGTCAGAGAAAAGGTTCCCTAATCAAGTCAAGAAAAAGGGCTTCAGATGAGGTCACGTGTTGGCACGTGACGCTCAAAGGAGAGGACTCGTGCTACAGTTGAGTCAAGGAAAGGGGCTCCTAACAGGGGGTCACGTGTTCACACGTGACCAATGGTCACGTGTTAACACGTGATGGCTAAAACAGCAACCAGAAGACAGCGCAGAAAGAAAGAGGATTCTTCATTCCAAAGAGGGTCACGTGTCTACACGTGACCATGGGTCACGTGTCTACACGTGACCATGGGTCACGTGGTCACACGTGGTCGGCTTTCAAAGCCCATTTTTGACGACAGAATTAAATTCTGAAGGAAATTTGAATCTTTCCAAAGGAAAGTGATTATCTGGGACCAATCAAATTAAAGATTCAGAGATGATTAAATATCATCTATCTATGGAAAAATCTCGGGTTTGGAAAGATTTCCCCCTTAAATCTAACCAAAATAATAAAGGAGAATCTCTGGATTTAAAATCCAATGGTGAATAAAATTCACCTAATAATCCAAAGGTCCAGAACGAATGAAGGATGCAAATCAAATCTGTCAATGAAGATTCATCAAAAACTGATTGATTCGGCTGCTTCTCCTATAAATAGGAGCCAAGACACACAATATACATACATACGCAGAGAAAAAAAAAGGAGAGAGCCTCGATACTTTGAGGAATTTGGAGCTTCTGCAAAAGAAAACCCTAGGTAAGAAAGGGAAGGCTTTTTGAAAGAAGGAGGATTTAATTCTCAACAGAGTTTAACTCTGATATATAAAACAGAAGAACTTATTTCTTCTCTCTTTGATAGAGGATCTGCAAAGCGCACACCTCCCCTTTAGATTGAGAATTTAATTCTCAATGGGTTGAGATCCTGCCATGCAGATCCAAAACATAGAGAGGGAATGTAAGCATGAGAATTTAATTCTCGCAGAACTATAGGAATTCAATTCCTTTAAAATATCCCGATTAGGGCTTGACCCTGTATCATGGGAATTTAATTCCTTCAGAACAAAGAGAAACAGGGTTTAACCCTAATTAAGAACCTAGTTCTGTTGAAACAGCGGGAATTTAATTCCCTTAATCATAATTTAACAAGGAATGGGAGTTCAATTCCTTAAAAGCTTTTATTAGGGTTTAACCCTATTCAGTTCTTCACATATATAAGGAATTCAATTCCTACAGAAAATTCAGAGTTCGACTCTTCAAAAGAAACTAGGAATTTAATTCCTTTGAAATTATTGTCAGGGTTCAACCCTACGAGGAATTTAATTCCTGAAAGGGATTAACAGATCTTCTAACAACCACAGAAAAGAAGAGTCACGTGTCACCACGTGACCCCCCCAAAAGATCTACAGAAAACCCTTTGAGGCAGTGCCTTACGTGACCCACGTGACCCTCGGCAGAAGCGTTAACATATAAGCATTTGAATACCCGTCACGTGAGGGCACGTGACACTCTGAAAAATGCGATAATCTCAACAGAATCAATGAAGGGAGGGCGCTCTCACGTGTTGCCACGTGACCCCTCTTGCCTTAGTGTTTAACACTAAATTGAAACTCCCGAATCCAGTGTTAAAACAACTGTTGGACCTTAGTGTTCAACACTAATCAAAAAAAACTTTACTTGCAGTGTTCAACACTGACTACCTTAGTGTTTAACACTAATTTGAGGGCTCAGTTGCCAGTGCTTGATACCGATCTGTTTTAGTGTTTAACACTAATTTGAAAGCCTTGTTGCTGGTGTTTAACACCAACTATCTTTTAGTGTTAAACACTAACTTGTCAATCTCATTCCCAGTGTTCAACACTGATTGGTCTTTAGTGTTTAACACTAGGCTTTGGCCCGATTGGCTAAAGGGATAGAGGCAAAGCCTCTCCCTCAATGGACCAACAAGAAGCCAATATTCCAGACCTGACTGGACTTAGCCCAAGCTGGCCATAAGTCCTCAATTCGTGAATAACTGGGCCAGTGGTCTCATAACATAATTAATCAGTCTTGACCCCAAATTAGGCCAGGGACTACTCAAGCCATTCCGGTTCTATGGTACATCTCTTCACCCCTTTGATACTTGGCATTGTAATCCCTCAATGTCCTTAAAGAGGTGACGGGTCCCGATGACCACTCATGATATGGACTGTGGGGTCCTTAAACCCATGTCTAATGCAAAATTCCTGTTTACGTGGAACGCGGATAACGTCACTCTTTGACCCCGTGGAAAACGTCCAGAGCGGATCCTGGTCCTCGCAGAGCACGGCAGTGAACCCGTGTGAAGCATCCAGAGCGGAGCCTAGTCCTCGCCTAACGCGGCAGTGAACCCGTGTGAAGCATCTAGTGCAAAATTCCTGGTTACGTGGAACGCGGATAACGTCACTCCTTGACCCCGCGGAAAACGCCCAGAGCGGAGCCTGGTCCTCGCCAAGCACGGCAGTGAACCCGTGTGAAGCATCCAGAGCACATACCGGACTGTGGAGTCCTTAAACCCATAGACTATGACGTCCTTAACCTTGACCGAGATGTCTTAAAACTAACAATGGACCGCAATGTCCTTAAACTACCCACGGACCGCAATGTCCTTAAACTACCCATGGACCGCTATGTCCTTAAACTACCCACGGACCGCAATGTCCCTAAACTAGAACAATAGAGCCCCCCTATATGCTCTTTTGTCGGATCTAAACGGTCCCGTTTAAGTTGATCTTAGCCTCAAAGATGGCTAACGAATCCTTAAACCTTCAAGCAGACTGGACTACGAATCCCCCCAATGAACTCTGGCTCGAAGGTACATCTCTGAACCCCTCTGACACCCGTCGTTGTAATCCTTCACCGTCGTCAGAGAGGTGACGGGTCCCGACGGCCATACACATACGATGGACCACTATGTCCCTAAAACTGGAACAATGGAGTCCAAACGCTCCTTTGTCGGATCTAAACGATCTCGTTAAGTTGATCTTAGTCTCAAACTAGACTAATGTATCCTTAACAAATGTTTGAGTTGATCTTAGCCTCAAGCGTGGCTAACGTATCCTCAAACCAAACCCCCAAACCCAAATCTAAGATAACTCGGATTTGGACTAGTCCACGCCCTACGGGCGACAACATAACCCAGTCTCCGTAAACGATCCACGGGCAATAAAACATAAAACAAAAACACACGACACGAAGTGACCATCTAGAGAAGGAGAAAGTTGTTACCGCGATGCGGTAGCGTAATTAACTGCAGGGGCTTGCGCCTGCAGGGAAGAGCGTCCCCACAATCAAAAACCCCTCAAACGAGGGGGAATCTGACGAAGTCTGCTACATCGGCCGCATCCGTTTAAACCTCCGATACACGGTGCCATAAATCAACTTGGCATCCTCGGAGAGGTGGACGGATAGCACCTATTGGCATCTGCCCCGAACCTCAGGCGAGACGTCCCCACGTCCCGCGTGTCTTTTGGAGGGGAACAGTTCCGCCATCGGATTGCGTATTGAACCCATGTCTCTCCTGGCTTCACCCTGGCATTGATCAATGCCGTTATTGGGGTGCGTTCACTAGCACTCGCGAATCGCTGGGTGAATAACAACTCCATTTCTGCGAAAGTCTTGACGGAGTCGTTTAGAAGTTCAGAATACCATTCGAACGCCGTCTCCGACAAGCTGTCGACGAATTGACGGAGCAAAAGTTTATCATCGCCCCCGGTGTTCCCGCAAAGAGCCCTGAACTGAGCGACATGTTGATGGGGGTTGCCTGTCCCTTTGTACACATGGAATTTAGGGATCGTGTATCCCGGCGGGTACTTTATTTGGTCATACCAGCCTGGATACGGTTGCCCAGTTTTAACAATTTGTCCAGCCGCTTCATTCGCCTGATGAACTCGTATCTGCTGAGCGATGTAATCATCAAGCGTGGATTTTGAGATGGTTTCCTCCTTGGCTGCTGAAAGAGCCAGAGGAGGGTTCGATGTCTCCCCTCTGTCGTCTTTAATGATGATAGGAGGGTCTTCAGCTAGAGGTTCCGGTTGTAACATCATCCCGACCATGTCTTGAAAGAGAAGTGTCATTCGCTTTATATTAACCGCTTGTTCTGCGGCTTCTCTGTCCTTCTTTTCGAGGACTCTGCGAAGGAAGTCAGCATCGGTTTCTTGTTCATGACGCTTCTCTGATGATGCCTCCGGGCTTTCTTTTGGCCCGGTAAGTGCGGCCATTGCAGTCAGCATCTCTTGAAGCTTTTGCTCCTGAGCTCTTGTGATGGATCGGGTGAGCGGTCGATGACCCGTAGAAGCACGGCTATCCTCTTTCCCGGATGCCATATAGATGGTATGCACTATTATGCCCCCAGACTTGGGGTGTTTGGATTCGGCGCTTTTGACATTTGTCCAAGGCATGGGGATTTTCTATGGCCTTCTCCTTTTATGAGCGGTCGAAGTTGAGGGGGCCGTTGTAGTGGGCACTCAAGTAGCCGTCACCTTCTGTGGCTTAACAGGACGGTTTTCTTCCTGTCGTACCTTCAGCTTCTTCTGCCGGCGGGGATAGTCTTGATCAACCACCGACTCTCGGACTTGTCGCCAGATTTTGTAAACTTTGGAAGACAGCCGTTGAGGGGACTGCTCCGGCTTTATTTCTATGACAGCCTCCACTGGTGGCGGAGATCTTTTCAGTACAGCGGTAGGCGAGTTCCTGCGCACCTTATTCAGCAATTCAAAGCTATTCCCAGTTGGAACAACAGCATTGACTTCCACCGTTGGGGCTGATGGAGTTAGCCCAGAGGGAGAGTTTCCCCCAGCCTTCCTTACTCGGCGCCAGTGGCGACGTCGAGCGTGTCGAGCTGTTGGGGCTAGTTTGGCGATGGGGATGGCTTTGTCTTGCCCCCTGTCCAGATGAGGCGCCGCTGGTGCCAGCCTCTTGAAGACTGACGTCTTTTGAGTAGCGGTATCCAATCGGTCAAAAACAGACTTCTGAGCAGGGACAGGAACCGGAGCGGGAGCTGGAACAGTCAGTCTTGTAAAGACCGATCCTTCGGTAGGCGAAGCCTCCTTGACGACTTCGGGAGCAGGGTTGGTTACTCTTTTTGGGATAACCTTCTCTTGAATTGCGGGCTTCATCTTGGGCCCACAGGAACTTTGGCCCAATCTGGCGAAGACCGAGGCACTGGAGCTTGACGACCTGTTGAGAGGGGCTGCAGTAGTTGTAAGACAGTCAAAGACCGACTTCTTGGGAGCTTCCGGTGTTGGTATAGGAGCGCTGAAGCTCATTGGCGGGAGCATGGTCCCGAAAAACAATCCAGTAGTGGCCTGAGTGACCTGTTTCACTGGCATCGTGAATAGGGAAGCCGCTTGGGGTCCATAAGTTATGCCTTCAGATGAGGCAGAACGTGGGTTGCAGTTGCAAGTGGAACATTTTGCACAAGTGAACGCCACTGATCCTTCGCTTTCTGCACCGAGCAAAACGCCAAATCTTAGTACCTCGAACCCAAGGGCAACCATCAGCAAACCGCGATTGGTTCGCGAACATGACACACGAAGTGTGGAGTGGAAAGAGGAAAAGGTCCCACCGGGCGTGCGAGAATCTGTTTACCGCCGGAAACCGAAAAAGACTGGACGTCTTGCCTGAATCTGGGGGCAGATGCTATTTGGTGCTATCCGTCCACCTCTCCGAAGATGCCAAGTTGATTTATGGCACCGTGTATTGAATGTTTAAACGGATGCGACCGATGTAGCAGACTTCGTCAGATTCTCCCTCGTTTGAGGGGGTTTTTATTATGGGGACGCTCTTCCCTGCAGGCGCAAGCCCCTGCAGTTAATTACGCTACAGCATTGCGGTAACAACTTTCTCCTTCTCCAGATGGTCACTTCGTGTCGTGGGTGTTTGTTTTTGTTTGTGGTTGCCCGTGGATTGTATACGGAGATTAAGTTATGTTGTCGCCCGTAGGGCGTGGATTAGTCCAAATCCGTATTTTCTTAGATTTGGGTTTGGGGTTTGGGTTTAAGGATACGTTAGTCTCATTTGAGACTAAGATCAACTTAAACGTTTGTTAAGGATACGTTAGTCTCATTTTAGACTAAGATCAACTTAACGGGATCGTTTAGATCCGACAAAAGAGCAATTGGGCTCTATTGTTTAGTTTAATGACATTGCGGTCGATTTCCAGTTTAGGGACATAGTGGTCCATTACCAGTTTAAGGACATAGTGGTCCAATATCAGTTTAAGGACATAGTGGTCCGTGAAATGTATGGCTGTCGGGACCCATCACCTCTCTGAAGACGTTGAAGGATTACAACGACAAATATCAGAGGAGTTTAGAGATGTACTCTTGAACCAATGAGTTGGTTGAAAGAGCAGATGTGCTCAGTTCAAGATGATTTGAGAACTTATGGCCAGTTTGGGCTAAGTCCAATTATGTTTGAAATATTTGCCCTTTGGGCCATTAGACATTTGTCTGGGTTCATCCCCTCATCATTCAGCAGTGCTAAACAGAGGTTTAGGGGCTCTGACAACATTTTGTCTTTAATTTCCTCAATTTTGATATTCATTTGGAGGAGGGACTTTCACCTCTGGAAAATTAGCCAATTTGGCTAAAAGTAGTGTTTAACACTAGAGAACAACAGTGTTAAAAACTGGAGGTAGAACTCTCAAATTAGTATTAAACACTGAAAGACAATCAGTGTTAAACTCTGGAAATATAATCTTCAATTTAGTGTTAAACACTAGAAACAATCAGTGTTAAACACTGGAAATATAATCCCCAAATTAGTGTTAAACACTAAAGAAAGAGGGGTCACGTGTGGACACGTGAGAGCGCCCAAAGGTGGGACCAGATCTCTTTTCTTCGTTCTCCAATTAAGTGTTAAACACTTTTTCACCTTTTGAGCATCACGTATTGACACGTGATGGAGATCCATGCACTGCTCATTAAAGTACTTTCTAAGAGGTCACGTGGGGACACGTGAGAGCGCCCAAAGCCTTCATTTCCTTTGCTTTTCCTTTCTGTGTTTTTGTATGTCACGTGGAAGCACGTGAGGCATTGCCTCTGGATTAATTCCTTCCTATTCTGGAGGATCTTTTCAGGGGTCACGTGAGGACACGTGACCCAAGTTCTTTGCATGCACAGAGATCTCTTTAGTCCCTTTATTTTATTTCGAGAATTAAATTCTCTGCAGGGTTAAACCCTGATTATAATTTTGGAGGAATTAAATTCCATTAATCTAAGAGAATTAAATTCTCAATTAGGGTTAAACCCTAGTTTTGCCCATTTTGAAGGAATTAAATTCCTATAGTTTTAAGAGAATTAAATTCTCAGATAGGGTTTAAACCTTGATTTCATCATGAAGGAATTAAATTCCTGTGAGTTTGGAAGAATTGAATTCTCATATAGGGTTAAACCCTAATTTTGTTTTGGGAGAATTAAATTCTCTAAACTCAATTCTCCCTCTAAGTTTTGGATCTGCATGGCAGGATCTCAACCCGATGAGAATTAAATTCTTATCTTATGGGAAGATGTGCTCTGTGCAGATCTTCAACAAGAGGAAGAACTAAGTTCTTTTACAGAAAAGTTAAACTCTTAGATTTTGAGAATTAAATTCTCTGTTTGAAGTTTTGATCCCCTTTCTTTTCTCACCTAGGGTTTTCTTTCTTGAGAATTAAATTCTCCTCTCTTTTTTCTCTCTGTTGCTGTTATCTCCCAAAAAAAAGTAGTTCCTTCTCTTCTTTTCTTGGCTCCTATTTATAGGAGAAAGAAAAGAATCAATTTGTTTTGTCAATCTTTCATTGAAAGATTTTAATTGATTTCATAATTAATATGATCCTTTAGATCACACAATGAATTTTATTCACCGTTGGATTTTAAATCCAAACATATTCTGTTTGTTATTTTTGGTAAGATTTTTTCCATAAGTTGGTGATTTTTAATCACCCTTGGATCTTTAATCCAACGGTCCCCATAATCCTTTTCCATTTGGAAAGATTTAGAAGCATTTAGAATTTAATTCTATTAAACTGTAAGGCTTTCGAAAGCAGTCACGTGCTGACACGTAACCCTTGGTCACGTGTGAGCACGTGACCCCCAATTGAGTCCTTTTCTCAGCATTTATTTACGCTTCAGTTTTAACCATCACGTGTCAACACGTGACCATTGGTCACGTGTGAGCACGTGATACCTCATTGAGGTATTTCCTTCAGCCATTTATTTTTATTTCTGTTTTAACTATCACGTGTCAACACGTGACCATTGGTCACGTGTGAGCACGTGACCCCCAATTGGGTCCTTCTTCAACCGTTTGTTTTTATTTCTGTTTTAACTATCACATATCAACACGTGACCATTGATCACGTGTGAGCACGTGATACCTCATTGAGGTAATTCCTGATTTTTAATCAGGGAACAGTGCATAACATATTTGCTCATAACTTTTGATCCCGGATGAATTATGAAGCCCATAATATATCATATCGAAGGATTTTTCGAGATGCTTTCAGTACCATCAAAATTTAACAGTTCCTCCTTCAGGAGTTTATCCAAATACAGGCCGGAAGATACTGGTTTGCATTTCCTTGAGCGTATCGCTGCCATTTGATACCTTAGACTCTTTTGCGCAGAAATTTTTGGCGGGAACAGATTCTATTTTCAAAGTAAATAGGCATAGATTAAAACCGTATTTTTCCGCTGATCCATCAGAGAAGCTCCTGTTCTTGCAGGAGCCGCTTTATCATGACTAATTTTCCTCCGCCTCACCTCCATATTTCGGTAACACTGTTTGATATAAGAATGGAGGTGTGCTAAAAATATAATAAATAAATATCTGAGCGTGCCAAAGAAGAATTTTGGGGGTGGTTTTTAATTTAACTATCTTTTTCCCCTATTATTTCCTTCCAAGTCTACAGGTTTATGCGCTCAAAGAACTATATCAGGTAGGACACTGCTGCAAACAGGTTTGGGGGAAGGTTTGTATTTACTGAAATATCATTTGGCACTAGGCACTATATAAAAAAAATGAAAAATGAATGAAAATTATGAAGAAAATAAAATTTAGAAAGTGAAAAATACATATAAAAAATAGAAAGAGATTTAAGAAATGCAAGAAAATTAGATGTTTTAAAATGAAGCAAGTAATAGGTAGTCATGAGCTGTTGTCCCAAGGGTTAGTAAGATGAAGGAAATTACTAATCTGAGAATAGAAATAAGTCTGAAAAATAGTCCCTATTCTTGAATCCAAATATCTGAACGTTGATACCCTACTATACACACTTACACACATCTTGAAGCTTGGGATAGTAAAGAATACCTTGAAATACTCTTGTCTAAAAACCTTAGTATGAAGGAAAATATATATATAAATTAACAAAAATATAAATGACACAAAAAATTATAAATGGTGAAAAAAAATTAACACTGGTTTTGTAATTACTTAAGGCGGCATAAAAAAATATAGTGATGGTGTCTTATCACCTAGTGCCTTAGACCAACTGGTTTGGGAGTCACTGCTAAGCCTTAGGTATTGCAAGACTAAGATATTGCTAATAACGCTTAAATAAGTGAGCACATTTGGTAATCGGTTGGTTAGTACCTCAAGAAGTATTAACGGTCGCATTAAGAATGTGTGAGCAAATCCATTTAAAATATTCACCGGCTAAAAAGTACTAAGATATATGGATAAAGGGTATGATGGCTTGAATTGAATTCTCCAAGTGTAGAGATGTCTTTTACACATACGTAGAGGTATATGATCAATATTTGGAAGAAAGGTAGGGAGGAAGACTAAAGACGATGTTTTATTGAGAGATGATGTGATTTCTGACATTTTTTTCAAGACTATTAAGATAGAGCTCATGGCAATTAAAAAGCTAGTGTAGTTTGAAACTCTTATTTTCAAGTTCTTATTTTATATATTCCTTATCTTTGGACGTAACTTTCATCTTTTTTTTCTTTTATTATGGGAATTTTTGGGTGTAATCCGTTGAAAACTCTCAGTAGACAACACTCTTCCTATTAGGGACACCTAGAGGTTTAACGACTTATTGCACGTGCTAAGTGCAATCGTTTTGCCTACGAAAGTGTGCTAGGTTTTTTTCTTTTTCTTTTTAATAAATAGTTTGCTCGGGACGATCAAAGATAAGTTTGGGGGTATTTGATTAGTCAAATATATTGCATATTTGTATGAACATTTTCCCTACTATTATTAATAAATAAAAGGTGTTAATTGTAAATAAAGAATATATGTGGGTTTATTTGTAAAAGTTATTATCATATGTTTCTTCGTTTATAATTAATATAATTAGCGAAAATATATGCATATAATATTTAAATGAAATATTAGTAATTAAAATATGCATATCATATCAAATATTCCTAATCAATATCCTTAAGATATTATATCATATGAATGGTTGAAATTATATCTCAAAAATACCAAATGCTGCTAATACTTTGATTTGAGATTTTGTGCAGGTATTAGCTCAGGTCTGAAATCTACGTAGGAAATCCAAGTCAAATCGGGATATCGAAACCGAATCTGCTAAATTTTAGAAGCAAATCGAGGAATCTCGCAATGGCAGAGACTCAGAGCAATATTTTCAGAATCTATATACCAAAGGAATCTCCAAATATTGACACAAAATGCCAAAAAAAATCCCAAGTCCCAATTCTACCAGGAGGCGGCGGATCTGCGGTTAATCATGGGTTTGGGTGGCGGTTCCGCCGTCTGATGATGGCCGTTGGATCTAGGATTTTGGGGGCAAGATCGTATCTACATTTACTCAAATATGGCATCTAGGGTTTTTGGTTTTAGAAACTATGTAAAGAACCGAGAGCTGTGCATTCCAAAATCATCCAATAATTCAACAATTGAAGATCCCAAACTCAAAGTTCAAGAGAGAGATCTACGAGAAAAACTAAGGTTCTTTTAATCTACTTTTAAAGAAGAAAAATTTGTAATGCAATAGTTGATTAATAAAGGTAGTTTTTGTTTTATTTCTTTTTGCATTTATTTTTCGCATTTACTTTACGCATTTACTTTTTCCGCGTTACTTTTTCTGCATTACATTCTGCACTTCTAATATGACTTCATTCATCTTCAACCTTTTTTATAAATCTCTACTAACCATGAGCGAGTAATTTCTTGCTTACTAGGCTTTGTAGGATATGGTAGAATAATGGACGAAACATCTATTAACTTCTTTTGACATTTTAATGTTTATAAAATTTAGCAAAATAAATGTTAACCCTCTAATCGGGCGCGCTATCAATTTATTGATAGTCACGACCATGATTTGAAATTAGTTAAACACTTATTTTGTTAAAGTCTTGAGATTAATAGAGATCAATGGAAGGACAAGGGGCAGTAGTGGGAAACCCTAGTTCCCTCCAAGAACCCCTAATCCACATTCATCGCTATCGCTCTAATAAACTGTTAAAAGATCAAAAGAGACATTTCTAAACATTCATCAATTAACTACTAAGTCCTATAAACCTTACAAGCCCTTCTATTATAAATTTTATATCCATATTAAAATAAAACGACAACAATCTCTCCTCTCTTTTATTAACTCGTCTAAAACAAAACAAGAAGTTCACGTTTCTCTGTGGACCACCCGTACTCGTCGCGGTTAGCTATTTGCGACACCGTCTTGATTGCGGGTATTTACAAAACACTTTTCGCATGAACAATCATTGTGTCAGGGAGTTTAGTCCCACATTGAAAAATTATAGAAAATGTATAGTACCACAACCCTCTAAAAGGATGGCTATAGTAGACCATAAAATATAAGAGAAAAAAGAAAGGAAAAATAATTGATAATTATTTAAAACTTCGCTTCTTAAAATAAAAGGGTTCCTATTGACCTAGTTTTGTTTTGCCTCCTACGCATGGTGGTGGAATTGATTGGAGGCTTCTACAGTTGTGGTAGTTTCAAAATATTATTATTTTGCCGACAGATATTTAGATCTGCAAAAGTATTTTTTTTATCATTCATAGTGCACTACTACAATCAAGGGCTACCCCTACGGTTAGGATCGTAGGGACACAACACCGCCCCTACGGTGACCACCATAGAGACCAAAATATAAACCGTAGGTCGAAACGGCGTAGGGGCAAGTATTTTCCCCTACGGATATAACTTTGTCTCTACGGGGAAAACCATATGGGCAACTACCCCTACAGTTTCCAACGTAGGGACTGTTATTTTTATTAATTTATTAAAATAAATAGTAATATCTTGCCTCTACGGTTCTCACCGTATGGGCAATTATATGCCCCTATGTATTAAGCCGTAGGTGCCAAAGATCATTTTTTCTTATTTTTTAAATTTTGTGTATATGCCTCTACGGATTCCACCTTAGGGGTATAATATCAGGTTTACAGGTTGACCTATAGGGGAAAAAATTTTAAAATATAATTTCCCCGTTTTTTCCTTCCCTGTACACAATATTGTGTGTGTGTATCATATATCTGAATACAAAAATATTACTCGATAACATCCCACACATAATATATGACGAAATAAATAAATATAATACAAATCAATCTAAAATCATGATCATAATCAACATATACAACGGCTGATATCCAAAATATACAATATATACTAAATAAAGTACAGTCATCCTACAAAAATCAAAAAAATATAAATAAATCACTAATGGCTCGGTCCAGGTGCTCCACCTCTTAATATCTGGAAAATATGGCACATCTACTCCTCGGTGCAGCCTTGGGATGACAAAAGCTCGAGTATTGAAGCTCTAAGAGTAGGAGTGGTATGCGGAGCCGAAGCCAAAGGAGTGGCCTGTGCAGAAGAAGCTGGATGAGTGGCCTGCACAGTCGGAGCAGAAGGAGTGGCCTGTGTAGCCATAGCTGAAAGAGTGGCTTGCGGAGCCGCAGCCGAAGGAGTGGTTTGTACGGCCGCAGGCGAAGGAGTGGCCTATCGAATCTATAAAGTTTTTAATTTTTTGTAATAAAAGATTAAGGAACGGTATACAAGATTCGGTCTATATATCTTGTTGTGAAATTATTGGTTTAGAAATTAAGTCTTGCGAATTGAAATGATGTTTTATTAATCTATAGGATTCGTGTCGGATTCGCATCAATATCGGATTCTTGCGAATTCACAAATTCTACTCGTATCCGTATTTGAATCCGTGCTATGTAGATTAGAACTATAAAGATATAAATATACACGAACAGAGGTAGCATACATACCATCATCTTCTTTAACTCCTCGAGTTAGGAGCTCAGTGCGGTTATCTGCTTCTCCAGACGTCACTCGCAGGGGTTAGCAGAAGTAACCGCTGGAGAGGAGTACAATTTCAACTGGGCCCTGCTGATAACATGTAATACCCGATTTCCTTACATCCATATTTTTTGAATAAATAAATTTTCTCTAATATTTTTCCTAATTAAATCCTATTCCGTTTTGTTTTTCTATTTTTCTATCTCCAAATTATTTTCTAAAACCCTAATTTTTAAACCCTAATCTAAATCCCAGCCTCAGCCCATCTTTTCCCTCTTTAATTCTTTTGGATCCAGGCCCAATAACCTCAACCCGCATCCTAAACCCAACCAAGCCCGAACCTCTCTCTTCCCTTCTCCCTCTCACTTTCTGTCTCCATCTTTATCTCTATCATTTTCTCTTTTCCTCTCTCCTTCAACCTCCCTCTCATCGGCGATGAACCCCGACCTCCTCTGGGCTACACCAAAACCTCACTGCACCGCCAGCAAATCCGCTCTCTACCGTCAATCTCCCTTCGCTGCCGGCCACCACACAGCCTTCACCACTAACACCCACTGCACCAAGCCCTTCCCCTCAACGGAGCCACCGACCACCACCATCACCTGCAACTCGTTGCCTGAGCTCACTGCCGGCCTCCTACTCGTCGCCTAAGTAGCCAAGTTTCAAGGGATTCAAGAATTCATGCTACGAATAATCAAGAAACTAGAAGCCAAGTCCAACTTTGAAGCGTCAAAGATCGAAGTCGAAGCGAAGTTCATTTGAAGATCAAATATCGACTTCAAGACGCAAGTAAGTGAAATACGTGTTCGAGTTTGAAGCGTCAAGTGTCGAAACCAATTTGAAGATCAATCGACCAACGCACGTTCAAGAGAAGTGTAAAGTTTCAAGAGCTCGAGTTGATACGACGAAGATTCAGATTTCGAAGAAATGCGTTAACCGACATAGGAATATTTGTAAGTACTTGATAGAAGTTTTTAGGGCTCTTTATCACTCACACACTTTAGAACAAAGGTTTTACAAACATTGGGTTTTTCATTTTCGAAGTTTTCATTTTGCAGAAAACCCAAACCGCTGTTTTTATTCTTAGACAGACGTCTGCCTCATTGAAGTTTAGACATCCGTGCACTGTTGATATCTGATATTTCGGATATATTTTCAATATTGAGATAAGACAGACATTTGAAGGTCAATGGACCAGACGTATGATGAAGGGTTTCAAAATGGATTTTTTAAACTTCATCGTCTGCCCATATGAACTTCAGAAGTCTGGTTTTGGCTCTGTTCTTTCCAGTAAGGAACGCAGATGTTTGCAGTCCATCAGGACAGACGTCTGATATTATTTTTTTTCCAAAATATTTTTTTGCTTCAGAAGTCTTCACATAGTTCTTCAGACGTCTGCGCAAAATTCTCGGGTTGAAAACAGTTTTAATTTCGGACGTCTAAAAAAGAAAAGTTTTCAAAAATATAGCCGGTGTGTTACTTTTTCTAAAAGGCCAGATTTCTGCCCTGATGTTCTTCAGACGACTGCCCCGAGCGTTTTCTGCTGTCTTTAACCCACAACTGCTAGTTTTCTTTGCGGGCTATAAAAAGGTTTTTTGTTGGTTTTTTTAAGTTCCAATCACTTAGAGATTTCAGTTACCTATATTAAAAGTGATCTTCAAAAGAAATATCTCATCTCTTATGAGAGTTTGATCAAATATTCATTTGCTTATCTAAAATCACTCTCAAACACAAAATCACTCAAGAGCTTCTAGTTTGATATTCCATTCTTCTTGAGTATTAGTACTTCAATTGTAAAACTTCTTTGAGAGTAATCTTAGGCTTGTATTTTCCTTCTTTCTTCATTGATAGGATTCTTGAGTACAATAGTTCCTTATAAGAGAGAAGTGCTTGTTGAGAGAAGTGCTCAAGTGTGACCACGTGTGGTTGTATTGAGAGAGAGGCAGGAAGGGCTTGTAAGAAGTGTTGTTTGTAGTGGCGAACAACGTGTAGTCTTTTGAGGAGACGTGTTGGTTAGGCCTCTACCTGAAGCGTGGTTGTGGGTTTCTTGCGGGCAACATGTTTGTCTCCGAAAAAGACGTGTTTAGTAGAATGATCTTGTACGCTTAAAGAAAGTGTACTAGGAGATCTCCCGAACTACTCTAAAATCGACTCGTGTTTGCGTTCGCAATTTCTTATCTCTCATTTGCTCATTAACTTAGAAATTGCATGCTTTCTCTATATGCTCATTACTCTTGCTTCATTACAACTTATCACTTGCTTGTTATATGCTATAGTTTCACAATCGTGACTTATGCTTAGCTCGTATCTATATTTGCTTATCTTTTGACTAAGTTTGCAATTGTGGTTTGTTTAGTAAGTGTTGATAGTTCAGAATTTTTAATTTGAGCATATCGGTTGCTTATTCCTATTCATCCCCCTCTAGGATTATTATCAATTGGTATCAGAGCTTGATGCTCTTCTTGTTAGGGATTACATCCTAAAGTGATCCATGGCTTCTCTTCTTCCTAGTTGTTCTTATAATGATGAACCATCGATTAACAATCCCTCTTATTTTGATGGTAACAAGTTTTTTATTTAGAAGAATAAAATGGATGCTTATCTTGGTTCTCTTGGTAGCAGTTTTTGGAAAATTATTAATGACGATTATTCTATTCCTCTTTATGATAAATTATAATGGAGTAGTCATGATAGAGATTTATTTGCTCCTAATATCAAACCTTTAAACGTCTTACAATGTGCTTTAGTTGTTAATATATTTAACAAGTTTTCCACTTGCAAGACGGCTCATGGTATTTGGTGCTCATTGGAGCAAACCTATAGAGAGCACATAATTTGTAAGGAAGTGGATAAAGCTAAGAGTAAGACGTCTATAGCAACTTTGGATGCATTTCAACTAAAAACAAATCAAAAGAGACGATCCAACACAATGGGGATGGATAAGGGGTGTTTTGATCATTGCGTTGTAAGTAATCCTTCTTACGATTTCCACTAACTTATGCATGATCAATTATTAGATTCTTTTAATACTTTCCATGATAGACATATTTTATTAGCATCTAAAAATGTTTTGCTTGAAAATCGTATTTCTATCTTAGAAAACGAGAGAAGAGATTTGGTTTCATGTTGTGAATCTTTTGGGAATTTGAAAAAAAACTTGTTTACCAAATTTAGTGCTTTAAACTCCACTCATGATTCTCAAGTTGCTTTAATTGATAGATTAGCTGTTAAGAAGAATGAGTTGTTTTCAAAGCTTGATTTATATTGTATTTCCATTGATGCTTTGAAACATGAAAATGCAAATTTGGTTTAATCTTGTGAGAACTTGAGAAAAGAAAAGGATGAGTCTATTGCTACTTTGAAAAGTGAGATTGATCTTTTAAAATCATCCATTTCATCTCAAGAATCTCTTTTTTTTTGAAAATACTTCTCTCAAGAACGGAAATGATATTTTGGTTTCTTCTTGCGATATTTTGAGATAAGAAAACGTTGATGTGATTTCAAGTTTGAAAAACAAAATCGATTTTTTGAAATCCTCCATTGTGTCTAAGACTCTTTGATTTACAAAAAATCTCTCTCAAAGCTCAAAATGATGTTTTGAACGTATCCCTTACTAAGTTTTCAAATATTGATTCTTTACTTAGCAAGGAAAAGAAAGCTTTAAAATGAAGAGGTGTTGGTTTTAAATTTTCTATGTTTCAAAAACCCTCTTCATCTAGACGTGTCAAAAATGCTTCTTATTTAGCTAAATCCCATGTTCATTCACATGCATACTTATATAGATTTAGTTCGAGAAAAAATTTCAAGAAGCATACGCATCATTCACTTACCATATCTCATGCTATTGAAACTTCTAGGATTTCCATGCATACACATACACACAGTTTTCATTTTTGTGGTGCCTATGGACACTTGGTATTTGCATGTAGCTTAAAGAAAAATATTTTATTGTATGCCAACTTGGTTTGGGTTCCGAAAGCTAACCCAATTGGATCCAAAAAAGCTTGGATAAAAAATTCCCTATCCGTACCTTGTTTTGTAGGTATAGACCAATTGACGATTTTGAGATTCGAGAGCGTGATGAGCAAAGAGCAATCCAATGGAAAACTTGCTATAGCTCATCAATTTGTGGGGTATCGTATTTTTTTTCTATACTCGTTTTAGAATATCGCCTATTCATTTAAGCTCAATGTTGATATTCTATTTGAGTAAATTTTATCTTGATATACCCCTTGTGATGCACATATGTTATCCTTGTTTATATCTATTTTGTGCTTGTTCATGTATGAGATGCTATTCATAAGATATTTCAATTGGTATTTACAATTGGTATCATTTATTTGCAAATATGTGATTTCTTGTGCTCATGTGCTTTAAACTTGCTATCTTTTAAACTTGAGCATAATAAGATTTGAAAACATTTTTAGATTTGCATATCCTTTTAGTTTTCTTGTCTTAAACCACTCCCACTTTCTTAATATGTTTTTAATCTTATAAGTGAGAGTTCGTATCTTTATAGCTTTAAATTGTATAAATCTTTTTCAATAGATACATTTTTGGCACATGTTTTTAACTTGAACTAATTTTCAATTGGTATCTTTACTTTGTCTCTTATTGATGCGTGTTTATACTTAAACTTATCTATTTTTTGCATACACACTTTTTGCATGAGTAGAATTATTTATTGGTGTTGAATTCTTAGCTCATCTTACAAAATGGCTTCTGCAACTCTTTTAGGGGACCTACTTGTAAATTTTGTTAATTACAACTAATCCTATGGGTATAGCGGAGCGAATTAGAGATCCTTCACTGGGTAGTCGATACTTAAGATGAGATAGTTACTCATACTTGCACTCACATACGGTTCTCAATTATTTTCAATTGGTTGCATATTTTCACTTGGTATCTAGTTATGTGAGTTGATTGCACATTTGTACCTTTCATTAGTGTCATCTTGATTATGTATGCATATTTTGATCCATTCATGAGTTAGAATTTGTTTACCGCAGGAAACCGGACCGAGCTTCAGGGAGCGCGTCTAGCGTGAATATTGGGGCATATGCTATATGGAATATATCCATCTATCTCTCCAAACATACCAAGTTGATTTATGGTACCGTATATTGGAGGTTTGGATAGAAGCGACCGTTGTAAATGACTTTTTAGACCACCCCTCATATGTGAGAGGTTTTTGATTGTGGATACGCTTTTTCCTGCAGGCGCAAGCTCTTCCAGTTAATTACATTATCGCCAAGCGATAATGTAATTCTCTACTCCATGTCTATCACTTCGGGTCGTGTTATAGTTTGTTTATTTTGGGGTTGTCCTTAGATTGTATACAGAGACTAATATATATCGTCGTCAATAGGGCGTGGATTAGTCCAAATCCAACAATATTAAATTTGGGGTGAACTTAGGTCGCATATCTCATATAAATGAGATCCACCAGTTCACGGGATATTTGGGTTTGATCTAAGGATCGTTAGTCGTATATGAGACTAAGATCAACGTAGATGATATGGTTTAAGGATCGTTAGTCATATATGAGACTTAGATCAACTTAGATTATAGTAAGAATATGGACTCAACTGATCATTTGATCACATATGTATAGCTCATGGATAGTATACAGTAGTCAGTATGGAGACCAGCCACAGAGCAAAATACCAATTTAAAAACATAGCGGTCCATCTTTCATTTTGCGCATACGTGTATATATTACGTGGCGAGATGAATGATACCAACAAATAAATGGGGTATGCCCAATATTGGGGTGCGATCCAATTTTAAGGCATTTATATTTCCTTCAAAGGTGTACATATACATATATGTATACTTTCATAAAGACAGGGCTCATTGTTCTGATGGTGCGCATCTATATGGGATGCACATCAATATGAGGTGTATCAATATGAATATGAGATTAAGACATTCCATGTTTTGATGAAATTTCATATTTTTCATCAAGTTGAGACGAGGAAGGAGAGCTCATTGGTTATTGGGATCCGCTACCTCTCTGAAGACGCCGAGGAATTACAACGTCGTTGTTTATTGCCGAAAATTGGACTAAGACATTAGAAGACGTCTAGCTTGAATCTGGGGGCAGATACTATATGAAACACTCCATCCACATCTCCGAAGATACCAAGTTAATTTATGGTACCGTTTATCGGAGGTTTGGATGTATGTGACCGCTGTAGCAAACTTATTAGTTTCCCTCTCATTTGTGAGGGGTTTTTGATTGTTGGGACGCTCTTCCCTGCAAGCGAAAGCCCCTGCAGTTAATTACGCAATCGCAACGCGATAACAACTTTCACATTTTCCAGCTGATTACTTCATGTCATGTTATGTTTGTTTATATGGGGTTACCCTTGGATTGTAAACGAAGACTAATTTTGTCGTGCCCGTAGGGCGCGGATTAGTCCAAATCCCTAAATCTCAGATTTGAGGTGAACTTAGGTAATTTCTACCATCAGTTCGAAGGTTTTAAGGATTGTTAATCTAGTTTTAGATTAAGATCGACTTAAAATATGTATGATCATGATTGATTTTCTTTTGAAAATCAAAGAAGTCTAAAACTTCAGAAAATTAGTCTAATTTTAGATTAAATGTCGGGCTTTGTATTACCCAACAATGCTAAGTACCAGGTCAAACATTTTTTTTTGGGTTTTACATAACCAAACAGTGTTTGGCACTGCGACCAGAAGCTTAAGTTTCGAAAGTAGACATAGTCAATTTGGAGACTAAAAGTCTTTTATACAGGGGATTTGGCGCAAGTATATAGGCTTTGGCGCTTGTAAAATGCCTCTAGCGCTTTTACCAGTGGCTTTTGCCACGTGGCGCTTCGCCACTGTCTCAGAGATTCTATATTTTGGATTGGTGGTGCTTGGAACTTAAGTTCTTCTGTTGCATATGCCGCTGGCGCTTGCTACGGGGTGTATGCCTATTGGCGCTTCTGCCTTTGGTTCATGCCCACGGGCACTTCTGGACTTAAATCCATCCATCATATTAGCCGTTGTTGTTTTCGCCGCTAGCGCTTGCCACGTGGTGCATGTCCATTGGCGCTTCTGCCTCTAATGCATGCCCATTGGCGCTTTCCTTTAGAGATTAATCTTTGTCTTTTGAAACATAAGTTTCATGAAGTTTAAGCTTCTGTTAATGGTTATATCACCATTAACGACCATCAAGATCATTGCTTTAATGATCTAGGGTTATATATTTTACAAAGAATCTATTTTTTATTCTATGTTCGTCATTTGTGCGCCATATTTTATGAGAGGGGTTTTGCTCTTTTCTCAAACCCTAGATCTTAAGATCAAGATAATTCCTTTAGGAAACTTAAGTTTCTTATGAAAAAGGAACGATCTTGATTTAGAGATCGTAAGATCGGAGAAAAGAACTTAAGTTCTATCAATAAAGGTTAACCTTCTTTCTTAAACGAAGCTCAATCTTCTATTTTAAATGAGACATTTTTCTCTTTTTTTACCTTGTCTCGGTTCTTGATGAGATGAATGAAAAAAACGCTTTTAATCACAGAGAACTTAATTTCTTGATGAAAGCTTATACGATCGATTGTCTCTCTCTTTAATTCTGCATATGGGGCTCCTATTTATAGGAGAGGCAAAATTAGGGTTTTTTGGTGTTTGTTCCCAACAATTAGGTTATTTTTTATTTTAATTTGATTTTATTTAATTTTAATTGATACATATCAATTAAGATGACGTGTGCACCGTTGGATTTTAAATCAAAGGGTTAATATTAATCAGTATTATATATTTCTTTATTTTGTGAAATATATAATCGATTTCTTGTTATTGATTTTGATCTTTCTTGTTTTAAAAAGATAGATAAAATATTTTTTTCAAAAGAGTTTAAGCTATTCGGTTTTATCAATTAACAATGATATCTTTCTTTTTAAAGAAAGATTTTCGAAGTTTAAGCTTCTGTTGATATAACTTTGTGTTTAGGAAAAGATATAGAAAGTTAACTTCCAAATATAGTATAAGCTATATGAAATAGCGCTTCGAATATTATCAGTGCTAGAGCTTCTTGGCGCATGTCCATGTGGTTTGCACATGGAGGAGCGCTAGAGATCTTCTGGCGCTTGGACTTAAGTCTATTTTGACTAATCTTATTGGTAGAAACAAATGCCCCCTATCATAGGCGCTACGTGCATATCACGTGGGGGCTATGGTGTCAAATCTTAGCCTTTAGATTCCCTCGGGATTTGAGGAGAGCCCAACCGATCTTGATCTTCTATAAATGAGACTTAAGTCCTTGAGGAACGCTGCGCCGTCTTATTTTGTTGAATCTCTTTCTTTAGAAAACTTAAGTTTTCTTTCTTCTCAGAGCTTAAGCTCTTGTTTCTTGATGGTTAAGATTCGGTTTCTTTCCTAGTCACATCAGGAGAAACGCTTGCAAATTTTGTTTGCAACGTTCCATTAAATTTTGTGAGAATTCAAATTCCTTTTTCAAACTTAAGTTTGATAAAAACTTTAACATTGAAACCCTAATTTGGGGGTTTCTCGGGTTTAAGCCTAATGACGCATGTGCCCTTCCCAATTTTGGGGATTTAGAACTTATGTTCTATAGAAAAAATATTTTACTTCCTATAGAAATTGTTCTTGCATCCGCGGTGGCTATTTTAGAACTTAACTCCTATATAAATTATATTATTTTCTATAAGAACTGTTCTTGCGCCAGCATAGCCTATTTTAGAACTTAAATTCTATAGAAAATTATATTATTTTCTATAAGAACCGATCTTGTGCCAGCATAGACAATTTTAGAACTTAATTTCTATAGAAAATCATATTATTTTCTATAAGAACTGTTCTCGCGCCAGCATAGGCTTTTTAAAATCTAAGTTCCATAGAAAATATACATATATAGGGAACCCATGTGCTTGCGCCCAATAATTGTTTAAAGGGGTTAAGCTCCAACTTTTGGACAAGGTGGGGTCTTTAGATTTTTAGCTAAAAGTTCCATATTGTTTTTACTTGTAGTGCTTGCTCTTTTGCTGACGGAGTCTCTGTCTTTTCCTTCTTCAGGTACAATGGCTCCACCTTTTTCCTTACACTCGTCTTCCTCATAAAGCTGCTCACGAACTAACAGAAGAAGAAGTCTTCCGGCTGATCCAGGCCTATGATCCGCAGTCTCAACATCTGCATCTGTGGGTCGAGTGTTGGATATAGGTGCCCTCAAGGCAATTATTTTAATTGAAAGAGGACCTATATGAGAGAACAATTTTACTCGAGATGATAGCATGCTATCTGGTTTGTCTTTATCTTTTATGTGATGCGTTTTATCTACTATCATGTATCGTTTAGACTTGATATAAAGCCCTAGGATTTTGCTTGACTTCCAGGACGATGATGGTGATCATACTAGTAGGGCCTGAGTAGTCGATAAGCACATCCTTAATTGTCCTTAGTCGTAGGAGTATCAAGACTGGGCATTGGTACTCCAGTTTAGACTAGTGTGTACGTTTCCTGACCTGGTTGGAGGGCGATAGCTGATCCTACAGCTATTGGTGTTTGACATCGAGAATTGTATACATGTGCTCATTGGATGAGTTAGACTGGATGGAATCACCGAGAAATCCTAGTTGGTAATATACCAATATCAGGTAGCATTTCTCTTGTGACATATGTACAGGATAGTTGTAACGACTCTGAGATCACTGGACGGAATCTTCTTGTATGTCACAGTAAAAGGGTATTTCAGCCTGTGTAAGAGTTAAAAGTTATTTTTGTTAAATAAAAGCAAGAAGTAACTTGTAGCTCACTGGTAAAGCCTCTACACTGCTGTGATATAGCCTGTGTGTTCGAATCCCATCAGACACAATTATTTTTTCAGATTTTTCTTTTTAATTTTTCGGAAGCCCAAGAGTTGCACGTGCAATACACGGAGAAACAAAAATTTTCAGAAAAATCAAACAGGCATAATAAGGTGTACATACCAAACTTGACACGTGGCATAAATCTCAAGACAGATCAATAAGATCCGACCGCCCATTCTCGCCAAAGGGCCGGTGCCGACGGTCCAAGTTTCCCCAAATCTCCCCGTTCTTTACACACTTGACTCTTCAACTCCCCTTAACTCCCCTACACTATTTGATTTTCCTGCAATCAAACAGAGACTCTTCAATTCACCATTTAACACCATTTAAATTCTTTTAATCCACGTTTTTAATTCTCAAACCCTAATTCTTCACTATAAATACCATCCCATGCTCTAGCTCTTCCCCATTCTGAAATTTTTAGCTAAAATTCTCTCAAACTCTCTAAGTGCCAAGTGGAGTAAGCCCCCCAAGTGGAGTAACAAGCCAATCTCGATGAACGGAGCATCTCTGAAGAAACCATGACCCCAAAGGGCTTCTTCGATCTCTTATTAACCACCTAAAACACGTAAGTCCCATCATCTCTATCCTTTTCCATCTCAAAACAAATTTTTAAAACAAATCGACAAAAGAGGAGTTATCTCCGATACAATATTCTTCTTAATATTTGTAATACGTGTGATAGGCAAATTAAATCAGACTAACATGTACACAAATCTTAACCTTATTCACATCATTTAGTTTTTAGTTTAACAAAAATTTCAAAGGAAGCAAACATATAACGAACTTTTTCATTAAAATACCATGAACTTTAGTATAACTCTTCTCGATAATTAGTTTAAATACCTTTAGAAAAACTTCATGGGGTAACGACCTACCCCACACGCACACTATGTTTCCATAGCACGGTATCCTAGATTTATGGTTCATTTAAAGTATAGGTTTTTGCATTAAAATACCGCACCTTTACAAAACGGGTTTCTTTTGATCGATATTTCGAAATCCTTGGCAATTACACCTCTACAACCCTCGTTAGGGGACCCGCTAATGAATGATGTGGATTATTGCATATCCTTGGTATAGTAGAGCGAGATGCAGAACTCCACACGGAGTATTCGATCTCGAAAGGATATAAAAATACGGTTTTTAAGAAACGCGAATTTTCTAAACAAAACTAATTTTTGGAAAATTATATAAAAATCATAAATCTGTATTTTCAATTAAAAAATTTAAGAAACTATATTTTTAAAATGAAAGATTAGAATTTTTAATAAAATACCACCAAGTTTCCAAAAGAGCTAGTGTTCTTAAAAATACCATAAAATTTTAAAAGCTAAATTTTTATCACTAAAACACCCCAACAATTAAAATACATGTTTCATGAAAATCCTAAATATTATAAATCACCCTCGAGATTTATTTTAAACTATATTGAAGTATTTTTCATAAACCCCCCCTCGAGATATGCAAATAATACTAAGGACTCTAGATTAATATAGGTTTAAGTGGGATCAATTCTCCTGAGCCCCAGAGAGCTGGAGAAAGTGAATGCTTGCCTATTCAAGTTAGAAAACTCAACGAAGTTATCGATGACAATTATCTTGGAAAAATACATAAATCCTGCTATCCATGTGCAGCAGTTGCCGATTTCTCCCGAACATAAGATTTTTAACGGTTTAAATCAATTCCTATGGAAAAGGACATGAACTCGAATCTAAACTTGAACTTGAACTCGAACACAAACTCGAACTCTAACCTAACTCGAATCTAAACTCGAATATGTACTCGAACCTAAACTACTCAAACCAACTTGACTCGAACCAAGATTGCAATTGTCATGACTCACATATTACTCGACTCACTCGACTACATTCTACACCTTTTGCAATCTATGGTTTCGATCAAGACATGTTAATCCATTAATTAAACTAATTAAGTATATTAAACAGTTATAATATATTATACTCGGAGTGTTTAGGATAGTTTCTTGTGTGAATCCAACGGAGCTTCAGGAGTCCCGTATTAACCACTTTTTTATTTTACTCCAATATCAGTCGGGTTGACTCATCCACAGCCTATAGCCCCAATGCTAACACATGAAATTGGCCCGTGTTTTCTTACTCTTAGGGCTCCACTCTTGAGCTCGTGAATACTTCTACAGCTGCGTTGACATTCACACTTGGAACTTAACGTTAATATAGTGACCATATAGAGACCTATAGTATATATTTACCCATGATCATATACTCTTACTCGTTATATATATTCTACACTTGTCATTTTCTTTACTCTTACCTATCTTTGGGACTTACCGAGCGCTAGTCCGCTGACGGGCATTCCACCCACTTTTCTTCTCTTGGAATGTTCATCAGATACTGTCGACACGGAGAAAGTTGAAGCCACAGAGGAGGAATATAACCAGATAGCTACTCAGGGCTAGCTCAGCTTCATTTTTCTTCAGTTTATGTATGCCACTTGTTTAGGCATTTTCCTTATCGTATTTACTTTCCAGCATAAACTCATGTACTTGTACATAATTGAAGTTGAATGTAAATAAAAATGTTTGTTGAAAATTTTTACAGTCTCCATTTATTCTTACATTGTGTATTATTGTTCTCAATACGCTTAGTATATTTATTTAGGGAATGACCTTTTCTGAATAAATATGCCGCAGACTTGCCACGTCACCGTTTCAGTCTACTGGGAAGCGGGACAAGACAGTAGTCCGTAGGACCTGAGATCGCCATAGTGTCTTATGTGTGTTCCCACTATATTTAGACTTCTATCCTACCATGTCTCAAAGAAGTCGTGCTAATAGGTTTTTGTTGGGTATATTCCCAAAGCACGTGGAGGCAGTGAGCGTTCGAGGGGATTCGTCTCTCCCGGTATAGGGAGTTGATGTCGCGATATGTATGATATGACTACAACCATAAGTCGATGGCCATCGCAGTGGAGGCAAACTAATAAGTGTTATCAGTTGTATCTCCGGTTGGTTATGAGTCCTCTGTCGCACGACTTATCGAGTTATTGGGGTCTGACAGATTCTAAACCCTAAACCCGATATGTGATACTCTTAGATGAAGAGACCAGACTGTACGGTAATGTCACTGATAGACTATGCAGGGTTTTAATGAGCTTACTCGTTGACCTTATTTTGTTCAATACCTGGGTAGCCGTTACGTGCAGCAAGTAGTGTTGACGTGCTTATGGGCTATGGATATAATTCTAACCTACTACCAGCGTATTGTCGAGTCTTTAGAGTCCCATACAATGGTTTTCCAGCACATGCGAAACTATGTAGAGCACGTATAGGGATACGTGGATAAATTCGATTAAACACGTGTATTCAATACACGTATTTTAATCGGGTGCTTATTGATATTAGCCGGTATATATATAGCTGGATTATTAAATCAAGTGTTGATTTAATAATTAAATGTATATTTATATATTGATATATTTATATATTAACTAATATCATGATCACTTAATTATTTTCTTCTCTTTTATTAATATTTATATTTGATATAAATAATGAGACATGTATGTTGATACATGTATGATGGGAGTATAAGACTTATATGCAAGAAATGAGAATGAGTCATGGTTGTAGAATTCATGAGATGATTCTTTTTTGATGACTCATTTTGTGTGAGTCATTATCTTGTTCATGACTCATTCTTGTTTCTAGTGGAGATGATTATTTATGCTTATCTTCTTCGTTATTCTTATCTCCTCCATACTTCTTCTTTCTCTTTTTGATTTTTCTTGAAGTGAGGAATGAAAAAGAAAAGAGATAAATTAAGTGAGCTAATAATTAAACATCTCCTACTGATCATTCTAAGCAAGTTTAATTAGTGGGTTGCTTCATTTTGATGAGATCAATTTGAAGATATAGCTTGTGTTGGAGTTATCTCAAGATGGATCATCTTTGGCAAGGAGATCATCGAGCAATCTTGTTCTGGGCTTCATGGAGACTAGCCGGAGTCCAAGGAGAGGTGGCTAACGTGCTATAAAGGTTGTAGCCCGCTAAACTCTTGCTTTTAACTTACTAGTTTAGTGACAAGTTTAGTAGTTTGGTTTGATTCTTGGTTTGGGTTTGCTATCGCTCTTTAGATTTTTTAAATTACCACTTCTGCCGCGCTTTAAACCCTACTATAGGTGCGTATTATTCCAACAGTGGTATCAGAGTCATACCAAAAGACTACAACTTGTTTTTGGCCAATTTGAAATCCAAAACTTTTGAATCGAAGTGAAGTGTTCACTTGTTTTCAAACTTGAACTTAAATCATTTATTTTCGGCTCAATTTTTCCATGCTCGAGCTTCTTAGAATTATTCTAAATAGATTTAAATACGATGAGACGGGAGTAGTAGGGGACTAACCCTACCCTGGAGCACCATAGTGTGCTCTTGGGAAGGTTTGTGACCTGAGAGCACCTCAAAGGTGCTCTCGGGTGGCCTAAGGTCATCCTACCCCCTATTTCTCCTCTCATTCGACATTAATTTTTTCCCCAAGGTCTACGTGAAGTTTCGGCGCATTTCGAGTTCGTTTCGACTCGTTTTCGAGCCAAAAAGTGCCGATTTAGTGTCGAGGTGAATAGTGTTTTCAATTTTCGAAATTTTCACTTCGACTTAGAAAGTTGTATGATTCATTAGTCATTTGTGATGGTATGAACTAGATTAAAGTGTTTAATTTATTTTTATCTTCGGCGTATGCGATATGCGCGAATTAACGGTTTTCTATGTCGGAGTGAATAGTGTTTTTTCAAGTGTTGAATTAACAGTTTTGCCTCGATGATTTTTTTGATTTGTTGGCCATGGTTGATGATTTAAGAGGATTAAAGTGTTTAATTGGTTTAACTCTTCGGCGTATGTGATATGAAGTGCTTAACACCGACGAATTGAAGTGTTCAATTCGACAAGGTTGCACAAGTACGTCTGAGATGTTCTATGCGATTGATATATGTTGATATATAGTATTGTTGGAATGCGTTGGATTGTCGCGAAATGAATAGCCCCTATGCGAAAGTGTGATTTTGCGATAAGTGTTATTTCCATTCATACTTGTAGCCATCTTGTATATTCATTTATTCGGAACGAGCTCCAACTTGTGGCCGCCGTTTCAGCTTAATATATATTCTTTGTTTCAGGACTTGGCGGTTCACATGTGGCCGTAGTCACCGTTTGATGTATTATAATTTGTCGGGACACGATCAGGTTGCGATCATTGTAGCCGTTGTATAATACAGGTTTAGGATTACTGCGCGGAGAAGTGCACGAGCAACCGAATTCTAAATTGTAGCGGGTGGCCATCTCAAGGAGTTGAGATCGGGTCGCTCGAGTCTAGAATTAGCGGGTTGCTTGCCGTGGTTGTAGGGGGTATAGGATAGACCCGCGGAGGAGTGCTCAAGTCACCGGATTCAAGAAAATGTCGGGTGGCCCCCTCATGATGATGATGTTGGGTTGCCTCGTTTTTTGGATTGCCTGATAACTTTCCGCACTCGTAGGGGTCTGCTTTTGGCTGCGTATGGGTTGTTCATGCGACCGGAGAATGTCGCATTTCGTTTGTGGCTCAAACGAAAAGCGGGATTCCTAGGTGATTCCTATTCTGTGATGTTCATTACTTGCTTGTGATGTGATTACGTTCCTATGATGATATTTATCGCTTGCCTGTAATGTTGATTATCTAATATATACAATGATATATTTGATATGTGTGTGTGTGTGTGTGTGTGATATAAATAAATGCTATATAAATTTTGCATCCGCGCTAGCCCTTCCCTCATCCTACCGTAAGTTAAGTAACCTTACGGTGAAGACCCGGGGCCTCGTGGAGAATGCGGATGGCGTATATGTGCATTCTATTTTCTTTTCATGCTTTTCTGTGATTATATGAGAAGATGCTAGGTAATGTGATTATCTATTTGATAGGATTGCATTGATTTGGATTAATGCAAACACAATAAACCTAAAATACGTTGTAGAAACCAAATATCAGATATTGTGGTGTTATAGTCGAAAATTTTGCGTTGCACATAGGTATTCGGTTAGGAATATCATGCCTCTCATTCGATGAGGGAAGAGCCTTGATCCCTACACCGGGAGTTCGCTCTTAAGCAAAAGTTTATGTTACTATAAGTTTGCAAATTGTATAGCCATAGTCTTTTGCTTTGCATCGAGATATTCAATTAGGAATATCCTGTACCTCATTCTATGAGATAAGAGCCCTGATCCATTCATGGGGAATCCACGCTTAAGCAATAGTCTACGTAATTATAAATTTGCAAACCCACTTGGTTCCTATGATGAGATCAAGTTCATTACGTTAAACGTTTTCTTCAAAACCAGTCGTAACCCTTTGTTATTTCAGGAAGTAGAGTACTTAGTATTCGTACTGCGTTTGTCGACCTTTACCGAGGCATAGTGTACGGTACTTAAGTGATGTCTTCCTACATGCATACGATGCGATCAGTTAGGACAGTCGTACGACTTTGTTGACCTTTGCCAAGAGTCGTGGGGGCAGATTTAATTTGATCAAGAAATGATGGGTTGGACTTGACTTGTGGCTTATGATTTGTTGACCTTTGCCAAGGTCATAAGCCGCTTGGGGTAAAAACTGATATCGGGAATTTCAAGTGTTGAAACTTGCAATGAGATTGCATACCTTCTACGGAGCGGGGTGACTTGTTGACCTCTGTCAAGGTTACCACGCCATGATAGTTTGGATCTCGATTCCAACTGTGAGTAATAGTTATTCTCGGGATATGATTCCGGCTAATTCTTCTTTTAGGGTTTAAAGGTGGATTTTGACGGAACAATGGGAGCCATCCTGATTAGATAAATATACTAATCTAATCTAGATTAGAGTGTACGGAGAGTGTTTCTTTTCTCTCTCTCTCTCTCTCTGGCAGCGACCTAAGACTGACCCTAAACTAAAAACTCGTAAACCAAGTTAACCAAAACTTTTTACGATCAATGGCTTTGGAATATCATGATTGCCCTATTTCACAACATAGTCGCATATGTCCTTACCCCTCCCACTTCCCCTTTTGATTCCTCTAGAACACCTTGTATTCGATATAGAGACCCATATTGCTTGGAAGGCCATCTTATAGTTAGATACGAACTTGAAGAAATTTTTTCATTCAAGGATGGCCGCAGGTTCTAGAGAAAGTGAATTGTATATGGTACAATTCATTTGTGTCTCCTTTCCACCTTATCTTAAGTTTGAGAGCTTCTTAAATAAGGAGAATATACCAGTTACGCTTGTTGGATAGTCTTTTTCCAATCCTGATGTTGGAGCAGAAAGGAAGGGAAAAAAGAAAACCGACAAGTATAAGTTCGGTATAAACAAGGTAAGAGAGAGAGACAACAATAGGGACGAAGTAGGAAGAAAGGAAAATGTAACTACTATTATGACCCGGGTCAATGAAAGAGACATTACTTAGAATACCCGGCCACACCTTGAAACATTTTGACGTTTCATGTATTCTATGTGATTATAATCGAAAATTGTTTTCCTATTAATTCCGAATCCTGGGTATATAGATGCCGGATTAACATCCCACCTCTGTAAGTTGTTACATATGCTGAGAAGGATTAGATTATTGGAAAATATAATTTGATCCTTAATGTCAGATATTAGAGCAATTGCTGCTATTGATAAAATCACCTGGTTTTGCCTTTCGACAAATTTTTTGTTTTGAATATCTGTTATTATGCAACAACTTTTAAAAACTGATATATCCATATATTTATTTGATAAAGTGGGTAATAAATTTTCAAAAATTATGTTATGAACATTTTCCTTTATCATTTGATAATTGGGTAAGGTGCATTGAAAAAAATGATGTACATTCTTAACCAAAATACTGTTTTCATATTATAAGAGACAGAGTATGAGTTATTGAACTCATAGGCTTATACATAATGATGTGTATTGTCCGGTTTCCACATCGACAAGGGGTTGGTACTCATACTTTGTTTCATTGTACCATGAGTTCTCTGTTTTTAGACACGCATTCTTGTTGAAATGCGGAGTCCAAAGATTTTGAGAAATTCATAAGATAAAGGAATAAAGTTGAGAACCAAATGTTGGAAGTACCAAGATTCTTTGAAGCGTTTGAAGATGTGGATACTCATGCTAGGTATTCCATAATAATATAATCGAGAATTTGATTCTCTCTCATATTGCTCATCCGTGGATGCGCTCCATGATGAGTATTGCTGAATCTCCTTTTTCAATAAAGGGATGCACTAGAAATAGATGCATATCAATTGATATTGGTTCCACCTAAATCAGTGCATCATATTCTATATATGATATAGATTGGGTTATTATCTTAAGATTGTTAAGATGTTGAGTTTTCCAGCTTATACATAAAACCAGAATCTGGATAAACTCAAGGCACATTTCAGTAATAGCAGTTTATGGGTTATCCCAGTCATTGACGAGGGTTTAACTTTCTACCATTTTCGGGATGAAAAGTTGTTTTGTTCTCGACACGCCACCTTTTTAGAAAAGGAATTTCTTGCAGAAAAAATTAGTGGGAGAATGGTAGAACTGGAAGTGATTCCAGAACCACAAACGATTACTAAAAATTTAGTAGAACCTGAACATTCAATTGATCCTGGCAAACCTTAGCCTACTCCGCAGATCTGGTAGGTGACCTTAGACACCTGAGAGGTACTACGGTTTCCTCGTTGACGATAATAAGGAGGCTTGCATCATGTGATGATAACCCTACTAGTTATCAGCAGGCCATGGGAAGTGATGACTTCCGACTGATGGCTGGATGCCAAATTATCCTAGTTGGACTCCATGCATTGCAACAAAGTGTGGAATTTGTTGGATGCTCCTGAAAGGGTAAAACCCATTAGAAGTAAGGAGATCTTACAAGATCGGTGCAAATGGAAGGGTATTGACCTAATAAGGCTAGACTTGTAGTAAAATTTTTTCATCAAATACTCGTTGTGGATTATGATGAAACTATTACTTCTGTGTATGTGCTGAAATCCATATGGATATAACCTGCCACTTTTGTTTTTTATGATTGTGATATCTGGCAGATGGATGACTATAACGTCTTTCTAAATTGGATTTAGAAGTGTACGTGTATATGACTATACCAAAAGGTTATCTTAGCCAGTGGGAGCAGCGGTAAGTGTGCAAGTTGCTTAAATATTTTTTTAGACTAAAATAGGAATAGCGAAGAAGGATCATATGTTTTGATGATACGGTCAAAGCGTTTGAATTTATCAAAATGAGAGATGAACCTGGTATTTTTTAAAAGGTAGTAGGGAGTGTTGTCAAATTCCTCATATGGTATGTGGATGACATACTCATGATAGGAAGTGATGTTCCTATGCTGCAAATCGGTAAAACAATGGTGATCACATGTGTTTCTCTATATAGAATATGTATATCAGTCCAATCATGGAGAAACATAAGGTAGCAGTGAAGAGCATTTGATATTCTTGGTGTATGGTAATGGTAGACTCCAGATGGAGGTGGTTACCGATTATAGCTTCCTATAGAAGACAAAGCATTTGTCATGAGTTATAAGTTTACCTTCTTTTGAGGAGCAGTTGTTGGGGTCAAAATTTGCACCTCGGTTGACCAAGTCAAAGTCAAGGTCAACCCCAAACCAGGAAGGCCCAAGCCCAAGCAAGTGGGCCAATGCCC
Organism: Agapanthus africanus; assembly: GCA_030015575.1. Classification (NCBI taxonomy): domain Eukaryota; kingdom Viridiplantae; phylum Streptophyta; class Magnoliopsida; order Asparagales; family Amaryllidaceae; genus Agapanthus; species Agapanthus africanus. Next base: position 682,181,594 of record JASDDO010000031.1, on the reverse strand, counting down.
CGGTCGAGCCCGAACACGAAGCGTCCGGCCTTCCGCCATACTAAAATAAAAATCATGTAACGAATAATTTTGATGTAATTTTTTGTGCATGAATGTATGCAAAATGGACATAAAACCAATTTTTTGTAAGCTCATAGCTTATGTGTAAAAAGAAATGGCACATGAACCATGGGATGGGCAAAATGCCATTTTGTAAAGCCCAAGGGGCTATATGTAAACATGTAAGCCTATATAAGGCAACATGATGATGAATAAAGCATAGACTTTTCATTCCCCAAAAATTAGGGCCTGTGCCTCTTTCTCCTTCCTCAAGGTTCCTCAAGGTTCTAAAACCTTCTTCTTTCTTTTGAATTAAATCAAGAGTTTTACTCTTCCTTTTCCAAAACTAAATAGTTTTTCACCACAAAACCCACAAAGGGGAGCTTAAATCTCCCATCAGATCTCAAAAAGAAGAGATTTTTAAAATCTCACATCTCTTGATCTTCAAGATCCTACCAACAGAGGAGGAAGAAGGAGGCCCATCTCCGAAAACCCCATTTTTGGGAAGACCCTGGGCTCCAAAGAAGAACTCCTTTCATCAACTCCAAAACATCTTAGGAGTTTAACTCCACCCTAAATCCTCTTTTGGGATTTTAAATCCTATTTTCTGGGGTTAAAATCCTTTTTTCCTCTCTGGCGCCCGAGCGTCCGAGCGCCTAGCGCCCTAAGCGCTCAAGCACCCAACGCCCACATGCCGGGCACGTGGTGCGCCCAGCGCTCGAGCGCCCAGCGCCCATGTGTCGGACACGTGGTGCGCTAGCGCTTAAGCGCACAACGCTCAGGCGCCTAGCGCTCAAGCGCCCAGCGCCCACGTGTCGGACACGTAGAGCGCACAGCGCCCACGTGTCGGACACGTGGTGCGCTAGCGCTTGAGCGTGGCCCACGTGTCGGACACGTGGTGCGCTAGCACTTGAGCGCACAGCGCTCGCGCGCTAGGTACTCGAGGCGCTGGCCCCACGCGTCCTTTGGGCACTTTTTCCCTTTTTTTTATAAATATATGTATATATATATATATATATATATATATATATAGATAAACACAACACTGCACATTGAGTTCGCATGACCAGTTTAACCCGTTAATCGTAGGTTCCCTCGCTCCAAAGGCGAGGGGTAATTAACGGCAGCTTAGTCCGCGGCTGCCGAAGATTCGGATCCCCACAATCAATAAATCCCAGCCTACCCTAGGCAGGGGGAATCTGTAATGCGCCTGACATGCCCGCGTGTATTCCCATCTCAATGGGGTGACGAAAAACACCCTACAGATTCTGGCACGCCCAGTGGGACTTGTCTCTCCTCCCATATTTCGGGTTAAACGTTCATGCGAACTCAATCAATATACATGTCTATATTAATACTAAAATAAGGCTCTTTCATGCAGGTTTTCAGGCAACCCCAATTCAACAATGTCTCCAAAGATAATCCCGGCTCTCAGCATAGCTCCTATCTCCTACACGATGAAGATGGACGCCAGGACGGTCCTCCCGGCCAGTCTCGGGCGACAATGGGATGAGCCGCCGCTACCATTCTGCTCTATCCTGTTCGTGTCAGCTAACGCCATCCCAGCTCCTCAAGCCCCGGTGACGGATAAACCGGTCTCGAAAGGCAAGAGGCCAAATGTGGCGGTCTCAAAGGCGCCCCAACTCAAACGCAATGAACGGCTCTCCTTGGCCCCAGCTGGGGGCAAGGCCATCAACACCAACAAAGCAACAGGGCGTCTTGAGCAATCTCCGGCGATGCTCCTGACAACTGCTCAATTGGATATCTTCTCTAAGCTCCCCATCACTCAGCCTATGGCGGCTTCCCGAAGAGCAGAAGCCTGCCAAGCGCTCAAGGCAGAGAAGCTGAGGCAGAAGCGGCTCAGATACAGAGCCAACAAAAGGGCTAGGGCTCTGGCCATGTTAAAATTTATGAATTTCCAAAGCCCGGACCGCTCCGCGAAATCAGCCACCAAAGATAAAGAGATGGATGGGTACGTGGTCCGCACTATCTATATGGCCGGACATGAAGAAACGAACCCTCCTATGCTTCACAGCCATGGTGATGATATGGTGGACGCTACCCAACGTCCACTTGTTCTAAATGATGAAGAGCTCGCTCAGGCCGATGAGCCAAAAGAGCCCGGGGTTCCTGGGGAATTGTGCTCAGGCAATAAGGATAACCCGGTTGTCATAACCGGAACTACAGAACAAGCGTTATTCTAATGGCTTCAGAGGCAGCTTCAGGATAGAGATGAGAAGTTAGCCAAGGTACAATCTAAGGTGTCTTAATTGGCAAACGTCGCGGTAGATTTCATGACCCAAGTCGCCCAATTGCAATTACGGCAGAATCAAATTTTGGTTCATGAGCTAGGGATTGATACCCGGAGGCAGCCAACTGATACCCCCTTCAACCTAAGAGCGGAGCGCCTTCGCGAAAAATGTCCGCGATCAGCCTCCAGTCCCTCCGATACATACACCGAAGGGGAATCGCCTCTGAAAGTGAAACTGGATAAGGTCTATTCCTTCAAAAGGTAAAAAGTCCACAAGATATTCAGGGATGCCCTAAGAAACGGTCTACAACTGCCAGAATCAAAGAGACCGCAAGAAGCGAATATGACCGACGACCTAAAATATTTCCCCTATCACAGGGTGATAGGTCATGCCATTGAGGACTGCTTCATCTTCAAAGATTGGGTCAAAAGGCAATACAAGACGGGAGAGATAGAACTGTCTAAAGGCGTGTTAGCAAACAGTCAAGCTACGACCGCCAATTTCATACAAATGGATACCGAAGCCTTTCGGGAACCTAATCCTCCCAGACATGTGCTATTATCTGGAAAGGGCGAACCAAAGACTGATCGGCCTCAAGGACCAGCATTAGTGAGGGCACCTACTCTAATAGAGAGAAAGAAGAAGGTGTACTCCTTCAGGAGGGATGAGGTCCGCAATATATTCGAGGAAGCCTTGAACAAAAGTCTGCAATTGCCTATTCCGAAGAGGCCACATGAAATGAATATGACCGGCAATCCCGTATACTGCCCATACCATAGGGTGGTGAGTCATGCCATTGAAGACTGCTGTGTTTTTAAATATTGGGCAGAGGACCAATACAAGCTTGGAAAAACCTCACAGTCCTCGGATGTATCGGCAAGCCACAGAGCTACGGTCATCAATACAGCTCCGCCAAGATCAAAATTCAAGGAGCCGGGATAAGCAAAGATGACCACCACGTCGTTAAACTGGGATCAATTGACCACCACGTCATTAAACTGGGAATAATTGACCACCATGTCATTAAACTGGGAATAATCGACCTCTAAGTCATTAAACTGGGAATGTAATATATATATATATATGTATGTATGTATATATGTAAATAAAAAAATGTGTAAATAAAAGAAAAATAAAAGCCGAAATGATGGGGCAACTCGCAATAAAAATCAGCGAGTAAAATAAAAATGAAAATAAAGTCGAAATGATGGGGCAACCGCGAATAAAAGCCGAAATGATAGGGCAATCGCGTTCTTCGCGATAAAAAAGGTGTAATGATAGAGCAATCGCGGTAAAAAAAACGGCGAATGATGAGTCGCTCCTGGTACCATATTCTAGTATAGCGATGCAGACGCCAACCAAAATCCAATTTCTAAAAATTCTTATAGCCCTACGGCCAGTCCCTAAATTGACTACCGTATACAATCTACGGGCTCAAATAATTCTCATCATACCCATGCCCTACAGCATTTACTAGTCCGGCGGCCGGTCTCCGTCCTTGGAATTATGCTCCACTGGGAAGACCCACTCATGTATCCTCACGATACATGAGGAGACCAAACCTTCGTGGGATCCTTACGACTTACAAAGGAAAAACACACTTAGAGGTCCTCACGACTCCTAAGGAGAAAATGCACCTACGGGATCCTTACGACTCGTAGGGAGAAAATACTTTTATGGGACCCTTACGGCCCATAAAATTGAAAAGCCTTAAGTGATAGGGATCTAAACCTGTCTCTTAAGCCATCGCTCCCCAATCCCCAAGTGGCGAATGATTAGTCGCTCCTGGTATTATATTCCAGTGCAGCGATGCAGACGCCAACCAAATTCCAAATCCCATACCCCAACGGCGAATGATGAGTCGTTCCTGGTACCATATTCCAGTACAGCGATGCAGACGCCAACCAAACCCAAACTCCCAAATGGCGAATGATGAGTCGCTCCTGGTACCATATTCCAGTGCAGCGATGCAGACGCCAACCAAATTCCAAATCCTATACCCCAACGGCGAATGATGAGTCGCTCCTGGTACCATATTCCAGTACAGCGATGCAGACGCCAATCAAACCCAAACTCCCAAATGGCGAATGATGAGTCGCTCCTGGTACCATATTCCAGTGTAGCGATGCAGACGCCAACCAAATTCTAAATCCCATACCCCAACGACGAATGATGAGTCGCTCCTGGTACCATATTCTAGTGCAACGATGCAGACGCCGACCAAGTCCCGAAATTTTTCCGGCCCTACGGTCTGGATCATACATCCTGCAAAACCGTATACAATTCACGGGCATAAAAAAATCACAATCTCTCCCAAGTCCTACCGGTGAGACCACATTCAAAGTCAAAAAAATGGTATGTCCACAAGCAAAATGGACATGGATGAAAACCCGAAAGGGCTCCATGAGTAAAAACAGCAGGACTGCCGGCGAGTTTGTGAAAACCCGAAAGGGCGTAAACTCGCAGAAAAAAGGTGAAATGCACTCGCAAGGTCCTCTCGATTTTGTGAGGAGAAAATTCCCGCGTGAGATCCTTACGACTCAGAAAGGAGCAACACACTTGGGAGTCCTCACGACTCCTAAGGAGAAAATAGACCTACGGGATCCTTAAGACCCGTAGGAAGAAAATGCTTTGTGAGACCCTTACGGCTCACAAAATTGAAAAGTCTTAGGTGATAGGGACCTAAAACCTGTCTCCTAAGCCATTGCTTCCTGATAAGCAGGCGCAATGATGATTCACTCCTCGTACCATATTCCAGTATAGTGATACTGATGCCAAGCAAAAACCAATTCCTAAATCCTCTCGGGGCAAATGATGAGTTTCTCCTGGCATTATTCCAGTGCATCAATGCAGATGCCAAACAAAACCCAAAATCCCAAAATCCTCTCAAAGACAGATGATGATTCCCTCCTGGTACCATATCCCAGTATAGCGATGCTGATGTCAACCCAAATCACAATCAACAAGTCAACTTCAACTCCGACACCGCAGAAAGCGGAGCAAGTCAGAATCCAATATCGACACTGCAAGAAGCGGAGCAAGTCAAGTCCACCCCTGGCAAGCAGAGCAAGTCAAATCAAGCACCGACCGTCCATGTCGCAAAAAGGGCAGTGCAGGCTCCCCACAAATCGGGAACCAAATCGTTCCGGATGAGAGCGTCGACCATCCATGTCGCAAAAATGGCAGTGCAGGCTTCCTACAAAGCAGGGAACCAAATCGCTCCGGATCAGAGCGTCGACCGTCCATGTCGCAAAAAAGGCAGTGCAGGCTTCCTACAAAGCAGGGAACCAAATCGCTCCGGATCAGAGCGTCGACCGTCCATGTCGTAAAAAGGGCAGTGCAGGCTTCCCACAAATCGGGAACCAAATCGCTCCGGATCAGAGCGTCGACCGTCCATGTCGCAAAAAGAGCAGTGCAGGCTTCCTACAAAGCAGGGAACCAAATCGCTCCAGATCAGAGCGTCGACCGTCCATGTCGTAAAAAGGGCAGTGCAGGCTTCCCACAAATCGGGAACCAAATCGCTCCGGATCAGAGCGTCGACCGTCCATGTCGCAAAAAGAGCAGTGCAGGCTTCCTACAAAGCAGGGAACCAAATCGCTCCGGATCAGAGCGTCGACCGTCCATGTCGCAAAAAGGGCACTGCAGGCTTCCTACAAAGCAGGGAACCAAATCGCTCCGGATCAGAGCGTCGACCGTCCATGTCGCAAAAAGGGCACTGCAGGCTTCCTACAAAGCAGGGAACCAAATCGCTCCGGATCAGAGCATCGACCGTCCATGTCGCAAAAAGGGCGGTGCAGGCTTCCCACAAATTGGGAACCAAATCACTCCGGATCAGAGCGTCGACCGTCCATGTCGCAAAAAAGGCAGTGCAGGCTTCCTACAAAGCAGGGAACCAAATCGCTCCGGATCAGAGCGTCGACCGTCCATTTCGCAAAAAAAAGCAGGGAACCAAATCGCTCCGGATCAGAGCGTCGACCGTCCATGTCGCAAAAAGGGCAGTGCAGGCTTCCTACAAAGCAGGGAACCAAATCGCTCCGGATCAGAGCGTCGACCGTCCATGTCGCAAAAAGGGCAGTGCAGGTTTCCCACAAATCGGGAACCAAATCGCTCCGGATCAGAGCGTCGACCGTCCATTTCGCAAAAAGAGTAGTGCAGGCTTCCCACAAATCGAGAACCAAATCGCTCCGGATCAGAGCGTCGACCGTCCATGTCACAAAAATGGCAGTGCAGGCTTCCTACAAAGTAGGAACCAGATCACTCCGGGCAAGAGAAAAGTCTACCACGGACACTCCGTCTCGGAGATGCGTCAAGCATCGACCGTCCATGTCGCAAAAAGGGCAGTGCAAGCTTCCCACAAATCGGGAACCAAATCGCTCCGGATCAGAGCGTCGACCGTCCATGTCGTAAAAAGGGCAGTGCATCCCAAAAAGTGGGAACCAAAGCAAGTCGTCTCCAGGCGAATGAAGATCCATCAATTTCATGCACACGACTCACATATGTGGTGTGCATTTATTGATGGGGGCACTTTGTTGGGGTCAAAATTTGCACCCCGGTTGACCAAGTCAAAGTCAAGGTCAACCCCAAGCCAGGTGAGCCCAAGCCCAAGCAAGTGGGCCAATGCCCGGGTCGAGCCCGAACACGAAGCGTCCGGCCTTCCGCCATACCAAAATAAAAATCATGTAACGGATAATTTTGATGTAATTTTTTGTGCATGAATGTATGTAAAATGGACATAAAGCCAATTTTTTGTAAGCCCATAGCTTATGTGCAAAATGAAATGGCACATGAACCATGGGATGGGCAAAATGCCTTTTTGTAAAGCCCAAGGGGCTATATGTAAACATGTAAGCCTATATAAGGCAACATGACGATGAATAAAGCATAGACTTTTCATTCCCCAAAAATTAGGTCCTGTGCCTCTTTCTCCTTCCTCAAGGTTCTAAAACATCTTTCTTTCTTTTGAATTAAATCAAGAGTTTTACTCTTCCTTTTCCAAAACTAAATAATTTTTCACCACAAAACCCACAAAGGAGAGCTTAGATCTCCCATCAGATCTCAAAAAGAAGAGATTTTTAAAATCTCACATCTCTTGATCTTCAAGATTCTGCCAACAGAGGAGGAAGAAGGAGGCCCATCTCCGAAACCCCATTTTTGGGAAGACCCAGGTCTCCAAAGAAGAACTCCTTTCATCAACTCCAAAATATCTTAGGAGTTTAACTCCACCCTAAATTCTCTTTTGGGATTTTAAATCATATTTTTTGGGGCTAAAATCCCCTTTTCCTCGGTGGCGCCCGAGCGCCTACCGCCCCAAGCGCTCAAGCACCCAGCGCCCATGTGCCGGGCACGTGGTGCGCCCACCGCTCGAGCGCCCAGCGCCCACGTGTCGGACACATGGTGCGCTAGTGCTTAAGCGCACAGCGCTCAGGCGCCTAGCGCTCAAGCGCACAGCGCCCACGTGTCGGACACGTGGTGCGCTCGCGCTTGAGCGCACAGCGCCTGAGCACCCAACGCCCACGTGTCGGACACGTGGTGCGCTAGCGCTCAAGCGCACAGCGCTCAAGCGCTAGGCACGCGAGGCGCTGGCCCCACGCGTCCTTTAGGCGCTTTTTCCCCCTTTTTATATATATGTGTATACATGTATATATATATAGATAAACACAATACTGCACATTGAGTTCGCATGGCCAGTTTAGCCCGTTAATCGTAGGTTCCCTCGCTCCAAAGGCGAGGGGTAATTAACGGCAGCTTAGTCCGCGGCTGCCGGAGATTCGGATCCCCACAATCAATAAACCCCAGCTTACCCTAGGCAGGTGGAATCTGTAATGCGCCTGACAAGCGCGCGCGTATTCCTATCTCAATGGGGTGACGAAAAACACCCTACAGCAGTATATTGAAAAGAGTTCCAAGTATGATACTAAGGTAGTCATGGCGCTGGATGCTAATTGTGAATCAGGAAAAGAATACCGCCTGAGAATTCGCTAGATAATATTGTTCATTTATGGACATGATCCCATCGTCTATCCAGGAAAATACCAAGGCAAGTATCGCTCGGTTCGGGAGATATTTGATCTCCGCGAAATTGAGAATCAGGGAGAAACAAAGAGAGCGCTATGACACATCCACTCTTTGAGGCTAGTTCTCGAACATAGTTTGAGAAACTGTTAGTACAGAAGTTGGTTATGAGATACCGCAATAATTGGTCTTAAGTGCAAGTGGGAGATTGTTGGATATAGATGCCCTCGAGGCAATTATTGTAATTGAAGGAGGACCTATATAAGAGAAAAATCTTACTCGAGATGATAGCATACTTTCTAGTTTGACTTTATCTTTCATGTGATGCGTTTTATTTTCTATCACGTATCGTTTAGACATGAGATAAAACCCTAGGATTTTGCTTAACTGCCAGGACAATAATGGAGATCATACTAGTAAGTCATGAGTAGTCGATAAGCATATCCTTAAATGTTCCTAGTCATAGGAGTATTGAGACTGGGCATCGGTTCTCCAGTTTAGACTAGTGTGTCATTTCCTGACTCAGTTAGAGGGCGATAGCTGATCCTACAGCTATTGGTGTTTGTATATAGGTGCTCATTGGATGAGTTACACTGGACGGACTCACCAAAAACTCCTAGTTGGTAATATACCAATGTTAGTTAGCAGTTCTCTTGTGACATATGTATAGGGTAGTCCCTAGGACCTGAGATCGCCATAGTGTCTCATGTTTGTTCCCACTATACCTAGATTTCTACACTACCACGGCTCAAAGGAGTTGTGTAAACAGGTTTTTTTTGGGGTATAGTTCCGAAGCACGTGGAGGCAGCGAGCGTTCGAGAGGATTCGTCTTTCCCGGTATAGAGAGTTGGTGTCACATTATGCAGGACATAACTACAACCACAAGTCGATGGCCATCGTAGTAGAGATAAACTAATAAGTGTTATCATTTGTATCTCCGGTTGGTTATGAGTCCTCTGTCGCATGACTTATCGAGTTATTGGGGTCTAACAGATTCCAAACCCTAGACCCGATATGTGATACTCTTAGACGAAGAGACCGGTTGCTCGTTGATCTTCTTTCATTCAATACCAGGGTAGCCGTTATGTGAAGCTAGTACCACTGACGTGCTTGTAGGCTATAGATATGATCCTAACCTACTGTCAGCGTATTGTCAAGTTTTTAGAGTCTCACATAGAGGTTCTCAGCACATGTGAAACGAAGTAGGGCACACATAGGGATACGTGCAGGAATTCGATTAAATACGTGTATTCGATACACGTATTTTAATCGGATGCTTATTGATATTAGCCGGTATATATATGATATAACCGGATTATTAAATCAAGTGTTGATTTAATTATTAAATGTATATTTATATATTGATATATTTATATATTAACTAAATCATGCTCACTTAATTATTTTCTTCTCTTTTATTAATATTTATGTTTAATATAAATAATGAGACATGTATGTTGATACATGTATGATGGGAGTATAAGACTTATATGCACGAAATAAGAATGAGTCATGGTTGTAGAATTCATGAGATGATTCTTTTTTGATGACTCATTTTGTGTGAGTCATTATCTTGTTCATGACTCGTTCTTGTTTCTAGTGGAGATGATTATTTATGCTTATCTTCTTCATTATTCTTATCCCCTCCATGCTTCCTCTTCCTCTTCTTGATTTTTCTTAAAATGAAGAATGGAAAAGAAAAGAGAAAAATTAAGTGAGCTATTAATTATACATATCCTACTAATCATTCTTAGCAAGTTTAATTAGTGGGTTGTTTCATTTTCATGAGATCAATTTGAAGCTATAGCTTGTATTGGAGTTATCCCAAGATGGTTCATCTTCGGCGAGGAGATCATCGAGCAAGCTTGTTCCGAACTTCATGGAGACTAGCCGGAATCCAAGGAGAGGCAACTAACGCGCTGCAAACATTGTAGCCATCTAAACTCTTGCTTTTACCTTACTAGTTTAGTGATAGGTTTAGTAGTTTGGTTTTATTCTTGGTTTGGATTTTCTATAGCTCTCTAGATTTTTAAAATTACCACTTCCGCCGCGCTTTAAATCCTACTAGAGGTGTGTAGCATCCCAACATCGAGTGGCACAACCACATTATAATAGGGCGTCATAGCTTCACTTGTGAACTAACGTCTCTTTCGGTCGTTCCTATCGAATACATAGCGTCTCTTCCAACCGATTATACAGTGAAGCTCGCTGAATGGACCCCCTAGATATTTTGCAGCCAGCAGCGCAATCTATAAAGGAATTGATGGTCGCGGATATTCTAGGATGCCGGATATATCAAGAAGAGGCTCATCCGTGGGGACGACTTTCTATGTTGGCGTGATGCCATGATTTTTGCATGGTTACATCTAAGCGGCTGATAAGTCTTTGCTCATAAAGATTGGCGTTTATTCGGCCATATACGTCTCTTTATTCCAGTATCCGAAACTCCATGCTTGGTGGATCAAGCTCTTCAAAAATCAGTGGAATGCTGAGACGAACACCTTCATGCTATGGGATCGGGAGGTGTCGATATCGCTATATGAGTTCCAAGAACTTTCGGGACTGCCCATTAATGGTGCACATTATGAGGAGCTGCTCCCGCTTAATGAATACATATTCATCGTTCAGACGCCCGCTGATTTGCAGAGCCGGGATATTACCCCGTGCAGATTTCCTGGCCTTGTTCACATCCTGTGGATATTTGAGAAGCTACATATGGTGTCTTAGGGCAAGGGAGTGGATTTTGAAGTTTTTATTAAGGAATTCATCAATTCTACTGCTCTATCTAGGGATCCTCTGGACTTTGCTGAGATAAGCAATCCCTTCAGAGTCTAAATGGATATTCCATCTGGTGATGCCGGTGCATCGGAGCATTTCTTCATTTCTCATGAGCATTCAACAAGCTTTGAAAAAATTGTTGTTGAAGGGATGGAAAAGGAGTCCTTCTAGATCGGATTCCTTAGATTATGGATCAACTGGTTCGCGATGCCGACTCATGGCCGGCTCATGCTTCCTTCTGTCTTTTATCCCTCTAGTCGAATAGCCAGGTGCAACCAGCTAGCTATAAGTATCGCGGGCTATCACTTATTTATGAGAGCTTGAGTGTGTCCACCATCAAAGAAGAGCCTGGAGTGGATCATGTACATCTTCCGATCCATTATTACTCTTCCTGGCTGGAAATGCATGTCTTGGGTGCGTTCAACGAGCGGGTTCGCCCTTCATTCTATCATACCTTCCCTTTCCCTCGATGATGAGGTTGCTCGGCACTGTTACCAATATAGCGAAACGGGAGATCATGAAAATCCTTCTACGACCGTCGGGACTGAAAGGGTTTTCTTTTATTGACAGACCCCTGTCTGGTGATGCGGCAATTCCCCATGCCGGAGGACTTCTGCACGATAATATAAATGATGGGGTTCTGAATCTGGAAGCTAAGAGGTCCATCGTCTCTTCTATTCGATCATTCCCGGTTATCTGGTGTATAGGAGGAATATGATCGTCTTCCATTCGGCGTATAACCTTCACCGCTTCGCTCGACAGTTCGGCTAATGGAAGGGCATTTCTACCGAAGCCTTCCTCTTCATTCCTTGTCCTTCATGGGAGTCTACCAGGAACGGCCTCCATCATTTTGTTAGGATGAATACACGTACTCATTTCAGCGCTGCCGCACCAGGTCCAGCACCAGATGCATCAGTTTCCTATAAAGACTGGTACAGATTTTCTATGGAAGCTGTTATAAAGTGCGAGCTTATTATCTAGTCGATCATCATGGTGTAGTGCATGGAAATGTTGAAAATACTCCTCTGCAGAAACGATCATTCGTATCCGCGTGCTCTCTGAGGAGAGAGGGTGTCCCAGCAGTTCTATTCCGAGCATCGGATCCTGAACCCGAAGGTGAAATCTCACCAGATGCTGCGGTATCAAAGCCTCTGGCAGCACCTGCATCTCGGCCTGCCAGCGATCCTGCAGTAGCTAATTCAAATCCTGAATCAGAGATCAGGAAGCATCGTCCGAGACGTCCTGAAAGACAAAGAAGTGCTCCTACTGCTTCTGGGTCTCGGAAGAATAAGAAGTTGTCTTTGTTTTCGACCGACGTTTTGTTCAGCTAAAAACCCCATGCTCCTTATAGCGATGGCATCTCTGAGTATGGCACGAATGATGATTTTTTCCCACTGGACATATCTTCCAAGGAGCAAGCGGACGTTGCAGCGGCCATCCTTCTATCAAGGGAGGAAGTTGCGGCAACCAATCTTGAGGCCGATCTTCAAGCATCTAAGCGGTTGGCCCACGAGCAAGCAGTGCTCGCAGCTCTCACGGCATTTAGTATATCTCACTCACCCCTTTTGTATATCCTAGAGTGAACGATGTCGTGTGTATTTTAAAACATTTATTTTCCTGACAGGCATCTCTGATGAGGAAGCTCTCCAGGCGTCAATAAGGACAAATTAGGAGTAAGAGAGGCTACGTTCTTCCATGGGTCTCGGTATGATTCGAATGTCTCATAGTAAACAATTCGTCTCATCTATACTTTAACACCTTATCGTTATAGGGAATTCTGCAACTGGTGTTCATATTGCGGACGCTCCTCCCCTTATAACTATTATGCGCCCCGCAGAGCCGCAAACCGTTGCACAGGAACCTTCCACCTTGCTATGAGAGCGTGCATTGAAACGGCCGATATCTACCATTTCTCCCGATGCTGGAGCTGCCCCTGATTTCGACGAGGATATCCCTCTGTTAGCCGTTCTAGAAATATTGATGCAGATAGCTAAGGGAGAGAAGAAACACCGTGCTTATGATGAAAAGGAAACACGAGCTGCTCTCGCCGTGGATACTGGCTCGAGCGATGTACAAGCCTCTGACGCTCCGAAAACTGACTCCGCCTCAGGTGACGGGGTTGATTTGTCATATGAACATACGAGGGTTGCAGGAGAAGCTTGTGCAGAAGATTTGCGCCATTCTTGTGAGGTGGCTGAGCATCTTGGTCAAGAACCATTGGGTAAGGCGATAGCACCTGCAAACTTTGAAGGCATTTCCGAGCCCATGGATGTGACCTCAGATGCTACTGCTCCTTTGAGCGGATCCCAGATATCGGTTGGAGATGTTAGCATAGTGACGGCATTCCCTCCTTCTGTTTTCTCCCTTATGGAGACCGATCTCGATATGGGTATTGAAGTTAGCAGTGCTGCGGATACAACCGTAGTTACTACCGTGCCGACTCCTGCAGAACCTTCTTTTGCGGTGGCCTCACCTACAACCGTTCTTTCTTCCGCTGATGGTCTAACCGTCGCAACTCCTTCTGTCCTTTCTGGGTCTCGGCCGGTCTTCCCGGATGTCGGGAGAAGCATTGAAGGTAATCTTCTTGTTGATTTCTTCATTTCTTACTCTTGTAGCTGATATAGCTCTTATATCTTCCAGCTGATATTTCAAAGTTATGCGAGTTGGCGTCTTGCATATTATCGTATCCTCCGGAGGAGACTCTCTCACAGCTATATCGTATGACGGCCACGGACGTGACACCTCCTCAACAGCTTATTACTTTATCTGGAGGTGGTCAGTATAGTAACTGCCTCTTTTCGCCATTCCCTTTTTTGTAGAATAGTACTGAAATGGTGAATATACTTAAATCGCAGCACTGCAACTTGATGGAGATGAAACCTTAGGCGAGCCTCTTGCTCTTCCTAACTTGTCCGTTGCGGCTATAGGTGAGTCAAGTCATGGGTCTCTCCAGTTGTTTGATATTTTGATCTACCATTGAGATTAACCGGTTTTTCTCCTGTATGTTTGCTTCGTAACAGCTTCACTGGCTTCAGTTCCTTTCGAGTCTCGCATACCTATGCCGGCGGGACCTTATGCCAAATGTGTATCCTATGGTTTAATGAAGAGCATCTGAGATTTCCTGATTACTTTAATCAGAGAACTTGAAGTTGGGGCTCCTTTTACCGCAGAAGATTTTGCTGAGGAAATTAACCCTCTTTTGCGAACCTTTAGTAATACCATAATGAGGCATCGGTCCGGACCTAGGTTACATATAGTCGGCAAGTCGAAGCCCTCCTATATTAGCTGGAGCATAGGCGCCTTACACCGGAGATCTCATTATTAAGAGCTCAACTGAATGAAAGGATTGAATAATGCAACGCCCCCAATCTTGTGAGCAGAGGTTGGTCCGTAAATTTTTAGAACGTGGGTCAACTTCAAGGGCTTTGGAAGATCTCAAGGTTCAACTGGAAGTTGATGTCATGCGGGTCTATGACATCTGGCAGGCTCTTCAACACGCTGTGACCCAAGTGGTAACCCTGGATAATACCGTCGCTTTCACGGAAGAGGTAGTGCTGAGTCACATGGCTGTGGAGGAAAAGCTTGAGCATCAACGTGACTTGCATCAACGACAGTAAGAAGAAGCCGAAGCACGGTTGGCTATGCTAGAGAAGCTCGTATCAGAGATCCAGCAAGAGGGCCTGCGTCTGGCTGATTTACTGAAGAATCCGCTATCTTAGGCTTTTTCCTTGTTGTATATTTTTTCCTTTTTTTATATAAACACTTTTGTATCCTTCCTTCAATTTTGATAGATGAATAAAAAGATATTTTTTTGATTGCCCCAAAATAGCTTAGCTTAGTTTATTTACTGGTTCCGGAGCGTTCAATTTATCCTTCCCTTAGGCATGTGGATAAACTCATCCTAACTTCAAACATGCATAACCCCTATTTATATAAGTGTCCGTTAAGTTTGTGGTGTTGGATTAAGTCCATCGCACCATTACGTCAGCAAATATCATCTCGATCCACGTCCACTCGGGTCGCTGGTTCGAGTATTCGGGTACTTGATGTATCACACCGCTGCAGGATACAACATCTCAAATAACCTTCCTAGGCCAGTATGCCTGTATTGTTGTTAGATGGTTCAACATTAGACGCACTGTAGCACTTTACCTTGAGGTCAAACTCACTTCTTTGAGGAGTCACAGGGAAGTCAAAGCTGCATCCGTCAGATGGGTTAACATTCGATGGTCTTTAGCCTCTTACTTGTATTGCCATCAAGACCCGAAACTAGGAATATGTTGTCATTTAGCTTCATTTGGACCCTTGGGTCCTTGACGACGCCGTCTACACCCAGCTGGAATAAGAAGGGCGTCAAGATAATCCGTAAGCTGTAGATGTTTCCATCGAGATCTGGAGCTAGGATTTTGCCATTACTTCACTTTGCCTTGACCCTTTGGTCCTTGTTGATGTTGTAATCGTATTTCACCGAAGTGAGTCCGACTTCCATAAATTGCCTACAGAAGTCGCGATTCGAACCATCTGCAGGGCAGAAAAATTTCATTTTATCATTTTTTATATTCTCCACGATGCTCTATCATTTCAGCTTCCCATATCGTGAAAGTCGGGATTGCCCAATCTTTTCGAATATTTATTCGCGGTGCCCAATCATTTCGCCTATTTCATATGTATTTTCTTTGAGTATGATACCAATTTTGGTATAAGTATCGCTACAACTAGAGTAGTGCCGGGAGTGATCAGTCGAAAATATTGCATTTTTAACACATCAATTTCCCTACTCTTTGCAATCATCTAAAGGTATTTGGTATAAATATAGCACATATTAGCAATTTGTCTGTAAAATACCAAATAACATGTGTTATACATTATAACCGGCATTTTGAGGGAAATTGATTGTTATTATTGCATGCATGATCTTTGTATATCAAACACTTGTCTCGAGATTATGTGCAGGAAATTCTCCAGGTAAAAGAGCCGGAATTGATAAAAGTGCTGATAAAATACATCAAGTCCAAGACCTGAGATCTGGCAGTGAACTAGAAAGAATTATAAGATTCTAGACATCAGGAAAGTTCTAAAAAGCCAACACAAAATATCCCTGAAGAATTCAACCAGAGAGCTCACTATACGGCCGCGGATCCGCGGCCGAGTCAGGCCGATCCGCCGCGGATCCGCGGCCGTTCTGACTCATCGGCGGTTGGTAATTTTCCCCGAGGCTTCTTTTCAACAGCAAAAGTTCTTCAAGACGCTTCAGTCCCTAGAGTTCTCCAGAAACTTCCCTTCTAACAGCCAAGCTTCTTGTGCAAGCTTAATACCTACCAAGCTTTTCATGCAAGCCTCATAACAACCAAGCTTCTCATGCAAGCTAGCTAACTACATTAATCTAGAAACTTCTACATAACTACCTAGCTTCCTATGCAAGCTTCATAACAACCAAGCTTCCAAGGGAAGCTAGACCTAGCTTCTATGGGAAGCTTGAGGGAAAACTATAAAAGGGCACCTTGGGCATCATTACAAGGGTTGTTCATTAGTTGTTGAGTGTAGTTCATTAATTAGGGTTGAATATTGAGCCAAATTTCCATAAGTTGACTGACACAACTTGATCCAAGACCCTAGCCCAAAATTCAAATCCAAAGCCAAATCAAGATCATTTTGAGAAGAAAATCAAGCAAGCAACTATCGATCCTTTATCCGTGAAGCGAATCTTCATCCGCATAAGAGATTCATGACGATCCGCGACTCACGGAGATCGAGCAGAGCAAAATTCGACAGATCTAGTTACCTCTTCAAAAGGAGCGATCGAGAGCAACATCTTGTAATCTCGAATTGAGGGAATGTGTAATTAGTCGTCGATTTAATAAAGGTGATAATTGAAATTCTTGTTTTCTTTACATTCTTGCGTTGTGAAACTTCTTGATCTTTGATTCATTTATTTTCATGATGCTTGAGTAAAATCTCCGCTTTTGGAGGATTCGAGAGAATTGATAGATTTAATGATGATCAAATCTTAATACTAGTCTTAAGTCTTATGAGATTTGTGAACTTTAGAAAAAGAATCATCAATGACCTAATTTTGATCAAGATCACATTCTTGATAATTTCGTTGCAAATTAGGGATCAAATAATTGATGAATCTCTTTGCTAGAGGCTAGATCCGAATGATCATGATTGAAAAGACAAGGGATAGAAGGAGAAACCCTAGTTTCTTCAATAGATCCCTAATCTTCATCATAATCATCAATCTAGCTACAAATTATCAATAGATAAGATTAGGAATTATTAGATTCATCATTAACTATTAACTCAATCGAATCCTACAAGCTATTCTACAAATCTTGATAACTAAATCGATTGGGACATTTCTTGATTCTTCATTCTAGATCTATATTCTTTATGTTTTCTTAAAATCAAAACTTATAAATCTTGAATCAACTTTCTTGCAATTTCTTTTATCTTTTAAATTTCGACTCATCTAAAACAAGATTGATCAAAACACATCTCAGTGGACGATCCGTATTCATTAACGCGCTACATCGACACCGTTAATTGATTGCGTATAAATTTCTTTGGTTGCGAAATATTTCTAAATACACACGAAGATAATGATCAATCAAATGGCGCCATTGCCGGGGATGTGTGCTATTATGTTCGTTTTTGTTATTTGAGTTGAAAAATTATTATTCCATCAAATTTTTATCCAAGAATCGCTTCAAGTGCTTAACGTTTAGTGTTTGAATTTTTGCGAGGGAATCTGGAATCATTTCAGCAGTGAGATCATGATTCAGAGAAGTTCTACAGATTCCAGAGGAGTACAAGAAGCTACAGGAAAAAGTTGAAACCCTAATCCCTCCTTTACACCGCGGATCCGCGGCCGATGAGGTGTTTTTGCGGCGGTTCCGCCGCCGTTTAGGTGTTTCACTGTTCCAAACTTCTGTGGTATATTCTCTGTTCTCTCTTCTCCTCTCTGATTTTGTCCAATAATCAATTTTTTGCAGGATTCTTTGCAAAATTCAGCGCCGCTAAAAAATAAATTTGTTGCGATTCTTGAAATTGGTTGTTTTGTGCATATTTTAATACGGAAATTAAGGGGCAAAGACCAAATTCAGATTAGGTGGGGATTTCATTACCCTTCCTAAGCCCCGAAAATCACAAAACTAGCATCCGCATCACCCTTCATTAACTAAAAAATATCTAGATAAGACTCTAAGGACCGTCGCGCTCAATTTGGACAGAAGAAGGTCGTGGGTAATCTATTGCTTATCCGCGTTTCTTTTGTGGTGTCTAAGGCAAGTGTGTCTAAGGCAAGCGGTTACTTAATTAGACCCACTACTTACGTAGTGGAGAACCTCCCACTTACCTGGCACTTACCTGGCCATAGAAGGGGCAAAGAGGCAGTAGAGGATTTATCTTGCAATTTGTCTTCTGGAAGTCTAGGAGCAGTTTATAGACTTGACCTAGGTGACCATTAGATATAGGGTTGCTTATGCATGTTTGTGTGAATAAATCCGTCCTTTTTAAAAAAAAACCAATTATTTTCTTCCCCCTTTTACCCTTTTTCCCTCTCTTCTCTTCTTATACTGGGTGACCCAAACAGAAGAACTCTTGCCGAGCTTTGCTGTCCACAACCAGATATTTCTTATTTTCGTTATCGCTTTGGTATACCTTCCGACTCTCCCATGTCTTTAAGAGATCGGATAGAACAAGCGAGTAGAAACAGTTGGACACCTCAGTCCAGGTATTATCAACCGTATCCTAATTCTACATCCGTTTCAATTGATATTCCGAGTGAGGATGCCCCTAGACGCATGTCCATTGCTGAGTATATAGTTAGAGCTAAAGGCCAAAGTTTAAACCCGGACCAATATCAACCATATCCCAATTCTACATCCGTTTCAGTTGATACTCCGAGTGAGGATGCCCCCAGACGCATGTCCATTGCTGAGCATATAGTTAGGGCTAAAGGCCAAAATTTCAACCCGGACCAATATCAACCATCACCTCCACTTTCTAAAGAAGAATTTCATAATCGGTTTGTGGAATGTATGATGTCTAATAGCCAACTGACCAACCAATATCAATATTCTTCTTATCATAATGTTGATCCTACTCCTACCCAATTTTCACAACCATTCTATTCCTATCAATCCAATCCGACCTTTCCACCTTCTCTATACAGTTCTTCTGATCAGTCATTTGGGAGTTTTAAGTATCCACGGGAATTTCAATCTTATACTGAAACCCCTTATCGACCTAAGTCTAGTCTTGAGCAGACTTTAGAAAAATTTCTGGAATTTTCGAACCAATTTAGGAAGGAAATGACAGAGTGGGGGCAAGCAAATAATTTCAAACCAGCCCAAAACTTTTCAGTATATAATACGGGCATGGGACAAAACGAAAATTTGGGTAGTGAAAAAGAATTATACACCCTTCCTAATCAAACCTTCCCTTTCCAAACTGAAATCCATAACTCTAGTTTCAAAGATTCATCGAGTACACCAAAAGATTCACCAATGGACGATAGAATGTATGAGAAGTTGTGTAATAATGCAGTATTTGATTTACCCGACTGTGAAGGGTCCATTTCGAGTGAAACCATGCCAAATCCTTATGATCTCTACATCTCCACTCTTAAACCAAAATTGATTGAAAACAATAATTTGAATGAGGTGTTTGAGAATTTTAACCTTCACTTGAATGAGGTGATTGACGTTGGGGATATATTGATTGATGAACCCGAAATTTTGGATGAGTTTGTCCCACCAATTCATCAAGTCCTTTCACTTCCTTGTGGTCATCATCTTGAGCCTTTAATTCTTCCCAAACCACAAACGCGTCTTGAAGTTGATGATAATCGTATAACCGAAATTCAGCCTCCATCTCCAACATCTGGTTCTGCAATACTCGACACACCAATAGGTTTACCCATTTTTTCTTCCACTCTCTCTGGTTCTTCTTCTGTTCTAGAAATGATAGTGAGTTTTGATGAATCATAATCCGTTAATTCAAGTTCAATAATACCAGAAAGTCAACTTGATTTGGATATTTTTGAAAATGAGGTAGATGAGTTTTTCGAGTCTTCTACCTCCATAATTTTTTACGAATCAAGTATGATAAATTCTGGCACAAAATTTATTGACAGCAAAATGTTCGATCACATCATTGATGAAAGTTTTGAAGAACTTTTTGCTGACGAACTTGCATTCCTAAAAAACACGGATTTTGTGATTGATCAACCTCCACCTATAGAAGTTGAATCGCCACCACTCCTTCTTCCTAATCACTCACATTCTCCCTGTCATTCATCCTCATTCTTTCATTTCTATAATTTAAAACTCAAACCCTTTCCAGACCATCACTTAACTCTTCCTCATTTCTTCCTGACTCTATACAACATGTTCTTCCACCGACCTATACGCTACACTGATAAAATCTTTGAATGGTTGGTATTAATTTTTGGTCTTTGTAAAGTCTTATTTTGACCAAATGACTTACCCCTTCTTAAAATGCTTAATATTGTCTAACTCATGTTTGAGGGGGGTTATATTTTTGGCTCTTGAAAATAACTGTTGTCCTCAATATTGTGAGCCAAAAATAAGTTTGGGGGAGGATTTTCATGATCATATGCATTGCCCCCATTAATAATTTCCTCCCAAGATTACATGTTTTTGAGCTTTAGCAGAAGACAACAGTGAGGACACTGTTGAAAACAAGTTTGGGGGAGGTTTGTGCTTATTTGCGCACCACTTTGCATCATGCATAAGCACAAAACATATAAAAAAATTAAAATTTGTGTATATAAATAAGATAATAAAAGATTAGATAGTGAAAAATTATATCCAAAAGATTAGAAAAATTTAAGAAAACGAAGAAAGTTAGAAGTTTTCTTAAACGAACTAGTAATAAGTAGTTATGAGCCGTTGTCCCATGGGTTAGTAAGATGAAAGAAGTCACTAATCTGAGGATAAAAATAAGTCTGAAAAATAGTTCATATTCTGGAAGCTAAACATTTGAATGTTGATACCCTACTATATGCACTTACACATGTCTTGAAACTCGGGATAGTAGAGGATACCTTGAAATGCCCTTGTCTAAAAGCCAAAGTATGAAGGAAATAAAAAATGAAAAATATAAAATGGTGAAGAAAAATGAACACTGGTTTTGTTATCACCAAGGCAGCAATAAAAAAATATAGTGAGGGTGCTTCATCACCTAGTGCCTTAGACCAACTGATTTGGGAGTCACTGCTAAGCCTTAGGTGTTGCAAGAGGAGGAAAATACTAATACACCTAATCAGTAAGCACATGAGTAATCGGTCGGTTAGTACCTCAAGAAGTATTAACGATCGCATGAAAAATGTGTGAGCAAATTCCATCTAAATATTCATCAATTAAAAAGTACTGAAGCAGATGGACAAGAGTATGATAGCTTGAATTGAATTCTCCGAGTGTAGGGATGTCTTTTACACACACATAGGGGTATATGATTGGTGTTTGGAAGAAAGATAGGAATGGAGAATAAAGACGATATTTTATTGAGGGATGATGTGATTTCTAATATCTTTTCATGACTATTAAGATATGGCTCATGACAACCGAAAAACTAGTATAGTTGGAAACTCTAATTTTCAAAGTATTTCTTTTACAATTCTTATATTTATATGTAACTTTCATGGTATTTCTTTTATTATGGGATTTTGTGGGTGCAATCTGCTGAAAACCCTCAGGACACAACACTTCTCCTACTAGGGACACCTAGAGGTTTATAGGCTTGTTGCACGTGCTCAGTGTAATCGTGTTGCCTACGAAAGTGTGCTAGTTAGTTTTTCTTTTTCTTTATTTTCTCCTTCTCTTAAAAATAAAACAAGTTTGCTCGAGACGACCAAAAATTAAGTTTGGGGGTATTTGATCAGTCGAAAATATTGCATTTTTAACACATCAATTTCCCTACTCTTTGCAATCATCTAAAGGTATTTGGTATAAATATAGCACATATTAGCAATTTGTCTGTAAAATAACAAATAGCATGTGTTATACATTATAACCGGCATTTTGAGGGAAATTGAGTGTTATTATTGCATGCATGATCTTTGTATATCAAACACTTGTCTCGAGATTATGTGTAGGAAATTCTCTAGGTAAAAGAGCCGGAATTGATAAAAGTGCTGAAAAAATACATCAAGTCCAAGACCTGAGATCTGGCAGTGAACTAGAAAGAATTATAAGATTCCAGACATCAGGAAAGTTCCAAAAAGCCAACACAAAATATCCCTGAAGAATTCAACCAGAGAGCTCACTATACGACCGCGGATCCGCGGCCGAGTCAGGCTGATCCGCCGCCGTTCTGACTCATCGGCGGTTGGTAATTTTCCCCGAGGCTTCTTTTCAACAGCAAAAGTTCTTCAAGACGCTTCAGTCCCTAGAGTTCTCCAGAAGCTTCCCTTCTAACAGCCAAGCTTCTTGTGCAAGCTTAATACCTACCAAGCTTCTCATGCAAGCTTTATAACAACCAAGCGTCTCATGCAAGCTAGCTAACTACCTTAATCTAGAAACTTCTACATAACTACCTAGCTTCCTATGCAAGTTTCATAACAACCAAGCTTCCAAGGGAAACTAGACCTAGCTTCTAGGGGAAGCTTGAGGGAAAACTATAAAAGGGCACCTAAGGAATCATTACAAGGGTTTTTCATTAGTTGTTGAGTGTAGTTCATTAATTAGGGTTGAATATTGAGGCAAATTTCCACAAGTTGAGTGACACAACTTGATCCAAAACCCTAGCCCAAATTCAAATCCAAAGAAAAATCAAGATCATTTTGAGAAGCAAATCAAGCAAGCAACCATCGATCCTTTATTCGCGAAGCCAATCTTCATCCGAGCAAGAGATCCACGACGATCCGTGACTCATGAAGATCGAGCGGAGCGAAATTCGACGGATCTAGTTACCTCTTCAAAAGGAGCGATTGAGAGCAATATCTTGTAATCTCGAATTAAGGGAATGCGTAATTAATCGTCGATTTAATAAAGGTGATAATTGAAATTCTTGTTTTCTTTACATTCTTGCGTTGTGAAACTTCTTGATCTTTGATTCATTTATTTTCATGATGCTTGAGTAAAATCTCCGCTTGTGGAGAATTCGAGAGAATTGATAGATTTAATGATGATCAAATCTTAATACTAGTCTTAAGTCTTATGAGATTTGTGAACTTTAGAAAAAGAATCATCAATGACCTAATTTAGATCAAGATCACATTCTTGATAATTTCGTTGCAAATTAGGGATCAAATAATTGATGAATCTCTTTGCTAGAGGCTAGATCCGAATGATCATGATTGAAAAGACAAGGGATAGAAGGAGAAACCCTAGTTTCTTCAATAGATCCCTAATCTTCATCATAATCATCAATCTAGCTACAAATTATCAATAGATAAGATTAGGAATTATTAGATTCATCATTAACTATTAACTCAATCGAATCCTACAAGCTATTCTACAAATCTTGATAACTAAATCGATTGGGACATTTCTTGATTCTTAATTCTAGATCTATATTCTTTATGTTTTCTTAAAATCAAAACTCATAAATCTTGAATCAACTTTCTTGCAATTTCTTTTATCTTTTAAATTTCGACTCATCTAAAACAAGATTGATCAAAACACACATCTCAGTGGACGATCCGTATCCATTAATTCTCTACATCGACATCGTTAATTGATTGCGGTATAAATTTCTTTGGTTGTGAAATATTTCTAAATACACACTAAAATAATGATCAATCAGGGAGCGACTCATCATATGCCGGAAGAGGACTTAGGGTTTGATACCTGAATTGGCATCAACATCGCTACAACTGAGATAGTGTCAAAAGCAACTCTTCATTTACCATTGCCTATTCTAGACAAGGGTGGCTTAGAAGATGGGGTTAGGATTACGTCAACTAAGGCTTTTCAATGTTTACGAGCCGTGAGGGTCTCGTAAATTTACCTTATCCCCATGAGTCGAGAGGATCTCATAGGTTCGTTTTCTCTCTAGGAATTGTAAGGACTGCTAAGTGAATCTTGTAAGTCGTAAGGATCCTACAAGAGTATTTTTCTCCCTATAAGTCGAAAGGACTTACAAGTATCGTCCACCATGTGGAACTTGGGTTTTTTTATGTTTGTTTGTTCCCATGGATTGCATACAAGCGTCGAGATCGAACTACCTGTAGGGCTCTTTTAGATGGGTATGAGATGGCTTAGGCACAGGGTCTGATTTGTAGACTAGGGCTTTGGAATTCTATAAACCATGACGGTCTCATAGAGGGTTATTTTCTCCTTATGAGTCGAAAGGATCTCGTAAGTGTATATTCTTCTTGGAAACCATGGGGATCCCCAGGTGTCTTTCACCTTTATGACTCGTAAGAATCTCACTTAGGTGTTCTCCTTGCAAGTCGAGAGGACTTTGCAAGTGTATATTTTTACAAGTTTATGCCCTTTTGAGTTTTTGCAAGATCGCCGGCAGTCCTGCTATTTTTAATCATGGAGCCCTTTTGGGTTTTCATCCGTGCCCATTTTGCTTATGGACATACCATTTTTTTAACTCGGTGAAACTCCCGGATGTGGCTTCGCCGCAAATGACCCAACTGTTTGCCGGTGGGACTTGGGTACGATATGGATTATTTGTGCCCGTGAATTGTATACGGTAGCCAATTTGGAGACTGTACATAGGGGAAAAAATATTATTTAGAGGACTGCATTATTATTGGAGCTTCATAACCGGTGGGACTTCAGGTGCGGCCTCGCAAGTGGGACTTGAGTTGCAATTTTCGTCGGTAGGACTTCAGTTGCAATGATGATCCTAAAGAGCATATAGTTTAGGGACATCGTGGTCCAACATCATCATATTTGGGATGATGTATTAGTTTAGGGATATTTCAGTCCAGCATCCCCGTGTTCGGGGCGACGTAGTAGTTTAGGGACATTTCGGTCCAACATCCTCGTGTTTGGGACGACATACTAGTTTAAGGACATTTTGGTCCATTATTATCATGCATGGCGCGATGTATTAGTTTATGGACATTTTAGTCCAACATCCCCATGTTCGGAACAACGTACTAGTTTAGGGACGTCTCGGTCCAGTATTTCCGTGTTAAGGGCGATATACTAGTTTAGGGACGTCTCGATCCAACATCATCTTGTTTGGGGGAACATACTAGTTTAGGGACATCTCGGTCCAACATCCTCATGTTTGGGGCAAAGAGGTTGGCTTTCAGAGTTCCAACTCAGGAAGATAAGGAGCGGACACAAGCGTCGTCATTTATCATTGACCTAAGTCGCAACCCGTTAAGCATAATACTTCTTAAGAAATCAACCGTTTATCAGTCGACATATTCTTTTTCTATGCATATCCATTAGTTAGTAATCTTTACCTTGGAAGACTTCCTCTATACATACGGCCTTTCATAAGTTAGCTTGAACTTCACACGTTTTGAACGGTTAGGGATCATGGATCTTTTGACAATCAGTACAAGTTCTCCTTGGCAGAATGTCCTAGGTCTGGTCAATCTTTTATATGATTGGGTCATCCTTGCTTGATAGACTTTCGTATTTTTTTGTGTTGTGAGATGGGTCTCTTTGAGTTCATCAAGTTCTTCGAGTCGGAAGTGAGCGTTATCTTCATCCGTAAGCTCATGATGAACTGCCATCTTTAATAAGGGAAGTTCTATTTCCAACGGGAGCACTACTTCGGTTCCAAACACCAAGGCATAAGTTGTTGTCTTTGTGGCCGTCTTGAACGTCGTTCGGTACGTCCAAAGAGCTTCATATAGCCTTTTGTGCCAGTCCTTTTTCTTCTTTGGCACCATCTTCTTTATGAGCTTTATCAACGTCTTGTTGAAGGCTTCGGTTAGACCATGGCTCGAGGGTTTTAAAAGGAAGAATATCTTCAATCTATCTTGTGTTGCTTGGCGAAGCGGCTTATCTTATGGCTTCTATATGCTAGTCCGTTTTCCGAGATTATACACCGTGGAACTCCGAATCGGTATATTACATGAGTTTTGAATATGTGGAGAATATTCTACGTCTTTACTTCTCTAAGAGGAATTCCTTCTTCCCATTTAGAGAAGTAGTTGGATGTTGCCAAGATGAATCGATGCCCTCTTGATGACGCTGGTTCAATGGGGCCTATGATATCTTTCCCCCATATCTCAAACGATCAGCTAGCTACGGTAGGATGCAGCGGATTGGGATGCTGATGTATAAAGTCTTCGTGTATTTGGCATGAACTGCATCGCTTCGCATATTCGATGCAATCTTGAATCATCGTGGGCCAGTAGTAACCCATCCTTTTGAATTTCAACTTCATCTTAGGCCCAGCTTGATGGGACCCACAAAGACTGTCGTGTACTTCTTGATGACCTTTTTGGCTTCCTTTGGGTCTAGACACCTCAGCCATATATGATCAAAGGATCATTTGTATAGAGTTCTGTTAATTAGGGCAAAAGACAATGCTCATTTGATGAGCTAGTGCCTTTGCAATGCATCTTCAGGCATCCATTGGGACTTGAAGTATTCTATAAAGACTTGCCTCCAATCTTCATCTTTTTCTTCTTTTTCGACTTGGAGAGCCTTCTCTCCAAGCATCTTCTCTTCTTCTTCAGGCGTTTCCACTGGAGACTCCGAAGAAAATTCGGCTGGCACTAAGATCCTGTGGCTTCGGACACTAATCCTTACGTCGTTGAAATTTTCATCTGTCGTTTCTTTGGCACGTTTATCTAACGCGTCTGCTTTGTTGTTTTCCGCTCGCAACACACTTTCCAGTACATAAAAGGAAATTTGTATCAGTAGTTGTTGTACTCTTTCTTTATACCTTATTAGCTTTGGCTTGATCGCCTTGCAGTCGCCGTTCACTTGATTGGCGACTAACTCTGAATCTCCGTTTATGACAAGATCCTTGATACGCATGTCGATCACGATTTCGAGACCGGCAACGAGTGCTTCATATTCAGCTTCGTTATTGGTTCTTGGTTCTGTCAACAAGAAGACATAGCAGAGTATCCCACCTTGTGGAGCCATGAAGATAAGTTCTACCCCGGCTTTGATTATTAGGGTATTCTTCTTCTGTGCCGTCATTGAAGATGCTCCATCGAAGTATAGTTCCCACCGTTACTTTCCGGTTTCTTCTATTTCTTCACTTATGCTGAATGTCTATTCATCTGGAAGTTCACTATTTAATAGAGAGTCAGCTGGAATTGGATGTTCCGTGAGGAAGTCAGCGATGGCCTGTCCCTTCACCACCTTGAGGGGACGATAAATAATCATGAACTCCATCAACAGAAGGGCACGTTTGGTGAGTCTCCCGATCAGCATAACTTTAGTCATGAGATATTTGAGGGGTCCACCTTCGATATGAGATGGACTTCATGCGCCAGGGCGTAATTCCTGAGCTTTGTGACGATAAAGATCAATGCAATGCTTTTCGATAGGAGGGTAATTGTTTTCTACTCCTAGTAGGACCCGACTTAGATAGTATAGAGCCTTAACCTTTCTTTAGTCATTTTTTGTGCCCACAGCGCCTAGAGAACCATCAAGGACGGTTTTATAGAGGATAAGGGGCTCTCCCTTAACCGGAGCAGCCAAGATCAGTGGATTTTGCAAATATTTCTTGATCTCCTCCATCGCCTGTTGACACTTCTGATCCCATATGAATGGGGTGCCTTTCTTCATAAGATGGCTGTATGGATGATATTTTCCAGAAAGGTTGGTGATGAACTGTCAGATATAAACGAGCTTTCTTTGGAGAGATTGTAGTTGTTTGAGACTCTTTGGAGGGGAATTTTCATAATTGCTCTAATCATGGAGGGGTTGATTTCGATCCCTCAGCGGCAAATTATAAAACCCAAAATTTTTCCTAAGGAGACCCCAAAGGCGCATTTTAGTGGATTCATCTTCAGGTTGTATTTTTGGAGGCGCTTGAAGACCGTCCTCAGATGCTCCAAGTGTTCTCCATACGACATGCTCTTGATTACGAGGTTGTCGATATAGCATTCAACGATATCATGTATCATGTTGTCGAATATCTTGGTCATTGCTCTTTGATATATCGCCCCGGCATTCTTTAGTCCAAAAGGCCCGACTTTGTAATAGTATATGCCCTAACGGTGTGCGGAAGGCCGTATGCTTCTGATCTTCGGGATCCATCTTTATCTGATTGTATCCTGACGATCCATCCATGAAGGATAAGACCTCGTGAGTGGAGGTGTTGTCGATCATCAGTTCGGTGACTGTTATAAGAAAGTTATCTCTCGGACATGCCTTGTTGAGGTCTCGAAAGTCCACACAGATCTGGATGGTCTCGTTCTTCTTCATCACGGGGACGATATTGGCAATCCAGTCGAGGTACTGGACTTTTTGGATGAAACTGAAATCTATGAGTTTCTTGACTTTGGCATTGACGCTCATCTCGAGTTCGAGATGCATTCTGGACAGTTTGTGGACACTTTGTTTGACGGGCTTTATTCCCGGCATTATAGACAATTTGTGGACTGCTACATATGGATCAAGTCCTGGCATTTTGGAATAATTCCACACAAAACAGTCCATGTACTCCATGAGTACTACTTTTAAACCAGCTACTTGTTCATCTAAAAGCATATTGCTGATGAACGTGGATCGAGGATCTTCTTCAATTCCCAAGTTTATCTATTTTAATTCATCAGCGGTGGTATGGACACCATCTTCCAGTTCTTTTGGCGCTAGAGGAAGCTTCGAAATTTCCTCTTCTTCACTTGTGAAGCATTCGAGACACTGAAGCGTATCTTCATCTCCCTTTTCATTGAGGAGTTTAATCATGTGGCAAGTGTGGGTGAGCTTCCGCTTCTTGGTCTGTTCACGCTCTGAGTTGGCGGGGTTGTCTCGCATTGGCTCGTGCTTTTATAGAGATTCCACTTTCCAGCTGTCACTCAACGTGAACTTGCCTATACTGGTCTTCCGCCTAATTCTTGAAGATAAGCAATCTTTGATTGGATGACCAATGACCATATGATAGGGACAGTAGCCGGGATGATCAAAGGCATTAGCTTCATGAGGCCGCTTGCATTTGGGTAGCGTTAACATCTGGTGCTTCATGGCGAGGTTAAATATTTTCCTCTTTTTATCCCGAGAAAAAGAATATCCCCGTCCTATCTTTTCTTCAAATGTCGAGACTGAGCAACCTTGTAGCTTGGATATGGATGGCGCCCTACCATTGATGTGGCCATCTTGAATTTCTTCATTTTTGAAGGAAGGTATAGGCAGCTATCGAGGATGAGGATCATGGCTCGTCTCTCCCATAAATTGCCTGCTTAGGTGCGATCTTGATTAGTCAAATATATTGCACATTTGTATGAACATTTTCCCTACTATTATTAACTGCTAAAATGTGTTAATTATAAATAAAGAACATATGTTGGTTTATTTGTAAAAAGATTATTATCATATGTTTCTTCATTTTAATTAATATAATTAAGGAAATTATATGCATATAATATTTAAATGAAATATTAGTAATTAAAATATGTATATCATATCAAATATTCCTAATCAATATTCTTAAAATATTATATCATATAAATGGTTGGAATAATATCTCAAAAATACCAAATGTTACTAATATTTTGATTTGAGATATTATGCAGGTATTGTCTCAAGTCTAAAATCTAAGTAAGAGATCCAAGTTAAATCGGGATTTTGAAACCGAATCTGCCAAATTTTAGAAGCAAATTGAGAAATCTAGGAACGGCAGAGACTCAAAGCAATATTTTCAGAAACTATATATCAAGAGGATCTCCAAATATCAACACAAAAAGCCAGAAAACTTCTTAAAACCCAATTCCACTATGATGCGGCGGATCCGCGACCATATGTGGCATTACGCGGCGGTTCACCGGCTCTTTGGTAGCCGATGGATATGGGATTTTGGGAGCATGATCTTAACTGCATCTACTCACATATGGAATCTAGGTTTTCTGGTTTCAAAAACTATATAAAGGATCAAGAGCTGTGCATTCAAAATCATTTAAGTGATCACATAATCATCTACCTCCATAAAGAGAGAGATCTAGAGCAAAACTAGGGTTCTTGTAATCTACTTTCTTCGAAGGAAATTATAATGCAATAGTTGATTAATAAAAGTAGTTTTTGTTTTAATTCTTTTTGCATTTACTTTTCCGCATTTACTTTACGCATTACTTTTCTGCATTAATTTTACGCATTACTTTTCTGCATCTTAAGTATGGTTTCATTCATCTTCAACCTCTCTTCCAAATCACTATTAACCATGAGCGAGTAATTCCTTGCTTGCTAGGATGTAGGATAGGGTAGAATAATGGATGAAAAATCTTTTAATTTCCTTTTAACATTTTAATGTTTATAAACTTTAGCAAAATAACTGTTAACATTCTTATTGAGCGCGCTATCAATTTATAGATAGTCACGACCACAATTTGAGATTGGTTAAACACTTGTTTTGCTAAGGGCTTGACATGAATAGAGATCAATGGAAGGCCAAGGGTTAGTATTGGGAAACCCTAATTCTCTCCAAGAACTCTAATCCACATTCATCGCTATCTCTCTATTTTTAAACTATTATAAGATAAAAAGAGTCATTTTTAAATATTCATCTATTAACTACCAAGTCCTATGAACCCTACAAGCCTTTTTAATATAAATTTTATATCCGTTTCAAAATAGAATTACAACAATCACCCATCTTTTTTATCAACTTTTCTAAAGCAAGAAAAGAATTCACGTTTCCCTGCAGACGACCCGTACTCATCGTGGCTAGCTACTTGCGACGCCGTTTTCATTGCGGCTATTTACAAAGCACTTTTCGCACGATCAATCAAATGGCGCCGTTGCCGGGAAAACGACCATAATTTTTTCTTGTTATTCAGGTTGATTTCTTATAAAAACCAGCAAATATAAAATAAACGAGAACCAAAACCGCATCTTGTATTTCTAATGATTATTGTGCGATATGTGATATTGGTCGGTTATATGTGAAATAGCCGGGTTATTGAATCAAGTGTTGATTCGATAAGTTGATATTAAATGATATTAGTCGGTTGTATGCGATACAGTCGGGTTATTAAATCAAGTGTTGATTTAATGTATAATTATATATATTTGATATATTAACATACATTAACTAATATTAGCTCACTTAAGAATTACTTTTCTCATTATACATTTAATATATATGTGATATATGTTAATGTATTTATTTTGTGTCATGCTAGATGATATATTGGACTTGGGGGTGTGAGACTCATACCTATCTAGAGATAATTTAGGTGTTTAAATATTAAGGAAAAAATCAAAATTAGATGGAAATTAGCATGGCTAAGATGCTTGTGGAAGCATGGAGAAGCTTTGACTAAAGTCCACTAATTTTGTTTTACTCTAGATATTTATTAATCTAACCATTATCTTTAGCCATGGTTTTAGTCTCTACATGAGTTATATAAGATATTTACTCACCCATGGTTCACATAGGGAACACTTGATCTTTTTCTTCATCTCCTCCATTTTGCTCTCTAGCTTTGAGTGAGTAAAGAGAAGAAAGAGAGAAAAATTATTCTAAAGTGAGCAAAATTCATACTTCACCAATCTATACCAAACTATCCATTTAATATAGGTTGTTTCTTCACTAGTTCATCAATTAGTGAAGAGATAGCTTGAGTTAGAAATTCTTCGACGTAGATCATTTTCGGCCTCAAAGATCCTTGAGCAAGCTCTTTCCTTTCACCTAGTGGAGCCAAAGGAGATTCCGGGACACCACTACTTGCAGCAAAAGGGACTACTACACGGAGCTTTAGAAGTGAAGGACCGTTCTACAAAGGTTGTATTCCAATTTCACTTAGTGTAAAGTTGTTTATATATATGTATAACCATAATTCTCTAGTTAGATCCTTGGTTTGGGTTGCTTAGCATACTAGATTTTTATAAAATTGCATGCTTGATGCCTTAGAAAATATAGTGAGAGTGCTAAGAAACCCTTCAGTGGTATCAGAGCCAAGCTAGAGAATTAGACGATATTAGTAGAATTACGAAACCGAAATAACTCCAAAACCTCGAAACCAAAACCTTAGTTTCTGTTGTTTCTAAAAAGTTCTCTGAAATTTTTTTAAACAGATGCAGAATATTACATGTGATGTAATATGAACACCAGAGAAAAACGAGCCCAATCCACCGGATTTTGGCCGGCGAAACCTATCAAAAAACCGATATGGCCAGTTTTGTAGATGAGTTTGGGCTTCGATTTTCTTTGGTGTTCCAGTCTTTGGGGTTTAGTGTTTCAGGTATTGTTTGAATTTGCTAAGATTGCATGTGATGTTATCTTTCTGTAACGGCAGTTTGGAGTGTTTCGTATTCATAATTTTAACATCGTTTCGGGTTTATATATGTGATACAATATTTGGAATCCACAATAATTAGTTTTGTGAAAACTAGTTTGAATTTTGTAAACCTGGCAATTTATTCTCATTTGATCGGTTGCCACGGGGTTTTGATATGGATAAAAATTCTGTCGCAATCACGTAGTGCACGCGGATACCCACCGGGTAACATTACTAGATAGCCACGCCCCAAAACCCCGACCAAGTGACTGTAGGAGAACCCCGTTGCCAAAAGCATCCTCCCGGGTGCTCGCGGCCGCGGTGTTCCACCTAAGTGCACTTCGTCGACGGCATCCGGGTTTATGATGTCTAAGGAATTCATATGGTTAGGCATGAAATCCTAAGTATGTGATATTTCAGGTTTATGATATCTAAGATAGTTGCGGATTCCAATTGTTGTAGTTTTCACTTTCTTTTCTGCGACTGTAAGTATAATATATGGTGTATCACCGGTTTCGTTGCTATATATCAACGAAAATTGGGATACGCATATTTACTTACGTTGATGATATGTGATGTTATGTATTGCTATGATATGTTATATTGGATCTTCGTGTTTGAATAACCGGGGTTTTTTGCGTGAGATGAGAGTTTTTTGATTTTCATTCATGTAAAAACTGTATGTAATATTCTTTTATTAGGACACTTCCGGGTTAAGGATGATGTCACCATTGATGTATATTATTTACTTTTCCGCATTAAGATAGACCCAAGGCGGGGAGCACAAGTAACCGGGTTCTAGAGTCCAGTGGGAGACCATCTCGAGGAGTCGAGTCCGGGTCTCCTAACTCTAGAATTGGAAGGTTTGCTTGCTGCTCTCGTAGGGGTCTAGGGATGTGCGTTTGGCTATTCATCACGACCGTAGAATCTGTGTTTTTTACTGTCTTAATTTAAAACACGGACCTCCTATTACATCCAATATTTCATATGTTGACTTCTGCTGTAATGTTCTGTGATGAGATCATAAAAATGCCTGAGATGAATGCTTTATATTATGTATATGATATATAATAAACATTGATTATGTTTTGCATCCGCGCTAGTCCTGCCCCCGCTCTGCCATTAGTTATCTAACCTAACGGTGCATGACGGGACCCCGTGACGAATGCAGATGGCATAAGAGTACGTTATATAAGTATTTTCGTTTCTTCTTCTGTGATGCTTAGGGAGCATAAACGATGAGACTTCATTAATAAGATTAATGAAAAGGAAAGAAACCTAAAGATGTTGTAGAATCAAATTTTCAAAAAGGTAGCTCTAGTTCTTGCTTTGCATAGCAGTATTTTTATGAATATCCAGCACCTCATTCGATGGGAAAAGAGCCGAGATCACTTCACCGGGAATGGCCTTTTTAGCAAAAAGCTAGCAAATGCTACAACCCACTCGGTTTGTTTTGAAAACTATTCGATTTTAAAAAGCAGAGTTTAAACCACTCCTTTTTAAATCACTCGATTCTACAACGATATCAAGTTCATTACGTAAAAGATTTTCTTAAAAACCTGTCGTAGCCCTCCGCCATTTCAGATAAGTACTATTTAGTATTCGTTCTACGTTTGTTGGTGTTGGGAATTTACCCACGCGCGTAAATGCGTATGTTTCGTAAACAGATATGATTTTAAGGAAATGGATTGTGCACGCGAGATCGTTCTCGTTTTAAAATTTATAAACCGCAAGTGCAAGGCGCGTTGTAGCAAGCCGGCAAGTACGGGTCGATCCGTAGGGAATTGTGTATTAGGTCTTGTGATTTAAGGTTCAACAAATAACGAATGGTTAATTTGTCACCAAGAATAGAAAGAATACGAAAATAAGAAAAGCAAGCAAAGAAGATAAGAAAGAAGTGGTTGTGGCTTTGGCTCGGAAGGTCGAATCGCGACGATTCCTTCGACGCTCCCTTGATCATGAGTTGTCCGTCCGTACGTCGATCCCGGCACGAAGCATGACTTGTCAAGGCGGTTGCGAAGCACAAATCATCAAATTCCGATATTCGCCGTAAAACACGAAACGATTTCGTTACGTTCTTACTTACCATCTTTATGTCCAGGCATAATGTATCAATACTAAGCACACGGGTTAGCAAGCACACAACATCAATACACATCAATTTGCAAATAAGAAGTAAAAGTAGGTATTACACTTGCCAAGTAGGTTGGTGAGATATATGGTATATGCTGGAATGAAAGATATCATGAAACATAAGCAACATATCATATCTCAACTACCTAGTAAGTTTAACACACAATTGATTCTAAGCTTAACCTTGCAAATGGTGATATGAAGGAATAGGATATGAGATAAAGGTTACAAATAACCATCAAAATCATCATATCATATCGAACATTTCCATTTAGCAATCTTAAGCTTACAATCAAAATTAAGCACTTTAAACAATCACAAAAGGAGGAGGAGGCAAAGCCTTCATCTCATTTCCTCACCATTACCCCAACCAAAGAAGATTAGTTAAGCATGATAATGAAAAGAAAAGCAAAGCAAGTAAAGAAAGGAAAGCAAATAAACAAAGCAATATATTAACACTTGAAGTTGAGTTACAAGATATTGGTAATTTGTTCAACCTCCATAATGAAGCTCTCAAGAGAAAACTTCAAGAGGGAAGAAAAAGAAGAAACCAAGTGATAGCCCACTCACTCTCAAGCTAAACCAAAACTAAACAAACTATCAAAAAATGGCTATATGTTATATGGTATGTGAGAGAGAGAGCCCTTCCCTTGATCTGGCTTTTATAGGCACCAAAAAAGATTAAACAAGTTATAAGAATGAGGTGATGTGACTGCAAGGAAGGGACAAGGAAAAGATGAGGACAAATGGGGCAAGGGGGGCCAGTGAGCTCGGATCATATGAGGGTGTGGCTGGTTCAAATCCGAGCACATGGGCTCATATTGATGTGGTTGTCTCTTGTCAACTCCAATATCATCCTGGTGCTGTTTGTTTTCTTTGTAAAAGCTTGTATTGTACCCACTAGTTTTGGAGGGAAATCAAACCTTTAACTCACATCATAACTTTTTGTATTTATTACCCATCACACTCATATATGCCCACTGGTTGCACAATTCATCATTTGTGTGTGCCAAGGAAGCCCCACCATGGTCTAAGCCATCAAAGAGTCATGTGCACACTTGTATGTGTTGGACCAAAATTGTGTGCACACATTTATTTTGCAAAATCTCTTTGGATATCGGTCGGTTTCTGTTCTGTTTGCAGTGTCGGCTCCCAAACGATCCGTGATATTGAGTATGTTTCCAGTATTTAATCACGAACACCTGTAATCTGTAATTACTAAGCAGACACTGGTTAATAACACCGATATATAACAAAAATAGATAATGAATGAGTGGTATTAAAATGCAGTTTTCTGAGATGAACAGTTGGCCTGCGTCAAGGAGTAGTGTGCGGTAGCTAATTAGTGCTTATCTGCTGCGTATGATGCGATTGGATTAGGTTAGTCGTGCGACTTTGTTGGCCTGCGTCAAGGGTCGTGCGGGTGGGTTTAATTCAATCACGAAATGTACAGGTCGAACTTGACTAGCGAACTATGGTTTGTTGGCCTGCGTCAAGGTCATAGGATGCTAAGGACAAAACATTATCGGGAATTTCAAGTGTTGAAATTTGCAATGAGATTGCATACCTTCTATGTGATAGTTGGATCCTGAAACCCACTACGAGTTACTCCTGGGAGAGTTTTGCACTTTACAATTAGCCGAACAAGTAGATGACTAGAAAGGTGTCAACGGGGTTATTCCTCTAGGAAAATGAGGTTTATTTTAATTAGGTCCATACGAAAGCACGAGGAACCTCCCTCAAAGTACCGACACTAGCCTGGCTGAAGGATTGGCGAACTTGTAGGGTGTAATTAATCCCGGCTAGTCTTACCTTTTAGGGTTTGAAGGAAGATTTGATAAAAAAAAGTGGGAGCCATCCTGATTAGATAAGATAATAACCAATCTAATCTTGCAAAAGCATACGCTAAAGTGTTTTCTTCTCTCTCTCCAGGTAGCGACCATGGCACGCCTTAATCAACATAATAATATGGATGTATTGACCGAACCTGCTTATTATACTGAGCTGGGGAACGTTGATTCCGCTCTATCTTATAATTGATATAAGTCTGAGCAAGAAATAGGGGAATGCCAGGATTTCCATGCCACCCGATCGAAGAAAGAACATGTTGATGCATTTTCTTCGGGTGTGTTTGTTACCGAAAACTGTTTCTCACTGTGCTCTACGTCCTGGATATTAGATAACGGATCAGGATCCCACATATGTAATCTGTTACATGGGCTAAGGAAAGGTAAAGAACTGGGAATGGGTGATAAAGATATAACAGTTGGAAATGGTGCAATTGTTGCAGCCAAATCAGTTGGCGAATATTATCTTGTATTACCAAGTGGTAATACATTGATTCTGAACGAATATTATTAAATGCCGAACCTGATATGCAACATTATATCAGTCTCTCTATTAAGTAAAGAAGGATATAATTTTTTATTGCAGGATAATGTTATGAACATTTTCCTGAATCAAAAGTTGATTGGATCAGGCACGTTATGCAATGGCATATACGTTCTAAATCAAACCACAGTTCTTAGCGTACAAAACACACACAAGAGGAAGAGTTCAAAAATGAACGAATCCTTCTTATGGCATTGTAGACTAGGTTATATCAATGCGACAAGACTAGCTAAATTACATAAAGATGGATATTTGAATCAGTTTGAATTTACATCTTATGAAACTTGCCAGTCATGTCTCAAAGGCAAAATGATCAAAACTCCGTTTACTGGATATGGAGAAAGAGCTATGGAACTCTTGGGACTGATACATAGTGATTTATGCGGTCCCATGTCTACACATGCCAGGGATGGTTTCTCATACTTTATTACATTCACTAACGATCTTTCGAGATTCGGACATGTGTTCCTGTAGAAACACAAGTCTGAAGCTTTTGAAAAATTCAAAGAATATAAGCATGAAGTTGAGAACCAGACGGGTAAAAGTATTAAAATCCTACGATCTGATCGGGGAGGAGAATATTTGAGCACAGAATTCCATGACTATCTAAAAGAGAATAGGATTCTCTCTCAGCTTACTCTTGCGTATACACCACAACACAACGGTGTATTGGAGCGGAGGAATCGCACCCTATTAGATATGGTGCGCTCTATGATGAGTACCGCTGAGTTGCCTATTACCTTTTGGGTTTATGCACTGGAGAAAGCTGCAGACCTATTGAATATGGTTCCTACCTAATCCATGCCAACCACTCCATATGAGATATGAAAAGGAAAGAGACCATATCTTAATTATGTTAAGATGTGGGTTGTCCGGCAAATGTGAAAACACAAAATCCGGACAAGCTTGAGGCAAGTTCATTTCTGTGTAAGTTTATTGGATATCCCAAACATTCGCGAGGGTATATCTTCTACCACACCGAGGAACAAAAGGTGTTTGTTTCTCGACATGCCACTTGTTTAGAAAAGGAATTTCTTGAAAAAAAAATCAGTGGCAAAGAGGTAGAATTGGAAGAAGTTCCATCTACACAAACTACAACAGAAGATTTGGTGGAACCAGAGGATTCAATAGTTCCCAATGAACCTCAGCCTCTCCGCCGATCTATTAGGGTTCCTCATCCACCTGAGAGATACTACGGTTTTCTCATTGATGGTGGGAGCAAGGATTGCATCATGGAAGTTGATGACCCAACTAGCTTCGAGCAGGCCATCA
Organism: Agapanthus africanus; assembly: GCA_030015575.1. Classification (NCBI taxonomy): domain Eukaryota; kingdom Viridiplantae; phylum Streptophyta; class Magnoliopsida; order Asparagales; family Amaryllidaceae; genus Agapanthus; species Agapanthus africanus. The sequence continues at coordinate 682,143,371 of JASDDO010000031.1, read as the reverse complement.
CGAGTGGAGACTCTGTGAAATAGCTGGATGAAATGCAGTCTGAGATGGAATCCATGTACACCAAAAAAGTATGGACTTTGGAAGTTTCTCCCGAAGGGGTAAAACCCATTGGGAGAAAATGGATCTTTAAGAAGAAACTTGGTGTTAATGGAAAAGTTGAGACTTTCAAAGCTAAACTTGTTGCAAAAGGTTTCCGTCAACGACCAGGTGTGGATTATGATGAAACCTTTTCTCCAGTGGCTTTGCTTAAGTCCATCCGGATCCTACTTGCCATCGCTGCATACCATGACTACGAAATCTGGCAGATGGACGTCAAGACCGCTTTTCTAAATGTTGATTTAGAAGAGAGCGTATACATGACACAGCCATAGGGCTTCATGGACAGTGGGAGCAGCGGAAAGGTATGCAAGCTGCTTAAATCAATCTACGGGTTAAAGCAGACATCGCGGAGTTGGAACATCTGTTTTGATGTGGCAGTCAAAGAGTTTGACTACATCAAAAACGTAGATAAACCTTGTGTATACAAGAAGGTTGCAGAGAGTAAAGTCGTCTTCCTTGTATTGTACGTGGATGACATACTCTTGATAGGAAATGATGTTCCTATGCTGCACTCGGTCAAGCTCTTCTTATCACAAAGATTCTCAATGAAAGATCTAGATAATACCTCCTACATCTTGGGAATTAAGATCTATAGAGATAGATCTAAACGGATGTTGGGATTTTCCCAATCCAGGTATATTGACACCATACTAAAGAGGTTTAGTATGGAAGATTCCAAGCGTGGGAATTTACCCACGATCTCAGGAATCACACTCTCCAAAGAGATATCTCCTAAGACTGATTTGAAGAGGGCTTGCATACAAGGGATACCCTATGCTTCGGCAGTAGGCTCTATCATGTACGCGATGTTGTGTACCAGACCCGATGTAGCATATTCACTAGGTGTGGTGAGTAGGTATCAAGCAGATCCTGGAGAGAATCACTGGATAGCTGTGAAGAACATTCTTAAGTACTTGAGAAGGACTAAAGAAATGTCCTTGGTGTATGGTAACGGTGAACTCCAAATGGAGTCTTTTACCGATTCGAGCTTCCAGAGTGATAAGGACGACTCTAAGTCGGTCTCGACTTTTGTCTTCACCCTCAATGGAGGGGCGGTTTGTTGGAAGAGTTCCAAGCAAGAACTGTGGCAGACTCGACGATGGAGGCTGAATACATCGCTGCCAATGATGCCGCTAAAGTGGATTTCTGGATGAAGAAGTTCATAACCGAACTTGGTGTGGTTCTGTCCATCGAGCGTCCAATACTTCTGTATTGTGATAACAATGGAGCAATGGCTTTGGCCAAGGAACCCAGATCTCATCAGCGATCCAGGCATATTCTGAGGGAGTATCACCGGATCCGGGAGATAGTTGATCGCCGGGAGATCGAGGTCAGGAGAGTTGACACGAAGAATAACACAACGGATCCACTCACGAAGGCTATACCCAAGATACAATTTGAGAGACTCTTCGGGATGTTGGGTATGAGATACTACAACAGCTGGCCTTAGTGCAAGTGGGAGATTGTTAGTTGTATGTATGGCCTAGAGGCCATTATTTTACATGATTGTATATTATAGTGGATGCTTGGACATATATAGAGAGGACTTTCTTGCTCGATAGGATAGTATACTATCTGGTTGCTCTTTATCTTAGCATGTAGACTTGTATTGTGATACTGTCTTTCTCTCACATGTTGATAAAGCCCTTAGGATGTATACTTGACTACAAGGATTATGATGCAGATCGTACTAGTGGGGCTAAGGTAGTCCACAAGTTCATCCTTTAGTTGTTCCTAGTCGTGGGTGTATCGAGATAGGGCATCGATATTCCAAAGTAGACTAGCGTATACGTTTCTTGACCGATTTGATGGGCGATGGATGATTCCACATCTATTGGTGTTTGACATCAAAGATTGTATACGAGTGCTCAGGGGAGACTGGGTACACCAAACAGGACTCGCCGAGAACTCCTAGATGGTATTATACCTATCGTCAGATAGCAGTTCTCTGGTGACACTGGTACAGGTTAGTCTTTAGACCCGAGGTTGTCATGGAGTCTTGTGTGATTCCCACTGTACTTTGATTTCCACCCTACCACGTTCAAGAGAGCGTGCAGACAGGTGGTTTTTGGGTACAGTCCCGAGTCACATGGAGGCAATGAGCAATATGAGAGGTTTCGTCTCTCCCGGTATTGGGGGTTGATGTTGCGCTGTGCTCGATTGGCCATAACAGGAAGTCCCTGGCCAGGGCTGATACGGAGATTTACTGGTAAGTGTTATCAGTAGTTTCTCGACCCGTTATGAGCCTCATATCGGCATGACTTATCAAGTTACTGGAGTCTGACGTTTACCACCCCTAGACTCGATATACGACATATCAGACGAAGTGACCGGACTGTAAGGTAGTGTTGCTGTTGGATTTACAGGAGTATGGACAAGCTTGCTTGTGGATCTTCTAATCGCTCAATACTCGGGTAGCCGTTACATCCAGCTAGTACTACTGACGGCTTGTGGGTGACTGATATGATCATCACCTGCTGCCGGAGCATTGATGAGTCTTCAGAATCCTACAGAGAGGTTTCTGGCTCAAGCGAAACGAAGTAGGACACATATGTGATACGTGGGAGACCGAGATTAATACGTGTATGTGATACCATATTCTAATCTCGCGATATGTGATATCGGTCGGTTATATGTGATATAGCCGGGTTATTGAATCAAGTGTTGATTCGATAAGTTGATATTAAATGATATTAGTCGGTTGTATACGATACATTCGGGTTATTAAATCAAGTGTTGATTTAATGATTTAATGTATAATTATATATATTTGATATATTAACATATATTAACTAATATTAGCTCACTTAAGAATTACTTTTCTCATTATACATTTAATATATATGTGATATATGTTAATGTATTTATTTTGTGTCATGCTAGATGATACATTGGACTTGGGTGTGTGAGACTCATACCTAACTAGAGATAATTTAGGTGTTTAAATATTAAGGGAAAAATCAAAATTAGGTGGAAATTAGCATGGCTAAGATTCTTGTGGAAGCATGGAGAAGTTTTGACTAAAGTCCACTAATTTTGTTTTACTCTAGATATTTATTAATCTAACCATTATCTTTAGCCATGGTTTTAGTCTCTACATGAGTTATATGAGATATTTGCTCATCCATGGTTCAAATAGGGATCACTTAATCATTTTCTTCATCTCCTCCATTTTACTCTCTAGCTTTGAGTGAGTAAAAAGAAGAAAGAGAGAAAAATTATTCTAAAGTGAGCAAAATTCCTACTTCACCAATCTATACCAAACTAGCCGTTTAGTATATGTTGTTTCTTCACTATTTCATCAATTAGTGAAGAGGTAGCTTGAGTTAGAAATTCTTCGACGTAGATCATCTTCAGCCTCGAAGATCCTTGACCAAGCTCGTTCTTTTCACCTAGTGGAGCTAAAGGAGAGTCCAGGACACCATTACTTGCAGCAAAAAGGACTACTACACGGAGCTTTAGAAGTGAAGGACTGGTCTACAAAGGTTGTATTCCTATTTCACTTAGTTAAATTTGTTTACATATATTTATAACCCTAATTCTCTAGTTAGATCCTTTTTTTGGGTTACTTAGCACATTAGATTTTTATAAAATTGCATGCTTGATGCCTTAGAAAATATAGTGAGAGTGCTAAGGAACCCTTCAGTTTGTACGTCAACGACGAGGATTATTTGGTTGTATTTGCATGCGTAGGCTATAGGTTGTAATCTATAAGCAATTCGTGTGCCATATCGGTTTTCGAACTTGATTTTAATAGCATTCTGATATGTGTTGATTTGTAGGTACCTTTGCGTGGACTTCCGAGACGACGAAGCAAATCGACTTCGGCTAGGCGATGAGATTAGCAGGTGAGTAGATTTATATCTACGGGGAAAGTCGGGTGGATGGCGTATATCACCCCCGCAATCATTGATATGGAAAATCGATATGTAAATTATAATTTGGAGAAAAGATATGCTACGAACTTACGGATATGATTAAAGGTCTTAGTATGAGATGATATGATAAAAGATGACAATAGTGGATATGTTGGCTTAAGAATGCAAGGCAGTGTACATGTTATATTCATATACCAATAGATGATATGAGATTTTACATACATACAAATGAGAATATGATATATATACAAGATGACTTGATGTGGGAAATTGATATGATGAAAAGAGATTATGGTAAAGTAAGATAATTTGGCTTAATATGTCGATATACGGATGTGAAGCGATATGAGAATATAGATGATTTTGCCAAGATATGATATGAAAGCGTTAATGATATGATATGAGATCGTTAATGAGCGGATATTCTTGATATGAGATCGATAAGATATGACGTACAAGACTATAGATCCATACCTTTGTTGATGAATAGGATGATAGAATCCCTATTCTGTTTGTTGCCATCGTACGATGGATTACCGTATGCGATGAGTTTTACCGGTTGAATGATCTGCGTCGTGATTTGAGGATGATGATCGAGGATATTACCATATTGGAAGCTATGAGGCGGGATCGCCAACGTAAAGATGCCACCTGAACCATACTTATTTAAAAAACTGATGAATCGTATGCATCTTTTAAACGGAAATCTCAAGGGTCTCTACGGATTTTCAAATGGTGTCTTTTGCTCAAAATACCGTAGCCCCCACTTTCAAAACAACGATTCGTATCTTTTAAAACTGACCGTATGGTTCATGTGTAGATGTATACCTTATTATAGTTCATGTTTATGTTGGATTATCTCTCGTGAGATATGTGTTATGTTTCCGATATTTACTGCTTTATGATATCGTCTACTAGTACACTTGCACAATTATCGATGATGCGCATGTTACACTTACACAGATTTACCGGCTCACATATTCATCATCGGTAATTGCCATGCCGCTTGCACAGTAGAACTGCCATATCATGATATTATTCATAACCGTAAAGTACATTCATTGTTCAGTTTTATCACTTGACATTCTGCATGATATACTTGATAATACTCATATTACTGTTTTATGTTTGCATACATCGTACTTTATGGTTATATGCATCGAGATGCTGTTTTCATGAGATTTCTGAATTTGAGAACCGCGGTTATATTTCAAAGGAATTTCTGAATTGTTTTAAAAACGCGGTTTCTTGTGAGGTGATTTCGAAGCGTCCGCCATGAGTTTTCTCGGTTCTGAGCTTTTTTTCAAGACCCGATTTGAGGAGTTGGATGAATCGTCTGCGGGTTATATGTGGGCCCGGTAAGGTACCCCGGGGCGAGAAATTTGTGAGGATGACGATGAGGCAAGCAGGGGGAGCACTACCTACCTGTGATAATTTGGACCCGGCGGTTATCCAGAGGATACCGACCGGAGTCGTGAGATTGATATGAGGGCCGATCAGAGGATGCGGCCCCTGAGATATGAGGATTTACGTGTCGATATTGGACACGGATTTTCATCATGTTTCGAGTGTCGGTGTTGGAAACTTGTTCACACCATAATATTGTATTATTATATTTCCCATTCTTATTCTTTTTATAAATAAACGGGTGCTTTTGACGTATGTCTGCTACATATTACAGGTTACAGGTTCTTGGACAGGAAACAGTGAAAACGATGTAAAGACGATGAAACTATGGACTTTTGACCAACAAATGGGAGGATCTTAGTCAAGCCTACATCGAAAGACAGTTCACAATTAACAAGGCAACTCAAGGTCCAAAAATACAAAGCGGACGGTTAAAAATCCATTGCAAATTGTTCACTGAAGATCTGGAACCAACCTAGAAGCCCAAATGGAAAAAGATATATATAAATAAGAAGCCCAAGCGAACAAGAAGCAGCCCACAAAACTTCACTCCTTGATCTCTCTAAAGGGCCGCGGAACCGCGGCCCAAGCCTGCCATTGCCGCGGTTCCGCGGCCATCTGGTGCACGTGCTTCGAGAAATTTTACCAAAAGTTGTTTGCGGCTCTGGAAAGATTTCCTAAGGGCTATTTTTGTAATTTCAGACATGCGAAACAAATGTAACCCTAGGGTTTCCTATTCTCTATAAATAGGAACTCTACTCATTGTAATTTCCTATGCCTCCTTTTATGAATAAAATTTAGTAATCTTTTGGAGAGCATCGGTGTTTCTTTTCCATTCAGAAATTCAGATCTGACAACCCTGCATGGATGATTGGAGGGATACATCTGTAAGTAGTTTTATTTAATTGCTCTAGTTTAGATTTTAATTCCTTGCCTTAGATGTTAGCTTTGGGAAAGGCTTTTGAGAGATGAGATCTCTCATCCCTTTCTTACCCATAACATAAAATCTATAGGACTCCATGCATACATGCACATACCGCTCCCTACGGCACTCTATCCCTCGAGGTAGCGGTGATACCATAGTCTAAAGGCCCGGTTGTGATGTTTTCCATGGAGGTTAGGGTAAGGATTGATAAAGGAAGGACAAGAACCTAGAGGAAGGAACACCTTCCCGAACGGATCTAATCCACTTTATTGATAATTATCATAACTCCTCTTAGATCCTAATCTGGGTATAGAAAGCGTTGACATTTATTTACATTTCCAAACCATTCCTAAACCTAACGCTAGCAAGAATAGATCTAGATAATTAGTATAGATTAATTAGGTTTTTAGATTTAATAATTAATCCGAACACCCTTCGGAATTAACTCGTTAGAGCGAATCGGAAATTCACAACATTCCTGTGGACCGACCCGTATTCACCGGCTAGCTACCAAGCGACGCCGTTCTTGATTGCGGTTACAAATATTTTTGATCTATCTTTTAGAAAGCGCAAGCACGCTAAATCATTCCAATCAAATGGCGCCGTTGCCGGGGATGGCGTAGAACTTTCCTTTTTGCAATTTCGGGTTAATCTTAAATTAAAAAATTCATAAAAATCTGAAAAATCAAAAAAATATAAAAATATATATAATCTGTTATTTTTGGAAGGGATACTGTGTTGTTTGAATTTTTGCAGGATATACAGAATTGGATCTGGAAAATTCCAGAAGGCGAAACAGAAATCAGAAGATCGAAACAGAAGGGGAATTAAATAACAGAACAGAGAAATTTTCCTGCAGACCTAATTCCACCACCAAGCCGCGATTCCGCGGCCAAAACCCACATTAGGCCGCCGAACCGCGGCCTTCCTGTCGAATCGTCGCACCAAAAATTTTCTGGGGATCCAAACAGTTCAGGGGACCGTGGAACCGCGGTGTTAGAGCGCATTTGCCGCAGAATCGCGGCTATCTCGAGGCTTCATCTTGGAAAAAAATTTCTGTAAGCCCCACTGTTTCTTCTCTGTACATTTTGAAATATCTTTTCTGAAAATTCCTGCAGGATTCCGTGCGCTATAAAAATATTTCCGCCTCCAAATAACAATTTTGTGCAGGATTTTTTTGGGCCCCGCTCAAAATAGAAATTGATTGCAAGTAATCTTTTTTGTTGCATATCTTTTCTCGAATATCTTTTTGCAACAATTTTTTCCAAATAAAGATTCTTGTGATATGCTTAAAATAATAACCAATTGCAAGTAATATTTTGCTGTTGCATATCTTTTCTATAAAATATTTTGCTGTTGCATATCTTTTCTCTAAAATCTTTTTGCAACAAAATTTTTCCAAATAAAGAAAGAAAAAAAAATCAATGAAAAATGAAAATAAAAAGGACAAATATTTTATAGAACTTGCAAAATTTTTTAGCCCCAAATAAATCCTTGCACCACCCAACCTTCCTTCTTGTCACCTTTCTTCTTCTAACATGGGTACCCCACACAATAAATCATTAGCCGAACTTTGGTATCCCGAACCTAATTTTGCGTCATATGTCAATGTGTTCGGTCAATTTAAAGACGATCCTACCATGCCTAAAAAATCTTTGAAAGATCAAATAGAGGAGTCTTGGAGAAACAGTTTGACTTTTCAACCCACTTTGCGTTAACCAAGTCAACCTTTACCACCTACATATGTTGATACCACTTCTTCAAGTCCTACTGTCACTCCTAGGCCGATGTCCATTGCTGAGCATATTGCTCAATCTCGCAGTCGATCTTTCACCCCTCTCCACTCATCCAGTTCTAGGGATCAACACGACTATTCACCTTTTTATCCATATGTTGACCCTACCCCTGCCCAACCACCCACTTCCTACAAGTCATACCCGACCTTCCCACCTTCACTAGACACTGTTTCGACATAGCCATTAGGGAGTTTCACATATCCAACCAATTTTGAATCTTTTACTGAAACCCCCTCACCACCTAAGTCTAGTTTGGAAGAGTCGTTGGAGGCATATATTGCTGCAACAAATAAAATGATGAGGAATGTGGAAGCGTCCATGGCCGCCCTTATGCAACCTAGTGAACCGGTAGCTAGTGTCCCGCTAGCTCCAAATTTTTCAATGTATGAGGCGGCAGTTGGACAGAGTGAGAAAGAGAGAGGATTTTCAAATCAAACCTACCCTTTTCTATCGATTTCCCTAAATAGTTCCCCTGTTGAAAATAAAGATGAGTTGAGCGAATTTGTAGTGTTTGATTTGCCAGATTGTGAGGAACCCCTTTTGAGTGAAACTGCACCTAATCCTTTCGATCTTTACACCTCCACTCTAGAACCTAAATCGATAGATATCCATGCTTTTGATGAGGTGTCTAAAGAAATTGATTTTCACTTGATTGAGGATATAGACGCCGGGAATATTTTGGATGATGAACCTGTCGATTTGCTTGAAATTTTATGTTCAAATCATCATCCTGAGTTATTAAATGTTTCTCCCGAATCTCATATGCGTCTAGATTTTGATGATAATGGAATGGATGAGTTGAATATTGAGGATAGTATTGAGGAGAGTCTTGAGGATAATATTGAGGTTGAATCATTTTTGTTTGATGTGTCTGATTTTCCAATTCATCCTCCTAAACCTTTGACTGTTATATCACCCTCCCTCCTTCCCATCGTTCCGACCCCGCTTGAAGACTGTGAACTTGAAACCTTTTCCTTTGAATCTGACACAATTCTCACAGACGATGACACCTACGAGTGTTTCACTTTTTCGGACGATGTTGATGACTCACCGTCCGAGTTTGAGTCCTTTACATTTTCAGATGAGCCATCAGACTCGGTTGATTATAGTAGTTTCGAACCATTAATGGAATCTTTCAAGTTCGAAACAGTTTACTACGGTGAGAAAGATACTATCCCTCAATCACTCCCTTTCGTCTTTCCCCTTGTTCCGACCGAACAAATGACCGTTACGCTTTCATCTCCTATACCAAGTTCGGCGTACCCATGTTTTCTTGCGAATCTTGAGGGATTTGACCCCGTTTCCCGACGGGTTGATAGGTTAGCACAATCGCTTTTAACATATCGGTCATCACATATTGCGCTAATTTATTCACTCAATTTACACCCTCAAGATCGTACACCACTTCCTTCTTCTTTTCGCCATTCTTCTTCCCCACCGAGACCATATTCTACCATTCTTCTTTCCACACGGTCTCGCGTGCTTCTTATTTTCTTGCACCAACTATACCATTTCCACGATAAGATTTTTGAATGGTTGGTGCTAACTTTTGGCTTGTTGGTTGGAAGAATTAAAGTTAACCGCAATCAAGACGGTGTCGCTATGCAGCTAGCCGGTTGAGCACGGGTCGATCCACAGGGAGATGGATGTATGTCATTTCTTGTCTTAGACGAGTCAATAAAGAATGAGTATATGTTTGTTCAAGTCTAACCTATGTGTATTATTTGCAAGTATAAAGTTGTTAAGAAAAGATACGAAATTGTAAGCTAAAGAAATCCGTACTCAAAACCTTTGAGCCGAGTCTTGATCAATTGAAGCTAGAGCAATCGGCAACAACGTGGATTAGGGGATTTAAGCGCGGTATTCGTGGAATCCGGCTTATTTACCCTTGTCCTTCCGTTCTTGTCTCTTGCTTTCGCCTCCGGCCAAACCGAATGCAACCGGTCGCGGTTAGGAATCACCGTTACCTTGTTAGGGTAGGGTGCCTAACGGAGCGCTTGCGTATGGTTTGGGCGGAGTTCAATGGAAAATAACGGGAAAAGGAAATAAGAAAAGAAAATCTTAACTTACAATACCGTATTTATACTTAACAATGATAATTACAACCATTCACAAAAACGAACCAAAAAGAGAGAACAAAAAGAAAAGAACAAAGAAAAGAAAAGATTACAAGCAAGTAATTAAAGTGCATGGTAATAAATTGCAAGTAATTAAAGCAAGGTAATAAAAAGCAGGTAATAAATAAGCAATAAAAAGAACAAGAAAGTAATTACAAGAACATAGAACTCAAGACAAGCATGGGATCAATAGCCAACCTTTAAACTTGTAAGCTCAATCAAGAGCTTGCAAGATCAAGAGAAGGGTAAAGAACGCATGTGAAATGAAGCACTAATTCCATAAGAAAATACGACCCTTGAGATCAATAACAAACTCTTAACCTTTCAAGCTCAATGAAGAGGTTGAAAGATCAAGAGAAAGCAAGAATCTCAAGGGGAAGTTAAACAAAAGAGAATGATACAAAAGCCCTCATCTTCATTGATCTTCCACTCAAAAAGCTCTCACTACAATTTTCATGGAGAAAAGATGAAGAAGAAGAAGAAAAAGACTAAATCTTAACAAAAAGAAGAACAAAGAATGAACACCTAAAGCTTGGCAAGTTCTGGGGTATTTATAGGAGGTGAACTGAAAACCTAGGGCAACAATCTGCCTCAATATGAAGTCCCCAAACTGCCCCCAAAATACGACAGAGAGAGGACCCCACATGGCCGCGGATCCGCGGCCTAAGCCTGCTTAGGCCGCGGTTCCGCGGCCGTATAGGGGAGTTGGGTTGTGGGCTTTTGTGAGTTTCCCTGGTTTGTAGTCCTCTTCAGTGTGGTATAGTACTTTTCTCAGAAACTCTTCACAACTATTCCAGAATTTAGTAGAACAAAAGGTGATATGATGTGGATCTTTTGCCATGATTTTCTTGAGCTCCGCGTAGATTTCTTGGATCTTGTGTTGACATTGAGCTTTGTGCATGACATGACAATCGATTTGCCATCTTGTCCCTTAAACTGGTATGTGGCAACACACGGATAGAGAGCGGAGACCCGTATTTTATCTGTTGTTGGCAGTAATCCGGAATTTGTCGTACTTTTCCATGATATTCACTGTTCAGAGCCGAGAACCTGTATTCTGCAATTATGTAGCAAACACTGATCAAAAGCACCTGCCTATAAACACACGAGCGTAAGAATGGGTGGTATAAAATGCAATATTCTGGTATGAACACTTGTGCAAGGCCAAGCTTAAGTTTGGGGGAATCTTTGTATATATGTATATATATTTTTGTTTTCTTTTTCTATAAAAAAATAAATAAAAAAAAATTTCAAAACATTAAAAAATGAAAAAAAAAATTGTGAATAAATAAACAGGGGAGTGCCGATATTTTGACCCTCTTGGTTTAGCATGACAGTGAGGACACTGTCAAGTTCAAGTTTGGGGGTATGCTCGGTACGTCTTCTTCCTTCGCATTCATTCATTTGTATATATTTTTGCATTTGCATACTTATTTGAAAACCCATAAAAAATTGAAAAATTTCAAAAATTATAAAAATTAATGTATTCAATTTTGGCTAATTGACTTGAGTTTGACAAATAGGTTAACTGGCTAGGAACAACTAGATGTTAGACTTAGTGAATTAAAAACCCTAAAGATAACATTCCTTAAAGTTTAACGGTAGAAAGTATATGCCTTGTAGTTTATTTAGAAATAGGCAAATTTTGGGTTCACTTCTTGGGCTAAGTCGAAACGAAGTAAAGATATTGAAGTTTTTATTAGAGTATAAGTTTGAAAAATAATTCCTAGCTTAAGTCTAGATTCTGAAAATGTATACCCTACAACTTGCACAATCACGCATCTTGAAACTTGGAATAGTAGAAGAGACCTTGAAATGCTCTTGTCTAAAGTCCTTAGTACGATGAAAATAAAAGAAAAAAATGTGAATGAAGAATAAAAAAATGGACACTGGTTTTTTGTGATTACTTAAGGCTGCAAAAATAGAAAAATATTTAGCGAGGGTGCTTCATCACCTAGTGCCTTAGACCAACTGGTTTGGGAGTCACTGCTAAAGCCTTGGGTGTTGCAAAACTAGGAGGTACGCTTTAAAGTGCTAACGCATCTTGTAATCGGTTGTTGGTACCTCAAGAAGTATTAACAGTCGCATGAAGGATGTGTAAGCAAATTTCATTTAAAAATTCACTAATTAATAAGTGCTTTAGACAATGGACGAGAGTATGATTGCTTGATTTGAATTTCCAAGTGTAGGGGTGATCTATACACACACGTGGGGATATGTGATTGGAATTTAGATAAGAGAGAGGAATAAAAAATAGAACTTATATCTTTAATGGAGTTGATAGAAATTCCTAAGTCGAGATGGAATCCTTGAAGGAAAACTTAAGAGATGCCGAAAGCTAAGTAAATCTATAGGATATATATAATCTTAAGTTAAATAATAAGGAAGTGTGAAGAATGTGGGTGGACAATTTACAAGTATAAGATAATAGAATTCTTAGTTAGAAAACCTAATTGGAGAACAAAAGTTAATGGGCTGAATTGATAGGATTTTGTGGGTAGTATCCGCTGAAAACCCTCAGGAGACAACACTCCTCCTACTAGGGACACCTAGAGGTTTAACGGCTTGTTGCACGTGCTCAGTGCAATCGCGTTTCCCTGCGAAAGTGTGGTTAGGATTTTAGTGAATAAAAATAAGTTTGCTCGAGGACGAGCAAAAGATAAGTTTGGGGGTATTTGTTCACACCATAATATTGTATTATTATATTCCCCATTCTTATTCTTTTTATAAATAAACGGGTGCTTTTGACGCATGTCTGCTACATGTTACAGGTTACAGGTTCTTGAACAGGAAACAGTGAAAACGATGTAAAGACGATGAAACTATGGACTTTTGACCAACAAATGGGAGGATCTTAGTCAAGCCTACATCGAAAGACAGTTCACAATTAACAAGGCAACTCAAGGTCCAAAAATACAAAGCGGACGGTTAAAAATCCATTGCAAATTGTTCACTGAAGATCTGGAACCAACCTAGAAACCCAAATGGAAAAAGATATATATAAATAAGAAGCCCAAGCGAACAAGAAGCAGCCCACAAAACTTCACTCCTTGATCTCTCTAAAGGGCCGCGGAACCGCGGCCCAAGCCTGCCATTGCCGCGGTTCCGCGGCCATCTGGTGCACGTGCTTCGAGAAATTTTACCAAAAGTTGTTTGCGGCTCTGGAAAGATTTCCTAAGGGCTATTTTTGTAATTTCAGACATGCGAAACAAATGTAACCCTAGGGTTTCCTATTCTCTATAAATAGGAACTCTACTCATTGTAATTTCCTATGCCTCCTTTTATGAATAAAATTTAGTAATCTTTTGGAGAGCATCGGTGTTTCTTTTCCATTCAGAAATTCAGATCTGACAACCCTACATGGATGATTGGAGGGATACATCTGTAAGTAGTTTTATTTAATTGCTCTAGTTTAGATTTTAATTCCTTGCCTTAGATGTTAGCTTTGGGAAAGGCTTTTGAGAGATGAGATCTCTCATCCCTTTCTTACCCATCACATAGAATCTATAAGACTCCATGCATACATGCACATACCGCTCCCTACGACACTCTATCCCTCGAGGTAGCGGTGATACCGTAGTCTAAAGGCCCGGTTGTGATGTTTTCCATGGAGGTTAGGGTAAGGATTGATAAAGGAAGGACAAGAACCTAGAGGAAGGAACACCTTCCCGAACGGATCTAATCCATTTTATTGATAATTATCATAACTCCTCTTAGATCCTAATCTGGGTATAGAAAGCGTTGACATTTATTTACATTTCCAAACCATTCCTAAACCTAACGCTAGCAAGAATAGATCTAGATAATTAGTATAGATTAATTAGGTTTTTAGATTTAATAATTAATCCGAACACCCTTCGGAATTAACTCGTTAGAGCGAATCGGAAATTCACAACATCCCTGTGGACCGACCCGTATTCACCGGCTAGCTACCAAGCGACGCCGTTCTTGATTGCGGTTACAAATATTTTTGATCTATCTTTTAGAAAGCGTAAGCACGCTAAATCATTCCAATCAACACTCAGGTTCCATGATGTTGATGTGTCGTTGATGGACACATGTTGGTTGATTTTGGTAGTGATATGTATGCCCTAGAGGCCGTTATTGTATGATATAGTGGATGCTTGGACATATATATGGAGGAATTTCTTGCTCGACATGATAGTATGTTATCTGGTTTCCTTTATCTTAACATGTTCACTGGTATTATTTACCGTCTCTCTTATACATGTTGATATAGCGCTTAGAATGTTGGCTTGACTACCAGGACTATGATGCGGATCATACTACTGGGACCTGGGTAGTCCACAAGCATACCCTTCAATTGTTCCTAGTCGAAGGTATATCGAGACAGGGCATCGATACACCAAAGTAGACTAGTGTGTACGTTTCTTGACCCTGTATGGGCGATGGTTGATCCCATATCCATAGGTGTTTGACATCAAAGATTGTACACAGGTACTCATTAGAGAATGGGTACACCGAACAGGACTCGCCGAGAACTCCTAGTTTGTATTATACCTATCGTCAGATAGCAGTTCTCTGGTAACACTGGTAAAGGTTAGTCTGTAGACCCGAGATCTTCATAGAGTCTTGTGTGGCTCTCACTGTGTTTGATTTCCTCCTTACCACGGCTCAAAAGAGTCGTGCAAACAGGCGGATTTTGGGTACAGTCCCGAGTCACAGGGAGGCAATGAGCGATAGGAGGGGTTTTGTCTTTCCAGGTATTTGGAGTTAATGTTGCGCTATGCTCGATTTCCTATAACAGTAAGTCCCTGGTCAGGGCTATTAATGAGATTTACTGGTAAGTGTTATCAGTAGTTTCTCGAAGCGTTATGAGCCATACATTGGCATGACATATCAAGTTATTGGGGTTTGACGTTACCACCCCTAGACTCGATATGCGACATATCAGACGAAGAGACCGGATTATACTGTAAGTGTTACTTATAGGCTTCATGGGAGTTTGGACAAGCTTGCTTGTTGATCTTCTAATCGCTTAATACCTGGGTAGCCGTTACGTCCAGTTGGTACCGCTGACGGTTTGTGGGTGACTGATGTGATCATCATCTACTGCTGGCGTATTGACGAGTCTTTAGAGTCCCACACAGAAGTTTTCTGGTTCAAGCGAAACGAAGTATGGCACATATGTTGATATGTGCGTGGGCCTGATTAAATACGAGTATGTGATACCGTATTGTAATCTGACAGTTATTTGTTATCGGTTAGGTTATATATGATATAACCAGATTATCGAATCAAGTGTTGATTAGAAAATGTGATATACAGATAAATGATATTAGTCAGTTATATGTGATATAACCGGATTATTAAATTAAGTGTTGATTTAATAATTTGATATATATTATATTTGATATAATTATATATTAACTAATTTTATTAGCTCACTAATTATTCTTCATAATATATATATTAATATATATGATGTGTGTGTGTGTGTGTATATATATATTATATGAAGCATAGCATGAATTTTCTATTTTTGGAAAATAGAAAATGAGGTGTAAATGTGGAGATATTTTGAGCATGGTGTGAAGCATGGGCTTTATTATTTGTTTATTACTCTTGACTCACTATTCAAGCATGGTTGCAATTTCTTATTACATTTTGATTCCATGCTTGAATAAATGAGGAAATAGAGAGCCATTCTTCACTTCACTCTCACAATTCATTCTTGACTTGAGTTATTTTTCTTGAGCTCATAAGATGACTTCTAGCATTCTCCATTTTCTTCACCTCATGCTTCATGCTCTAAACCCTCACATGTGATGTGAATCATAGAGCTTAAAACCATAGTGAGCAATCAAAACCCCTACTTCACCATCCTACACTTCATTAGCACTATAGTGTAGCGTGTTTCCTTCACTAAAGAGTTTAGTGAAGAGGTAGCTTGGATTGGCAGACTTCGGGTGGATCATCTTCGACACGAAAATCATTGGAGGAACCTTGTTCAAACTTGAAGCGGAACCTAGTGGAGTCGTGTAAACTACAACCCGGAGCTTTAGAAGAGAAGGACACGTTCTACAAAGGTTGTAGCCTCTTTCCCTTCTCTTAGTTTTCCTATCATCACATAGTAAACCCTAATATTCTAGTTAAGATCTTGGTTAGTGTTCGTTAGCACCTGAAATTTTTGAAAATTGCATGTGTGATGCCCGTTTAAACCCCGTCGCGGTGCAAGCGTACACTTTCATGGCATCAGAGCCAAGATAGAACATTTGGGTAGGTCTTTATGATGTTAAAGTGTTCGATCGAATTTTTGAGACCCAGTTTTCTCTAGTTTCTGTCGATTTTTCAAAAGTTGGAATTTTGGTGATTAAAAATATGCAGAAAAATGTGCAGACTTTTTAATGGATCCCCAAGAAAATTCAAGCCCTAACTCCTCCAAAGAGCCGTGGAACAGCGGCCTAAACCTTTGTTTGGCCGCGGTTCCGCCGCACTTTTGGGGAGTTAAGGGATTATTTTTCTTGTGTTGATCCAATGTTATATTTGGCACTTTCTGGATGTTTTTAATGATGCTCAAGTTGTTGAGGTCTCTGGAATTTATGGGTGTTTGAGAAATCAATCGAAATGTTTGGCGCCGTATAGATGATGATGTATGTGATACAATTGTTAAAATTCGGAATAATTAGTTTTGTGAAAACTAGTTAGTATATTGTAAATCTAGCCGTTTAGTCTCATTTGATCTATTGTCATGGAGTTTTGATTCGGATCAAAACTCCGTCGCAATTGCGTATAGTACGTGATCACTTAGTCGGAAATCTTGTTGAATTATTCGATAGCTTATTGAAAAGAGTTTTCAATGTGAGACTAAAATGCAAGGTTTATAAGTTAGGCATGAAATTTGGAATATGAGATATTCCGGGTTTATGATGTCTAAGGAAATACGGATTCTAATTATTGTAGTTTTTCATTTCTTTTCTGCGACCGTAAGTGTAATATGTGGGGTATCCCAAATCTCGTTGCTATATGTCAACAGAATTTGGGATACGCGTATTTACTTATGTTGATGGCATGTGATGTTATGTGTTGTTGTGATATGTTTTATTGGATCGTCGTGATTAAATAGCCAGGGGTTTTGCGTGAAATGAGAGTTTTTCATTTTCATTCATGTAAAATCTGTATGTAATATTCTTTTATTAGGAGACTTCCGGGTTGAGGATGGTGTCACCATTGATATATATTATTTACTTTTCCGCATTAGGATAGACCCAAGGCGGGGTGTACAAGTATCCGGGTTCTAGAGTCCAGTGGGAGACCATCTCAAGGAGTTGAGACCGGGTTTCCTAACTCTAGAATTGGTAGGGTTGATAGCCGCTCTCGTAGGGGTCTATAGGATGTGGGTTTGGCTATTCATCACGACTTTGGAATCCGTGTTTTACATTACTGGCTAAATTTAAAACACAGACATCCTAGTATATCCAATATTTCATATGTTGACTTCTGCTGCTTAGTTCTGTGGTGTGTTCATATAACTGCGCGAGACGAATGCTTTATATATATGATATATAATAAACGTTGCTTATGTTTTGCACCCACGCTGGTCCAGCCCCCGCTCTGCCGTTAGTTAAGTAACCTAACGATGCATGACGAGGCCCCGTGGCGAATACGGATGACATAAGCGTACGCTCTATTTTCGTTTTATTTTTCTGTGATGTTTAGGAAAAATTAAATGATGGGACTTCATTAATGAGATTAATGAAAAGAAAAGAAACCTAAAGATGTTGTAGAATCAAAATTGTTTAAAAAGGTAGCTCTAGTTCTTGCTTTGCATAATGGTATTCCTTGATGAATATCCAGCACCTCATTCGATGAAGAAAGAGCCGATATCCCTTCACCAGAAGTGGCCTCTTTAGCAAATGCTATAACATACTCGGTTTTGTTTTTATAGATTCTCAATTTCTTGCTTTGCATAGTGGTATTCCTTGATGAATATCCAGCACATCATTCGATGAGGAAAGAGCCGAGATCACTTCACCGGGAGTGACCTCTTTAGCGAAACTAGCGAAAGCTATAAAAACACTCCTTTTCAAATCACTAGACTCTACAAATATCAAGTTCATTACGCTAAAGGTTTTCTTAAAAACCAACGTAGCCCTCCGTCATTTCAGATAAGTGCTATTTAGTATTCGTGTTGCGTTTGTTGACCTTGTCAAGACGTAGTGTGCGGTAGCTGATTAGTGCTTATCTGCCGCATATGATGCGATTGGATTAGGGTAGTCGTGCGGCCTTGTTGATCTTGTCAAGGGTCGTGCAGGTGGGTTTAATTCAATCAAGAAATGAACGGATTGAACTTGACTTACTGTTTATGGTTTTTTGACCTTGTCAAGGTCATAAATCGCATAGGGTAAAAACAATATTGGGAATTTCAAGTGTTGAAATTTGCAATGAGATTGCATACTTTCTATATGATAGTTGGATCCTGATACCCACTTCGAGTAAAAGTTACTCCTGGGAGAGTTTTGGACTTTACAATTAGCCGATTCATTAGGTGTCTAAGAAAGGTGTTAACAGGGTGATTCCCCTGCGGAAACAAGGTTATTTAATTAGTTCCATGCGAAATCATGGGGAGACTCCCTCGGAGTACCAATACATGCCTGGCCGAACGATTGGTGAACTTGTAAGGTGTAATTAATCCCGGCTAATCTTACCTTTTAGGGTTTGAAGGAATATTTGATAATAACAGTGGGAGCCATCCTGATTAGATAAAATAATAACCAATCTAATCTTGCAAAGAGCGCACGCAAAATGATTATCCTTCTCTCTCTCCTGGTAGCGACCAATGACATTCCTTAATCAAGATAATAATATGGATGTATTGACCAAACCCACTTATTATTCTGGGCTAGGTTCCGCTCTATCTTATGATTGTCATAAGTCTGAGCAAGGAATAGGGGAATATCCGGATTCCCACACCACCTAAACGAAGAATAAACATGTTGATACATCTTCTTCGGGTGTGTTCGTTACCAAGAACTGTTTCTCAGTTAACTCTACGTCATGGGTATTGGAAACCGGATCAGGATCCCACGTATGTAATTTTTTACAAGGGCTAAAGAGAGGTAGAGAACTGGAAAAGGGTGATATGTCTCTAGTAGTAGGGAATGGTGCAATTGTTGCAGCCAAATCAGTTGGCGAATATCACATTGTGTTACCAACTGGTAAGACAATGATTCTGAGCGATTGTTATTTCATACCAAAAATATTGTAAATGATTTCCTAAATCAAGTGTTGATTGGGTATGGTATATTGTATAACATTATATACGTTCTAAATCACAAAACAATTCTAAGTATACAGAACACACACAAGAGGAACAGTTCAGAAATGAACGAAGTCCTCTTGTGGTATTGTAGACTAGGTCATATCAATGTGACAAGACTGGCTAAGTTGCATAAGGATGGATATTTGAATCCGTTCGAATTTACATCTTATGAAACTTGCCAGTCATATCTCAAAGGCACAATGACCAAATCTCCGTTTAATGGACACAGAGAAAGAGCTACTGAACTCTTAGACAGATACACAGTGATGTATGCGGTCCTATGTCTACACATACCAGGAATGGTTCCTCGTACTTTATTACATTGACCGATGATCTCTCAAGATACAGACATGTGTTCCTGTTGAAACAAAAATCTGAATCTTTTGAGAAATTCAAGGAATATAAGTACGAAGTTGAGAACCAGACGGGTAAAAGTATTAAAATCCTTCGATATGATCGGGGAGGAGAATACTTGAGCTCGGAATTCAGATACCACTTAAAAGAGAATGGGATTCTCTCTCAGCTTACTCCTCCGTATACACCACAACACAATGGAGTTTCGGAGCGGAGGAATCGCACCCTATTAGATATGGTTCGCTCTATGATGAGTAATGCTGAGTTGCTTATTTCCTTTTGGGGATATGCACTTGAGATAGCCGCATACCTATTGAATAGAGTTCCGACAAAATCCGCTGCCTACCACTCCATATGAGATATGGAATGGGAAGAGACCATCTCTTAAACGTGTTAAGATATGGGGTTGTCCGGCCTATGTTAAAAAGCAAAATCCGGACAAGCTCGAGGCAAGGTCAGTTCTGTGCAAATTTGTAGGATTTCCCAAACATTCGCGAGGGTATATCTTCTACCATACTGAGGAAAAAAAATGTGTTTGTTTCTCAACATGCCACCTTTTTAGAAAAAAAATTCTTGTCAAAGAGATTAGTGGTGATGAGGTAGAACTGGAAGAAATTCCAGCAACACAAACCATTACTGACGATTTGGTGGAACCGGAGGATTCAATAGTCCCCAACGAACCCCAGCCACTCCGCAGATCTTGTAGGGTTTCTCATCCACCTGAAAGATACTATGGTTTTCTCATAGACGGTAGGAGCGAGGATTTCATCATGGAAGATGATGACCCAACTAGTTTCGAGCAGGCCATCATAAGTGGAGACTATGTGAAATGGCTGGATGCTATGTGATCTGAGATGAAATCCATGTACCCAACAAAGTATGGACATTGAAAGTTGCTCGTAAAGGGGTAAAACCCATCAGAATCAAGTGGATCTTGAGAAGATATTTGGTGTAGATGGAAAAGTTGAGTCTTTCAAAGCTAGACTTGTATCAAAAGGTTTTCGTCAACGACCTGGTGTCGACTATGATGAAACCTTTTCTCCAGTGGCTATGCTTAAGTCCATCAGGATCCTACTTGCCATTGTTGCATACCATAATTACGAAATCTGGCAGATTGCACGTCAAGACCGCTTTTATAAATGGTGATTTAGAAGAGAGCGTGTACCTGACACAGCCAGAGGGTTTCGTAGACAGTGGGAGCAATGAAAGCGTGTGCAAGCTGCTTAAATCAATTTATGGATTAAAACAGGCATTGCGGAGATAGAACATCTGTTTTGATGAAGCTATCAAAGAGTTTGACTTCATCAAAAATGTAAATGAACCATGTATATACAAGTAGCTGGTAGAGAGTAAGGTTGTCTTCCTCGTATTGTACGTGGATGGCATACTCTTGATAGGAAACGTTGTTCCTATACTACACTCGGTCAAGCTCTTATTATCACACAAGTTCTTCATGAAAGATCTAAGTGATGCCTCTTACATCCTGGGGATATAGATCTGTAGAGATAGATCTAGACGGGTGTTGGGATTGTCCTAATCCAGGTACATTAACACCATACTAAAGAGGTTTAGTATGAAAGATTCTGAGCATGGTAATATACCCGCTTGTTCAGGAATTACTCTCTCCAAAGAGATGTATCCCAAGACTGATTTGGAGAGGGCTCGCATGCAAGGGATACCCTATGCTTCGGCAGTCGGGTCAATCATGTATGTGATGTTGTGTAACAGACCGGATATAGCTTACTCACTAGGTGTAGTGAGTAGGTACCAATCAAATCCATGGGAGAAATAATGGATATCTTTGAAGAACATTCTTAAGTACTTGAGAAGCACTAAAGAGATGTTCTTGGTGTATGGTAACGATGAACTCCAGGTGGAGTCCTTTACCAATTCGAGCTTCCAGAGTGATAAAGGATGACTGTAAGTCGGTCTCGGGTTTTGTATTCACCCTCAGTGGAGAGACGGTATGTTGGAAAGGTTCCAAGCTATATACCGTAGCAAACTCGATGATGAAGGCTGAATACATCGCTACCAACGATGCTGCCACAGAGGCTGTCTGAATGAAGAAGTTCATGAGATGAACTTGGTGTGGTTCCTACCATTGAGCATCCAATACCTGTGTATTGTGATAACAATAGAGCTGTGGCTTTGTCCAAGGAACCCCGGTCCCATCAGCGATCCAGACATATTCTTAGGCGGTATCACCTGATCAGGGAGATAGTTGATCTCCGAGAGATCGAGGTCAGGAGAGTTGATACAGAGGGTAACACAGCGGATCCACTCACCAAGGCCCTCCCCCAGATGCTAATCGAAAGACTTTTTAGGATGTTAGGTATGAGATATTACAACAACTGGCCTTAGTGCAAGTGTGAGATTATTAGTGATATGTATGCCCTAGAGGCCATTATTGTATGATATAGTGGATGCTTGGACATATATATGGAGGACTTTCTTTCTCGACATGATAGTATGCTATCTGGTTTTCTTTATCTTAACATGTTCACTGGTATTATTATACCGTCTCTCATATACATATTGATAAAGCCCTTAGGATGTTGGCTTGACTACCAGGACTATGATGCGGATCATAATACTGGGACCTGGGTATTCCACAAGCACATCCTTCAATTGTTCCTAATTAAGAGTATATCGAAACAGGGCATCGATACAACAGAGTAGACTATTGTGTACGTTTCTTGACCCTGTATGAGGTGATGGTTGATCCTATATCCATTGGTGTTTGACATCAAAGATTGTACACAGGTGCTCATTAGAGAATAGGTACACCGAACAGGACTCGCCGAGAACTCCTAGTTGGTATTATACCTATCTTCAGATAGCAGTTCTCTGGTGACACTGGTACAGGTTAGTCTGTAGACCCGAGATCTTCATAGAGCCTTGTATGGCTCCCACTGTGCTTTGATTTCCTCCCTACCAGGGCTCAAAGGAGTTGTGCAAACAGGTGGATTTTGGGTACAGTCCCGAGTTGGATGGAGGAAATGAGTGATAGGAGGGGTTTCGTCTCTCCCGGTATTGGGAGTTGATGTTGCGCTATACTCGATTAGCTATAACAGTAAGTCCCTGGCCAGGGCTGTTGATGAGATTTACTGGTAAGTGTTATCAGTAGTTTCTCGAACCGTTACGAGCTATACATCGGCATGACTTATCAAGTTATTGGGGTCTGACGTTACCACCCCTAGACTCGATATGCGACATATCAGAAGAAGAGACCGGACTGTATGGTAAGTGTTACTTATAGGCTTCATAGGAGTTTGGACAAGCTTGCTTGTTGATCTTCTAATCACTTAATACATGGGTAGCCGTTACGTCCAGTTAGTACCGCTGACGGCTTATGGGTGACTGATATGATCATCACATACTGTTGGCGTATTGATGAGTCTTTAGAGTCCCACACAGAAGTTTTCAGGTTCAAGCGAAACGAAGTAGGGCACATATGCTGATATGTGTGTGGGCCTGATTAAATACGAGTATGTGATACCGTATTGTAACCTGGCAGTTATTTGTTATCGGTTAGGTTATATGTGATATAACCAGATTATCGAATCATGTTTTGATTAAATAATGTGATATACAAATAAATGGTATTAGTTTGTTATATGTGATATAACCAGATTATTAAATCAAGTGTTGATTTAATAATTTGATATATATTATATTTGATATAATTATATATTAACTAATTTTATTAGCTCACTAATTATTCTTCATAATATATATATTAATATATATATGAAGCATGGCATGAATTTTCTATTTTTAGAAAATAGAAAATGAGGTGTAAATGGGGAGATATTTTGAGCATGGTGTGAAGCATGGGCTTTATTATTTGTTTATTACTCTTGACTCACTATTCAAGCATGGTTGCAATTTCTTATTATATTTTGATTCCATACTTGAATAAGTGAGGAAAGAGAGAGCCATTCTTCACTTCACTCTCACAATTTATTCTTGACTTGAGTTATTTTTCTTGAGCTCCTTCTTGAGCTCATGAAATGAGTTCTAGCATTCTCCATTTTCTTCACCTCATGATTCAAGCTCTAAACCCTCACATGTGATGTGAATCATAGAGCTTGAAACCCTAGTGAGCATGCAAAACCCCTACTTCACCATCCTACACTTCATTAGCACTCTAGTGTATTATGTTTCCTTCACTAAAGAATTTAGTGAAGAGGTAACTTGGATTGGCGGACTTCGGGTGGATCATCTTCGGCATGAAGATCATCGGAGAAACCTTTTACAAACTTGAAGTGGAGCCTAGTGGAGTCGCGTGGACTACACCCCGGATCTTTAGAAGAGAAGGACATGGTCTACAAAGGTTGTTGACATCTTTCCTTCTCTTATTTTTTTGATACCATCATAGGAAACCCTAAACTTCTAGTTAAGATCTTGGTTAGTGTTCGTTAGCACCCAAAAATTTTTAAATTGCATGTGTGATACTCGTTTAAACACCATAACGGTGATAGCGTACACTTTCAGATTTCCTCATACATACATGTACATGATTCAAATGATTTGATTTTACATGTTGTCATTGGCATTGATTATATTGTTGATATATATGCATACATGGACACCCTTGATATCATAGTATTACCTTCATGATACAGTTTGACCTAGGAATCACTGTTTATTCAAGTTCTACCTGCTGATGTTTTCTACTCATGAGTTGGCAACTCACCCCCGTTGTGCCACAGTTTTCTTGGAGGTTTGACCACTTGGATCAGTAGCGGTATCGCTGACACACGGCTTGCATTCAAGGTGTTTTGCTATGGTAGGTGGGACACACATTGGATCGTGCCTACTCTTGTACTTATTATTCCTATTGTATCTAGATAAACTCCATCAATCAAAAACTAGATTTGTATATTGGTAGACCTATAAAGACTTGTGTTGCGAGACTTAGAGCGATGGATGTATGTTCGCTATTTGAGGTTTTTGATATCTTGCTTTATTATTATTCTTTCTGTGTTTGATCTTCGCTATTGGGCATCGTATATTTACTGTTTATTTCATGGTTGTGTTTCCGTCGATTGGCGAAGAGCTAGCTCCCGCTTGGGGATGCCTATATATATTGCATGTATGTGGTTTTGGATCAAATATATAAGGGAGGTGCTGCCCAAATTTTTAAAGGACGAAAAATGTATTCAACTAGTCTGTAATTCACTTGCATCTTCATATATAATTATTTATGCATTTAAAGAAAACCTGATTTCATTATACTTTTATTTCAAAACTGCACCTCCACTATTTTCCGCAAAAAGGTTTAGATTTCTTGTCTTTGGCTTACTTGAATTATATTACGCCTTTAGACGTTGCGTGATTTAAGTGCCGGTCACGAGCTAAATTTCAGGTCATGACAAATTTGGTATCAGAGCGTTAGGTTTAACCTTGGTTCAAGTTTAGTCTTGACCTTACGGAACTTAGACTTGACTGAGGGGGTATTAGACCCGAACTTTCATCGCGTAGGTTGACCTTAGTTGATGGAGTAGGTAGCTTGAGTAGAGTGACATACCGTTTGTATGTTCTGCGTCATACTTACGACACGCTGCTCTGCTTAAGTGAACTTAGGATGTGCATTCTTGACATCCGCGCTTCTATTCGTTCCTATGATCATACTTCCGTTGATTCCATTCTTTCCTATGATCATATATCCATTTCGGACCTATTAATTCATTTCGTTCCTTCGATCTATCTTCATCGATACCTGCATGAGGTTCATGTCACCAGGGTGTTGAGCACAGAGAAAGCTGCTGCTAGAGATGCGGTCAGAGCGAGTTCGTCACGGACGAGGGCTGACCATGATGTTTTCTGGTGACATAGGAACATATCGGTATAGTATTTGTGTTGAGATCTCTCGTTGAGATGAGTGTCCAGATTTTCACCGGATGATCGGGCCATTGATATCGACTGCTATATTGAGAGGACTGTTGATGTACAGCCTACCCAGATGTCACGATGTTGTCTACCATAGAGACAGATGACCCAGCTGGTTGCTGAGATTTGACGGGATGTCACCTCCAGAGTTTTTAGAGCTGAAACCACTGGAGCTTCCAAACAGAGGTGTGACAGAAGACCGCTAGTCCATCTTGAATGGAGTGACCAAGATGATTCGTCTGATTTGATGCACTGACGCAGGCTCAGTTGAATTGAAGAATTCGAGTTTGGAGGATCTTACTCAGATCTAGAGTAAATCGATCAAAAGAGGAGATTGTTCATTGGATTCTCCGATGCGAGATCAGTAAGTTGACCAACTTTAGATAGAAGGACCTCACCCAGATGCGTGGTAAGTTGATTGAGAACGGACGAATGAAGCATATTCCTCTAATGATTTGGACGAGTTCCCGAGGACGTGTTTGGCTAGATATCTTCCATAGAGTGTTGAAGATACCCAAGTTCGTATTTTGAGTCCTTGCGAGAGACTCCGAATTGACTGTAGCCACGAACGAATTGCCGTACGAAAAAAGCAAGAGATGTCATTGAAGTAGATGATAATGACGATGAGTGGAACAATAGGTTCGTGCGAGATATTAACGAACTGTTGTTACTACCCGATGATGCCAGAGGAGTGATATGTATGCAGATGCGTTGGATAGGGCCAATTTCCATAGGAAAAGTCGTGCTGAGGACACAGCTATCCGGTTATGAGAAAATGATTAAGTAAAGAGTGCCAACCTCCGTATAGTTCGGCTTAGGTGAGATCGGAAGAGACCTAAGCAGGTTCTTCTAGGATACCATAGCGATAAAGACTTGCACCCAAGATTAGTTGTATCGCGCGTATTCAGAGGGCCAGATACCGTCATCAATAACGTGTAGTTTGCGAGTGGTCATGTTAATTGGCCAAGAGATGATCAGAGGAGCGCCAGAGCGAAACTGTTCCATTATTATACTTAACCGGGCATATGAGCAGGAAGATTAAGGGATTGTGATCCACAGGGAAAAACAGGAACCAGAGACAGATAATGCCAGACCGTGAGCAGGGGGCAAGTGGATGTTCTTACTTTGCCAGCTTTGGACGCACCGGCTTTTTCCAACATTGAAGGAGGTGTAACTTAATATCATTTATTGCGATTTGCGTTTTGTGATCCGAGTATCACACTTTTATCACTTGGATTTGGGTTTCGATGATTGAGATTCATGATATTATTTTCGTGAACCATGGCTGCACCTACTGGATATTTCCATTTGTGCACAGTATTGCACTTGATTTATGTATTATACACCATTACGTTGGTTTATAATTTGTGCATATCTATTGCACTTGATATCGATTTTGTACCTTGGCTGCACATGTTTATGATTTCGTGGATTTCGATAATGTATATTTCGATTTCGTGCATGTTGTATTCACTTGATTTTGACTTATGCACTCGGTATAGCTCACATGTGCTTACAGTGCATTGATACGTGTTTTGTGCACATAGTTGCACACGTTTATGATTTTATACACCTTGGCATGCTCGATGTTGTTTTTGTGCGTTTTTGGTACATTGACGAGTAGTCGGGCATCTAGCGCACCTGATATTTGTTTTCATGCAATTGTTGCACTAGATTTATATTTCGTGCATTTACTGCACTGGATATTTTGTGCGGACCTGACGCACTTGATTTAGATTTTCCCGCACATTGGGCGCATGGAATGTGATTTTGTGCACACGGGATGCACTTGATTGAGGTTTTTATTCGTGCATATTAGTGCACTTGATTGAGATTTTCGTGCACTCTAGATGCATTTGATGTTGTTGTCATGCACACCAGTTGCACTTGACAGATGCTTTCGTGCATGCCCGTTGCACTTAGTTTTGCTTTTGTGCACATTCGTGGCACCTGTATTTGACTAGGTTTTCCGTGCGCACCAGATGTACGTGATGTTGGATACACCTTTTGAGGCTGATTTTAGCCCTTGAGTATTATATTTTGATGCTGGGTACTATATTATATAGTAGCCGAGCAGGACTGGTCCGAGTACAGTACCTGAGTATTTTTGCATGCATCAGTAATTACCGATAGGTTTTCAAAAAGGAACTATAGTCTCACTATTTTTCTACATGCCGAGGAGTGGCACGAACTTTTCTAAAAGAAAACCTTCCGGGATATTTCAAAAAGGCGGGACATATATTTTGAGCAAAACACACACACACACACACAAACACACACACACACACACACACACACACACACACACATATATATATATATATATATTTCCTTATAAATAAGCGTCCGCCACTTGTACCGTGAGTTACGCATCGCACGGAGATTTGGAAAAGATTTTGCGTGTATTTATTGAGTTTTTAGTGGATTTTACAAGGATGTGTACTATATACGTATTATAGTATTTGACTAGAGTACATTGGATTTCAGCAGTGGATTTTGAGATTTGTATTTCCATTTTAACTCCAGTGATTGCGTGACGCTTTACGGAGTTCGATTTTTAGTTTCGCATTCGTTTTCATACGCACTCGATGCGCTGTGGTATTTCTGTGTATTCCGTGATTTCGGAGCCTCGTTGATTTGAACTAATTATTGAAATATTTTAGTATTTGGGGGTTTAAATTTAAATTCGGTGACCGAATTTATTTAAAGGGGGAAGATTGTAACATTTCAGGAAAATAAAATATTATTTTCGGAATTTAAATAAATAAAATAATAAATTTCATGAATACTATAAAGATATAGAAATTTGGTTTTAATGAAGCGTTATGGTTATATACTTATTGATTTGGAAAATTTATATGAATTATTAATTATGAAAGTATTATTTAATTTAGACATTTTATAAGTATTATACATTTAATTTCATACAAGTTTAATACTAAATTTAATTAATATCTTACTAATCATGCGTTAATCTTGATCTTGTTTATGACATGCAACACTTGTTGCATTATTTTGAAACATGC
This sequence comes from Agapanthus africanus, assembly GCA_030015575.1. Lineage (NCBI taxonomy): Eukaryota > Viridiplantae > Streptophyta > Magnoliopsida > Asparagales > Amaryllidaceae > Agapanthus > Agapanthus africanus. The sequence continues at coordinate 682,114,591 of JASDDO010000031.1, read as the reverse complement.
TTCATTTCATTTGCATGGTTATTGTTTTGTTTTAAATTGGAAAAGAAAAAGAAAAGATAAAAGAAAAGAATAGAATATGTGACATGGAAGAGGGGACAAATGGGTATGGTATGAGAGAGAGAGAGTGAGAAAATTCTAGTAGCAAGCCATCACTTTAATTCTTTCCTCTTTCATCATTCTCCCCTTCATTTTCTTCTCCTCCTTCATCTCCCTCTACCTCCACCTCCTCTATCCCCAAGGCCACCCTCAAAACCACCACCAAGCTTCATACCCCCTTCACAAAAATGGTGCACAAGCTCACTACAAACCCTATAGATCAATCAAGTCAAGATTTTGAACACTTTGGGCAACCCAAGAATTTTCTTGAGTTGCCAAATGTGGTATATTTCTACATTTTTAGTCTAGTTTTTAGTGTTTCTTATATCCTAGTATAGTTTAGAGTTAATATACTGTGGTTTAGTAGTGTTTGAATATTCCAAGAGAGAGTTAGGGAGGATACCGACCGGAGTCGTGAGATAGATATGAGGGCCGATCAGAGGATGCGGCGCCTGAGATAAGAGGATTACGTGTCGATATTGGACACGGGTTTTTATGATGTTTCGAGTGTCGATGTTGGACACTCAGATTCCATGATGTTGATGTGTCGTTGATGGACACATATTGGTTGATTTCTTCATACATACAGGCACGTGATTCAAATGATTTGATTTTACATGTTGTCATTAGCATTAATTATTTTGTTGATATATATGCATACATGGACACCCTAGATATCATAGTATTACCTTCATGATACAGTTTGACCTAGGAATCGCTGTTTATTCGATTTCTACCTGCTGATGTTTTCTACTCACGAGTTGGAAACTCACCCCCTTTTTTCCACAGTTTGACTGCTTGAATCAGTAGCGGTATCGCTGGCACACAACTTGCATTCAGGGTATTTTGCTATGGTAAGTGGGACACACATTGGATTGTGCCCACTCTTGTACTTATTATCCCTATTGTATCTAGATAAACTCCATCAATCAGAAATTAAATTTGTATATTAGTAGACGTAGAAAGACTTGTGTTGCGAGACTTAGAGCGATAGGTGTATGTTTTCTATTTGAGTTTTTTTGATGTATTGCTTTATTATTATTCTTTCTGTGTTTGACCTTCGTCGTTAGGCGTCGTATATTTACTATTTATTTCGTAGTTTTGTTTCCGCCGATTGGCGAAGAGCTAGCTCCCGCTTGGGAATGCTTATATATATTGCATGTATGTGGTTTTGGATCAAATATACAAGGGAGATGCTGCTTAAATTATTAAAGGACGAAAAATGTTTTCAACTAGTATGTGTGGGGTGTTTTCGTCACCCTATTGAGATGGGAATACGCGCGCTTGTCAGGCGTACTACAGATTCCCCCTGTCTAGGGTAGGCGGGGGTTTATTGATTGTGGGGATCCGAATCTCCGGCAGCCGTGAACTAAGCTGTCGTTAATTACCCCTCGCCTTTGGAGCGAGAGAACCTCCGATTGACGGGTCAAAAAGGTCATGCGAACTCAATGTGCAGTGTTGTGTTTTGGAGGGGAATTTGATATATCAGGGACCCCGCAGAGTTTTTACGGGGGTCCCGCTATCCGGATAGCGGGCTGGGGGTCAAGGGGGCTAGCAGCCTCCTTGCGGGGTGCGATGCAGCGCCCCGTTAGAAATATTTTCTAAGGGGGATAGTATGTGTGTGTGTGTGTAAAGGGAAAGGGCATCCAAAGAACGCATGGGAAAAGGCGCCGGCGCCTCACATGCATGGCACGCGGGCGCTGGGCGCAAGGTGCCAGCGCCTCATGTGCCTGGAACGCGGGGGCTGGGCGCAAGGCGTCAGCACCTCACGTTCCTGGCACGCGGGCGATGGGCGCATGGCGCCAGCGCCTCACGTGCCTGGCACACGGGCGCTGGGGACAAGGCGCCAGCGGAAAATAGGGGGAGCTCTGCCCCCCCATACCGGGAGTTGTACTCCTATTGGAGTTAAACTCCTTAAAAAAAGATGTATTATTATTGTTTGTTTATTTTTATGGAGTTGAACTCCCAGAAATTTTGATTAGTGGAGTTAAAATCCAGGGAATCTTTGTAAATGCTCAAGGGGGCCATTTTCTTCTCCCTTGAGTCTTGGATCTTTCCCGAAATGGGATCTTTGGAGATAGGTCTCCTTCCTCCTCTTTTGTTGGCCGGATCATGGAGAACAAGAGGGGTGAGATTTTAAAAATCTCTCCTTTTTAAGATCTGATAAAAGATCCGAGCTCCCTTTTGTGGGTTTTGTGGTGGAAAACTATTTATTTTTGGGAGAGGAAGTGTTAAACTCTTGATTTAATTCAAAAAAAGGAGAAGGTTTAGAACCTTGAGGAAGGAGAAGGAGGCACAAAAACCCTAGAGTTTTAGAGAATGAAAAGTTCCTTTTATTTCATTATCATGTTGCCTTATATAGGCTTACAAAATTACACATAGCCCCTTGGGCTTTACAAAATGGCATTTTGCCCATCCCATGTCTCATGTGCTCATTTCTTTTGCACATAAGCCATGGGCTTTACATAAATTTGGTTTTATGCTCATTTTCTTACATTCATACATAAAAAATTACATCAAAATTATTTATTACATGATTTTTTATTTCGGCATGGGGGAGGCCGGCCGCGGGGCTCGACTTGGGCATGGGCCCACTTGCTTGGGCTTGGGCCCGCTTACTTGGGGTTGACCCTGACTTTGACCCGGTCAACTGGGGTGCAAATTTTGACCCCAACAAAGTGCCCCCATCAATAAATGCACACAGCGCATATTAGTTGTGTGCATGAAATTGATGGATCGTCTTTCACGTGGAGGCGCCTTGATTTGGTTCCCGCTTTTTGGAAAGCTGGAACTGCCCTTTTTACAACATGGACGGTCGATGCTTGACGTGTCTCCGGGGCGGAGTGTCGGTGTATGACGTGTCCCCAAGGCGGAGTGTCTGTATGTGACGTTTCCCCGGCACGCAGTGTCGCTGGTCGACTTATCCCCGAGGCAGAGTGTCTGTGTTGGACGTTTCCCTGAGACGGAGTGTCTGTTTGTGACGTTTTTCCGGCACGGAGTGTCGCTGGTCGACTTGTCCCCGAGACAGAGTGTCTATGTTGGAAGTTTCCCCGAGACGGAGTGTCTGTTTGTGACGTTTCCCCGGCACGGAATGTAGCTGGTCGACTTGTCCCCGAGGCGGAGTGTCTGTTTGAGGTTTCCCCGGCACGGAGTGTCGGTGTAGGATGTTTCCCCGAGATGGAGTGTCTGTTTGTGACGTTTCCCCGAGATGGAGTGTCTGTATGTGACGTTTCCCCAGTACGGAGTGTCACTAGTCGACTTGTCCTCGAGGCGGAGTGTCTGTTTGACGTTTCCCGGGCATGGAGTGTCGCTGGTCGACGTTTCCCTAGCATGGAGTGTCGCTGGTCGACGTTTCCCCAGCATGGACTGTCGCTGGTTGACTTATCCCCGGCACGGAGTGTCTGTGTTGGAAGTTTCCCTGGCATGGAGTGTCTCTTTGACGTTTCTCCGGTACGGAGTGTCTCTTTGTTTGACGCAGAGGTCGATGTTGGAATTGGTTGGTTTGATTTCATTTGACTTTTGCCTTATTCAGCAGGACTTTTGAATTTGAGAGGAATTTGTAATTTGTTTAGCATCAGTATTGCTGCACTGGAATAATGCCAGGAGCAACTCATCATTTGCCCTGGGAGGAATTGAGATTTTGGTTTTGGTTTGGCATCAGCATCGCTACACTGGAATGTGGTACTATGAGCGAATCATCATTTTCCATGAGGAGGATTTCCCATGTTCCCAGTTTAATGACTTAAGGGTCATCTGTTCCTAGTTTAACGACTTAGGGGTCATCTGTTCCCATTTTAAAGACTTAGGGGTCTTCTATTCCCAGTTTAACGACTTAGGGGTCATCTGTTCCCATTTAACGAATTAAAGGTCGTCTGTTCCCAGTTTAAAGACTTAGGGGTCTAATGGATCGGAAGTTTGGAATTTTGGGGTTAGGATCAGCATCAGCGTTGCTAACACTGAAGCACAGATGTCTGGAGCAATTCATCATTTGTCGTTCCCTGTTGGGGAGCAATGGCTTAGGAGACAGGTTTAGGTCCCTATCACCTAAAACTTTTCAATTTTTTGAGCCGTAAGGGTCCCATAAAAGCATTTTCTTCCTACTAGTCGAAAGGATCTCGTAGGTGTACTTTCTCCTTAGGAGTCGTGGGACCCCCAAGTGTGTTTTTCCTTCATGAGTCGTAAGGATCCCACGAAGGTGTTTTCTTACGAATCGTGAGTATCCCGTATGGGTCTTCCCAAATGGAGCATAATTCCAAGGGCGGAGACCGGCCGCTGGACGGGTTATTGCAGCGGGGCATGTGTATGATGAGAATTATTTAATCTCGTGGATTGTATACGGTAGTCAACTTGGGGATCAACCGTAGGGCTGGGAGAATTTTGGAAAATTGGATTTTGGTTGGCGTCTGCATCGCTGCACTGGAATTTGGTATCAGGAGCGACTCATCATTCATCGTTGGGACATACAGGGATTTGAAAATTTGAATTTGGATGGCGTCTGCATCGCTGCACTGGAATATGGTGCCAGGAGCGACTCATCATTCGCCACTTGGGCATTTGGATTTTGGTCGCCGTCTGCATCGCTGCACTGGAATATGGTACTAGGAATGACTCATCATTCGCCGTTGGGGCATCCAGGGATTTGAAAATTTGAATTTGGTTAGCGTCTGCATCGCTGCACTGGAATATGGTACCAGGAGCGACTCAACGTTCTCCGTTTATTTTTTTATTTCTTATTTTTTTTTATTTTTATTTTTTTTACCGCGATTGTTCTATCATTTCAGCTTTTCTTATCGTGAAGGTCACGATTGCCCTATCATTTCAGCTATTTATTCGCGGTTGCCCCATCATTTCGGATTTATTTTTCATCTTTATTTTACTCGCTGATTTTTATTGCGAGTTGCCCCATCATTTCGGCTTTTCTTTTTTTTCTTTCTTTTTATTTACACATTTTTTTATTTACACATTTTTTACATTCCCAGTTTAACGACATAGAGGTCGATTGTTCCCAGTTTAACGACATGGTGGTAGTATGCTCCCAATTTAATGATACGGTGGTCAGTTGTTTGCTTATCCCAGCTCCTCGAAGTTTGAACTTGGCGGAGCTGTGTTGATGACCATAGCTTTATGGCTTGCCGGTGCATCCGAGGACCATGAGGTTTTCCCACGCTTGTATTGGTTCTCCATCCAATCTTTGAAAACATAGCAGTCTTCAATGGTATGACTTACCATTCTATGATATGGGCAATATATGGGATTGCCGGTCATGTTCATTGTTCCCCTCCGAAAGACGGAGATGCGACCGCGTAGGTCCATCTTGCCTGAATTTCGGGGCAGATGCTAATTGGTGCTATCCGTCCACCTCTCCGAAAATGCCAAATTGATTTATGGCACCGTGTATCGAAGGTTTAAACGGATGAGGCCGATGTAGCAGACTTCGTCAGATTCCCCCTCGTTTGAGGGGTTTTTGATGGTGGGGACGCTCTTCCTTGTAGGCGCAAGCTCCTGCAGTTAATTACGCTACCGCATCGTAGTAACAACTTTCTCCTTCTCCATATGGTCACTTCGTGTCGTGGGTGTTTGTTTTGTGTTTGGTTGCCCGTGGATTGTATACGGAGACTAAGTTATGTTGTCGCCTGTAGGGCGTAGACTAGTCCAAATCCGTATCTTTCTTAGATTTGGGTTTGGGGGGTTGTGTTTAAGGATACGTTAACCTTATTTGGGGCTAAGATCAACTTAAACGTTTGTCAAGGACACGTTAGTCTAATTCTAGACTAAGATCAACTTAACGGGGTCGTTTAGATCCAACAAAAGAGCAATTGGGCTCTATTATTTAGTTTAATTACATTGCGGTCGATAATTAGTTTAAGGACATTACGGCCCATCGTTAGTTTTAAGACATCGCGGTCAAGGTTAAGGACATCATAGTCCGTGAGCTTAAGGACCTCACAGTCCGGTGTTAGTTTTAAGACATCACGGTCGAGGTTAAGGACATCATAGTCCGTGGATTTAAGGACTCCACAGTCTGACGTTAGTTTTAAGACATCACGGTCGAGATTAAGGACATCATAGTCCGTGGATTTAGGGACTCCACAGTCCAACATTAGTTTTAAGACATCACGGTCAAGGTTAAGGACATCGTAGTCCGTGGATTTAAGAACTCCACAGTCCGATATTAGTTTTAAGACATCACGGTCAAGGTTAAGGACATCATAGTCCATGAGTTTAAGAACCCCACAGTCCGTAGTAATATGTGGTTGTTGGGACCCGTCACCTCTCTGACGACGTTGAAGGATTACAACGACAGATATCAGAGGAGTAAAGAGATGTACCCTCGAACCGGGTGTAAATTGATTGGAAGAGCAGATGAGCTCAGTTCAATTTAAATTGAGGACTTATGGCCAGAATTGGGCTAAGTCCAGTTAAAAATGTTTAACATTTTATTTAAGTTCTGCCTGTTCGGCCTTTGTTTGGGCTCTGCCCTTTTAATTGGGCTCTGACACTTCGTCTAGAATTAAATGCATAGCATTTATTAGAACAAGGTATGTTCTGACAGCGCGCCACGTGGCGCGTCAGGCGCTTTGCGCCAATTAAAGAGCGCATTGCGCTAGTGCACATAAGGGTGACACGTGTCGCTTAGCGCTAAGCACTGGTTTGTTAGCCTACTGTGCTTTATGAGTGCGCTGCGCCAGTTTATGGGTGCGCTAGTGAGTGACACGTGGCGCGCTTAGGCACTGTGCGCCAACCGAAGAGCACAGTGCGCTATTTTTAGAAGCGAAAACTGTTCTGTGGTTGACACGTGGCGCGTTTTGGCGCTATGCACCAGTCCAATAAGCGCAAAGGCGCAATTCAAGAGTGCAAAGCACTGTCCAGTAGCGCAAAGCGCACCAGATCATATTTAAGATCAAAGAACAAGTTTTTTGTTCTTCAAAGGAGGCATTGCCTCAAGATCCAAGAACCAAAGTTCTTATTCTCATCAAAAGGCTCTGCCTTTATAGATCAAAAGCTCTGTTAATGAAGTAAAGTACTTCTTTATTTTAAGGATTGGATCTTTCAATCCTTTATGTTTAATCAAAGATCTTGGTCTTTTTTGTTTTTAGATCTATGATCTTTTTAGAAGAGGATTCTTCTTTTTATGAGATGTTTTCACCTTTATTGTTCAAGAATTACTTGTTATTACCTTTAAAGATGAAGAAACGATCTTCTTTCTTCAAAGGCTTGCCTTTCTTTCTCTTTGAGTTTTTCTCAAAGTTTGCAGAAGTTTTTTTTTTGTGACTTGAAGTCTTAGGGCCTTTATATAGGGCCAATTGATTTGTTAAATTAGTTGAAGAGATCTTTCTCTGATTGATTTGGGGATATTTCCCCACCGTTGGATCTTTGATCCTAGGGCTTCTGTTTTACAGAAGGCAATCTTCTTGTTTTCAACAAGATTGGAAAGATCTTTCCAGAACAGAATTTTAATTATGGCTATTTAATAAGATCTTTTGATCTAACGGTGAGGAATTCTTTTAATCCCAGCGCTGGCGCACTTGGCGCTAGCGCACCTGTGTTTGACACGTGGCGCGCAGCGCAGAGCACAGCGCAACTGCGCTAGCGCCCCTGTATTTGACACGTGGCGTGCAGCGCAACTGCGCTAGCGCGCCTGTGTTTGACATGTGGCGTGCAGCGCAGAGCGCAAAGGATCTGAAGCGTTGCTTCAAGTTTAAAATTTGAATTTTGAAATAGTGCTTTGCTCTGATTGGGGGTGCGCTGCCTAGGGCGCAGCGCTCCTGGCGCTAGCATGTCTGCTTTTGACACGTGGCGCGCAGCGCAAGGGATCTGAAGCGTTGCTTCAATTTTTGAATTTTGAAATCCAAAACAGAGCTTTGCTCTGATTGGGGGAAACAAATGCCCCCCACCGTTGTGCTCACTTGGCGCACACGTGAGTGCAACGGTGGCAACATCTGAGCCTATGGATCAACTCAGAAGTTGAGGAGGCGCTTCAGCGCCTATAAATAGGACCCTTGGTCCTCAGATGATTATCATCTTCTCCTCAAGAATTTTATTTCAGTGCCTTGCTCTTATTTCCAAGAACTTTCCAGAGTTAGAACTCTAGAAAATTTTAGGTAAAAATTAAATTAAATTAAATTAATTCTAATAACTTAGGGGTTTTACCCATTAACAGAGCCTTGCTCTCATAGATCTTTTGATCTAAAGAAAACACCTTTAGGGTTTCATAAACAGAGCCTTGCTCTCATAAACCCATAGATCTAAATAGATCTTTCCTTAGGGTTTCTTAGCCCATGGGTCAGAGCTCTGCTCTTTTGACAATATATAGATCTTTTGATCTTTTGATGAAGAACTCTTAATAGTTTTTTTCATGGATCTTTAAGATCCCAGAATTTCAATTCTCAGGAATTAATTTTCATTAACTTTTGATGGATTTTCCATCATCATTACAGAGCTAGGCTCTTTAAGGAATTTTATTCCCTCGTGACCAGAGTTTGACAAGTGTCACTCTGTTATAGAGCTTTTCTCTGAAAGGGAGATTTTCTCCTTGTCTTGAGGGATTTCTCATTCAATGAGAATATTCTTTGAGGATTTCCTTATTAATTGACAGTCTCATCCAATGATGAGGCTGTCTTATTAATTGATGCATGGTCATCTGGATTTTGTGGGTCCCCCTTTGGTCCCCTCTCTACTGCATTGCAGTGTGGTACAAATTTTTAAAGTACCGAGCGTCGGGATTTTAAAATTAAATTATAACACTGATAATTGAATTTCGTTCTTTCTTGCAGGAGACATGTCTTCTGATCTCTGGTTCCCGTTTTTCCGCTCAGAGGGAGGATTCCCTGAAGCACCGGTAGACCGGGAGGTTCTTGCTCTTATTAAGGATTATGACCCGGAATACAAAAGCCTTCACCTGTGGGGTAAGTGGTACGACCAAATAATTAAAGGTCGCCGAAGCTTCTCTTGTGCGACGCCATCGGATCCGATCTCTTCGATCTCGTACGCAGATATACCCCCGATGAACTATGCCGTGGAGGTCGTAAATTGGACTTCGGAGGGTCTTCTTCAACCTTCGATTGCTGCCATACCCATGCAGCTGCGGCAGCCTTGGATATTTTGGGAGGACGCATATGCCAGGGCGAGTCGCGCCCTTAGGGAAAACCCTACAACATCAGGTTGACCCCTCGACACTCGGCAGGGTATCTGCAGTGGGCCAGGTACATTTTGTCAGCGAAGAAGGCGCATCTGCTGAAGATTGGTCTATACCCTGTAGTTTACGCCTCGCTGTTCGAGTATTTTGCTCCTCCGACATGGTGGATTAAGGCGTTCGTGGAGCAATGGAACATCCCCACCCATACCTTTCTTCTAATGGACAGGGAAGTTTCCATCCCTCTAGAAGAATTTGTTGAGATTTCCGGTCTGCCGTTGAGGGGGGGAGCACTATGAGGAGCTACTTCCTCCGGACGAATACGTTTTTGCCACCAAGCCGTTGGTGATGGACTTAACGCTGGAGAACGCTATTCAGCACCAGTTTTCGAGTCTGATAAAGGTGCTGAATATGTATGAAAGTCTTTTCTTGGAATCGGGAGGCCGGGGAGTTAGTTTCGCAGACTTCATTGCCCGCTTTCTTCGACCGGAGATTCTATCGCAACGGGGCAAAAAATTTGCCAAGCTTGATGACCCTTTCGGTCTTGGCTTAGATCGTCGACCAGCACTGGAAGCCGATCAAAAAGGTTTTTATCTTCCTGATGCCGCAATCATCCCTTTGTCGGAAATCGCTGCTCCGGGCATCGACTATGAGACTTTCTTTCTCGGGTTTCTAGGGCTATGGTTATGCTGGTTCGCGCTTCCAATGCACCATCGCTATATGAGGCTGTCCGTCTTCTACCCTGGACATCGAATGGTGGCTGGCATACAATTGGCCATCGGGATTGCCGGGTTGGCCCACCTGTACCATGGTCTTAGCGTGGCGGCGGACACAACTAAACCGGGGGTGCAAGCCGCTAATTTCCCGATGCACTAATTTACTTCATGGATGGAAATGCACGTGCTCGGGGTATTTGGTATTCATAAAAGACCCTCGTTTTACGAGAAGTACAGGTTCCCGAGAGTTATGCGGCTGATCGGTGCTTCTATCGTGAATCCACCTCCGCGGGAGGCTAGGGGGTTGCTCCTTCGTCCGCGCACGGTCCGAGTGGGTATTTCTTTCACGGACAAGGTCCTGACAATCGGCCCGGAAACCTCCAAGGCGGTGCTGGCGTTGCGCGATAATTTCAAGGACGGGGCCTCCGTGTTGAAAGCAAGGGAGATTCTACATCTATACTCCATTAGGCCGGTCTTCCTCGTGTTCAGGCAGAGTGAGGCGGTGCTTTTTATAAGATACAACCCCCATCGTTTCGCTCAGCAGTTAAGTTATAACCAGGGGGTCCCACTGGAGGCATTTTTGGAAGAGCCTGCGGCCACCAGAGAGGGAATACGGAGTGCACTGCATCACTTTATGCGGTTAAATACGGGCTCCCACTTCTTCATTAGCGAGCCGACTTGCATTCCAAGGGCCCTCAACGTATATGGGGCCTGGTATCTGTAGGGTTGCTAGGCACACGCACAAGGTTCTACGAGGCATCAATCATGCCAGATTTATAGACGCTCTCTTCTAAAACATCATTTTGAAAAGCAGTCATGACACCCAACCGCCAGATATCGTAGTCATGTATGTAGCCGTGGCAAGCAGGATCTGGATGGACTTAAGGATAGCTTTGAAAGTCTCATATTTTCCATGTACCAAGTAATCTTCTCAAGATATACTTGCTCCTGATGGGGATTTAACCCTTCAGATAAAGCAACCAAAGTCCATACTTTGTTGGTGTATAAGGATTCCATCTCAGATCGCTAAGCATCCAGCCATTCTTACAGAGTCCCACTCCTGATGGCCAGCTCGAAACAAGTTGGGTCATCATCTCATGATGAAATCCTAGCTCCCACTGTCATAGAGAAACCAAAGTATCTCTCAGGTGGGTGAGGAAGCCTACTAGATCGACGGAGAGGCTGAGGTTCGTTACAATCTATTGAATCCTTTGGTTCTACCAAATCATCAGCTGCAGTTTGTATAGCTGGAACTCCTTCCAGTTCTACCTTATGTCCAATAATTTCTTCACAAGAAATTCCCTTTCACAAAGGTGGCATGCTGAGAAACAAAACAACTTTTGTTCCTCGGTTAGGTAGAAGATATTCCCTTGCGAATGCTTGGGATATCCAACAAACTTCTACAGAACTGACTTTGCCTCAAGCTTGTCCGGATTATGCTTTTAGACATAGGCTAGACAACCCCAAATCTAAACAAACTTAAGATATGGGCTCTTCTCTTTCCATATCACATATGAAGTGGTAGGCAACTAATTTGATTTGAACCCTATTCAATAGCTATGCAGCTTCACAAGTGCATAATTCCCAAAAGGAAATAGGAAACTCAGTAGAACTCATCATAGAGCGCACCATATCACATAGGGTGCTATTGCTCCGCCCCGATATACCATCGTACTATGGTGTATTCGGAGGAGTAATGCTGAGAGAGAATCTCATTCTCCTTTAGAATAGTCCAGGAATCCCGTGCTCAAGTATTCTCCTCCTTGATCTCATCAAAGGACATAATACTTATACCCGTTTTTGGTTCTCTACTTCTAACTTATATTCTGTGAATATCTCAAAAGCTTCGGACTTGTGTTTCAACTGGAACATATGTCTGAATCTAGAGAGATCATCAGTGAATATAACGAAGTACAAAGAACCGGTCCTGGCATGTGTAGATAGGGGACCTTTATACACCAGCATGTATCAATCCCAAGAGCTCACTAACTCTTTCTCTGTTTCCAATAAACAGAGCTGTGGTCATCTTATCTCTGTGACATGACCGGCAAGTTTCACAAGATGTAAATTCAAACTAATTTAAATATGCATCTATATGTAACTTCAGCTAGTCGGGTCGTATTGATATGACCGAGTCTACAATGCCTCAAGAAGGATTCGTTCATTTCTGAACTCTTCCTCTCGTGTGTGTTCTGTATACTAAGAACTGTAGTTTGATTTAGAACGTCAATGCTTTTAGATAACGTGCCTGAACCGATCAACTCTTGATATAGGAAATGTTCAAAACATTATCCAACAATACAAAATTATATCATTTCTTTACTAATAAAGAGACTGATATGATGTTGTATATCAGGTTCGGTATCTAATAACATTCGTTCAGAATCAATGTATTCTGGTAATACAGGGTGATAGTGACCAACAGACTTGGCTGCAACACTTGCACCGTTTCTATCTCATGAAACTTATCACCCGTTCTCAGTTCTCTACCTTTCTGTAGCCCATGTAACAGATTACATATGCGGGATCCTGATCCGGTATCTCATACCCAGGACGTAAAGGATACTGAGAAACACTTCTTTGTAATGAACACACCCGAAGAAGATGCATCAGCATGCACTTTCTTCGTTTGGGCGGCACGGGAAATCTGGTATTCCCCAATTTCCTGCTCTGTCTTTTAACAATTATAAGTTGGAGCGGGACCAATGTTCCCAAGCTCAGTATAACAAGCGGGTTCGGTCAATTCATCCGTTTTATTATCTTGATTAAGGCGTGATATGGTCGCTACCTGGAGAGAGAGAGAAGAAAACACTCTGCGTATGCTCTTGCAAGATTAGATTGGTTATCTAATATATCTAATCAGGATGTCTCCCACTGTTTTAGTCAAATCTTCCTTCAAACCTTAAAAGGAAAGACTAGCCGAGATTAATTACACCCTACAAGTTCGCTAATCTTTCGGCCATGCCAGTGTCGGTACTTTGAGGGAGGTTCCCCGTGCTTTTGCACGAACCTAATTAAAGTAAACCTCGTTTTTCCAGGGGCGTAACCCCATTAACACCTTTCTAGACACCTACTTGATCGGCTAATTGTAATGTGTAAAACTCTCCCAGGAGTAACTCTTACTCGCAGCGGGTATCGGGATCCAACTATCTCATAAAAGGTATGCAATCTCATTGCAAATTTCAACACTTGAAATTCCCAATAATATTTTACCCCAAGCGATCTATGACCTTGAGTAAGTCAACAAACCATAGACCGCAAGTAAAGTTCAGCCCAACATTTCCTGATTGAATTAAACCCACCCGCACGACCCTTGACTAAGTCAACAAGGCCGCACGACTACTCTAATCCAATCGCATCATATGCTTTGCAGATAAGCACTAATCAGCTACCGCATACTACGCCTTGACTAAGTCAACAAACGCAGCACGAATACTAACTATTACTTATCTGAAATGACGGAGGGCTACGACAGGTTTTTAAGAAAACCTTTTGCGTAATGAACTTTATATCGTTGTAGAATCGAGTGATTTTAAATGGAGTGTTTTTTAGGCTTTTCTAGTTTTGCTAAAGAGGTCACTCCCGGTGAAGGGATCGTCGGCTCTTTCCTCATCGAATAAGGTGCAGGATATATCATATATACCACTATGCAAAGCAAAAACTATAGAAGCAATCAAAAGACAAACCGAGTTTGTAGCATCTGCTAGTTTTACTAAAGAGGTCACTCCCGGTGAAGGGATCTCGGCTCTTTCCTGCAGGATGTTCTACAAGGAACACCGCTATGCAAAGCAAGAACTAGAGCTACCAGTTTTTAAACAAGTTTCTACAACATCTTAGGTTTCTTTTATTTCATTAATCTCATTAATGAAGTCCCATTTTAATTATGCTTCACAAGCATCACATTTGAAACGAAATCCACAATATAATATATATCTCATATATATAATATAAACATTCGTCTCAGGCAGTAATATGATCTCATCACAGAACATTGCAGCAGAAGAACATATATGAAATATTGGATATACTAGGGCGTTCGTGTTTTAGTACGAGCCTGTATAAAACACGAATTCCACGGCCGTGATGAATAGCCAAACCCACATCCCTAGACCCCTACGAGAGAGGCAAGCAACACTGCCAATTCTAAGGTTAGGAGACCCGGTCTCGACTCCTCGAGATGGTCTCCGACTGGACCCTAGAACCCGGTTACTTGTGCTCCCCGCCTTGGGTCTACCTAATGCGGAAAAGTAAATAATATACAATGGTGACATCATCCTCAGCCCGGAAGTGCCCTAATAAAAGAATATTACATACAAATGAATTTTACATGAATGAAAAAGAAAAAATCTCATCTCACATAAAACCCCGGCAATTCAAAACGCGACGATCCAATATAACATATCACAGCAACACATAATATCTCATATCATCAACGTAAGCAAGTATGTGTATCCCGATTGTCGTTGATGTATAGCAACGAAGCCGGCGATACACCACATACTACGCTTACGGTCACAGAAAAGAAAGTGTAAAACTACAGCAGTTGGAATCCGCAACCTCCTTAGAAATCGCATGCCTAACCAAATGAATTCCTAAGACATCGCATGCCTAACAATTATAAACCCCACATTTTAGTCTCATTATCGAAAACTCTTTTCAATATCAAGTCGGGCAATTCAATAAGATTCCCAACATCCTGATCGAATGCTCGTCGCAAACATTAGTAGACGGCCGCACCCCCGGATGCCGTCGACGAAGTCACTAAGGCGGAACACCGCTGCCGCGAGCACCCGAACGGATGCTTTTGGCGACGGGGTTCTCCTACAATCACTTGGTCGGGGCTATGGGGCATGGCTGTCTATTAAGTTTACCCGGCGAGTATCCGCGTACGCTACGTGATTGCGACGGACTTTTGATCGCATCAAAATCCCGTGGCAACCGATCAATTGAGACTAAACTGCTATGTTTATAATATTCAAATTAGTTATCTCATAACTATCTTGTGGATTCCAAATATTGTATCACATTCCAGATAAATAGACAATGTTAAACTTTCCGATCGAATAATCAAACACCCAAGTTTTCCCAGATTATTCTCAACACTTGAAATTAGTTTAAAAACATCCATCACATGCCACGGTACCAATGGTCCAGCCGTAGAAGGGTCAAGCCAATGCCTCACATGTGGCACGCCGTACTGCCCCAAACCCAATGGTTTAGAGGCAGTTCAGGAAGGTCACATAATCGAGTTAAGGTTTGTTGTCTTCTAGAGGGTCCACTGCGTTACTTGCACGACTTAGAACGTTCTTAAACAACGGAAAAATCCAACACTTGGAAATTTTCCGGCAGGAGAAAAAGTGAGTTATTGATATCCGACCGAACTTTTTAACACGTTCTAAAAATTATCCGGACAAACTAAACAAAGTTAAATTATCCGATCGAATCAACGAGTCCCCAATACAACCCTAGAAAACTCAACACTTGAGTGTAATTAAAAAAATTACCAGAACAAAATGACAAGAAAGGACCTAAGAATTAATATATGAAATTCCAGGGACTAATTCAAAATTTTGGCCGTGGAACCTCGGCCAAACCAAGGGTTTGGCGGTGGTTCCACGGCCGAATGAGCGAATTAGTGGGCCATACTTCACAGTAATTCTTATTTTTTCCTGCTTGTTTTTCTGAGTATTTTTAATTCATAAAAAATCACATTTTTGAAAATTGTCCAGAGAAGGGTTCGTATCAGGGTATCCGGGTTCGATCGGACTTTAAACTTCGCTCAGACTTCGCCTAAAGCTCTAGCTTGGCTTTGATACCACTGTAGGGTTGCTAGGCACACGCACAAGGTTCTACGATGCATCAACCATGCCCGATTTAAAAATTAGCCGTGCCGAACAACCCGAAGCCGGATCTTTAAACTAGAGTTTAGGCGAAAACTAACATGTTAAACACTTTAACACTAAGTGAGAGCGATTACAACCTTTGTAGATCCGGTCCTTCACTTCATAAGCTCCGTGTTGAGGTCACTTCGCTGCGATCATCGTGTTCCGGACTCTCGAGAGGCTCCACGAAGAGAAAGATGCAGTCTTGCTTCCGATCTTCGATAACATAGATGATCTACCTTGAAGTTTCATTAACACAAGCTAACACTCACTAAATGAAGTGAACACCCTCATCTAAATGGCAAGGATAGATGAGGATGATGAAGTAGGATTTTTTCTCTCATTTGTTTTCTATTTCTCACTCACTTTCATCACAAATATCAAAGCAAGAAAGCTTTTCAAAGGATGAAGAAGAAGAAGAAAAAAGATCATAATCCTTTTGTGATGAATAATGCAAAGTAACCATAAGGTTAGAAATGCAACCATGGTTCAGGTAACCATTGTGGAGAATTAACCAAGGTTAAAAGGTGTGGTTGGGTTAAGGAAATATCATGCAAAAATATCTAAACAAATATCTTTGCACAAAACAAAAAGAAAGCTTCTAAAAACTTCTAGAATAACTTAACCCTAATCAAACCCTAACCATGTTTAATCTCCACTAAACATGTTGCATTAATAACCACATCTTGTTACAATATTATATATCACATATATAATATTTATTGTAACAAAATAAAATAATACAATTAACATATATCGCATATATATCAATGTATTACCCGAGTGAGAAAAAGAATCTTTTAGTGAGCTAATATTAGTTAATGTAATTTAATATATCATATATATTATTATACATTAAATTATCGAATCAACACTTGATCCGACAATCCGGCTATATCGCATATAACCGACTAATATCTCATTTACCGATTCATCGAATCAACACTTGATCCGATGACCCGGCTGATATCAAATATCGCGAGAATAGAATACGGTATCACATATCGCATTATCCTTGGTCCTGCACATATCACATATGTGCCCCTACTCCGTTTTGCCTGAGCCAAGAAACCTCTGTGTAGGACTCTAAAGAATCGTCAATACGCCGGCAGTAGGTGATGATCATATCAAACACTCACAAGCTGCAAACGGTCAGCTAAACGTAACAGCTACCCAGGTATTGAGCGCTCAGAAGATCAACAAGCAAACATGTACATTCTCCTGTGAATCCAATCAGTAACACTCCCGTACAGTCCGGTCTCTTCGTCTGATATGTTGCATATCTCGCCTAGGGGTGGTATACGTCAGACCCCAGTAGCTTGATAAGTCGTGTCGATATAAGGTCTATAACAGTTCGAGAAACTACTGATAACACTTACCAGTAAATCTCAGCAACCCTGGCCAGGGATTTCCAGTTATAGCCAATCGAACACAGCGCAACATCAACTCCCTATACCGGGAAAGACGAATCCCCTCCTATCGCTCATTGCCTCCATGTGATTCGGGACTGTACCCAAAAGCCACCGTTTTGCACGCCCTCTTGGACGTGGTATGATGGAAATCAAAGCACAGTGGGAATCATATAAGACTCTATGAGTATCTCGGGTCAACAGACTACTCTGTACCGGTGTCACCGGAGAACTGCCATCTGACGTGAGGTATAATACCATCTGGGAGTCCTCGGCGAGTCCGTCCAGTGTACCCAGTCTCTACTGAGCACCCGTACACCATCCCTGATGTCAAACACTGATGGATATGAGATCATCCATCGCCCATCATATGGGTCAAGATGCGTATACGCTAGTCTACTCTGGTGTATCGATGCCCTGTCTCGATACACCCTCGACTAGGAACAGTTATAGGATGTACTCGTCGACTACCGTGGCCCCACTAGTATGATCTCATCATAGTCCCAGTAGTCGAGTACATATCCTAAGAGCTTTATCAACATATATATAGAGACAATCAGAGTACATGTTAAGATAAAGAGCAACCATATAGCGTACTATCATGTCGAGCAAGAAAGTCCTCCCTATATATGTCCAAGCATCCACTACAATATACATCGTATGTACAGTAATGGCATCTAGGGCATACATATAACTAACAGTATCAGCACGCGATGGGCGCCGTCATCAGGGAAGAGAAGCGGCTGCTGCTTGATCTCAAGGGTGCGCCCCCCACCAGCGATCGCAACGTCCCTTTAAAGCGAAGGACCCCTGTCCCTCCTCCACTAAGAGGAGATGCTGGAGTTGAGCCTCCATTTGTGCTAAGCCCCACGTGTGGATTGCCCCGTGATCCTGTGGACGTGACCTCAGCGCCCCGTGCTCCCGTGGAGACGGTCAACGTGGTTTCTCCCGAGTCCGGCGTGGGCTCGGATATCGGGACCCGCCGTCCCAAGGTGACCACGAAGCGTAAACTGATTTTGGGTGCGACCGGAGTTCGCACGCAGAAGAGGAAGAAGAAGTCGATCCTCTCTGCTGACGTTGTGTTAGGTCAGGAACCTCATGCTCCTTATAGCGAGGGCTTGAGTGAGTACGGGACCAACGATGGCTTATTTATGCCGCCAAATGACACTGATCTGGCGGCCGCCATCGCAGCTTCTAAGCGATTGGCAAGGCGCGACGAGTGGTTGACTAAACTCACACAATCAGGTAATCACTAGTTGTATTTTTCGTCATTGCATTGTACTTCTACCGTTTTTTTTTTACTAACGCTTTTCCTTCTTTAACAGGCATTTCTACCGAAGAAGCCCTCGCCGCTTCTCTTAAGAATTTCGAGGAGGAGGAACGACTTAGAGCGTCCTTAGGACTTGGTACATTTCGGTTCGCTATGTTTCTCCTTCCATTTCTTATGAGTAATCTGACCCTCTCTTTATCTTATCGCAGGGACCACAAGACCTACCTCACAAACCGATGCGGGAATTCTCGCCGGGCCAGCTACCGAAGTTCCGACCTCTTCGGGATTGCCGCAAGAGGCCCTACTTAAAAAGCCGATGATGGAAGCCTTGACGGCTCTGGAGGCAACCCTGAACGCGGACGACGACGCCTTGCTGAAGGAGGCTTCCAAAAGGTCTGTCGTGACGGCCCGGGAGGAAAGGAAGCGCCTGAGGCGTGCAGTAAGGGAGCGTAGCGTTGCTTTGGTTGCGGGAGCAGGCTCAAGCACCGTTACTCCCGCTGCTACTCCTTCAGAGGAGCTCCCGGTTGCCTTGTCTACTGCTCATAGACGGGCGGCATGTGCAGCTCGGGAAGCCAACGGTAAATCCGCCTCAGGTAATGTGTTTTTGAGGCTTTGTTGTCAAAGTTCTTAAACTATCAGTTCTTATATATTTTGTCCTGCAGGGCCGAGTCTTACTGAAGGAGTGGCGGCGACCGTCGAGCCTGAGGGGACGGTGGAGGAGGTAGCTGCTGAACCCGAGGCGACGGTAGGCGATGTAACCATAGTTGCCGGGCCCGAGATAGTGGCTGACGCGACAGTCACGACTATTATGCCCGAGATGGCTACCAATGCCGAGCCCGAGGTGGTGGCGGGTGAGACGGCTGCTATGGCCGAGCCTGAGGCAGCAGTGGACGAAGCGGCTGCGACCACTGAGCCCGAGGTGGTAACGGGCGAAACGGGCATGATTGCTGAGCACGAGATGGCCGCTCTTTCTCAACAGTCGGGCACCGCTCCGATCATCGCTCTCCCTGCTTACGGTTCCTTGTCGTCTCCCGACGTCGCGAGCGTGATGACGGCTCCTGTAGATTCAGGTGATGAGGCAATGGGAGGTGAGACCATCCCAATAGAGGAGGGAGACGCGACCGTTGCATCTAGTGACGCCCTCGTTAGGGCTCCGGCCAGTGATTCTTCAAGTAAATCTTGGGTCACCATCCTTTTTTCTTTATTCTTCAATCCTTCCTGACAGGGTTTATCTTGTTTCTAATGCAGGTGTGGCTAGTACTGATGCCGCGTTACCCGAGGGTACGCCGTCAGTTACCGCTCTGACGGTGACCACTTCTCTTCCTTCTCTTGCACCGTCGCAGATGCTGGAAGGTATGGATTTATGACCCACCAATCTTATCTTTAGGCTGCATAATTTATGTACTGATGTTGTACTATTGCGTCTTTGTAGGAGTCCTTTTTGACCACCTGTACCAGGTGCTGCACCCACACTTCTCCTTCTTGTCCGAGACGAGTCCGCCTGCTGGTGTCGGTGAGTATTTTCTCTAAACGACATCCTCTTCTTTAACGGGCAGCCGCATTACTGCTAACCTTTTTCATTATATTGCTTATAGCCTTACGAATCGAAGGAGGGGACGAGGCAGTCGTTGCGCCACCAGTACTCCCAGCTTTGCCCCCTGCTGCAGCCGGTATAGTAGACTCTACTTTTTGCTTGTTTTCTTTACTTCCTGAGCCGACCTCTGATTATGATCTATTTTGCAGCAATCACATCGACTCCAACCCCGTTTGAGTCTTGTATTATAATGTCGGCCGGGCCCTTTTCCAGGCGTCCATCATCTAAAGGTGTTGTGACCAGCCTACGCATGCTGAGCGAATATATCGAGGAGTTCAACGCAGAGGCTCCCACATCTGCCGCAGAGGTTAACCCTATGCTAGCGACGCTCATGAACTTTCATGGTGAGGGCGTCGTTGAGTCTTGGGTTAATCGCTTCCGGGAGATCGAGGCTTGCTTGCATGAGCTTGAGCTTAAGCATCCGGCACCTGAGATTCTGGCTATAAGCACTCAACGGGCGGCATGGATCGAGCAGAGCGCTTCTTACTTTCGCCATCTTGAACAAGAAGTGGATTTAAAGCGGAGGGAATGCAAAGAAACATCAAGCGTGTCTGCTCGATTGCATGCTGAGGTCGACGCGAACGCTGCCCAGGTGAAAGTTATCTTCGAGGGCCTTCTGCAATGTATCTCTGATGGGTTAACATTGAAGCAGAAGCTCTATGTTGTTGAGCGTGATGCACAAGATCGTGAAGCATCTCAGCGAGCCATCGAGGAACAACTCTCATCCTACTTGCAGCAGCGAGCCCAGGTCGAAGCAGAGTCGACCGCGGCAGCTGATCAGGAAGAGGGGCTGAGGGAAGTGCGCGAGCGGCTGATCGGATTATTAAAAGCGCTTTCCTCTCAATAAATTTTTTTTACCATTTGTAATTCTGAATAAAATGTATTTGTTCTTTTATTCTTTAATACGATGTATTTTGTACCCAATCGAATTCATGAATAAAAGATACACGTTCTTCATAATGTCTTGTGTCATTTCTCTACTTTCTTCTTTCTTTCTGTGTTGTTTGCCATGTGACTTTAGCAAGTGTGGTCTGTAGATAGCACATAGTTGTCAGTCTTAGACTCTTTTGTAGAGTGGCGATGGCTTAGAAAACAGGGTTAGGATCTGTCCCCTAAGAATCTTCAACTTTATGAGCCGTGAGGGTCTCATAAAGAATTTTCTCCCTACCTGTCGAGAGGATCGCGTAGGTGTAATTTCTCCTTAAGAATCGTGAGGATTCCTAAGTGTGTTTTCTCTTGAAAGTCGTAGGGATCTCACAAGAGAATTTACTTCCTTACGAGTCGTGAGGACCCGCGAGTGATGGGCGAAGTTGCCCTTATCGCATTTCACGGAGTCACGGGTTGCTCTGGATGCTTCCCATGGGTTCACTGCCGTGTTTGGCGAGGACTAGGCCCTGCTCTAGACGTTTTCTAGGATACTGTAGTTTAAAGACATCGCGGTCGAGGTTAAGGACATCATAGTCCGTGAGTTTAAGGACCTCACAGTCCAATGTTAGTTTTAAGACATCGCGGTCGAGGTTAAGGACATCATAGTCTGTGGATTTTGAGGACTCCACAGTCCAATGTTAGTTTTACGACATCACGGTCGAGGTTAAGGACATCATAGTCCGTGGATTTAAGGACTCCACAGTCCAATGTTAGTTTTAAGACATCACGGTCGAGGTTAAGGACATCATAGTCCGCGGATTTAAGGACTCCACGGTCCAACGTTAGTTTTAAGCCATCACGGTCGAGGTTAAGGATATCATAGTCCGTGGATTTAAGGACTCCACAGTCCGTGAAATGTGTGGTTGTTGGGACCCATCACCTCTTTGAAGACGTTGAGGAATTACAACGACAAATATCAAAGGAGTGAAGAGATGTACCCTTGAACCAAGGTAAAATTAGTTTAAAATCATTGGGGTTGATTGTTAGTTTTAAGACATCACGGTCGAGGTTAAGGACATCATAGTCCGTAAGTTTAAGGACCTCACAGTCCGACGACATCACGGTCAAGGTTAAGGACATCATAGTCCGTGGATTTAAGGACTCCACAGTCCAATATTTGCTCTGGATGCTTCATACGGGTTCACTGCCGTGCTCTGCGAGGACCAGGCTCCGCTCTGGATGCTTCACACAGGTTCACTGCCGTATTCTACAAGGACCAGGATCCGCTCCGGACGTTTTCCACGGGGTCAGAAGTGACGTTATCCGCGTTCCACGTAACCAGGAATTTTGCTCTAGATGCTTCCCACGGGTTCACTGCCGTGTTCGGCGAGGACTAGGCTCTGCTCAGGATGCTTCACACGGGTTCACTGCCGTGCTCTGGGACGACCAGGATCCGCTTTGGACATTTTCAACGGGGTCAGAAGTGACGTTATCCGCGTTCCACATAACCAGGAATTTTGCTCTAGATGCTTCCCACGGGTTCACTGCCGTGTTCGGCGAGGACCAGGCTCTGCTCTGGATTCTTCACACGGGTTCACTACCGTGCTCTGCGAGGACCAGGATCCACTCTGGACGTTTTCCACGGGGTCAGAAGTGACGTTATCCGCGTTCTACGTAACCAGGAATTTTGCTCTAGATCTTCCCACGGGTTCACTGCCGTGTTCGACGAGGACTAGGCTCCGCTCTGGATGCTTCACATGGGTTCACTGCCGTACTCTGCGAGGAACAGGATCCGCTCTGGACGTTTTCCACGGGGTCAGAAGTGACGTTATCCGCGTTCTATGTAACTAGGAATTTTGCTCTAGATGCTTCCCACGGGTTCACTGCCGTGTTCGGCGAGGACTAGGCTCCGCTCTGGACATTTTCCACGGGGTCAGAAGTGACATAATCCGCGTTCCACGTAACAGGGAAGGGTTGACTTTATCTGCATTTCACGGAGTTCGGATTTGAATTTCGGTCATATGTACACCGTCGAGTCATGGAACTGGGAGTTGCTACTGTTCCACTTTGCTTGATGTTGTATCTGCTGAGACGAGTGTTGAGATGATCTCCAGGCTATCTGCGACCCATCAAGATTTGGCTTTTTCTTCTGATGAAACCTGGGGAGGAGGAGTGTAATTCCTTCTTTGTTTGCGCCCCTGGATTGTATACAGGGATTGACATGATATCACCTGTAGGGCATAAATTTCATTTTTATTTTTATTTTATTTCTTTCCGCGATGCTCTATCATTTCAGCTTTTTATATCGCGAAGGTCGCGATTGCCCAATCATTTCGGCTATTTTTCGCGGTGCCCAATCATTTTGGCTATTTTGTATGGCATGTGTGGCTCGCTAGCTTTTCGCTGCAAGCTTGGGATTAGACACCGATTTCGGCATCAGCACCGCTACAACTGGGATATTGCTAGGAGCGAATCATCATTTGCTTCTTTCGATGTCAGAAAAAGGTGTCTTAGTAAACAGGGTTAAGATCTTGTCGACTAAGGATTTTGACTTCATGAGCCGTAAGGGTCTCATAAAGGAATTTCTCCCTATGAGTCGTGAGGATCTCGTAGATGTGTTTTCTCCTTAGGAGTCGTGAGGATTCCTAAGTGTATGGCTCCTTGTAAGTCATAAGGATCTTACAAGAGAGTTTTCCCTTCATAAGTCGAGAGGACTCACAAGGTTTGTTCACAGTGTAGACATATCCCTAGTCACAGATGGGACTTTGTTAGGGAAATGTTTATTCGCGCCCGTGGATTGTATACAAGGGTCAATATTGAGCCGCTTGTAGGGAAATATCGAAGGTTGTGGGGGTTGCTTAAGAACAGGTTCAGGTCTCTGTAGCTTTAGACTTTCAAATCTTATGAGTCGTGAGGGTCTCATAAGAGGATTCTCCTTACGAGTCGTGAGGATCTCGCAAGTGTAATTTCTCCTTAGGAATCGTGGGGATCCCTAAGCGTGTTGTTCCCTTGTGAGTCGTAAGGATCTCACGCGGGTGGTTTCTCCTTACAAAGTCGAGAGGACCCTGCAAGTGTCTTTTAATGAGGTTGCGCCCTTTCGGGTTTTCACATGACTCGCCAGTAGCCATGCTGTTTTTACTCACAGAGCCCTTTCGGGTTTTCATCCGTGCCCATTTTGCTTATGTACGTACCGTTTTTTACTTTTCTTTTTTTTTATTCTCTTTTTTTTTAATCAGCTTTGGGATGCTGCAATCCGCCGTAGTTTCTTGACATCTCGGTCAACAGCTAGTTTTAGGACATAGTGGTCCGTCATTAGTTTAAGGACGTTTCGGTCCGCTGTTAGTTTAAGGACGTTTCGGTCCGTTGTTAATTTAAGGACGTTTCGGTCCGTTATAAAGTAAGCCGGTTACTAATTATAGAGTTTGGGCTTAGGTAGATAGCGAGCGGACATAGTCGTCAACATCTATCATTGACTTAGGCCGTGACTCGTCAAGCGTAGTACTTCTTCAGGAAGCGACCGTTTATTGGCCTGAAAGGTCTTTCACCATGCATGTCCATGAGTAGATAGGCTCTATCCTGGTAGACCTTGTCTATGATGTACGAGCCTTCATAGTTCGGCTCGAATTTTCCCCGCTTAGCGCGATTGGGGATCATGGGTCTTTTGACCACTAGCACGAGTTCACCTTGGCGGAACATCCTCGGCCTGGTCAATCTTTCATACGAGCGCGTCATCTTCGCTTTATAAGCTTCCAGATTTTGCTGCGCCAGGAGCCGGGTTTCATCAAAGGCATCAAGCTCCTCAAGCCGAAGGTGAGCGTTCTCTCCGTCCGTCAGCTCGTAATGGACTGCCACTCGTAGAGAAGGTAAACTCTATCTCGAGAGGGAGTACTGCTTCTGTACCGAATACCAACGCGTACGGCGTTGTGTTCGTGGCCGTCTTGAACGTAGTTCGATATGCCCAGAGAGCTTCTTGCAGTCTCTCATGCCAGTCTTTTTTTATTTCGGGACACCGTCTTCTTCACGATCTTTGTCAGGGTCTTGTTAAAAGCTTCAGCTAGACCGTTGGCTCGGGGATTATAAACTGAGGAGTATCTCCAGTCTATGTTGTGCTGTTGTGCGAAGCGGCTGATCTTGTGGCTTCTGTAGGCTGGCCCGTTATCGGAGATGATCCGTCGCGGAGTTCCAAACTGATAAATGGCGTGTGTCTTGAAGAAGTGGAGGATATTCTACGTCTTCACTTCCCTCAGCGGTACTGCTTCTGCCCATTTGGAGAAGTAATCAGTTGTCGCCAAAATGAATCGATGTCCTCTGGAGGATGCAGGTTCGATGGGGCCGATTATATCAGTTCCCCACATTTCAAAC